>CM077673.1:424942069-426182069 GCA_039707655.1 Elymus sibiricus | reverse complement strand
TTCGGCCGGAGTGTTTGCCGTCTGCTGGCTGACGGCAAAGCCTTTGCCGTCCGCCAAGTATGCCTTTGCCGTCTGCTATAGCAGACGGCAAAGTGCCTGATTCCAGTAGTGTTGTGAATAGATTGGATGCCGACTTGAAGGCCCCTTCTTCTCCTTATATAGGTGGACGAGGGGTAGGATTACATCAGACCAAGACGGTGTACATTATAGGGTCCTATTAGATTTTTTTAAGGGGAGAGTCCTATTAGATTTACTAATACATGTTGTGTGTGCCATGTAATGAGGTGACTTTTCTAGAGGAGGCCTGCTGGCAGGCTGAGGGGCCTGGGCCGCATATGGGCCTTGAAGCCGCCTAGCGTCCGACTTCACTAGGTTGGATACATCATACCATCGGTACCTTGTAGCCTCTCACACGATTTTGTGCAGGTAACTAGTTTGTGTGTGTGGGGGGGGGGGGGGGGGGGGTCAGCCTAGTAACTGATCATGACATAAAAAGTTAACTCAAATGATTGTCAGCTTAATAGGATTGATAAGATCACATATATTCATAATTTAATGTGAACAATTAATGTCTAGTATCTCATAAATTTATATCAGCATAGATATCGACAAATATTATTACATTAAATGGATACAATTATAAATTAGAGAACAAATTTATATAAATGAGAGAAGTCAAATGCTATACCGTATACTATATGTTAGGCATGCCAAGCACATATATCAGATGATACGGGGCATCAGATGCTCCCATGATATGTGCTTCCAAGCGCCCTTGGATATGGGATCCAATGACCACGGGACGAGCTCTTGTAACTTTGCAAAAAAGCCCTCCATGGATCTAATATTTACACACAAGTCCTGGAGTTCGCCCAATGACCATTGAACCTCAAATCCAATGGCTCTCCGGAGCCCGAATCATGTGAGTATCTTATGCCCCATATCACCTAATACTTTCTCTAGTTGTGCCACCTAAGCTAAAATATGACGTGGCACCCCATTTAATGAGGAAAGGGAGAGCAACCTTATCTTCATCTAGATATAGGTATTTGCAAAACATCCAAGACAACTCGTAAGTTTTTTCTCACAAAAGACATTAAGTAAGAGTTGTTTTAGATACATCACTAAGATATTGTCACCGGAACTGCTATATCTAAAAGTATATTTAATTTATTAGATAGGGCTTAAGACATAGTGCACTGGGGTTGCCCTGACGATGATAAAGTCAGAGATCTTTTTGATCTTATTTGAGTGAAGTAGGAATAAATGTTCTCTATAATAAGTCTTTAAATATAGAACTTCACATATGCATCTTGAAGCCCAAATACTAGAAACGAGAAAAATAAGAAGTTTGTGCTTGCTCTTATGGGGGACAAAACTATTCTGCTTTGCCTTGTGGTATTGGTGCTGCTAGGAACTCCCACTCGCGCTGGTACGGAATCGGTATTCCTGTTCTCTATAATAAGTGTGTATCTCTTGTTTCCTTCCAACCGGAGTACAAAAAGTCATCATGAATATTGTCAACTCACTGCACAAAATTTCTTTGGACCCTTTTAATTTGGAATTAATTTACTGACGTATGTATGTTGTCTGCAGAGCATTGCGAAGAGCACAGTCACCATTGCAAGCGCATGTTGTGCATGGATTTCACGTGTCATTCCTGTTGCAAGCATGTGTGGAACCATGTTAAGAAAGCCTACTGCGGCGGCACTTTTTGTAACCATCATTGTGTTTGCGTCGTTTGTGAATAGAGTTACGCTCTAGCATCATGCCAAAGAGTGGTCAATGATGTCTAGTAATAAATTCTTCCTGTGACGTGCATGCAAGAACCTTGTGGTGTTCTGTTTGATTTGATTTTTATCGTGTGTAATCTTAGATTTTGTGGCTTTGTGTTTGCCTCGTCTAGCGGTTAGTAAGTTTGGAAATAATCATATGCCAAATTAACCAAGCTCTTATTGTACTTACATACTTCGCCGTGGAGGTCCACGGTTGTCCGGTAGACCATGCTAGACCCAATTAATTGTCGGCACCACTTGTTTCTATAGGCCAAATTATGGATTCCCTAGAACTGTCAAGGAATAAATAAAGAGTGGAACTCGGGCACATTCACTCGAACAATTTTTCATAAACAGGCCATGAATCCATGAGTTGTGGTAAATAGCCGAACCACTAATTACACGGATATTACTAATTCTAGTAGAACGCCCGCTGGCCTCATCCTTCCCTTTTTTTGTTGGACCATTCACTTTCCGCTTGGTTTTTTGCCGTAGCGGAATAATTCTCGTTGGAGCCTCCTCCTTCTAAAAAAGATGATGCCCACCTCATCTTCGTTGTGCATTGCAGCAGAGATGATTTTTTTTTTCATATTTACAATATAATAGAGTGGGTTAAACTAACACATACTATTCACAAAAAACAACAAATTACTATAGAGATCATTCTTAAAGGTCCATTCAACTTTGCAAATGCACATTGACAGGGAAGGCGAGTGGCAACCTGAACGTATTCTTAATCACCAATAAGCTCACCTGCCGCCCACATACAATTCATTACTAGAAGGGATAATTGACGTTCTTCTCTTCCTCGTCCTTTGCTATATATTCGACGCTTAGCCTCTTCGGCAACCAGTTTCGCTGGCGCCAACCAGTACCACATCAACATCAGTGCGTTCGCCATCGACGCCCCATCTTCTTCCTCCTTCCTCGCAAGTTGTAGTTCGTTCTTGTTACTATTTATTTTTTAGAATATGTTTCTTTTTCACTTTCATTTCTGTAACACTCTTTACTTCACCAACACCACGGACCACTTGGTCACTTTAGTTATTTTTCTTCTTATTTTTAAAACACTCCTCCGTTCTAATATAGCATGAACCACCCGACCATTGTAGTGTCATGTTGTCCTCACCCGCGAAGGTTTCGGCAACTGTCAGTGTGTGGACATCCTACAGAGGTTGCTCGTCATCCATCTTGATGAACGGTACGTCATCCTACAGAGGAGTACACTACCATGAACAAAGGGATTAATCAAAGTCGTCGAAGCATCGTAACGTACAATACATCCGTCTGCGTCCATCCATCAATTTATGCGGAATCTAGTAGCGGAAATTAAAACACGGCAGATCGAATTCAGAGGCACTGGAGGGGTTCGTCGCCATCGAAGCACCGATGAACCCAACAAGCAGAGCAGCAGAGGCGTGCCCGCCGAGCAGTTCCTCCTGGAAATTCCTATTTGCCGCTCATTGCGGCAAGTTGTCGGGGCGACGCACAGGGGGAGATCGACCAGCGTTCGGATGGGCCAGCCCGTTAAAACATTTCAGCGATTCTGGTTTTAGGAAACTTCTACGTGGTTCCCAACCGGTTTTTCGGATTTGGGAACCTTCTAGGAGGTTCCTGAACCGTTTTTTCTTTTCTTTTTCCTTTTCTTTTTCTTTTTATTCTTCTACTTCTTTTTCCACTTTTTTTCTTTTCTTTCCTTTTTTCTGTTTCTTTCTCTTTCCATCTTATTTTTTTTCATTTTTAAGTTTGTTTTCTTTATTTAAATATGTTCATGTTTTTTAGAAATATTGAAATTTATCACAAATGTTTTGTGTTTCTCACAATTTTTTCAAAACTATTCGACAAATGTTCTTGTTTTCAAATTTTGTTCCCGAATTTCAATAATTGCTCAGAATTTCAAAATATGTACCCGTTAATTATTTTTTATAAATTATAATTTTTTTTCGTGATTTTCAAAAATTGTTTGCATATTTAAAAAAATGTTTGCCTTTTCCAAATTTTGTCCTCGGTTTAAAAAATTGTTCAGATGTTAAAAAAAATGCTCATGTTTTTCTAATTTTGTTCATAATTTCATAAAATGGTCGTGATTTCAATAAAAAAATTACACGTTTGAAAAATGTTTCGTTTTTGTAAAAAAAATCTGGGTTTCTAAAAAATGTTGAGAAGTTGAAAGGTGTTCCCCATTTTTCTAATTTTGTTCACAAATTCAAAAAATGCTTGTAATTTTTCACAAAATGTTTACATTTTCAAAATTTTGTTCACAATTTAAAAAAAAATCCTGTTTTTTCCCATTTATTCACAATTCAGAAAAAGTTCAAAAATTCCAAATTTTGTTCATATTTTCAAAAATTGTTCGCAATTTCCAGAAATGTTCGGAATTTGAAAATTTGTTCATGTTTTCAAAAAATGTTTGGAACTTTTGGAATTTTTTTCACGTTTTAAAAATATGTTCGAAAGTTTCAGTTTTTGGTCGCAATGTTAAAAAATATTATGAATTTCCAAAGAAAATCATGTTTTAGAAAATGTTTGGAGTTCAAAATTGTGTTCGCATTTTCAAAAATTGTTCTCCTTTTCAAAAAAATGTTCGGACTTTAAATTGTGTTCGGGTTTAAAATAAAGTTTAGTGTTTCTAATTTTGTTCCTGTTTATAAAAACTGTTCGGAATTTATAAATTTCCCGCACGGTTCGGAGAGCACAGAAGACAAATGAGAGGTTCACCACCACATCATTGCAAGGGGACCATTTGTTCGTAATTACATTCCCAGAAGGGTTCCTGTTTTCGGAAAAAATGGAATTTCAAATTTTGTTTTCGTTTTAAATATTGGTTCAGTATTTCAGTTTTGTGTTCTCATTTTTCAAAAATTTGTTCCAATTTTTTTAAAGATTGGTCATGTTTTCAAAAGATTATTTGCATATTTGAAAGAAATTGGAATTTAATAAATTGTATGTGTTTCTTAAAATCTTTTTGGGTAATGTTGAGGTATGCTGCTTCTTTTGTTCTTTATACTTCACGCTACCAATATATTATAACAACTAAGTCAGTACAATTGGCTAGCGATCGTCCCACCTTAACAGAAGCTCCCGGGATCGAATCCTGGCTCGCACACATTTTTTTCTTCTGGACTTTTGCGCTCGACCGTACGCAAGGGTTTGACCTCAATGGCTGGCTCAATCGGACGCGCTCTGTGCGAAGAGGCGTCTATTTGCCGCAGAATGCGTTAAATAGGAGCTCCCGTTCCTCCTAACCTCTTCGTCCCTTCTCCCGGCGTGCCATGCATCCTTACGTGGGCCATAGCGGGCCAATCTTACCTGGCGGGCGTGTCCGGACCTCCCTTTATCCGTCCCAGATATGGGTCGAACATGAGGAGTGCCGGTCAGTCCAGGCGTTTGGGCTGATTTTGGGGAGTGACCAGTCAGTTGGCTAGTTGGGTGTGCTTTTTTGTACGGATAGTGACCTACTTCGGGCCCGGGCGTTTGGGTTGGGTACAGGGCCCGATTGTAGATGCTCTTAGGGTCATGTGGTGGTGGTGGGTCTCAAAAAAATGTGGGCGTCGTGGGTTTTGGCTCTTGCCGACGGAAGTGCTCCGTTTTTAGAGTTTGTTTGAGTTTCTTTTAGGGTTGTGTCCGGTTTAGGAAGGCGAGATGACGGCGACTCCGTGAAGATGAAATAATGTTTTCCCCGTCTAGCCCTATCCTTGTGGTGTGTCTAGCATCCTTGGAAGGCGTGTGGATGTTTTTTTCTGGAGAATCTCGCATGATTTTGGTCGGTGTCCGTCTTTGATGGATCTTCTCGAATAAGATCTTTGTTCATCTACGGTTGTGTGTCTTCAGGCCGAATCTTTTCGATTTATGTTTTTCTTCATCGACGGCGGTTAATTACTGTTCTGGTGCGCTGGTCCTATAGGACCTTAGCAGGATGGCTTTCAAGACTGCCTACTACAACTAGTTTTGTTCGGTTCCAACGAGGGAGGAGCGATGACCGCTTTCGTCTCACTTCAGTGGTTGTAGTCGTCGCTAGGTAGTCTATGGATATGGATGCAATTTTTATTATTTCTGATGTTCGTTGTACGACCATGATTAAAGATGAATAGATCGAAACTTTCTTGCAAAAAAATAATATTATTGCCGACTGAACATATTGTTGGCAAGGAAGATCTGACCACATGACGAGCCTGCACAGACTTGTTCCGAGTCCTGTAATATTTGGTTTGGTTTCGAGCAAAAACAAGTTCGGAGATTCCTGAGAAAACAGATGAGATGCACTTGGCACTGAGCTACCAAAGGATCACCGATTAAGTGGTGATGGATATAGGGCACCACCATCCATGTGACATGTTGCTCCTGGTCCCACATCCCATCGCCACGCATGAGACACGACACAGTTCATACGTATGAAAGCTTCATCAAACGTACTCCCTCTGTAAACTAATATAAGAGTGTTTAGATTACTAAAATAGTGTTCTAAATGCTCTTATATTAGTTTACGGAGGGAGTACATTGGAAAATAAAAGACTAGATTATCTATTTCCAACCCCGCAAGAAAAAAGATTATCTATTTCCAAAACCAAATCACAGAACCAGGTACATGTAAATTTTGGTTTGGCTTCGACGCAGTCAAAAAGTTCAGAGTTAATTACCCAATTTCATTCGCAAAAAAAGAAGCCAATTTTACGGAAAGAAGTTGAGAGATATCCCATCGCCGACACAGTGTGAAGATCTGAACAAGCTGCATCTAGGAGACTTGATTTCTTGTGGGTACCGGTGCAGGCTCAGGCTTGTGAAGCATGACAGAGAGATACCAACATTACTGTCTTAAATGATTTTATTGAGTGGATCGGCAGTGAGCCACATGACCATGATGGCTGGCAAGTACACTCCCGGGGTCCATGCCAGCAATTAGCAGTCAAGTGACATTTTGGAACGAACAAGGTGCCAACTTGGCCAAGTGCCTGGCTGTGCCGATGCAGTGCACACCTGACCTGGCGTCTCCGACACCATTGATCTATCCTGACGTGTCCTGTCCAGTCGCGGCCTTTCGGATCCAGTATTCGGGCCTCACCCTCTCCCTCGGAAAGGTGCCCGCCTCCCACCTGCTTCCCCTCATCGACAAACTGCTTCGGAAGCTAGCGACATGGAAGGCCGCGCTCCTCTCGCGTGGTGAGCGCCTGGCCATGGAGCAGCAAGTCGTGACGGTCATGAGTCATGCCCGAGCACATTTTTTGGCCATGGCACTATCCCTCCCAATTCTCAAGAAGACGAACCGGATCATCCGTGATTTCTTGTGACACGGGTGCAAAGATGCGCGTGCGGGATGCTACCTCGTCAGTTAGGCGCGTGTCTGCCGCCCTTGGAGTTGGCCGGCCTTGGGATCCGGGACGTACATCGTACTTGGATTTCACTATGTGTCAGATGGATTTGGCTGCACGCATCGGATGACTCACGACCCTGGTCTTATCCTCAGCCATCGTCGGACCCTGAGGCCTTACAATTTTTCTAGGTTTCCACGATATGGACGGTTGGCAGCGGTAACTCTTGCCGTTTTTGGATTGACAGGTGGATCCAAGGAAGCTCGATCCATGACCTTGCCCGAAATCTGGTGGCCCTTGTCCCAAGCCAGCGTCGCCGATCACGCACGGTGGCCCTGCATGACCGCACTTGGATCCACGACATCCATGACTCGCTCGGGCCAGCGACCATGCTTGAGTACGTCAATATTTGGCGCAGGATGTAGTCTGCTGTTCTTACCTCCAACCCGGATGCCATTCGCTAGAATTGGACGGATAATGGAGTCTACTCCGCGTCCTCATGCTACAACGCCATATTCATCGGATCCACGACGTCCGAGCACAGGCGTTTAGTGCGGAAATGAGGAGCCCTCCTATCAGTCAAGTTCTTCATCTACCTGGCCTCCATCAACCGCTGTTGGTCGGCCGATCGCCTTGCCCGACGTGGACTGCCGCACGAGCTGCATGTGTGCTTTCCTCCCAGCAAGTCGGGACCTTACACCACATCCTTGTGTGTTGCGTCTTCGCCCGCGTTACTTGGCACGGTATTCTCTCCTGGTGCTGCCTCGAGATCGCGGCACCGGATGGTTCCTCGGAGTTCTTTGGATGGGTGCACACGACCCCGGAGAAGTGGTGCAGCCTCTCCACTGTCGTCGTGCTCACCACCTGGTCCCTCTGGCGCCACCGCAATGCCATCATCTTCGACAAGATTGCGCCTTCCACCACCTCCCTCATAGCTACGATTAAGGAAGAAGCCCGCT
This sequence comes from Elymus sibiricus, assembly GCA_039707655.1. Lineage (NCBI taxonomy): Eukaryota > Viridiplantae > Streptophyta > Magnoliopsida > Poales > Poaceae > Elymus > Elymus sibiricus. Next base: position 426,174,029 of record CM077673.1, on the reverse strand, counting down.
CCAGGGCAGAGCAAAAGGACTTAACACCATTATCTCTGTAACCTAAAACTTCCTATTTGGGGGCTGAGCATCCCCCCGTCCTCCGCTCGACTGTGCATCACGGCCACGCCAGCCTGTGTACGCGGCCGTTGATGTCACCCAGTAATTTCTACTCTCCTATCAATCAAAAGATACACTCTCAAGCGTATTCATGAAAAAAAAACAGCAAGGAGTGGCGTAGAAACGCGGCTCATCTGGCTCTATCACGCCTTAAGGGTCGGCGCATGCAGTGCGTGTCACGCTGACGGTCGGTCGTCGGCGTCGGTCAAAGGCGGCTTGGCTGGCGGCGTGGTAACATGCAGGTTACACGCCTAGCTGTAAGGCGTGAATGAGGGGTTCAAGCGACGAAATAAGTTTTTTGGGTGTCAGTGGACAGAATAAGATCCTCGAAGGGTCATTTTGTAAAAATAATACCTCTTTGAGCCTTCTTGATGGCTTCCCATAGGCCAATAATTAACTGATTACAGCTTCTGTTACAGCTCCCCATGGGTCCTTTTTCTACTGGTACTTGCAGCTGCAGCACCGGTAATCTGGGTGGCGCAGTCCTGCAGACTATTCCGCGGAAAAACCCTCGCCACCAACGGCGTTATTTTGGGCTTCGCCGGCCGGAAAGATGGTTTCGCCGGTGTTGATGTCGATACAAGTACTAGCTCACTCTGGCCTCGAACTTTGCACTGCCGCAGGGTTCATATGTTCTTGTAAATATACCAATATACGCTTGAGAAACAAAAGATGATCAAATAATTCCACCTAGCAACGGATCGGCCACTCAATGTTTTTTGTTGACTGGATCAACTTTCGTGTCTTAACTGTAACAGGGATAACCCATGAGCGGTAGACCACACGATGAGCCCACCAAGAATTATTGTGATGCACACTCGCAACTACCATGGAAATCTTGGTGTGGTCAGAAGAGCAGAGCACAGCTAGTCAGTCAGCTCTTTACTCAACTTCTCTGAGTTGTGTAAACAAGTTGTCAAGATTGGGTTGCATCGACATGCCGCTGGAATAACACATACACTCCCTCCGTTCCTAAATATAAGTATTTTTAAAGATTTCAATATAAAATACATGCATATGAATTAAAATAAGTGAATCTACACTCTAAAATAAGTCTATATTTATCCATTTGCAGTTCGTATTGAAATCTCTAAAATGGCTCATATTTAGAAACGGAGGAAGTACATGCGAGCTCGGATGATAAGCAATTCAAAGATAAGCTCTGCTGAGTACCATTCAGTGGCGGTGGACTGGCACAGCTAGTCAGCCGGTTTTGGAACTGGTCACAAACACCACTCCATCTGTGAAAATCCACCAAAAGACTAAGTTGCAAAACAAAACAAAACAAAAATCCCAAACCATTTCACGGCTACTCTGAGTCCAGAGACACCACCACCAAGAATTAACTGATTATTCTTGATTACAGTCTCGGTCACCATCCCAAGCACCATGGATCCTGCTGCTGTTGTTGCCAATCTTTTATTCCTTGTGCTAGCAACCGATTTCTTCTCTGCAGCACAGGCCTCGGACAATTCCAATGGCAAACCCTCAACGGTGTGGATCACCAACGCCGCTTCTTTTCAACTTTAAGAGTCTTGATTCCTTGCTGCCGGTGCGTCCGATTGTCATCCGCTCTCTACAAGATGATTCTGGTGTCAAATTTGCATTTGGCACATGGTTCATATGTGCCTCCACCCCCACAAGTAGCATGTTGTTCTTTGCCGTATTCTTTTTCATTCTAAGGTGACCCCTATCAACCACGATTGATATCACTAGTAGGGAAAACCCTATAAACAGACAAGTAACAGTGGCGTGGGGTAAATGGGCCGCGGTACTACTACTTAGCAGTAGCGCGGGGTAAGCCCAACGCTACAGGTGAACATTAGTAGTAGGACGGGTCCACCACGCCCACGCTACTATTAAGTGGTCCCCACCCTGTCCCCATGGGCTGGCCAGAGTAGTAGAGTGGGGGCATGGGCCCGCGCTACTTTAGATCCTAATAGGAGTAGCGTGGGCTCGTTTACCCGTGCTGCTACTGTGGACACACGGGACCAGCTCTCCAGCCCCACCTAGCAGCAGCGTGGGATATGATGTCCGCGTTACAACAAATAGGCTTAGCAGTAGCACGGGCCCGTGCCCCCACATTACTACCAAACCACAATTATCCTCTCCTTACCGCACACGTCTTCCCTCACTCTCCTTCACTCTCCCTCTCCACTCTCTCTCAACAACCTACGGAGAATACGACATATGCAATGGGGGCAATGCACGTGTCCAGTTGATGATAATTCAAGTTCAAACTACTTCAAGTTGCTGGATGAACGAAAGCCAAATCTAGGTTGCACGCCAATAATTCCAATCTCTTGTCATGAATTACAACGTCATCAGTTATTGAGAATGATCGAGATTTCTTACTTTGATATAAATCCCACAGTTTTGAATGCAATAGGCATCGATGATTGTCCGCAATCTTGCTTGAAGAACTGTTCTTGCATGGCAATTTCATTCAGAGATGGCAAATGCATATGGCTGACGAAGGTCTTCTCCTTGCAATCAATACAACTTGAAAATCTTGGCCACAACTCCACTGCTTACCTCAAGGTGCAAACTAGTCCCTTTAAAGAAAACGAAAAAAAAGTGATGCTAGGTGTTACACTTGGAGCTATTACTACTGTTGTATTACTTTTCATCGTTTTCATTCTTTATCAACAAAAGAGAAGGAACAACGAAGCGGAAAGTGAAGGATTTGATTTTGATCAATTACCTGGAATGCCAACCAGGTTTTGTTTTCAAATGTTGAGTGAATGCATGGAAAGATTCGGAAAAAAGCTCGGAGAAGGTGGGTTTGGGTCAGTGTTTGAAGGGAAATTAGGTGAAGAGAGAGTTGCAGTTAAACGTTTGGAAGGTGCTAGACAAGTAAAGAAAGAATTCTTAGCAGAGGTTGAGACTATTGGAAGCATTGAACACATCAATCTTGTCAGTCTGATTGGGTTTTGTGCAGAGAAGACCGAGAGACTTCTGGTATATGAATATATGTCAAGAGGGTCGCTTGATAGATGGATCTATTACCATCATAACAACGGCTCTCTTGATTGGTGCACCCTTTCCAGGATCATATTGGATATTGCCAAGGGCCTGTGTTATCTCCATGAGCAGTGCAAGCGAAAAATTGCTCATCTAGACATCAAGCCACAAAACATTCTCTTGGATGACAAGTTCAATGCCAAAGTGGCTGATTTTGGACTATGTAAGTTAATAAATAGGGACCAAAGCAAGGTAGTAACTGTGATGAGAGGAACACCAGGATATCTTGCCCCTGAATGGTTGACATCACGGATCACTGAAAAAGTTGATGTCTACAGCTTTGGAGTTGTTGTCATGGAAATATATAGTAAGTGGAAGAAAAAATATCGACCATTCTTGGCCCGAGGAGGAAGTTCAGCTTATAAATGTCCTGCGAGAAAAAGCTCAAAAGAACCAATTGGTTGATCTGATTGACAAGCATAGTGATGATATGGTTTCTCATCAGGAAGAAGCGATTCAAATGATGAAGCTCGCAATATGGTGCCTCCAAAATGACAGCATTCAAAGACCTTCAATGTCAGTAGTGATCAAGGTATTGGAAGGTTCTATGAGTGTAGAAACTTCCGATGCAAACTCAGTCATGCTCGTTCAACATAATGCATCAACATGTTCAGTTCCACCACAAGCATCTGTATTATCTGGCCCAAGGTGAAATGGGTGGATATGAGTAGAAGTTATTCATCCTATGCACTCTAGCTTTTGTATCTTATTATATTTATATTTTGGAATTACGTTTGAAATTGCACAAGAATAAACTTTTCAAGCCAATATAATGTTCTTCATGAAGAGCTTCACATCAGTTTGTTCTTCACTTGGCCTGCCTAGGGGTGGAGGCGCAACATATGCTCTGCTAATTCAACAGAAAAAATACATCACATTAGGATTCAGAACAAATGCATGTATAAAAGCAAGAAAATTTACTTAGGTGTCAGGAAAGAACATCGAACCTTACATAGCATGTAGTACATACATGAAAGAAAAGAGAGTAGAGTTTGATAATTCTGGTGGACTGAATCGACAAGCTCCGTAATTTTTCTCAGGGTTAAAGGGGCCATTTGCTCAAGACCATTAAGGTGATATCGAAGGCGATCCAAGAACCTCCAGTATCTAGGAAGTTGAGAACCCCTAACCCAGTACATACAATGAAGTAAACGTCACTAATAACGAGGAGAATAGGCAACTCTCCTACACAAGGCATAATATAAATAGCGGCGTATTGCACTTCCTCCTCTGTTTTCCCTTATCAGTTTTGTCAAATTTGACTAGATGCAATTTTTTTCATGTATGCTGTCAGGCGCAACAACATTATTTTCTTGCAGCACAGTTCACTTTCCCTTCATTCATAAGAATGATGTCAAATAACTACTTAAGACATGAAAAGGAATGGTATATCCTACAAAAATACAGAATCTAAATTAAACAAATGCACCCGATATCGAGATCAACCTGCAGCAGCCAACCATCCAAGATTCCAAGTAATGAAGGAACAAAAACAAATGGATACTTAACTAATTACAGTAGAAGAATAAAATGATAATTAGGACGGAAAATGGTTGATTTCGTACTGAAAGTCGTGTTAATGTCAATCATAGTTAAGAAAATGGTTGGTCTTCATTCCCCAAAGACTAACCTGCAGTTCATAAGGTCAAGACAAGAACCTCATTACCCGTAAAAATTCCTCGAGGCATTATGATGGGAACCGGATCCTCTAACATCAAGGAGAGAAGTCACCTAAGCTACATTCCTCTAACATCCCTCCTTCACATCCATATGATTAAGGCTAAAATAATTTGAATTAATTTGCAAATTACAAATCTATTGTATACATAAGAAAAAAATACATGCAATCAAAATTATGATGCAATAAAATTAATTTTAGATTTATTTCTATAAACAGTAACGCACATCCAGACAGTATTCGCTACAGTAACCATGACTTCTCTCCTTGATGTTAGAGGATCCGGTTGGGTGCAAACTTTGACATCTGAGCTGAAACTTTACTTGACTAACAGAACAAATTATGCACTTGGTGTGCTAGTTCGCTACCGTGAACAGAAGAATTAATCAAAGTCATCGGAGCTTCATATGGTAAAATCCGTCCGGCTGCATCCATCCATCAATTAATGAGGAATCCAGCTGCGGAAACAAGAAAACAGCAGAATGAATTCAGAGGCGATGGAGGTATCGCCGCCACGGAAGCACCGGCGAACCCAGCGAGCAGAGCACCAGAGGCGGCGGCCGCCGAGCAGTTCCTCCCGACTACTTCGCCCATTCTCCCGCGCAACGAGCCATGCATCCTTCGAACGGTCGATTGAGCGCGGTGGCGGCAACCGAACCATGGAGATCCTCCCGCCATCTTCCCCCTGAGCACGCCGCAAAAGGGGATATGCTGGACGGGAGGAAGAATGGGGATTTCTGTTCCAAGGTGGACGTGACCCTTTGCAAGTGGCCGCAAAAGATTATTTTTTCTTTAACATACGCACACACTTATCCCGTACGAACACCTTCGATAGACTCTTCTCCTGCAAAACACACATCGCTGGAAGGCTTTAAACAAACAAAAAAAAAGGCGACCACATATGCCAAGTCTATGACTTTTTAAAAAAGCTATGCCAAGTCTATGAATTAAACTCTGATGTGTTTGTTCCATCACAAGAAAACTAACCATTAAAGATATGCTTAGTTTGTGGGCGCAAATTTTTTTAGTATGCACTTATTTGTTCTTAACTTTTTCAGATGCCTACGTTGAGTGCCATATCTCATCTTTTTTGAGAAACACAATATAGAATTATAGATACAACGTCCACGTACACCCATGCACACTCATTCTTATAAACACACGTACACATATCTTACCCCTATGAGCACCTTCAATAGAGTAAGCCGACATATTTTAAAATTGACGAAGTCGCCACACACATCTTTTTACCGAGCCGTGTGATCTTGGGATGTGAAAGAAAAACCTAATTTTGAAGGCACATGCATATTGATGAACATTATTGTATAGACAATGAAACAAGTTGAATTAATTAGTAATTTCTAAATTAATTTAATCCATATCAAAACAATCAACTGTGCTTGAAATGTCACCAAAATATTGGAAACTTAGTACAACAACGAGCGCCAAGAAATGCACGTGTATCGAAAGAGTGAAAGAGAGTCTCTTATAAATTGATCTCTAGCCCCTCCATTCGCCATGTCGGGCTAAACTCTCAACCATTTCATCACATCATTCATGGAATAAATTTTTCAGGAAATTAATGTTTAGTAAGCAAAAGGCCCTTAAAAGAAACATATTTTTTTTCATGTGATAGTAAAGAAAAAACCTTTACGGGGTTGCATCAAGAAAATCTGTAATATTTTCTTGGTGCGTCCTTCCGTTAAATGCTCTATTTATCTCAGCTCTGGCAAACTTGTTCATCTTGATCTCTTTGAATCATTCTCCAAGATGCAGGAAACAATGTTTTTTTAGACATGGAAACAATGTTTTATGTGAGAGAGATGCACATATACCTGGCAATAAATCGGATCGGGCCTAATAAAGCCCGAAGCAGAAAACCTGGGTCCGGCCTGGCAATTGGGCCTAGATTTTAGGCCCAAGCCCGACATATCAGTGCAAAGGCCCATCGGGCCTCAAGCCGGGCCTCTTTCTTAAAACACAAATATGTCAAGCCCAAGCCGGCCCGGCCTGGCCCGGCCATTGGGCTCAAATCTTAGGCCCAGGCCCGGCCTATGGGCAATATTGGGCCGGGTCGGGCCGATCGGGCTGGGTTTTCCATGGCCAGGTATAGCCGTATAGATGCACATATATTTTCAGTCTTATACTTGGTCTCATCAGAATGTAAAGTCAGGTCCAAATGTTCCTATAGTATTTCATCGTGAACTTGCAGATTTATGTCGGTGCCTTTCATATTATGCATCAATTTGCTCTGTTAATTAGCTTGCTGAATAATAGCCACTATCATCTGTGATCAGTTGTGATTCCTTGTTGAATTAATGCATTTCTTTGGTTAGTTTCCGTAGAAGAAATTTAACTGAAGAAACTTGTTTCACGGGTGCACGAAAGGGAAGTGAGAAGTGTCAATTCTGCATCGATAATGAAACCATGAATCAACCTGTTCTTTTCACTGTCTTTGGCTCAAGGCATACTATTTCGGTGTGCTTCCCATTTCGCACACCATGGATGTAGGATGTCTACCGGACATAAAACGATCTACTTGCTACTTCCTCTGTAAAAAAAATGTCAGAGCGTTTAGATCATTATTTTAGTGTTCTAAGTGTTTTTATATTCCTTTACGGAGGGAGTAGTATATTAATGTAGTAACTGTTTTATTTCCCCTCAAAATAAAAGTTAGTCTGTTTTATGTCTTTAGTGATCTAAATATTTTTATATTTCTTTGATGATGTTGCTATTTATGAGAGATCTTGTGAATAGATTGGATGCCGACTTGAAGGCCCCTTCTTCTCCTTATATAGGTGGACGAGGGGTAGGATTACATCAGACCAAGACGGTGTACATTATAGGGTCCTATTAGATTTTTTTTAAGGGGAGGGTCCTATTAGATTTACTAATACATGTTGTGTGTGCCATGTAATGAGGCGACTTTTCTAGAGGAGGCCTGCTGGCAGGCTGAGGGGCCTGGGCCGCATATGGGCCTTGAAGCTGCCTAGCATCCGACTTCACTAGGTTGGATACATCATACCATCGGTACCTTGTAGCGTCTCACGCGATTTTGTGCAGGTAACTAGTTTGTGGTGGGGGGGGGGGGGGGGGTCAGCCTAGTAACTGATCATGACATAAAAAGTTAACTCAAATGATTGTCAGCTTAATAGGATTGATAAGATCACATATATTCATAATTTAATGTGAACAATTAATGTATAGTATCTCATAAATTTATATCAGCATAGATATCGACAAATATTATTACATTAAATGGATACAATTATAAATTAGAGAACAAATTTATATAAATGAGAGAAGTCAAATGCTATGCCGTATACTATATGTTAGGCATGCCGAGCACATATATCAGATGATACGGGGCATCAGATGCTCCCATGATATGTGCTTCCAAGCGCCCTTGGATATGGGATCCAATGACCACGGGACGAGCTCTTGTAACTTTGCAAAAAAGCCCTCCATGGATCTAATATTTACACACAAGTCCTGGAGTTCGCCCTATGACCATTGGACCTCAAATCCAATGGCTCTCCGGAGCCCGAATCATGTGAGCATCTTATGCCCCATATCACCTAATACTTTCTCTAGTTGTGCCACCTAAGCTAAAATATGACGTGGCACCCCATTTAATGAGGAAAGGGAGAGCAACCTTATCTTCATCTAGATATAGGTATTAGCAAAACATCCAAGACAACTCGTAAGTTTTTTTCTCACAAAAGACATTAAGTAAGAATTGTTTTAGATACATCACTAAGATATTGTCACCGGAACTGCTATATCTAAAAGTATATTTAATTTATTAGATAGGGCTTAAGACATAGTGCACTGGGGTTGCCCTGACGATGATACAGTCAGAGATCTTTTTGATCTTATTTGAGTGAAGTAGGAATAAATGTTCTCTATAATAAGTCTTTAAATATAGAACTTCACATATGCATCTTGAAGCCCAAATACTAGAAACGAGAAAAAGAAGAAGTTTGTGCTTGCTCTTATGGGGGACAAAACTATTCTGCTTTGCCTTGTGGTGTTGGTGCTGCTAGGAACTCCCACTCGCGCTGGTACGGAATCGGTATTCCTGTTCTCTATAATAAGTGTGTATCTCTTGTTTCCTTCCAACCGGAGTACAAAAAGTCATCATGAATATTGTCAACTCACTGCACAAAATTTCTTTGGACCCTTTTAATTTGGAATTAATTTACTGACGTATGTATGTTGTCTGCAGAGCATTGCGAAGAGCACAGTCACCATTGCAAGCGCATGTTGTGCATGGATTTCACGTGTCATTCCTGTTGCAAGCATGTGTGGAACCATGTTAAGAAAGCCTACTGCGGCGGCACTTTTTGTAACCATCATTGTGTTTGCGTCGTTTGTGAATAGAGTTACGCTCTAGCATCATGCCAAAGAGTGGTCAATGATGTCTAGTAATAAATTCTTCCTGTGACGTGCATGCAAGAACCTTGTGGTGTTCTGTTTGATTTGATTTTTATCGTGTGTAATCTTAGATTTTGTGGCTTTGTGTTTGCCTCGTCTAGCGGTTAGTAAGTTTGGAAATAATCATATGCCAAATTAACCAAGCTCTTATTGTACTTACATACTTCGCCGTGGAGGTCCACGGTTGTCCGGTAGACCATGCTAGACCCAATTAATTGTCGGCACCACTTGTTTCTATAGGCCAAATTATGGATTCCCTAGAACTGTCAAGGAATAAATAAAGAGTGGAACTCGGGCACATTCACTCGAACAATTTTTCATAAACAGGCCATGAATCCATGAGTTGTGGTAAATAGCCCAACCACTAATTACACGGATATTACTAATACTAGTAGAACGCCCGCTGGGCTCATCCTTCCCTTTTTTTGTTGGACCATTCACTTTCCGCTTGGTTTTTTGCCGTAGCGGAATAATTCTCGTTGGAGCCTCCTCCTTCTAAAAAAGAGTGGGTTAAACTAACACATACTATTCACAAAAAACAACAAATTACTATAGAGATCATTCTCAAAGGTCCATTCAACTTTGCAAATGCACATTGACAGGGAAGGCGAGTGGCAACCTGAACGTATTCCTAATCACCAATAAGCTCATCTGCCGCCCACATACCATTCATTACTAGAAGGGATAATTGTCGTTCTTCTCTTCCTCGTCCTTTGCTATATCTTCGACGCTTAGCCTCTTCGGCAACCAGTTTCACTGGCGCCATCCAGTACCACATCAACATCAGTGCGTTCGCCATCGACGTCCCATCTTCTTCCTCTTCACCAACACCACGGACCACTTGGTCACTTTAGTTATTTTTCTTCTTCTTTTTAAAACACTCCTCCGTTCTAATATAGCATGAACCACCTGACCATTGTAGTGTCATGTTGTCCTCACCCGCGAAGGTTTCGGCCACTGTCAGTGTGTGGACATCCTACAGAGGTTGCTCGTCATCCATCTTGATGAACGGTACGTCATCCTACAGAGGAGTACACTACCATGAACAAAGGGATTAATCAAAGTCGTCGAAGCATCATAACGTACAATACATCCGCCTGCGTCCATCCATCAATTTATGCGGAATCTAGTTGCGGAAATTAAAACACGGCAGATCGAATTCAGAAGCACTGGAGGGGTTCGTCGCCATCGAAGCACCGATGAACCCAACAAGCAGAGCAGCAGAGGCGTGGCCGCCGAGCAGTTCCTCCTGGAAATTCCTATTTGCCGCTCATTGCGGCAAGTTGTCGGGGCGACGCACAGGGGGAGATCGACCAGCGTTCGGATGGGCCAGCCCGTTAAAACGTTTCAGCGATTCTGGTTTTAGGAAACTTCTACGTGGTTCCCAACCGGTTTTTTCGGATTTGGGAACCTTCTAGGAGGTTCCTGAACCGTTTTTTCTTTTCTTTTTCCTTTTCTTTTTCTTTTTGTTCTTCTACTTCTTTTTCCACTTTTTTTCTTTTCTTTCCTTTTTTCTGTTTCTTTCTCTTTCCATCTTATTTTTTTCATTTTTAAGTTTGTTTTCTTTATTTAAATATGTTCATGTTTTTTAGAAATATTGAAATTTATCACAAATGTTTTGTGTTTCTCACAATTTTTTCAAAACTATTCGACAAATGTTCTTGTTTTCAAATTTTGTTCCCGAATTTCATTAATTGCTCAGAATTTCAAAATATGTACCCGTTAATTATTTTTTAAAAACTATAATTTTTTTCGTGATTTTCAAAAATTGTTTGCATATTTAAAAAAATGTTTGGCTTTTCCAAATTTTGTCCTCGGTTTAAAAAATTGTTCAGATGTTAAAAAAAATGCTCATGTTTTTCTAATTTTGTTCATAATTTCATAAAATTGTCGTGATTTCAATAAAAAAATTGCACGTTTGAAAAATGTTTCGTTTTTGTAAAAAAAATCTGGGTTTCTAAAATATGTTGAGAAGTTGAAAGGTGTTCCCCATTTTTCTAATTTTGTGCACAAATTCAAAAAATGCTTGTAATTTTTCACAAAATGTTTACATTTTCAAAATTTTGTTCACAATTTCAAAAAAAATCCTGTTTTTTCACATTTATTCACAATTCAGAAAAAAGTTCAAAAATTCCAAATTTTGTTCACATTTTCAAAAATTGTTCGCAATTTCCAGAAATGTTTGGAATTTGAAAATTTGTTCATGTTTTCAAAAAATGTTTGGAACTTTTGGAATTTTTTTCACGTTTAAAAAATATGTTCGAAAGTTTCAGTTTTTGGTCGCAATGTTAAAAAATATTATGAATTTCCAAAGAAAATCATGTTTTAGAAAATGTTTGGAGTTCAAAATTGTGTTCGCATTTTCAAAAATTGTTCTCCTTTTCAAAAAAATGTTCGGAATTTTAAATTGTGTTCGGGTTTAAAATAAAGTTTAGTGTTTCTAATTTTGTTCCTGTTTATAAAAACTGTTCGGAATTTATAAATTTCCCGCACGGTTCGGAGAGCACTGAAGACAAATGAGAGGTTCACCACCACATCATTGCAAGGGGACCATTTATTCGTAATTACATTCCCGGAAGGGTTCCTGTTTTCGGAAAAAATGGAATTTCAAATTTTGTTTTCGTTTTAAATATTGGTTCAGTATTTCAGTTTTGTGTTCTCATTTTTCAAAAATTTGTTCCAATTTTTTTAAAGATTGGTCATGTTTTCAAAAGATTATTTGCATATTTGAAAGAAATTGGAATTTAATAAATTGTATGTGTTTCTTAAAATCTTTTTGGGTAATGTTGAGGTATGCTGCTTCTTTTGTTCTTTATACTTCACGCTACCAATATATTATAACAACTAAGTCAGTACAATTGGCTAGCGATCGTCCCACCTTAACAGAAGCTCCCGGGATCGAATCCTGGCTCGCACACATTTTTTTCTTCTGGACTTTTGCGCTCGACCGTACGCCAGGGTTTGACCTCAATGGCTGGCTCAATCGGACGAGCTCTGTGCGAAGAGGCGTCTATTTGCCGCAGAATGCGTTAAATAGGAGCTCCCGTTCCTCCTAACCTCTTCGTCCCTTCTCCCGGCGTGCCATGCATCCTTACGTGGGCCATAGCGGGCCAATCTTACCTGGCGGGCGTGTCCGGACCTCCCTTTATCCGTCCCAGATATGGGTCGAACATGAGGAGTGCCGGTCAGTCCAGGCGTTTGGGCTGATTTTGGGGAGTGACCAGTCAGTTGGCTAGTTGGGTGTGCTTTTTTGTACGGATAGTGACCTACTACGGGCCCGGGCGTTTGGGTTGGGTACAGGGCGCCCGATTGTAGATGCTCTTAGGGTCATGTGGTGGTGGTGGGTCTCAAAAAAATGTGGGCGTCGTGGGTTTTGGCTCTTGCCGACGGAAGTGCTCCATTTTTAGAGTTTGTTTGAGTTTCTTTTAGGGTCGTGTCCGGTTTAGGAAGGCGAGATGACGGCGACTCCACGAAGATGGAATAAGGTTCTCCCCGTCTAGCCCTACCCTTGCGGTTAATTACTGTTCTGGTGCTTTGGTCCTATAGGGCCCTATCAGGATGGCTTTCGCGACTGCCTACTACAACTGTTTTGGTTCGGTTCCAACGAGGGAGGAGCGATGACCACCTTCGTCTGGCTTCAGTGGTGGTAGTAGTCGCTAGGTAGTCTACGGATATGGATGCAATTTTTATTATTTCTGATGTTCGTTGTACGACCATGATTAAAGATGAATAGATCGAAACTTTCCTGCAAAAATAATAATATTATTGCTGACTGAAATATTGTTGGCAAGGAAGATCTGACCACATGACGAGCCCGCAAAGACTTGTTCCGAGTCCTGTAATATTTGGTTTGGTTTCGAGCAAAAACAAGTTCGGAGATTCCTGAGAAAACAGATGAGATGCACTTGGCACTGAGCTACCAAAGGATCACCGATCAAGTGGTGATGGATATAGGACACCACCATCCATGTGACATGTTGCTCCTGGTCCCACATCCCATGGCCACGCACGAGACGCGACACAGTTCATACGTATGAAAGCTTCATCAAACGTACATTGGAAAAAGCGAACCAACATGTGGTTGGATGGTTAGAGGGATTGTGGTATCCCCAACCAGGGGCGGAGCTACAGTATTGGCCCGGGGTCAATTGACCCCGATGACCTCGGCCCAAAACCCTGTACATACATATAGCTCTGGAAGAAAAATTGCCCACCGAATAAAATTTGACCCCAGTTCAGCAGCAACCAGCCTCCAGCCCATCACTTGTGCAGGCCCAAAGAGCAGCAACAATATAGGCCCAGTGGCCACCACCGATTCATATAAAGGTCGGACCCAATAGCTCCTTGATCGCTGGATTATGCCCTGATTGATCGCTAGGTCTTCTAAAAAACCTATCCCTCGTCTCGTGTCGCCCTAATTGATCGATAGATTATGCCCTGATTGATCGCTAGGTCTTCTAAAAATGAACGCTGTATTATGCTCCTTTGTTCGCCAGTTCGCCTGCCGCCAACCATCCCCAATCTCTAATCTTCTCCAACTGCAGATTCAATTTGTAAGTGATAGTAAAGATGATTTATCCATCTTATTAATCTGAACGGTAGTTATCTTAGAAAAATCTGAGAGAGATTTAACATTCTTAAATTCCTATTCGCCTATTACCATAGGGTTTGTTTGACATGTGGATTTTTCTTATAATTACTTGAAGTCTACATGGGTAATCACGTGGATTATGCAATCTATATTATGCCTCAATCACAGGATCAGGTAAACTACTCTCTCTGTCTTATAATGTAAGACGTTTATTTTGGGACGAAGGGAGTAACAAAATAAGGATATACGTACTGTTGTAATCGGAGTTTATTTTGTTATGATATATTGGCAAATATGATTTCTTATATATGTGAGGTTACTAAAAAAATTGTAGATAAGTTAGTCACACTTTTAGCCATATATTATTGCTACTATATTTTTTTTAGAGGATACATTAGTTTTACTTGTTCGTGTTGACCCCGGCGACCTATTTTCCTGGCTTCGCCCCTGTCCCCAACCCACCAGGGTTCAAATCCTGGTGCTCGCATTTATTCCTGGATTTATTTCAGGATTTCCGGCGATGCGCATTCAGTGGGAGGAGACGTTCCCGTCGATGACGAGGTGCCTACGGTGACTTCGTAAATTTCAAGATGATATGCCGGCTCAGTCTCTTGGAGGTGCTCATAGGGTAGGGTGTGCGTGCGTGTGTTCATAGGGGTGAGTGTATGCGCGTGTATATGAGCGCTTGCGTCTGTACTGTGTTCAAAAAAAAAAACGTACATTGGAAAATAAAAGACTAGATTATCTATTTCCATCCCTGCAAAAAAAAAAGATTATCTATTTCCAAGACCAAATCACAGAACCAGGTACACGGATTTTTTTTGGTTTGGCTTCGACGCAGTCAAAAAGTTCAGAGTTAATTACCCAATTTCATTCGCAAAAAAAAAAAAAACCAATTTTACGGAAAGAAGTTGAGAGATATCCCATCGCCGACACAGTCTGAAGATCTGAACAAGCTGCATCTAGGAGACTTGATTTCTTGTGGGTACCGGTGCAGGCTCAGGCTTGTGAAGCATGACAGAGAGATACCAACATTACTGTCTTAAATGATTTTATTGAGTGGATCGGCAGTGAGCCACATGACCATGATGGCTGGCAAGTACACTCCCGGGGTCCATGCCAGCAATTAGCAGTAGTGACGCTTTGGAACGAGCAAGGTGCCAACTTGGCCAAGTGCCTGGCTGTGCCGATACAGTGCAGACCCAGTATTCTATCCTGACGTGTCCTGTCCAGTCGCGGCCTTTCGGATCCAGTATTCGGGCCTCCCCCTCTTCCTCGGAAAGGTGCCCGCCTCCCACCTGCTTCCCCTCATAGACAAACTGCTTCGGAAGCTAGCGACATGGAAGGCCGCGCTCCTCTCGCGTGGTGAGCGCCTGGCCATGGAGCAGCAAGTCGTGACGGTCATGAGTCATGCCCGTGCACATTTTTTAGCCATGGCACTATCCCTCCCAATTCTCAAGAAGACGAACCGGATCATCCGTGATTTCCTGTGACACGGGCGCAAAGATGCGCGTGCTCGTCAGTTAGGCTCGTGTCTGCCGCCCTTGGAGTTGGCTGGCCTTGGGATCCGGGACGTACATCGTACTTGGATTTCACTATGTGTCAGATGGATTTGGCTGCACGCATCGGATGACTCACGACCCTGGTCTTATCCTCAGCCATCGTTGGACCCTGAGGCCTTACAATTTTTCTAGGTTTCCACGATATGGACGGTTGGCAGCGGTAACTCTTGCCGTTTTTGGATTGACAGGTGGATCCAAGGAAGCTCGATCCATGACCTTGCCCGAAATCTGGTGGCCCTTGTCCCAAGCCAGCGTCGCCGATCACGCACGGTGGCCCTGCATGACCGCACTTGGATCCACGACATCCATGACTCGCTCGGGCCAGCGACCATGCTTGAGTACGTCAATATTTGGCGCAGGATGTAGTCTGTTGTTCTTACCTCCAACCCGGATGCCATTCGCTAGAATTGGACGGATAATGGAGTCTACTCCGCGTCCTCATGCTACAACGCCATATTCATCGGATCCACGACGTCTGAGCACAGGCGTTTAGTGCGGAAATCAGGAGCCCTCCTATCAGTCAAGTTCTTCATCTACCTGGCCTCCATCAACCGCTGTTGGTCGGCCGATCGCCTTGCCTGACGTGGACTGCTGCACGAGCTGGCATGTGTGCTTTCCTCCCAGCAAGTCGGGACCTTACACCACATCCTTGTGTGTTGCGTCTTTGCCCGCGTTAATTACTTGGCACGGTATTCTCTCCAGGTGCTGCCTCGAGATCGCGGCACCGGATGGTTCCTCGGAGTTCTTTGGATGGGTGCACACAACCCCGGAGAAGTGGTGCAGCCTCTCCACCATCGTCGTGCTCACCACCCGGTCCCTCTGGCGCCACCGCAATGCCATCATCTTCGACAAGATTGCGCCTTCCACCGCCTCCCTCATAGCTACGATGAAGGAAGAAGCCCGCTCCAGGGAAGAGCAAAAGGACTTAACACGATTATCTCTGTAACCTAAAACTTCCTATTTGGGGGCTGAGCTTCCCCCCGTCCTCCGCTCGACTGTGCACCATGGCCACGCCAGCTTGTGTAAGCGGCCGTTGATGTCACCCAGTAATTTTTACTCTCCTATCAATCAAAAGATACACTCTCAAGCGTATTCATGAAAAAAAAACAGCAAGGAGTGGCGTAGAAACGCGGCTCATCCGGCTCTATCACGCCTTAAGGGTCGGCGCATGCAGCGCGTGTCACGCTGACGGTCGGTCGTCGGCGTCGGTCAAAGGCGGCTTGGCTGGCGGCGTGGTAACATGCAGGTTACACGCCTAGCTGTAAGGCGTGAATGAGGGGTTCAAGCGACGAAATAAGTTTTTTGGGTGTCAGTGGACAGAATAAGATCCTCGAAGGGTCATTTAGTAAAAATAATACCTCTTTGAGCCTTCTTGATGGCTTCCCATAAGCCAATAATTAACTGATTACAGCTTCTGTTACAGCTCCCCATGGGTCCTTTTTCTACTGGTACTTGCAGCTGCAGCACCGGTAATCTGGGTGGCGCAGTCCTGCAGACTGTTCCGCGGCAAAACCCTCGCCACCAACGGCGTTATTTTGGGCTTCGCCGGCCGGAAAGATGGTTTCGCCGGTGTTGATGTCGATACAAGTACTAGCTCACTCTGGCCTCGAACTTTGCACTGCCGCAGGGTTCATATGTTGTTGTAAATATACCAATATACGCTTGAAAAACAGAAGATGATCAAATAATTCCATCTAGCAACGGACCGGTCACTCAATGTTTTTTGTTGACTGGATCAACTTTTGTGTCCTAACTGTAACAGGGATAACCCATGAGCGGTAGACCACACGATGAGCCCACCAAGAATTATTGTGATGCACACTCGCAACTACCATGGAAATCTTGGTGTGGTCAGCAGAGCAGAGCACAGCTAGTCAGTCAGCTCTTTACTCAACTTCTCTGAGTTGTGTAAACAAGTTGTCAAGATTGGGTTGCATCGACATGCCGCTGGAATAACACATACACTCCCTCCGTTCCTAAATATAAGTATTTTTAAAGATTTCAATATAAAATACATATGAAGTAAAATGAGTGAATCTACATTCTAAAATAAGTCGATATTTATCCATTTGCAGTTCGTATTGAAATCTCTAAAATGGCTCATATTTAGAAACGAAGGAAGTACATGCCAGCTCGGATGATAGGCAATTCGAAGATAAGCTCGGCGGTGGACTGGCACAGCTAGTCAGCCGGTTTTGGAACTGGTCACAAACACCACTCCATCTGTGAAAATCCACCAAAAGACTAAGTTGCAAAACAAAACAAAACAAAACAAAAATCCCAAACCATTTCACGGCGACGGTGTGGAGGTTGGCAGGAGGAGCGGCGTTGTATCTACCGCGTCGATGACGATGAGTATTGGCGGCATGGTGCAACTGGATCTCGACGACGGATGTGGCTGGATAGACGAGCGCAGGGCGGTGGGGTTGTCTGGCGCAGTGGCAGCGTCGACGGCAGCTGGACCGAGCAAGGTTGATGCGCCAGTATAGCTCTGAAGATGGATTGGTAGCAGTTGGCGGCGGCGGCCTCTGAGAGTGCGCCGGACTAGTGTGTGCCCCATACCCGACAAGTGGCTTGGTTGGGCTCTCGGGTCTTAGATGTTAGGCTTGGCTGCGAGGTCTGTTTGGTATTAGGCCCGGACTATCAGCATCCCTTCATCAACTGGATAGGAGTAGGGACAGATGTTGCCTAGACGGTGGCTTTAGACTTACTGCTGTATCTCTTTGTAAGGTCTTTTTTAATAATTAATAAAGTGGCTGCATGCATCGTCCAGATGCAGAGTCCGGGGTCTTTCTCCTTTTCTAAAAAATAATTCACGGCTACTCTGAGTCCAGAGACACCACCACCAAGAATTAACTGATTATTCTTGATTACAGTCTCGGTCACCATCCCAAGCACCATGGATCCTGCTGCTGCTATTGCCAATCTTTTATTCCTTGTGCTAGCAACCGATTTCTTCTCTGCAGCGCAGGCCTCGGACAATTCCAATGGCAAACCCTCAACGGTGTGGATCACCAACGCCGCTTCTTTTCAACTTTAAGAGTCTTGATTCCTTGCTGCCGGTGCGTCCGATTGTCATCCGCTCTCTACAAGATGATTCTGGTGTCAAATTTGCATTTGGCACATGGTTCATATGTGCCTCCACCCCCACAAGTAGCATGCTGTTCTTTGCCGTATTCTTTTTCTCATTCTAAGGTGACCCCTATCAACCACGATTGATATCACTACTAGGGAAAACCCTATAAACAGACAAGTAACATTGGCGTGGGGTAAATGGGCCGCGGTACTACTACTTAGCAGTAGCGCGTGCTCGGTGTTGCTCCTAGCACACTCTAGCTGTGTGCTCGACGAAAGGCAGGTCGCCCTCCGATGTTGCAGGAGGAGCTGCAGGGTGTGCTCCGGTAATGGCGTCGCGGTCGCGCGGCCGTCCGCCACCTGGACCTGGTTGCCTACCTTTTTTTGTTGTTGAGAAAAACCTGGTTGCCTACTTGAATTCTGAACAAATAGTTCCGGGCTTCAGCACGCTGCACCGGACCGGCCTCTCCTTCTCCGAGCACGGCGTCAATCCTTTTTCTGTACCAGCCACATTTTCTGTACCAGCGGTCTATGACGCCCCTTGATTCCGGGCCATCAGTCCACCTATCTGCGGCCAGCCTGACCATGAACAGGGGCATACGGTGGCCTGAAATACACTACTTTTTAGCGGACCGTACCTGCAGTCGAAAACCCCTTGTCACGCATCCCCAAACGCGTTTCAGCGGTACAGATTACGAGAGCAGCTGGGCTCGGGAGCCAAAACGCTGCTTCCGTCCTTGAAGTTTTTTTTTTTGACAGGCTTCCGTCCTTGAAGTTGCTTCGTCAGGTAGGAAAACTGTACGTACGTCTCGGAGTGTGGCCACGAACAGGCCAACAGCCCGCGTGCGCCGACCACCCCCAGCTCCCAACGAAGCTAGGTCACCGACAGTGGGGTCGATATACTGCCATGAGGTTAAGCAAACAAAGCGTCGGCCCCACCGGTCATAGACCAGAGAGTAGAGCCGTGAATTGGACAACCCAACCAATTAACAAACCCAACCGTGCAACCGGGCCCCACCCACCCCAACAGCGTGGACCCGGGCAGCCAACGCCACGTCGCCACGTACGCGGCCGGGGATCCCCTATACAAGGAGCCACGTCGCCGGCCGACCTCGCCGTCGCAGTCGCCGTCGTCTTCCCCAATCCCCACGGCGTCTATTTGCTGTAAAATGCGTCAAATAGGAGCTCCCGTTCCTCCTAACCCCTTCGTCCCTTCTCCCGGCATGCCATGCATCCTTACGTCGGCCATAGCGGGCCAACCTTACCTGGCGGGCGTGTCCGGACCTCCCTTTATCTGTCCCAGATATGGGTCGAACATGAGAAGTGCCGGTCAGTCCAGACGTTTGGGCTGATTTTGGGGAGTGACCAGTTAGTTGGATTTTTTTTTGGAAATAGTACTTTTTTCTAAACAAATTCGGAAAATAAGATCCAAATATCAGATATTGCAAAACTAGCACACGGTCGTCCTACCGTTGGACGAAACCTCACGTTTCGGTCAACCAGTGACCGAAACATGACGTGTCGTTCACCGGTTGGACGAAACACCTGTTTCGTTCTACGAAATGCCGAATCACCTGTTTCGTTCTAAGAGAAGCCGAATCATCCATGCATTCGGTACCGAAACCAGTTTCGTTTTCCTGGAGAACGAAAACTCTATTTTTTTTCCGTTATCGTTGGATTTTTTTTCAAAACTAGGTAGTTTTTTTATAGCAAATTTGAAAAGTAGCAGTGCGAACCCCTTTTTTGCAAAAAATAGCACCCCGTCGGTCAGCCGTTGGCCGAAAACTCTATTTTCTTTCCCGCCAGTTTCTTTCCCGCCCTTCTTTCCCGCCATCTTCTCTTCTGACCCTATAAAACCCCCTCTGCAGCAAGGTGGGTGAGCAGGCAAGTGTAGTGATTTTTTTTTGGTCACCGTTTCTTTGTAGGTAATGGCTTGCCCCTTTTGCCGAGCTCCAGGTGGCCCTTGTTCTTCCTTTGATTCTTGTGCGTCTGTCTTCACTGTGGTGCTGGATCGTCGCTGTTCAAGGCGTGTTGTAAGATTCTATATCTTGTTTATCTGATTGTGGCATATGGTTGATGTTGTTTAGGTTGGAATGTATTCTAATGCATTTGTTTATATGATTATGATGTTTGCTTCCATTCTTTTTGTAGTATGTTCCGTGCAGTGTTAGATCACATCTTGCTCGGTACATTGAGGAGTGCAGAGCTTTAGCTATTCGGAGGGGTGACACAGATATTGATCTTGCTCTTCACAACAGTGAGGGTAACTTATATGGTGTTCTGTTTACACATGGTCGGGTGAGCAGTAAATTCCATGGTCCTTCCTGGGAGGAACTTGTGAATGATTATGGTCTCCGTCATCGTGAGATGATGACTGTTAGGCTTGAGCACTATGGAACTATGATTGGTGTTGATTTTCATCGGGATGGTGTTATGTTGTTCCCTTTACCCTGTGTTGGTAAGTTTTTTTTTGAGTGATTTTAAGTTTTGTTTCAGCTTATACGTTTTGCTGTTCTGCTCAATTTGTGAAATTATTTTTTTGTAGCTCTTGAGGATCTGAGTGAA
Organism: Elymus sibiricus; assembly: GCA_039707655.1. Classification (NCBI taxonomy): domain Eukaryota; kingdom Viridiplantae; phylum Streptophyta; class Magnoliopsida; order Poales; family Poaceae; genus Elymus; species Elymus sibiricus. Next base: position 426,152,998 of record CM077673.1, on the reverse strand, counting down.
ACTCAGAGGGAACTTGTTGACAGTTGTTTTTATAGTCGTGGTGTCTTCAGTCTGAATTATCACCAAATGTATGTCATGTCGCGACAGCTCTTTGATGACAACTACATATTGTGTACTCCTTTTGTTCATAGGATTGATTCCATGAATGTTAATGGTCAACATATGGTGAGCTTTGTTTTTGGCTACTGTTTATTTATTTGTTCTTTGCTCTAGTATACTGTTTTAAATTTGTAAGCTGAACATCATATAACTTGATGTTTTTTGTCAGGTTATTCCGAGCATGGTTGTGAGGAGTTTGAAGGATTTTTTGTCAATTCCTAGGACTGGTTCTTTAACTCTTGAAATTACTTTGGATTCTGAAGATGATGATATATCTGTGAGCATTCCTTGTTCCTACTTTATTGGCTTGGGTGGTAGAATGGTGTTCAACAAGGAAGGTTTCGGTAATTTTCTTCGGGCATCGTCTATTGAAGTAAACAATTTGGTGCTCATAACCTTCAAAGAGCGTGATCAGGAGCTTGCTGTTGTTTTCAGCTCTCTGCCACAGTGATCGTCATTTTCTTTTCCCGCCCTACTATCCCGCCATTTTCTTTCCCGCCCTTCTTTCCCGCCATTTTCTTTCCCGCCATTCTCTCCCGTCATTTTCTTTCCCGCCATTCTCTCCCGCCATTTTCTTTCCCGCCTTGCTCTCCCGCCATTTTCTTTCCCGCCATTCTCTCCCGCCATTTTCTTTCCCCCCCTTTCTCTCCCGCCATTCTTTCCCGCCATCTTCTCTTCTAAACCTATATAACCCCCTCCGCAGTAAGGTGGGTGAGCAGGCAAGTGTAGTTTCGTGGAGATGTCCCATTATCCTTTTGATCGTAGTTTTCACTCTGGTATGTCCGATCGTCTTCTCCGTCTAGCCGCCAATTTCAAGATCGACGATAGAGTAGTTCCATGGGAGGAACTCATCAGTAGTGACACCATAATGAATGAGTTGGCTCACTCATTAGCTAGGAGTGGGTGGCCTCCCAGGACATTTGAGGAGATACGGAAAGAACTTCTCCGGTTGCATGGCAGATGGCAGAAGCAACTGCATAAAGGTGAATCTTACCTCAGGCTTGCCGTAAATAATTCAGATTTATGGTCAGAAGACAGTGAGGACGAAGACGACCTCTTCATGCCGAGCTCCAAGGCCAAGATACCTGCATCGTTGAAGTGCAAGAGTACCGCACCGTCGAAGGGCAAGACTGCTGCATCAACGGAGGATGACGACGATGACTTCATGCTGAGCACCAAGGCCAAGAGACCCACATCGTTGAAGTCCAAGACTACCGCATCGTTGAAGGGGAAGAGTGCTGCATCAACGGAGGATGACGACGATGACTTCATGTAGTTTGTGGGATGTATTTTTTTAGTTAAGTCGTACCGTTTAATTCAGATGTACTTCTATCTTAATTATCTGTTGTAGTCTGTTTGGAAATGTATCTCGTACCGTTTAGTTGAGTCATACCGTTTAATTCAGATGTACTTCGATCTTAATTATCTGTTGTAGTCTTTTTGGAAATGTATCTCGTACCGTTTAGTTGAGTCGTACCGTTTAATTCAGATGTACTACTAATATGAAGTAGACAAGTGTCTTGAAAACAAATCAGTCTCTTACATAGATAATGACTCATACATAGATAGTAACACATACATGCAGGATGTCTGATACATAGATAAGTCCTCACACATGAGAATAGTCTGAAACTAACATGGGTGTCTCATACAAATATGTCTGATGCATAGATAAAAGTCTGAAACAAACATAGATAGAAATATGTCTCATGCATAGATAATAGTATCACTCGGCTCTATGAGGACGCGTACGCTGTCTCCGCGGCCGAGGACCGGAAAGCGTGAGTGGGATCCTCGGACGCACGTGACGTAAACCTGGGCTGTACAACGGCTGGTCAACCTCTGGTTGTGTCTCCTGCGTGAGAGGTGGTGGCGGAGTCTGATAGGCTTGCGGGTCTCCCAAGACATCTGAATGGACATCTGATGAGCGGTCAGAAAACGCGGTAGTGTGTCCCCCAGGCGAAGCCATGTACTGTCCCTCAGTAGTGTCTGTGGTATGAACGACGTCATAGTGAGTTGCATATTTATAATCAATTACTAACAAGAATGATGAATTATTACCTTGCCACATATGTTGTTGCGACTGCCACAGCTGTTGATGAAGCCAATCCTCTTCCTGTTGCGGCACCTGTTGCTGCTGCCATGATGAACTTCCGGGCTGGAAAGGAGGTGGTGCCCTGGGAGGAATCTGAGGCGAAACATGTGGTCGCGGACCCTGACGGTGCAAAGAGTGCCGAGGGGCCGATACCTGTGGGCGCGAATCCTGACGGCGCAAAGAGTGACGAGGGGGCGAAACATGTGGCCGTGGATCGTGAATGTCCAATGAGTGACGCGGGGGGCGCTGTGCTGCTCGACGAGGCACAACGTCAGACGAGCGCATACACGAAATAGCCTGGATATCCTAGAAGGCCAATCTGCATGAAACAAAGAACATGGGAAGCTAAATAATGAGAAGATGTATGTCTAAACAGATAAGAATATAAAACTATTGATTTACCTGAAACTGGCTCAACCATATAAACCGAGGTCCATGTGGATCAGGCCGTAAGTTCACCATCCCATCGGCTGGCCGAAGACCTGCGAAACGTGACTGCATGTCCTCCCGCCAATTATCTGGTACCTCCAACGGGCCTATGGCCTGGCCCGCCAAAGGTAGTCCCAACAAGTAGGACACATCCTGGAGAGTAGGCGCCATCTCTCCCCAGGAAAAGTGAAACGTGTGAGTCTCAGGCCTCCATCGGTCCACTAAGCATGTGAGCAGTGACCTGTCGTAACCGAAACGTTTGTGCTTCTCTCTGTACTCATCGATGTCCTCAGTGCCCTCCTCAGATGCTGGGATGTGAACCCACTCCTCTCTAGTGGCCTCAACCATACGTGCCAAAGGTAAAAGTCCTGCCCAAGCCAGCCTGCAAAATAAGAGTGCAAAATTCAATTAGTGTGTGCATATTTTCAAGTACTACTGGAATAAGAACGACACATACCTATCAGTCCAATTAGGGTGTATCATCCAGTCAGACTTTGGAGTGTGAGTGACCAACACAGGGAGCTCATGGCCAGCCTCCATATGTTTAGCCCGATGTTTTACATCAATCGTAGGATTGAGCAAAGGATACGGAGCCATTTATGTACAAAGTAAAACATAGTCCGCACATATTACAAAGTAAAACATAGTCCGCACATATTACAAAGTTAAACATAGTCCGCACATATTACAAAGTAAAACATAGTCCGCACATATTACAAAGTTAAACATAGTCCGCACATATTGCAAAGTAAAACATAGTCTCTCTCCCTCACCCTCTCCCTCGACTGCCTCGGCCACGTCCACGCCTTCCTACTGACATTGCAGCCACTGGCGTTGTAGCCGTCGATGTGGATGCACCAGCAGTATCACCACCAATGGTAAGAGTGGGACAATATTTCATCCTGTGGCCATATCCAGCGCATAGCAAACATTGTCTAGTACACCCACCAGCTTCAGATTCGTCCATATCATTACGGATGCGACATACCTTCCTTCTACCTCTACTTGTCCGCATCATATCTGGGTCTGGGATGTATTGCCTGTCATCCGGGTTAACCGTGTTGAAGTTACCCATAACTCTAAATCCAACTATCTCACCGGTCCAAGCATTCTGCACCGACTCTTTTAGATAATATTCAGACACGAAAGAGATCGCGTCCATTTTTAACTGGCCACATGCAGCCAACACATGTGAGCAAGGCAAGTGGAGCAACTTCGGTTTGTTGCATGTGCACTCACATGTTGGCCTGACTCCACTTCCAATTTTCACCTCGTGTGTCTTCAACTCATTTGCAGAACCGAATCTATCGGTAGGTAGGCGCACCTCATACCTCCTTTCTTGATTACCAATGGCTGTGACAGTGTGCAACTTTGCTTTTTTGAGCTTCTTTGCCATGTACCGCATAATCTTTTCACAGTAAGGTGTTTCGGGGTTCTTAATATGCTTCTCAGATTTCATGCGCCTATCTCTGAAATACCTCACCGTGCCATGAAAAACACCCTCGACAATTGCTGTTAGTGGCATACCCCTATTCCCTCTGAGGACAAAGTTATAAACCTCAGCAAGGTTGGTTGTCATGGTGCCATACCTCGCTCCATGGGTGTCATCACTACTAGAAAAAAGGCTGTTAGTGGCGCACCTATTTTGGCTATTAATGGCGCACTATAGGTGCGCCACTATTATCACGCCATTAGTAACAAATAGTAATGGCGCACCTCTGGTGCGCCATTAGTAATCCAAATACTAGTGGCACACCATGTGGTGCGCCATTACTATTGCTACAGGTGCGCCACTGGTAACTTTTTTTTTATTGAATTTTTTTGAATTTTTTTTTTGAAATTTGAAGGCGGGAAAATAGTAGTGGCGCACCATGCACTGGTGCGCCATTGCTAACTTTTTTTTGAATTCTAGATCCGGATCTGGCACGATTTTTTTTGCGATTTTTTTTGTGATTTTTTTTGTGATTTTTTTTCAAATTTCGTTCTGCTACGTTCTTTGTGCCGGGGAGCTCCACATGTGGCCGGAGAGGAGGTCGCCGGAGAGGAGGGAGGAGAGGAGGGAGGAGGAGGTCACCGGAGAGGAGCTCGCCTACATCGCCGGAGAGGAGGAGGAGGTCGCCGGAGAGGAGTTCACCGGAGAGGAGGGAGGAGAAACCGTGAGGGGAGGGGAGGAGAGGAGGGAGGAGGAGCTCACCGGAGAGGAGGGAGGAGGAGATCACCGGAGAGGAGGGAGGAGGAGCTCACCGGAGAGGAGGGAGGAGGAGCTCACCGGAGAGGAGGGAGGAGAAACCGTGAGGGGAGGGGAGGAGAGGAGGGAGGAGGAGGTCGCCGGAGAGGAGGAGGAGGTCGCCGGAGAGGAGTGGGAGGAGGTCACCGGAGAGGAGGAGGAGGAGGTCGCCGGAGAGGGAGTGGAGGAGATGGAGTGGAGGAGAGGTGGAGTGGAGGAGAAAAATGAAGAGGTAAGGAGGAGAGGACCCCGCCCAGCCATATATACGGCATAGTAATGGCGCACCGTGGGCAGGTGCGCCATTACTAACTTTTTTTTATTTTTTTTTGATTTATTTTGAATTTTGAAGGCGGGAAGATAGTAATGGCGCACCTAGGTGTGGTGCGCCATTACTATGTAGCATAGTAATGGCGCACCTTGGTGTGGTGCGCCATTACTATTTTTAAATTTTTTTGAATTTTGAAGGCGGGAAAATAGTAGTGGCGCACTATGCACTGGTGCGCCATTGCTAACTTTTTTTTATTTTTTTATTTTTTTGCCTCCAGATCTTAAAAGCATCGTAACTTTTTTCTGTTAGGTTTTTGAGGATTCTAAAAAATCGATAATGGGCATAGCCCGTTGAATTCGTATGTAACTTTTCGAGTAGTATCTTTTTCATATAAAAAACTTTTTCATCGGAGGTCGTATGCAAAAGTTACGGCCATTTTACCGAAACACGACGGTTTTTTTTTGCAAAAAAATTCAAAATTCATGTTTGTTAATTTTCGTAACAACTAGAACACATAACACATGGGCATCTATTTTTTTGAATTTTTTTGAATCTTTTATCATTTTCTTTTATTTGTTTTTTAAACCGAAAAGGCGATCCACCGGGGGGGGGGGGTGTTTGTGTGTGTGTGGTGGGGTGTGGTGTGTCTGTGTGTGTGAGCAATAGTAATGGCGCACCCTCCCTGGTGCGCCACACCACACACACATAGCAATGGCGCACCACACCAAGGTGCGCCATTACTATGTAGCATAGTAATGGCGCACCTTGGTGTGGTGCGCCATTGCTATGTCTGGTGAGGTGGGGGGGTGGGCAAAAAAAATAACAATGGCGCACTGCTCAAGTGGTGCGCCACTACTAAAAAAATAACAATGGCGCACCTGTTTCTGGTGCGCCATTGCTATATAGCAGTGGCGCACCACCACCATGGTGCGCCACTAATAGGGATATTGGCTATAGCCAGTTTTCTAGTAGTGCATGAAGCAAAGACCACTTCACGGGAGGCTCTTTCTCTATCCACTGTGAAAAATTCTTTATTGCCCTCCCCTTCTTTCTCTTCGTACCGGGCGGGTCAAATGCTGGCAAGTCACAAAGCTCAATTGGCTCTAGCTCTGTGTTAGTTGGTTGCTTAGCCTGTGCAGCTCTCCTTTCCTTAACGTGTGCCTTCGTGAACTCATCGAGCTTCTTTCACAAAAAATCATACTTTTTTTGTTGGTTTTGTGCGCACAGCTTTTTGAACATATTCATGAGGCGCTTATTCTTGAACTGGGAGTAAAAATTAGCCCCAAGATGGCGCATGCACCATCGGCTCTGCATGTCCTGCCATGGTGCTGGTTCGTTTGAACCTGGCGTCTGCAGTGCCCGAATGGCAGCTAGTATACCCGGATGCCTATCATGAAGGATGCACACATTTGGCCGGTCCTTCACAATTACAATTTTCAGCTGCCTGAAGAACCATAGCCAACTCTCCAAGTTCTCACCCTCCACGAAGGCCATAGCAAGTGGGAGGATCTGATTGTTGCCGTCCACTCCTATAGCGGTCAGGATCTGACCCCTGTACTTACCAGTGAGAAACGTACCATCCACACACAACACAGGCAGGCAATGACTGAAAGCTTCGATGCATATAGCGAAAGAGAAGAATACTCGATGCAGCACCTTATAATCTGGGAATTCGGGCAGCGTAAAGTGCTGGATGTCGACATGTGTGCCAGGATTCCTCGCCTGCAATGTGTGCAGGAGACGGACAACATTATCATACGAGTCGATGAAGGTCCCAAACCTCTTCTCCATCGCTCTCTGCTTGGCCCTCCAAGCCTTCCCATACGGAATTTCGTAACTATATCTGCTCTTAATTGCATTCTGAATGTGTTTCGCTTCCATGTCTTTCTTGCTCACTATCTCACTAAACATGACTTCCGCAATGAGACTTGAAGTAAGGTTTGGATGATCCACCAGCGGATATTTCATCACACAATTGTGGGGCACAACCTTCGTCACAACCCAAGTCACGTCATACTTTGGAACATGGGCGTGCACCTTCGCGGGACAACTATTCAAAATACATGACAAAGTCAAGTATTTTTTTGTTGATACGTCCGTTTGAAAAATCCTTTGCGTGGACATTGCCCACTCTGTCACGGCTGCCTTCAGATTTTTCTTTGTGGTATACATACCCCCTATTTCGACTTTGCTCCGATGATACTCCCAGGAAGATTCATGACCATCGTTCACGGTCATGCCGGTCGAGAGGCTCTGATTCCATCAAGCAGGAATCGGTACCTCCTCATCGTTCTCGTCACCATCTTCTTCATTTGACTTTTCGGAATCAAGATCCTCCGCCAATCCATCCACGTCTTCCTCTTCCATCAGATTCTGCATTTCCAATCCTTCCTCATCCCCATCAGCCTTGCCACTATCAGGATCTCCTATGTTCTGACTACTCTCCCCTGCATCGTAGTCCCCTCCAACGTGTGACCCATAATCTGACCGACCCTCGAGTTCAGTACCACCCATATGTTCTGACCCAGCTACATCCATCTCATCAATTGGCTGACTGACCTGGCCAGGCTCGTAACCACCGCCGCCTTGTACCAAAGGATCCTCCATGGGGATGGGGAGCACTAAGGCAACAGGGTGAGTCCTCCGGCGTTTGCAGGATTCTAACCAGGTCACCCACTTATGTGTCCTATCTATCGGAACCAACTCCCAGAAATTTTTTGTACGGGATTTCGTCCACACTGACTGAATACTGACGGTGCACACATTGGGATCAAGCAAGAAATTTGTTGTCAACCAGTGTTTCAACTGACTAATGTTCACTTTTTCTGGATCGGTCAGTTGCAACTCCACATATGCAAACTCAGTCAGATCAACCCCACTCTCGTTTGATCGTACATTACTAGGACCGTAGTAAACAACAAATTTGACTGATTCAGACATGTCTCCTGCCATCAAAATTCATACCCATCAACCACTAAGTACCACATAATTTTTTATACAATAACCGGAATGTCTGCCACATATACATGACTACCACTAAGCAAACAATCGATCAAACGAACTAAAATTTCAGACATGTCTCCTGCAATTAAATTTCATATTCCCGTCAACCACTACGTACCCATAATTTTTTTTACACTAACAGAAATGTCTACCACATATACATGACTACCACAAAGTAAATAACCGATCTAACGAATTAAACAATCGTCATTTATATTATGAACTAAACAATTTTTTTACACTAACAAAAAAGTGAAGCTCATTAAACCTAAAATAAAAATGCACTAAACAAAAATGTGAGGTTATACCTTTGACGCGTGCTTCTCCGGCGAGTTCCTGTCCTCCGCGCTAATCCGACCACCGAGCTGCCCACGGCCAACCCGCACGAGCACGGCCACCACAGACGGCTGCTCCTCCAATGGACGCCCCTCCCTCATTCCCGCACCTGCCAAGCTCCACCACGGCCAGGACCAACCTCCAATGGCTGCCTCCACGGCCGGCCGCCCTCCTCTACCCTCTCCCCCACACGCGGCTGCCGGCTTCCCTCCTCTACCCCATTGCCGGATCGGGTTGCTAGCAGCCGGTTTCTAGCTTCATCTACTAAATTTAATGGCTAAATGGCCTGCAATCTGAAGAAATAGGTGAAGAAAAGGAAGAACAGAGAGAGAGAGAGAGAGCCGAGAGAAAGAGAGCCAGGAGGAAGAAGACGGCGCTCGGCCTAATCCCGCAGCGTTTCGTCCGCTGGTAGGACGAATCGTCCACCGGTTGGACGAAACCTGCGTGGGTTGTCGGTGGCGGACGAAACTGGGCCGTTTCGTGGCCCAGTTAAACGAAACCAGCCTTTCGTCCAACACTAGGACGAATCCTTCCTGTTTCGTCCAATCGTCGAACGACACATATACTTCGTCCAACCCTAGGACGACGGTGCGCTATTTTTAAAATTTCTGATGTTTTGATCTTATTTTCCGAATTTGTTCAAAAAAAAAGTACTATTTCTGAAAAAAAATCAGTTAGTTGGCTAGTTGGGTGTGCTTTTTTGTACTGATAGTGACCTACTGCGGGCCCGGGCGTTTCGGTTGGGTATAGGGCACCCAGTTGTAGATGCTCTTAGGGTCATGTGGTCGTGGTGGGTCTCAAAAAAATGTGGGCGTCGTGGGTTTCAGCTCTTGCCGACGGAAGTGCTCCGTTTTTAGAAGTTTGTTTGAGTTACTTTTAGGGTCGTGTTCGGTTTAGGAAGGCGAGATAAAGGCGACTCCACGAAGATGGAATAAGGTTCTCCCCGTCTAGCCCTACCCTTGTGGTGAGTCTACTATCCTTGGAAGGCGTGTGGATGTTTTTTTCTGGAGAATCTCGCATGATTTTGGTCTACGTCCGTCTTTGATGGATCTTCTCGAATAAGATCTTTGTTCATCTACGGTTGTGTGTCCTCAGGTCGAATCTTTTCGATTTATGTTTTTCTTCATCGACGACAGTTAATTACTGTTCTGGTGCTTTGGTCCTATAGGGCCCTATCAGGATGGCTTTCGAGACTGCCTACTACAACTGTTTTGGTTTGGTTCCAACGAGGGAGGAGCGATGACCACCTTCGTCTGGCTTCAGTGGTGGTAGTAGTCGCTAGGTAGTCTACGGATATGGATGCAATTTTTATTATTTCTGATGTTCGTTGTACGACCATGATTAAAGATGAATAGATCGAAACTTTCCTGCAAAAATAATAATATTATTGCTGACTGAACATATTGTTGGCAAGGAAGATCTGACCACATGACGAGCCCGCAAAGACTTGTTCCGAGTCCTGTAATATTTGGTTTGGTTTCGAGCAAAAACAAGTTCGGAGATTCCTGAGAAAACAGATGAGATGCACTTGGCACTGAGCTAGCAAAGGATCACCGATTAAGTAGTGATGGACACTGGCGGAGCTTAGTGCAACCCTGCAGGGGCCACCGCCCCCCAGGTTTGGGTAAAGTACTGAAGAAATTTTTTCTGGGACAGCACAGATTAGAAGAAACAGTCTGCTTGCCCCCCCCAAAAGTTCATATTTTTTAATTGGCCCCCCCATTGAACCCTGTCAAGCTCGGTGATGGATATAGGGCACCACCATCCATGTGACATGTTGCTCCTGGTCCCACATCCCATCGCCACGCACGAGACACGACACAGTTCATACATATGAAAGCTTCATCAAACGTACATTGGAAAATAAAAGACTAGATTATCTACTTCCATCCCCGCAAAAAAAAAAAAGATTATCTATTTCCAAGACCAAATCACAGAACCAGGTACACGAATATTTTTGGTTTTGCTTCGACGCAGTCAAAAAGTTCAGAGTTAATTACCCAATTTTACAGAAACAAGTTGAGAGATTTCTCAAAAAAAAAAAAAGGTTGAGAGATATCTCATGGCCGACACAGTCTGAAGATCTGAACAAGCTGCATTTAGCAAACTTGATTTCTTGTGGGTACCGGTGCAGGCTCAGGCTTGTGATGACCATGATGGCAAGCACACTCACGGGGTCCATGCCAGCAATTAGCAGTAGTGACGCTTTGGAACGAGCAAGGTGCCAACTTGGCCAAGTGCCTGGCTGCATCGATACAGTGCACACCTGACGTCTCCGACACCATTGATCTATCCTGACGTGTCCTGTCCAGTCGCGGCCTTTCGGATCCAGTATTTGGGCCTCCCCCTCTTCCCCTCATCGACAAACTGCTTTGGAAGCTAGCAACAAGGAAGGCCGCCCTCCTGTCGTGTGGTGAGCGCCTGGCCCTGGTGCAGCAAGTCGTAACGGTCATGCCTGTGCACATTTTTTTTTTGGCCATGGCACTATCCCTCCCAATTCTCGAGAAGACGAATCGGATCATCCATGATTTCTTGTGGCAGGGATGTAAAGATGCGCGTGCGGGATGCCGCCCCTTGGAGTTGGGCGGCCTCGGGATCCGGGAAGTACATCTACTTGGATTTCACTCTGTGTCAGATGGATTTGGCTGCACGCATCGGACAACTCACGACCCTTGTCTCATCTCCAACCACCGTCGAACCTTGTGCCTTACAATTTTTCTAGGTTTCCACGATATGGATGGTTGGCAGTGGTAACTCCTGCCGTTTTTGGATTGAGAGGTGGATCCAAGGAAGCTCGATCCATCACCTTGCCCGAAATCTGGTGGCCCTTGTCCCAAGCCAGCGTCGCCTATCACGCACGGTGGCTCCGCATGACTGCACTTGGATCCACGACATCCATGACTCGCTCGGGCCAGCGACCATGCTTGAGTACGTCAATATTTGGCGCATGAAGTAGTCTGTTATGTTGGATAGATGAACAATTTACCGAAATATTTAAAAGAAATAAATAATAGATTGAACAATATCATAGTAACAGAAACAACACTAGTCATGCAAAGGAGAAGAGAGTATGCCACAATAAGAGAAACAAGACTTATCAGGCAAACTAAAGGATAGTAAGCAAATATTATGTGGACATGTGAACTAGACCGAAACATATCTAGAGCAGAAACTAGACCAAGAAATTCTAGCAGGACCTTGGACAGAAAATACACGAACACGTACTGAGAAGTGGCAGTAGCAGTAGCGTTGGCCTTGACATTGTCGCCGGCCATGTCGTCAAAGATGTTGTTGACGTCGGCGAAGAAGTCGTCGTCTGGGAAGTGGTCGTCGGCGTCCGTGGCGTCCGTGATGAAGAAGTCAGTAGTCGCGCAGAGCGCTCCTCAAAAACCTTATCACCTGTACATGACTCAAAGTGGCGCGGTTTCGGAGGCCTACTGTCCCAACCTGCGGTGCACGCCGCAAGCCGGGATGGGGAAGAACCCAGCAGCGGCTCAAAGATTGAAACTCGATGGCGTGAGGAAGATGATGTTCTGATGTGTCTCTCTGGAGAGGAGCGACCTCTTTTTTATAGGTACAAGAGAAGGAGGCGAATAGGCTGCGACGGAAGTCGAAACTAAAGGATGGGAGACGAAGCGAACAACCAGCAACCGAAGGGTGTAACTTTCGTATTCACTCCCCACTACAGCAAAAACGTTTCAGCTACCGTGCAACCTTTCACATACCAGTCACGCGTGGCAAAAACGGCTCATTCCCTTAACCCGCGGCGCATCGTGACGAGGCGTGGCGAGGCGGGCAGCGGAGGAGGAGCGCGTGTGTATCTCTCTGTTCTTCTCATGCTCGTACATGTGTGAAAATAACCTCCCTTATAAGGAGGTCCAACTCGTACTAGGTGAGCAGTATGGGACTAAACTTTTGTCCCACCTCTTGCCTTGCATGAGTGGGCTTAGTGGGCCTCTAGGATTTATTAGGAATTCTGAAAATGCTATTGGGTTGGCCCATATATAGATCAAATTCGAGCAATCCCCAATCAGATCTCAGGGGCACACAAAATTTGCCTTTGATTCCAAAACACTGTTTATATACCGGTATTGTAGTGGAGATTGTGAAGTTGAACTTCCACCTAGAACTCTATGTTACACTAGTAAGCAACTTGAACATTGGACTATGCCTTGAACTACAAGTTTTTTGCGAATCTAGCTTCACATAAAGCGTTGACCGATACTAGGCTACCGTGGGACTTCCCCACGGGTAGAGCTTGTGGTCATACTCCGAGGAACTTCATGAGTTTACTAGAGAGCACCCTACTCTCATAGATTGCGACGTTAACAATCAGACTCATATAGGTGTGTTCTTCAAAAGATGTTCTGCAGGACAACATCTCTGCTTAAATAAGCCACTTAGAACACATTAAGATATACATCAACCTGCCATGTAGATTAGGAGAGTAGTGCATCTTCATGGACTGGTATTAATAGTAAGGATACTCTCCTCTTAGTTGCCCAACAGCTTGTCTTCCAAATCTAATTCACAGGATCTCCGATCACATAGAGTAGGTTACCACTATGAACAACTCATATTGTGAGTCTCATACCCATCTCCTTTGATGCATTATCTATCACATTACGTGGTAGATCCTTAGTAAAAGGATCTGCCAGATTTTTAGACGGTTGGATATAATCCAATGCAATAACTCCGGAGTTTCTCATTTTTCTGACAGACTTTAACCTTCTCTGAACATGTCTTGATGACTTCATGTTATCCTTTGAGCTGCTCACTTTCGTGATCACAGTTTGATTGTCGTAGTTCATAAGGATACCTGGTAGAGGTTTCTCAACAACCGGCAAGTCATTTAAGAGTCGACGAAGCCAATCTGCTTCGACCGTAGCTGTATCTAGTGCTGTGAGTTATGCTTCCATTGTTGACCTCGTTAAGATGGTCTGCTTGCAAGACTTCCAAGAAACAGCGCCACCTCCATGAGTGAATACATATCCTCTCGTGGCCTTTATCTCATCAGCATCAGAGATCCAGTTTGAGTCACTATACCCTTCAAGCACCTTTGGGTACCTAGTGTAGTGAATTCCATAACTCGTAGTGCCCTTCAAATAGCGCGGAACTCTTTCTAGAGCTTTCCAATGATCATCTCCTGGTTTTGAGACAAACCGACTCAGTTTGCTAATAGCAAAAGAGATGTCAGGTCTTGTGGCACTAGCTAGATACATAAGTGAGCCAATAATCTGAGAGTATTTCAATTGATCTCTAGCAATTCTTCGATTCTTTCGAAGCAACACGCTAGCATCATAAGGTGTTGGAGAGGGCTTGCAGTCACTATAACCAAAGCGACTCAAGATCTTTTCCACATAGTGAGATTGAAGCAACGTAATCCCACCATCATCTCTCAGCAGCTTGATATTCAGAATAACATCAGCTACTCCTAAATCCTTCATCTCGAAACAACGAGATAGAAAATCCTTGACCTGCTTAATAACATTCAGATTGGTTCCGAAAATCAATATGTCATCAACATACAAGCAAAGGATGACTCCCTCGTCCCCACCATGGCAATAGAACACACATTTGTCAGCTTCGTTTACAACAAAGCATGCAGTTGTTAAAGTTCTTTCAAACTTCTCATGCCACTGCTTAGGTGCTTGCTTAGGTCCATACAAAGACTTCAACAATTGGCACACCTTTCCTTCCTGACCGTCCACTATAAACCCATCTGGTTGTTCCATGTAAATTTCCTCGTCCAACTCTCCATTTAGGAAAGCAGTCTTGATATCCATTTGATGAATGTGAAGACCACGTGAGACAGCTAGTGAAAGTAATACTCGAATAGTGGTGAGTCGAGCCACAGGTGAGTAAGTATCAAACAAGTCGTCACCTTCCTTTTGGGTATAACCCTTGGCCACGAGTTGTGCTTTGTACTTCTCAAGAGTACCATCAGGCCTAAGCTTCTTCTTGAACACCCATTTGCACCCTATAGCTTTACACCCATAAGGACGATCAGTAATCTCCCAAGTTTCATTTGCCAAGATAGAATCAATCTCACTACGGACCGCTTCCTTCCAGTAGTCAGCATCTTCAGATGCATAGGTCTCCGAAATAGAACCGGGAGTGTCATCTATGAGATACACAAGAAAATCATCACCAAAAGACTTTGCAGTCATCTGTCTCTTGCTCCTTTTAGAAGTCTCATTATTGTCCTCCATAGGATCTTCAAGATGTTGCATCGAAATGGTACGTTCAGAAATTGCAACTACATCTCGACTCGATGAACTAGGCAACTCTTGATTTGATGAGCTATCCATATCCTTCACGGGAAAGATATCTTCAAAGAAAGTTGCATCATTCGACTCCATGATTGTACCGACATGCATGTCTGATACCTCAGATTTTACAATCAGGAATCTATAACCAATGCTATGAAAAGCATAGCCCAGGAAAACACAATCCATAGTTTTTGGTCCAAGCTTGCGCTTCTTTGGAATTGGCACATCGACTTTCGCCAAACAGCCCCAAGTTCGTAGGTAAGAGAGTTTTAACCTTTTCTTCTTACATTCCTCGAACGGAGTTATTTCTTTGTTCTTTAAGGGAACTCAGTTTAGGTCATGACATGCAGTCAATATCGCCTCTCCCCACCATGCCTTGGAGAGACCCGATGTATCTAACATGGCGTTAACCAAATCAGTTAGAGTACGGTTCTTTCTTCCGGCTACCCCATTTGACTAAGGCGAATAGAGATGCGTCCTCTCATGGATTTTAACATGTTCCACACAAAAAGAATCAAATTCATTGGAAAAAAAATTCTCCACCACGATCGGACCTAAGCCTCTTGATTTTCCGATCAAGTTGGTTTTCCACTTCAGCTTTATAGATCTTGAAGAAATTTAAAGCCTCATCTTTTCATTTCAAAAGATACACATGACAATATCTAGTGGAGTCATCGGTTAACGTCATAAAATATTTCATTCCACCTTTTGTCAAAATATCATTCATTTCACAAATATCTGAATGTATGAGTTCTAGTGGCGCAAGATTTCTTGTTTTCACAGTTGTATGAGACTTACGAGGTTGCTTAGCTTGCACACAAACTTGACACTTAGATCCCTTGACAACGGTGAAATTAGGGATTAAGTTGAACTTGGCTAGCCGCGTCATACAACCGAAGTTAACATGACAGAGACGTGAATGCCAGACATTTGATTAACTATTGTTGCAAACATGATTAACAACTTTATTACAAACATCTGACAAAGATAGTTTGAACAAGCCTCCTGACTCATAACCTTTACCAACAAAAGTTCCATACTTGGATATTACAAATTTATTGGACTCAAAGACAAGCTTGTAGTCATCTCTACATAGAAGAGATCCGCTAACAAGATTTTTATTGACGGAGGGGACATAATGCATGTTCTTTAGCCGCACGATCTTCCCTGAAGTAAACTTCAGATCGACCATGCCAACACCACGAACAGAAGCACTTGAACCATTGCCCATCAGCAGGGAAGTAGTCCCGGCGGCCTGATTAGAAGAAAACATGGAAATATCACCGCATACATGCACATTAGCATCCGAATCAACCAATCAGGGGAACGACATACCGAGAGAATAGTGAGAAGTATACCATACCCAACATCCTTCATCTCAGTGTCACCAATGACAACATTGACGATCTTGTCGCCTTTCCCATGTTGACGCTTGTCATAACGGTTAGGGCAGCTAGGGGCCCAATGATCAGGATCTCTGCATACATGACAAACACCTTTCTTCTTGTCAGTCTTCTTCTTGAAGTTGGTAAGCTGCGAAGCCTTGTTCTTCCCATCAAACTTTCCCTTATCATCAAACTTGCCCTTGTTCTTGAACTTGTGGCGCTGGAAGTTTTTCTTATGTACCAGATTGGCACTAGAACCTCCCTCAATACCTCGAGCACGTATGTCTTTTGCTCTCACCTTTTCTTGCACATCAGGAGTACCAATGAGATCCGGAACAGAAAACTCTTGTCTCTTATACTTCGGAGAGGCATCATAGTTCCTCCACGAGGGAGGAAGCTTAGTGATGATGTCTCCGGCACCAAACTGATCTCGTAACATACAATTGAAGTGCTCAAGTTCTCTATCAAATGATTGTATCTCGTGAGTTTGCTCAACCACGGAGTGCTCATCAGTCATCCTGTAGTCATAGAATTGTTCCATGATATACAACTCAGTGCCGACATCCGAGACCCTAAACTTGGCCTCGAGTGCATCCCACATATCATTGCCATTATCAATTGACGCATAAGCATCAACTATGTTCTCCAAGAACACTCAAAAGAACAGCCTTAAACAAGGTATCCGTTTTCTGAAAAGCTTGTTCCTCTTGAGGATTAAGAACTCCTCCAGGATTGCCAAGAGTGGCATCATAGCAGCTCTTGGTTTGAAACCATAGAACGGCCCTCACACACCACTCTTATAGTGCACACACTCAAACATAGGAGGCCTCATGGAAGCAGAAAAATCACTCGGGGTAAATTGTCTATGATAAGGTTTTTGGGTTGTTGGATCAATGAGCAATTTACCGAAAGATTTAAAAGAAATAAACAATAGATAGAACAAGATCATAGTAACAAAAACAACAATAGTCATGCAAAGTAGAGGAGAGTATGCCACAATAGAGGAACAAGACTTATCAGGCAAACTAAAGGATATTAAATAAATATTATGTGAACATGTGAACTAGACCGAAACATATCTAGAGCAGAAACTAGACCAAGAAACTCTAGCAGGACCTCGAACAGAAAATACACGAACACGTACTGAGCTGTGGCAGTAGCATTAGCGTTGGCGTTGACGTTGTCGCCTGCCATGTCGTCAAAGATGTGACGTCGGGGAAGAAGTCGTCGTCTGGGAAGTAGTCGTCAGCGTCCGTGGCGTCCGTGATGAAGAAGTCAGTAGTCGCGCAGAGCGCTCTCCAAAAACCTTATCACCCGTACAAGACTCAAAGTGGAGAGAATTCGAAGGCGTACTGTCCCGACCTGCGGTGCACGCCGCAAGCCAGGATGGGAAAGAACCTAGCAGCAGCTCAGAGATTGGAACTCGATGGCGTGAGGAAGATGATGATGTTCTGATGTGTCTCTCTGGAGAGGAGCGACCTCTCTTTTATAGGCACATGAGAAGGAGGCGAATAGGCTGCGACGGAAGACGAAACGAAAGGATGCGAGACGAAGCAAACAACCAGCAACCAAAGGGTGTAGCGTTCGTATTTACTCCCCACTACAACAAAAACGTTTCAGCTCCCGTGCAACCATTCACATACCAGTCATGCATGGGAAAAATTTAGACATCGGCTCGGCTCATTTCCGCAACCCGCAGCGCATCATGACGAGGCGTGACGTGGCGAGGCTGGCGGCAAAGGAGGAGCGCGTGTGTATCTCTCTCTTGTTCTCATGCTCATACATGTGTGGAAACAACCTCCCTTATAAGGAGGTCCAACTACTATTAGGTGAGAAGTATGGGACTAAACTTTTGTCCCACCTCTTGCCTTGCATGAATGGGCTGAGTGGGCCTTTAGGATTTATTAGGAATTCTGAAAATGTTATTGGGCTGGCCTATATATAGATCAAATTCCAGCATGTTATTCTTATCTCCGACTCGGATGCCATTCGCTGGAAGTGGATGGAGAATGGAGTCTACACCACGTCCTCATGCTACACCGCCATATTCATCGGATCCATGACGTCTAAGCACATGCGTTTAGTGCGGAAATCAAGAGCCCTCCTATCAGTCAAGTTCTTCATCTACCTGGCCGATCGCCTTGCCGCACGTGGGCTGTCGCACGAGCCGGCATGTGTGCTTTCCTCCCAGGAAGCCGATACCGTACACCACATCCTTGTGGGTTGCATCTTCTCCCGCGTTACTTGGCACGGTATTCTCTCCTGCTGATGCCCCGAGATCGCCGCACCGGATGGTTCCTCGGAGTTCTTTGGATGGCTGTACACATTGTTACACTTGACGACCTCTCCATGATCGCCATGCTCACCGCCTGGTCCCTCTGACACCACCGCAATGCCATCATCTTCGACAAGATTGCGCCTTCCTCCGCCTCCCTCATAGCTACAATTAAGGAAGAAGCCCGCTCCTGGGCACGTGGCGGAGCAAAAGGACTTAACACCATTTTCTCTATAACCTAATTAAAACTTCCTATTTGGGAGCTGAGCATCCCCCTGTCCTCTGCTCGACTGTGTATCATGGCCACACCACTACTAGAAAAAACCCTGTTAGTGGCGCACCTATTTTGGCTATTAATGGCGCATTATAGGTGCGCCACTATTAACACGCCACTAGTAATAAATAGTAATGGCGCACCTCTGGTGCGCCATTACTATTCCAAATACTAGTGGCGCACCATGTGGTGCGCCATTACTATTGCTACAGGTGCGCCACTACTATTGCTACAGGTGCACCACTACTAACCCTTAGGTGCTCCACTGGTATTCCGTCCAGGTGCGCCACTAATAGCCTTATAGGTGCGCCACTAGTAATAAAGGAAGGTGCGCCACTAATAAGGGCTAAAATGCGCCACTAGTAATGTATTTGGAAAACAAAAAAAAATACAAATTTACAGAAAACAACCTATAAACATAATTTGTTCGAATCAACAAGTCACACAATCAATATATATATATATATATATATATATATATATATTTCATCCATACATACAAATTCATACATTTAATAAACATAATTTGTTCGAATCAACAAGTCACACAATCAAAATACATACACCGCTACTAGTAGTCAATGGCATCAAGTAATGACATGTTACATCAGCATTCTCATGATTTACAAAGAGAGAGAGAAGCAGGTTCGAGGGGAGAAGAGAGCAACATTAGTTGTTTGAGGAAATCTGCAAAAGAAACAAATGACCAGATGATGATTAAATTAAATGAATGTTTAAAAACACTCCAGGTAGCTGGTACTGCACAAGATGATTGCATTTGCATAGATGATGGAAACTGAGAAATTGGCAAGCTACACTAAATGAACAAGCTACACTAAAATTAGTTGCTAGATGTACAATCTACACTAAATGAAAAAATTACTAATGAAGTAGATGTGCTACTGTATATAAAGAGCAAGATACTTGTGCGTGTATATTTCTAGACATTGGCAAGATACTTGAAACTACCAAGCAACCAGGACATGCCAAGCTAATTTTGCAAAACTGAAAAACTAGAGTACTTAAAACTATGGAAAATCATGCTCAACTTGAAACTTGAAGTTCAGAAGTTTTTAACTAGAGAAAACTGAGGAAACTAAAACAACTCAAATCCGTTGAGATGTCTATCTGTGTGACTCGGTGGATTAATATGTTAAACTAAATGGGTTGTCGTGTGACAGATTTTGTGCACATAGTAGAAGGGGTCTGGTGATGAGAAGACTTGTGAAACCATTTAGAAGTGGGATCATTAACAGATCAAGAACTCACCAAGGAGTAGTTGTCCTCCCCTGGCGACCGATCGATATAAGCACTCCACTGGCGATCTTCCAACACTGGATACTTGTAGCATATTTCAGTGCATTTACCTATGCCTGGGGATTTTACAATGTGAGTTAGCTTGCACATTGACAGGGTGTACAAATTAAAAGATGACAATATGCTATTTAATAGTCACCCAAGAACACAACAATCTGCTATCTTACAGTTACCCACAATAAAAAATTTGCATATGCAAGTAATGAAGATGACCTTACTGCAAGAAAAATCCGAGGAATTCCATTTTATGCATACAATTCCTTGAACGAAAATTATTCATGTTAGCCCATGCCCCTCTTTATTTTTGCAAACCATGTGCGTGCAGTGAGCTGAACTTATTAGCAGGCTGATTCATCCAAGAAAACAACCGATTAATTTCCTCACCAAAACAGAGGAACATAAAGTACTACTTCGTATTACTTTGATTACTTTTAGTGGAAATTGATTCCGGTGACCAATTTGTACCGCAATCGCTCCTAAGCAGCAAATTTCTACTGCAAAAGCGACAAAGCCGGTAGATCACATCATCATATGGCAAATTCCAAGCGATCACTTGCTTTTATTCAGCTAAAATGCTGGTGCACCTCTGAAGCTGCAAAGACAGTGGATCACACCAACATATGGCAATTTCATTTCCCTATTGGTAAAACCTAATGCTATAGTTACTGCCAGAGAGCCCCAGGCAGTAAAAATTGAGATTTGATCATGTGATTTCGACTGCGCTTTGTTGATCTGACACCACCAACTAATAAATTGCAGATTCAAATTACCTACTTAGTGTGCCTCAAGCTCAGCTAACCGTGACAAGTTAGAGAAGCTTATCCCTTTTTTATCTCATCCAAGAAACTACGCACGAGTACGGTGACCAATTTGTACTTCAATTGTTCTAATTCAGCTGAAATCCTAGTGTACTGAAGTTGGAGGCACTGGATCACACCATCATATCGGCACCTGCACCGAATTACCAGTAGGTGCTCGGCGAATCTACACCACAACTGAACAAAGCTAGTACTGTAGGTTTTTTGCTTGAACCAAAAAAATCGAACAGCCCTGTATGCTGGGATGCTCTAGTTTTGTTCTCATTTCACAAAAGTATTGCAAGCAAACCTCCTAATATGAAGGGCATAGACAATGGTAAAGTATCATGATGTTTGGTCTACTTTGAAAGTGAAACAATTTACAAATCTTTTGTGCGTCTAAACATGTTGCCAGTTTACATTCTGAAGCCAAAATCATACTTCTCAAAATGGGTGTTGTTTGTCGCATTGACCAGATTCAAAGCTACCAGACATTACGAAGAGTTAAGAGTTCATTCTGATGTAAAGGAAAATGATTTATACATTATAACATCAAATTCAAAAAATTATCATGTTACAACTAAACGGTGTTATGTTAGCATCTCTTAATTAACTTGGTGAGTATGCTGCTCATATTATCTTTGGCAGTTTACGGTGACAGGCAAATATCTTGTTAATTTGGTTGGCGCAACAAGTTTGCTTGTGGATTTACCTATTTATTTATTTATTTATATGATGGTAGTAAAACAGAGATTTGGTGGCTTAAGCTTACATTGACAGACAGGTTACAAGCATCTGATAATTAATTTGCTACGTACGTAGGTGTTTATTCAAGTAAGTAGGTAGTAAATAATGAATGAATTAATTATTCCTAGAGGTAGTAGGGCGGAGAGAAAGCAAAGCAAAGTAGATGGGGCTTGCCTTCGGAGGGGTGCTCGAATCGGCAGTCCTGGATGGCCCGGAGCAGCTCGGGCTTGAGGAGGAAGTCGCGGAATCCGGAGCTGTGGATGCCGACGTAGCCCTTCTTGGCGGTTGCGGCGTCGGCGGCAGGCTTGGCGGCGGAGGCGTCGAGCGCCTTGTCGTCGTCCTCCTCGTAGTCGAGCAGCTCCTCCTCGTACAAGTCGTTCTCCTTGGCCTCTCCCATCCTGCAAGAAAACCAAAGCTAGCCCGTGTCAGTTCGATTCGATTCGATTCACCAAACAAACAAACCCTAGAAACCAACCAACCAACCAACCAGATCTCGCCCAACTCACATGGATGGATGGATCCGGTAGGGGAAGAGGGGCGAGCTGCAGGGGAGGGGACGGGAGGATAGATACCGGCTGCCGGAGGAGGAAGCCGTCGCATCTGCCGACGAGGACGGGAGCGTGGGGGCGCAGTCACAGGCGAGGAGCTCGACGCCGGAGGCCACGGCGAAGGAGAGGACGCATCCATGGGCGTGCTAGCACCACCATAGATACATGGATCACGCGGGATCCTGAGGCCTCGTGCGCGCAGACAATGACGGCGACGTTGGTGAGGCGCCGGATCCAGTCGTGGGGAGCAGCAGAGGAGACGACGGAGAGGCGGCGATGGCGTCGAGGTCGGCGGTCAGCGCGCAGGACTGGATGGCGGCGGCTGTGGCGAGCGCGAGGAGGCGGAGCGAGTGGCGGCGGAGCGGCGTCTTGTCGGTGGGCCGCGCGTCGGAGACGACAGAGAGGCAGCGATGGCGTCGAGCTCGGCCGCCACCATGGCCTCCGTGTCGCGGTCGGAGAGCCGGAGGAGGCAGCGGTGGGAGAGGACTAGGGCGCGCGGCGGGGGAGAGGACCAGTGGGCGGGGGGAGATCTCGGGCGGGGGAGAGGACCAGTGGGCGGGGGGAGATCTCGGGCGGGGGAGAGGACCAGGGCGGGGGAGATCTCGCGCGGTGGGAGAGGAAAAGAAAAGAAAAAGGCGGGCCGGTCAGTGCAGCACGTAGCAATGGCGCACCCAGGGGTGGTGCGCCATTGCTATGTGCCATAGCAATGGCACACCAGGGGGTGGTGCGCCATTGCTATGTGCTGCCAAAAATGCCCACCTCCCCTGGCTTACCAATGGCGCACCTTTGCCAGGTGCGCCATTGCTACCTAAAATAGCAATGGCGCACCTGGCAAAGGTGCGCCATTGGTAAGCCTGGGGAAGGGGGTGGACCCGGGGAAAAAATAGCAATGGCGCATTGGACTAAAGGTGCGCCACTACTAAAAAAATAACAATGGCGCACCTGCTTCTGGTGCGCCACTGCTATATAGCAGTGGCGCACCACCACCATGGTGCGCCACTAATAGGGATATTGTCTATAGCCATTTTTCTAGTAGTGCACCAGCCTGTGTACGCGGCCATGATGTCACCCTATAATTTCTACCCTCCTAACAACGAAAAGATAAACTCTCAAGCATACTCATGAAAAAAACAGCAAGGAGTGGCGTAGAAACGTGGCTCATCCGGCTCTATCATGCCTTAAGGGTCGGCACGTGCAGTGCGTGTCACGCTGACGGTCGGTCGTCGGTGTCGGTCAAAAAGGCGCCTTGGCTGGCGGCGTGGTAACATGCAGGTTACACGGCTAGCTGTAAGGCGTGAATGAGGGGTCCAAGCGACGAAATAAGTTTTTTGGGTGTCAGTGAACAGAATAAGATCCTCGAAGGGTCATTTAGTAAATTAATACCTCTTTGAGCCTTCTTGATGGCTTCCCATAGGACAATAATTAACTGATTACAACTTCGGTTACAACTTCCCATGGGTCGTTTTTCTCCTGGTACTTACAGCTGCAACACTAGTAATCTGGGTGGCACAGTCCTGGGGCTATTCCGCGGCCAAACCCTCGACACCAACGACATTTTTTTGCGCTTCGCCGGCCGAAAAGATGGTTTCGCTGGTGTTGATGTAGATACAAGTACTAGCTCACTCTGGCCTCGAACTTAGCACTGCTGCAAGGTTCATATGTTGTTGTAAATATACCAATATACACTAGTAGAAAATGGGACATTAGTCCCGGTTCGTAAGGGCCTTTATTCCCGGTTGGGCAACCGGGACTAAACAATCGGGACTAAAGACCCCCTTTTTAGTCCCGGTTGTGTTATGAACTGGGACTAAAGGGGCTCCACGTGGCCGCTGTGGAGCACACCAACCGGGACTAAAGGCCGCCACGCGTCAGGCGCTGCCAAGCCTTGGGGTTTACGTTTTTTTGAGAGGGGGGTTTAGGGTTTTGGTGGGGCCGTGTTACATTTTGTTTTTCCCTTTTCTTTTTGTGTTTACCATTCAATTCTTTTTCATTTAGGGTTTTCATTTTTATTTTATGTTTTCCATTCAACTCGAGGATACTACATATAGCAATGAAGGAACCATTACACAACATCGTCATGAATATAGAGAAGTGACCTCTTTCTCCGTGCTTGGTCGATCGAACAACAAGTTTTCATACATATATTTGACGCTACTACATATAGTACACATTGATTCATATATCAAATATATTATCTCTTACGATCCCTAATATCTAATTACCAATTCCCTACCAATTCCCGATGGTATTCTCCGGTTTTAGATATGACCTCTTCAAGTAAGAATCCCGCAAATTCCTCTTGAATTGCTCGTACGCGATCCTTTGGTAGGAGAGCATCCCGCATCCGTTCGATCCAATTTAAAGAAGGGAGTCAATATATATGAATGAAACTGAACACAATTGATGATAATAAAATAAAATTGTGAATATTGTTTACGTACTCGAAGTTGTTCTAAAATTCTGCCATTCTCACATGTCGTCTGGCGAATGAACTCGCAAATGTAGTATCCACATAAATTATTCCTGCCTTCTTGCCTCAAGCACTTTACGAGAATAGAGTTTAATAAAAATAATAATCAAGCATGATAATGGTATTGAAACTAGAATCAAAGAAATGCACCGACCTAGCTAGCTAGTACTACTTACATTGTGTTGTCCAAATTGCAGCTCCTCTTTGCATTCACCCCTAGCCTTCTTGGTGAACCGTTTTCAAACCCTGCCCGGCAAAGAAAATGAATAAATGAGTTATTAATTACTTGATATCAAGAAATGAACGAAAGTTGCCGATATAGTGCGATAATGATTGAAATTACCTCTGGAGCATTTCACTCAGGTCCGCCCACATCTTAGGGTCTTTACGTTTCGAGTCCATGACAAGTACTACTCCTGAGTCAACCTAAATGACTATCAGAATAAAGTGGAACCTGTGCACGCATGATGTCTACTACGCAACTTTATTCTTGTAGACTTTGTTGGGCCTCCAAGCGCAGAGTTTTGTAGGACAGTAGCAATTTTCCCTCAAGCGGATGACCTAAGGTTTATCAATCCGTGGGAGGTGTAGGATGAAGATGGTCTCTCTCAAACAACCCTGCAATCAAATACAAGAAATCTCTTGTGTCCCCAACACACCCAATACAACGGCAAATTGTATAGGTGCACTAGTTCGACGAAGAGATGGTGATACAACTGTAATATGGATGGTAGATATAGGTTTTTGTAATCTGAAAATATAAAAACATCAAGGTAACAAGTGTAAAACAGCGAGCAAAACGTTGTATAAATGCTTAGAAATAAGGCCTAGGGTTCATACTTTCACTAGTGCCATCTCCCAAAAATGCTAACATAGTTGAATCATATGATCATCCCTCAATGTGCAACAAAGAATCACTCCAAAGTTCCTATATAGCGGAGAACATAAGATGAAATTGGTGTAGGGAGTAGAACCACCTCAAAGTTATTCTTTCCGATCAATACTTTGAGCTATTCCTATAAGTGCCACAAATAGCCCTAGAGTTCGTACTATATTAAGACCAATGACACATATCAATCCACCCTAATGTCACCTAGATACTCCAATGTCACCTCAAGTATCCGTGGGTAAATTATGCGACATGCATCAAACAATTTCAGGTCTGCCATATTACATCCAACACAATGAACTTCAAGGAGGACTCCAAGATTTCTATTGGAGAACGTGGTATGAAAACATGCAATCAACCCCTATGCATAGATCCCCAAGGTCACCAGAATCCGCAAGTTGATGCCTCAACATATATCAAGTGAATCAATAGAATACCCCAATGTCACTACGGGTATCCCACGCAAGACGTACATCAAGTGTTCTCAAGCCAACATATTCAATCAAACATAACGAGATCTCAAAGGGCAAGACTCAATTCATCACAACAATGTAGCAAGGGAATAACATCATATGATCCGACTATATTAACAAAGCCCGTGATACATCAAGATCGTGCCATCTCAAGAACACAAGAGAGAGAGAGAGACAGAGAGAGAGATTGAACACATAGCTACTGGTACATACCCTTAGCCCCGAGGGTGAACTACTCCCTCCTCGTCATGGCCTTGATGTCTACTATGCAACTTTATTCTTGTAGACTATGTTGGGCCTCCAAGCACAGAGTTTTGTAGGACAGTAGCAATTTTCCCTCAAGTGGATGACCTAAGGTTTATCAATCCGTGGGAGGTGTAGGATGAAGATGGTCTCTCTCAAGCAACCCTGCAATCAAATATAAGAAATCTCTTGTGTCCCCAACACACCCAATACAATGGAAAATTGTATAGGTGCACTAGTTCGGCGAAGCGATGGTGATACAAGTGCAATATGGATGGTAGATATAGGTTTTTGTAATCTGAAAATATAAAAACAGCAAGGTAACAAATAGTAAATAGTGAGCAAAACGGTATATTAATGATTGGTAATAGGGCCTAGGGTCCGTACTTTCGCTAGTGCAATCCCTCAACAATGCTAATATAATTGGATCACATAACCGTCCCTCAACGTGCAACGAAGAATCACTCCAAAGTTCTTATCTAGTGGAGAACATAAGAAGAAATTGTTTGTAGGGTACGAAACCACCTTAAAGTTATCCTTTCCGATCGATCTATCCAAGAGTTCGTACTAAAATAACACCAAGTAATCCTTTCCGATCAATCTATCTAGAGTTCGTACTAAAATAACACCAAGTAATCCTTTCCGATCAATCTATCTAGAGTTCGTACTAAAATAACACCATATGATACACATCAACCAACTCTAATGTCACATAGATACTCCAATGTCACCACAAGTATCCATGAGTTAATTGTATGATACACATCAAAAAATTTCAGATTCATAATACTCAATCCAACTCAAACAACCTCAAAGAGTGCCCTAAGATTTCTATCGGAGAACGTAGGACAAGAACGTGTATCAACCCCTATGCATATATTACCCCAATGTCACCTCGGGAATCCGCAAGTTGAGTACCAAAACATATATCAAGTGAATCAATTGAACACCCCATTGTCACCACGGGTATCCATATGCATGACATATATCAAGTGTTCTCAAATCCATAGAAGTATTCAATCTGGTAACGACGTCTCAAAGGGAAATATTCAATTCATCACAACATGATAGCAAGGGAATAACATCGTATGATCTGACAGTATTAACAAAGCCCGTGATACATCAAGAAAGTGACATCTCAAGAACACGAGAGGGAGATTGAACACATAGCTACTGGTACATACCCGCAGCCCCGAGGGTGGACTACTCCCTCCTCATCATGGCCTCCGCCGGGATGATGAAGATGGCCACCGGAGATGATCTACCCTCTCCAGCAGGGTACTGGAACACCTCCAGATTGGTTTTTCGTCAATACAGAGAGTTGCGGCAGCGGAACTTCTCGGCTAGGGTTATTTTTGGGGGTTTCTGAATATTTGGGAATTTATAGGCATCAGAGGCGGTGGAGAGGGGCCCCGAGAAGGGCACAAGCCATCAGAGCGCGCCGGGGCCCCCCTGGCGCGCCCTGGTGGGTTGTGGTCTCCACGGCCCACCTCTCTGGTACTTCTTTGGCCCACTGGGTGTCTTCTGGTCCAAAAAAATCTCCAAAAAGTTTCGTCGCGATTGGATTCCGTTTGGTACTGATATTCTGCGAAGTAATAAACAAGCAAAAACAACAACTAGCACTTTGGCACTATGTCAATAGGTTAATACCAAAAAATGATATAAAGTTGCTATAAAGTGATTGTAAAACATCCAAGAATGATAATATAACAGCATGGAAAAAACAAAAATTATAGATACATTGGAGACATATCAGCATCACCAAGCTTAATTCCTACTCGTCCTCGAGCAGGTAAATGATAAAAACAGAACTTTTGATGTGGCATGGACATTTGGACTTTAGATGATTCAAAGCAATAGTCTAGTTTTAACATAATGACTTCAATACTCAAGCATGCCAACAAGCAACCATGTCTTTAAAAATATCAACGCTAAAGAAAGTTATCCCTAGCCCATCATGCTCAATCATTGATCCATTCATGAAACACACTCAAATAGTAGCTACACCCAATGCTCAAGTACGATCATAGTGCCCCCTAGTTGGTGCTTTATAAGAGAAGATGGAGACTCAAAGTAAAAAAATAAAAATTGCATAAAGTAAATAGATAGGCCCTTCGCAGAGGGAAGTAGGGATTTGTAGAGGTGCCAGAGCTCAAAGTTTAAATTGAGAGAGAAAATTATATATTTTGGGTGGCATGCCTTTCCTGTCAACGAAAATGACAAAGTAGTTCACAATACTTTCCATGCTAGATATATCATAGGCGGTTCCCAAACAGAAAATAAAGTTTATTCATTTTTCCACCATTCTTTCACATTCCATGGCTGGCCGTATCCACGGTTGCCTTCCATACCAACACTTTCCAAGGAATTTATTATTTGACAACATAAAGTAATTTTTTTCTTTTTTCATTTCGGGAATGGGCATCCCTATTACCGCCGCACTCTCATGCAATGACAAGTGAATAAACACTCATCTTAAGAATAACACATCTAACATGGAAAAATATTGGACACTCCCTACCGTTTCATGAGCGGTACGAGCACACAAAAAAGAAATTTATTTTGAAAATTAGAGATGGCACATTTAAATTTGCTTTGAACGGCATGGAAATACCGCATATAGGTAGGTATGGTGGACTCATAAGGCAAAACTGGGTTTAAGGATTTTGGATGCACAAGTAGTATTTCTACTTAGTACAAGTAGAGGCTAGCAAATAGATTGAGAAGCAACCAACCAACAAACGAAAATTCACATAAACGAGCATTGAGCATAACTAACACCAAATAATGCACCATAAGTTGGATGTAATTTCATTGCATAACTATTGACTTTCGTACTTGCATAGGGAATCAAAAACCTTGACACCAATATTCTTACTAAAGCATAATTACTCACTAACATGACTCACATATTACTATCATCATGTCTCAAAACTATTACAAGGAATCAAGTTTAAATTTGTCCAATGATCTTCATGAAAGTTTTTATTATACTCCTCTTGAATATCTATCACTTTGGGACTAGTTTCATATATTGCCATTGCTTTTGACAAGCTCACACAAATTTAAGTGAAGAACATGAGCATAAAGATTTTCATCTCTCAAAATAATATAAGTGAAGCATGAGAGGATTTCTTCAAAATTTACTAACTCTCAAATTAATCTAAGTGAAGCATGGGAGTATACATCAAACTACTCTCAAAAGATATAAGTGAAGATCAATGAGATGAGTAGTCAAACAATAAAGTAGCTATGTGAGGACTCTCTCTCTCAATAAATATTTTCAGATCTGAGTATTTTATTCAAACGGCAAACTAAACAAAATAGAACTCCAAGAATAGCACGCATCATGTGAACGACTAAAAATTTAGGCTCAACATAGGCTAACCGATAGTTGACGAAGAGAGATGGGATGCGTAGCATCCCCAAGCTTTGATGCTTGAGACTTCTTGAAATATTTACTTGGGGTGCCTTGGGCATCCCCAATCTTGAGCTTTTGTATCTCGTTCAATCCTCTCATATCATGGTTTCACCTATTCTCAAAAACTTCATCCACACAAAACTCGAAAAGAACTCGTGAGATAGGTTAGTACACATAAGAATAAATCAACACTTCATGTACTGCCAAGACAAGTTGCACAATTATTTTCAAACATCATCTAATGTTTACTATCGTTTCCACAATCTATATCTACCAATATAGGCTATGGAAACTATAGGATAAGTAGATAACAAAACTATGATAGCAATCTGTCCAAACAGAACAGTCTGTAGCAATTTTTTAAACCAGTGCACTTCTGTAACTCAAACAATGATGAAAATTTAAGACAGTCTATATAATTTATATGAAAATACTTTGTAAAATTTTTAGAAACTTTCCACGTTCCAGTAAAATATGAAAATTCAAACACTACAGCAAAAGTTTCTGTTTTCACACAGCACACATCAAACATGCAATTCACGCATCCTATGGAAATTCTTGGAACTTTTTATTGAAAAACAAGATTATAAATAACACCTAACAGAAAATAACAAAATATAATGATGATCCATGCAAAGCACATATTATGTGACGAATTAAAATATAGCTCTAAGTAAGATATACCGATAATGTTGAAGACGAAAGAGGGGATGCCTTCCGGGGCATCCCCAAGCTTAGGCGCTTGAGTCTTCCTTGGATATTACCTTGGGGTGCGTTGGGCATCCGCAAGCTTAGGTTCTTGTCACTCCTTATTCTCCTCATATCGGTGTCTCATCCAAAACTTGAAAACTTCAATCACACAAAACTTAACGGAACTTCGTGAGAAGGGTTAGTGTAATTAAAGATAAATCATTCACTTAGGTACTGTCAAGACAAGATTCATAATTGTTCCCACATGATACCTACTGTATTATATCATTCCCATAATTTATACCACTAAATATAAGCTATGGAAACACTAAAACAAGCAAACTATGCATGCAAAACAGAATCAGTCAAAAACAGAACAGTCTGTGAAGATCTGTAGTATAGCCATACTTCCCTGTCTCTAAAAATTCTGAAAAATTAGGAAAACCTGAAGAATTTTTATATGAATCTGTGTCAAAATTTCAGATAATTATCACGCTCCAGTAAAAAAAATGAAAATTCCTGTACTGGAGTCAAAAGTTTCTGTTTTGGTTCAGCATCAATTCTACTCATCTTGTGAGTCATCCCAAAGGCTTTACTTGGCACTTTATTGAAATAAAAGGAACAAAACATTATTACTACAGTAGCTTAATCATGTGAACACATCAAAATAGAAAGTATAAGTGTTGGGTTGTCTCCCAACAAGCGCTTTTCTTTAATGCCTTTTAGCTAGGCATGATGATTTCAATGATGCTCACATAAAAGTAAAGAATTGAAACATAAAGAGAGCATCATTAATCTCATGACAAGCACATTTAAGTCTAACCCACTTCCAATGCATAGGGATTTTATGAGCAAACAATTTATGGGAGCAAGAATCAACAAGCATAGGAAGGCAAAACATGCATAACTTCAAAACTTTGAACACATAGGGAGGAAAGTAGATATTATTGCAATTCCTACAAGCATATGTTCCTCCCTCATAATAAATTTCAGTAGCATCATGAAGCAATTCAACAATATAACTATCACATAAAGCATCCTTTTCATGATCTACAAGCATAGAAAATTTATTACTCTCCACATAAGCAATTTTCTTCTCATTCATTGTAGTGGGAGCAAACTCAACAAAAGAACTATCATGAGATACATGATTGACATAACCACATTCAATATTAAAATCATGATGACAAGTTTCATGGTTACTATCACTCTGTATAGCATACATGTCATTATTATAATCTGTAGGAGATATGCCCAAGAGGCAATAATAAATGTTATTATTTATCCCCATGGTCCTAATTAAGTTTATATTCCATGCTATAACTGCAATGATTCTCGAGTCTGCAATATCCACGAGGCCCGGAGGGAAACTCATATGCACGTGTGGTATAATAAACGGTAAAATGTATTCCTAGTCTTGCCTCTAAGACTGGCTCAAGTATTGCATGATGATCCTGTTTTCCTGATCATGGGCATGGCTATGCCGACAATTTTGAGGGCACAATGTTAGAAGAACATTTGTGTTGAATCGACCCGAATTGGTGTTATGCTATGAGATACTTTCGTCACAACTTAATGGTTAATAACACAGAGAAGTTAATGTTTGCATAATTCCTTAGACCATGAGCGTATCGAGTTTCTTCATACTTGCTTCATGAACTTTGGGGTTTGTTAAACGTCATCCGTAAATGGGTGGCTATTACGGCGGCTTACGGGTTCATGGAAAAGTGTGTCAAGTAACTTGATAGGTCAAGATTGGGATTTGCTCCTCCGATGATGGAGAGATATCTCTGGGCCCTCTCGGTATTACGGTATCCATCATCGTCTGGCCAGACACAGGGTGATTTGATCACAGGGATGCCGGAACACGGTAACGAGAAAAGAGAACAATACCGGTAACGAGGTAACTGGCATAGTGGACAAGTTGTTGGTCCACGGGGATGCCAACATGTCTCACCTCGGGTATTTGTAACATATCGCGAAGCAACAGGAATAGCACATGGCAACTGGAGGTTCACTCGAATATTCATTCGTGTGGGTATAGGGGTCAATATGGGTGTCCACGGCTCCGATGTTGATCATTGATCGGAAGGGGTTCCGGGTCATGTCTATACTTCACCGAACCTATAGGGTCACACGCTTAAGGGTCATCTATCTGCTGAATACTAGACAGGGAGTCTGAGAGAAAGTCTCCGGAAAAAGTTTCGGAGACAGCGGAAAAGTTCCGAAGAGAGAGGTCACCGGATGAGTTCCGGTAGAACTGAAAAGTTATTTTAGGGCATACCATTAAGTCAAATTGGTTTTGGCACACGCCTGATAATTCTTGGAGGGTGCCAGAATCATTCTGGAAACTTCTGGGAATTTTCCGGAAGAAAAACCGGAAATGTTCCGGAGCTGCCGTAACCGCTTTGTTTGCTTTTCGCAGATGAAAATCACTAATCCGGAATTGTTTCGAAACACGTCAAAAATTATTTTAGTGGGTACTGGAAATGTTCTAAGCCCACATAAATATTTTCGGTTCGAACGGACGCTGAAAATTGTCGTCTTGAATAGTGAAATCAGCTTTATGGTTACTTTATTTGAAAGCCACCTTTTAGGGCTTTTACAAAAAGGCTTCTAGAAGGACTTAGGGACCAAGGAAGCCCCTTTTGGGGGCCCCCCATGGGGGTGGCCAGCCGAGGGTGGGGTTCCTCCTTGGAGCTCCACATGGCACTCCTTTTTCCCCTTATGCCCTTTATGTATGACATAAAGTGTGGGTATTTTTGGTATTTTTGTGCCAACTCTACCCCTTGGTTTTCCTAT
Source organism: Elymus sibiricus (assembly GCA_039707655.1). Classification (NCBI taxonomy): domain Eukaryota; kingdom Viridiplantae; phylum Streptophyta; class Magnoliopsida; order Poales; family Poaceae; genus Elymus; species Elymus sibiricus. The sequence continues at coordinate 426,119,938 of CM077673.1, read as the reverse complement.
AAAAGGAGTGGAGGGGGCTGCCCAAACACTCATCCTTACTCTCATACACATGCCATAGACTTGTCTGGCTTGTCTCTCCCTCCCCGCGAAAAATTTCGTAGAGCCGAAAGGCTGTTTGGGTTCCGGCAGGAACTAGTTCTGGACGGCGAAGCCCTGCTGGATAGATGACACCGTATGTGTGCAACTCTGTAGAGAGATCGTAGTTTCGGTCTTCGTTCGAGAGTGCCTCCCGAAGGGCCATCCGTGTGACCGTCCGAGTTTCGAAGGTCTTCCCGAAGGACTGTCCGGGTGACCGTCCGAGTTTCGAAGGTCCTCCCGAAGGGCTGTCCGCGACACCGTCTGGGGGACTGTCTGCCCGCCTCCTGGAGGGCTGTCCAAGGGGCAGATGAGGGTATACATCCTCGTGGTTGGGAGGTTGTAAATCCTAGCTATGGGGATCTGCACTACCGATCGTCATCGACTCTACTTCCGCTGCGCTATGAGTCGGTAACGATAAAGATCAAACCTTGTATGCAGTCTCCATAGTGGTCCTGGGTTGGTGCGTAGGTCGGAAATTTTTGTTTTCTGCTGCGTTCCCCTATAGTGGCATCATGAGCCGTGCTATGCGTAGATGTAGGTTGCGATCTAGAATACATAGAGATGTATGGGTGTTGCACAATATAATTAGGTAGTAGATGAGTTCTATTACTGAAAATTATTTGTGCGGGTAGCAGATGAAATCTGTTACCCGATGCTCTTGTTGCTTCCCTGGGATTTGCATATTTCTGTTCTTGATAACAGCATGGTGGAGTTTCAATGTTCTGGCAATCCGCGATCCTGATTGATCAACGAAGTGCTAACAGTTCATTGAATTCCACTGTAGTTAAAAAGAAAGATGAAATTTCGCAGACGAAAGGGCAATGCAGATATGATCTGCACGGGGGTCATGCATATGACGAAGTTCAGTATGGGGCTCAAGATTTTATTATCTCGTGTTTCATACACCCCGCAAACTTAATCTAGCAACTTGAATTATCATACTTGATGATGGACGTTGGTAGCTTCGGTTTGTTTCGAAACCTTAGAAGCCACGAAAAACAAGTTCTTGCATAAACCGATTAGAGGCGTCTAACTTGGTTTTGCAGAAGGGTTTGCATGAGCATGTGATGTGGTATAGAAATGCTCATATTAATTTGATTATGTATGAGATGACTATATGATGTAAATTAACATGACCTGCGTGTCATGATTTGGCATGATGGCTGGAGCCATATGATTGTCACTTTAATGACCTACGTGTCAGCCTTGAGTAATGCACTTATTTTATTAGCTATAGAGATAGCAATATTATCTGATGCATCAACAAGGTGGTGGCAATCTTCGCGAACATGAACACCGACGCAAAGGCCGAAGATGAAGAAATGTTTGACTTCTCCGTCAGAAGGGGCTATACCATGTCATGCTAATTATGAATTGCCTGAGATGTTTATCCCTTATGATGCACCCTTCTTGATTGCGCGGTAGTCGCTTTTTATTAGGGTGATCTCTCACTTTAAAATATCAAAGTAGTTAGTGTTCACCCAAGTGTAGCACCGTCTGAAATTCGTATCTTTTCGGGGTGCGCCATGTCCACATGGGTACGAACGAATCGAGAGGAATGAGGCGGGTGAGGTCAGACCTCACAGCAAGATCACTTGGTTCTCTTTGACGTTTAGGCAGGATAGTCCTGAGCTCGAAACACACCCATCGAAAGATGAACAAGAGTCACATAAAGATGTGATAGGCAAGTTTGCCTACCGATTAAAATTCCCGTCATCAGTGATGTCAACATCAATGGCGTTGAATTGAAATGCGGATCTTGAATCACTCACAATCAATTATGAGAGATATTGATTTGAGTGGGAGCGCACTTTAGAATTAATTCTTTTAATTCTTAAAGCAATTAATTTTGAACACTGTCTAAGTGTGATTTGCATAATAGATGTTTAGAATTAATTCTTTTAATTCCACCTTCCCTATTAAAATTGAATAAGCTATTATTTATCTGGTTAAAACTTTACGATTGATTACGTAATGTGAGGATTGTCCTCAAGAGTGCCGAGAAGGACTTTGTCCTATCGCATGCTTTCGGTATTCTCCCGCTAATGCTATGGATCATGTGACTCTCGTCCTTTGATCCAAAAGCTTGAATTCTGTTTCAGTCAAGTGCAATACGTTTGCTTCCATGAGACCCGAACTTCGAAAGTTTTGGGATAGTTATGTGATATTCATGGAACTGAAAATTAATTTTCAGATACAAACAAAGGCTGAAAGATATGAAATATCCAAAGCAATATTTGTTTGCAAACTATTAGTAAAGGTGTTTACTATGCATTTGACTGATAAGAGAGGGATCCAGAAGAATGCCTATCATATGATGAAAGGTGAATAAAACAACAACTTAAAGAGAAAGGAAGTGTCCGAAGGGTGTTAGTAAAACTGTCACGCCTAGGAAGTCCGGGGCTAACGCCACTCTTAAGTTGAGTGCTTCTTCTGAGAGTAGGAGAAATACTGAAAGTTATACTATTAGAAGTATAAAGGCAAAAAGAGAGAAGACTGGAATATCCAGCTCATGTATGAATGTCATACAAGTTTTTGATGTATGGAAGGCTGGTCAAAGATATAGTTCTTGGGAATTATGGTTAAACATGTTAATCACTAATTCTTGGGGATTGTGAGTTGATCGCAAAGATACCCGCTCGATTGCATTCTGTTGCAAATCGATGTAAGAACTACCATGGCCTGAAAGACTAGCTAGGAATGAGGTCTTGATACACGCTAGGAACATAGTAAAAGTTACTATACCTTCCATCGGTGTATTACCTATGTATTTTCTTTCATAATTCATTTTAGAGCTTTACACACTCTAGCCCTTTGCACAAGGTATCTTGCAAGAAGGTTGTTCATAAGAGAACTTTTGATGTTCGGTGTTATGAATAAACATAAGGGACATACTTTCATTATGAATGAGATCTATGTTATGAATAATGATATTAATATATTACCTCTGTGTTTACTTTCATAATTCATTTTAGAGTTTCATACACTCTAACCCAGTGCACAATGTTTGTTGCAAAAGGGTTGTTCATAAAAGAACAATTGTTGTTCAGTATTATGAATAACATGAAGGGCCATGCTTCCATCCAAGATGGGATGTATGTTATGAATATTGATGGAAATATGATACATTCATAACACTGACGCTAAATGTCACAATACTAAAAGAATACCACACAAGTGTGGCACTGCATTTGGTCACATTGGAGAAACCCGCATGGAAAAATCCATTATGATGGATTTTGAAGTCGTTTGATTTTAAATCATCTGACACTTGCAACTTTCGTCCGAAAAGTGAAGTGACTGAAATACCGTTCACAGGCCATAAGGAACGAGCAACAAACTTATTGGTGATCATACGTTTTTGATGTGTGTAGTTCAATAAATGTTGTTGCAAGTAGTGGATTTATCTCTCTTCAGAAATGACTCAAGTAGATATATGGATATTTACTTGATGAGACAAAAATCTGGATCTTTTGAAATCATTCGAAAGGTTTTCAAAAATGAAGTAGAAGTTGTTGTAACAAGAAAATTATGTTTCTAGAATTCGATTGCAGAAAGGAATATTTGAGTTACAAGTTTAGCGAATGTCTGATGAGTTGTGAAAGGGGTTTATAACTTGCACCTCCCGGAACACCACTGCAAGTGGAGAATCCGTGAAGATGTAATCAAACCATTCATGACATGGTAAGATCAAAGATGACATAAATAAATTTACCATTATCCCTTTTTAAGTGATGCTTTAGAGACTGCGGCTTTTACACTGAAAAGAGCTCCATCGGGTCTGTTGAAATGACGCCATGGTATGGTACGTCCAACCATCTTATATCTTTTCTTAACATTTGGAATATGGGGCTTGTGTAAAAGGTTACAAACCTATTCCAAATCAGACAAGTGCTACTTTGTAGGTTATCCCAAGTTATTGGGTATTCCCCCACCACTATACGAGGCTAAGGTTTTTGCCACAAAGCACGGTATGGTTTTTGAAGAAAATTGTTCTTTCAAAAAGGTGAGTGGGAGAACAGTGCAACTCGACGAGATAAACATTATCTTCGTCATCAGATCAAAGGAAAGAGACCTTGGAAGTAATTCCAGAGTTTCCTACTGCGACTAAAACGGAAGCCTCTACATGAGATGTATGGACTTCGGTCGAACTTGCAGCTGAACCACGTAGGAAAAACTCGTGCAAACCTCTCAGGTGCGCATACGAGATATTGTTGTTAGACAACAGTATACCTACGGTACACAAGGAAGCGTTGATGGGCCCTGACTCCGGAATTGGCTAAATGCCAATACAATCCGAGATAGTTTACATATAAGTGATTCAAGATTAAAACCTTGATACACCTTTTGGAAGATTTATAGTCTAATGAATATTTATGAAACTATAAACTGATGTGGATAAAATGTTTTATCCATAAAGCTCGACTTGTTGCAATAACAAGTTCAAGGATTTGACTATGATGAGGTTGTTTCACCGTAGCGATGCTTAAAGTCGGTTCTGGTTGAACTAGCAATTAATACATATTTCAATCATGAGATATGAAACATGGATGACGAAAGAATTTCCATGAAATGGGAAAACAAACTAGGATTTGTATGTGATACAGTCCAAAGTATTTTGTCGATCCAAACGATGCCAGTGAGTATGCAAACTTCAGAGTTCCAGCAATGGACGGAAGAGAGCAAAATGGAGTTGGAATCTTCGTTTTGATGAAATGATCAAAAGAGTTTTGATTTCATCAATGAGTAACGAAGATGCTTGTGGTTTCAAGAAAGCAAGTGGGAGCATAATAATATTTCTAAAAACCTTGTGTGCTTGACACATTGTTAATTGGAAATAAATTTCTTGACACGAATTAGGACTTCATTTGAAAATAGTTTTCAATGAAGTGCTTGGGCTAAATAGCCTTGCTATTAGGCATAATGATCTATGGAGATAGATTTGCCTAATGGGGCTAAGCAAAAATACATATTGACAAGATGCTAAAACAATTTAGCACTAAAACCGCCAAGGAGTGATTCTTGCCGAAGTCACATGGAAAGAGTTTTGCAAGACTCGGTGTCCCAAAACACTGATGAGTAAAATACATGATAGAGATTCCATGCACTCTTGTGTTTGGATTAATCATGTATTCGATGGTATGTAAAACCAACCAGATATGTCCAATACTCCAAAGTTGTTGCGAGTATAGATACCAAAGTGATCGAAAGTACTGATCATGGGACAAAGTGAAAAGGGTCATTGAGTGCCACAGTGGCACTGATGACATGTTTTCTCGCAAGCGGAGATCATGAAGAGTTCGTTGTAAAAGGTTACATCGATACAGTCTTCATCAATGCTCCATGCGATTTTCGATTTAAATTAAGGGTTTTGTGTAATACACAATATGGTGGCACGGTAGTTGGAAATTGTTCCAAACAGGTTATACTGTGGCGAATTCTATGACAAAGGCTAAGTATGTTGACGCTTTGGAAGCGACAAAGAAGATGTTGAATCATATAGTTCGTTCATGAACTTAGTATGGTTCCAAGATGGCTTTGGTCAATGGGACACTATTGTAGATAGTTGCTCCATAACTCAGTCTGAGGAATCAAGGTTTGACCAGTGATTCACATATATACAAAGCCAAGTCCACACAAAATATGAATTTTGTGAAAGCGTGAAAATGCGAGGATATGCAAAGATACACACAGAGCTGAAGTTGTCAGATCCGTTGGACATCAGGCTATACCACAAGCAAAGCATATTTTACACCAGTATGCCATAGGTGTAAAGTGCATTCGCAGTGACTAGATTATTGTCTCTAGTGCAAGTGGGAGTCTGTAGGAGATATGCCCAAGAGGTAATAATAAATGTTATTATTTATCCCCATGTTCTTAATTAAGTTTATATTCCATGCTATAACTGCAATGATTCTCGAGTCTGCAGTATCCACGAGGCCCAGAGGGAAACTCATATGCACGTGTGGTATAATAAACGGTAAAATGTATTCCTAGCCTTGCCTCTAAGACTGGCTCAAGTATTGCATGATGGTCCTGTTTTCCTGATCATGGGCATGGCTATGCCGGCAATTTTGAGGGCACAATGTTAGAAGAACATTTGTGTTGAATCGACCCGAATTGGTGTTATGCTATGAGATACTTTCGTCACAAGTTAATGGTTAATAACACAGAGAAGTTAATGTTTGCATAATTCCTTATACCATGAGAGTATCGAGTTTCTTCATACTTGCTTCATGAACTTTGGGGTTTGTTAAACGTCATCCGTAAATGGGTGGCTATTACGACGGCTTACGGGTTCATGGAAAAGTGTGTCAAGTAACTTGATAGCTCAAGATTGGGATTTTCTCGTCCGACGATGGAGAGATATCTCTGGGCCCTCTCGGTATTACGGTATCCATCATCGTCTGGCCAGACACAGGGTGATTTGATCACAGGGATGCCGGAACACGGTAACGAGAAAAGAGAACAATACCGGTAACGAGGTAATTGGCTTAGTGGACAAGTTGTTGACCCACGGGGATGCCAACATGTCTCACCTCGGGTATTTGTAAAATATCACAAAGCAACAGGAATAACACACGGCAACTGGAGGTTCACTCGAATATTCACTGGTGTGGGTATAGGGGTCAATATGGGTGTCCACGGCTCCGATGTTGATCATTGATCGGAAGGGGTTCCGGGTCATGTCTATACTTCACCGAACCTATAGGGTCACACGCTTAAGGGTCATCTATCTGCTGAATACTAGACAGGGAGTCTGAGAGAAAGTCTCCGGAAAAAGTTTCGGAGACAGCGGAAAAGTTCCGAAGAGAGAGGTCACCGGATGAGTTCCGGTAAAACTGAAATGTTGTTTTAGGGGATACCATTAAGTCAAATTGGTTTCGGCACACGCCTGATAATTTTTGGAGGGTGCCAGAATCATTCTCGAAACTTCTGGGAATTTTCCGGAAGAAAAACCGGAAATGTTCCGGAGCTGCCGGAACTACTTTGTTTACTTTTCGCAGATGAAAATCACTAATCCGGAAATGTTTCAGAACGCGTCAAAAATTATTTTAGTGGGTACTGGAAATGTTCTAGGCCCACATAAATATTTTCGGTTCGAACGGACGCTGAAAAATGTCATCATGAATAGTGAAATCAGTTTTATGGTTACTTTATTTGAAAGCCACCTTTTAGGGCTTTTACAAAAAGGCTTCTAGAAGGACTTAGGGACCAAGGAAGCCCCTTTGGGGGGGCCCCCATGAGGGTGGCCAGCCAAGGGTGGGGATCCTCCTTGGAGCTCCACATGGCACTCCTTTTTCCCCTTATGCCCTTTATGTATGACATAAAGTGTGGGTATTTTTGGTATTTTTGTGCGAACTCTACCCCTTGGTTTTCCTATAAAAGGAGTGGAGGCGGCTGCCCAAACACTCATCCTTACTCTCATACACATGCCATAGACTTGTCTGGCTTCTCTCTCCCTCCCCGCGAAATAGTTTCGTAGAGCCGAAAGGCTGTTTGGGTTCCGGCAGGAACTAGTTCTGGACGGCGAAGCCCTGCCGGATAGTTTCGGTCTTAGTTCGAGAGTGCCTCCTGAAGGGCTGTCAGTGTGACCGTCTGAGTTTCGAAGGTCCTCCCGAAGGGCTGTCCGAGTGACTGTCCGAGTTTCAAAGGTCCTCCCGAAGGGCTGTCCGCGACACCGTCTGGGGGACTGTCCGACCGCCTCCTGGAGGGCTGTCTGAGGGGCAGATGAGGGTATACATCCTCGTGGTTGGGAGGTTGTAAATCCTAGCTGCGGGGATCTGCACCGCCGATCGTCATCGACTCTACTTCCGCTGCGCTACGAGTCGGTTACGATAAAGATCAAACCTTGTATGCAGTCTCCATAGTGGTCTTGGGCTGGTGCGTAGGTCGGAAATTTTTGTTTGCAGTTGTGTTCCCCTAGATAATCATCATATATACAAGGCATGCCATCATCATCATAAAATTGCTCATCAAAACTTGGGGGACTAAAAATATCTTCTTCATCAAACATAGCATCCCCAAGCTTGTGGCTTAGCATATCATTAGCATCATGGATATTCAGAGAATTCATACCAGCAACATTGCAATCATGCTCATCATTCAAGGAATTGTCATTAAGTATTATCATAATTTCTTCCTTTACCAATTGAGCACAATTTTTAGAATCCTTATTTCCATGAAAGACATTATAGAGACGAAACAAATGATGCAACCTAAACTCCATTTTTTGTAGTTTTCTTTTATAAAATCATACTAGTGAAAAACAAGAAACTAAAAGATTTAATTGCAAGATCTAAAGATATACCTTCAAGCACTCACCTCCCCGGCAATGACGCAAGAAAAGAGCTTAATGTCTACTACGCCACTTTATTCATGTAGACTATGTTGGGCCTCCAAGCGCAGAGTTTTGTAGGACAGTAGCAATTTTCCCTCAAGTGGATGACCTAAGGTTTATCAATCCGTGGGAGGTGTAGGATGAAGATGGTCTCTCTCAAGCAACCCTGCAATCAAATACAAGAAATCTCTTGTGTCCCCAACACACCGAATACAATGAAAAATTGTATAGGTGCACTAGTTCGGCGAAGAGATGGTGATACAAGTGCGATATGGATGGTAGATATAGGTTTTTGTAATCTGAAAATATAAAAACATCAAGGTAACAAGTGTAAAACAGCGAGCAACACGGTATATTAATGCTTGGTAATAGGGCATAGGGTCCGTACTTTCGCTAGTGCAATCTCCCAACAATGCTAATATAATTGGATCACATAACCGTCTCTCAACGTGCAACGAAGAATCACACCAAAGTTCTTATCTAGCGGAGAACATAAGAAGAAATGGTTTTTAGGGTACGAAACCACCTGAAAGTTATCCTTTCCGATCGATCCATCCAAGAGTTCGTACTAAAATAACACCAAGTTATCTTTTCCGATCAATCTATCTAGAGTTCGTACTAAAATAACACCATATGATACGCATCAACCAACTCTAATGTCACCTAGATACTCCAATGTCACCACAAGTATCCATGAGTTAATTATACGATACACATCAAACAATTTTAGATTCATAATACTCAATCCAACACAAAGAACCTCAAAGAGTGCCCCAAGATTTCTATCGGAGAACGTAGGACAAGAACGTGTATCAACCCCTATGCATAGATTGCCCCAATGTCACCTCGGGAATCCACAAGTTGAATACCAAAACATATATCAAGTGAAACAATAGAACACCCCATTGTCACCACGGGTATCCATATGCAAGACATATATCAAGTGTTCTCAAATCCATAAAAGTATTCAATCCAGTAACGACATCTCAAAGGGAAAGATTCAATTCATCACAACATGATAGCAAGGGAATAACATCATATGATCCGACTATATTAACAAAGCCCATGATACATTAAGATCGTGACATCTCAAGAACACGAGAGAGATTGAACACATAGCTACTGGTACATACCCTCAGCCCCGAGGGTGGACTACTCCCTCCTCGTCATGGACTCTGCCGGGATGATAAAGATGGCTATGGGAGATGATCTACCCTCTCCAACAGGGTACTGGAAGGACTCCAGATTGGTTTTTTGTCGATACAGAGAGTTGCGGCGGCGGAACTTCTCTTCTAGGGTTATTTTTGGGGGTTTCTGAATATTTGGGAATTTATAGGCATCAGAGGCGGTGGAGAGGGGCCCCGAGGAGGGCACAACCGATCAGGGCGCGCCGGGCCCCCCCTGGCGCGCCCTGGTGGGTTGTGGACTCCACGGCCCACCTCTCTGGCACTTCTTTGGCCCACTGGGTGTCTTCTGGTCCAAAAAAAAATCTCCAAAAAGTTTCGTTGCGATTAGACTCCGTTTGGTACTGATATTCCGCAAAGTAAAAAACAAGCAAAAACAGCAACTGGCACTTTGACACTATGTCAATAGGTTAATCCCAAAAAATGATATAAAGTTGCTATAAAGTGATTGTAAAACATCCAAGAATGATAATATAACAGCTTGGAACTAGGGATGGCAATGGGTACCCATTACCCGCGTACCCTGTGGGTAAAAACCCTATTAGGGTAAGGGTATGGGTCAAAAAAATACCCATGGGTACATAAACGGGAAAATTTGAAACCCATCGGGTATAATGGGTACGGGTATGGTTTAGTATAACCCATACCCGTGTACCCATGTACCCGCATATAATTTAAAATATAGGCCTAAAATATTATTTGTCAACATATTAAACGTATTATATGTACAAAAATCCCGTAGCTAGCCCACGTCCAGAATGTGTTGTTGTTTACGAGTATGTGTTGTTGTCATGAAGTGTTGTTGTTTATACATTATTATTATAAATTGTTGTTTATGACTATGTAATCCTCAAATTGATGTGTTGCAAATATGGGTAATTTTACCCGCGGGTACCCATTTACCCTGACAGGTGATGGGTATGGGGAAAAATTGTACCCGTCGACGAGTATGGGTACGGGTGATGGGTAAGGTTTGGGACGACGGGTAAGGGTATGGGGTGGCTTCACCCGTACCCAAACCCGGCGGGTGCCATCCCTACTTGGAACAAGCAAAAATTATAGATACGTTGGAGACGTATCAGCATCCCCAAGCTTAATTCCTACTCGTCCTCGAGTAGGTAAATTATAAAAACAGAATTTTTGATGTGGAATGCTGCCTAACATGTTCATCTCATATTCTTTTCTTTTGTAGCATGGACATTTGGACTTTTAGATGATTCAAAGCAATAGTCTAGTTTTAACATAATGACTTCAATACTCAAGCATGCCAACAAGCAACCATGTCTTTAAAAATAGCAACGCTAAAGAAAGTTATCCCTAGCCCATCATGCTCAATCATTGATCCATTCATGAAACACACTCAAATATTAGCTACACCCAATGCTCAAGTACGATCATAGTGCCCCCTAGTTGGTGCTTTATAAGAGAAGATGGAGACTCAAAGTAAAAAAATAAAAATTCTATAAAGTAAATAGATAGGCCCTTCGTAGAGGGAAGTAGGGATTTGTAGAGGTTCTAGAGCTCAAAGTTTAAATTGAGAGACAAAAAATATATTTTGGGTGGCATGCCTTTCCTGTCAACGAAAACGACAAAGTAGTTCACAATACTTTCCATGCTAGATATATCATAGGCGGTTCCCAAACAGAAAATAAAGTTTATTCCTTTTTCCACCATTCTTTCACATTCCATGGCTGGCCGTATCCACGGTTGCCTTCCATACCAACACTTTCCAAGGAATTTATTATTTGATAACATAAAGTAATTTTTTTTTGTTTTTTCATTTCGGGAATGGGCATCCCTATTACCGCCGCACTCTCATGCAATGACAAGTGAATAAACACTCATCTTGAGAATAACACATCTAGCATGGAAAAATATTGGACACTCCCTACAGTTTCATGAGCGGAACGAGCTCACAAAAAAAATTTATTTTGAAAATTAGAGATGACACATGCAAATTTGCTTGGAACGGCCTGGAAATACCGCATATAGGTAGGTATGGTGGACTCATAAGGCAAAACTAGGTTTATGGATTTTGGATGCACAAGTAGTATTTCTACTTAGTACAAGTGGAGGCTAGCAAATAGATTGAGAAGCAACCAACCAAGAAACAAAAATTCACATAAACGAGCATTCAACATAACTAACACCGAATAATGCACCATAAGTAGGATGTAATTTCATTGCATAACTATTGACTTTCGTACTTGCATAGGGAATCACAAACCTTGACACCAATATTCTTACTAAAGCATAATTACTCACTAACATGACTGACCTATTACTATCATCATGTCTCAAAACTATTACAAGGAATCAATTTTAATTTGTCCAATGATCTTCATGAAAGTTTTTATTATATCCCTCTTGAATATCTATCACTTTGGGACTAGTTTCATATATTGACATTGCTTTTGACAGGCTCAAAAATATTTAAGTGAAGAACATGAGCATAAAGATTTTCATCTCTCAAAATAATATAAGTGAAGCATGAGTATATTTCTACAAAATTTACTAACTCTCAAATTAATCTAAGTGAAGCATGGGAGTATACATCAAACTACTCTCAAAAGATATAAGTGAAGATCAATGAGATGAGTAGTCAAACAATAAAGTAGCTATGTGAGGACTCTCTCTCTCAATAAAGATTTTCAGATCTGAGTATTTTATTCAAATGGCAAACTAAACAAAAATAGAACTCCAAGAATGGCACGCATCATGTGAACGAATAAAAATTTAGGCTCAACATAGGCTAACCGATAGTTGAGGAAGAGATATGCGATGCGTAGCATCCCCAAACTTAGATGCTTGAGACTTCTTGAAATATTTTCTTGGGGTGCCTTGGGCATCCCCAAGCTTGAGCTTTTGTATCTCGTTCAATCCTCTCATATCATGGTTTCACCTATTCTCAAAAACTTCATCCACACAAAACGCGAAAAGAACTCGTGAGAGAGGTTAGTACACATAAGAATAAAGCAACAGTTCACGTACTGCCAAGAGAAGTTGCACAATAATTTTCAAACATCATCTACTGTTTACTATCATTTCTACAATTTATATCTACCAATATATGCTATGGAAACTATAGGATAAGTAGATAACAAAACTATGACAGAATTCTGTCCAAACAGAAGAGCCTGTAGCAATTTATTAAACAAGTGCACTTATGTAACTCAAACAATTATGAAAATTTAAGACAGGATAAAGAATTTATATGAAAATACTTTGTAAAAATTTCATAAACTTTCCACGTTCCAGTAAAATAATAAAATTCAAACACTACAACAAAAGTTTCTTTTTTTACACAGCACACATCAAACATGCAATGCAAGCATCCTAGGGAAATTCTTGGAACTTTTTATTGAAAAACAAGATTATAAATAACACCTAACATAAAATAACAAAATATAATTACGATCCATGCAAAGCACATATTATGTGATGAATTAAAATATAGCTCTAAGTAAGATATACCGATAATGTTGAAGACGAAAGAGGGGATGCCTTCTGGGGCATCCCCAAGCTTAGGCGCTTGAGTCTTCCTTGGATATTACCTTGGGGGTGCCTTCGGCATCCCCAAGCTTAGGTTCTTGTCAATCCTTATTCTCCTCATATCGGTGTCTCATCCAAAACTTGAAAACTTCAATCACACAAAACTTAACGGAACTTCGTGAGAAGGGTTAGTGTAATTAAAGATAAATCATTCACTTAGGTACTTTCAAGACAAGATTCATAATTGTTCCCACATGATACCTACTATATTATATCATTCCCATAATTTATACCACTAAATATAAGTTATGGAAACACTAAAACAAGAAAACTATGCATACAAAACAGAATTTGTCAAAAACAGAACAGTCTGTGAAGATCTGTAGCATAGCCATACTTCCCTGTCTCTAAAAATTCTGAAAAATTAGGACAACCTGAATAATTTTTATATGAATACTGTGTAAAAATTTCAGATAATTATCACACTCCAGTAAAAAAATATTAAAATTTCTGTACTAGAGTCAAAAGTTTCTGTTTTGGTTCAACATCAATTCTACTCATGTTGTGAGTCATCCCAAAGGCTTTACTTGGCACTTTATTGAAATAAAAGGCACAAAACATTATTACTACAGTATCTTAATCATGTGAACACATGAAAACATATAGTATAAGTGTTGGGTTGTCTCCTAACAAGCGCTTTTCTTTAATGCCTTCTAGCTAGACATGATGATTTCAATGATGCTCAAATAAAAGTAAAGAATTGAAAAATAAAGAGAGCATCATGAATCTCATTAGAAGCACATTTAAGTCTAACCCACTTCCTATGCATAGGTATTTTATGAGCAAACAATTTATGGGAGCAAGAATCAACTAGCATAGGAAGGCAAAACAAGCATAACTTCAAAACTTTGAACACATAGGGAGGAAACTTGATATTATTGCAATTCCTACAAGCATATGTTCCTCCCTCATAATAAATTTCAGTAGCATCATGAAGGAATTCAACATTATAACTATCAAATAAACCATCCTTTTCATTATCTACACGCATAGAAAATTTATTACTCTCCACATCAGCAATTTTCTTCTCATTCATTGTAGTGGGAGCAAACTCAACAAAATAACTATCATGAGATACATGATTGACATAACCACATTCAATATTAAAATCATGATGACAAGTTTCATGGTTACTATCACTCTTTATAGCATACATGTCATCATCATAATCATAATAGATAGGAGGCATTCCATCATCATTATAAATTTGCTCATCAAAACTTGGGGGACTAAAAATATCTTCTTCATCAAACATAGCAACCCCGCATATCATTAGGATCATGGATATTCAGAGAATTCATACTAGCAACATTGCAATCATGCTCATCATTCAAGGAATTCTCATTAAGTATTTTCATAATTTCTTCCTCTACCAATTGAGCACAATTTTCAGAATTCTTATTTCCACAAAACACACTATAGAGACGAAAGAAATGATGCAACCTAAACTCCATTTTTTTGTAGTTTTATTTTATAAACCAAACTAGTGAAAAACAAGAAACTAAAAGATTTAATTGCAAGATCTAAAGATATACCTTCAAGCACTCACCTCCCCGGCAAAAGCACCAGAAAAGAGCTTGATGTCTACTACGCAACTTTATTCTTGTAGACTATGTTGGGCCTCCAAGCGCAAAGTTTTGTAGGACAGTAGTAATTTTCCCTCAAGTGGATGACCTAACGTTTATCAATGCATGGGAGGTGTAGGATGAAGATGGTCTCTCTCAAGCAACAATGCAATCAAATACAAGAAATCTCTTGTGTCCCCAACACACCCAATACAATGGAAAATTGTATAGGTGCACTAGTTCGGCGAAGAGATGGTGATACAAGTGCAATATGGATGGTAGATATAGGTTTTTGTAATCTGAAAATATAAAAATAGCAAAGTAACAAATAGTAAACAACGAGCAAAACGGTATATTAATGCTTGGTAATAGGGCATAGGGTCTCCACGGCCCACCTCTCTGGTACTTCTTTGGCCCACTGGGTGTCTTCTGGTCCAAAAAAAAATCTCCAAAAAGTTTGGTACTAATATTCTGTGTACTAAAAAACAAGCAAAAACAGCAACTGGCACTTTGGCACTATGTCAATAGGTTAATCCCAAAAAATGATATAAAGTTGCTATAAAGTGATTGTAAAACATCCAAGAATGAATGGAACAATCAAAAATTATAGATACGTTGGAAACGTATCAGCCTCCGCCGGGATAATGTAGATGGCCACCAGTGACGGTTTCCCCTCTCCGGCAGGGTACTGGAACATCTCCAGATTGGTTTTTCATCGATACAGAGAGTTGTGGGCGGCGGAAAGGAGAGTCTCTTTTTATTTTTGGGATTTCTGGGATTTATAGGATTTTTCAGCATTGGAATTACGCGCAACGGAGTCACGTGGGGCCCACCACATATCAGGGCGCGCGCCCTAGGGGGGGCGCACCTTGATGGCTTGTGCCTCACGTGTGGCTCCCCTCCAGTTGTTCTTTGCTCCAATATGGCTTATTTCCTCCAGAAAAAATCACCAAAAAGTTTCAGGCGATTCCGAGAACGTTCATTTTCTGCACAAAAACAACAACACGGTAATTCTGCTAAAAACAACGTCAGTCCGGGTTAGTTCTAAATAAATCATGTAAAGTGCATCAAAACCATATAAAAGTATTGTAAACATAGGTGAATATGGCATGAATAATTCATAAATTATCGATACGTTGGAGGCGTATCAATGCATAACTCATCAATTACACTTAACATCGAGTAAGCAAAAGAGAATGTGTACAAGACAATAACACTCACTTGAAGTTGTAAGGACATAGTATTTCCCTTTTGGTTTGTTGTTTCATTAATGCCCTTAGCAAGTTATCCTTTGTTTCCTTGGCGTTGTTTTGTTCCGTATATTCATGTATGTAATTTGGGTCAATGAACCCAATGTCATAGATTTGTCCTCTTTTGCATTCGAGAATCTTCATTCTGCATAATATAGTGAGGATAATTATACATGCAATGAACGAGCTGAGCTAGAGATTTAATTACAGAAATAATACTTACAGACAATAGCAACCGAGGATAGATTTGTCGATGGCATCTTGATTGTATAACTGGAATAATTCATCCAATTCAATCATTAACTCCTCGTCTCCACGGAAGTAATGCTCATCTCAAATTCCCACCATGAGCCAGTTGTTCCCTTCCTTTGAGGCTTCCATGTACCACTTACGAAATTTCACATTTGTGTTGGTAGAAGCGGATCCTCCTCAGGTCTGGCGGGAGGCTTCCTGTGCTGGTATCTGTATGCTAAATCAGCCTTGGGGAACTCTACTACCTGGCCTAAGTATTCAGCAAGAGTAAAACAAAGATCACGGGCCGCTACCTCCGTATCATAATCGATATTATTCCCCACGTTGAGGAGGGGTCACGATTGGTTTTTCTGTTCTCCGAGCTAGGAATTGTTTTCCCCCTTGCACTACTACTTCCCGACCGTTGCACATGTTCTTTATGTCACTTCATAATAGAGCAGTCATAGTTTGATGTCAGCGAAGGCGGTGGTCGCGTAAGGTTTTCCAGAAACGGCTTCGCTTTTGTCGGATCTAATTTCTCCTTTGGCACAAGCCGTGTCGGTGCGAGTTGGCATTTCACATCGGCATCCACGACCATCTTGATTTCCTCATTAGTCGATCATATGGTAACTTGGCAGGAGCCTCCTTGACACTCTTCCTTGTACCTGCTGAGGATTTCTTCACAATTGTTGTAGTACTAGCTGTCGGAGCGGCGGTTCTCTTCCGCTTATTCACCCGGGACTAAGGCGGGTCTGCTGACGCGGTGGAGACGGCTGAGGCGGCGGAGTATGCTGACACGGCGAAGACGGCTGAGGCAACGAATCGATTACCTTCTGAGAAATTGCATTGACACTACTGGAATCAGGGACTTTGCCATCTGCCAGCTCTTTGCCGTCTGCTGGCAGACGGCAAAGAGGTTGTTTGCCGTTTGCTTTGGGAAAGCAGACGGCAAAGATCTGGCTGATGGCAAAGACACTGTTTGCCATCAGCCAGTTCTTTGCCGTCTGCCAGCGGACGGCAAAGTTTCTTTGCCGTCCGCTAGCAGACGGTAAAGAGGTGGGGTGGGGCCCAGTGGAGGCCAGTTAACTGCAACGGCCCACCCCACCTCTTTGCCGTCTGCTAGCAGACGGCAAAGAATCTTTGCCATCTGCTAGCAGACGGCAAATAAAATACCTACTAACGGCCCTAACGGCCCACCCCCCCTCCACTCTCTCCACTCTCTCTGCCTCTCCCCTCCCGACCCCGACCCCACGCCGCCACCGCACCCGCCGCCGCCCCCGACCCGCCCCGGCCCGCCGCCCGCCGCTCGCCGCCGCCGCACCCGCGACCGCCGACGCCGCCCACTGCCCCGCCCCACTGCCCCGCCCCGTGTCCGCGCGGCCGCGCCCAGGCCTGCCCCTCGCCGCCCCGTCGCGGCCCGGCCGCCCCCTCGCCGCCCCGTCGCGGCCCGGATGCCGGCCAGCCCCGTCGCCGCCCCCTCGCCGGCCAACCCCTCTGCCCCCTCTAGTGAGCTCCCCCTCCTGCCCCTTTTTTTCTATTTTTTTATTATTTTTTCTGTTTAGGTTTTAGATATTTAGACATTTAGGAGTTTAGATACTTGGATGTTTAGGTTTTTAGATATTTAGACATTTAGGTAGAAAGAAACCTAGAAGAAACAAAAAGAAGAAAAGAAAAAGGAAAAAAAGGAAAAAGAAAAAGGAAAAGAAGAAAAAATAAGAAGAAGAAGAAGAAGAAGAAGAAGAAGAAGAAGAAGAAGAAGAGGAGAGGAGGAGAAGAGGAAGAGGAAAAAGGAAAGGAGGAAGAAAAGAAGAGGAGGAGGAGAAGAAAAAAAAAGAAGAAGAAGAAGAAGAAGAAGAAAGAGGAGAGGAGGAGAAGAAGAAGAGGAAAAAGGAAAAAGGAAGAAGAAGAAGAAGAAGAAGAAGAAGGAAAAAAGGAAGAAAAGGAAGAAGAGGAAGAAGAAGAAAAGGAAAAAGAGGAAAAAAAGACCCCGACACCCGGACCCCGACCCCGACACGACACCCCGACACCCTGACCCTGACATGACACCCCGACATGACACCCCGACACGACATCCGACACACCCCGACACCCCGACACCCCGACACCACGACACCCCGACACCCCGACCCGACACCCCGACACCCCGACACCACGACAGCCCGACACCACGACACCCCCGACCCCGACACCTCTTCGGCCTCCTGTTGACCGAAAAGGTGCTCTTCGGCCTTCCAGAGGCCGACGGGGTCATATATTTCCCTATTTTGTTATGAAAAACATCATATATATTTTTGTTGATCGGGTGGATTTAAATGTGCAGTTCTTTCGTTGCTGCGAGGGTCTGGTGTTCGACGACCTCCCCATGCGTACGACGAGCTCCGCCCCTGCGTTCGTGGGTGACCACAAATGACATCTCCTCCTACCCCCTTCATTTGCTCTATTCCGGTCTTCGTGCCGATGAAACTTGCTAGCTATAGGTGTCAATCATCAGTATGCGTGACCACTATGCGTCTCCCGTTCGAAAGGGTTACATCTATAAATATGCATGCATTTGCATATTTATAACCGTGATTCTTTCGAATTGTCCAACGTTATCCATGGACAGCCCGAGTATGTGTAGATTGGGTTCATTTTCCCATATGCTCTACTCCGGATCCGATGCAGAATTTCGTCAGTGCCTCCCTGTTGTTCTACGGGTACACATCCTCTCTGCTTATTGCCGAGACGTGTATCAGGAGAACAGCGGGGAGGTGTTGCCGAAATTTTGCGTCGGATCCGGAGCCGAGCATGGGAAAACGAACCCAATCTACGCATACTCGGGTGGGATTAGGACCTATCTTTACCTACTAGCGTCTAGGTTGCATGGACGTAATAAAACTGACAAACTCTATTAGCTGATGAATATGGTTTGCTGAATTATGTATATATTTCTTGGGTGTCCAGTAGCTAGGCAAGATGAGTGATCGTGCGTGGATGTACACCGGTCACACTAGTCAGAAAGACATGACCCATGAATGGATAAGAAAAACCAAGGGGTTTGTGAGAGCCGCATTTGCAAATGGACAGGAAACAACTTGGTGCCCCTGTGTCGAGTGCGACAACTTTCATAAGAAGTCAGAGTTTGAAATGATCAAACACCTGCAGAAGTTGGGTTTTACGCCTAATTATACGGTCTGGACATTTCATGGTGAGTCTGCCCAACGTGCCAGGGCTGAGGAGGGCCATCGTCGCACCGACGAGCATGGTACCGGGATGGAAGACATGGTGGAAGACTTTGATGATGCTCGGGATTCGGACGATAAGATGGAGGAATCTGCAAAGGCCTTCAATGATATGTTGGAGTCTTCAAAACGTCCTCTCCACGAGCACACTGAGCTTTGTCAGCTGGATGCCATCGCACAAGTAATGGCTCTGAAGGCTCAATTCAACTTGGGCAGAGAATGCTACGACGCGATGATGACACTATTTGGACGTTTTCTACCCAAAGGCCATGTAATGCCTGCAAACCTGTACCAGTCGGACAAAATCCTCCGTGTACTTAAGATGCCCTATGAGAAGATAGATGCCTGTGAGAAAGGATGTGCCTTATTTAGGCTTGAGTATGCGGACTTGAAGTATTGTCCCGTTTGCCAGTCTTCCAGGTATGTTGAGGTAGACAACGGTATGGGTGAGAAGAGTCAGACAAAAATCCCAGTTAATGTTCTTCGGTATATGCCAATCATACCAAGACTTCAATGTCTTTTCATGGTCGAAGAGACGGCCAGACAGATGACATGGCACAAATTGGGCAAAAGAACCGAACTAGATGCAGATGGGGAGCCGATGTTGGTACACACATCGGACGCTTTTGCGTGGAAGCGCTTCGATGCAATACATCATGCTAAAGCGGCAGATCCAAGGCATCCTCGAATCGCCATAAGCACGGATGGGTTCAATGTGTTTGGTATGATGGCAGCCCAATACAGTTGTTGGCCTGTATTTGTCATTCCACTCAATCTCCCCCCGGACAGATTATGCAAAGAAAGAACATTTTCCTGACGTTGATAATTCCGGGGCCCAACTATCCGGGGAAGAGTATGAATGTGTACATGCAGCTGCTTAAGGATGAACTGCAAGAAGCTTGGGATAATGGGATCAAGACATACGACGCCGCTACAAAAAAAAACTTCCTAATGCGTGTGTGGTACATGTACTCGATGCATGACTTGCCGGCGTATGCGCTATTCGTTGGCTGGTGTGTGCATGGAAGGTTCCCGTGCCCCACATGCAAGGCAGCTCTTGAGTTTCGTCGGCTGCAGGCGGGTGGCAAGTTTTCTTGCTTCGACATGCATAGACAGTTCCTGGATCCTCGCCATAAGTTCAGAAAAGACAAGAAGAACTTCATCAAAGGTAGAGTTGTCAAAAACTCTGCACCACCTGCGTTGACAGGCCAACAGACCCTGGATCAGTTAAACTCTCTCGAGCCGGATCCAGAGCGTCCAGGGTATTTCAAGGGGTATAATTCGGAACACGCCTGGACTCACAAGACATGCTTGTGGGATCTGCCTTACTTCAAAGACCTCCTTTGCCCACACAACATCGACGTGATGCACACTGAAAAGAATGTCAGCGAGGCCCTCTTTGGTACATTGTTCGGCATAGAGGGGAAAACAAAGGATAATCCTAAGGCTAGAGTCGATCAGCAGGCTCTATGTCATAGACCGCTACAAAACATGCGATGAGCACGTCATTACTGATAGTGATGATGATGATGATGCATTTATTGACCCCGAAGCATATATAGACGATGATAATGCATTTATTAATGATGACGATGAAGATTAATATTATAGTTCATGCCAGGTATTCAATTATTATTATGTAAATATATATTATTAATTAGTTCATGTTAGGTATTCAATTTTTTATTATGTTCATGATGATGATACACTTAAATTATATACATATTATTCATGTCAGGTATTCATTCTTTAACCTAGGATAGCTCTAAAATGACCTATACTTAGCATTTATTCCTCCAAAATGAATTTATATGCTTAGCTAGCTCAAAAATTACATAACAACCTTAATTAGCTCCAAAATGACCTATTTAACCTAGGATAGCTCTAAAATGACCTATACTTAGCATTTATTCCTCCAAAATGACTTAATATGCTTAGGTAGCTCAAAAATGACATAATAACCTTAATTAGCTCCAAAATGACCTATTTAACCTAGGATAGCTCTAAAATGACCTATACTTAGCATTTATTCCTCCAAAATGAATTTATATGCTTAGCTAGCTCAAAAATGACATAATAACCTTAATTAGCTCAAAAATGACCTATTTAACATATGATAGCTCTAAAATGACCTATACTTAGCATTTATTCCTCCAAAATGAATTTATATGCTTAGCTAGCTCAAAAATTACATAACAACCTTAATTAGCTCCAAAATGACCTATTTAACCGAGGATAGCTCTAAAATGACCTATACTTAGCATTTATTCCTCCAAAATGAGTTAATATGCTTAGCTAGCTCAAAAATGACATAATATGCTTAAGAAATGACCTATTTAGCTCCAAAATGACTTTTTTTTGATAAACAGCTCCAAAATGACTTAATATGCTTAATTAGCTCAAAAATGGCATAATTACTTATGTTAGCACAAAAATGACCTATACTTAGCTTTTTTTAGTTCATTTATGATATACTTAGCATATTTAGGTCAAAAATGGCCTATTTACCTAGGTTAGCTCTAAAATGACACAAGTAAGCAATAAGAAGAAGAACAAGAAGAGGAGAAAAATTCTAGTCTTCTTCTTCTTCTTCTCCTAACTTTCTTCTTTCTCATTTTGCAGATTTGATTCATTGCACGGAAGCTTGCGTTCATGGAGTCCTTGTCCTTCCATTTTGTTTTGATTTTGTAGGATCAACAATGTGACACTTGCATATGTATGTATAGATGAATGAAACTTGCATATGTATGGATGAGACTTGCATATGTTTTGATTTGGTATGTGTTGGATGATCATATCCATATGGCTTGCATATTATTTGCATATGTGTTGTTTATTATGTGGTGGATGAGACATATTATGTGGTGGATAAGACATAATGTTTTGCCTTATTATGTGATTCTGAATATATATTATATGTGTGTGTGTGTGTTTGAATTTCTGTGAAAATGAATTGATATAAGAAAAAACAGAAAAAACAGTTGCTATATAGCCACTTTGCCGTCTGCTAGCAGACGGCAAAGTGGGCACGTGGCAGCAGCCTATGCAACCTGGGCTGGCCTATTTGGCCTCTTTGCCGTCTGCTGCCAGACGGCAAAGACCTTTGCTTCTTTGCCGTCTGCTGGCAGACGGCAAAGAGCCTGCGTTGGCCCAGCTAACGCATGACGTCAGCTGACGTCAGCTGCAGCTCTTTGCCGTCTGCTGGCAGACGGCAAAGAGCGCCGTTAGCCACCTAACGGGGCTAGCACCTTTTGTCTGCCGTCCAGGTGCTTTGCCGTCTGCCAGCAGACGGCAAAGAGGCCTTTACCGGCAGCCGTTCAGCCGGAGTGTTGGCCGTCTGCTGGCAGACGGCAAAGGCTTTGCCGTCTGTAAAGTATGCCTTTGCCGTCTGCTATGGCAGATGGCAAAGCAGCTGATTCCTGTAGTGTGAGGAATGCACATAGCTTCACAATGGTAATCGAACATTTTCTGGTAGAAGCCCCCTCAATGCAACCGGAAGAAATTGCGTCATAATCACGTGGCAGTCATGAGACTTTTGGTGTTCGAAATTTTTCTCTGCCATATTTATTATTCCCTTTGTATTCGACGAGAAGCCAAATGGGACCTTGATACTGCTCAGGCATTCAAAAACGATTTCCTTCTCTGCTTGGGAAGAGTGTAGCTGGCAGGACCTTGATACTGCTTTGGATGCATGTCGTCTTTTTCGTTCATATGTTGCTGGTCCTGCCGTGCCTCCTGTGTATCATTTGTCTTCCCATACACACCCAAGAAGCCTAGCAGTTTCATGCAAAGATTCTTCATCACGTGCGTCACGTCGATTGCAGAGCGGACCTCTAGGACTTCCCAATAGGGTAGCTCCCAAAACATATATTTCTTCTTCCACATGGGGGCATGTTCGTTTGCGTCATTCGGAACAGATTGACCGCCAGGACCCTTTCCAAAGATTACTTTTAAATCCTTGACCATATCAAATATATCAAAGCCAGTACGGTGGCCAGGATTCTTCTGGTGATCTGCCTCACCTTTGAAATGCTTGCCTTTCTTTCTTAAGAGATGCCTGATCGGAAGAAATGGACGATGTCCCGGGTACACATTCTTCTTACATTTATCCAAACATATACTTTCAGTTTCATCTAAATAGTGCGTGCATGCATTGTATCCCTTTATGTCTGTCCTGAAAGGTTACTAAGAGTAGGCCAATCATTGATGGTTACAAACAGCAACGCTCGTAGGTCAAATTCCTCCTGTTTGTGCTCATCCCACACACGTACACCTTTTTTATCCCACAACTGTAAATGTTCTTCAACTAATGGCCTGAGGTACAGATCAATGTCGTTGCCGGGTTGCTTATTGCCTTGGATGAGCACTGGCATCATAATGAACTTCCGCTTCATGCACAACCAAGGAGGAAGGTTGTAGATACATAGAGTCACAGGCCAGGTGCTATGACTGCTGCTTTGCTCCCCAAAAGGATTCATGCCATATTTACTTAGAGCAAACCATAAGTTCCTTTCGTCATCTGCAAAGTCCGGAAACTCTCTCTCGATTTTTCTACACTGTGACCCATCAGCGGGTACTCTCAACATCTTGTCTTTCTTACGGTCTTCTTTGTGCCATATCAACAACTTGGCACGCTCTTTGTTTTGGAACAAACGTTTCAACCGTGGTATTATAAGAGCATACCACATCACCTTGGCAGGAACCCTCTTCCTGGGGCGCTCGCCCTCAAAATTACCAGGGTCATCGCGGCTAATCTTATAGCGCAATGCACCGCATACCGGGCATGCATTCAAATTCTCGTACTCCTCACCCCGGTAGAGGTTACAGTCATTAGGGCATGTATGTATCTTCTGCACCTCTAATCCTATAGGGCAGACAACCTTCTTTTCTTCGTACGTACTGGCGGGAAAATCGTTATCCTTTGGAAGCTTCTTCTTCATTATTTTCAGTAACTTCTCAAATCCCTTGTCAGATAAACCATTCTTTGCCTTCCATTGCAGCAATTCCAGTGTGGTACCGATCTTTGTGTTGTCATCTTCGCAATTTGGGTACAACAATTTTTTGTGATCCTCTAACATGCGCTCCAACTTCAACTTCTCCTTTTCACTTTTGCATTCTCTCTGCGCATCAACAATGACCCGACAAAGATCATCAGCGGGCACATCTTGTGCCTCTTGATCTTCAGCTCCCCCCGTTGCAGTATCACCGTATTCAGGGAACATAGGATAGTTCTCATCATCCTCTTCTTCTTCATTGTCTTCCCTCATAACCCCTCTTTCTCCGTGCTTGGTCCAACAATTATAGCTGGGCATGAAACCGGACCGAAGCAGGTGGGTGTGAAGGATTTTCGAGGAAGAGTAATCCTTCTTATTCTCACAGTCAACACATAAAACCATTCAGACTGTTTGCCTGAGCCACACCGATAAAATTATGCAGGACCGTAATGTGCTTGGCAGTGCGTCAGTCATCGTACATCCATTGCCGGTTCATCTGCATTATATAATTAAGTATATCTAAAACCATTACAGAACATCATGAATAGATAAATGACCAAATTAATACAAGTTCATCACATTAAAACCAAAGTACAGTAGTGATCAAATGTTATTACAGCAAAAATAAATACATAAGGTTCATACATAGTTCTTATAAAACAACATACAACTATCTAGAGCATCTAAAACGTACATTGAAACTAACATACAACTATGTAAACCATTTAAATGCAACAAAAAATGCGATCAACATCGCAACTAAGGTAATAATTGATCCAACAACATAATGATACCGAGCCTCTTTATTAATGGCATATTTTCTAATCTTTCTAATCTTCAAGCGCACTGCATCCATCTGGATCTTGTGTAGATCGACGACATCGGCAACATGCAACTCCAATTTCATCTTCTCTTCATGAATTCTTTACAATTTTTTTTTCAAATAATTTTTTTATTTTTCCGGTTCGGATACCTCCTAGATAAAAATATCTATGTCAAGCTGGTCGACATAATTGTCATAAACACTAAATGAAACAAATAGTTATAAAACATAATATACCACATCCGAATCATAGACCGGACGAGAGCCAACGGGGTTGGATATCAAAACAATGGCACTATAAAATAACAAACAATAATACAAGTAAGAAAATTA
This sequence comes from Elymus sibiricus, assembly GCA_039707655.1. Lineage (NCBI taxonomy): Eukaryota > Viridiplantae > Streptophyta > Magnoliopsida > Poales > Poaceae > Elymus > Elymus sibiricus. The sequence continues at coordinate 426,094,366 of CM077673.1, read as the reverse complement.
TACAAGTAGCTATCTAAATCATACAAGTAAGATTTTTTTATAAAAAACGATAAGAACAAGCAGCTCACCACGGTGGTGCCGACGACGAGATCGGCGCGGGCGATCGACGGCGGTGAGGACGGGGACGGGGACGAGACGGCACCACTACTGGGAGAAAGCCTATAGATAGGACTTTAGCAGTAGCGTTGGGTAGTGGAAAAGCGCTATTGCTAAGTAGGAGTAGCGCGGGGCGCCGACCAACGCTACAAGTAGAAAAGAAGCAGTAGCATGGGCAACAAAACCAGCGCTACTGCTAAGTGGTTGATAACCCACAAGTATATGGGATCACAACAGTTTTCGAGGGTAGAGTATTCAACCCAAATTTATAGATTCGACACAAGGGGAGCCAAAGAATGTTTGAGAGTATTAGCAGCTGAGTTGTCAATTCAACCACACCTGGAGATTAAATATCTGTAACAAAGTGATCAGTAGCAAATTAATATGATAGTTTTGATAGCAGTAGCAGCAGTAACGGTAACGATAACAGTGATAGCAATGGTTTTGTAGCAGTTGGAACAGTAACATCAGTAGTAACTTAGCAAGAACAATAAGTGGAAAACTCGTAGGCACTAGATCGGTAACTCGTTGGATGATATTCGTCATGTAACAGTCATAACCTAGGGCGATACAAAACTAGCTCCAGTTCGTCAATGTAATGTAGGCATGTATTCCGTAAATAGTCATACGTGCTTATGGAAAAGAACTTGCATGACATCATTTGTCCTAACCTCCCGTGGCAGCGGGGTCCATAAGGAAACTAAGGGATATTAAGGCCTCCTGTTAATAGAGAACCGGAGCAAAGTACTAACACACGGTGAATACATGAACTCCGCAAACTACGGACATCACCGGAAAGTATCCCAAATATTGTCACTATGGGGTTTACGGATCATAACACGTAATAGGCGCATATGACTAGGCAAGATCGGATCAAGAACATAGATATAATGGTGATAACATAAACGGTTCAGATCTGAAATCATGGCACTCGGGCCCTTGTGACAAGCATTAGGCATAGCAAAGTCATAGCAACATCAATCTCAGAACATAGTGGATACTAGGGATCAAGCCCTAACAAAACTAACTCGATTACATGATGAATCTCATCCAACTCTTGACCGACCAGCAAGCCTATGAAGGAATTACTCACTCCCGGTGGGGAGCATCATGGAATTGGCGATGGAGAAGGGTTGGTGAAGACGAAGACCGAAGATTCCCCTCTCCGGAGCCCCGAACGGGCTCTAGATCTGGCCTCGCGAGGAAGAACAGGAGGTGGCGGCGGCTCCGTATCGTAAAATGCGATGAAGCTTTTTCTCTTATTATTTTCTCCGAAAATAGGAATTTATAGTGGCGGAATTAGTGCCAGTGGGGCCACGAGGTGGGCACAACCCACCAGGGCGCGCCCAGGGGGGCTGCTGCACCGTGGTGGGTGCTACTCACCCTGGCCCCCCTCTTCGGTAGGTTTTGGCTCCAATAATTCTTATATATTCTAAAATAATTCTCCAAAAAGTTTTGTTCCATTTCAAGAACTTTTATATCTGCACAAAAAACAACACCATGGTAGTTTTGCTGAAAACAGCGTCAGTCCGGGTTAGTTCCATTCAAATCAAGCAAATTAGAGTCCAAAACAAGGGTAAAAGAGTGAGGAAAAGTAGATACGTTGGAGATGTATCAACTCCCCCAAGCTTAAACCTTTGCTTGTCCTCAAGCAATTCAGTTGACAAACTGAAAGTGATAAAGAAAAACTTTTACGAACTCTTTTGTTCTTGTTTACATATATATGCTTAAGTAGCACCCAGGTTTTCAGCAAGGATTATGACTAACCATGCCAACAATAACTCTTAGAAATTATATTAACTCATATCAATGACATAAGCAACTAGCGAGCAATAATAAGATATCTCAAGCGCCAACACTTTGTCAAAATAATCATGATACAATACGACAATAGCGGTATATCGCAAGCCCTTTCTGAGACCGCAAAACATAAATGCAGAGCACCTCCAAAGTTCAAGTAGCGACTAAACATTCTAATTCATGGAAGAAAAGATCCAGTCATGCTGCACCCAACATCGACTATACACAATGCATGAGGATGACAATAGTGCTCTCAGGTCTAGCTCTTATTTGAGAAGGTGATGACTCAACATAAAGGTAAGTAGGTAGTCCCTTCGCAAAGGGAAGCATGGATTTGCAGAGGTGCCAGCGCTCAAAGCTTAAAACAGAGATAGATATAATTTTGGGAGGTACACCCTTCCTGTCAACGTTACGACCAATAGTTATCAATATCTTCCATGCTAAACAAATTAGCGGCGGTTCCCAAGTGGTAAAAGTAAAGGTTTACTCCCCCTCCACCAACAATCACACTCCACGGCTAGCTGCATCCACAGGTACCGTCCAAACCAACAACATTCCTGGGGGAGTTTTGTTTAATTATTTTTGATTTTTGATTTTGGGACTGGGAATCCCTATTACCGCCCCTCTCGTGTAAGGACGAGTGAATAAACACTCATGATGAGAATAACCCGCGTAGCATGGAAGATACTGACCGCCCCTTGTCGCTCCATGAGCGGTCCAGGCATACAAAACAGATGTTCATTTGAATTTTTGGAGATGGCACATGCAAATTTACTTGGGAACGACAGGGTAATACCGCATATAGGTAGATATAATGGACTCATCTGGCATAATTTCGTTTAAGGATTTTTGATGCACAAGCAGTATTCCCGCTTAGTACAGGCGAAGGCTAGCAAATAGATTGAAGAGCGGCCAGCTAGAGAGCGAAAACGGTCATGAACATGCATTACATATAATAAACATTGACTACTAGCATGAGTAGGATATGAACACCATGAACATAAATATCATGAAGGCTATGTTGGTTTTGATTCAACTACATGCGTCAACATGTGCCAAGTCAAGCCACTTGAAACATTCAGAGGAGGATACTATATCATCATACTACATCACAACCATTTTAATGCATGTTGACACCCAAGATAAATCATTATCCACTCCTAGCTACTTAAGCATGGCATGACCAACTATAATCTCTAATGGTCATTGCAAACATGTTTGATCATAATAGGCTGAATCAAGGATACTAGGTTAAATATATTTACAAAAACAAAAACAAGTTGAGTTCATACCCGCTCTTCTCTGCCACAGTCAATTCATCAAATATCGTCATTATTGCCTTTCACTTGCATGACCGAATGATAAGAAAATAATAATAGTGCAAGAGTGTCGTGGACTAAGCTAGAATCTGCAAACATTTTATTCAAGAGGAGAAGACAAGGTAAAATGGGCTCTTTGTTAGACTAACAATGATGCATATGAGAGCCACTCAACATTTTCATCGTGGCCTTCTCCTTGGTACGACTCAAACGAAAAAAGAAAAGAAATTCAGAGAAACACACTGAAATATTTTTGGAGTTTTTGTTTTTTCTTGAAGAAGGCAAATTAAAGAGAAAAACAAAAAGGAGAAAACACTATTTACACGGGAAAGCTCCCAACAAATAAAAGAAGAAATGAGAAATATTTCTGGGTTTTCTCTTAATGCTACAATTAAACTAGGCTAGAAAGGAAAGCCGAAAAGAAGTAGGAAATATTTTTTGGGTTTTCTCAAAGTTTTTCATACACACAAGAAGAAAGCGAGAAAACAAACTTAGCATGGATATTACAATGAAAAAGTATGAACACCGACAACTGGAATGAAAAGTGTGAACATGAATGTAATGTCGGTGGAAATACGTACACCCCCAAGCTGAAGCTTTTGGCCTAGCTTGGTAATTACCATCCGTAGAAACAATCCGGTCAAAAGTGAAAGTGAGGTGGAGGCGGTACCTGAGCATCCCACCCTTGGGGATCCTCCTCAGTAGCTGCTAAGTTGTTCCGGTAGGCTGTAATGTCATCTGGCATAATCCTGTATCTGTTCCTGGCAATAGAATCAAACAAAGCAGGTGCAGGCAACGGAATAACATCACGGGTTTCTTTGCTAAATACTAGGTTATAAAGAATGTCACGGGGAGAATCGGTTACATCAAGGAATTGGTGATCTTGTAGTGACTTGTGGTCAAGATAACCTCGAGACAAGAGATAATCATGTGGGCGAAACTGAACGTTAAAGTGTCTCGCTAAGCGAGTAGCATAAATACCACCATGTATCTTTCCCTTAGTTTTGTTAAGGTGTAAGCGACGAGCAATAATAGCCCCCATACTAAAGGTGTGATCATCATAAAGTGCACGACGTAAAATAGCAAGGTCAGGGGCACTAAGTGCGCCGACCTTCTCCCTAGCGGTTAAACACATAGCGATGACCAAAGCAAAGTAATGCACTGAGGGAAACCCCAAGCTGGTAGCAGTAGCGTTTGACACGCCTCTATCCTCACCCATTGTTAAAGTGAGGAGAAAATCTTCAAACTCAGATGGGCTAGGTTCTCTCAATTCCCCATCAGAAGGGATCAAGCATATGTTGCAGAAGTCAGTTATCGGCATTTTGTAAGTTTTAGCATAAAGATTAAACTGTACTTCAGGAGGATTGTTTCTCCCTAGATAATAAAAACCTTGCACAAAGGAATTTGTAAGGATGTGATATTGGTCACACTTAGCTGCGAGGAACTCGGTCAACCCAGCGTTTGCAACAAATTGAGCGAACTCTTGATGGAATCCGGCCTCCTCCATCAAGGCATCATGCGGCCATTCACACGGCCACACCTCCGCCCTTCTTGGGGTGTGAAGGTCACTGTCGGATGATTCCCCAATGACTCCTTTGGCATTTTTCTTAGAGGAAAACTTCCTAAAGAAATCCATCTTATTCCTATAAAAATTCTGAAAAATTTTAGTCTTCAGAAATTTTGTTGACAAAACTTCGTGAAATTGATAACAACTACTCCTAAGCATGCATAGAAGCCATATGGAGCATTCAAACTACTTAGAACTCTGAGAATTCAACATGCAAGCTCATCTACACCAGCACCAAGAGTAGCTAATTACTCTAAAAATAACCCACCAAATCAAAAACTAATTGGAGTTATGGAGGAGTCACATACCAAGTAGCAATCCCTCCAAACAGTTTCAGAAACGGAGCTTCGAGCTAAGAGATCAAAATCCGCGGGTTCGAGAGCAAGAACACGGGAATGGTGGCTGTGGTGAATTTTTTCTGGAGGTAGGTGATGATGTGGGCTAAAGAGATAAGTGAGGGGCCCACGTGGGGGCCACAACCCACCAGGGCGTGCCTGGGGGTGCTGGCGCGCCCTGGTGTCTTGTGGGCACTAGGTACACCCCCCCTCTATTATTATTTGCACCAAAAATTCAGAAATATTTGGGAAAAAATCGTGTTAAATTTTCAGGGCATTCTGAGAACTTTTATTTTTGGGTCATTTTTTTATTGCATGACGAAAACAGAAAACATGATAATCATGGCATTTTTATCTTATTTGACTAACTAAAACAGAAAATAAAAGGTGGGAGCACAGAGTTGTGCTTACTAGATTCATCGACTTCATACCTCTCAAAAATGATCCATTAATAAGGTTGATCCAGTCTTATTAACAACCACTTCCGATTAGCATGAAACCGAAGAACTTTCGTAAAACACTAAGTTACCTCAATGGGGATGTGCATATCCCCTATAATAAGTACATCATATTTCTTTTTGGCAGTAGGTAGAGGTAATTGAAAACTTCCAATAGTGATGGTCGGAGATTCTTCAATAACATTTATACCATTCACTTGGAATTGTTTTTTCGGAAAGTGCACCGTATGCTCATTACCACTGATATGAAAAGTAACTTTGCTTTTATTGCAATCAATAACAACCCCTGCAATATTCAAAAAGGGTCTACCCAGAATAATCTACATATTGTCGTTCTCGGGCATCTCAAGAATAACAAAGTCCGTTAAGATAGTAACATTTGAAACAACAACGGGCACGTCCTCACAAATACCGATAGGTATGGCCGTTGATTTGTCAGCCATTTGTAATGATATTTCAGTAGGTGTGAGTTTATTCAAATCAAGTCTTTTGTATAAGGAGAAAGGCATAACACTAACACCGGCCCCCAAATCACACAAAGCAGTTTTGACATAGTTTCTTTTAATGGAGCAAGGTATAGTTGGTATTCCCGGATATCCAAGTTTTTTAGGTAATCCATCCTTAAAAGAATAATTAGCAAGCGTGGTGGAGATTTCAGCTTCAGGTATCTTTCTTTTATTAGTGATGATGTCTTTCATATATTTTGCATAAGGGGCCATCTTTAAGATATCAGTTAAGCGGGTACGCAAAAAGACTGGCCTAATCATTTCAGCAAAGCGCTCAAATTCTTCATGATCCTTTTTCTTAGATGGTTTAGGTGGAAAGGGCATGGGTTTCTGAACCCACGGTTCCCTTTCTTTACCATGTTTCCTAGCCACAAAGTCTTTTTTATCATAATGTTTATTTTTAGTTTGTGGGTTATCAAGATCAGGAGCAGACTCTATTTCAACATCATTATCTGGTTTTTTATCATTGCTAGGTTGAGCATCTTCATGAGCATTATCATTTTCATTATCACTAGGTGATTGTTAATTACCAGACCGAGTTTCAGCATCGAAAATAGACACATCATTATTATCAGGAGGTTTTTGTGTCTCAGATTCACTAGAGGAATGCAAAGTCCTATCATTTTTCTTTTTCTTTTTCTTTCTAGAAGGACTAGGTGCATCAATATTAATTCTCTGAGAGTCTTGTTCAAATATTTTAGGATGACCCTCACGATAAAGTGGTTCTTGGGTCATTCTACCTCCTCTAGTTACTACTCTAGCTGCAAAATCATTCATATTATTATTCATTTCATCAAGCAATTATTTTTGAGACTTAGCAACTTGTTGTAGCTGAGTTTGAACCATAGAGGCATGTTTTCCTACACCTCTAACATCATTACTGATTCTAAATAGCAAGTCACTCAAGCGAGCAATCATATCAGAGTTATATTTCAATTGTTTCAGGACATGTGCATTGAAATGATCTTGCTTCATAATATAGTTGTCAAACTCATATAGGCACTGACTAGGATGTTTATTGTAAGGTATATCACCTTCATCAAACTTTAATAAAGAATTTACCTCTACCACCTGTGGGGGTGGTGGTGTGTCGAGGCCATGTATTTCTTCAAGAGGTGGTAAATTCTTAACATCCTCAGGTTTAATACCTTTTTCTTTCATAGATTTCTTTGCCTCTTGCATATCTTCAGGACTGAGAAATAAGATACCCCTCTTCTTCGGAGTGGGTTTAGGCAGTGGTTCAGGAAGAGTCCAATCATCATAATTCTTCAATATGTTATTCAATAATTCCTCAGTTTGTTCAACAGTTCGTTCCCTAAAAACACAACCAGCACAACTATCTAGGATGTCCCTAGAAGCAACAGTTAGTCCATTATAGAAGATATCAAGTATTTCATTTTTCTTGAGACGGTGGTCAGGCAAAGCATTAAGCAATTGGAGAAGCCTCCCCCAAGCTTGTGGGAGACTCTCTTCTTCAATTTGCACAAAGTTAAATATTTCCTGTAAGGCAGCTTGTTTCTTATGAGTAGGAAAATATTTTTCAGAAAAATAGTAGATCATATCCTGGGGACTACGCACACAACCAGGAGCAAGAGTATTGTACCATGTCTTAGCATCACCCTTTAATGAGAACGGAAATAACTTAAGGATGTAATAGTAGCGAATCTTCTCATCATGAGCAAAGAGGGTGGCTATATCATTCAGCTTAGTAAGGTGTGCCACTATAGTTTCAGTTTCATAGCCATGGAAAGGATCAGATTCAACCAAAGTAATTAACTTTTGGTCAACAGAAAATTCATAATCCTTATCAGTGACAAAGATAGGCGAAGTAGCAAACTTAGGATCACATTTCATTCTAGCATTCAAAGTCTTTTCCTTATACTTGCGTAGCAATTTCTTGAGATCGTTTGTATCCTTGAAAGAAAGAATTTCTCTAGTTACCTATTTGTCCATAACATAACCTTCAGGTATCTTAGGCATTTCAAATTTAGGAGAGCTAGGAATAATAGGTGTTTCATAGTCATCATCAGTTTCATGGGTTTCATCAGCTTTTGCAATCTCATCAGTTTCAATAGTTTCATTCTCTTTAGCTCTAGCAATTTGTTCATCAAGAAATTCTCCTAGTGGCACATTATCATCAAGCATGGTACTAGCATCATCATAAGCATCATTCATAGCAGAAGAAGCATCATCAATCACTTGCGACATAACAGGATTACTAGCATGTGGTGGTGTTGCAAGCTTACTCAAAACAGAAGGCGAATCAAGTGCAGAGTGTGATGGCAATTCCTTACCTCCCCTCGTCCTAGAGGGAACGATCTTGGTCTTTGGATCCTTCAGATTCTTCATAGTGATAAATTGATATAAATCCCAAGTGACTCAACAAATATAGCTATGCTCCCCGGCAATGGCGCTAGAAAAAGGTGTTGATAACCCACAAGTATAGGGGATAGCAACAGTTTTCGAGGGTAGAGTATTCAACCCAAATTTATAGATTCGACACAAGGGGAGCCAAAGAATGTTTGAGAGTATTAGCAGCCGAGTTGTCAATTCAACCACACCTAGAGATTAAATATCTGCAGCAAAGTGATCAGTAGCACAGTAATATGATAGTTTTGATAGCAGTAGCAGCAGTAACGATAACGGTAACAGTGATAGCAATGATTTTGTAGCAGTTGGAACAGTAACAGCAGTAGTAACTTAGTAATAACAATAAGTGGAAAACTCGTAGGCACTAGATCAGTAACTCGTTGCATGATATTCGTCATGTAACAGTCATAACCTAGGGTGATACAAAACTAGCTCCAGTTCGTCAATGTAATGTAGGCATGTATTCCGTAAATAGTAATACATTCTTATGGAAAAGAACTTGCATGACATCTTTTGTCCTACCCTCCCGTGGCAGCGGGATCCATAAGGAAACTAAGGGATATTAAGGCCTCCTTTTAATAGAGAACCGAAACAAAGCATTAACACACAATGAATACATGAACTCCTTAAACTACGGTCATCACCGGAAAGTATCCCAAATATTGTCACTATGGGGTTTACGGATCATAATACGTAATAGGTGCATATGACTAGGCAAGATCGGATCAAGAACATAGATATAATGGTGATAACACAAACGGTTCAGATCTAAAATCATGGCACTCGGGCCCTAGTGACAAGGATTAGGCATAGCAAAGTCATAGCAACATCATTCTCAGAACATAGTGGATACTAGGGATCAAGCCCTAACAAAACTAACTCGATTACATGATGCATCTCATCCAACTCCTCACCGACCAGCAAGCCTACGAAGGAATTACTCACTCCCGGTGGGGAGCATCGTGGAATTGGTGAAGGAGAAGGGTTGGTGATGACGAAGACCGAAGATTCCCCTCTCCGGAGCCCCGAACGGGCTCCAGATCTGGCCTCCCGATGAACAACAGGAGGTGGCGTCTGCTCCGTATCGTAAAACGTGATGAAACTTTTTCTCTGATTTTTTTCTTCAAAAATAGGAATTTATAGTGGCGGAATTAGGGCCAGTGGGGCCACGAGATGGGCACAACCCACCAGGGCGCGCCCAGGGGGCCTGGCACGCACTGGTGGGTGCTACTCACCCTGGCCCCCTTCTTCGGTAGGTTTTGGTTCCAATAATTCTTATATATTCTAAAAAAATTCTCCAAAAAGTTTCGTTCCGTTCCGAGAACTTTTATATCTGCACAAAAAACAAACCATGGTAGTTCTGCTGAAGACAACGTCAATCCGGGTTAGTTCCATTCAAATCATGCAAATTAGAGTCCAAAAGAAGGGCAAAAGAGTGAGGAAAAGTAGATACATTGGAGACGTATTAGTGGTCCCGTCGCCACCGCCAGTGGCTACCTGTAGTGGTAGCGGCTGTCTGAAACCAGCGCTACTACTAATGCCGTAGCGGTAGCGCGTGTCGGTGGCCCACCACTACCGCTATGTCTGTACGTCGCCAGCAGTTGGGCCCTGATTAGCAGCAGCGCTGGGTCACCGATAGGTGCTACTGCTATGGCTCTTAGGATTAGCGCTCTTCCTTCGCCAGCGCTACTGCTACGCGTAGCAGCCACCTTTTCTCTCTCCCACCCTCCCCCTCCCCCTTCCCTTTTCCCTCTCCCTCCTCTATCTCCCTCACTTAGTTCTTCCGTTTCCTACCTCTCTTCTCTCCCCATTAATGCCCCCATCCACCATCTCCTCCATCAATGAGTTCCATTAATGGCTTCTTTTCCCTCACTTGAATTTATTTGTCTCTTCGTTCTTCTCTCTTCCGGTCCCACTCTTGCCTTTTGTCTCACTAGCTAGCTTTCCCCCCCTCTCCACTAGATAGGTAGAGAATCTCCTTCCAACTAGATCTACCATGCATCTTTGTCCTACTTCTTTTGATCCCTTGCTAGCTAGATAGCGGCACCGGCCATCTACCATACGTTTGCTCGATCGACCCCCTCTCTCGGGATGAAAGGTGAGCAAAAAGTTGTGCTTTGCAAGAATTAATGGAAATATGTGTGTTTGCGCTATGATGGTGGGAATATGTGCGTGTGGCATGAGTTGCCATCTATGTGTGTTTGTCGGATCGTCCTTGACATGAGTTGCTTATATTTTGCCGAAATGTTGATTTATTTCTGTTTCGGCGAATTTCAGGCAAACTCTATATGCCCTATTTTTAGGGAAGGTCATGTCGAAATTTTGTATGACTTTGATATATGCATGCATGGTTAAAATTCTTTTGCTTATTAGACCGTGCAGGCAATCATGAAGGTGAGTGGAAGGGTGGTGGAAAGATGGTTGCAATCCGCGGTGCATGACATGTATTTAAATAACCAGACTGGGTTAGATGTCCGTGTAGAAGATGCAAACTAATCATCATCTTGGACCCCTTTGACCGTGGCAGTTTGAAGGCGCACCTGCTCATGTATGGTTTCATGGATGGCTATACTCGGTGGATAGGTGAAGATGATGATGAGGATGTCCACATGGCAGACAATAACGACATGGCGGAAGACGAAGAGATGGTAGACGATGATGGACCCGAAGAAGAGTTTGAGGGCGCAGGACATGGCGGAGGAGAAGAGCCATACACGGTGAAGAAGAGGCCGGACACGGCGGAGAAGAGGCCATACATGGCGGAGAAGAGGCCGGACACGATGGAGAAGAGGCAGATATGCCGCAGCCTTCGACGCGACTAAGTTCAGTCATGCAGGACCATCATGTTCAAGACCTACTTCGCAAGAGTACGACTAGCTATAGAGCCGCTTCAAGAGAGGAGGCCAAGCTAGCGCAACTTGAGGTAGACTCGAATACTCCATTGTATGACTGTTGCGATCCCGAGGTGATCCACTTGAGTTTCACGCTCGAACTTCGAAAGGCGAAGGCCAGAAACAAATGGACAGACACAAGCCTCGATGAGCATTTGAAGTATCTACATAATAAAGTTCTTCCCTCGGGGAACCTGTGTCCTACTAGTGTCGATGAGGCCAAGAAGATCGTGTGCCCTCTTGATCTGCCCCACATTAGATACCATGCATGCATCAACGATTGCATCATTTATCGGAAGGAGCACGCGGAAAAAACCAGCTGTCTGGTGTGCAATGCTTCTCGATACAAGAAGGCCGGGAAGAAATCTCCTCAGAAAGTTTTATGGCACTTACCGATCACTCCCCGTCTGCAGCGTTATTTCGTAGATCCTAAGGAAGCAAAGCTCATGCGCTGGCACACTGAGAGGGTGAAGCCCGACGACGGAGATGATCTGAAGCTGAGACACCTCGCGGATGCTAGCCAGTGGCGAGCATTCAACGCGGAATATAGATATTTCGCAGATGATGCAAGGAACATTGTTCTTGGCGCGAGTACCGATGGCATGAATCCGTTTGGCAACCAGAACACCAACCATAGCACATGGCCCATGTTTGTATGGATGTACAACCTCCCCCCTGGTTGTGCATGAAGTCAAAGCAAATACACATGAGCATGCTGATTCAAGGGCCGAAACAACCGGGAAATAATATTAATCTGTATCTGGGGCTACTTCAAGAGGAGTTAGACACGTTATGGAAAACATTGGCCAAGACATGGGACGCCAGCAAAGGCGAGTATTTCTATATGAGAGCCATGCTGATGATAATGGTGCACGACTATCTCAGTTACGGTTATGTCTCAGGACATGTGTGCCACGGATATTGCGGATGCACGTGGTGCACGGATGATACAACGTCTCAGCAGCTAACGTCAACAAAAGATGATGGCTCTAGGAAAATCGTGTATATGGGGCATCGAAGATGGCTCGCGCAAGACGACCCGTGGAGAAACCGTGGAGATCTATTGAATGGTGAGGCTGAGCATTGAGGACCTCCATGTAAGCGGAGCGGCGCCGGAATCGATGTGTTGTTGAAAAACTGGGAACAGTACCCCGCGCCGGGAAAGACGATGAAAAAGGCGTCGGAGCCACTGCTGAAGGCATGGAAGACGAGGTCTGTTTTCTAGAACTTGGACTACTGGTCCAACCACGACACGCCTGATTGCCTTGATCAAATGCATATCATGAAGAATATCCTTGAGAGCTTTCTTGCAACAGTTATGAACATGCCGGATAAGACCAAGGATGGGCCGAAGGCAAGAAGAGACTTGGAAGATTTGAAGATCAGGGTAGATCTCCACATGCCGTCCCGTAAAAAGTACGAGGAGATGGAGACGAAGACGGAGACAGGGACAGAAAAGTCAACAAGAAGGAAGAGAATTATTGCCCCCTTCTTGCTTCACCTTAAGCCCGAAGGAGATCGATCAATTCTTCAAGTGCCTTACCGGAATCAAATTTAGTCCCGGTTACCATTGGAAGATAAGCAGATTTCTAGACACCAAGAAGAAAAGGTTCAGCGGGATGAAGTCTCGTGACTGTCACGTGATGATGACGCAGATCCTTCCGGTTGACCTTAGAGGTATAATGGATGAGCACGTCCGTGAAACGCTTATTGGTCTGTGCAACTTTTTTGATGTTATCTCTCGAAAGTCGATCAGTGTGAAGCAACTCCGAAGGCTACAAGAAGAGATCGTTGTCATACTAAATGAGCTTGAGATTTATTTCCCGCCCGCGTTCTTTGATGTCATGGTGCATCTGTGTGTCCACATTATGGACGACATCATCGACCTCGGGCCGTCATCCTTCACAGCATGATGCCGTTCAAGAGGATGAATGTGCATCAAAGGATTCGTTCGTAACATGTCCCGTCTGGATGGAAGCATCGTGCAGGGCTATCTGACCCAAGAGTGCATCTCCTTCTGCGAGAATTATCTAAGCGACGAAAACCCTGTTGTTGGTTTGCCCATCAACAAGCACCTTGGGAGGCTCGGAGGATAAGGTCACACGAATGGCTGGAGGGAATTGCATGTGGACTACTCGGGTCGATGCAACGACTTGGACATAGCAACTTTAGTAGTGCTACAACACCTAGACGTGGTAGATCCTTTCATGAAACTACACAAAGAAACCATCGTAAAGAACTATCGTGACCAGGGCTACACAAGACGGACGCCGAAGTTACTAGAGAGCACAACTCCACTTTCTTGCGTTGGTTCAAAGAGCATGTTCTTGCTAATCCCCCAGAAGATGGCAATGCGGATTGATTGCTCATACATGTAGGGTAACGCAGCAGAAAACAAAAAATTTCCGACCTACGCACCAGCCCAGGACCACTATGGAGACTGCATACAAGGTTTGATCTTTTCGTTACCGACTCGTAGCGCAGCGGAAGTAGAGTCGATGACGATCGGCGGTGCAGATCCCCGCAGCTAGGATTTTACAACCTCCCAACCGCGAGGATATATACCCTCATCTGCCCCGCGGACAGCCCTCCGGGAGGCGGTCGCATAGTCCCCCGGACGGTGTCGCGGACAGCCCTTCGGGAGGACCTCCGAAACTCGGACTATCACTCGGACAGCCCTTCGGGAGGACCTCCAAAACTCGGACGGTCACACGGACAGCCCTTCGGGAGGCACTCTCAAACTAAGACCAAAACTACGATCTCTCTACAGAGTTGCACACATACGGTGTCATCTATCCGGCAGGGCTTCGCCGTCCAGAACTAGTTCCCACCGGAACCCAGACAGCCTTTCGGCTCTACGAAACTCTTTTCGTGGGAGGGAGAGAAGAAGCCAGATAATGCATGGCATGTGTATAAGAGTTGGAGTGAGGATGGAGAGCTCCTCTCCACCTCCTTATATAGTGGTGGGAGGGGTGAGGGGGGCTGAAATTTCAGCCCACTAAACATGCACCCACCAAACAAGGAAGCATGTTCCCACCAAACATGGAGAAAACATGTTCCCTTGTCCATGGTGTTCCCCCATGGGGCCCCACCTTCCTCCCAACACTCTCCACCATTTGTGGGGGCTTCCCCCCACCATGGGGGCCCCACCCAACACTTTGTCCAGCCACAAGGGGGCTGTCCCCTAAAGGTGGCGCCCCCAAAAACAGCCCAAAAACAGCCCCCACGATCCGTGGGAACTTGTCCCCTCTCGCTGGGACAAGATGTTTTCCGAAACTATTTCTTCTGAAAATTCCAGAAGGTCCCAGAACATTTCCGGCACCCTCTAAAATTATCTGGACACGCTCCGGAACATTTCCAGTATGGTGGTTTAATTTAAAACCATCTTCGTTTACCCGGTAAACAAGTCTGGTAGCTCCGAAACTTATTTTTCGGTTTTTCTCCAGAAAAATTCCAAAAATTACCAGACCAATCTGGCAACCTCCAAAACATTCCCGGAGCTTGCCGAAACCTTTTTGGATCAATGGTTTTATCCGAAACAACTTTTCGGTTTTACCGAAACTTTTTCGGTGTTCTCTCCGGAACTTTTCCGCTGTCTCCAAAACTATTTCAGTGACTTTCTCTCGGACTCCTTGTCTAGTATTCAGCAGATAGATAACCCTTAAGCGTGTGACCCTATAGGTTCGGTGAAGTATAGACATGACCGGAACACTTTCCAATCAATGATCAGCATCGGAGCCGTGGACACCCATATTGATCCCTATACCCACACGAATGAATATTCGAGTGAACCTCCAGTTGCCGTGTGCTATTCCTGTTGCTTCACGATATGTTACAAATACCTGAGGTGAGACATGTAGGCATCCCCTTGGATCAACAACTTGTCCACAATGCCAGTTACCTCGTTACTGGTATAGTTCTCTTTTCTCGTTCCCGTGTTCCGGCATCCCCGTGATCAAATCACAAAAGTGTCTGGCCAGACGATGATGGATACCGTCACACCGAGAGGGCCCAGAGATATCTCTCCATCGTCGGAGGAGCAAATCCCAATCTTGAGCTATCAAGTTACTTGACATACTTTTCCATGAACCCGTAAGCCGCCGTAATAGCCACCCATTTACGGATGACGTTTAACAAACCCCAAAGTTCATGAAGCAAGCATGAAGAAACTCAATACTCTCATGGTCTAAGGAATTATGCAAACATTAACTTCTCTGTGTTATTAACCATTAACTTATGACGAATGTATCTCATAGCATAACATCAATACGGGTCGATTCAACACAAATGTTCTTCTAACATTGTGCCCTCAAAATTGCTGGCATAGCCATGCCCATGATCAGGAAAACAGGATCATCATGCAATACTTGAGCCAGTCTTAGAGGCCAGACTAGGAATACATTTTACCGTTTATTATCCCACACATGCATATGAGTCTTCCTCCGAGCCTCGTTTTATTTGTAGACTCGAGAACCATAGCAGTTATAGCATGGAACACAAACCTAATCATGAACATGGAGATAAATAATAGCATTTATTATTGCCTCTAGGGCATATCTCCTACAATACACGCCTTAGCACATGGCCCCGCGGCCAACCTCGTGACCTATCAGGCATATCATATCAACGGATACACGTTTTACACGGAGGCCAAAGACATAATCAGTGATTACCAGAACTCAGGGGTGACGATCGAATGCATGACCGGCGACAACGGCGCAACTGAAAGATTCTACGGAAGGGTCAGAGAGACTTGGGAGCTTGACTACGCTGGACTACACAGTGCGACGAAGTTCCGTGTCAGATGGGCTAAGGCACTCGAAAGAGAGAACCGGTACTTCACTACCATGTCTATACCCCACGTGAATAGCATAGCTACATTGAACGTCATCGCTAAAACTGAGCCATGGGTACACGCTAAGCACGTGACATAGTGCTTCTTCATAACCGACCCGAGCAATCCGAGCCGTGTTGTTGCGAGGGGAGGCAAAAGGAGCATCGTCGGAATGGACTGGGTCGCTAACGAGGAATACTACGACCAGTATGGCGACCCAACGAGGGAAGATGATGATGATGATGAAGCATATGTCAAAAGAAGAAGCAAGACTACATTACCTAAGAAAAATCGCACTCCATGGAAAAGGAAAAGTCATAACGAGGGGCTCAATTACTCGGCAGCGAACAAGAAAGGAAAGAAGCTCACTTAGAAAGGAAAGCGTCGACTTTGAGAAACCATCATTTATATATATGTTCCTATTTTGTATACGCACTTAACCGTTATCGGTCAAATGATATAATATATATCGCCCTTCCCATCATGCATATCGGTCGTCTTTCAAAGGGAGAAAAAAATGAAAAACAAATAGAAATAAAAGAAAAATAAAATGTAATAAAAAGGAAAGGAATAGAAATGAAAATGAAAAGAAATAGAAATAGGAGAAAGGTATAATAGAAAATGAAAATAAAAAAGGAAAGTACTAGCAGTAGCGCTGGTTTAGAACCAGCGCTATAGGTACTTAGACATAGCGGTAGCATGGTTTTAGAACCATCGCTATAGCTAAGTTAGCTATAGCGATGGTTCTGAACCAGCGCTACCGCTACATCCCCTTAACCCCCCGCACATGTGGGCTTTCTTCCGCATTCTCGCCCAAATCCCTCCTCTCCTGTCGCCGCCGTCGCCCTCCTCCGCATGCCCTCCATCGCCGCCGTCGCCCTCCTCCGCATGCCCTCCATCGCCGCCATCGCCCTCCTCCGTGTGCCCTCCATCGCCGCCGTTGCCCTCCTCCGCACGCCCTCCTCCGTGCCCCCTCCTGTCACCGTCGCCCTCCACGGGACCTCCACCCGTGCCCGTCTCCCCCGACTTCCACCTCACCGTCGGCATCTCCCCTGACCCCCTGTAAGGCACCCGCCCCTCCTCTCTCTCTGCTCTCCTCTCTGACTTAGCTGTAGGGTTAGTTAGAACCCTAGGTTTTAGATAGAACCCTAGGTATTACATATGTAGAAATAGCATTAACAAGGTGTTTTTTTACTGCACAAATAGTTAGAACCCTAGGTATCCGACCATGTTTGTGGATTTAGATTTTTTTGATAGATAGCCCCCCAAAACTGAAAGTGCAAGTGGTAATCCATCACATATCTTTGCAAATTTTCTTCCAAATTTTTGATGTGCCAAATTCTGCAAGTGGTAATGTCCCAAATTCTTTTAGCAAATTCAAGCTCATCCAAATTCAAGCTCTCATCCACATTATGTCCCAAATAAGTATTACATATGTCCCAAATAAGTGCAAGTGGTAATGTCCCAAATTCAAGCTCATCCACATTATCTATTCTGCAACAAAACATCATCGAGAACTACTAAGTATCTTTTCTGCAACAAAACATTATTAGGGTGCATCTAGTTCAACAGTAGGATTATGAGTGTATGAACCCTAGGATTTCTTTTTACTGTTCAGAGTGATTTAGGGATAAGTAGTAGGAATTTTTGATGTGCCAAATTCTGCAATATGATGTTGGTTGTTGTATTTTCCATATATATATGATGTGCCAAATGATGGCCTTATTTCTGCAATATATGATCTTTCCAGGGAATCTCATTCCGAGTGGCCTATGTTTTCCCGGAATGTTGATTCATTTCTGTTCCGGTGAATTTCAGGCGCTCGATATGTCCACTTATTAGCAAAGGTCATGCCGAAATTTTCCGTGAATTTCGGCATGACTTGTGCTAGAAACTAGGACATATCGAGTGCCCGGGATTTGCCGCAACGGGAATGAATCAACATTCCGGCAAAACATAAGCCTTTTTTATGTCATTATTCATTTTATTAGATCTAGAATTAATTGACTAGACTTAAGCGTAGGAAACATGGCTAACGACGATGAAGGAGGGGGTTCTGGTAATTGCGATGTCTACGAAGCGGAAAAGAACTATTTTAACTATCTGGATGAGCAACGGTTGCCGTACCCCCCTGTCACATCCGAGGGTTGCACCGAAACCGACACCGACACCGGCGCTGAGACCGACACTGATGCTGGCAAATTAGCCGGTACAGAACTGCAACCGAAGAGGATACGGCGCCCAAACCAGTTCAGCACTAGTAGACTGGTGGTCATGGAGGTGGACCCCGGCAATTTCGAGCAAAAAGAGCCTGAGGAAGCGCGCATGTGCTACGGCAATCAAATAGGCTGCATCCTACGGGAAACCGCCACCATCAACGACGAAAAACTAAGGAAGATACCAAATATGGAGCACTTCCTCCTAACGACGCTACACCGGAGTTTCTTGTTCCCAGGCCGAGATGAAACCAATTATCATAGACTGTGGCTAGACCCGACAATGAAGAAGATAAACAACAAAGCCATGGGCAAGTTTAGCAGCACGTTTGGCCGCCTGGAAAGTAAGGGTGAAAAGTCGGATCATCATAAAAAAGCAACCCTACTTCGAGATTGTAACGGACAATCCGACAATTACGGAAGAGCAGTTCAAAATATTCAAGGCGGTTTGCATTGCTAAAGCTGCCAAAGAAAAGTCAGAGTACATGAAGGGGATTCAAGAAAGGAACATGGGGTGCCACCGCCTCGGAAGCCGTGGTTACTCGGGGAAGAGGCGCATATGGGAAAAGGAGGACTCGTAACGCGAAAGTCTGGGGATCCTAGACTCCTTGGCGGAGTTCATCGTCCCGCAAGAGTATGACGTCATCAGGGCCTAGTACCGTTGGGACCCAGTCAAGAAGGTTTTCGAAACGGACGCGGTCAAGAGGGAGTTCATGAGACTGCTGGTAAATATTAATTTACCCCTAATTTTAGCTTCTGATCAATTCAACTGCACAATTAGTCACATTTGTAAACGATCCACATTCCTTTTGCAGAAAGTGCAGCACAGGATTGCGGCTGAAAGCGACTCACCGTCTAAGGCGTCGGCGAGGCCCAAGTGGGACACCCATTTCAACCGGGCCTTGAACGTATTGAAAAGACTCTCGGTGGACACTCGGCTGTCGTATGGACGCGTGCACGGCGTCGGAGACGGCGCCACGTGGAAGCACTACTACCGTGAGGACGCCGAGGAGAGAAAGGAAAGATGGAGGTTAAACGAAATAAACATGATAAAGAAGGTTGAGATTGCATTCGATAAGAAGGTTGAGACTGCGGTCGATAAGAAGGTTGAGATTGCGGTCGAGAAGAAATCAGCTGAGACCAAAGAAGCGGTACGTGATACGTCTCCAACGTATCTATAATTTTTGATTGTTCCATGCTATTATATTATCTGTTTTGGATGTTTTATATGCATTAATATGCTATTTTATATTATTTTTGGGACTAACCTATTAATCTAGATCCTAGTGCCAGTTTCAGTTTTTTCCTTGTTTTTGAGTATTACAGATAAGGAATATTAAACGGAGTCTAAACGGAATAAAATCTTCGGAATGGTTTTTCTTGGACCAGAAGAAACCTACCAGACTTGGAGATGAAGGCAGAAGACCTGCTGTGTTGCGACAAGCCACAGGGGCGCGCCCTAGGGGGGGGGCGCTCCCCTGGCTTGTGGCCCCACGGCAGCTGTCCTAACCCTATTCTTCAGCCTATAAATTCCCAAATATTCCCCCAATACCAAAAAGAGTCACGAAAATACTTTTCCGCCGCCGGAAGCCTCTGTTCCTGTGAGATCCCATCTTGGAGCCTTTTCCGGTAATCTGCCGGAGGGGGATTCGATCACGGAGGGCATCTACACCAACTTCATTGCCCCTCCGATGATGCGTGAGTAGTTCACCACAGACCTTTGGGTCCATAGCTAGTAGCTAGATGGCTTCTTCTCTCTCTTTGTTCTTCAATACCATGTTCTTCATGATCTTCATGGAGATCTATCCGATGTAATACTCTTTTACGGTGTGTTTGTCGAGATCCGATGAATTGTGGGTTTATGATCAGCGTATCTATGAATATTATTTGAATCTTCTCTGAATTCTTATATGCATGATTTCATATACTTGCAAGTCTCTTCGAGTTATTGGTTTGGTTTGGCCAACTAGATTGGTAATTCTTGCAATGGGAGAAGTGCTTGGTTTTGGGTTCAATCTTGCGGTGTCCTCACCCAGTGACATAGTAGGGGTAGCGTGGCACGTATTTGTATTGTTGCCATCAAGGGTAAAAAGATGGGGTTTTCATCATATTGCTTGAGTTTATCCCTCTACATCATGTCATCTTACCTAATGCGTTACTCTGTTCTTCATGAACTTAATACTCTAGATGCAGGCAGGAGTCGGTCGATGTGTGGAGTAATAGTAGTAGATGCATAATCGTTTCGGTCTACTTGACACGGACGTGATGCCTATATGCATAATCATTGCCTTGGATATCGTCATAACTATGCACTTTTCTATCAATTGCTTGACAGTAATTTGTTCACCCACCATATTATTTGCCTTCAAGAGAGAAGCCTCTAGTGAAACCTATGGCCCCCGGGTCTATTTTCCATATTATATTTTCAGATCTATAAACCAAAAATACCAAAAATACGTTGCTGCAATCTTTTTACTTTCGTTTTACCTTTTCGTTTTAGTAATCTTCTATATCTATCTCTATCATATCTCATCCTTGCAAGTAACCGTGAAGGGATTGACAACCCCTTTATAGCGTTGGGTGCAAGTGTTTGATTATTTGTGTAGGTACATCTATTGGGGACTTGCTTGTATCTCCTACTGGATTGATACCTTGGTTCTCAACAACTGAGGGAAATACTTATCTACTTTGCTGCATCACCCTTTCCTCTTCAAGGGAAAACCAACGCATGCTCAAGAAGTAGCAAGAAGGATTTCTGGCGTCGTTGCCAGGGAGATCTACATCAAGCCTACCAAGTACCCATCACAAACTCATCTCTTGCATTTACATTATTTTCCATTTGCCTCTCGTTTTCCTCTCCCCCACTTCTAAAACGATTTTCAGAAAAATTTGCCTTTTTATTCGCCCTTCTTCCGTTCGTCTCTTCGTTTGCTTTTTGTTTGCTTGGGTGCTAGCTCGTTTCGTTGCCACCATGTCTGAATCTGGGAAGGTTATCATCGAAAATTTTGAGGGTATTTCTAGTACCAATCTTGAGGAAAAATTTGGATCTTGCTCTTTAGATCATGAAACCGAATCTCCTCCTAATTACAAAGCTAAAACTTTACAAGTAGGAGACGGTAATATTATTGGAAAAAGTGTTATTCAAGAGTTCTTTGATTGTACGGGAATTATGCCTATTAATAAGAGATCTATTCTTCTTAGCACAAATTGTTATGCGGATGCTATTGTCATGCTCATTGAAAGGTTAGAAAGAAAATTTGTGCACATCCATCCTGCTTTACAAAAGGTGTTTTATGAACTTCCCAATATTAATCATCCTAAAGCTAAAAAATTGCTACCATCATCCTTATGCAAGAATTTGGTTTTATTGTACAAGAATCTAGGGAGATTTTTGCTTTCTATAATAAAGATGTTGAACACCCTCCAATTGAAGAAATTCTCCATGATAAAGAAACTTTGCGTAGTCTGGAATCTAGAGACTATCAATCTTATAGTGAAAATCTTAGGAGGAGAGTTCCCTACGCGGAAGTCACTCAAACCTTGTATCTCGAGACTTATGATGAATTTGATTGGATAGCAAGGGGAATTTTCGTAGGGTATAAGGATGATTGGTTGGAAAAGATGGCTAGGGAACCCGTTAGAAATAAGATACGGGTTTTATACGATGATATTTATGGCGATGATCCAGATTACGGGTTTATGAATGTTAAAATTACTAATCAAAGTCCTTTTCATTAATTAAGTTCATCCACTAGAAAGGAAATAAAGGAAAGGATAGATCTATTTAGAAAAGCTCTTGATGGTTTAGCTACTTATGGATTGCATACCAAAGATGACAATACCTAGATCTATTGCGTTATGCCTAGCTAGGGGCGTTAAACAATAGCGCTTGTTGGGAGGCAACCCAATTTTATTTTATGTTTCTGTTTTTTGCTTCTGTTCTTGAGTGTTTTGCACATTATTACCACTGTAATAATTGTGTTTTATTGTTTTAATTAGTGTTTGTGCCAAGTAAGACCTTTGGGATGGTTTACGGTGATTGTTGATTTGGTTTTTCTGAAAAACATAAACTTTTGCGCTCAGTCCAGGAATTTTATAAATTCACCAGAGCGTCAATTGGATCTGAATTTTTTACACAAGATTGATATACAAAATTCCCTGATTGTCCTAAGTTTTCAGAAGTTTTGGAGTTACAGAAGTATTCGAAGTCTACAGATTTCTACAGACTGTTCTGTTTTTGACAGATTCTGTTTTCTTTGTGTTGTTTGCTTATTTTGATGTATCTATGAGTTGTATTGGGGGGTATGAACCATGGAGAAGTTAGAATACAGTAAATATTACATCAATATAAATAAAGAATGAGTTCACAACAATACCTAAAGTGGTGATTTATTTTTCTTATACTAACGGATCTCATGAGTTTTTTGTTGAGTTTTGTGTTGTGAAGTTTTCAAGTTTTGGGTAAAGATTTGATGGACTATGGAATAAGGAGTGGCAAGAGCCTAAGCTTGGGTATGCACAAGGCACCCCAAGCCATATTCAAGGATACCAAAGAGCCTAAGCTTGGGGATGGCCCGGAAGGCATCCCCTCTTTCGTCTTCAATCCATCGGTAAATTTACTTGAGGCTATATTTTTATTCACCACATGATATGTGTTTTGCTTGGAGCGTCTTGTATGATATGAGTCTTTGCTTTTTGGTTTGCCTCAATCATCCTTGATGCACACATCTTTTGAGAGGGACATGCATTAATCGTGAATTTATTAGAATACTCTATGTGCTTCACTTATATCTTTTGAGCTAGGCAATGTTGCTCTAGTGCTTCACTTATATCTTTTTAGAGCAGGGTGGTGTTTTTTATTTTATAGAAATAATTGAACTCTCGTACCTCACTTATATTATTTTGAGAGTCTTTAAACAGCATGGTAATTGGTTTAGGTTATGAATTTAGTCCTAATATAATAGGCATCCAAGAGGGGTATATTAAAAACTTTCATATAAAGTGCATTGAATACTATGAGAAGTTGGATTCTTTGCATATAGTTTTGAGATATAAAGATGGTAATGTTAGAGTCATGCTAGTGAGTAATTGTGGAATTGTTGGGGATATAACCCCGTGGTAAGACCTGCCCAGGAGGGGCCGGGTCGTACCTGGCGGCTCATAACGCCAAGACCTATGAGGTGGGCCGGACGATGAAAGCCAGGCCGCATGGCGGCTTACCTGACGGGCCAAGAGGAAGGCCCAGAGACAGAAGATGGTGTGAAAGACCAGGGCGGTTAAGCTACCCGGAGACGGCTTGCCCAAGATGGCAAGGCGGCTTAGAGACAGGATTGAATACATTGTGTGAGTCGGTTTGAGACTCGTGTAGCTCAGGGCCTTGACCTCCTATATAAAGGTGAGACCCTGGGGCGGCTTAGACAGAAACCAATCAATCAAGAACTAGCTCAAGCGAATCCGCTCCCTTGTAATCGATACTCCAATCAATACAACACAAGCAGGACGTAGGCTTTTACCTCTTCTTGAGGGGTTGAGCCTGGGTAAACTCGTGTCCCTCGTCTCGATCAACCCCTTTGAGTCCACCGCCTTAGCGATGGCCTCGAACCTAAGTCTTCGGACATCTGCCGTGACAAAACCACGACAGTTGGCGCCCACCTTGGGGCTAGCGCTCTGTGGTGTTGACTTCTCAAAGGGCTCTCTCCCAGGGATCGAGGGGTACGCTGTTGGTAGGATGACCAAGACACGCCGCGGCCGGCTCTACATCGACTACGCCGGCTGGGGCCCCGAGGCCGACTCAATTGAGTACGGTTTCCGGGTCCCCTTCGGCGGAATCCACGTCTTCATCGGCAAGATCGGCGGATCTGAACCCGGCCCAGACATCTACACTGACATCGTCGAGCCGGCCCGGCGCGAGCAACCCGCCCGACGCGTGCATCCCGTCCGTGTTAACCCGGGGAGGAAGCATGTCTTCGTCCGCTTCACCCAGGGCATGGATCTTGAGGGCTCTGTGCCTCGGGAGGAAACTCTCATCTGCTCAGATGATGGATCATCCAGCGGAGAGACGGAATCGATTTATCAGCTTCACAATGGTAGGCTCGGGGGCTACGTCGAGCCCTACCCCGAGTCGGAGTATCATGAGCCGGAGGACTATGAGCCACCGAACCACGCTGTCGTCTTCATGGCGGGTTCAGCGGCGGCTCCTGGAAGCTCAGCCGCCGGTGCGACTGGGTCTGGGGCTGGCAGGCCGCCAGCTCAGATTCTTCTGGATCTGATGAATGAGCTTACAACCCTGATGGCGACTGAGGTCACTGCTGAAAACCAAGCGGCCCGTAATGCGGAGATCGCGAGGTTGAAGAACCAGATGACGGGAGTCCAACAGGAAATCAATGCGCTCAAGGCTCAGATGGATGCTGAGGCGGAGCGTCCTTGGGCGGACGCTTTCCGTTTGGAGTTAGAGCAGCAGTCTGTGGCGGCGGTACAGCGGATGAGGCATCAATCCCGCTTGCCGGATCAGTATGAAGCCAGAAATCTTTTCAACACGCCAGGGACGGGACGGAACGTACCATTGACCGTGACCCGGACGGCGGAAGTACCTGGGAGCCGGGCGGCGGTTCATCATCAGCGGCCAGACCCGCCCCACCGGAACCAAAACCCGCCACAGTTTTTTCCGACGCCACCGGGTCATTATTCTAACCCGGCGGAGAACATGGTGGCGGCGGCCACCAGGCTTGATACAATTCCCATCCCCGACGAGGCGCCTTTTGCAGAGGAGGTGCGGAATGCTATTGGATACCTGCGGACGGCGGTGGCACAGCAGGAGAAGTATGCTTACAGCCAGAGCCGCGTGCATTCGACTCCCATCCCCAGCCGCAGCTACAGCCGGCGTTATGAGTCGCCGGCGGTTTCTAGCAGTGAACGACATCGGAACCCACCGCGAGTCGATCGGGCGGCTCTGGATGCTCATGCGTTGGTGGATCGGGCGAGAGCGCAGCGAGAGGCGGCGGCTCTGGCGGCGGCGGCGGCTCATCAGGAACCCACAGTCGCACCTTCCATTTCAGTAGGAGCAGGATTAACCTCCAGGGCTGTGGGAGTGCCGTGCTTAGCGCCGGCTCTAAGGAACGAGCGTCTGCCAAAGGATTTCAAAGGTCCTCGCAAGGTGCCGAATTATACTACAGACCTACCTCCAGAAGCTTGGATCGAAAGCTATGAGCTGGCCATGGAGATGTTGGACGTCAGTGATGCGGTATGTGCCAAATATTTCATCATGATGCTGGAAGGGCCGGCTCGCATGTGGTTGAAGGGCTTGCCACCCAATACTATTAATTCCTGGACCGAGTTGAAGGTGAAATTCATCAAAAATTTCCAAGGAACGTGCAAGCAGCCCATGACGATTGTGGATTTGGACCATTGTGTGCAGCATAATGATGAGTCGGCTCATCACTGGGTCTGGCGGGTTTCAACCATCATCCACTCTTCGGAACAGATTACGGCGGCTCAAGCAGTTTTGATTCTAGAGAAGAATTGCCATTTCACACCTTTGAAACAGAAGCTTGGCCGACTCAAGCGCACGTGCCAAGATATGGGGGAGCTCATGGCGGCTCTCACCAAATATGCAAACTCTGATAACACAAAGGATCCTGGCTCCGATGATGAGAAATCGGGTCAGGGTAAGAAAAACAACAATGGCAAGGGTCAACAGCAAAACGCGGCCGGAAATAACAACCCGGGCAAGCGGAAGAACCCGGACGGCGGGTCAGAATTGGTGGCGAACACCAGCGCTGGGAACAATCGTGCTAAGGGCAATGGGAACTTCAGGGCACCCTTTAACAAGGGTAAAGCTCCTTTCAACTTGGAAGAGATGCTCAATAAACCTTGTCCGGAGCATAGCCGGCCTGATAAGCCGGCAGGTCACACCTGGAGGGATTGCAGTATTATGCGGCAATTCCGGGATTACAGCCTTCAGCAGCATCGTAATAACAGTAATGGTCCGTCAGGCGTCTCAGGGCCGGGCGGGTCAGGAGCTGGCTTTGGTGCTGGCGGCTCAGGATCCGGTTACCAGGGCCAAGGCAATCAAGGAGGTCATCATCAGCAATCTGGTGGTGGAGGCCAGCAGCAGAATAACCAGTCGGGGTACCAGACTAACCCGAAGCAGCTCAGTGGGGGACAATATCATGTTTTTACAACCAGCCTTGACAAGCGAGACCGAAAGGTGCGCAAGCGGGCGGTTAATGCAGTCATGCCGGCTCTCCCACAGTATTTTGAAGTGATCTGAGTATGACATAACTTGGAGCAGGGCGGATCACCCGCCACGTGTTGATAACCCGGGGCAACTGGCTTTGGTAGTTGCCCCCCAAGTAGGAGGATATGTGTTCACTAAAGTGCTTATGGATGGTGGCAGCAGCATCAACATCCTGTATTATGACACTTTCAGCCGGATGGGTTTGCTTGACAAGGATCTTAAGCCCTCTTCAACAGTTTTTCACGGTGTGGTGCCCGGCAAGTCGGCCTATCCAGTGGGAAAGATATCTTTGGAGGTAGCTTTTGGTGATGAATTCAACTACAGGGTGGAGTCTTTGTGGTTTGAAGTGGTTAAAATCAAGAGCCCATATCACGCTCTGTTTGGACGACCGGCTTATGCCAAGTTCATGGCTAGGCCTTGCTATGTTTACTTGCAACTCAAGATGCCCGGGTTGAATGGAACGATTACTGTGCATGGTGATCGGAAGACGGCTCTTGAGTGTGAGGAAGGAGACGCAGCTTATGCAGAGTCAAGCTGTGCTGAAGCAGAGCTTAACTTCTATAAGGAAAATGTTGACCCGAAAGATATGACTCCACTGAAGAAGCCTAACACGGAATCTGAGCCGCCCCTCAAGTTTGCGGCAGATGATACCAAGCTGGTGCATTTCACTCCGGGCGACTCATCACAACAGTTCACTATCGGGGCTAACATGGACCCCGCATAGGAAAGCGCGCTCATCGAATTCATCCGTGAGAATCGGGACATCTTCGCATGGAAGCCATCTGACATGCCGGGTGTAGCGAGAGAATTCGCTGAGCACCACCTTACTGTGGATCCTAAGTTCAAGCCGATCAAGCAGTTCCTTTGCCGTTTCAATGAAGAGCGGCGTAAAGCAATTGGGGAAGAGGTGGCCCGGCTCTTAGCAGCAGGGTTCATCATGGAGGTTTTTCACCCGGAGTGGTTAGCTAACCCGGTGTTGGTGCTTAAGAAGAACGGCACGTGGCGGATGTGTGTGGATTACACGGATCTTAACAAAGCCTGTCCAGTTGACCCATTTGCTCTCCCCCGTATCGACCAGATTATTGACGCAATGGCGGGTTGCGAGAGTTTATGCTTCCTGGACGCTTATTTAGGTTATCACCAGATCAAGATGGCAGTTAAAGACCAAGAGAAGACGACTTTCATTACGCCTTTTGGTGCTTTCTGCTATGTGTCTACGCCTTTTGGGCTCAAGAGTGCCCTGGCGACTTACCAGCGTTGTGTGCAGAACTGTCTTCATAGTCAAATTGGGCGCAACGTTCATGCTTATGTGGATGATATTGTGGTCAAGTCAAGAAAGAAGGAGACTCAACTTGACGACCTAAAGGAAACGTTCGATAATTTACGGGTTTACAAGATGATGCTTAACCCGGCTAAGTGTGTCTTTGGAGTTCCTGCAGGCAAGCTCTTGGGATTTCTAGTCTCTAAGCGTGGCATTGAAGCTAATCCGGACAAGATAAAGGCTGTTACCTCCTTGTCTGAGCCGGCGTGCATCAACGACGTTCAGCGCCTGGCGGGTCGAATCGCTGCGTTAAGCCGGTTCATAAGCCGCCTGGGTGAGAAGGCTATTCCTCTGTATCAAATGATGAAGAAAACATACAACTTTGTCTGGAGTAAGGCAACGGGTGAAGCGTTTGAGGCGCTCAAGAAACAGCTATCTGAGCCGCCGGTCTTGGCCGCTTCGGCTGAGAAGGAACCTTTGCTCCTCTATGTGGCGGCTAACAACAGGGCAGTCAGCGCCGCGATTGTTGTGGAGCGTAAGGAGGAAGGAAAGGAGTATCCGGTTCAGAGGCCGGTTTACTATGTCAGCGAAGTCTTGATTGAATCCAAGCAAAGGTACCCACATTGGCAGAAGCTGATATATGGGGTGTTCATGGCGAATCGAAAGTTGAAGCATTATTTCCTGGGACACCCGATCACGGTGGTTAGCTCTACCCCGTTGGGAGACATAATTCAAAATAGAGAAGCCACTGGCAGGATTGCTAAGTGGGCATTGGAGCTTGGGCCTCTTAATCTGAAATATGTGCCTCGCACGGCTGTTAAATCTCAAGTTTGGTGGACTTTACAAATGACTGGACAGAGTGTCAGTCGCCTGAGGAGAAGCCGGATAACACATACTGGACAATTCACTTTGATGGATCCAGGCAATTGGAAGGATCAGGGGCTGGAGTTGTCTTAACTTCCCCTAGAGGTGACAAGTTTTCTTATGTGTTAAGGTTGATGTTTCCCTGTACTAACAATGCAGCTGAGTATGAGGCTTTGCTTCACGGCCTCCGTGTGGCTAAGGAGATGAACCTAAGCCGGGTTAGGTGTCTTGGCGACTCAGCCTCGTGGCTCAGCAAGTTTCAAGCACGTGGGATTCCAAGGACCCACGGATGGCGGCTTACCGTCAGGCGGTGGACATCATTGCTAGTCACTTCAAGGGTTATCAAGTGGATCATATTGACCGTCGCAAGAACGAGGCGGCTGACGCGTTGTCAAGGCTGGGCTCTCAGCGTAAGCCGGTGCCGCCTAATGTTTTCTTGGATGTGTTATATCACCCGTCAGTTAAGCTACCTTCGGAGGAGGATCTGGCTATACCTGACCCGGAGGGGCAGCTGGTGGCGGCTCTGCATGCTATCCCTGATTGGACGTTGCCTTACCTGGCGTACTTGACTCGCGGCGAGTTACCCGAGGACGAGACCTTGGCAAGACAAATCATCAGGCGATCTAAATCTATGACCATCATCAATGGCGAGTTACACAAGCGCAGTGTCACTGGTGTTTTCCAGCGTTGCGTTTCTCCTGAAGAAGGTAAGGAAATCTTAAATGAGATTCACGCTAGCGATTGTGGTCATCACGCCGGCTCAAAATCTCTGGTGGCCAAGGCTTTTCGGCATGGTTTCTTCTGGCTGACGGCTCATAAGGACGCAGAAGACTTGGTTCTCAAGTGTGATGGATGTCAGAAGTTCGGGCGACGTGCTCACGTGCCGGCTCAGGAATTGCGAATGATTCCAATTACCTGGCCGTTTGCGGTCTGGGGGCTTGATATGGTCGGGCCCTTCAAGAGATCCAAAGACAAGAAGACCCACCTTTTGGTGGCGGTGGATAAGTTTACCAAGTGGGTGGAGGCTGAGCCGGTCGGCAAGTGTGACGCGGCTACGGTGGTTCAGTTCGTCAAAAAATTGATCGACCGCTTTGGTTACCCTCATAGTATCATCACGGATAATGGAACAAACCTATCCAAGGGGCCTATGCAGGCGTTCTATGAAAGTGAGCACATCCGGCTTGACGTTTCTGCTGTTGCTCATCCACAATCCAATGGTCAGGCGGAGCGAGCTAACCAGGAGATCTTAAGAGGTATCAAGCCCCGGCTTATGGTTCCTCTGCAGCGAACGCCGGGTTGTTGGGTAGAAGAGTTGCCATCAGGTTTATGGAGCATCAGAACCACTCCCAACAGGACAACAGGCTATACGCCTTTCTTCATGGTTTATGGCGTAGAAGCCGTGTTACCAAGTGATATACGTCATGACTCGCCGCGGGTGGCGGCTTACGTTGAGACAGACAATGAGACAGCGCGTCAGGACGCGTTAGATGCTTTGGATGAAGAGCGTGATCTGGCGGCGGCTCGATCGGCGATTTATCAACAAGACCTGCGTCGCTATCATAGCCGCAGGGTTAAGACCCGGACGTTTCAAGAAGGCGACTTGGTGTTACGTCTAATTCAAGATCAGACGGATGCACACAAGTTATCTCCTCCATGGGAAGGACCTTTTGTGGTTAGCAGAAACCTCAACAATGGGTCATACTATCTCATTGATGTTCGAGATGAGTCGTGCACTTCTGGGCAGGAGACCCACCGGCCGTGGAATATAGCTCATCTGCGGCCTTATTATACTTGAGTCATCGACTCCCCCCATTGTACATCATCATTGTATATATCACTTATATATATATAATAAAGTTGGCATCCCTGCAAGCCGGGGCCTCTGCCGTTTTACGTATCTCAGATCGTGCAAAGATGGATACAACCACAAGGTGATTTGGGGGCTTCTAACCCGCCAGGGTTCAGCTTACACACCCTCTTGATCGGCTCTTCAGCCACTGTAAGGCCGGGTTATATACCCAAAAAGTTGACTCTGTCAACAAGGTCATTTGGGGGCTTCCAACCCGCCGGGTTTAGCTTACACACCCTCTTGATTGGCTCTTCAGCCACCGCAAGTTTGAGTTAAACCTGCCTGTAAGCTGCTGCTGCTCCGCCAGGTGACCCGCCGAACTCTTACCAGTTAATCTCGATTAAAGACCCTGAGCTGTTCAAACATATTGGACAGTCACTCTCGAGAGAGACCCTATACTAGTCAAGGTTAAACCGGCGGTCCTTGTCACGGGAGGGCCGGCTTACGGAAAGCGAGGATAAACTCACCCATCTGCTGCCGACTCTCCGCTATGTGGCCCGTTCGTACTCTTAAACAGTTACTCTTTTTAAGACCCTGCACTGTTTAAGGTTCAAACGACGGATTTATGTCATGTGAGAGGTAGCTTCTGGGCCCTAAGGGTACTCATGCCCTGCTGCGTCTCTCTCTGGTTCGTTGCGCTCTTATCAGTTAATCTCGCCTAGAGACCCTGAGCCGTTCAAAGGAATTGACGTTCAATCTCGCTAGAGACCCTGTACTATTAAGAGTTCAAGTAGCGAGTCCACCCAGAAGAACCGGCATATGAGTTTTCGAAAAGAAAGGCAAGGTCATGAAAGATTTAACATTTCCGGGTTGTGCTTTTTCAAGCCGCCCTCACAGCAATGCAGAACATTGTCTTGTTTGTTTTTGCAGGGTTTATCTCCTAAGATGAGCTGCCGTGAAATCAGGTATTATGAGCAGAACACAAGACAGATAAGCATGCATACAGTTGTGCAAGGATTCATACGTGCGCGATGGCACGGCTCAGGCAAACAAGTTTTTCTATGCCTATTACAAACTCCCCAGGGAGCCCAAAATACCAGATAAGTTTTTTGTACACTGCTAGCTTTGGCGAGTCACGGAGCCGGGTTAATAGTTTCAGAAGAAGGTGATCAGCTCGATGGAGGGTCATCTTGCGCCGGGTCTTCGACCTCTCCAATCTGAAGATTGTCCACATCCCAGTTGAAGTTTGTTAAAGCTTCAAACTGAGCCTCGTCAAAGAGGGGAGACGGGTCAATCTCAAGTCCCTGGCTTCAAAAGTTGGGCAGCGCACTCGTTTGCTGTTCGCGCCGTAAGCCGCCTGGTAGGTTGACAGATCAATTTCATCCGCTAGTGTCGATGCGAGTACTCTGGAGGCCTTCATACACTTGGCATAGTCAGCTTTTGTGAAATCTGAGCCGTCGTCTTTCTTGGACAGAAAGCCATCCATCCTTTCCTCTGCAGTCAATTCAGGGGCAAAGGCCAAAGCCCGGCTTAGTGCGGCTATTGCTCCCTTCCTGGCGGCTGATCGTTTGAGCTCTTCGATTTGTTTGGGTAGAGTTGATAGGAGTTCTATCACTCCCTTCATGAATTTGGGGATGCTTTCTTTATTCAGCATTGCTTTGATGGTGCAAAGGGTCCCGCAGTATAGCTGTTCTGACAAGGAATATACTGCTTTTAACTTCAGCAAGCTATCTGAAGATAGTTGGCAGCTTCTTTGACCTACAAGGAAAAATTCGGTGTTATAAGCCGCCCGCACAGTTTTTAAGCAAGGCAAGGAAATTTGCTAAGTATCAAGTGCTTACCAAAGATAGCAGAAGTCATCCTCGAGATATGGCGCTTGAGAGTTTGTAGTTCATCTGACATGAGCTTAAGTTGCTGGTCAGCATCGTCTGCGCGCTTGGTCAGGGCGGCTTGGATAGACTCAGCACTCTTTTTGAAAGCGTCAAAGTCAGTCTGAACCTTCTCAAGTTCCTTCACGGCAGCCCGCCATTTTTCTTCCGCCTCAGACCGGGCGGTTTGTTGTGCAGCAAGGCTTTCCTTTACGCCGGTCAGATCAGACTCGGCCGCGTCTAAGGCTTCCTGTATTGTACAAAAATCAAACATGTCAGGAGGTTTAGGTCGCCAGGATGAGATATTAGTATATGATTGATGGAGCTGTTATGACAAGTCTCAAGCAGATTGCAAGCAATATACTTGACACTTGGGGGCTAATGTCTGTGTTTGCTCTCCAAGTCTACAATTAAGTTCCGGCTCATCTTCGTAAAGATAAGCCGGCACTTGGGACACACGGCGCTCTTCAAGTCTACAATGAAGTTCCGGCTCATCTTTGCAAAGATAAGCCGGTACTTGGGGGCTACACACGGCGCTCAAGTATACAATGAATTTCTGGCTCATCTTCATAAAGATAAGCCGGCACTTGGGGAATACAATTGGCGCTCTCCAGATTTACAGTGAAGTTCCGGCTCATCATTTTTATACTGACCCGGACTGGGGGGCTACCATTGCTCTACTTTTCTAGCTGAGTACCGGCCTAATATGTATATTAACCCGATACTTGGGGGCTACAGGCTAGGCTATTCTAGCTATGCCAAGGATTGGAAGACCCGGTCTACCATTTGCAATACTAAACCAGCTCTTGGGGGCTACATAAGGGTATAAGGCAAAAACAGGAGTACCTCATATTTTTTCTTCATTAAACCAACAAGTTTGAGCTCCATGTTCCGGCTTGTGGAGAGGCGGTTCAGATAACCAGCATGTAACTCATCTGCAGTTAACTTCTCCAACACAGGGAATTCAAAATCAAACTTCTCAGGCGAGGAAGCTTCAGCCTTTCTAGTATGTCTTGTCAACACATGAGGCTCGGGAGATTGATGACCCATCCCAGTGATGATAACGTCTGGAAGAACTGTGTCTTCGACGGCTATTGAAGGGCTGGGCGGCTTAGGTGTTGGGGAACGTTGCATGGGAAACAAAAATTTTCCTACGCACACACAAGATCTATCCATGGTGATGAGCATCTACGAGAGGGAGAGTGAATCTACATACCCTTGTAGATCGCTAAGCGGAAGCGTTAAGAAACGCGGTTGATGTAGTCGAACGTCTCCGCGATCCAAATCGCAAGTCGTCCCTCGATCCGATCACGAACTAGTGACGAACGGACGGCACCTCCGCGTTCAACACACGTACGGCTTGATGACGCCTTCACCTCCTCGATCCAGCGAGCGATGATGAAGTAGTAGATGAGTTCCGGCAGCACGACGGCGTGGTGATGTTGGTGAGGAACAATCTCTGCAGGGCTTCGCCAAGCACTACGGAGATTATGACGGGTTAGGGTTGCCGACACACGGCTTGGGAAATCTTAATGTCACGCGTGTGCTAGCCCTGCCCCATTATTTATATGTTGAGCCTTGGGGTCTAAACTTGGAGTAAAAGCCTCCTCCAGGTCGGTTTTGCCCGCACAAGGTCGGTTTGGCCCGCAGGGAAAGAGTCCAACTCGGATCCCTGCAGTACCGCGCACAAGCGGTAGTACCGCTTCACACTTCGGTAAACACCCGGAACCCCTTCCGGTGAATTCCGGAACCTTTCCGGAGATCAAAACACTATTATCACATATATTAATCTTTACCTCCGGACTCTTCCGAAGACCCTCGTCATGTCCTGGATCTTATCCGGGACTCCGAACAACCTTCGGTCACCAACACAATAACTCAACTATACTAATCGTCACCAAACGTTAAGTGTGTAGACCCTGCGGGTTCGAGAACTATGTAGACATGACCGAGACACCTCTACGATCAATAACCAATAGCGGGACCTGGATGCCCATATTGGCTCCTACATATTCTACGAAGATCTTTATCGGTCGAACCTCTATGTCAAGGATTCAGTTAATCCCGTATGTTGTTCCCTTTGTTCTTCGGTATGTTACTTGCCCGAGATTCGATCGTCGGTATCTCTATACCTAGTTCAATCTCGTTACCGGCAAGTCTCTTTACTCGTTCCGTAATACAAGATCTCGTGGCTAACACTTTAGTCACATTGCTTGCAAGGCTCATTGTGATGTTGTATTACCGAGTGGGCCCTGAGATACCTCTCCGTCATACGGAGTAACAAATCCCAGTCTTGATCCATGCCAACCCAACAGACACCCTCGGAGATACTTGTAGAGCACCTTTATAGTCACCCAGTTACGTTGCGACGTTTGATACACACAAGGTACTCCTCCGATGTCAGGGAGTTGCATGATCTCATGGTCATAGGAACAGATACTTGACATGCAGAAAACAATAGCAATAAACTGACACGATCATATGCTACGTTTATAGTTTGGGTCTTGTCCATCACATCATTCTCCTAATGATGTGATCCCGTTATCAAATGACATCTCATGTCAATGGCTAGGAAACCTTAACCATCTTTGATCAACGAGCGAGTCAACTAGAGGCTTACTAGGGACACAGTGTTGTCTATGTACCCACACATGTATTTGAGTTTCCAATCAATACAATTATAGCATGGATAATAAACGATTATCATGAACAAGGAAATATAATAATAACCAATTTATTATTGCCTCTAGGGCATATTTCCAACAGTCTCCCACTTGCACTAGAGTCAATAATCTAGTTCACATCACTAGGTGATTTACATTGTAATGAATCGAACACCCATGCAGTTCTGGTGTTGTTCATGTTTAGCCCTTGGAAGAGGTTTAGTCATCGGATCTGCAACATTCAGATCCGTGTGTACTTTGCAAATATTTATGTCGTCCTCCTTGATGTAATCACGGATGGAATTGAAACGTCGCTTTATGTGTCTGGTCCTCTTGTGAAATCTTGGTTCCTTGGCTAGAGCAATGGCACCAGTATTATCACAAAACAGAGTCATTGGGTTAAGCGCACTAGGCACTACTCCAAGATCTATCATGAACTCCTTCATCCAGACACCTTCCTTCGCCGCCTTCGAGGCACCGATGTACTCCGCTTCGCATGTAGAATCAGCTACCATGCTTTGCTTGGAACTGCACCAGCTAACCGCACCCCCATTAAGAATAAATACGTATCCGGTTTGTGACTTAGAGTCATCGGGATCAGTGTCAAAGCTTGCATCGACGTAACCCTTTACGACGAGCTCTTGATCACCTCCATAAACGAGAAACATGTCCTTAGTCCTTTTCAGGTACTTCAGGATATTCTTGACCGCCGTCTAGTGTTCCATTCCTGGATCACTTTGAAACCTTCCGACCATACTTATGGCAAGGCTGACATCGGGTCTTGTGCACAGCATTGCATACATGATAGAGCCTATGGCTGAAGCATAGGGGATGACACTCATCTTTTCTCTATCTTCTGCAGTCACTGGGCATTGAGTCTTACTCAACTTCACACCTTGCAATACAGGCAAGAACCCCTTCTTGGACTGATCCATTTTGAACTTCTTCAAAACTTTGTCAAGGTATGTGCTTTGTGAAAGTCCTATTAAGCGTCTCGATCTATCTCTATAGATCTTGATGCCTAATATGAAAGCAGCTTCTCCTAGGTCCTTCATTGAAAAACTCTTGTTCAAATATTCCTTCACGCTTTCCAACATTTCTATATTGTTTCCAATCAGTAATATGTCATCCACATATAATATTAGAAACGCTATAGAGCTCCCACTCACTTTCTTGTAAATACAAGCTTCTCCGTAAACTTGTATAAACTCGAACACTTTGATCACCTCATCAAAGCGAAGATTCCAACTCCGAGATGCTTGCACCAGTCCATAAATGGATCGCTGGAGTTTGCAAACTTTGTCAGCATTCTCTGGATCGACAAAACCTTCTGGTTGCACCATATACAACTCTTCCTTAAGGAAACCGTTAAGGAACGCTGTTTTGACATCCATCTGCCAAATTTCATAATCGAAAAAGGCAGCTATTGCTAACATGATTCTGACGGACTTAAGCATCGCTACGGGTGAGAAGGTCTCATCGTAGTCAACTCCTTGAACTTGTGAAAAACCCTTTGCCACAAGTCGAGCTTTATAGACGGTGACATTACCGTCCGCGTCCGTCTTCCTCTTAAAGATCCATTTGTTCTGAATGGCCTTACGCCCTTCAGGTAAAACTTCCGAAGTCCACACTTTGTTTTCATACATGGATCCCATCTCGGATTTCATGGCCTCTAACCACTTCTCGGAATCCGGGCCCATCATCGCTTCTCCATAGCTCGTAGGTTCATCGTTGTCTAACAACATGACCTCTAAGACAGGGTTGCCGTACCACTCAGGAGCAGTACGCGTCCTTGTCGACCTACGAGGTTCGATAGCAACTTGATCCAAAGCTTCATGATCATCATCATTAACTTCCTCTTCAGTTGTTGTAGGCTCTACAGAAACATCTTTCTGCGCTACGCTACTTTCAGGTTGAAGTAAAGGTTCAACAACCTCATCAAGTTCTATCTTCCTCCCACTCAATTCTTTCGAGAGAAACTCTTTCTCAAGAAATGTTCCGTTTTTAGCGACAAACACTTTGCCTTCGGATCTGAAGTAGAAGGTATACCCAACTGTCTCTTTTGGGTATCCTATGAAGACGCATTTCTCCGCTTTGGGTTCCAGCTTTTCAGGCTGAAGCTTTTTGACAAAAGCATCACATCCCCAAACTTTAAGAAACGACAGCTTTGGCTTCTTGCCAAACCAAAGTTCATATGGCGTCGTCTCAACGGATTTCGATGGTGCCCCATTTAAAGTGAATGCAGCTGTCTCTAATGCATAACCCCAAAACGATAGTGGCAAATCGGCAAGAGACATCATAGATCGCACCATATCCAATAAGGTTCGATTACGACGTTTGGACACACCATTATGCTGTGGTGTTCCAGGCGGTGTCAATTGTGAAACAATTCCACACTGTCTTAAGTGACTGCCAAACTCATAACTCAGATATTCTCCTCCTCGATCAGATCGTAGGAATTTAATCTTCTTGTTACGATGATTCTCAACTTCACTCTGAAATTGTTTGAACTTTTCAAATGTTTCAGACTTGTGTTTCATTAAGTAAATATACCCATATCTACTTAAGTCATCAGTGAAGGTGAGAAAGTAATGATAACCACCGCGCGCCTCAATACTCATCGGACCGCACACATCAGTATGTATGATTTCCAATAAGTCACTTGCCCGTTCCATTGTTCCAGAGAACGGCGTTTTAGTCATCTTGCCCATGAGGCATGGCTCACATGTGTCAAGTGATTCAAAATCAAGTGACTCTAAAAGTCCATCAGCATGGAGCTTCCTCATGCGTTTTACGCCAATATGACCTAAACGGCAGTGCCACAAGAAAGTGGTATTATCATTATCAATTCTACATCTTTTGGCATCAATGTTATGAACATGTGTATCATTACTATCGAGATTCAATAAGAATAAACCCCTCACACCGGGTGCATGACCATAAAAGATATTACTCATATAAATAGAACGACCATTATTCTCTGATTTAAATGAGTAACCGTCTCGCAATAAACAAGATCCAGATATAATGTTCATGCTTAACGCAGGCACTAAATAACAATTTTTCAGGTTCATCACTAATCCCGATGGTAATCGAAGAGCGAGCGTGCCGACGGCGATCACATCAACCTTGGAACCATTTCCCACGCGCATCGTCACTTCGTCCTTTGCCAGCCTCCGTCTATTCCGCAGCTCCTGTTTTGAGTTGCAAATATGAGCAACCGCCCCGGTATCAAATACCCAGGCACTACAACGAGAGTTGGTAAGGTACACATCAATAACATGTATATCATATATACCTTGTTTGTTGTTGTCCGCCTTCTTGTCAGCCAAATACCTGGGGCAGTTCCGCTTCCAGTGTCCAGTTCCCTTGCAATGAAAACACACAGTTTGTGGTTTGGGTCCAGCCTTGGGTTTCTTCATGAGAGGAGCAACTCCTTTGCTACTCTTGGAGTTACCCTTCTTACCCTTGCCATTTTTCTTGAAACTAGTGGTTTTATTGACCATCAACACTTGATGCTCCTTCTGAATTTCAGACTCAGCGGCTTTCAGCATCACAAACAGCTCGGCGACTGACTTGTTCATCCCGTGCATGTGATAGTTCAACACGAAGCTCTTGTAGCTAGGTGGCAATGATTGAAGAACTCTGTCAGTGATAGCCTCTGGCGGAAGGGGCATCCCCAATTCAGCCAGACGGGTGGAGTACCCAGACATTCTGAGTACGTGATCACTGATAGACCCGTTCTCCTCCATCTTGCAAGCATAGAACTTATCGGAGATCTCATATCTCTCGATCCGGGCATTCTTCTGAAAGATAAACTTCAACTCCTGGAACATCTCATATGCTCCATGACGTTCAAAACGTCTTTGAAGTCCCGGTTCTAAGCCATACAATATTGCACATTGAACTATTGAGTAATCTTCAGAACGAGCCTGCCAGGCGTTCACAACGTCTAGAGACTCAACTGGAGCGGGTGGATCACCAAGCGGTGCATCAAGGACATAAGCCTTCTGGGAAGCCGTAAGGATAATCCTTAGATTACGGGCCCAGTCCACAAAGTTACTTCCATCATCTTTCAACTTAGCTTTCTCTAGGAACGCATTAAAATTCAGGGGTGCTACTGCGCGAGCCATGATCTACAACATAAATTTTGCAAAGACAACTTAGACTATTGTTCAAGATAATGAGTTTAGTTAATCATATTACTTAAAAACTCCCACTCAAATTGACATCCCTCCGGTCATTCGAGTGTAACATGATCCAAATCCACCAACTCAAGTCCGATCATCACGTGAGTTGAGGTGGTTTCAATGGTGAACATCTTCATGTTGATCATATCTACTATATGATTCATGTTCGACCTTTCGGTCTCTTGTGTTCCGAGGCCATGTCTGTACATGCTAGGCTCGTCAAGTTTAACCCGAGTGTTCCGCACGTGCAACATGGCTTACACCCGTTGTATGTGAACGTAGAGTCTATCACACCCGATCATCACGGCGTGTCTCGAAACGACGAACTTTCGCAACGGTGCACACTCGGGGAAAACACAATTTATCTTGAAATTTAAGTGAGGGATCACCTTATAATGCTACCGTTGTCCTAAGCAAAATAAGATGCATAAAAGGATTAACATCTCATGCAAATCATAAGTGACATGATATGGCCATGAACTTGTGCTTTTGATCTCCATCTCCAAAGCACCGGCATGATCTCCATCGTCACCGGCATGACACCATGATCTCCATCATCTTGATCTCCATCAACGTGTCGCCATGAGGTTGTCACGCCGACTGTTGCTTCCACGACTATTGCTAAGGTTTAGCGATAAAGTAAAGCATTACATAGCGCTTAATGATTGACACGCAGGTCATACAATAATTAAAGACAACTCTATGGCTCCTGCCAGTTGCCGTACTCATCGACATACAAGTCGTGATATTCTATACAACACATGATCATCTCATACATCACATATATCTCATCATGTAATTGGCCATATCACATCACAACATACCCTGCAAAAACAAGTTAGACGTCCTCTAATTGTTGTTGCAAATTTTACGTGGCTGCTACGGGTTTGCAAGAACCGTTCTTACCTACGCAAAACCACAACGTGGTGTAGTGATTGCTTTTTGATCTTCTAAAAGAACCCTCTTCATTGAAATCGATTCAACTAAAGTCAGAGAGACAGACACCCGCTAGCCATCTTTATGCAACGAAGTTACATGTCAGTTGAAGGAACCGGTCTCGCGTAAGCGTACGCGTAATGTCGGTCCGGGCCGCTTCATCTCACAATACCGCCGAATCAAGTATCAACTAGTAACGGCAAGCAATATGTATACACCCACGCCCACAACTCGTTTGTGTTCTACTCGAGATCTCATCTACGCATAGACCTAGCTCAGATGCCACTGTTGGGGAACGTTGCATGGGAAACAAAAATTTTCCTACGCACACACAAGATCTATCCATGGTGATGAGCATCTACGAGAGGGAGAGTGAATCTACATACCCTTGTAGATCGCTAAGCGGAAGCGTTAAGAAACGCGGTTGATGTAGTCGAACGTCTCCGCGATCCAAATCGCAAGTCGTCCCTCGATCCGATCACGAACTACTGCCGAACGGACGGCACCTCCGCGTTCAACACACGTACGGCTTGATGACGCCTTCACCTCCTCGATCCAGCGAGCGATGATGAAGTAGTAGATGAGTTCCGGCAGCACGACGGCGTGGTGATGTTGGTGAGGAACAACCTCTGCAGGGCTTCGCCAAGCACTACGGAGATTATGACGGGTTAGGGTTGCCGACACACGGCTTGGGAAATCTTAATGTCACACATGTGCTAGCCCTGCCCCTCTATTTATATGTTGAGCCTTGGGGTCTAAACTTGGAGTAAAAGCCTCCTCCAGGTCGGTTTTGCCCGCACAAGGTCGGTTTGGCCCGCAGGGAAAGAGTCCAACTCGGATCCCTGCAGTACCGTGCACAAGCGGTAGTACCGCTTCACACAAGCGGTAGTACCGCTTGGGCGGTAGTACCGCTTCCAACAAGCGGTAGTACCGCTTACGCGGTAGTACTGCCTTTACCAGCGGTAGTACCGCTTAAGGCAGTATCAAAACTTCCTTTTGCACTTTCCAATACCTCATGGGCTTTACCCCTTTGGCTCTTATAAAGTGTTGCCGCACCCGAACACTTCGGTAAACACCCGGAACCCCTTCCGGTGAATTCCGGAACCTTTCCGGAGATCAAAACACTATTATCACATATATTAATCTTTACCTCCGGACTCTTCCGAAGACCCTCGTCATGTCCTGGATCTTATCCGGGACTCCGAACAACCTTCGGTCACCAACACAATAACTCAACTATACTAATCGTCACCAAACGTTAAATGTGTAGACCCTGCGGGTTCGAGAACTATGTAGACATGACCGAGACACCTCTACGATCAATAACCAATAGCGGGACCTGGATGCCCATATTGGCTCCTACATATTCTACGAAGATCTTTATCGGTCGAACCTCTATGTCAAGGATTCAGTTAATCCCGTATGTTGTTCCCTTTGTTCTTCGGTATGTTACTTGCCCGAGATTCGATCGTCGGTATCTCTATACCTAGTTCAATCTCGTTACCGGCAAGTCTCTTTACTCGTTCCGTAATACAAGATCTCGTGGCTAACACTTTAGTCACATTGCTTGCAAGGCTCATTGCGATGTTGTATTACCGAGTGGGCCCTGAGATACCTCTCCGTCATACGGAGTAACAAATCCCAGTCTTGATCCATGCCAACCCAACAGACACCCTCGGAGATACCTGTAGAGCACCTTTATAGTCACCCAGTTACGTTGCGACGTTTGATACACACAAGGTACTCCTCCGATGTCAGGGAGTTGCATGATCTCATGGTCATAGTAACAGATACTTGACATGCAGAAAACAATAGCAATAAACTGACACGATCATATGCTACGTTTATAGTTTGGGTCTTGTCCATCACATCATTCTCCTAATGATGTGATCCCGTTATCAAATGACATCTCATGTCAATGGCTAGGAAACCTTAACCATCTTTGATCAACGAGCTAGTCAACTAGAGGCTTACTAGGGACACAGTGTTGTCTATGTACCCACACATGTATTTGAGTTTCCAATCAATACAATTATAGCATGGATAATAAACGATTATCATGAACAAGGAAATATAATAATAACCAATTTATTATTGCCTCTAGGGCATATTTCCAACATTAGGATCATCCCTTGGAGGACTTGCAGTTGCCGTGTCATGATCAGCCGGTTTAGAGGGCTGATGAGCATCTTCAGGTGCATCTTTCATTATTTTAGTGGGCTCCACGTGAGTTGCAGGGGAGTCCGGCTTAGCAATTTCCGGCTCTTGGGCGGTAGGAGCAGCAGTAGACCCGTCGGTTTTCCTTCGTTTTGCTTGAGCTCTGAAAAACAGAAGAATTATTGCATAAATAACAAGGACGATAAAAAGGGATGATGCAGATACAAAGGTACGTACTCCGGGTTGATCTTCAGAGGAGGCAGCTTAGTCGCAGTGGAATCACCGGACGAAGGGGGCGTTTCCTGAAAGCAGTTAAGACAATACAAAGCAGAGTAAGGGTACAATGTGTTGACGCTCAAAAGTGGCACGGTCATAAAAGTACCTTGAAGTTATATCAAGATGAAGTCAAAATTATGATTGTAAATCACCATTGGATGACCCTTTTAGAGAAGATCAAAATTCATATGAAGATGGTCCAAGACGGAGCTCTTATGCAATAATTATGACAAGTTCAGAGATGCTCATGTTGACACCAGATTAAAGAATGGCATGAAACTCAATTAAGATGGCCTCTTATGGAAAACGTTTCAACATGAAAGTTGTGCGTATCGTCGAAACGGTTGATTTTGATATAAAAATCGTCTAAATCCGAGGTCATATGCAAAAGTTAGAGCCATCTGAGTGCGGCCCTGTCCCTCCAGGGCGGTAGTACCGCTCCCATAAGCGAAAGTACCGCTAAGCGGTAGTACCGTATTTTACTACCGCGTCTACTACCGCTTATGAAAATTCTTCTGGTATCCCGAGACCCTTACTCGGTAGTAGAGCAGTACTTAGCTATGCTCAGAGCGGTACTACCGCCCAGAGCGGTACTACCGTGCCCAGAGCGGTACTACCGCTTGCCGTCGCGCAGACTCGGGCAGATTTTGGAGAGTCCGAGTTTGGATAGCGTTTTTGACCCTTTGGAAGGAAATCTAGGACGTGAATTGATGTAATTTCTTGTAAGGAAAGCCTAGATGAATCCTTTGCTTGTACGGGAAGTCCAACCCCCTCTTAAATAGAAGAGGTGATGGCCGATTGAACAACACACAATCGATCTATCAATACAATTTATCTTCACTTTCTGTTTTTCTACTTTTCTTCGCCGATGTTCTAGCCACCCTAGGGCTCGGTTCTTTGTTGCTTTGCTCGGAAAGCATCCGTCCCTCGCCACGAAAGCGCGCGGATCATCTTTGCTGCTTTGCGCCGAAAAGCAGTCGTCCCTCCTCTCCGAAATTGAGGAACCCCTTTGTTGCTTTGCTCGAAAAGCATCCACCCCTCGCCGCGAAAGTGCGAGTACTGTCTTGTGTTGGCGCGGTGCGATTTTCCTCGCCAACACAAATTGGCAACTCTGCTGGGGAACGAAGCTTTGAACGGTCTCCGGCCCGTTCTTGATTCGAGGAGATCGTCATCTAGGGCTTGCAATCTACAAAGGTAATATGAATACCCAATTCCCTACTGTAGATGCAAATACCTCATATGGTGTTTCTAGATCATCCAATGACTATACTCTATCGGCCAGCCCTAGCTTTTCCAATCATGCATCTAATTGCGTGCATAGGCTGATTCAAAGTAATTTACATGCTTCAAGTTCTTACGATACTAGTGACATGCACCATATGTACTCCAACTCTCATGCATCGGCAACCCCACAAATCCATATGCCGGTGAACGACATGACGGGTTTGTTTAATCAATTTGAGCACAATGAGCATAATGTATCAGCTAGCCCTAGTTTTATCAATCATGCATCTAATTATGTGCAAGGGCCAATGCAAAATAATCTTCATGCTTCAAATTCTTATGATACTAGTAACAAACACCATATGTATCCCAACTCTCATGCATCGGCAACCTCACAAATTCATATGCCGATGAACAACATGATGAGTCCAGTTAATCAAATTGAGACACCCCATGTAGGAACTTCCAATAGTATGCAACAAAGTGTTTCAACTTTTTATTCATCGGCAAATAATTTACAGAATGTTAATCCAAACATGCCGGTAGACAGGAGAATTGGCCATGTTACTGCTAGCTATTCGGCCAGTTACCCTCAACCATCATATGCTACACCTCATGTTAGTAATTTTTCAGCGCCGTACGCAACCGTAGATATTCATAATTCGGCCCCGCACCTTCATGGTTATAGCCAAATAAGTACGGAAACACAAACTGGCGACTACAACCAACTCGGTGTAAACCCGTCGGGTTACAATCAATTCGGTACGAACCCTCACCGAATTGTAAATAATTCGGAGACTATGCCGCCAGCTGCCAGTACCGGGATTCCATATGGGCCGGTACTTGATTCACATGTTAATGATCCTCCGTTGCAAACTTCATATGCTCAAACCGTATTGCCGGAGAATCCACCACATGCCGCTGTTCCACAAACCTATGTTAGTGTGAAAGATCAGGTGATTAACATACTGAGTCGATACGGTTTAGCGCCGAAAGGAATACACGTGCCGTCATCTAATACTGTAGCATATAATGCATGCTCTATGCAATTCGAGAATTTCGGCAACACCTCATTGCCGAAAGAATCTAAAAGTATTATGACCGAA
Source organism: Elymus sibiricus (assembly GCA_039707655.1). Taxonomy (NCBI): domain Eukaryota; kingdom Viridiplantae; phylum Streptophyta; class Magnoliopsida; order Poales; family Poaceae; genus Elymus; species Elymus sibiricus. Next base: position 426,049,404 of record CM077673.1, on the reverse strand, counting down.
GAACGCCGAGTACTTCCAATCTACTCGGTGAAGAGAAGAACAAGGGAAACATCTACTCAGGACATGATGAATACCGAGTCCAGAAACGGGAGCGACATCGACCCGGAGAACGTCATCGCCGTTACGTTCGATGACCTGTCGGAAGATGATCGGCGCGAGTTTGAACAGGAGCTCGAGAGACAGAACGCTGAAAAGAAGAACATGTTTTTGGCGGGATTCCAGAAGACTCGGAACGGTGTTATCAAGAAAGTGGCTATGCCAAGCGCTATGCAGAGTATTTCAGATCCACTCAGCACTGAGGTAAAACAATCAAACGAAGACCTTGCTCATCTAATTAATGCACCCCCTACACAATTACAAAATTTCGGCAACCCTAACAATTCATTGCCGAAAGATCCTAAAAGCATTGGGGGGCAAATCGATCTAGAGCGGGCTGAAATTGAAAGGGGAGTTAAAGCCGTGCGCGATAGGGCGCAAGTACTTCGCCAAGAGAGAATTGATAAGGAATTGGCTCAAAGAAAACAAGCCTTGCCAATTTGTAGAATCAATGAAAAGAAAGATGATTCGGAACATGAAAGTGCTTCGGTTGAAAAACCTGAATCGAGTATTATATATTCCGAATCCATCAAATCTAAGGAGGCAAGTGTTATTGAGAAAGGGCATGACAAGCACGAAACAGCTGTGTTTGAATTTTCTGAAGTTGAGGAAACCTTTTTCTTGCCCTATGAGTTCCGTGCCAAAGAAATTGATAAGCATCAAGAACAAAGTGATATGGCCGAACAAAGTTTGGTTAATGGTGAACATCAAGAACACGAGCGTGCAGCTGAGCAAAGTTCGCTTGGTAATCATCCGAGTGATGAAGCACGGAATCAAGAAAAAGATGACGACAAGACGTTGGGAAGCTATCCAAAGATGAAGCAAGATATTATTCAAGGCACACCACCATCATGCTCTCCCAACATATTTGAAGAGGTATGCCTAACAAGTAATTTACCTACTTTCAGATTTGGTCACAACTTCATAGTTGATGCATCTATTAGAAAAATTCTCATAAGTAATTTTGAAAGACCAATGAAGAGGGGTGATTCACTTGTTAGCAATAAAATTGTTATAAAGCATATCGGTCAACACATTGTACCATTAGAGGAGACCGATAGTGACTTATTATTGCAACCAAAGTTTTTCCCATTGTTCTATGTGAAGTTTATATCTAAAAGTTTAAAGCCAAGATTAAATTCTATTGAGAAAACCGATGCTAGTATAATATATTATCCAAAAGACATCGGAGATAGAGTATGATACACAATGCATAGCCGAATGGGGTGATGCCAAATCTGAACTATTCGTCTGCTTACCTCTAAAGCCGTTCTCACACAAAGATTGGCTAGAAGACAAAAGGTTTACTTTCAATTCAAACATGTGTGATCAAATCTTTAATTTGTTGCTGAAAAATAATTACATGAGAATTCTTGATCACCATGTCAAGCCGTCAATCCAAGGACGAATATATTGTAAATTGCATGATTCGTTCAAGCATACTTTTGAGGACTGCACCATGTTTCGGCAAATAGTTAAATCGGCCATTGATAACGGACGATTGAGACTTGTTGAAACACCAAGGGACGATCATGCTACTCCTATTGGTATTGATAGCAAAAAGTCTTTGCATCGGCTGCTTCAGGCCGATCCATATAAGGACAAGAAGATAAAAACTACAGGTAATGAAATCAAGCTTTCAAGTGCAAAAATTATTCATGAGCACAACGATAATATTCTTGAAGGTGAAGGTTCTATCAAAGTTACAATGAAGACGCCAAGCACAGGGGGGCAACATGAAAATCCAAAGATCGATGCATGCAAAGTCAAAGAAAGCAAAGGCCGAGGTAAGCACAAAAGTAAAAAGCCGAAAGTCACTTTCGCGCAGCTATTGAAAAAATATCAGAAAATGAGTGAAGAGAAAAATGCTTATCGGCCAACTAATGCAAAAGCATCAAGATCACCCCCTAGGCGCAAATATGAGGATCGGTATTGGCAAAGTGAGAATTTCAATGCAACGTATTCATATCCTTGTTTTGGGCCGCCAATGCCGATACCATGGATACCTCCCTATGCTTATGCTAATCAATATTCATCATGGGACAGGTATAATTCGAGGGCATATTATCCATCTTATTTTGAACCATCTCATCAAAATTATGTAGCTCCTAGAAGATACACATCTGATGAAAAAGAGCATAACAAAGACCGTTTCAATCATAAGGAATCGGTCCGGAGCTCAAAAAATAAGAGAGAGGTGGTCAAACAAGTATATCGAGTCAAAAAAGATGGTCGTACATGTGCTACTTCAAATTTTATTTCAAATCATAAAGAGCCAATTAAAGTGTTAACATTGGCTGCTAGAGACAAAGAAGTCAAGCAAGTATATCGCGTTAAAAGAGATGGTCGCAAGAGTGCTAATTCAGATTTGATCTTAAAAGATAAAGAGCCAATTAAAGAGTTAAAATTGGCTACAGAAGGCAAAGAAGTAAAGCAATCAATTGTTAAAAATCAAAGTGCCAAATCTGAAGAAAATAACTTGAAAGTGCACAGGGCCAAAAAAGAATTGCCATTGGTCAAAACAGGATCACAGCCGGGGTGCCCACTCGGCTTATCATATTGGCAAAGGAAAGAATTACAAAAACTTAGTGCACAAGAGTTGAGAAAGAGGAACATGGCATGGGTTCCCAAGAGGAGTAGTCAAAATAAAAATGATGTGCAAACTTCTATTGCGACAAGTACAACAAAAGTGAAGAGGGAGAAAGAATCTCATAAGAAATTAAGCCGAAGGTTTTCATCCACAAAAAATAATCTTCGGTTAGCACATCATTCATATTCTCCAACAATGCCATTGATACCTTTACCATGGAATTCATCCCCAGGTATGATTGGTTACCCTCCATGGGCTTATTTTGATCCATGGATGCAATACAATTTCTTACATCATGATAGGGTGTTACCAAATCACTACACATTTGATTAGTAATATTTTTGTTGATCATTCAAATGGTCGAAATATTTGATTTGTTATTTCATTTGTTTATTTCGGCTATACATGCTTTGGTGGATGAATTCTACATGTCACTTATTATAATGGCCGATATTTTTCTATCATCCTAAGAATATGTCAATACATGGCCGGTGTAGTATTCTAACATCGTCCGTAGTTCGATTGGAAAGTGAGACAAGGTCCGTGCGCATGGAAATTTATATGCTTGCGTGGAGTTGAGATATTATGACCGATGCCATTCAAAATATGTTGCGACCAATTCATAGCAAAATTGGTGAGTAGGCTTATGCTTTGCATTGATATGATTTGGCCTACAAATCTTCCATATTTATGAGAGGCCAAATCATTGTTAATTTTATTATTGAGCATCGGATTTATGTCATGCATAATATTGATATTAACCTTGTCTCTCTATTACTATGGAGATTATGTTTTGATGGTTGAATTCATAACAATGGCCAAGGTGTTGGTGTTGTTTATATATCTCCTTATGGTGCTATTTTGTGATGCCTTATACCGCTTAAAATATTTATGCACAAATGATCAAAGCCGAATATGCATTGTTATTCGGATTGGAATTTTTACTTGCTATAGGTACTATACATGTTGAGGCTTTTGGTGATTCGTTATTAGTAGTACAACAAATATCCAAAGTTTTTCAGTGTTTGGACGAATCACTTAATGTTTATCTTAATAAGTGTCTAGATATAATTTCTATTTTGGATTATTTTAACATTGCTCATATATCTAGACATGATAATTGGAGAGCAAATGAGTTGGCACAGCAAGCATCTGGCTATCATGTTGATCATGGCATGTTTTATATTTCTCAAAGGCCGATGACAAGCTTCGCCAATGAAGAGGCCGAACCAGAGCTTACTGCTTCGGCCACTAACGAAAATTCTAGTGCAGGTGGAAATCAAGACTGGAGGAAGCCCATTATTGATTACTTGCGTGATCCTAGTAAAAGGGTGGACAGGACCGTTCGGCGTAAGGCTTTCAAATATACGATGATAGATGATAATCTTTATCGCCGAACGGTGGATGATGTTCTTTTAAAATACTTGGATAAGGACCAAGCAAGAGTTGCTATGGGAGAGGTTCATGAAGGAATTTGTGGCACTCATCAGTCGGCCCCCAAGATGAAATGGTTGTTACGACGTGCTGAATTTTATTGGCCGACGATGATTAATGATTACTTCAGGCAAAATCAAGGATTCAAGAAAACTCATTGTTGATTACCTGCAAGAACCTAGCAGAAGGGTGAACAATATGGTTCGGAGGATGGCTTTGAGATACATATCTATGGAACTTTCTCACCAGATTGTTAATGAAATTGAGAGGGTTTCACCCAAGTTTGCATCAAAGATTCAAACAAGTAATGGCCGATATATAATTATCGCCCTAAGCACATGCAAAATGGCCGATGGAGTGTTGACATCGTTCCTAGAACCAACATGGTACAAGTTATTTTTCGGCACGCTTGCTTTGCCGAAAAACAGGGGGGCATGTGTTGACGCTCAAAAGTGGCACGGTCATAAAGAGTAGCTTGAAGTTATATCAAGATGAAGTCAAAATTATGATTGTAAATCACCATTGGATGATCCTTTTAGAGAAGATCAAAATTCATATGAAGATGGTCCAAGACGGAGCTGTTATGCAATAATTATGACAAGTTCAGAGATGCTCATGTTGACACCAGATTAAAGAATGGCATGAAACTCAATTAAGATGGCCTCTTATGGAAAACGTTTCAACATGAAAGTTGTGCGTCTCGTCGAAACGGTTGATTTTGATATAAAAATCCTCTAAATCTGAGGTAATATGCAAAAGTTAGAGCCATCTGAGTGTGGCCCTGTCCCTCCAGGACGGTAGTACCGCTCCCACAAGCGAAAGTACCGCTAAGCGGTAGTACCGTATTTTACTACCGCGTCTACTACCGCTTATGAAAATTCTTCTGGTATCCCGAGACCCTTACTCGGTAGTAGAGCGGTACTTAGCTATGCTCAGAGCGGTACTACCGCCCAGAGCGGTACTACCGTGCCCAGAGCGGTACTACCGCTTGCCGTCGCGCAGACTCGGGCAGATTTTGGAGAGTCCGAGTTTGGATAGCGTTTTTGACCCTTTGGAAGGAAATCTAGGACGTTAATTGATGTAATTTCTTGTAAGGAAAGCCTAGATGAATCCTTTGCTTGTACGGGAAGTCCAACCCCCTCTTAAATAGAAGAGCTGATGGCCGATTGAACAACACACAATCGATCTATCAATACAATTTACCTTTACTTTCTGTTTTTCTACTTTTCTTCGCCGATGTTCTAGCCACCCTAGGGCTCGGTTCTTTGTTGCTTTGCTCAGAAAGCATCCGTCCCTCGCCACGAAAGCGCGCGGATCATCTTTGCTGCTTTGCGCCGAAAAGCAGTCGTCCCTCCTCTCCGAAATTGAGGAACCCCTTTGTTGCTTTGCTCGAAAAGCATCCACCCCTCGCCGCGAAAGTGCGAGTACTGTCTTGTGTTGGCGCGGTGCGATTTTCCTCGCTAACACAATGCAAGATTGTTAAGACTGATCTTAGTTAAAAGATTACCTCAGCCGGCCGTTTCCGCGGAGCCGGAGAATTCGATAACCCGGCCACCAGATCTTCAGAGCCGGCGCTCCGGGTCTGACGCCGGGAGCTATGCTGTTGCTTTTTCAAAAGAAAATTGGGGTCTAAATGAGCAAGAGGATGAGAAAATGGGACTTTCCGGATGACCCGCCATATTTTTTCTGGTGCAAGGTTTTCTGAGTCAGAGGAAATGTAGGTTACCTCAGGGGCGTCTGCATGGCTTGTTTCTACTTCCTCCTGTGAATGAGTGTTGTCAATAAGTTGCACAAAAAGACGGCCAAGGGAGTCAAGTTCTACCTCTGAGTCATCAAGCTCAGGTGGATCTTGAGCGACATTTTTCTTCTTCTGGACGCGGGTTTTAGCCACCTTAGGTTTCCTCACAGGTGGATTATACTTCTTCTTCCAGAAAGAAGAGCCGGCCTACGCATAAGCCGCCAACAAAGGTTAGAAGGAGCAAGACAGAAAGTAAAGACAAATTTGACCAATTTGATGGAAAAGGGGTTTTCTTACGGCTGGAGCTGGGTTCTTGACGCAAAAGGGTTTCAGCCCAACTTTGTTGCAAACCGCTTGTTTTTCGCCAAGGAGTCCTTTGACGGAGGAGTTGATGTCTTGTTCGGTCAGAGGAGTGGTACTGAAACAGAGAGGGTCATTGGGTTCACCCGTGAATTGATGCATGAGCCGGTCACGCCGGCTCAGTGGCAAGATCTTCCAGCTAACCCAGCAGCGGGTTAAGTCGACACCAGTCAAGCCATTGGCCATCAAGGCCCTGATCTTCGTGAAAGCCGGAGCATATTTCGCTCGCTCTGCGGCGGACATCCGATCTGGGAGTTCTCCAGTGTTGCAGAGCTGGGTAGGATGGTAACCTGACAGCGGATTCTCTCCTTCAGGAGAAGTGTCTTTGTAGTAAAACCAAGTCTTGTTCCAATCCTTGGGGTGACTTGGTAAGATAGCTGCTGGGTAGGGCAAGTCTCTCCGTCTCTGAATAGAGACGCCGCCAAGCTCTAAACTTGGTCCAGCCGCCACTTCGGTTTGGCGGTTGACGTACTGGTAATCACAGAAGAGGTCAACATACGGCTCTTCTTGTAGGTAAACTTCACATAAGACTTGAAACTGACACATATTGGTGACAGAATTCGGGCCAATGTCTTGAGGGTGAAGCTTGTAGAAATGGAGAACGTCCCGGAATTGTTTTGACCCGGGCGGGCTAAATCCATGAAGGAGATGATCAGTGAACACGACGACTTCTCCTTCCTTAGGAGTAGGTCTTGGTTCTGGGCCTGGAACCCACCAGTGTATGACATCCTGAGCCGGCAGGATACCCGATTCTACGAAATCAAGTAAGAGTTGTTCGGTGACTCCGGAACTGACCCAATCGCAAGAGGAGGGTGCTGTCGACATGATGGTGGGTCAAACTGCGAGAAGGTGTAGAGAATGGCGGCTTAGAAAAAACGTCAAGTAATTAAAGAAGCTGTGCTCAGTAGAATGATGAGGTGTTAAGCCGCCGAAGTGTTTTTATCAGAGAGCCGCCAATGCAATGGCGGGTTAGATGGACAAGCCGATGTTGGAAAATACAGCTAAGTGCAGATAAACAAGTTTCGCATATTACTCCTATAGCTGCAATATCTACGGGCGAAGGTAAAATGAAACATATTCAAAAACCTAAAAAGACAGAAGAAGAACAGGCGGACAGCACGCGGTGGAGATTGCTACGCAGATCCAAATCAAGTGGGCATTGGCGTTAAAAGGATAACCGCAGCGGTTAGACAGTTTTATGGGATGCAAAGTGATGCTTGGTGATCTATACTATGAAGAACACTGACGAACAGCGACGAACATTAGAGAAACCCGATGAACTCGGGAGATCTTAATGAGGACAACTGCAGATTCAACAAGGGCTGAAAATGATACCTTGCGGATGCGGACGGGCCGGCGAAAATCTGGTCCGATTCAGGTTGATGCAGCGGTCGGCGTTGAGGGCGACAGTGAGGTCCGGTCGGGGGCGGCGGAGCTCTGGAGGTGAGTTTGACTGAAGGAGGAAGAAGACAGAGGAGGCGGAGAAAGGAAAGAAGACACCACATGTCCCTATTTATGAGATAGAGGGCAACAGTGCGCACGAAAATCGAGGAGGCACAGTGATGATTGACCAAAGAGGGCGCCTCAATTTTCGGGCCGACCCTTCAATGAAAGGATCTGTTGCAAACGTCACAGAATCTTTTCAGAATATTCGATATGACGTCACGGCGGGTTATCAGTTTTCTTTTCAGGTGACAGAAATGTGAGACTCGCCACCAAGTGAGATTGACATGAGCAGGCTCAAATCAACCTGGGGCCTAATGTTGGGGATATAACCCCATGGTAAGACCCGCCCAGGAGGGGCCGGGTCATACCTGGCGGCTCATAACGCCAAGACCTATGAGGTGGGCCGGACGATGAAAGCCAGGCTTCACTTATATCTTTTGTGCTAGGCAATGTTGCTCTAGTGCTTCACTTATATCTTTTTAGAGCACGGTGGTGTTTTTTATTTTATAGAAATAATTGAACTCTCGTACCTCACTTATATTATTTTGAGAGTCTTTAAACAGCATGGTAATTGGTTTAGGTTATGAATTTAGTCCTAATATAATAGGCATCCAAGAGGGGTATATTAAAAACTTTCATATAAAGTGCATTGAATACTCTGAGAAGTTGGATTCTTTGCATATAGTTTTGAGATATAAAGATGGTAATGTTAGAGTCATGCTAGTGAGTAATTGTGGAATTGTTGGGGATATAACCCCGTGGTAAGACCCGCCCAGGAGGGGCCGGGTCATACCTGGCGGCTCATAACGCCAAGACCTATGAGGTGGGCCGGACGATGAAAGCCAGGCCGCATGGCGGCTTACCTGACGGGCCAAGAGGAAGGCCCAGAGACAGAAGATGGTGTGAAAGACCAGGGCGGTTAAGCCGCCCAGAGACGGCTTGCCCAATATGGCAAGGCGGCTTAGAGACAGGATTGAATACGTTGTGTGAGTCGGTTTGAGACTCGTGTAACTCAGGGCCTTGACCTCCTATATAAAGGTGAGACCCTGGGGCGGCTTAGACAGAAACCAATCAATCAAGAACTAGGTCAAGCGAATCTGCTCCCTTGTAATCGATACTCCAATCAATACAACACAAGCAGGACCTAGGCTTTTACCTCTTCTTGAGGCGCTGAACCTGGGTAAACCCGTGTCCCTCGTCTCGATCAACCCCTTTGAGTCCACCGCCTTAGCGATGGCCTCGAACCTAAGTCTTCGGACATCTGCCGTGACAAAACCACGACAGGAATGGTAAAAATACTTGTGTTGAAGTTTGTGACTCCCGTAGCATGCTCGTATGGTGAACCGTTATGTAACGAAGTCGGAGCATGATTTGTTTAATGATTGTCATCCTTTGTGTGAGTGTCGGGAGCGCGCGATGGTTTACTCCTACCAACCTCTCCCCTAGGAGCATGCGTCTAACACTTTGCTTCGATAACTAATAGATTTTTGCAATAAGTATGTGAGTTGTTTATGACTAATGTGAGTCCATGGATTATGCGCACTCTCACCCTTCCACCTTTGCTAGCCTCTCTAGTACCATGCAGCTTTCGCCGGTGCATTAAACCCACCTTCCTCAAAACAGCCACCATACCTTCCTATTATGGCATTTCCATAGCCATTCTGAGATATATTGCCATGCAACTTCCACCGTTCCGTTTTTTTATGATACGCACCATCATTGTCATATTACTTTGCATGATCGTAAGACATCTAGCATGATGTTTTCCTGGCTTGTCCATTTTTTGATGTCATTTGCTATGCTACATCGTTGCACATCCATGTGCACCACCGGAAGCATTTATATAGAGTCATATCTTGTTGTAGGTATCGAGTTGTAAGTAAATAAAAGTGTGATGATCATCATTATTAGAGCATTGTCCCATGTGAGGAAAGGATGATGGAAGCTATGATTCCCTCACAAGAAGGGATGAGTCTCCGGACTTTACAAATAATAAAAGAGGCCAATGAAGCCGAAATAAAAAAAAGAGGCCAAAGATGCCCACCAAACTAAATTAAAAAAAAGAAAAAAATGAGAGAAAAGAGAGAAAGGACAATGTTACTATCTTTTTTTCCACACTTGCACTACTAGGGAAAACCTTATACACAGAATCTTAGCAGCAGCGCGGGACAGGATGGGACGCTACTGCTAATTAGCAGTAGCGCGGTATAAAGACAGGGGCTACCGGTACTAACTTAGCAGTAGCGCGGCTCGGTAGAACCACGCTGCTACTAAAATTGACCGACCGTTCCCGCCACGCTAGGTTTAGCAGTAGCGCGTCCACGATAACCGCGCTACTGCTAATGTGATAGTAGTAGCGCGCTTTTTTTCAACTCGCTACTACTAAAATTGACCGACCGTTCCCGACCGTTCCCGCTACGCTAGGTTTAGCAGTAGCGCGTGTTACAAACGAGCGCTACTGCTATCTTATTAGCAGCAGCGTATTTTGCACCCAGCGCTACTGCTAAGCCGCAGCCATACCACCTTTTTCCTTCCCCTCCCCTCCTTTCTTCCTCACTTTCCCCTAGCTCCCACCTCCTCTCTCCCTCACTTTGCTTCTTCCTCACTACTTCTCCCCACATTACTCTCCTTCTTCTACCTATCTTTCTCTCTCTTTATTACTCCTAGCTAACTACACCAACCTCCATTAATGCATCTCCTTTCTCTTTTTCCTTCCCCCTCCACTAGTTGAACTTGTCTCCTCCCAAACTAGCTAGCTACGTAGATCTAGCTAGCATTTAGTGAAGTGACCTATGTACCTCCCTAACTAGATCTATAACCTTATCAAGAAGAGCTTTGTCCACTTTTGATCATTCCATAGGTGTGTGTGCCGACACCTATCGACATCATCATCACATAGCTCGATCTCGAGATAGGTGATTAAAAATTTATGCTTTTGCAAGAATGGAAATATGTGTATGTGTGCGATATGACATAATCGGGCGATATGATGGAAATTGTGTGTGTGGCATGAGTTGCCGCCGAATTGTGCTTGTGAGTTGCCTATGTTTTGCCGAAATGTCGATTTATTTCCGTTTCGGCGAATTCCGGGCAAACTCTATATGCCCTATTTTTAGGGAAGGTCATGCCGAATTTTTGTATGACTTTGATGCATGCATGCATTTTTATAATCAATTTGTTTAATATTACCGTGCAGGCGTTCATGATGGTCAGTGGAACGGTGGTGGACAGGTGGTTGCGGTCGGCGGTGCAGGACATGAAACAAAATAACCTGACAGAGGTTTTATGTCCGTGTCGAAGATGCAAAGCACGAGCTTGGCTCGACCCCTATGACGATGGTCGTATGATGGCGCACCTGCTCATGACTGGTTTCATGGATGGCTATACTCGGTGGATAATTGAAGATGAGGATGAGGATGTTGAGGACGCCGACGGGGCAGGCAATGACGACACGGGGCAAGACAAAGAGATGATCGATAATGGCGGCGGAGAAGGGGCCGGACATGGCGGCGGGGAAGAGGCCGGGCATGCCGGCGGAGAAGGGGCCGGACATGGCGGCGGAGAAGGGGCCGGACATGGCGGCGGAGAAGGGGCCGGACATGGAGGCGGAGAAAACGTGGACTCCACGCCACAGAATTCGTCGGTACTAAGTTCAATCGTGCGGGACCCTCATGATCAAGCACTGCTTCGCAAGGAGACGAGTACTGAGAGAGCTACTTCTAGAGAGGAGGCCAAGTTGCAGCAAGTGGTGGTTGCAATCCCGAGTTGACCCGCTTGAGTTTCACGCTTGAACTCCTGAAGACGAAGGCTAAAAACAAATGGACCGACACTAGCCTCGATGAGCTTCTCAAGTACCTAAAGGATGTTCTTCCCGCGGGGAATCTATGTCCTACTAGTGTGGATGAGGCCAAAAAGATCGTGTGCCCTCTTGATCTGCCGCACGTTAGATACCATGCATGCATCAACGATTGCATAATTTATCAGAAGGAGCACGCGGAAACAACAAGTTGTCCGGTGTGCAATGCTTCTCGATACAAGAAGGCCGGGAAGAAATGTCCCCAGAAAGTTGTATGGTACTTACCGATCACTCCCCGTCTCCAGCGGTATTTGGTAGATCCCAAGGAAGCAAAGCTAATGCGCTGGCACGCGGAGAGGAAGAAGCCCGACGATGGAGATGATCCGAAGCTGAGACAGGTCGTTGATGGAAGCCAGTGGAGAGCGTTCAACGGCGAATATCGGTATTTCGCATGTGATGCAAGGAACATTGTGCTCGGCGCGTGTACCGATGGCATGAATCCGTTTGGCAACCAGAACACCAACCATAGCACATGGCCCGTGTTTGTATGGATGTACAACCTCCCACCTGGTTGTGCATGAAGTCGAAGTACATACACATGAGCATGCTGATTCAAGGGCCGAAACAACCGGGAAATAATATTAATCTGTATCTGGGGCTACTTCAAGAGGAGTTAGACACGTTATGGAAAACACCGGCCAAGACATGGAACGCCAGAAAAGGCGAGTATTTCTATATGAGAGCCGCGTTGACCACGACGGTGCACGACTATCTCGGTTACGGATATGTCGCAGGACAGGTGTGCCATGGATATTGCGGATGCACGCGGTGCATGGATGATACAACGTCTCAGCAGCTAACGTCAAGGAAAGATGGCGGGTCTGGGAAAATCATGTACATAGGGCATCGAAGATGGCACGAGAAGGACGACCCGTCGAGAAACCGTGGAGATCTATTCAATGGTGAGGCTAAGCATCGAGGACCTCCACGTAAGCGGAGCGGCGCCGAAATCGATGAGCTGTTGAAAAACTGGGAACAGTGCCCCGCTCCGGGAAAGACGATGAAAAAGGCGCCGGAGCCGCTGCTGAAGGTATGGAAGACGAGGTCTGTTTTCTAGGAATTGGAGTACTGGCACAAACTCGACACGCCTCATTGCCTTGATCAAATGCATATCTGTAAGAATGTCCTTGAGAGCTTGCTTGCGACACTGATGAACAAGCCAGATAAGACCAAGGATGGGCCGAAGGCAAGAAAAGACTTGCAAGATTTGGAGATCAGGGCAGATCTGCACATGTCGCCCCGTAAAAAGTCAGAGGAGACGGAGACAGAGGCGTGGGAGAAGAAGGGCAAAAAAGTAAAGGAAGAGGATTATTGCCCCCCTTCTTGCTTCACCTTAAGTCCGGCTGAGATCGATCAATTCTTCAAGTGCCTTACCAGAATCAAAGTTAGTTCCGGTTACTGTGGCAAGATAAGCAGATATCTAGACACGAAGAAGAAAAGGTTCAGCGGGATGAAGTCCCACGACTGCATGTGATGATGACGCAGATACTACCTGTTGCCCTTAGAGGGATAATGGACAAGCACGTCCGTGACACGTTTATTGGTCTCTGCAACTTTTTCGACGTCATATCTCGAAAGTCGATCAGTGTGAAGCAGCTCCGAAGGCTACAGGAGGAGATCGTTGTCATACTATGTGAGCTTGAGATGTACTTCCCGCCCGCGTTCTTTGACGTCATGGAGCATCTGTGTGTCCATATTGTGGACGACATAATAGACCTGGGGCCGTTATTCCTGCACAACATGATGCCGTTTGAGAGGATGAATGGGATCATCAATGGATTCGTTCGTAACATGTCCCGTCCGGATGGAAGCATCGTCCAGGGCTATCTGACACAAGAGTGCATCTCTTTCTGCGAGAATTTTCTATATGGCGCAGACCGGCCGCGTGGTGTTGCTTTGCCCGTTAACAAGCACGATGGGAGGCTCGAAGGAGAAGGTCACTCCAACGGTCGCAGGGAACTGCATGTGGCCTACTCAGATCGACGCAACGACTTTGACAGAGCAAACTTGGTAGTGCTACAACACCTACACCAGGTAGATCCTTTCGCGGCACTACACAAAGAAACTATTGCAAAGAAGTATCGTGACCGGGGGGTATGCAGGACGGACGCCGAAGTTACTAGAGAGCACAACTCCACTTTCCTGCATTGGTTCAAAGAGCATATTATTGCTAATCCCCCGGAAGAGGGCTCTAAGGACCGATTGCTCATATACGCCTTAGCACATGGCCCCTCGCCCAACCTCGTCACCTATCAGGCATATGATATCAATGGATACACATTCTACACGGAGGCCAAAGATATGGGCAGTGATGATCAGAACTCAGGGGTGACGATGGAATGCATGACCGACAGCGACAACGGCGCAACTGAGAGATTTTACGGAAGGGTCGAGGAGATCTGGGAGCTTGACTACTCTGGACTGCACAACGCGACGATGTTCCGTGTCAGATGGGCTAAGAATGTCGAAAGAGAAAACCGGTATTTCACTACCATGACTATACCCGACGCCAAGAGCGGTACCGTGAACGCTATCGCAAAAAACGAGCCATGGGTACACGCTAAGCACGTGACGCAATGCTTCTTCATAACCGACCCGTGCAATCCCAGCCGTGTTCTCGTGAGGAGAGGCAAAAGGAACATCATTGGAATGGATGGAGTCGCCAACGAGGAAGACTACGACCAGTATGGCAACCCAATGAGGGAAGATGACGATGATGATGAAGTATACGTCAAAAGAAGAATCAATACTACATTACCTAAGAAAGATCGTACTCCATGGAAAAGGAAAAGTCAAAATGAGGGGCTCAATTATTCTTCAACGAACAAGAAGGGAAAGAAGCTCACTCAAAAACGAAAACGTCGACGCTGAGGAACCGTTATCGGTCAAATGATGTAATATATATGTTCCTATTTTGTGTACACACTTAACCGTTATGCATGGGTCAAATGATGTAATCTATATGTTCCTATTTTGTATACATACTTAACCGTCAAATGATGCAATATATATCGCCTTAGTTATATACATTGTATCACCCTCCCTTCGTTCCTGCTCTTGGAAAAAAAGGAAAAGAAAAAGTAGAAAAGAAAAGGAAGAGAAAATAAAGGAAAAGACAATAGAAGAAACAAACAGGAAAACTGCTATAGGTATTGGTTATAGCAGTAGTGCTTTTCCGAAAAAGAGCTATAGCTAGTCGAAATAGCAGTAGCGCCGTTTGGAGAAATGCGCTATAGCTACCTGTGATAGTAGTAGCGCTTCTTGGAGAAACGCGCTATAGATAACTTAGCTATAGCGCGTTTTTAGGAAACGCGCTACTGCTATGTTGACTTAACCCCCAAATCTGCTTCCCGCCTCTGCTTCTTCCCCCAAATCCCCACTCTCCCTTCTCCCCCCTCGTCGCCGCCGGAGCCCGTCTCGCCCTCGACCTCGGCGCGCCCCTGCCTCAAGCGCCGGAGACCTGCCCTCGCCCTCGACCTCGCCGGAGTCCTACCCTCGCCCCCGACCCCGGCGCTCGCCCCCGACCCTGGCACTCACCCCCGACCCCCTGACCCCAGCGACCTCGCCCTCGCCCCCCACCCCGGCCCTGGCGCGCCACGCCTCCCTCCTCTGCTTCCTCCCCTCCCAACCTCGGCCGTCGTCGGGCCTGCCTCCTCGCCCCTGCACCCTCTGTAAACCCCCCACCGCTCCTCCTCTCTCTGCTAGCTAGGGTTCTTCTGTTAATTTACTTAGGTTTTAGTTAGGGCAGCAGGTTAATTAGGTTATCTATTTAGTTATGAACCCTAGTTATCAAACAAGTTAGGGCAGTAGGTTAATTAGGTTATCTATTTAGTTATGAACCCTAGTTATCAAACTGCTGCTATTTTTTAGTTTCAAATTTAGGTAGGCTGAATTTAGTTTCAAATATTGTGAAGAAAAATGACTTCTTGCATTTTTCTTCAAGTTCTATATTTTTCTTCCTTTTATATGAAAATTTGAAGTGGACATGTGATATGTGGACATGTGATTTGGACATGTCATATTTGGAATTTGGACATGTCATATTTGGACATGTGATGTTTTGGACATGTCATATTTGGAAAATGATGATTATGTGCAGGATAAATGATCCGAGTGGCCTATGTTTCGCCGGAATGTTGATTCATTTCCGTTCCGGTGAATTTCAGGCGCTTGATATGTCCACTTTTTAGCAAAGGTCATGCTGAAATTTTCCGTGAATTTTGGCATGACTTGTGCTAGAAAGTAGGCATATCGAGTGCCGGGATTTGCTGGGAAACGGCATTCCGGCAAACATATATCTTTTTTTATGACATTTCTCATTTTTTATAGTTTTAGAATTAAACGAGGAGACTTAATCATAGGAAACATGTCGAAAAACGAAGAAACCGGGCCTTCTGACCAAGATGCAGACGAGATGGATTATGAGGGTGAACAACAGTACCTCGACTTTTTGTCTGCTAAGCACAGTCAAGGTTTGCAGGTCGGCCTAGATGATGATAATGACGCCGACATCGACACCGATGGCGCCGGCACCGATGGCGGCACCGAGACCGGCGGGGAAGGTACCGGCGGGGAAGATACTGGCGGGGAAGGTACCGGCGCCGATGCCGCTACCGAAAAGAAGAAGAAGAAGAAGCAGAGGATACGAAAACCTAACAAACTCGGCATCGGACGACTGGTGATCACAAAGATGGCCCCTGGCAAGTTTGAGCCATTAGAGACGGAAGAACCTCGCAAGTGCTATGGGAACCAAGTAGGATGCATCCTACGGGAATGCGCGAGCATCAACGACGATGACATAAGGGGTAAAGAACAGTTGATGCAGTTGCTCCTGACGAAGCTGCACAAGAGATTCAAGTTCCCCGACCGGGATGACACCATAGAACACCCGTGGGATGATAAGAAGATGAAAAAGATTAACAATCACGCCCTATGCATGTTCAGCAATGATTTGGCCTCCTGGAAAGGGAGGGTGAAATGAGCTATTGAGGCTGAGGAACCCCTGTCCAAGATTCAAGAGGAAAATCCGACACTTACGGAAGAGGAGTTCGAAAAGTTCAAGGACACTTGCGCTACCGAGGCAGCCAAGGCTAAGGCTACGAAATTCAAGAGCCTTCAGCAAAGGAACACGGGGAAGCATCACCTCGGAAGCCGTGGCTACCTTGGCAAAAGGCCCATATGGGATAAGGAGGACACGGAACGTGAAGCCGCGG
This sequence comes from Elymus sibiricus, assembly GCA_039707655.1. Taxonomy (NCBI): domain Eukaryota; kingdom Viridiplantae; phylum Streptophyta; class Magnoliopsida; order Poales; family Poaceae; genus Elymus; species Elymus sibiricus. The sequence goes on along the minus strand of CM077673.1, from coordinate 426,032,671 downwards.
GTCTCCTAGACCCCTTCGCGAAGTTCACCAACCCCTTGGAGCGTGACTTCATCAGGGCTCGCTACAAGTGGGACAAGGAAAAGAAGGTTTTTTACACGGACCAGATCACGAGGAAATTGATTAGAATACTGGTAATTATTCTTTTACCACCTTACATTTAGCTTCTGATCAAGTCGACTACACATTCGTAAACGGTTCACGTTCCTTCTGCAGGAGAAGCAACACCAGCTTGCAGCCGAAAGCCCTACTTCGCCGATGAGGCCCAAGTGGGACATCCCTCTCAATCGGGCCTTGAACGAACTTAAGGGACTCCCTTTGGGCCAGCGGCCGCAATATGGACGTGTGCACGGCGCCGGAGACGGCTCCACGTGGAAGGTGTTTTACAACGAGGGCCCGGAGGCCAAGAAGCAGAAAAAGAAGTTTAGTCAGACGGACATCGACGAGAAGGTGAAGCTTGCGTTCGAGAAAAAAGCAGCTGAGGACGCGGAAAAAGCAGCCGAGGAGAAAAATGAGTTGCTACAGCAGGCAGTCGATGCAGCTGTACATGCCTGCAGAAATGATTTCGCTACTAACTTGATCCCGGCTATCATCAACTGGACGAAGGAAAATCCAGACAAGACGGTACATGATTTCCCCATGCCCAGTTTCGTCGGGAGCAACTCGGTGAACAACACCACCGCACCATCACCTGCTCACGCAACCGGGCCTGCTCCTGCACCCGCTCATAGCAGCCCGTCCTCAGTCTCTGGCGCGCTAGGCGGGCCTTCGTCTTTGGCTGAGCTCGACGACCTCACGGTAATTACATGTCGCACCAACATATATCTAGAATATTCCATTTTCGTTGCCTTTCGGATGTTTTACGCCGCAGACATGTGTTTGCAGGCCGAAGAAACCCCGTGCACCGTACTCTACTTGATCAAAGGCCAGAAGGTGGACGTGAGAAAGGGGGTGATAACGAAGCCCTTCGAACTCGCGTTCCACGGCCAACCGATGCCCGGTGGGCACTTCAGGGTTACCTTGTTGAGTGTGAAATCGGGGCACGAGGATTTGCCTCCTCCAGTACGGCTAGGGGGAGAGGACGACGAGACCCCATCGCGGATTGGAAGCTGCAACGGTTGGGTGCTGCTATGGCCGAAGAATCTTCTTCGTCTGGAGCCGGCCGAGAGCACACCAATAATCACACATCAACAAGCAGGTATGGACACCACCACCCCGCCTACGCAATTACCAGCGCCTGTAGTGCCAGGTGAGAGCGGCGGACGACGTGATGAAGGGGGTCCAATAGTGGCTGATGTAATCGCTCCCGTAGAACAAAGAATGGATGATGAGATGGAGGAGGACCCTCTTCGGTTCCTCTATACAGGCGCCTGTGACGGTGACTTAGATATGATGAGTCAGCCATATGACGACTCGGGCTATCAGCATGCTAATGAGGATATGGATGATCTGCCCGGGCAGGAACGTCCTAGCAGGGATTGCAAGAAGTCTCTCTTCATGCAATCCTCACAGGACACGCCTGAAGATGCAGGGGGTCATATAGTAGTGCTTAGCCCGACAACACTGGGGCTGGGGTTAAGGAAGGGTCTGGAAGGTTAGCCCAAGAAAAGGAGAGGAAGAGATCGGGGAAGATAGGCTCAGCTGCCTACAAACAAGCCAGAGCACATAGCAGCCAGACGGTGGCCATGTTCCATGTCACGGGCGAGCCGATGCTACCGCCGAAACCGCTGGAGGCAATATACGGGGATCTCAGGAGACTGCAAAACCATGTGCTGTCGACTGAGAAAAGCCTACTAGCCTTGAAGGATCCAGGATATCCGAGATACGCGGCTCGTGTGCCTGAGGGGAAGTGCTACATCGACACACGACCCGCGGAGGTGGTCTTCCTACGGTTTGATCATATCTTTGAGATGTTTCTGACAAGGCGGCTCGATTGTACAATCGTCCGCCTTTTTGTGCTACATATGAGCTCCGTCATGAAGAGAGAAGAAGTCTCGCAAATCTGTGTGGCAGATCCATACTACATGCACGAGTCCTTCTTGTGTCTCGGCGACTTTGAGCGCAAAACTGCTAGGGAGTACCTCGAAAACTTCATGGTACAGAACAAGGACCAGGAAATTGTCCTCCTGCCTTATCATCCAAAGTAAGTCAGTGCCGGACAACCCTTTCGTACATTTCAATCATTCCTTCTCGCTCATATGGAGAATAATTTGAGGTGTTTTTTTCCCCGCAGCAACGGTCGCGCCGTCCTTATCGTTCTTTACCCGCGAGTCTCCCACGCCGTGTATTTCGACCCTACCAAAAACAACGAGAAGAAGGACTACACCCACGTAATGAATATTCTAGATGATGCACTCCAAGGCTTCAGCTTGAGGGGTGGCCACATGCAGATCAGGAAACAAAGGAACCGCAAGACGGGTTTCTCGCATAAAACCAACTTCTGTTGCATCCATGTCCCGAAATCAAGTACGACCGATGGATTCTACCTCCTCCATCTCATGATGGAGTTCAGAAGGGATCACCAAAAGCTTCGCATGACAACCAGAAACGATGATCATATCCGCAAGTGGGTAGAATCTCAAGGAGAAGCGGATTATAAACTTAAAGATGACTTCTTTCGCATCCAGACGGACATTGCGATGATCATCATGAAAGAAGTCGTCGAAGTGAAGGGGATGTTCCACCACGGCCCTATATCGCGAGCTGACGTCCGAACTTACATAGGCATGCAACGTCAGGACCTCACGCCGTTCAAGAAGCTAGGGTCCATCCTCGATGATCTGGAAGGATGGAAGTTCTAATGATTTACGATGCCGATGATGATGATATGTGTCGGTTGAACTTGTATATACTTTCTGTAGCGATGAAACTTTGTGATGTCCACTGTCCCTACCGAACTTGCGTAACGCTACTTTGTTAGTTTGGATACGATGACCTGCGTACCTCTAGTTAATTAGTTTGCGTACGATGAAACTGCGTTGATTATTTATGTTTACTATATGTTGCATCTAGTTGCTAACCCTTTCTTTTTTGTGTTGCTCAAGTATATTTTGTTGCATATGATTGTACATTCTCTTGATGAAGATGCATCTCTAACAGGTACCTAGATTCTTGATGGCGAAGTACCGGTGCTATGTCGTGTACAAAGGAAAGGTTCCGGGAGTATACGACGAGTGGTCCGAGTGTCAGGCGCAAGTGGAGGGTGTCTCGGGCGCCAGCCATAAAGGCTTCAAAAGCAGACAAGAAGCAGAAGCTAGTTACGTGAGGAGGCTCACGCTAGCGCGAGAGAGGGCTCATAACCGCCGCCTCATGTACTACATAGTTTCGCTCTCACTCATAGTGATAGCTCTTCCCGCGTATATCATTATTTAGATGGATGACGATGTAGTTGCAAGTATTCAAGACTTGTATCGCTATTTTCGAGATGATGACGAGAGACCACTTTGTGTTGGATGATGATTATGATGATGACATGATTTGATGAGACTATTTGTATGTATATGCTATGATTACATTCGTGGTCTCACAGCCATTTGTATGTGTATGATGATGACATTTGTATGTGCTAAAGATTCTTGTATAAAGCCTGTTCAAATACAAAACAAATATGCAAAAAAAAAATCAGAAACTAATAAAGTTAGCAGTACCGCGTGGAGTAAAGTTAGCAGCAGCGTGCCATTACCAGTAGCGCGGTCTAATACAAGGCGCTACAGATATTAGCAGCAGCGCGCTGTTTTGGAGCTCGCTGCTGCTACGCATGTATAGCAGTAGCGTGGGCCAACACGCGCTACTGCTAAAGGTTAGCTGTAGCACCGTATCAGTAGCGCAGGTGCCCGTGCTACTGCTATACATAATACCCTCGCTACTGCTAGGCTTTTCCCTAGTAATGATGTGCTTCAAAGTAGCATCTTGATCTTCATAATAGAGAGTCTCCTATTTTGTCACTTTCATATACTAGTGGGAAGTTTTCATTATATAACTTGGCTTGTATATTCCAATGATGGGCTTCCTCAAATTGCCCTAGGTCTTCGTGAGCAAGCAAGTTGGATGCTCACCCACTTAGTTTCTTTTTGAGCTTTCATACACTTATAGCTCTAGTGCATCCGTTGCATGGCAATCCCTACTCACTCACATTGATATCTATTGATGGGCATCTCCATAGCCCGTTGATACGCCTAGTTGATGTGAGACTATCTTCTCCTTTTTCCATACAACCTCCACCATATTCTATTCCACCTACAGTGCTATATCCATGGCTCACGCTCATGTATTGCGTGAAAGTTGAAAAGGTTTGAGAACATAAAAGGGGTGAAACAATTGCTTGACTTGTCATCGGGGGTGTGCATGATTTAGATACTTTGTGTGGGGGAAGATGGAGCATAGCCAGACTATATGATATTGTAGGGATAACTTTCTAAGGCCATGTTATTTTGAAAGGACACAATTGCTTGTTAGTATGCTTGAAGTATTACTGTTTTGATGTCAATATTGAGCTTTTGTTTTGAATCTTATGGATCTGAATATTCATGCCACAATAAAGAATATTACATGGATAATTATGTTTGGAAGCATTCCACATCAAAAAAATATGTTTTTATCATTTACCTACTCGAGGACGAGCAGTAATTAAGCTTGGGGATGCTTGATACGTCTCCAACGTATCTATAATTTTTGATTGTTCCATGCTATTATATTATCTGTTTTGGATGTTTTATATGCATTAATATGCTATTTTATATTATTTTTGGGACTAACCTATTAATCTAGAGCCTAGTGCAAGTTTCTGTTTTTTCCTTGTTTTTGAGTATTGCAGATAAGGAATATTAAACGGAGTCCAAACGGAATAAAATCTTCGGAATGATTTTTCTTGGACCAGAAGAAACCTACCAGACTTGGAGATGAAGGCAGAAGACCTGCCGTGTGGTGACAAGTCACAGGGGCGCGCCCTAGGGGGGGGCGCCCCCTGGCTTGTGGCCCCACGACAGCTCTCCTATACCTATTCTTCGGCCTATAAATTCCCAAATATTCCCCCAATACCAAAAAGAGCCACGAAAATACTTTTCCGCCACCAGAAGCCTCTGTTCCCGTGAGATCCCATCTTGGAGCCTTTTTCGGTAATCTGCCGGAGGGGGATTCGATCACGGAGGGCATCTCCACCAACTCCATTGCCCCTCCGATGATGCGTGAGTAGTTCACCAGAGACCTTCGGGTCCATAGCTAGTAGCTAGATGGCTTCTTCTCTCTCTTTGTTCTTCTATACCATGTTATACATGATCTTCATGGAGATCTATCCGATGTAATACTCTTTTGCGGTGTGTTTGTCGATATCCGATGAATTGTGGGTTTATGATCAGCTTATCTATGAATATTATTTGAATCTTCTCTGAATTCTTATATGCATGATTTCATATCCTTGCAAGTCTCTTCGAGTTATTGGTTTGGTTTGGCCAACTAGATTGGTAATTCTTGCAATGGGAGAAGTGCTTGGTTTTGGGTTCAATCTTGCGGTGTCCTCACCCAGTGACATAGTAGGGGTAGCGAGGCACGTATTTGTATTGTTGCCATCAAGGGTTAAAAGATGGGGTTTTCATCATATTGCTTGAGTTTATCCCTCTACATCATGTCATCTTACCTAATGCTTTACTCTGTTCTTCATGAACTTAATACTCTAGATGCAGGCAGGAGTCGGTCGATGTGTGGAGTAATAGTAGTAGATGCAGAATCGTTTCGGTCTACTTGACACGGACATGATGCCTATATGCATAATCATTGCCTTGGATATCGTCATAACTATGCGCTTTTCTATCAATTGCTTGACAGTAATTTGTTCACCCATCGTATTATTTGCCTTCAAGAGAGAAGCCTCTAGTGAAACCTATGGCCCCCGGGTCTATTTTCTATATTATATTTTCAGATCTATAAACCAAAAATACCAAAAATAATCTGCTGCAATCTTTTTACTTTTGTTTTACTTTTCGTTTTAGTAATCTTCTATATCTATCTCTATCAGATCTCATCCTTGCAAGTAACCGTGAAGGGATTGACAACTCCTTTATAGCGTTGGGTGCAAGTGTTTGATTATTTGTGTAGGTACATCTATTGGGGACTTGCTTGTATCTCCTACTAGATTGATACCTTGGTTCTCAACAACTGAGGTCAAAGCAGCGGTAGCTGCCGCAAGAGAGGAAATGGTATCTTCATTTAGTGCCATGATTCCGGTTGTCATTGAATGGCTCAAGCAAAATCCAGGTAAAGAGGCAGCGGACTTTCCCCTTGCCAGCTTCGTCAGGAGGAGCTCGTTTAGCGTTGCACCGCCAGCACCTGCTCATGCAACTGCACCTGCTCCCGCACCTGCTCATAGCAGCCCGTCCTCCGTCTCTGGCGTACTCGGTGGTGCTTCGTCTTTGGCTGAGCTCGACGCCCTCACGGTAACTACCTGTCACACCGGCCCTCTTCAATATATGTATAATCTCCCGTTTCCGTTGCCTTTCGGATGTCTCACGTCGCAGACATGTCTTCGCAGGCCGACGAAACCCCGTGCACCATACTATACATCATCAGCAGCCAGAAGGTGGACGTGGCAAAGGTGACGATAGTGAAGCCGAAGGAACAATTGTTCCACAGCCGGCCGACGCCCCCTGGCGTCTTGAAGGTTTCTGTGGCCAGTGTCAAAGCGGGCTACGAGAATTTGGCTCCTTCGATACCACAAGGGGGAGATGACGACGAGACCCCGACACAGCTTAGCAATTGCAAGAGTTGGGTCCTGTTGTGGCCTAAGAGTCTCCTTCGTCTGGAGACGGCCAGGAGCACACCCACGACCAAGCAGCGTTAGCAAGGTATGGACACCACCACCCCACCTACCCAATTAGCGGCGCATGTCATGCCGGGTGATAGTGGTCGGCGTGAGGAAGAGGTTCAATTAGTGACTGATGATGTCGCCGATGTCGAAGAAGCAATGCATGATGCCATGGACGAGGATCATGACCCTCTATGGTTTCTCAATACCGGCGCCGACGGCTATGACGACGGAGGATTGATAGCTCAGCAGTATGACTCACGGTTTGAGCGTGATGAGTTGATGCCTGTATTGCCGGAGGAGGAACGTCTTAAGACTGATTGCAAGAAGTCTCTCTTCCTGCAATCCTCGCAGGACACGCCTCCAGATGCCGCCTGAACCCAACAACAACAACGTGGGGGTCGTGCATCATTGCTGAGCCCGACAACACTGAAGGCGGTGGTGAGGTAAGGTATGTACGCCTCACTTCCGGCAACAAAGAAGCATAGGAAGAGAACGAAGAAAGGCCCTAATGGCGGCAAAGCTACTTCTATGAGCCAGCCGCCTCCACGGCCGCGGGTTGAAGATCGTATACATATCAAAGGTGCGGCGAAATACCATATCCCCGGTGATCCGATCCTACCTAAGGAAGCGGTAGAGGCCATAAGCGGCGATCTAAGGATACTTCATCACGATGTGCTGTTGAGAGAGAAAAGCCTTATCGCCTCGAGAAATCCAGGATACCCGCTCTACGTGGTTAACGTGCCGCAGAAAGGTTGTATGTCCAGACACTCCCCACGGATAATTTCTTTCTTTGATTCGATTACATCTTCGACATGTTTCAAATGACAAAGCTGGATTTTGCATTCGTCCGCCTATATGCCTTGTACATGAACTACATCATCAAGAGCGAGCAAATACCTTGTATCTGTGTCGCTGACCCATACTTTATGCATGAGGGCTTCTTGGCAGTCTTCCCAAAGCACCGTGAATATGTGAGGAACTACATCACTGATTTCATGGTCGCCAATAAGGACAAGGAGACGATTCTCCTACCTTATCATCCCATGTAAGTCATCTGCGGATATCCTTCCTTCTATTTCAATCATTCATTTGCACGCGTGGAGGCTAATTTGAGGTGTTCTTATTTTGCGCAGAGAGGGGCACACCGTCCTCATCATTCTTTACCCCCGATTCTCCCACGCTCTTTACTTGGACTCGTCGAAGAACATGAAGAAAAAGGATTACACCCACATCAAGGCTATTCTCGATAGTGCTATCTTAAACTAAGGCCAACGGGGTGTGATACGTCCATTTTGCATCATGATTTCCTACTGTTATTTATTAGGTTTTGTTGAATAATAATGCTTTAGGGAGTGATTCTAATGCCTTTTCTCTCATAATATGCAAGGTTTACACAAAGAGGGAGAATACTGGCAGCTGGAATTCTGGACGTGAAAAAGCACATCAGAGATACCTATTCTGCACAACTCCAAAGAAGCTAAAATTTTACGGATAATATTTTTGGAATATATGAAAAATACTGGAGCAAAGAACTACCGGAGGGGCCCACACTGGTGGGAACAAGACACCAGGGAGCGCCAGGCCCCCCAGGCGTGCCCTGGTGCGTTGTGCCCTCCTCGGCCCACCTCCGGTGCCCATCTTCTGGTATATAGGGTCTTTTGACCTAGAAAAAATAAGGAGAGGACTTTCATGACGGAGTGCCGCTGTGTCGAGGCGGAACTTGGGCAGGAGCACTTCTGCCCTCCGGCGGAGCGATTCCGCCGGGGGAACTTCCCTCCCGGAGGGGGAAATCGAAGCCATCGTCATCACCAACACCCCTCTCATCTTTGGGAGGCCAATCTTCATCAACATCTTCAACAACACCATCTCCTCTCAAACCCTAGTTCATCTCTTGTGTTCAATCTTTGTCCTGGAACCTCAGATTGGTACCTGTGGGTGACTAGTAGTGTTGATTACATCTTGTAATTGATTACTATATGGTTTATTTGGATGAAGGTTATATGTTCAGATCCATTATGCAATTCAATACCCCTCTGATCTTGAGCATGAATATTATTTGTGAGTAGTTACCTTTGTTCTTGAGGTCACGGGAGAAGTCATGTTGCAAGTAATCATGTGAATTTGATATGTGTTCGATATTTTGATGATATGTATGTTGTGATTCCCTTAGTGGTGGTATGTGAACGTCGACTACATGACACTTCACCATCCTTGGGCCTAAGGGAATGCATTGTGGATTAGTTATTAGATGATGGTTGGCTAGAGTGACAGAAGCTTAAACCCTAGTTTCTGCGCTACTTCGTAAGGGGCTGATTTGGATCCAAATGTTTAATTCTATGGTTAGATTTTATCTTAATACTTTTGTCGTAGTTGCGGATGCTTGCGAGGGGGTTAATCATAAGTGGGAGGTTGTTCAAGTAAGAATAGCACCCAAGCACCGGTCCACCCACATATCAAATTATCAAAGTAGCGAACACGAATCGAACCAACATGATAAAAGTGACTAGATGAAATTCCCGTGTACCGTCAAGAACACTTTGCCTATTACTAGAAACTGTTCTGGCCTATCCTTTGCCACAAAAGGATTGGGCTACCTTGCTGCACTTTATTTACCATTACCGTTACTTGCTCGTTACCAATTATCTTGCTATCAAACTATCTGTTACCTTTAATTTCAGTGCTTGCTGAAAACCGCTTGTCATTTCCTTCTGCTCCTCGTTGGGTTCGACACTCTTACTTATCGAAAGGACTACGATTGATCCCCTATACTTGTGGGTCATTAGGGAGGAGAGATCACGATCAAGAAGACAAGGAACCACGCGCCCTCCTTCAGCCATAAGACCGACTTCTACTGCATCCAACAACCGAGAGGTACTCTCAGTGATGGATTCTATGTCCTCCACCACATGCTTGAGTACAGACGGGATTGCCAGAACCTTTGGATGTCATCTAAATCCGGTGATGCCGATATTCTGTAATGGGCAAAGAAACTAGGAAATGTACTGGATCATCGACTCCGAGCTGAGTTATATAACATCCAGCGTGAACTTGCCCAAGTCATCATGAAGGAGGTCCTCGAAAAAACAGGGATGTTTGTAGGACCGAAAGTATGTCTAGAGGGGGGGTGATTAGACTACTTGACCAAATAAAAGTTTTGCCTATACCAAATTTTAGAGTTGGCAGTTTTTAGCATTTCATAGCAAGTCAAGTACACCCTACACATGCAAGTCTAAGAGTATAGCAGCGGAAAGTAACAACAAGCATGAGTAGAAAGGATAGGGTAGGAAGATCAAATGCAATTGTAGACACGATGATTTTTCCCGTAGTTCCGATAGGTGGTGCTATCGTACATCCACGTTTATGGAGTCTTCAACCCACGGAGGGTAACGGTCGCGAGAGTCCACGGAGGGCTCCACCCATAAGGGTCCACGAAGTAGCAACCTTGACTATTCCATAACGGCTTCCGTCCACGAAGGACTAGCTTCACTATGGGTAGATCTTCATGAAGTAGGCGATCTCCTTGCCCTTACAAACTTCTTGGTTCAACTCCACAACACGAAGTAGGAGGCTCCCAAGCGATACCTAACCAATCTAGGAGGCACCACCCTCCAAAAGGTAATAGGCTCGGTAATGACGATGAACTCCTTGCTCTTGTGCTTCAAGATGATAGACTCCTCAAAACACAATCACTCTCTCACAAATTTGGCTTGGTGGAAGAGATGGGATTGGTGGAAAGCAACTTGGGGAGGCTAGAAATCAAGATCCATATGGTTGGAGTGGAAGATCTTGACCTCAACACAAGGGTAGGTGGCTCTCTCTCAGAAAACTGGATGGGGCAAGTATGGAATAGTTCTGAGTGCTTCTCTTTCGAGTAGGTGGTGGTGAAGAGGTATATATAGGCATCCCCAAAAATCCAACCGTTACACACAAAATGACCAACTCGGTGACACCAATGTGTTAATCTCGGTGGTATCGAAGTGACCAAAAGGTGGCAACTTTTGAATCTCGGTGAGACCGATATAGGAAACTCGGTTGCACCGATAAGGTGACCAACGGTCAGATTGACATTCTCGGTGACGTCAATCCAACAATCTCGGTGGTACCGATATTGTGAATTTGCGTAACAGAAAGTTGGCAACCTAAACTCGGTGGCACTGGAATGGAATTGGTTGCACCGAAGTGGCTAGGGATTTGGCTGAGTCTGGCTGAGTTTGGGAATCGGTGCCACCGAGTGGAAAGTGTTGGTTGCACCGATTTTGAATATTTGGCTATGGACAGACTTTGTGGAAGAGCTTGTGGGTGTTTTTGGTGATTATCACTTGTGCACGTATGAGCATTTTGTTCACCAATCAAAACCTTACCCCCTTTTAATAGTATTGGCTTTCCTATGGACTCAAAGTGATTTCTCACAAATGTAAAATGTAGAGTCCTCTTCCTTGAAGCTTTGCCAATCCATTTCCTTGCATCTTGGGGTATTTCCAAAATCTTCAAAATCCTTTTGCCATCCCTATCATTGAACTTTTCCTGAAATATACTTAGTGGAAACATTAGTTCAATGACTTATATGTTGTTATTAATTACCAAAACCACCAAGGGAGCAAATGTGCTTTCAATTGGTAATTGATGACAACATATAGATCAAAGCTTCGACAAAGATATAATCAATGAATATAATCGTCGCTTTGAGAAGTATGTGATAAGCAAGAGCTCCCCCTAAATTTGTGCATTATTTTAAATTTGCGTTTGAATGCAAATGCACAATCGATTAGGTACATGGGGCACTTCTTCCATGTCACATACATCTTGGTGGTGTGCGAGAATAATTTAGAGTGAACATCATAGCACAACACAACCAAACAAGGATAATGATCATCTCATAAGCATTAAGATGATAGGAAATAGTAGCACAACACACATAAAGTGTATGATCAAGACACACATAAGTTCAACACAAGCAACCAAAAGACAATTGTTTTTGAAAAAGCAATAAAAACCAAACGCTCTCTCACTTGAAGCATAAAGATCTATATACACTTCTCCCCCTTTGGCAACAAGTTACCAAAAAGTTCAAAGGCATATATCTAAGCGTTCTTGGGCTGATCTCCTCCGGTTGTTGATGAAGGAGTCGAGAGAACAGCGTCGGCGAAGATCTCTGCAGATGTCGTGAATGGAGTTGGTGTGGCAACTGGAGGAACTGGAGCTGATGGAGCAGGAGCTGAGGTGACAGTAGCAGGAGCTGATGAAGAGGGCCTCAAGTCTGGAGCTGGCACAGTGGCTGATCTGGCCTGAGTAGTAAACTGTGTGCCTGGCCTGAGAGGTGATCCATCCTCATCATCATCATCAGAAGAAGAATGAGGAAGAGGCACTGAGTCAACTTCCTTCTTGAGCTCATTGACAGTCTTAGTCAGCCCATCCACCTTATCATTAACGGTCTTGATCCTGTTCTCAAAGATCCTGACAAGACTGTTCTGGTTCTTCAAGATGTCCTTAATGTCCTTCTGCATGCCCTGAACTGATGAGATCAAAATATCCATTTGCTCGTTCCTGGATCTAGGGACTTGAGCACTAGTGGCTCTAGCTGCCTCTGCCTCTGCCTGAGCTGCAGCTGAAGTGGGATGATCTGGGTTCATCTCCACGACGTTGTCCTCGAGATCTGGCTGTAGGGGCAAGTGGGGTCTGTCCAGAGCAAATATATGCTTCTCTAGCTTAGAGTTGATGAGCATCTGGATGTAGGGTGCATAGCAGCAAGAGCGCTTCTGATCAGCAGCAACCCTCTTAACTGTCTCAACAATTAAGTCCATGACTCTAATCCTGGTGTGTCTGTCAAGATGAATCAGCATGTTGATGGAGTAGCCTCGGATCATCTTGTCATCTCCTGACTTGGGCATCAAGGTATGCCTCAGAATAGTGTTCATGGTGCGGAGGCCAGCCTGAAGAAAGTAGATGGATCCTAGCTTGTGAGACTTCACATGAGCAGCAGGGATCACATTGTACATGTTGGCCATAGCATTGTGGCTCTCCTTGGACTCTGAGTAGAGATCCAAATCACCATCCTGTGCCTCAGGGACTCCTAAGATTTCAGTCCATTCCTTAACAGTGGACTCATATCTTGCACCTTCAATCATCCATACAATTCTACCATCTCCATAGAAATGTGCAGTGGAGTAGAATTGCATGATCATCTCATCATTCCAAGCAGTGAACTCTCTGCCAACAAACTCATCCAAACCAATGCAGTGGAAATTGTCTTGGACACTTGGAAAATGGTCTTCATTCTCCTTGATGAATTTCCAGTCCACATATCTCATATTACTCACAGCTGGACTCTTGTGAAAAAGCACAGTCTCATAGAAATGCTGTTGCTCTTTGGTGTAGAATCTGTAGTCCACAGCTGTCTTCCTCCTTTGGGCATTTGGATCAGCAGCTCTCCAAGCCCTCAAACTAGAATCCTTCCTCTTCTTCATATCCTCAGCAAGTGGGTAGCTGGCATTATGTACTTGAAGGTGTGGTCTAAGCTTCATCAGGGTAGACATAGCATCTTCATCCTCAACTCTGGAGGTGTTTCCCTTGTTCTTTTCAGAAGCTGGAATTTGCCTTGAGAACCACTTAGGCTTTTCAGCAGCAGCCTTCTTGCGGGCAGACTTGGTGCTCTTGGAAGTGCCACTCTTTGGCATAGCATCAGACATAAGTTTCTTTTGTTTCTTCTTGGGAGGGGTCTTGACAACTTGCTCTTCCTCCTCCTCAGCAGCAGCACCAACAGCTTTCTCAGGGTCCTCAAACATGGAGGTCTGCCTACCAGTGACATAGACAATACTTTTCCTGGCACCCTTCTTCTCACCTGCCTTCTTAGGCAATGACTTCCTAGGGGGCTCAACAGTCATGGTAGCTCTAGCACTCTCAGGTGCTCTCATAGCTTCAGAGCTAGCATACTCTTTCCTGACAGCTCTCCTTGAAGAGGTGGCTTCATTTGCAGCTTTCTTGGTAGCCTTCTCTTCCTTCTTAGCAAGAACCACTTCTGGCACAAAGTCTGAATCCTCCTGATCAGAATTCAGCTTCTTCCTGGTCCTTGTTGCAGCCTTGGGCAACCCATGGGAACTGGGAGTGTCTGGATCTGAAGATGAACTAGACTCAGGACTAGTGCCTGAACTCATCACAATGTTCTCCTCTTGGAAATTGTTCTCACTGTCCTCAGCACTTGACATACTAACCCTGTGAATAGAGTATAGAGGAGCAGAAGAAGATGACTCATCACAAAATTATCAGCTGGTTTTTGAAAGTTTGAACAAAAGATTCTCAAGGTTTACATTCTGTCACATGCAAATCGGTACAGCCGAAGCAAAAATTTCGGTGCTACCGAGACTGACTTTCTCCTTAACAGAAACTTGGCACTCTTTTCGGTTAGACCGAAAAGAAGTACTCGGTTTCACCGAGAAAGTTCTCAACAGCACAGACAGGCAAATCGGTGACACCGATTTGTTTGCTTCGGTTCCACCGAGTTCCATCGGGCGGACGGCAAACCGTAGAAAATCGATCGTTCTCTAACTACAGGACGTTTTAGGGAATTGAGAGGATTGCAAATGGTGGCTTATAGATAATATTGAATCCAATGCGCGAGAATCAGACGGGGAGCGCAAGGAAGGACGAATCCGTACCCTAACTCGGTGACAGACTCGCTACGGCGGCGACAGCGGCGAAGATGCCCGTCGACGGCGAGGATTCCCAGCGGCGGAGGCGCTCGGGGAGGCAAGGCGACGACCAGGGGGTCCTTCTGCGGCAGTTTAGGGTTTGGGGCGCGACGATTGAAGATTGAAATTTCGAATCGTCGGGACCACAGGCTATATACCCTTCACTGTCGGTGACACCAATTCTAAAATTTCGGTGTCACCGAGTTTCTCAACTCTCAGCTGATAGGGAAACTCGGTGTAACCGAGAATATGGAATCGGTAGTACCGAGGTAGAAAACCAGATCAACCCTAGGCGTTCGGTGAGACCGAGAATTGTGGGTTGGTTCCACCGAGATGCACTTGGGAGATTTTAATGGTCAGTCCTTGTCGATACGGAACTCCGAGTGCTCCACACACAGAGGGATCGAAAAGTACTTGTTCAAATTTTGTGATGCAGCATGAATGGAATATGAGGTGAGAAAGCATAGATTGGTAAAGAGTGGTCCTAGGCATTCTTGTCCATCCAATTGGCAAAAGATAAATCAAAAGCCAAATAGCAACAATTGGATGTCCTCGAATGCAAAAAATAAATGCAGACCAACATGCTCACACAATAAGATGTCAAATGAAATCATGACAAACATGCACAAACACACTAGCATCTAACAAGCACTTGGGCGATGACGAAGTCATCTATATATGAGTATATTGACTTAGGAGCCAAGTAAGAATACTTGATCATAGGTCATACTCATCGTTTAAGCACAAGTGGGGTTACCACTTTTACATAAAGCATTTAATGTTGTCACATACTAAGAGATGCTTAGACTCAAGTCTTAGAGTAAAGCTCCCCCTTGATGTGACATCCCCCCATAAGAGGGATAAACTAACCTTGGGTTTTGTCGATGAAGACTTCATGTCGGTGAGGTAGTGGTGGATGCTCAAGGTTGATGAAGATCACCAAGAGTTGGGAGCATCCTTGTTGTTTCCTTACTCTTCTCACCTACATGGGTTAGTCCCAACATACAAGAGACAAATACAAGGATATCTATGGACATGGAGTGCAAAACATGTGTTATAACGTCCATCGATTTGTTGATTACCTTGTCCCTTGCTTACCTTTGAGGGAATGTGTGACTCCTTGAACTATTGTATAGAGTTGATGTTGACTGTAAATAGTTCTTGCCAATAATGAATGTGAGTGAATTTCATTGGTGGAGTCACCCCTCAAGAACTCTCTAGTTCTTCTTCTTGGGGATCCACATCAAGTTGATGGGGATCCTTGGTGTTGTAGTAGCCTTTGTAGAAGTTGAGCTTGACGTAGCCTTGGGAACCCACTCCACCATAGCTAGGGATTCATCTTCATATGAGTCAATGTCCTCTTGAAGCTTGTTCTTGCCCTTGAGCTTGTGGTCTTGTGGTGGAAGGTCATCTTGAGTGCTTGTTCTCTTGGGAAGAGTATTTTCATACTTCTCCTTTTGAGGAACAAACTTTGGCTCGGGGTATTGACCTTCTTCCCATTAAACTCCATTTGCGTTGAAGTAGCCAACACCACGGTTCTTTCGGTATCCTCCGTGCTTGCGTACAATTTCCTCAAATTGCTTACACCCGGCAAGACTCTTGTAGATACCTTTCTCTATAATTCCTTTCAATAAAGCATTTTCTTGCTCAAATGTAACTTGGCTAAGAGAATCATCATTAGTGGAATCAATAGAACTACTAGGAGCAACATCATTAGGTTTAGCATTTTTATTGTTGCTACTAGATGAAGAAC
The DNA here is from genome assembly GCA_039707655.1 of Elymus sibiricus. Taxonomy (NCBI): domain Eukaryota; kingdom Viridiplantae; phylum Streptophyta; class Magnoliopsida; order Poales; family Poaceae; genus Elymus; species Elymus sibiricus. The sequence goes on along the minus strand of CM077673.1, from coordinate 426,016,437 downwards.
CTTTCTTGCCTTTGTTACTAGATTGCTTAGCTTTAACTTGAGGCATGAATGTAGATAAGAGAAGTTGTTTGGCTAGATAAGATGAAGTCTTCTTTCGGAGATCGTCATTGATAGCTTTAAGAAACTCATGCTCTTGCTCCAAATTGAGCTTCTCAAAGCGTAGCTTCTCATGAGTTCTCACACGCCCTCTATGATCTTCAAGAGTAGATTCATGAGCTAACTTAAGAGTGTTTAGTTCTTTAGTTAGTTCTTCTATTTTCATCTTATCATCATCAATTGACTTATCTTGACTAACATGAGAATTATCAAGTTCATTTTGACTAACATCACTAGTTTTATCAAATAGCAAGTCATCATCACAAAGCAAGTCATCTTCATCACTATTGAAATCAAGATACTCGGGGTGTGATACCTTGGGGCCTTTAGCCATGAAGCAACTTCCACTCCCTTCGTTTGGTGAATCAAATAGATCATGGGAGTTGGTAGTCACTAGAGCAATCCCGGCAACACCATCATCTTGACTATAGTCGGAGTCGGAGTGATAGCTTCTCTCGGAGTTGTTGTCGGAGTCGGAGCCGGAAACCCATTCACCAACACGAGCTTGATGTTTTCTTCTTGTGTAGCTCTTGGTGTACTTGTCCTTCTTCTCCGAATCTCTACTTCTCCTTGAGGGTCTTCGTTCATAACGATCATCTCTACTCCTTCTCTCTCTTTGAGGTGATTCATTCCTTGAGCTTCGTCTTCGAGGTGACTCTTCTCTTCGTTTGTAGGGAGCCGTGCACTCATTGGAGTAGTGTCCGGGCTTCCCACAATTGTAGCAATTGCGGTCATGACTTGACGAACGCTTCTCATCATATCTTGAGTTGGAGCTTCATTCTTTGCCTCTATTCTTGTAGAACTTGTTGAATTTTTTGACCATGAGACTTATCTCTTCATTGGTGACAAGGTTGTCGCTTGAAGTTGCGGGAGCATCACTTGTGGCTTTGTAAGCACCGCTAGACTTGTGGTGAAGCTCTTCTTTGTCCTTGAGTGTCATCTCATGAGCAACAATCCTTCCAATGACTTCCGTAGGCTTGAGATCTTTGTAGTTGGGCATCATTTGGATCAATGTGCACACGGTGTCATATCTCTCATCCAAAGCTCTAAGTATCTTCTTGATGATGAATTTGTCGGTCATTTCTTCGCTTCCTAAGCTGGCAATCTCATTGGTGATGAGAGCTAGCCTAGAGTACATCTCTGCGACTCCTTCACCATCCTTCATCTTGAACTTGTCAAGCTGACTTTGAAGAACATCTAACTTGGATTCTCTCACGGACTCGGTTCCTTCGTGCATATCAACCAAAGTATCCCAAATCTCTTTTGCATTCTCAAGACGGCTGATTTTGTTGAATTCTTCGGGGAATAGACAATTGAAGAGAATGTCACATGCTTGAGCATTGTATTGCAACATCTTCAATTCTTCCGCGGTCGCTACACGATCCGGTTCCTTTCCATCACCAAAGAATTCACCTTGCAAGCCAACACGAACAACAGCCCAAACGGCGGGGTTATGACCAAAAATATGCATTTTCATTTTGTGCTTCCAACTAGCAACATTAGTGCCATCAAAGTACGGACCTCTACGGTGATAATTACCCTCACTAGACGCCATACTCTCCTAGGTTGTGAGACCAATGCAATGGAGACCAAAGCTCTGATACCACTTGTAGGACCGAAAGTATGTCTAGAAGGGGGGGTGATTAGACTACTTGACCAAATAAAAGTTTTGCCTATACCAAATTTTAGAGTTGGCAGTTTTTAGCATTTCGTAGCAAGTCAAGTACACCCTACACATGCAAGTCTAAGAGTATAGCAGCGGAAAGTAACAACAAGCATGAGTAGAAAGGATAGGGTAGGAAGATCAAATGCAATTGTAGACACGATGATTTTTCCCGTGGTTCCGATAGGTGGTGCTATCGTACATCCACGTTTATGGAGTCTTCAACCCACGAAGGGTAACGGTCGCGAGAGTCCACGGAGGGCTCCACCCATAAGGGTCCACGAAGTAGCAACCTTGACTATTCCATAATGGCTTCCGTCCACGAAGGACTAGCTTCACTATGGGTAGATCTTCACGAAGTAGGCGATCTCCTTGCCCTTACAAACTTCTTGGTTCAACTCCACAACACGAAGTAGGAGGCTCCCAAGCGACACCTAACCAATCTAGGAGATACCACCCTCCAAAAGGTAATAGGCTCGGTAATGACGATGAACTCCTTGCTCTTGTGCTTCAAGATGATAGACTCCTCAACACACAATCACTCTCTCACAGATTTGGCTTGGTGGAAGAGATGGGATTGGTGGAAAGCAACTTGGGGAGGCTAGAAATCAAGATCCATATGGTTGGAGTGGAAGATCTTGACCTCAACACAAGGGTAGGTGGCTCTCTCTCAGAAAACTGGATGGGGCAAGTATGGAATAGTTCTGAGTGCTTCTCTTTCGAGTAGGTGGTGGTGAAGGGGTATATATAGGCATCCCCAAAAATCCAACCGTTACACACAAAATGACCAACTCGGTGACACCGATGTGTTAATCTCGGTGGTACCGAAGTGACCAAAAGGTGGCAACTTTTGAATCTCGGTGAGACCGATATAGGAAACTCGGTTGCACCGATAAGGTGACCAACGGTCAGATTGACATTCTTGGCGACACCGATCCAACAATCTCGGTGGTACCGATATTGTGAATTTGCGTAATAGAAAGTTGGCAACCTAAACTCGGTGGCACCGGAATGGAATTGGTTGCACCGAAGTGGCTAAGGTTTGGCTGAGTCTGTCTGAGTTTGGGAATCGGTGGCACCGAGTGGAAAGTGTTGGTTGCACCGATTTTGAATATTTGGCTATGGACAGACTTTGTGGAAGAGCTTGTGGGTGTTTTTGGTGACTATCACTTGTGCACGTATGAGCATTTTGTTCACCAATCAAAACCTTACCCCCTTTTAATAGTATTAGCTTTCCTATGGACTCAAAGTGATTTCTCACAAATGTAAAATGTAGAGTCCTCTTGCTTGAAGCTTTGCCAATCCATTTCCTTGCATCTTGGGGTATTTCCACAATCTTCACAATCCTTTTGCCATCCCTATCATTGAACTTTTCCTGAAATATACTTAGTGAAAACATTAGTTCAATGACTTATATGTTGTTATTAATTACCAAAACCACCAAGGGAGCAAATGTGCTTTCAATGTTCTACGAAGAAGGGCAAATGTCACGGGAAGACGTCCAAACACGCGTAGCCGCTCAGCGTCTCGATCTGAAGCCTTTCACTTCGCTCGGGTCCTTCCTCCCTGATTAAAAAGGATGGCAAGACATGTTGGAGTGATTGACGATATATGACGATGTGTCCGATTAGTCACTACTTTCTCTATGACGAAACTTTGAATTATGCACGACGAAACTTTGTGATGTTTTTAAACCATCCTCCTCAACTAGCGAAGATCACTCTAGTTAGGGCAGTTTGGGTACGATGAACTTTGTTATTTATGCTTATGATATGTTGCTTCTATTTTTGCTAACTCTGTCTCTTTCTGTTGCTCAACTATATATTATGTTGCATATTATCGACTCATGTGACGATGCAGGTACATAGATCATTGATGTCTACTACGCAACCTTCTTCTTGTAGACTCGTGTTGGGCCTCCAAGCGCAGAGTTTTGTAGGACAGTAGCAAATTTCCCTCAAGTGGATGACCTAAGGTTTATCAATCGGTGGGAGGCGCAGGATGAAGATGGTCTCTCTCAAACAACCCTGCAACCAAATAACAAAGAGTCTCTTGTGTCCCCAACACACCCAATACAATGGAAAATTGTATAGGTGCACTAGTTCGGCGAAGAGATGGTGATACAAGTGCAATATGGAAGGTAGAAATAGGTTTTTGTAATCTGAAAATATAAAAACAGCAGGGTAGCAAGTAACAAAAGTGAGCAAAAACGGTATTGCAATGCTTGGAAACAAGGCCTAGGGTTCATACTTTCACTAGTGCAAGTTCTCTCAACAATACTAACATGGTTGAATCGTATATAAATCCCTCACGTGCGACAAAGAGTTCACTCCAAAGTCACAAATAGCGGAGAACAAACGAAGAAATTATTGTAGGGTACGAAACCACCTCAAAGTTATCTTTTCCGATCAATCATATGAGCTATCCCTATAAGTGTCAGGAACAGCCCTAGAGTTCGTACTAAAATAACACCTTAAGATACACATCAACCAAAACCCTAATGTCACCTAGATACTCCAATGTCACCACAAGTACCCATGGGCTTGATTATACGATATGCATCACATAATTTCAGATTCATCTATTCAATCCAACACAAAGAACTTCAAAGAGTGCCCCAAAGTTTCTACCGGAGAGTCAAGACGAAAACGTGTGCCAACCCCTATGCATAGATTCCCATGGTCACGGAACCCGCAAGTTGATCACCAAAACATACATCAAGTGGATCAATAGAACATCCCATTGGCACCACAGATATCCCATCGCAAGACATACATCAAGTGTTCTCAAATCCTTAAAGACTCAATCCGATAACTAAACTTCAAAGGGAAAACTCAATTCATCACAACTAGATAGAGAGGGGAAGCACTCCATATGATTCATCTATATTAATAAAGCTCGCGGTACATCAAGATCGTTCCATCTCAAGAACACGAGAGAGAGAGATCAAACACATAGCTACTGGTACATACCCTCAGCCCCAAGGGTGAACTGATCCCTCCTCGTCATGGAGAGTGTCGGGATGATGAAGATGGCCTCCGGTGATGGTTTCCCCCTCCGGCAGGGTGCCGGAACGGGCTCCCGATTGGTTTTTCGTGGCTCTGGAGGCTTGCGGCGGCGGAACTCCCGATCTAGGTTTATTTTCGGAGGTTTCTCTATTTATAGGAATTTATGGCGGTGGAAACAAGTCAGGATGGGCCACGAGGTGACGACAAGCCAGGGGGGCGCGCCCTAGGGGGGGACGCCCCCCAGGCTTGTGGTGGCCTCGTGGCTCCCCTGGCCCAACTCCAACTCTCCCTGGGCTTCTTCTGGTCCATAAAAATTCACCGTAGATTTTTATTCCATTTGGGCTCCGTTTGATATTCCTTTTCTGTAAAACCCAAAAACACAGAAAAAACAGGAACTGGCGCTGGGCTCTAGGTTAATAGGTTAGTCCCAAAAATAATATAAAGTTGTAGTAAAATGATTGTAAAACATCCAAGAATGATAATATAACAGCATGGAACAAGCAAAAATTATAGATACGTTGGAGACGTATCAATCATCGATGGCGAAGTAGTGCTACACCGTGTATGTAGGGAAGGGTCCAGGAGTGTACGAAGAGTGTCCTGAGTGCCAGGCCCAAGTGCACCAGTTTTCGGGCGGCAGCCAGAGAGGGTTCGATAGCAGAGCCGAAGCATAAGATAGTTACTTGAGGTGGTGCACGCTAGCGCGACAGAGGGATCGGAACCGGCGCCTCAAAAATTACATTATCGCGCTCTTGCTGATAGTGATCACTCTTCTCTTCTATATCTTTGTTTAGATATAGATGATGAGCATGTGTATGTGATGACCATGCAGTTGCTTGTATTCGAGACATGATTTGTGGTGGATTATGATGAGACGATATGATATGTGTTGGATGATATGATGATATGATGAGACTATTATGTGTATGATATGATGAGCATATTGCATGTTTCTGATATGATTATAATAATGTATAAAACCTGTACAAATACAGCGCAAATACGCAGCAGAAAAAAAAATATGCGTAAATATAGCAGTAGCGGGCTTTAGCAGGAAGCAGTAGCGCAGAGTGCCAGCGCTACAGCTTTGTAGCAGTAGCTATGTAGCAGTAGCGCCTGTGGGGTCTACGCTACAGTTAAGTAGCAGTAGCGCTGGCCGGAACTACGCTACTGCTAAGTAGGTATAGCAGTAGCGCAGGAAAACCAATGCTACTGCTATAGGTTAGCTGTTGCGCCGTACTAGTAGCGCTTGTCCCCGCGCTACTCCTAGCCTTTTCCCTAGTAGTGCACCCTAAATCACACCTACACATATGCAAACTAAGAAGTTAACTTGAGCACACACTAACCCACACACTAATACTATACCACTAAGACACACCCTAGCACACACTAACACACACTAGCTAATAGTAACACTAGCTAACACACTAACTCACTAATAGTACCACTAACCACAAAATTGAGATACCTAATTAACAGTACGACACCTACACATGTGCAAACTAAGAAGTTAATTTGAGCTCAAATTGCATCTAAATCAAATAAACTCCCACATACACTCCTCCATTAAAACCCACAAATCACTCTAATTCTAGAGCATGAAATGTGCTAAACTACCAATGAGAGACGAAAGGATGAAGTTGCTAACCTTTTAAAGCACTTGGATAGTTGGTGCACCGCCAAATCTAGAGAAATCTTAGGGAAAATGGAGCTTTGAGGTCAAGCTTGGAGGAAGAACAGAGGAGAAGAATGGATTGTGTGGCCTCAAGTGGCATCATGTGCTCTCAGGCATTTCATCGAGCACCTCTTGTGCATAGGAAGGTAAAACAAACTAGTACCCACCTTCTATGAGGAAACAAACAGAGGAGAGGGCGGGCAGGGGCGTGTATATAAATAGGCAAATTTTTAGTCCCGGTTGGGGTCTAAAACCGGGACTGAAGACAGAACTTTAGTCCCGGTTTGCGACACCAACCGGGACTAAAGGTATCACACGTGCCGCAACCCCTTTAGTCCCGGTTGTTGTGCGCAACCGGGACTAAAGGTCCCATTCGAACCGGGACTCATGTCTGCCGAGCCCCGTCCGCCGTCCTAGCCGCATTAGTGCCGGTTCGTAACGCGACCAGGACTATTGCTCCAATCCGGCTAGAACGAAAGCCCTATTTTCTACTAGTGATACACTTTAAAAACAAAAGATGATCAAATAATTCCATCTAGCAATGGACCGGTCACTCAATGTTTTTTGTTGACTGGATCAACTTTCGTGTCTTAACTGTAACATGTATAACCCATGAGCAGTAGAACACATGATGAGCCCACCAAGAATTATTGTGATGCACACTTGCAACTACCATGGAAATCTTGGTGTGGTCAGCAGAGCAGAGCACAGCTAGCTAGTCAGCTCTTAACTCAAATTCTCTGAGTTGTGTAAACAAGTTGTCAAGATTGGGTTGCATCGACATGCCGCTGGAATAACACATATACTCCCTCCGTTCTTAAATATAAGGCTTTTTAAAGATTTCAGTATAAATTATATATGAAGTCAAATGAGTGAATCTACACTCTAAAATAAGTCTATATTTATCCGTTTGTAGTTCGTATCGAAATCTCTAAAATGGCTCATATTTAGAAACGGAGGAAGTACATGACAGCTCGGATGACAGGCAATTCGAAGATAAGCTCTACTGAGTACTATTCAGTGGCGGTGGACTGGCACAACTAGTCAGCCGGTTTTGGAACTGGTCACAAACACCACTCCATCTGTGAAAATCCACCAAAACACTAAGTTGCAAAACAAAACAAAACAAAAATCCCAAACCATTTCACGGCTACTGTATGTCCAGAGAAACCACCACACCGGTGAGACCATCTTTCCGGCAATCACACCGACTCCATATCATCAGGTGAGATCATGTGATCTTTTAGTTAGTTTCTTGCTGGTCTATCATACACCAAGAATTAACTAATTATTCCTTATTACAGTCTCGGTCACCATCCGAAGCACCATGGATCCTGCTGATGCTGTTGCCAACCTTTTATTCCCTCTGCTAGCAATCGATTCTTCTCTCCAGAGGAGGCCTCGGACAATTCCATGGCCAAGCCCTCAACGGTGTGGATCAACAACGCCGCATCTTTTCAACTTTATAAGAGTCTTGATTCCATGCTGCCGGTGCGTCCGATTGTCATCCGCTCTCTACAAGATGATTCTAGTGTCGAATTTGCATTTGGCACATGGTTCGTATGTGTCTCCACCCCCACGAGTGACATGTTCTTCTTTGCCGTATTCTTTTTCTCATTCTAAAGTGACCCCTATCAACCACGATTGATGTCAATAATAAGAAAAACCTTATGGGCAAACAAGTAATAGTGGTGTGGGGTAAATGGGTCGCGCTACTGCTAAGTAGCGCGGGTAAAGCCCAACGATACATGTGAACATTAGTAGTAGGACGGGTTCACCACATCCGTGCTACGATTAAGTGGTCCCCACCCTGTCCCCATGGGCTGGCCAGAGTAGTAGCGTGTGGGCACGGGTCCGCACTACTGCTAAGCCTAATAGCAGTAGCGCGGGCTTGTTTACCCCCACTACTACTATGGATACAAGGGACCAGCTCTCTAGCCCCACCTAGCAGCAGCGTGGGATATGCTGCCCATGCTACAGCTAATGGGCTTAGAAGTAGCGTGGGCCCATGGCTCCGCACTACTGTCAAACCACACTTATCCTCTCTTTACCGCGCACGTCCACCCTCACTCTCCTTCACTCTCCCTCTTAACAACCTACGTGGAGTATGACATATGCAATGGGGGCATGCACGTGTCTAGTTGATGAGAATTCAAGTTCAAACTACTTCAAGTTACTGGATGAACGAAAGCCAAATCTGGGTTGCATGCCAATAACTCCAATCTCTTGTCATGAATTACAACATCATCAGTTATTCAAAATGATCGACTTTTCTTACTTTGATATAAATCCCACAGTTTTGACTGCAATAAGCATCAATGATTGTCCACAGTCCTGCTTGAAGAATTGTTCTTGCATGGCAGTTTCGTTCAGAGATGGCAAATGCATATGGTTGACGAAGGTCTTCTCCTTGCAATCAATAAAACCTGAAAATGTTGGCCACAACTCCACTGATTACCTCAAGGTGCAAACTAGCCCCTCAAGGTGCTACACTTGGAGCTATTACTTAATGTTGTATTTCTTGTCATTGTTGTCATTCTTTATCAACAAAGGACAAGGAACAACGAAGTGGGAAGTGAAGGATTTGATTTTGATCAATTAACTGTAATGCCAACAGGGTTTTCTTGTAAAATGTTGACAGAATGCACGGAAGGATTAGGCACAAAGCTCGGAGAAGGTGGGCCTGTGTCGGTTTTTTAAAGGAAATTAGGTGAAGAGATAGTTGCAGTTAAACGTTTGGAAGGTGCTAGACAAGGAAAGAAAGAATTCTTACCAGAGGTTGAGACTATTGGAAGCATTGAACACATCAATCTTGTTTGCCTGATTGGGTTTTGTGCAGAGAAGACCGAGAGACTTCGGGCATATGAACATATGTCAAGAGGGTCGCCTGATAGGTGGATTTGTTACCGTCATAACAACGACCCTCTTGATTGGTGCACCCATTCTAGGATCATATTGGATATTGCGAAGGGTGTGTTATCTCCATGAGAAGTTCAAGCGGAACATTGCTATCTAGATAGAGACGATCCGGAGCAGCCAGACGGTGATGGAGGGGCGGGACCTGCAGTTCCTGATGCGGAGCATCCTACGGACATCACCATGTCAAGAGTCCGCTTGGCAAGTGACACGTGCGACCTCTACTTCACATACATAAAGGTGAATCATCTCCTTTACACGTGTCCACTTGACCCCTTCGAGGATGGCATACTACTTGACACTCCTTCCGTGTGCATACATAGGTATTGCCGGACGTCTGACAGCCTCCGGACGTCCGACGCCTGGAGTCCATCCCTGCCAGAGGATGAGGAGAATCTACAGCGACCGGATGACCGACGCCTTCCGGACATCCGACAGACTCCAGCGCCCAGACGTCCGAGCCCATCAGGAAATCCGGCGCCAAGTCACCCGCGCCGAAATGACGGAAGTCCGAAGACCTCCGGACGACCGAGCCACGGGCGTCCGACACGCTCTCGACTTCCGGACCCTCCCGAGCGTCCGGATGCCCGACGCCCTCCGGACGTCTGGCACCTTCCTGTGTGCAACCGCGGGCCTTGGTCCTTGTATCCCTTCTCCACTTACCCCTTCATGGCCAAGACTATATATACTCTCCCCCTCCCTCCTTTCTAGGGTTAGCATTGGTTTAGCTCATAGATAGATGAGCCTTTGCTCCTTCCACTACCTCTCCCATGGAGTAGATGCCTCTATGAGAGAAGATCCCTAGTGGATGTCAAGGCCCCCTTGCGTGGGAAGATCCCTAGTGGATTCAAGGCCCCATCTCCCCGTGGGATTTGGGATGAACTCTACCATGTATCCTCTTTCCCTTTGTTGTTCTTGTACCCTTGTGGATCTTGTGTGGATGTGAGCATAGTGGACGTGTAATCGGACTTGTTTTCTGTGTTTCTCTTGTGATTCCCCCCTCGTGTTCTTCGTGTTCATTCACAAATCTACCTCCAATTCATGAAAGATCGACGCACACGGGCGTGCCCCATATCAGTTCCCTTTAGGTATATTTCACACTTGGCAGAGCAGTGATGGGGTCACATCACGATGCTTTACAACGGGGCCCCACACACTAGCACACCATGTTTTTCTTTGACGGTGCGAGATGTGCATGTAGAAGCCTTTTCTTTTCGATTTTGGATGTAGAAGAAGCTTTTTTTTGGTTGAGGAGAAAAAAGCTTCACATTAGTCCTACCAACACAACACAGAAGGCAGGGCTTTGCGAAGTGAAGAGCGGGAAGTATCTGTTGTTGTGGGATGCACGGAAGGCTGTTCTCCCAGTTTTCTGCTTGTCCTAAACCTGCTGGTGGGCTCGCGCGAGGTAATGATAAAAACAGAATTTTTGATGTGGAATGCTACCTAACATATTTATCCATGTAATATTCCTTATTGTGGCATGAATGTTTAGATCCATGAGATTCAAAACAAAAGTTTAATATTGACATAAAAACAATAATACTTCAAGCATACTAACAAAGCAATCGTATCTTTTCAAAATAGCATGGCCAAAGAAAGTTATCCCTACAAAATCATATGGTCTGGCTATGCTCCATCTTCCCCACACAAAGTATTTAAATCATGCACAACCCCGATGACAAGTCAAGCAATTGTTTCACACTTTTATGTTCTCAAACCTTTTCAACTTTCACGCAATACATGAGCGTGAGCCATGGATATAGCACTATAGGTGAAATAGAATATGGTGGAGGTTGTGAGGAAAAAAGGAGAAGATAGTCTCACATCAACTAGGCGTATCAACGGGCTATGGAGATGCCCATCAATAGATATCAATGTGAGTGAGTAGGGATTGCCATGCAACGGATGCACTAGAGCTATAAGTGTATGAAAGCTCAAAAGAAACTAAGTGGGTGTGCATCCAACTTGCTTTCTCACGAAGACCTAGGGCAATTTGAGGAAGCCCATCATTGGAATATACAAGCCAAGTTATATAATGAAAATTTCCCACTAGTATATGAAAGTGACAAAATAGGAGACTCTCTATCATGAAGATCATGGTGCTACTTGAAGCACAAGTGTGGAAAAGGATAGTAGCATTGTCCCTTCACTCTTTTCTCTCATTTTTTTCTCTTTTTTTTGGTGGGCATTTTTGGCCTCTTTTTTTTATTTGGGCTTCATTGGCCTCTTTTATTATTTGTAAAGTCCGGAGACTCATCCCATCTAATGAGGGAATCATAGCTTCCATCATCCGTTTCTCTCACGGGACAATGCTCTAATAATGATAATCATCACACTTTTATTTACTTACAACTCAAAACTTAGAACAAAATATGACTCTATATGAATGCCTCCGGCGGTGTACCGGGATGTGCAACGATCTAGCATAGCAATTGACATCAAAAAATGGACATGCCATGAAAACATCATGCTGGCTTTCTTACGATCTTGCAAAGCAATATGATAATGATGGTGCGTGTCATAATGAACGGAACGGTGGAAGTTGCATGGCAATATATCTCGGAATGGCCATGGAAATGCCATAATAGGTAGGTATGGTGGCTGTTTTGAGGAAGGTATATGGTGGCTGTTTTGAGGAAGGTGGGTTTAATGCACCGGCGAAAGTTGCGCGGTACTAGAGAGGCTAGCAAAGGTGGAAGGGTGAGAGTGCGTATAATCCATGGACTCACATTAGTCATAAAGAACTCACATACTTATTGCAAAAGTCTATTAGTTATCGAAGCAAAGTATTAGACGCATGCCACTAGGGGAGAGGTTGGTAGGAGTTAACCATCGCGCGCTCCCGACCCTCACACGAAGGATGGCAATCAATAAATAAATCATGCTCCGACTTCGTTACATAACGGTTCACCATACGTGCATGCTACGGGTATCACAAACTTCAACACAAGTATTTCTACCAATCCACAATTACTCACTAGCATGACTCTAAATATCACCATCTTTATATCTCAAAACTATATGCAAGGAATCAAACTTCTCATAGTATTCAATGCACTTAATATGAAAGTTTTTATTATATCCCTCTTGGATGCCTATCATATTAGGACCAAATTCATAACCTAAGCCAATTACCATGCTGTTTAAAGACTCTAAAAATAATATAAGTGAGGTACGAGAGTTCAATTATTTCTATAAAATAAGACACCACCGTGCTCTAAAAAGATATAAGTGAAGCACTAGAGCAAAATTGCCTAGCTCAAAAGATATAAGTGAAGCACATAGAGTATTCTAATAAATTCACGATTCATGCGTGTCCCTCTCAAAAAGATGTGTGCAGCAAGGATGATTGTGGAAAACTAAAAATCAAAGACTCAAATCATACAAGACGCTCCAAGCAAAACACATATCATGTGGTGAATAAAAATATAACCTCAAGTAAATTTACCGATGAATTGAAGACGAAAGAGGGGATGCCTTCCGGGGCATCCCCAAGCTTAGGCTCTTTGGTATCCTTGAATATGGCTTGGGGTGCCTTGGGCATCCCCAAGCTTAGGCTCTTGCCACTCCTTATTCCATGGTCCATCAAATCTTTACCCAAAACTTGAAAACTTCACAACACAAAACTCAACAGAAAACCCCTGAGATCCGTTAGTATAAGAAAAATAAATCACCACTTTAGGTACTGTTGTGAACTCATTCTTTATTTATATTTGTGTAATATCTACTGTATTCCAACTTCTCCATGGTTCATACCCCCCGATACAACCCATAGATACATCAAAATAGGCAAACAACACAAAGAAAACAGAATCTGTCAAAAACAGAACAGTCTGTAGAAATCTGTAGACTTCGAATACTTCTGTAACTCCAAAAATTCTGAAACATTAGGACAATCAGGGTAATTTGTATATCAATCTTGTGTAAAACTTTCAGACTCATTCGACGCCCTGGTGAATTTATAAAATTCCTGGACTGAGCGCAAAAGTTTCTGTTTTCCAGCAAAATCAAATCAACAATCACCGTAGACCATCCCAAAGGTCTTACTTGGCTAAAACACTAATTAAAACACAAAAACACAATTACTACAGAAGTAATAATGTGCAAAACACACAAAAAAAGAAACAAAAAACAGAAAGCAAAAAATAAAATTGGGTTGCCTCCCAACAAGCGCTATTGTTTAACGCCCCTAGCTAGGCATAACGCAATAGATCTAGGTACTGTCATCTTTGGTATGCAATCCATAAGTAGCTCTCATAATAGATTCATAAGGCAATTTAATTTTCTTTCTAGGAAAGTGTTCCATGCCTTTCCTTAACGGAAATTGGAATCTAATGTTTCCTTCTTTCATATCAATAATTGCACCAATCGTTCTAAGGAAAGGTCTACCAAGAATAATAGGACGTGTAGGATTGCAATCTATATCAAGAACAATGAAATCTACGGGCAGATAATTCCTATTTGCAACAATAAGAACATCATTAATCCTTCCCATTGGTTTCTTAATAGTGGAATCCGCTAGATGCAAATTTAAAGAGCAATCATCAAGATCATGGAAACCTAGCACATCACATAAAGTTTTCGGAATCGTGGAAACGCTAGCACCCAAATCACAGAAAGCATGGCACTCATAATCTTTAATTTTAATCTTAATAGTAGGTGACCACTCATCATAAAGCTTTCTAGTTATAGAAACTTCCAACTCAAGTAAAAGCTTTATTTTGGTCATAAGCATGCGGAGAATTCAACATGGATTGCAACAAGGAAATACAATCAATCAAAGAACAACTATCATAATTAAAGTCCTTGAAATTCAAAAGAGTGGGTTCATTGCTATTTAAAGTTTTGACCTCTTCAATCCCACTTTTATCAATCTTAGCATTAAGATCTAAAAACTCCGAATCATTGAGACGCCTTTTAACTAAAGTTGACTTATCTCTAGTCCCACCTTTATCAAGATTTATATTAGAAAACAAATATTCAATAAGAGTCACATCAATCACTTTAAGATCTTCATCATTATTTAAAGATACTGGCTTCGCGGCCATTTTATTGACTAAGGTAGCTTGTTTATCAGAAATTTGGCCTACTAAATAATCAAGATGAGCAAACTGAGATTTCAAACCATAAAATTCCTTAGTCATATCATCAAGTTCTTTATTCATGTATTCCAACATAGTCTTTTGTTCTTTAAGCTCGTTCCTAAAGAAACTATTATGGTCAAATTGGAGCAACATGAAACTTTTAGCATTATTCTCAATGTCTTCCAACCTCCTAAGATGAGGATCAAAGTTTTTGGGTTGAGCCATAAAGACGAGCAACCGATTTAACACACAAGCAAGTAAAAGCAAACGAAAAGACGAACGGAAGAAGGGCGAATAAAAAGGCAAATTATTTTGGTTTTTCCTGAAAATCGTTTTAGAAGTGGGGGAGAGGAAAACGAGAGGCAAATGGCAAATAAAGTAAATGCAAGAGATGAGTTTGTGATGGGTACTTGGTAGGCTTGATGTAGATCTCCTCGGCAACGGCGCCAAAAATCCTTCTTGCTAGTTCTTGAGCTTGCGTTGGTTTTCCCTTGAAGAGGAAAGGGTGATGCAGCAGAGTAGATAAGTATTTCCCTCGGTTGTTGAGAACCAAGGTATCAATCCAGTAGGAGACACAAGCAAGTCACCAATAGATGCACCTACACAAATAATCAAACACTTGCACCCAACGCTATAAAGGGGTTGTCAATCCCTTCACGGTTACTTGCAAGGATGAGATCCAATAGAGATAGATGGGAAAAGAATACTAAAACAAAAAGTAAAACGGTAAATAGATCTGAAAATATAATATGGAAAATAGACCCGGGGGCCATAGGTTTCACTACAGGTTCTCTCTTGAAGGCAAATAATACGGTGGGTGAACAAATTACTGTCGAGCAATTGATAGAAAAGCGCATAGTTATGACGATATCCAAGGCAATGATTATGCATATAGGCATCACGTCCGTGTCAAGTAGACCTAAACAATTCTGCATCTACTACTATTACTCCACACATTGACCGACTCCTGCCTGCATCTAGAGTATTAAGTTCATGAAGAACAGAGTAACGCATTAGGTAAGATGACATGATGTAGAGGGATAAACTCAAGCAATATGATGAAAACCCCATCTTTTTATCCTTGATGGCAACAATACAAATACCTACCTCGCTACCCCTACTTTGTCACTGGGTGAGGACATCGCAAGATTGAACCCAAAACCAAGCACTTCTCCCATTGCAAGAATTACCAATCTAGTTAGCCAAACCAAACCAATAACTCGAAGAGACTTGCAAAGATATGAAATCATGCATATAAGAATTCAGAAAAGACTCAAATAATATTCATAGATAATCTGATCATAAACCCACAATTTATCGGATGTCGACAAACACACTGCAAAAGAGTATTACATCGGATAGATCTCCATGAAGATCATGGAGAACATGGTATTGAAGATCATAGAGAGAGAAGAAGCCATATAGCTACTAGCTATGGACCCGAAGGTCTGTGGTGGACTACTCACGCGTCATCGGAGGGGCAATGGAGTTGATGTAGATGCCCTTCGTGATCGAATCCCCCTCCGGCAGATTACCGGAAAAGGCTCCAAGATGGGATCTCACGGGAACAGAGGGTTTCGGTGGCGGAAAAGTATTTTCGTGGCTTGTTCTGGTATTGGGAGAATATTTGGGAATTTATAGGCTGAAGAATAGGGTTAGGAGGTCTGCCGTGGGGCCACAAGCCAGGGGGGCGACGCCCCCCCCTAGGGCGCGCCCCTATGGCTTGTCGCCACACGGCAGGTCTCCTGCCTTCGTCTCCAAGTCTGGTAGGTTTCTTCTGGTCCAAGAAAAATCGTTCCGAAGATTTTATTCCATTTGGACTCCGTTTGATATTCCTTATCTGCAATACTCAAAAACAAGGAAAAAACAGAAACTGGCACTAGGCACTAGATTAATAGGTTAGTCCCAAAAATAATATAAAATAGCATATTAATGCATATAAAACATCAAAAACAGATAATATAATAGCATGGAACAATCAAAAATTATAGATACGTTGGAGACGTATCAGGTAACCACACGATCGCATCGTGCTGAGATCCCCACACCACGACTGTAACTGTATGATACATCTCAAACGTATCTATAAATTTTTATTGTTCCATGATATTATATTATTATTCCAGGATGCTTTTTAGGCATTTACTTGTTGTTTTATATTATTTTTGAGCACTAACCTATTAAGCCAGTGCCTAGTGTCAGTTGTTGTTTTCTGCTTGTTTTTGGCCTTCCAGGAGTACCATACCAAACGAAGTCCAAATACCCTGAAACATTTTGATGATTTTTTCAGGACAAAAATAAGACCTGAAAGCATCAGAGGGAGACCGGAGGCCACAAAGGGTGGCACCAATCCAACGGGGCACGCCCAGGGGGGTGGTCACACCCTGATGGCTTGGGGCCACCTCCCACGGCCTCCTGACCAATTCTCTGGCCTATGAATTCTCTAATATCCACAAAATGCTAGAGATCCTCCCGAAACACTTTTTCCGCCGCCGCAATTCCCTGTTCCGCCGTGTGCCCATCTGGAGCCCTGTTCCGGTGCTCTGTCGGAGGGGGGTCAATCACGGCGGGCCTCTACATCAACCTTGTTGCTCCCATGGTGATGTGTGAGTAATTCACCGCAGATATGCGGGTCCATAGTTAGTACCTAGATGGCTATCTCTCCCTCTCTCTCTCTCTCTCTCTCTCTCTGTCTCTATGTTCTTCAATGCAATGATCACCGCGATTCACATGGTGATTTATCATATATAAACATCTTTGCGGTGTCTTTGTTGGGATCCGATGTATTGTGGGTTTATGTTCAGATTATTCATGAAAATATATTGAATCCTTGCTAGTTATGCATGATTGTTATAGCTTCGTAATGCTCTCTAATCTATCGGTTTGGTTTGGCAACTAGATTGATTTATCTTCGGTGGGAGTGCTGCGTTGCAGTGGGTTTAATCTTGCGCTGCTTAATCCCAGTGACAGAAAGGGACATGAAACATATTGTATTGCTGCCACTAAGGGTAAAACGATGGGGTTCATTCATATTAATTGAATTTACTTTGCCTACATCATGTCATCCTCCTCCAAGCATTATTCTGTTTTTAATCAATACTCTAGATGCATGCTGGATAGCGGTCGATGGGTGGAGTAATAGTAGTAGATCAGGAAGGAGTCGGTCTAGCTGCTTATGGACATGATGCCTATATACATGATCTTTGCCGTGAATAAATATTACACAACTATGCGCTTTTCTATCAATTGCCCAACGGTAATTTGTTTATCCACCGTATGTTTCTTCAAGAGAGAAGCCTCTAGCGAGCCCCCGGGTCTCTTCACAAATATATTTACAAAAACTCTAAATACCTTGCTGCCATTATTTACTTTCTTTTTATTTTCAATTTATATTTATCGATTTATCTATCTATCAGTACTTATTGCTTGCAAGTAACAAGTTCAAGGGGATTGACAACCCTCTTGCCCGCGTTGGGTGCAAGTGTTTGCTCTTTTGTGTGTAGGCACTAAAGAAGGGAATTTGTGTGGTTCTCCTATTGGTTTGATAACATTGGTTCTCACTGAGGGAATTACTTACCTCTAGTGTGCTGCATCATCCCCTCCTCTTCAGGGAAAATACCAAGCTTACAAGTATTAGGAGCAATTTCTGGCGCCATTACCCGGGAGCATCATCAAATTCCTATCAAGTACCTTCTCACAAATTATCATTCACTTCTTCTACTTTTTATTTGGTGTTATATTTTTCTGGCTATGAAAATAATAAAAAATACAAAAATATTTATCTTTGCTAGGAACTTGTTTGCTTTTCTCGTTTGTCTGGACCACCTGTTAATGTCTCCACAGATTTTTAAGTACTATACTTAAAAAAACAGGGTGAGAATCTGAAAGAATCATGGTATCGTATAATAGTCTCATAATAATGCCACTATAAGAATGTTATTAAAATCCTCCTTTGTAACATTTATATAGGTCTAGGGATGTCTAATAGACAGGTTCTAGACTTTGCTGCCAAAGGAAATTTTACTGAGCTGGATTCCAGCGTTGCGTATGAAATAGTAGAAGGAATAGTAGTAACTCCCCCATTTCCTCAGATATCTTCTTTTACACATGAGGGGATCCAAATATTAGAAAAGTTAGGGGATTCACACAAAAAATATTAGTGCGATACAAAAAGTTAACGAACCTATCAAAACTTTAGGTCCTAGCTTTCATCGCATGAATTCTTTTCGTACCACCGCTAATAAAAATCTTGAGTCCTTAGAGAAACTAATGAAAAAACTTTTAGAGGATACAGTTAAAAGGAAAGAACCTCCGGGGTTTGAAAAGGGCCCCGCTAAGGTAGCCAAAGTAGATAGCAACAAGGACAACACTTGACACTATACGTTATGCCTAGCTAGGGGCATAAAACGATAGCGCTTGTTGGGAGGCAACCCAATAGTTATCTTTAATATTTGTTTTTACTTTCTGTCTTGGTGTGATAAAATTATTATTGCTACTGTAATGATTGTGTTTTTATGCTTAAACTAGTGTTTGTGCCAGGTAAAGCCTTTGGGATGTCTTGTTTGATAAGTAGAATTGATACGATGCAAAAAACAGAAACTTCTGCGTCGAATGCAGAATTCCTCTGAATTTACTGGAACGTCTTTTTTATCTGAATTTTTTACACAGTATTGGTATACAAATTTCCCAGGTTTTCCTATTTGTTCAAAAAAATTGGAGTTACAGAAGTATGGTGTTTGCGCAGATCATTACAGACAGTTCTGTTTTAGACAGATTCTGTTTTTACTTGAATAGTTTGCTTGTTTTGACGATGCCATGGATTGTATTAGGGGGTATAAGACATGGAGTAATTAGAATCCAGTACCTTATTCAATAATAAAATATTAATCAATTTATGACCGTACCTAAGTGTTTGATTTACCTATCATACTAAGCTCACGAGTTTACTATTGAGTTTTGCGTGCTAGAGTTTTCAAGTTTTGGGTGCAGAAAGAGCCTAAGCTTGGGGTTGCCCTAGGCACCCCAAGGTAAAATTCTAGGAATACTCAAGCGTCTAAACTTGGGGATGCACCGGAAGGCATCCCCTCTTTCGTCTTAGTCCATCAGTATGTCATTTGGACCTATATTTTTATTCATCACATGATATGTGTTTTCCTTGGACCGTCGTGTGTTATATTTTGCTTTTGTTTTAGTTTTACACAATCATTGTTTGCTGGACACACCTACCTGAGAGAGACACATGTTCACCATAATTTGTTACAATACTCTATGTGCTTCACTTATATCTTTTTAGCTAAGCAGTTGCTCTAGTGCTTCACTTATATCTGTTAGGGCATGGTGGCGTATAGATTTTATAGAAATAATTGAACTCTCATTCTTCAATTAAATTTGTTTGAGTCTAATAAATAGTGATGGTAATTTGCATGGGTTATAAGACTAGTACAAAAATAATTGGTATTCAAGGAGTGCATAATCAAAACCTTCATCTAGCGCAAAAAAGAGAAATTGTGGGTTAATGATATTGATGTGGTAATACGAAAGAGCGTGAGTGCATGGTTGCTGGTTAGTGGAAATATTGATAGTTAAAGGGTGTTAATTTGTTGTTCATATAAATATTGGTTATGGCATGGTGATGATGTGTGAGCATTCTTATTCCTTGTTGAAATCCTACAGTACTGTTTAGGTCGCGGGCGCGCGATGGTTAACTCCTACCAACCTCCTCCCAAGGGGCATGTCAATGTTGGAAATATGCCCTAGAGGCAATAATAAAAGTAGTTATTATTATATTTCCTTGTTCATGATAATCGTTTATTGTCCGTGCTATAATTGTATTGATTGGAAACACTAATACATGTGTGGATACATAGACAACACTGTGTCCCTAGTATGCCTCTAGTGGACTAGCTCGTTGATCAAAGATGGTCAAGGTTTCCTAACCATAGACATGAGATGTCATTTGATAACGGGATCACATCATTAGGAGAATGATGTGATGGACAAGACCCAAACTATGAACGTAGCATATGATCGTGTTAGTTTATTGTTATTGTTTTCTGCATGTCAAGTATCTGTTCCTATGACCATGAGATCATGCAACTCACTGACACCGAAGGAATACCTTGTGTGTATCAAACGTCCCAACGTAACTGGGTGACTATAACGATTCTTTACAGGTATCTCCGAGGGTGTATGTTGAGTTGGCATGGATCAAGACTGGGATTTGTTACTCCGTGTGACGGAGAGGTATCTCAGGGCCCACTCGGTAATACAACATCACAATGAGCCTTGCAAGCAAAGTGACTAAAGAGTTAGCCACGGGATCTTGTGTTACGGAACGAGTAAAGAGACTTGCCGGTAACGAGATTGAACTAGGTATGGAGATACCGACGATCGAATCTCGGGCAAGTAACATACCGATGGACAAAGGGAACTGCATACGGGATTGTGTGAATCCTTGACATCGTGGTTTGACCGATAAAGATCGTCGTAGAATATGTAGGAACCAATATGGGCATCCAGGTCCCGCTATTGGTTATTGACCGTAGAGTTGTCTCGGTCATATATACATAGTTCTCGAACCCGCAGGGTCTGCACACTTAACGTTCGGTGATGATTCGGTAGTATTGAGTTATGCATGGTGGTGACCGAAGGTTGTTCGGAGTCCCGGATGAGATCCCGGACGTCACGAGGAGCTCCTGAATGGTCCGAAGGTAAAGATTGATATATAGGAAGTCCCGTTTTGGTCACCGGAAAAGTTTCGGGTATTTCCGGTAGGGTTCCGGGGGTCCATCGGGAGGGGCCACCCACCCCAAAGGGCCTCATGGGCTGTGGGAGGAGGCAAACCAGCCCCCTAGTGGGCTGGCCGACCCCCCCACTTAGGCCCATGCGGATGGGGGTGAAGACCCCAAGAGGAGGAAAGGTTTTTCCAAGTAGGATTGGAATCCTACTTGGAGTAGGATTGGAGGTGGACTCCTCCACCTCCACCTGGTTCGGCCGACCCCTAGGGGAAACGCTAGGGCGGCTGCCTCATTCCCCTCCCTCCTATATATACTAGAGGAATAGAGCCCCGAAAGACACAAGTCCACGTGCTAGTTCTCTATTCCCTAGTTTCTCCACCAAATAGATTCCGACGGTGCTCAGGCGAAGCCCCGCCGGAATAGTTCCACCACCAACGCCGCTGCGCCGTCGCGCTGCCGGAGAACTCATCTACCTCTCCGCTCCCTCTTGCTAGATCAAGAAGGAGGAGATCGTCATCGAGCTGTACGTGTGCTGAACGTGGAGGGGCCGTCCATTCGGCGCTGGATCATGATTGGATCGCGGGACGGCTAGCGATTTGGATCGCGAAGACGTTCGACTACATCAACCACATTTCTTAACGCTTCCCGCTTAGCGATCTACAAGGGTATGTAGATCCACTCTCCCTGTCGTAGATGCTCATCACCATGGATAGATCTTGCGTGTGCGTAGGAAAAAAATTGTTTCCTATGCAACGTTCTCCAACAGGGGCATCATGAGCTAGGTCTATGCGTAGATGAGATCACGAGTAGAACACAAAGGAGTTTGTGGGCGTTGATGCTCAGATTGCTTCCTCCCTTGATCTTTTCTTGATTCAGCGGTATTGTGGGATGAAGCGGCCCGGACCAACATTACTCGTACACTTACGAGAGACCGGTTCCATCAACTGACATGTGACTTTGTTGCATAAAGATGGCTGGCGGGTGTCTGTCTCTCCCACTTTAGTTGGATCTGATTCGACAAAGGCGGTCCTTGAGAAGGTTGAATAGAAATTTGTGTATCACCGTTGTGGTTTTTGCATAGGTAAGAATCGTTCTTGCTAGATACCCGTAGCAGCCATGTAAAACATGCAACAACAATTAGAGGACGTCTAACTTGTTTTTGCAGGGTATGTTGTGATGTGATATGGCCAATTACATGATGAGATATATGTGATGTATGATATGATCATGTTTTGCATAGAATATCATGACTTGCATGTCGATGAGTACGGCAACCAGCAAGAGCCATAGGGTTGTCTTTAATTAATTTTCGCCGTTTTGCTTTACTTTATCGCTATGAGTTAGCAATAGTAGTAGAAGCAATTGGCGCGACAACCTCATGGCAACACATTGATGGAGATCAAGATGATGGAGATCATGGTGTCATGCCGGTGACGATGGAGATCATGCCGGTGCTTTGGAGATGGAGATCAAAAGCACAAGTTCATGGCCATATCATGTCACTTATGATTTGCATGTGATGTTAATCCTTTTATGCATCTTATTTTGCTTAGGACGACGATAGCATTATAAGGTGATCCCTCACTGAAATTTCAAGATAAACAATGTGTTCTCCCCGAGTGTGCACCATTGCGAAAGTTCGTCGTTTCGAGACACCACGTGATGATCGGGTGTGATAGACTTTACGTTCGCATACAACGGGTGCAAGCCAGTGTTGCACATGCGGAACACTCGGGTTAAACTTGACGAGCCTAGCATGTACAGACATGGCCTCGGAACACAAGAGACCGAAAGGTCGAACATGAGTCATATAGTAGATATGATCAACATGAAGATGTTCACCAATGAAACCACCTCATCTCACGTGATGATCGAACTTGAGTTGGTGAATTTGGATCATGTGACACTCGAATGACCGGAGGGATGTTAATCTGAGTGGGAGTTTTTTAAGTAATATGATTAACTAAACTCATTATCTTGAACAATAGTCTATGTTGTCTTTGCAATATTTATGTTGTAGATCAATGGCTCGCGTAGTAGCACCCCTGAATTTTAATGTGTTCCTAGAGAAAGCTAAGTTGAAAGATGATGGAAGTAACTTTGTGGACTGGGCCCGTAATCTGAGGATTATCCTTACAGCTTCCCAAAAGGCTTATGTCCTTGATGCACCGCTTGGTGAACCACCCGCTCCAGTAGATTCTGCAGACGTTGCGAATGCCTGGCAAGCACGTTCTGATGATTACTCAATGGTTCAATGTGCAATGTTGTAAGGCTTAGAACCGGGACTTCAAAGACGTTTTGAACATCATGGAGCATATGATATGTTCCAGGAGTTGAAGTTTATCTTTCAGAAGAATGCTCGGATCGAGAGGTATGAGACCTCCGATAAGTTCTATGCTTGCAAGATGGAGGAGAACGGGTCTGTCAGTGAACACATACTCAGAATGTTTGGGTATTCCACCCGTCTGGCTGAATTGGGGATGCCCCTTCTGCCAGAGGCAATCACTGACAGAGTTCTTCAATCACTGCCACGTAGCTACAAGAGCTTCGTGTTGAACTATAACATGCACGGGATGAACAAGTCAGTCGCCGAGCTGTTTGCGATGTTGAAAGTCGCTGAGTCTGAGATTCAGAAGGAGCATCAAGTGTTGATGGTCAATAAAACCACTAGTTTCAAGAAGAATGGCAAGGGTAAGAAGGGTAACTCCAAGAAGAGTGGCAAAACAGTTGCCCCTCCCGTGAAGAAACCCAAGGCTAGACCCACGCCAGAAACTGAGTGCTTTCATTGCAAGGGAACTGTTCACTGGAAGCGGAACTGCCCCAAGTATCTAGCTGACAAGAAGGCGGCCAACACCAAACAAGGTATATATGATATACATGTTATTGATGTGTACCTTACCAACTCTCATAGTAGTACCTGGGTATTTGATACTGGTTCGGTTGCTCACATTTGCAACTCAAAACAGGAACTGCGGAATAGACGGAGGCTGGCAAAGGACGAAGTGACGATGCGCATGGGAAATGGTTCCAAGGTTGATGTGATCACCGTCGTCATGCTCGCTCTTCGATTACCATCGAGATTAGTGATGAATCAGAGAATAATGGTTGTTCTATTTATATGAGTAATATCTTTTATGGTCATGCACCCAATGTGAGGGGTTTATTCTTATTGAATCTCGATAGTGATGATACACATGTTCATAACATTGATGCCAAAAGATGTAGAGTTGATAATGATAGTACCACTTTCTTGTGGCACTGCTGCTTAGGTCATATTGGTGTAGAACGCATGAAGAAGCTCCATGCTGATGGACTTTTGGAGTCACTTGATTTTGAATGACTTGACACATGTGAACCATGCCTCATGGGCAAGATGACTAAGACCCCGTTCTCTGGAACAATGGAACGGGCAAGTGACTTGTTGGAAATCATACATACTGATGTGTGTGGTCCGGTGAGTATTGAGGCGCGCAGTGGATATCATTATTTTCTCACCTTCACTGATGACTTAAGTAGATATGGGTATATTTACTTAATGAAACACAAGTCTGAAACGTTTGAAAAGTTCAAGCAATTTCAGAGTGAAGTTGAGAATCATCGTAACAAGAAGATTAAATTCCTACGATCTGATCGAGGAGGAGAATATCTGAGTTATGAGTTTGGCAGTCACTTAAGACAATGTGGAATTGTTTCACAATTGACACCGCCTGGAACACCACAGCGTAATGGTGTGTCCGAACGTCGTAATCGAACCTTATTGGATATGGTGCATTCTATGATGTCTCTTGCCGATTTGCCACTATCATTTTGGGGTTATGCATTAGAGACAGCTGCATTCACTTTAAATAGGGCGCCATCGAAATCCGTTGAGACGACGCCATATGAACTGTGGTTTGGCAAGAAGCCAAAGTTGTCGTTTCTTAAAGTTTGGGGATGTGATGCTTATGTCAAAAAGCTGCTTATGTCAAAAAGCTTCAGCCTGAAAAGCTGGAACCCAAAGCGGAGAAATGCGTCTTCATAGGATACGCAAAAGAGACATTTGGGTATACCTTCTATCTCAGATCCGAAGGCAAAGTGTTTGTCGCTAAAAATGGAACATTTCTTGAGAAAGAGTTTCTCTCGAAAGAATTAAGTGGGAGGAAGATAGAACTTGATGAGGTTGTTGAACCTTTACTTCAACCAAAAAGTAGCGCAGCGCAGAAAGATGTTTCTGTAGAGCCTACATCGATTGAAGAGGAAGTTAATGATGATGATCATGAAGCTTCAGATCAAGTTTCTATCAAACCTCGTAGGTCGACATAGACACATACTGCTCTTGAGTGGTACGGTAACCCTGTCTTAGAGGTCATGTTGTTGGACAACGATGAACCTACGAGCTATGGAGAAGCGATGATGGGCCCGGATTCCGAGAAATGGTTAGAGGCCATGAAATCCGGGATGGGATCCATGTATGAAAGCAAAGTATGGGCTTTGGAAGTATTACCTGAAGGGCAAAAGGCCATTCAGAACAAATGGATCTTTAAGAGGAAGACCGACGCGGACGGTAATGTCACCGTCTATAAAGCTCGACTTGTGGCAGAGGATTTTTTCACAGGTTCAAGGAGTTGACTACGATCAGAATCATGTTAGCAATAGCTGCCTTTTTTGATTATGAAATTTGGCAGATGGATGTCAAAACAGCGTTCCTTAATGGTTTCCTTAAGGAAGAGTTGTATATGATGCAACTAGAAGGTTTTGTCAATCCAGAGAATGCTGACAAAGTTTGCAAACTCCAGCGATCCATTTATGGACTGGTGCAAGCATCTCAGAGTTGGAATCTTCGCTTTGATGAGGTGATCAAAGCGTTCGGGTTTATACAAGTTTACGGAGAAGCTTGTATTTACAAGAAAGTGAGTGGGAGCTCTATAGCGTTTCTAATATTATATGTGGATGACATATTGCTGATTGGAAACAATATTGAAATGTTGGAAAGTGTAAAGGAATATTTGAACAAGAGTTTTTCAATGAAGGACCTAGGAGAAGCTGCTTTCATATTAGGCATCAAGATCTATAGAGATAGATCGAGACGCTTAATAGGACTTTCACAGAGCACATACCTTGACAAAGTTTTGAAGAAGTTCAAAATGGATCAGGCCAAGCAGGGGTTCTTGCCTGTATTGCAAGGTGTGAAGTTGAGTAAGACTCAATGCCCAGTGACTGCAGAAGATAGAGAAAAGATGAGTGTCATCCCCTATGCTTCAGCCATAGGCTCTATCATGTATGCAATGCTGTGCACAAGACCCAATGTCAGCCTTGCCATAAGTATGGCCGGAAGGTTTCAAAGTGCACTACTAGAAAAAGCCCTATTAGTGGCGCACCTGTTTTCGTTAGTAATGGCGCACTATAGGTGCGCCACTATTAACACGCCACTAGTAACAGATAGTAATGGCGCACCTCTGGTGCGCCATTAGTAATCCAGATAGTAGTGGCGCACCACCAGGTGCGCCACTACTAACCCTTAGGTGCTCCACTGGTATTCCCTCTAGGTGCGCCACTAATAGCCTTATAGGTGCGCCACTAGTAATAAAGGAAGGTACGCCACTAATAAGGGCTGAAATGCGCCACTAGTAATGTATTTGGAAAACAAAAAAAAATCCAAATTTACAGAAAACAACCTATAAGGAAAAATAATTTAAAAACAAAAAATGAAATAGAATCATAATTTTTATTATAGTAAGAATATTACAATGTCTTTACAAGTATCCAATAAAAGAAAAATTACAATGTCTTGTGATCTGGCCGGGGCTGGATTCCCCCAAGCCGCCGCCAATCTCTTCCTCCTCCTCTCCCCCAAATCCAGCCCCGCCACCAACCAAATTAACTCTCCAGATTATGTTTATTCTACCTATACAACACAAAAGAAACAGTAGACTTGTCTAGCTTTCAATTCTTTAGACGAAGAAAAAAGACAATTTCCATGAATGAATACAAGACATAGTAAAACCTCAGTTTGTATGATACAGAAAACATGGGAAAGCTCATTCAGAACTCGATTGCAATGATGATACATATGGGCAAAAGCGAAGGCATTCACTTATCACATATGTTGTGACCCATGACAAAACCTCTTGTTACTTGTAGTGATACAAATCCTAGAATTCAAGAAGCATACATGTCGATGGCCAGCACACACAAAACTCATACGGCTCGATGGTCGTGGACACACGGAGCATGATAGCTTCAGAGAGAATTCACCTTGGTAAGAGAGAGGGTTTGGATTTCCTGGTGGTGATGAGCAGCTTGGTGGGCGTCCTCCATCACCAGATGGCAGGAGATGGTAGCTCCTGGCTGCTAGGCCCACATGACCTAGGTCACCTGCAACAATAACAACCTTGAGCACCTACAAGAAGTAAGAAACAATTGACCAGTGGCACTGCGGAGAGCAGTATATCCACGCATGCAAAACATAATGGTGCTAACCAAGAGATAGAATGTCCTACAAAAACAGATATGTATGCAAGATTTCTCCTGGAGTTTATTTGGTTGGAATCAGAGGGCAAGCCCAGGCTCCATTCATGAAACACCATGCTCTCCTCTGATTACATGTTTGTATCAGAAAAAAAATCTCAAGTCTTTTGATAGATAAATACATACATACATGTCTGCAAACATGCAAATAGTACAGGAAGTAAGTACTTTTTTCTTCTCCAATGAAATGAAGTACATGACATATTCTGCTCCCATATTCTCTAATGATTGAAATACAAATATTTTCTTTGCTCATGTTCAAATCGGCAGTGAAGTGCATGAGGGAAGGGAACCAATCCTGGCAGATGGAATGAGAGGGCAAGCCCAAGTTCCATTCATGAAACACCAAACTCTCCTCTGGTTACATGTTTGTATCAGAAAAAAAAGCTCAAGTCTTTTGATAGATAAATACATACATACACGTATGCAAACATGCAAATAGTGCAGGCAGTGAGTTTTTTTTTCTCCAATGAAATGAAATACATGATATGATTCTGCTCCCATATTCTGTTTTGATTGAAAATTTTACTGGCCCACTTTGGCAACTTTTCATTGCTCGTGTTGAAATCGGAAGTGATGTGCTTCAGGTAAGGGCCTAACACTTATGCATCAGTGAAGGGAACCAATCCTACCAGATGGAAACGAGGGAGAGGGAGAGGGATTATTCAAGCCAAGAAAAAGGAAGCCTATATACCTACGAGTACAATTTTCAAGCAATCAAAGAAATCCTCATCTAGCCATTTACTCTGCTGTACAACAATGACACCACCGATATCAAATCTCACTCAGCCCAAACAAGAAAAAATAAATTGAGTGTTTACATTATTCAAGCCATCAAACAAATCATCAGCTTGCAATCTCGTATGTACACATGACCAAGCCTCTTGTTACTTGTAGCAATACATGTCAATGGCCAGCACACACAAATTTCACTACGTCTCGATGGTCGTGGACACGCAGAGCATGATAGCATGAGAAAGAAGTCACCTTGAGAAAGAGGGAGGGTTTGGATTTGCTGGTGGTGATGTTGAGCAGCTTGGTGGGCATCCTCCATCACCAGATGGGAGGAGATGGTAGCTCCTGGCTGCTAGGTCAACATGACCTTGGTCACCTGCAATAGTAACAACCTTGAGCAATTAGCATTGCATGAAGGCATTCAAAAGAAGCTGGCGTGCAAATCTATCTCTCAGCTAAAGCACATAGAAGAGGTAAGAGACGATTAACCAGTGGCACTACGAAGAGCAATATATCCACGCATGCAAAAAAATGGTGCTAGCCAAGAGATAGCATGTCCTACAAAAACAGATATGTATGCAAGATTTTCCCTGGCGTTTATTTGGTTGGCATCAGAGGGCAAGCCCAAGATTTTCCTTGGCGTTTATTTTCCTCTCATTACATGTTTGTATCAGAAGAAAAAATTTGACAGAGCCAGCCTGTGACACAAGATTTTCTGTCTCCACTGTAATTCAAAATCATAGCTGCTATCAAAGTAGGTGGGAGGCGATTATATCTCAGTACCATACCTCAATCGATCTGAAATAATGCGACTCCCAGATAAATCTACAACACTGCCCAAGTTGCAGCCTCCAAAGCAAGCTTCATGCGCTGCTGATGCTCGGCGATCTTGTATCCAACCACCCCACTAAACAGCTGAAACCACCCTCCTCTTCCCCAAGTAGGGGAAGCTCAATAACTTCATCAATTCAGCCAGTAATAGCAGCATCAAGATCACCCGGCGGCGGCGGGGCAGGGGGCCGGCGTAGCTGGATCCAGCCATGTAGCGTCCCGACTCAAAACGAGTCAAGCCTCTGTGTGTCAGTGCCATCCCTAGATCAGTATGCTGGCACACACAGTACATCAATGTATATATCAAAGTGCAATCACATGTAAATACCGTAAAATTGATATATACCTCTTAAATCTCAGCGGAAACAGTCAACGGGAGTGGAGTCCCAATAAACACCAACGGCAGGTTGAGTGTAGACCGTAACCCTGAATCGTACTCTTACTCGTCGTAGAAAAGATATCTGCAACATAAGACGTTGCAGCCGTGTAGGTCAGTACATTGAATGTACCGGCAAGATCACCATAGGTTAAAATGATAAGACTATTCTATATGCAAAAGGCTTTGTGGCTTTGTGTCTAAGTTTTTGCAGAAAAGCTGGTTTTATTTTCCCTACAACAAAGGAGTCAAACGGAAATATCACTACAAAAGTTGGTTGTTAATGAGATGGTTCCACCAACCAATTCTCATGTCCCAAAATTATTAATAGACCCAATCATCATGAAAATTTATTAATTGTGTTGAGACTGGCTTATAGTATCATCTCCGGTGCTCATGTTGTCCATAACCGGGGACACGGCTAATCGATTAGTTTGACACTCTGCAGAGGTTTGTACACTTTACCCGCAAGATTCGATCCCTCTCGTTGTGTCCTCGCACTGCATGATGTTTGAGAACTAGACGATCGAAACATGGTCTTCCAAAGTGATCCTCTGATAGAAAGTCAGTGCCCATCCAATCCTACCGTTCTTCTACATCTCGTAGCAATCTGACCTACCAGAGTCACCACTAAGGTTAACCAAGCCAGAGCCCATATTGACTTGCGGTTGCACACGTAAGCTTTCCGGCCTTGAAGTATCCATCCATCTCTTTGAGCCTGGGTGGCATTCCGT
This sequence comes from Elymus sibiricus, assembly GCA_039707655.1. Taxonomy (NCBI): domain Eukaryota; kingdom Viridiplantae; phylum Streptophyta; class Magnoliopsida; order Poales; family Poaceae; genus Elymus; species Elymus sibiricus. Next base: position 425,986,075 of record CM077673.1, on the reverse strand, counting down.
TGGGATGATCACAGGTAGATACCAGGATTCCCGGCATAACCATGATAGATATCAGCCTGCCAAAATGCATGTCCAATCCACCTAGAGGTATATTGAGTCCTTGAAGTCTTGAAGTCTTGATCATCATGCAGGTCTTGAAATAATTAATTAACCTCACAACACTCCTGAATCTCACAACCAAACCCCGTCTACTAAAGCGTAGCAATTGTGAAGTAACGTCCCTTCCCGGGCAATGGTAACAGGGTGTTGGGTTTCTCCTACCTCATGATACTACAACAAGTTCAAGCTCAATATCCTACTGGATGTATGATGGAGAGATTTATGCTAATGCAAATAAAACATAGGTAATGTAAGATGATCAAGGTGAACTTGCCTGTACAGTTGATGAAGATAAATATCGCTCTCAGAAATAACTTGATAGAACTATTCGTCACTCTTCGATGAAAGTCTATATAATCAAACAATGCACTCGTATAAGCAATCATACTAGCAATCAATACTAACAATCAAAAGGCAACACAAAAGTGTTGTGATGAAGGAAAATACTTAAGACAAAAGTTAAAACAACAAAACTTCATCACAACAACCTAATGTAGTTTTCCCTACAAATAAACTATTTTGAATAGCAACAAAACAAAAGCAAGGAAAAAAGTAACAAAAGTATTTTATTAAATATTTTACAAGCAAAAAGAATTACTTTGAAGAACAAGTAATAACTATGAAAACAACACCCTAAACAATGTAAGTTTTCTAGCTAATAGAACATAACAGCAAAGAAAACACTAAGATAATAAAATAACAGAAAAACAAAATATAAAACACTAAATTAACAGAAAATATTTTCTCATAAAACTTTATTACAAAAAAAAAGAACTAATAGAAAAGCTTTTAGTAAACTCTTCCTACAACCTAAACAAAGTTAACCTTGAATTGACCACAAACAATTTCAACTATAATACAAATTGTTTTCTGGTCTAAACTAAAGTTAACAGAAAATAAAATTTATAAAACAATATATGGAAATAATTTTCAAATAGGAAATCAAACTAGCAATGAAATCAATTTGCAAGTTATTATGAAACTAGAATTGATTTCAAGCTATCAAAAATAATAAATGACATAAAAATAAACTTGGTTGAAATACTACTCCTAACTAATAGAAAACAAGGTAAAACTTGTCAACTAATATAAAAGAAAATAAATTTAAAACAATTTAAAACAAAAGAAATAGAAATAAACCTAAAAAGAACTAAAACAGAATCTGTTTTGCTTGAAACCCTAATTTAAAATATTCGAAAAATTCTCAAATTCTACCTAGTGATAAATAAAGTCACTAGTGACCAGTATAAAAAAGAATCAACTCAAAACCTATTTTTGAACTCAAGTTATGCACAAAACAAGATTTGAATCAAATCTATTTGAATTCAAATTTAAAATTTCCAAACATGGCCAAACTTTATATCCACAGAAACTAGAATACATTTGTGAAACAAGTCAAAAAGAATCACTCAAAAACAATTAAAAACATAAAAGTTATAGCTATTTTAAAAACAGAAACAATTCTGTTAACTAAAACAAAAACAGAAAAAGATAAACTAACCTAACGAACAGGGGGTCTACGTGGCGCACTGTGAGTGGTTGTGAGGTGTGCGTTGCGGGACTAAACGGCGGACGACCGACAACTACTGCATACCGGTTCGACGTTTAAAATAAAAACACGTGATCTAATCGGGGCCGTTCGTCTGAGATCTGACGGAGGAGAGAGAGGGGGTGTGCTCACAGTATCGAGGCGAGCTCCGGCGAGGTCTCCGGCAAAGTGGCCTTCGGGTGGCGGTGGTTCTGGCAGCTCCGGTGGTCCTCGGGGTCCGGCTTCTGCACCAGACGACGCGGCGGACGACGGCTGCGAGGTAGGTGGTGGTGGCGAGGGCTCGGGAGGGGCAAGGCGAGTGGAGGGAGCTCGGGGCGGCGGCGGCAGTACGCAAGTGCGATGAGCAATGGCGGCGGCGCTAGGGCGTGGTCGAGGGGTCTTTTGGGGGGAATCCGTCGAGGGGGTGAGGGGCTTTATAGTCGGGGCCAACTTGGGGCAGGGGGCAGCGGATTCGACGGGATTCGGAGCCGCGGCGGCGATGCTCCGGCGAAAGGAAAGAGTGAGCGCGGGAGAAGGAAGGAGAGCGGCGCGAGGGATCGGGTCGGGCGGTGGGGCCCCGGGGTTAGGGAGAGAGAAGGGGCGGGCGATGGGTCGGTTGGCCGATCCGACACGATTCGGATCTGGCGAAGGGGATCCTGGGCCGAAACTTTCCTATTGGGCCTCGGGGATTTTCCTAATAAAAGAGAAATTTCCTTTTTATTAAAAACAGGAAAGAATAAAATATGATTTGGGCAATGAAATCCAGTCTAAATATAGAAGTTTTATATATCAAAATGATCAGAAAATTAAATTCAAAAAGATGAACATTTTTCCACGGCCAAAATAAATACTTTTTAAAAAAATCATTTTCAGAAAATGCCTAAATTGGTTTTATTTATTTTTGCAAATATTTTTCAAATAACTCCCTGGGTTTTAGGGTTCAAATATTTCACAAAAATGCCCCTGGTATGGAGGGTCATGTTCCTCCTCTCAAATTTGAATTTAGCCAGGGGGGTTTGAATTCATTCAAACTTTTAAAAATTAGAGCCAAATATGAAATGGATTCAAAGTAGTTTTCAAAATCCAAAATTTCAAATACATCGTATTGAAGAAGTCATGTCATCCTCTCTCATTGATTTGAATTGAATGAATTTGAAATCAAAAACAAAGGGGAAAGTCATTTTATTCCCTCTCATTCAAAAGTTTTTTTTTTCAAATTTCACTCAATTCAATCACTCAATCAAACAATCAATCATTCTAGTGATTAATATAACATTCCAAATTTTGGGATGTTACAAGCCGGATTCGGGTGGCTTAGGCGGCGCGGCGGCGGGCTTCGGGCTCCTTGCGACCGTGGCCATGGTGGCTCGGCCGAGCTCCTACTCGGAACACACAGAGAGAGAGAGATGAGAGAGCAGGGAGGAGAGGAGAGGAAGGGGCGCAGGGAGGAGGAGACCTGCGGGGCTCGCCGGGTAGGGGCGGCGCGCGGCCTCGAGCTCGGCGGCTCAGAGCTCGCTCACGGACTGAGGCGGCTGGATCGTGACTGTGGCGCGCGGTGCGATCGAGGGAGGCCGGAGGAGAGGTCGGGTAGGCCGGGGACAGGCGGCGACGCACGGATCTGGTCGCGGGGAGGCCGCCGGCTGGCGGGCTCCAGGGGCGGCGCGGGGCTCGGCCGAGCTCGAGATCGAGCCTTGGCCATGGCGGGCTCCTGCACGGGGAGAGAGAGGGAGGTGAGAGGAGGAGAGGAAGGAGAAGGGGCGCGGGGAGGAGACCTTGGGGGGGCGGCTCGGCTGCTGGCGGCGGTGGGCGGCGCGGCGGCTTGGCTGCTGGCGCGGGGGATGTGTGTGTGTGGGGGGGGTGTGGTAGGTGGTGGCTGCTAGCTGACATGAATAGGTGCATGTGTGGCGCACCGTGGGTGTGGTGCGCCATTACTTTAACTAGTAATGGCGCACCACACCCACGGTGCGCCATTACTAGTTTTGAAAAAAAAATTGAAAAAAAAATGTTAGTAGTGGCGCACCGTGGGTGTGGTGCGCCATTACTAGTTAAAACTAGTAATGGCACACCACACCCACGGTGCACCACTGGTAAGTCTGGGGAGGGGGGTGTGCCCAGGAGAAACTTAGCAGTGGCGCACCACACACCAGGAGCGCCATTAGTAATATAAACATTAGTGGCACACCCATGTGTGGTGCGCCACTGCTATTTAGTAGTGGCACACCACATACATAGTGCGCCACTAATGTCTATATTAGCTATAGCCCTTTTTCTAGTAGTGGTGATGCAAGAATGGAACACTAGACGGCGGTCAAGAATATCCTTAAGTACCTGAAAAGGACTAAGGACATGTTTCTCGTTTATGGAGGTGATCAAGAGGTTGTCGTAAAGGGTTACGTCGATGCAAGCTTTGACACTGATCTGGATGACTCTAAGTCTCAAACCGGATACGTATTTATTCTTAATGGGGGTGCGGTAAGCTGGTGCAGTTCCAAGCAGAGCGTGGTAGCTGATTCTACATGCGAAGCAGAGTACATCGCTGCCTCGGAGGCGGCGAAGGAAGGTGTCTGGATGAAGGAGTTCATGGCAGATCTTGGAGTAGTGCCCAGTGCACTAAATCCAATGACTCTATTCTATGACAACACTGGTGCCATTGCTTTGGCTAAGGAACCAAGGTTTCACAAGAGGACCAGACACATAAAGCGACGTTTCAATTCCATCTGCGATTACATCAAGGAGGAGGACATAAATATTTGCAAAGTGCACACAGATCTGAATGTCGCAGACCCGATGACTAAACCTCTTCCAAGGGCTAAACAAGATCAACACCAGAACTGTATGGGTGTTAGATTCATTACAATGTAAATACATAGTGATGTGAGCTAGATTATTGACTCTAGTGCAAGTGGGAGACTGTTGGAAATATGCCCTAGAGGCAATAATAAAAGTAGTTATTATTATATTTCCTTGTTCATGATAATCGTTTATTGTCCATGCTATAATTGTATTGATTGAAAACACTAATACATGTGTGGATACATAGACAACACTGTGTCCCTAGTATGCCTCTAGTGGACTAGCTCGTTGATCAAAGATGGTCAAGGTTTCCTAACCATAGACATGAGATGTCATTTGATAACGGGATCAAATCATTAGGAGAATGATTTGATGGACAAGACCCAGACTATGAATGTAGCATATGATCGTGTCAGTTTATTGCTATTGTTTTCTGCATGTCAAGTATATGTTCCTATGACCATGAGATCATGCAACTCACTGGCACCGGAGGAATACCTTGTGTGTATCAAACGTCGCAACGTAACTGGGTGACTATAAAGATGCTCTACAGGTATGTCCGAAGGTGTATGTTGAGTTGGCATGGATCAAGACTGGGATTTGTTACTCCGTGTGACGGAGAGGTATCTCAAGGCCCACTCGGTAACACAACATCACAATGAGCCTTGCAAGCAAAGTGACTAAAGAGTTAGCCACAGGATCTTGTGTTACGGAACGAGTAAAGAGACTTCCGTTGACGAGATTGAACTAGGTATAGAGATACCGACGATCGAATCTCGGGCAAGTAACATACCGATGGACAAAGGGAACTGCATACGAGATTGTCTGAATCCTTGACATCGTGGTTCGACCGATAAAGATCTTCGTAGAATATGTAGGAACCAATATGGGCATCCAGGTCCCACTATTGGTTATTGACCATAGAGTTGTCTCGCTCATGTCTACATAGTTCTCGAACCCGCAGGGTCTACACATTTAACGTTCGTTGATGATTCGATAGTATTGAGTTATGCATGGTGGTGACCGAAGGTTGTTCGGAGTCCCGAATGAGATCCCGGATGTCACGAGGAGCTCCGGAATGGTCCGGAGGTAAATATGGATATATAGGAAGTCCCGTTTTTGTCACCGGAAAAGTTTTGGGTATTTCCAGTAGTGTACAGGGAGTGCCGGGAGGGTTCTGGGGGTCCATCGGGAGGGGCCACCCACCCCAAAGGGCCTCATGGGCTGTGGGAGGAGGCAAACCAGCCCCTAGTGGGCTGGACGACCACCCCACTTAGGCCCATGCGGCTGGGGGTCCAAAACCCCAAGAGGAGGAAAGGAGTAGGATTGGAGGTGGACTCCTCCACCTCCACCTGGTTTGGCCGACCCCTAGGGGAAACCCTAGGGCGGCTGCCTCCTCCCCCTCCCTCCTATATATACTAGAGGAATAGAGCCCCCAAAGACACAAGTCCACGTGCTAGTTCTCTATTCCCTAGTTTCTCCACCAAATAGATTCCGACGGTGCTCAGGCGAAGCCCTGCCGGAATAGTTCCACCACCACCGCCGCCGCGCCGTCGTGCTCCCGGAGAACTCATCTACCTCTCCGCTCCCTCTTGCTGGATCAAGAAGGAGGAGATCGTCATCGAGCTATACGTGTGCTGAACGCGGAGGTGCCGTCCGTTCGGCGCTGGATCGTGATTGGATCGCGGGACGGCTAGCGATTTGGATCGCGAAGACGTTCGACTACATCAACCGCGTTTCTTAACGCTTCCCGCTTAGCGATCTACAAGGGTATGTAGATCCACTCTCCCTCTGATAGATGCTCATCACCATGGATAGATCTTGCGTGTGCGTAGGAAATTTTTTGTTTCCCACGCAACGTTCTCCAACAATGAGTAGTACTTTGCTTCGAGAGAGCTAATAAAGCTTTGCAATAAGTATATGAGTTCTTTGTGACTAATGTGAATCCATGGATGTACGCACACTCACCTTTCCGTTTTTTTTAGCCTCTTCGGTACCGTGCATTGCCCATTCTCACATCGAGGATCGGTGCAGGCTTCACCGGTGCATCCAAATCCCGTGACATGATACACTCTGTTATACATAAGTCTTCTTATATCTTCCTCAAAACAGCCACCATACCTACCTATCATGGCATTTCCATAGCCATTCCAAGATATATTGTATGCCATTTCCGCTATTACATTATATGACTTGTGCGTTCATCATCATATTGCTTTGCATGATCATGTAGCTGACATACTATTTGTGGCAAAGCCACCGTTCATCACTATTTACATGTTATGCTAGATCATTATGATACATCTCCAACGTATCTATAATTTTTGATTGTTCCATGCTATAATATTATCATTCTAGGATGCTTTTTGGGTGTTTATATATCAATTAATATTATTTTTGATCACTAACCTGTTACCCCAGTGCGCAGTGCCAGTTGCTGTTTTCTGCATGTTTTTGACTTTTCAGGTTTACGGTACCAAACGAAGTCCAATTACCCCGAAACTTATTTATGATTTTTTTCTGGACCAAAAGAAGACCTGGAAGCTTCAGGAGGAGACCAGAGGCAGCACAGGGGATGGAGCACACAACATGACGCACCCAGGGGTGGCCGCACCCTGATGTGTGTTGCCTCCCTCGGGTGGCCCCTGACGCCCCTCTCTGGCCTATAAATTCTTATTATTCCCCAAACCCCTAGGGAGCCCCCCAAAACACTTTTTCCACCATCGCAAGTATCTGTTCCGCCGTGTGCCCATCTGGAGCCCTGTTCCGGTACCCTCCCAGAGGGGGGATCGATCACGGAGGGCCTCTACATCAACCTTGCTACTCCCATGGTAATGTGTGAGTAGTTCCCTACAGACCTACAGGTCCGTAGCTAGTACCTAGATGGCTATCTCTCTCTCTCTCTCTCTCTCTCTCTCTCTTGATCTTCAATACAAAGTTCACCGCATCTTCACGGTGATCTATTCGATGTAATCACTCTGTGCGGCGCGTTTGTTGGGATCCGATGAATTATGGGTTTATGTTCAGATTATTCATCAAAAAAGATTTGAGTCTTCTCTAATTTCTATTATGATTCCTATTTGCATGATTATTATTGCTTCGTAAATCTCTCCGATCTATAGAAATAGTTTGGCCAACTAGATTGATATTTCTTCGGTGAGAGGGGTGCGTTGTAGTGGGTTCAACCTGACGAGTTTCTATATACCAGCGACAAAGTAGGGGACAAGATACGTCTTTGTGTTTCTCCCCCTAAGGATAAAATGATGGGGTTAATTCATATTAATTGGTTTCTGTTTGTCTACATCATGTCATTGTTCTCCAAGCATTACTCTGTTTTTCTTAATACTCTAGATGCATGCTGGATGAAGGGCGATGGGTGGAGTAATATTAATAGGTGCAGGCAGGAGTCGGTCTATTTGCTTATTGACGTGATGCCTATGTATACATGATCATTGTCGTGAATAAAGATTGCTTAACTATGTGCTTTTCTATCAATTGCCTAACAGTAATTTGTTTACCCACCATATGCCTATTAAACGAGAGAAGCCACTAGAGAACACTACCGCCCCAGGTCTATTCACTTATAAATTTATAAAACCCTTCATTACCTTGCTACCATTTATTTGTTTTCATTTTATTTTACAATTTAAAATATTCATTTATCATCCATATACTTCACAAGTTTGCAAATAATGAGGCCAAGGGGATTGACAACCCTCTTGCCCGCATTGGGTGCAAGTGTTTGCTCTTTTGCGTGCAGTCGCTGAAGACGAGGGTTGCGTGTTACTCCTATTGGATTCGATAAACCTTGGTTCTTAACTAAGGGAAATACTTATCTTTATTGTGTTGCATCACCCGTTCCTCTTCAGGGAAAACACAACGCAGATCACAAGTATCAGGAAGGATTTATCTTTACTTGTTTCTAGTTTACTTCTTTGCTTGCTAGTTTACTTGTCCTGCTTGTTACTTTGCTTGGTCGGTCACCATGTCTCAAGATACTACCAAGTTGTGTGACTTCTCAAATACTAATAACAATGATTTTATTAGTACTCCTATACCACCTGCCACTAGCGCGGAGTTTTGTGATATTAATGCTGCATTGTTAAATCTTGTCATGAAAGAACAATTTTCGGGAAGTCCTAATGAGGATCCCGCTGCTCATCTTAATACCTTTGTTGAATTATGTTATGTGCAAAATAAAAATGATATGGATAATGATGTGGTCAAGTTAAAATTCTTTCCTTTTTTCACTATGAGATAAAGCTAAGGCTTGGTTTTCATCTTTACCACATAATAATATTGGAACATGGGATAAGTGTAAAGATGCTTTTATTGCCAATTATTTTCCTCCTGCTAAGATCATCTCCCTTAGAAATCAAATTAATAATTTTAAACAACATGATCAATAACATGTTGCACAAGCTTGGGAGAGGATGAAATTGAAGATTAGAAATTGCCCTACTCATGGTTTAAACGTGTGGATGATTATCCAAAATTTCTATGCTGGACTAAACTTTGTGTCTAGAAATCTTCTAGATTCTTCTGCAGGTGGTACCTTTATGGAGGTGACCTTAGGAGAGGCCACCAAACTTTTGGACAACATCATGACAAACTACTATCAATGGCATACCGAAAGAGCTCCAACTAGTAAGAAGGTAAATTCTGTCGAAGAAATGACTTCTTTGAGTGAAAAGGTGGATGCTCTTATGAAAATGGTTGCTAGTAAAAATGCTCATGTTGATCCCAATGATGTTCATTTGTTTACCTTTATTGAGCAAAATGATGATGATATTGATGTGAAATTTATCTCGCGAAACAATTTCAACAACAATGCTTATAGAGGAAATTTCAATGCTAGGCCGTATCCCAGTAACTCCTCTAATAATTATTGCAACTCTTATGGAAATTCTAATGAAAATGGTTCTACAAATAATAATAGGATATCTTCTGATCTTGAGAACACCATTAAAGAAGGTTTTAGTTCTCAAAAGATTTTTATTACTATGGTAGAAGAAAAGTTGCATAAAGTTGATGATTTGGCTAAGAACATGGATAGGATTGCTCTTCATGTGGAAACACTTAAAAATAAAACTTTTACACCCAGGCATGGTTTTAATGAGACTATTAAATCCATCCAAATATATATTAATGAAAGTAAGGAGAGGACCACTAAGTTGAAAGCTAAGCGGGAATTCTTAGAAAAAGCTCTTCCACCTGGTTTTTACCGGAACCATGGTGAATATCTTAAAATGATTGGTGCTTCTACTATTGAATCTTTGTTTACTAATCTGGAAGTAAATGATTATGGGACTGGAGATGAGTCAACTCCATCTAGAGAGCGTCTCGTTTGCTTGGAGGGTGATGATTCTAATGATAAAATTGAAAAAAATGGGTTTGGAGAGGTTAAAACTTTAACTAGTGATGTGCCCACTATCTTGGCTCACAAGGACTTTAATTATGAAAGTTGATCTTTAGTAGAATGTATTTTCTTGTTGCAATCCATTGTTAGCTCACCCAATGCTTATGAACAAAATAAAGCTTTTACTCAACATATAGTAGAAGCGATGATAAAAGCTTATGATGAGAAAAATTGTGACGCCCGGATAATTAAGCTACAGTGATCATTGTAATTTAGCACAGTAATGACCATGATCAACAGTGCCTAATCATCATTAGTAACATATCTCTTTTCAAATTCAAATTCAAATAACAAGCGAAATTCAAAATTTCTCAAACATGAAAACTAAAATGTTCATCATGAGGCAAGTAATCACTAAGTAATTATGGTGGTGAACCAACATTATTAGAAAGTATTTAAATGCACTCAAAAAGATAAAATAGGGGCTATAACAATTAATTAAATGCCTTTTCTAAGTTATAAAATATTAAACTATTAGTTTGAAAAGTAAAGATTGTTGGGGCAGTAGTATATCTAAAAATACTATTTTAGAAACTAGTTCCGTATTTTATTCAAGCTAAAATAAAATCAAAACAAAAAGAAAACAGAAACTAAAAACGAAAAACAGAAAAGAATAAAGAAAAAGGAAAAGAAACCCCCCCCCTCCCCCGGCCCAACTGGGCCGTGGCCCAGCCAGGCCGGCCCAACCGGCCCATGTCACTGTTCGTCTACCTGCTCCCCTCCGTGTCGCCTCACCCGCGGCTGAGAGCGCCCGCGCCGGCCACCGCTCGCCACGGCGACGGGAGCAGGTGGCTGGGGATAAGAACGGCGCCTGAGCCCTCCCCCCTGGATGCCGCTCTCACTCTCCTCTCTCCCTCGCGCATGCTCGCTCGCTTCCCCTCTCTGACCGAGAGCCACCGTCGCCGTCTTCCGTCGATCCCGCGGCCACCGGCGGCTCCGCGGCCTCCGACCCTGTCCATCTACTCCGCCGTCGTCTTCCACGTCGCCTGGTGCCCTCCGTTGGAGCCGAGGGCCCCTGCAGCGCCGGATCTCCCTCGTCCCCTTCCGCCTCGGCCACCGGCGACCGCCGGCGACCTCGACCTCCCCTGCAGCTACTAAACCGCCACGGGCTTTACTTGGCCGCGCGGTGAGCCATCCTCCTCTCCCCGTCCTCTTCCCATAGCTGTAGCCGTCGCCTCGCTCTCGCCCGAGCGCATCGCCGCGGAGTTCGTCGCCGGTGAGCCGTTGATGACCATATGGTCTCGGGCTAGTGCCCATTAGACTCGCCGCACCGCATAGCTTCCGCCTAGCCCCTTCTTTTGCTTGTTTGCGCGCCGCTTCGCCGATCCCGCAGCTCACCCGAATGCCTCGCCGCCAGCGACGCCACACCGCCCGATTCCGGCCACCGTAGCTCGCGTGGCCACCGCCGTTCGACGCGGCGTGAAGAGGCCGATCGAGAGCAAGAAACCGCGGCCGTTTTGGTGCACCATCGGTGAAACCTGAGCTCGCCGGAATTTGCCACCGTGCCCGAGCTCGCCGGAGCACGCTCCGGCCGGCGCTGACCGGGCGCCCACGTGGCACCACGTGGGGCCGCCCCTGAGCCGCTGACGCTGGGTCCCGCGGGCCCAGTTGACCAGTCAACCCCGCTGACTGGGCTGACTGGGCCACTGACATGTGGGCCCCAACGCCTCGGTTGACCACTTTGACCTGGTCAACGATGGTTACTGTTCACCCCGAGTCTATGACATGTGGGCCCCCTCTGTTAATTAGGATAATTAAACGTTTTTATAAATAAAAATAATTAGATTAGTTAATCTGTCACTGACAGGTGGGGTCCAGTAGCTAATTAGTTTCTGTTTAGATTTAATTAAATTATGTTAAGCCACAGAGGCTGACAGGTGGGACCCACTGGTCAGGTTTGACTCTGGTCAGCCAGAGTTGACCTGCTGACGTCATGGTGATGTCATGATGATGTCATTATTTACTATTCTGGATAATTCAAATTTAAAATAATAATTAAATTCCAGAAATTCTTTAAAAACTTTAAAAATTAATAGAAAATAAACCGTAGCTCAGATCGAAAAACTTTATACAGAAAGTTGATCAGAAAAATCCCACGAAGCCAACCGTGCCATCTGTTTCTGTGTCGGAACCCTCTACGTAGGTGAACCCGCAACTTTTCGTCTGTTTCCGGCAGATGAATAGTGTATAACTACCGACTATTAATTCCAACTTTAATCCTGAAATAGCTAAAATGGTTTAGACATGATTTTAGGCAACCCTGCACTGCATCCTAACTGTCACATGCCTCTAACACCGCAAACCTGGAACATTCCCCCCTCCGGTCATCTGTCTGACAGATGTCCGGAACCGGAAAAACTTTCCCGGATGGGTTCCCACTTCATCGGTAACGTGCAACCCTACGTTAGAACACACCCGGCACAGCCTGTTATCATGTCATACTTTGTGTAGCATTGTTTGCTTTATATTTATTGTTTCTCCCCCCTCTTCTTACCGGTAGACCCCGAGACCGACGCTGCTGCCGGATACGACTACCCCGTCGACGATCAGCCTTTTGCCGCAGAGCAGCAAGGCAAGCAAAACCCCTTGAGCATTCCGATATCACCCATCTCTCTCCCTCTTATGCTTGCATTAGATTTTGCTACTGTATTAGATAGCTCCTATTCTGATGCATAGCCTGTTTTTGATGAACTGTTACTTTACCTGCAATCATACCAACTGCTTAGCATAGGTTGATCAGTGAACCCCTGAGACCCCCTTAGTCCCAGTTGCCCCTGCTTTCATCAACGACACCGAGGACTTGAAGACAGAAGACTCAGTCGTCATGACTGTCAAGCCGTTCCTGACACATCACCACACACCCCTTAAGTATGGCACTGCAGAGCTACTACCGAGTGCCGAGGGTGATACCTCACTTAGCACTCCCGGTGTTAATTCTGTAGCATAGCTATCGGTCATGGGTATCGAGGGTGACTCCTCCTTGCCATTTACCGGTAGCGACTCTTGCCTTACTCATACCTCGAGTGGGATCCATCGAGGGTGATTCCTCGGATATCCACTTGGTGTATAGACACACAGTTACTATGACCTGGTTACAGAAACATGTTGAAGACGGGTCGGCCCCAAGGGTACCCGCGAGAGTGATATGTGGTGCGGGGCGCCGGTAAGGCACCCGAGTGTTATTGGCAGGGCGACGGACTGCACTTTATGGTTCGCGCTTGCCCCGCACTAATAAATTGCTAATGGGTTGGGTGTTTAATCTGAGTTGGTCGATACGACCTTTAACGCACTAAACCTTCACGTGGGAAAGTTATGGGCACTTAGCGTCGTTGTATCAGCCGAAGCTCTTCGGACGTCAGCAATGGAGTGGCGCGCGCCGGATTTGTCTGGAATGCGTCGCGCTTGTTACTAAGGGGTGCTAGGACTGCTTCCGGCTGCGTTCGCATCGTTCAGGAGTGCAAGGGCAAGTGGACCCACGAACCTGCGCACTTAGGATTTAGACCGGCGGGCTGGCCTCTTCGTTGAGCCTAGGTGGGGCGACGATGTGCTGTATCCCGAGGCCGGGCATTACCCAGAAAAGTGTGTCCAGTCGGAGGTGACCAGGCGTGTTGGAAATGAGGTGCACCCCTACAGGGATGATTAATCTATTCGAATAGCCGTGTCCACGGTAACAGGACGACTTGGAGATGTGCCTTGACCTTATACCACTATGATTATAATTTAATTTCAAATGAATTGTGGCTCCGGGATTGCTTCCTCGTAGGGAGTCAAGGAAGGATCTCTGGGCGTGGTTACTTAATTAAATTTGCTACAACAATATGACTATATGTGAGATACCAATCTGGACTCTTCTAATGCTGCAAGATGTTGAAGATGCTAGTCTTCGATAGGACTAGGCCTTCTCCCTATTCTTGCTTTCTGCAGTCAGTCCAAATATAACCCCCTCCCTTTGATAATGATGCATATCTAGCATAGTTCTGATGTAAGTCTTGCGAGTACTTTGGATGAGTACTCACGCTGCTATGCCTTTCTCTTTTCCCCCTCGATACGTTGCTGCGTTCAGTCGATGGAGCCCAGGAGATGGAGTACGCTGGAGATGTCGACTACTACTACCCCGACGGAGGCCCCTACCAGCAGGATGGCGCTTACTACGGCGTAGACTTCTCCAACGTCCAGGAGTATTTAGGAGGTTCTCAGGCAGGAGGCCTCGCCTCTTTCGACCCGTGCTTATGTTTGTGCTAGCCTTCTTAAGGCAAAACTTGTCTAACTTATGTCTGTATTCAGATATATTTGCTTCCGCTGACTCGTGTTTATGTCGAGCTTTGTATTCGAGCCGTCGAGGCCCCTGGCTTGTAATATGGAGCTGCATGACTTTATATTTGTGTCCTTGTTGTGTTGTGATATCAATCAGTGAGTCCCTAATCTTGGCCGTACGCATTGTGTGCATGATTAGCGTACGGACGAGAATGGGGGCGTCACAAGTTGGTATCAGAGCCAGCTGCCTGTAGGAAGCCACCTTTCCAACTCCTTGGCCGAAGTTGAGTCTAGTCATTGAAAAACTTTTACTAACACTGATGCTGTGGGTTGCGGGCCCACATGTCAGTCGGGTGGTATTAGGATCTTTTATTCCTCGTCTATACTCTGGGTTCTGATCTCTCTTCTCTTTCGGGTTAAAGATTTTACTAACTCTGACTTTAGGTTCTCGTAACTACTTTTCCCGGAGAGCCCTCATACCAGAAGATCACCTGCTCCGTCAGAAGATTCTGAAGATACCCTTTTGATGTTTTCCGAGACTTTGTGCTCACCGGCTTTGCAATTCCCTAGCGCCGATCATACAATCCTTTCTCATTACTCTTGATGTTACAAGATGCCCCGAAATACTCTACATTGCCCCGATAGCCCTTTGAGTTTACTGCACTATGGTTCTTTTCTGCATGGAAGCCTTACGGATAATTCCTCACAATTGTCGAGGATCCGTTCATCCCAGTTGTTCATGTGTTTCACAAAATTCTTCGAATTACTTTTCGATCTTCCGAAAATCCTCTGCAGCTTGTTGCTCTTGAAATTCTTGCCTGCTGGCATTATGGTTAATTCCATATGTCTAGTAGTCTTCGTTGACGTCCCTTGTCTTTGCCATTTTGAGCCTATTGATTCAATGTGTGCGTATGCACGCAATCATTAGGTGATACGTTTATTTTATCTTCCCGGCTCAGACGTCCTTCCGGACATGAGTTGGTTCTCGGCAATTCAAACCTTTATTGATTGTCCGACTAAGTATTTTCAACTTATCCATCCTTGATCAGAGCGTCTGCTTCTGATCCTTAGTTTTGGAAATCATAATTCCTTTGTATTTTAAGCATCAGACTATTCAGTTGTTTCTTGAATCCGATACCTCTGCATTCTTTCCTCCTCTGATTGAGTACCGATACTCACATCAGCTCCATTGTGGATCGCCCGAACCATTGTTGGATTATTATCCGACAGTGTCCTTCATTTTAAATCACCTTGTGAGTTCTTCCCCTGATACATAATGCCTTTGGTAAATTGTATCCTCTGTTCTGCCAACCAAGCTCTACCTTCGAGCTTGAGTTAATTACTCTTGAAGCTTGTGGTATATGTTCCTAAGATTCCTCGATGGGTTGAACCTATACCCTCCCTAATCCGTGCGAACCCAAAAGTTTTCAAGGGTCATACTCTTATGGAGTCTTGCCAGATAAATTTTCAACACTACAACATCGTCCAAAGCAAGAAATGAATGAAATGTTATACATTGATGAAGTGGGAGTCGACATTGAACTTGTGTTCATGCCCATGGAAATGGTGTAGACCGTCTCGGAAGCTTCTTGCAAAATAATTATCCATCCGTATGATTCTTTCAGTATCCTTACGTTGATCGATTGCAGTTATGGTTCCGACCATGCTATCCTTATTAATTTATCCGAAAGTAATTCATTCCGGTGCCTCATCAATTTTTGACACGGTTAAAGTATCTGCTGTCGCAGGTCAATGACCCAGTTCTACTTCTATCATATTATACCTTCGAGTTTTACCCTCTGGTATCTCGAGGATATCACGCCTTTGCAATACATCTTATTAACTGTGACGAGGTAATAATTTTCCTTGTCTTAATCACTCCACGGGTTCTGGGATTGTTGTCAACCGAGAACACCGATTGGAAAATTTATTCCACACTGCAAGTCAATACCCCTTGTAATTGTTACTGGGAATATCAAAGTCAATCTGGTCATTCCTAGACTATCGGCTACATCCTTGTCTTGCTATCTTTGACTGTGCTACCTCGTACTTCTCTGTTGCGCAAATTCTTCAGAGTGTGAGCATTCCTTACGTCGAGCTTTCAACGTCATGTTGTTTGTCTTGAAAAGCAACCCCGATATTGAGCTTGCATCTTCTCTGTTGCTCCTATAACCTTCCACGTTGTCGTTCCCCTACTGGACGCCACTTCTGTTCGGTTGCATTCTCTTGGGAACTCTCGACAAAAGGTGTCGTGATCATCGTCCACAATTTGACTTCTTTTGAGACGTCTACTGAGTTCTTGATGAGAAATACCTTCCTTGCCCTCGATGATTTTTGTTATCATCGACAACCTCCTTGACTCTTTTCATCGCAAATTTGTCCATGGTATGGATGCAACTTGCTATCCAGCTTGTGTTATGTTCTACCCTGAAGTATTACTATCTTTTGTGTCGAGAATGTTGTGAGGATTGCTCCACCTCTTAGAAATTCTTGGCATAGTGATACTTCTCACCCTCAAACAATCCTGCTTTGATTCTAACTTCTAGCAACCCTATTGCTTTGAAGTTAACGATCGTCAGTTCATTCTTAGGCTGTTGGTTATTGAATCGTCACTCTAACATTGATCTTGCTACCTAAGGTCATATTTCGGACGCACTTTTCAATCAATGGTTAATGATGTATGTTTTCCTCAATCATACAACATTATATCGTTTGAGCTGACAAATGTCATCTCCTTGTTCACATAATTGTGGAAATCCATCCGTTTGGAATCTCGACGAATTGTTGCTGAGCCCATCAGCCACATCCTCTTCTCCCTCGTGGTTCATGAGGAACATTGAAGCTAGTTTTGGAAACCTTGAAAGCATTATCTTTGTGCGTAGCTCATGAAGAATATGTTTGTTAAAAGAAGTGTTTTTCTCTAAGTTCACGTGCATCTTGCCGTTGTGATTGTGAGAAAGTTTTGCTTCGCTTCCTCCGGAATCATTCCAATTCATTCTTGCATGTGCGAAGTACTCTATGGTCTGATAGATTTGCTACCTTCACCCCATATGTATTTCCTAGCGCGCCAAGTCACTGATTGTTTTGATCTGGAAAAAGAAGTTCCTCGTAAGAGCTAATCCAGGCTTACACATGGAACTTTGATACCCTCTATAGTGATCCCCAACCAGAACTTGATTGCATTCCATTCTAGAAAACTTCCACGTGGGCACGAGTGTCTTGACCTTGTGTTCATATGTCTTGCAGTCTGGCTAATGATTCAAGGCTTGCTTCCGTTGATCATTCCCTGAGAATCTTGCCGCATCGTCTAGTAGACGTGTGTTTCATCCTTTTTCTCCTCAGGCCTGCTGAGCCTGAGATATCCTGACACCAACCAGATCTGAATCTCGGACAGATATGATGGTTGGGACATTAACAAGAATTATAACTTTGGTCTTTATTACTCGGTAAGGTGATGCCATGCCTAACACACCTGGCTGGAGGTCCTATTATTATAGTTTCCTTTTTGTGCAAGGGTTGCCATTCTTCCATGGGGGAATTGTAAGACTTATTTTATATGTTGCTCCTGATGGATCATTTGTGTATCCAAACTCCATCCTTTACTCGAAACACCATATCATTACTATCCCGAAGCATGGATGTAGTATATCGATCATCAAAGGGAATAATGTAAGCTCAATGCTAATTGTTTCTTGATCAATTATCCTAACACCATTGTATGGGAATGTCAGGATTTTCCTCGCCCCTTTTACCTAACTGGTTATCTACTTACTATCATGTCATGTATTTCATGCTCTATTTTTCCTTGGGAAAGTTATACTCCTAAAGACTTGAGTATAACCACATTTTCCTTTCCATTGGTCTGTTTAATGTGATAATCACATTTTCCTTTCCATTGGTCTGTTTAACCTTTCTTGAGATTATATGATCTAAGCAGTAATAATTCTCTGCTTAGGTAAACACCTCGGTGATCAATTCTGTCAGTAAGGCCATGTTACTATTGTTGATAACATTCTGGTAACCGCCGGTGGACGAGAACTTTGCCTATTGGTCCGCCTCGTTTCAACGAGCAGGAAGATGGTTCTCTTCGTTCCCCGCCCTTGGTACCGATGTTGTTGCCGACATAATAGACAGACTATCCTCTGACATATCTTGCTACCATGACCGTGCAAGATGTCACTGCTCTCCTGTACCACTTTGATTCCAAGGTATCTTTTGCACTTAGCTTCGTATGTAATTCCCGAGACACCGCCTAGGGGATGATCTATTCTTGTATCAGACGCAATATTTAATTTGTTGCTCTGAACCCTTCCACCTTCTGTTTGGGCATCGAATGACTGCCTACCCATTGAAACCTTTGTACCATCGCATATTGCTCTCAACGAATTCCCTGAGTTAGAAATCGATACTTAATTCGTGTATTTCCCTTGAGTTCGCCGTCAGATGCCCAACCTTGTAGGGATACGTTCTTCCAGAGCTTTCCCTCTAATCGCATTCGTAGGACAATGAAGATCCCGATGGATGGATGACGACTCCATCATGATGTCCTGAAGCATAAGGATGAATATATCAATGAAAGGGATCAACTTCTTCGAGGAGAACAACAAAGACGAGAAGATCCGTTAGAACTTCGTAACCAGAACTTTTTCCCTTACCCTACCTCTTAATTCTCGGGACGAGAATTCTTGTTAGACAAGGAGAATTGTGACGCCCGGATAATTAAGCTACAGTGATCATTGTAATTAAGCACAGTAATGAGCATGATCAATAGTGCCTAATCATCATTAGTAACATATCTCTTTTCAAATTCAAATTCATATAACAAGCGAAATTCAAAATTTCTCAAACATGAAAACTAAAATGTTCATCATGAGGCAAGTAATCACTAAGTAATTATGGTGGTGAACCAACATTATTAGAAAGTATTTAAATGCACTCAAATAGATAAAACAGTCGCTATAACAATTAATTAAATGCCTTTTCTAAGTTATAAAATATTAAACTATTAGTTTGAAAAGTAAAGATTGTTGGGGCAGTAGTATATCTAAAAATACTATTTTAGAAACTAGTTCTGTATTTTATTCAAGCTAAAATAAAATCGAAACAAAAAGAAAACAGAAACTAAAAACGAAAAACAGAAAAGAATAAAGAAAAAGGAAAAGAACCCCCCCCCTCCCCTGGGCCATGGCCCCCGGCGACCTCGACCTCCCCTGCAGCTACTAAACCGCCACAGGCTTTACTTGGCCGCGCGGTGAGCCATCCTCCTCTCCCCGTCCTCTTCCCATAGCCGTAGCCGTCGCCTCGCTCGCGCCCGAGCGCACCGCCACGGAGTTCGTCGCCGGTGAGCCGCCGATGACCATATGGTCTCGGGCTAGTGCCCGTTAGACTCGCCGCAGCTTCCGCCTAGCCCTTTCTTTTGCTCGTTTGCGCGCCGCTTCGCCGATCCCGCAGCTCACCCGAATGCCTCGCGCCGGCGACGCCACACCGCCCGATTCCGGCCACCGTAGCTCGCGTGGTCACCGCCGTTCGACGCGGCGTGAAGAGGCCGATCGAGAGCAAGAAACCGCGGCCGTTTTGGTGCACCATCGGTGAAACCCGAGCTCGCCGGAGTTTGCCACCGTGCCCGAGCTCGCCGGAGCGCTCCGGCCGGCGCTGACCGGGCGCCCACGTGGCACCGCGTGGGGCCGCCCCTGAGCCGCTGACGCTGGGTCCCGCGGGCCCAGTTGACCAGTCAACCCCGCTGACTGGGATGACTGGGCCACTGACATGTGGGCCCCACCGCCTCGGTTGACCACGTTGATTTGGTCAACGATGGTTACTGTTCACCCCGAGTCTATGACATGTGGGCCCCCTCTGTTAATTAGGATAATTAAATGTTTTTATAAATAAACATAATTAGATTAGTTAATCTGTCACTGACAGGTAGGGTCCAGTAGCTAATTAGTTTCTGTTTAGATTTAATTAAATTCTGTTAAGCCACAGAGGCTGACAGGTGGGACGCACTGGTCAGGTTTGACTCTGGTGAGCCAGAGTTGACCTGCTGACGTCATGGTGATGTCATGATGACGTCATCATTTACTATTCTGGATAATTCGAATTTAAATAAATAATTAAATTCCAGAAATTCTTTAAAAACTTTAAAAATTAATAGAAAATAAACCGTAGCTCAGATCGAAAAACTTTATACATGAAAGTTGATCAGAAAAATCCCACGAAGCCAACCGTGCCATCTGTTTCTGTGTCGGAACCCTCTACATAGGTGAACCCGCAACTTTTCGTCTGTTTCCGGCAGATGAATAGTGTACAACTACCGACTATTAATTCCAACTTTAATCCTAAAATAGCTAAAATGGTTTAGACATGATTTTAGGCAACCCTGCACTGCATCCTAACTGTCACAAGCCTCTAACACCGCAAACCAGGAACATTCCCCCCTCCGGTCATCTGTCTGACAGATGTCCGGAACCGGAAAAACTTTCCCGGATGGGTTCCCCCTTCATCGGTAACGTGCAACCCTACGTTAAAACACACCCGGCACTGCCTGTTATCATGTCATACTTTGTTTAGCATTGTTTGCTTTATATTTATTGTTTCTCCCCCCTCTTCTTACCGGTAGACCCCGAGACCGACGCTGCTGCCGGATATGACTACCCGTCGACGATCAGCCTTTTGCCGCAAAGCAGCAAGGCAAGCAAAACCCCCTTGAGCATTCCGATATCACCCATCTCTCTCCCTCTTATGCTTGCATTAGATTTTGCTACTGTATTAGATAGCTCCTATTCTGATGCATAGCCTATTTTTGATGAACTGTTACTTTACCTGCAATCATACCAACTGCTTAGCATAGGTTGATCAGTGAACCCCTGAGACCCCCTTAGTCCCAGTTGCCCCTGCTTTCATCGATGACACCGAGGACTTGAAGACAGAAGACTCAGTCGTCATGACTGACAAGCCGTTCCCGACACATCACCACACACCCCTTAAGTATGGCACTGCAGAGCTACTACCGAGTGCCGAGGGTGATACCTCACTTAGCACTCCCGGTGTTAATTCTATAGCGTAGCTATCGGTCATGGGTATCGAGGGTGATTCCTCCTTGCCATTCACCGGTAGCGACTCTTGCCTTACTCATACCTCGAGTGGGATCCATCAAGGGTGACTCCTCGGATATCCACTTGGTGTATAGACACACAGTTACTATGACCTGGTTACAGAAACATGTTGAAGACGGTCGGCCCCAAGGGTACCCGCGAGAGTGATATGTGGTGGGGTGCGCCGGTAAGGCACCCGAGTGTTATTGGCGGGGCGACGGACTGCACTTTATGGTTCGCGCTTGCCCCGCACTAATAAATTGCTAATGGGTTGGGTGTTTAATCTGAGTTGGTCGATACGACCTTTAACGCACTAAACCTTCACGTGGGAAAGTTATGGCACTCAGCGTCGTTGTATCAGCCGAAGCTCTTCGGACGTCAGCAATGGAGTGGCGCGCGCCGGATTGGTCTGGAAAGCATCGCGCTTGTTACTAAGGGGTGCTAGGACTGCTTCCGGCCGCGTTCGCATCGTGCAGGAGTGCAAGGGCAAGTGGGCCCACGAACCTGCGCACTTAGGATTTAGACCGGCGGGCTGGCCTCTTCGTTGAGCCTAGGTGGGGCGACGACGTGCTGTATCCTGAGGCCGGGCATTACCCAAAAAAGTGTGTCCGGCCGGAGGTGACCAGGCGTGCTGGAAATGAGGTGCACCCCTGCAGGGATGATTAATCTATTCGAATAGCCGTGTCCACGGTAACAGGACGACTTGGAGATGTGCCTTGACCTTCTACAACTATAATTGTAATTTAATTTGAAATGAATTGTGGCTCCGGGATTGCTTCCTCGCAGGGAGTCGAGGAAGGATCTTTGGGCGTGGTTACTTAATTAAATTTGCTACAACAATATGACTATATGTGACATACCAATCTGCACTCTTCTAATGCTGGAAGATCTTGAAGATGCTAGTCTTCGATAGGACTAGGCCTTCTCCTTATTCTTGCTTTCTGCAGTCAGTCCAGATATAACCCCTCCCTTTGATAATGATGCATATCTAGCATAGTTCTGATGTAAGTCTTGCGAGTACTTTGGATAAGTACTCACGCTGCTATGCCTTTCTCTTTTCCCCCTCGATACGTTGCTGCGTTCAGTCGATGGAGCCCAGGAGATGGAGTACGCTGGAGATGTCGACTACTACTACCCCGACGGAGGCCCCTACCAGCAGGATGGCGCTTACTACGGCATAGACTTCTCCGACGTCCAGGAGTAGTTAGGAGGTTCTCAGGCAGGAGGCCTCGCCTCTTTCGACCCGTGCTTATGTTTGTGCTAGCCTTCTAAAGGCAAAACTTGTCTAACTCATGTCTGTACTCAGATATATTTGCTTCCGCTGACTCGTGTTTATGTTGAGCTTTGTATTCGAGCCCTCGAGGCCCCTGGCTTGTAATATGGAGCTGTATGACTTTATATTTGTGTCCTTGTTGTGTTGTGATATCAATCAGTGAGTCCCTAATCTTGGCCGTATGCATTGTGTGCATGATTAGCGTACGGACGAGAATGGGGGCGTCACAAACTTGAACTTGAAGTTTCTATTCCTAGAAAATTGCATAATGACTGGGAACATACTATCAAAATAAAACTTAAAGAATATGAATGCAATGCCTTGTGTGACCTTGGTTCTAGTGTTTCAACAATACCTAAGTCTCTTTGTGATGTGCTTGGTCTCACTAATATTCAAGATTGTTCCCGAAACTTGCATTTTGCGGATTCTACCATCATGAAACCTTTGGGTAGAATAATGGACGTTCTTATGATTGAAAATAAGAATTATGTGCCTATAGATTTCATTGTGCTTGATATTTAATGCAATCCTACTTGTCCAATGATACTTGGAAGACCTTTCTTACGAACTATAGGTGCAATTATTGATATGAAAGAGGGAAACATAAGGTTCCTATTTACATTAAAGAAAGGGAAGTAACACTTCCCTAGGAATAGAATTAAACCACCTTATGAATCTATCACGAGGGCTACTTATGGCTGGAGTGTCAAAGATGACAACACTCTTGAAACTATGCATTATGCCTACCTAGGGGCATAAAACAATAGCGCTAGTTGGGAGGCAACCCAATAGTGATCTTTAATTTTTGCTTTTTACTTTCTTTTTGTTTTTGATAGTGCCTCTGTAATGATTGTGTTTTTATGTTTAAATTAATGTTTGTGCCAAGTAAAGCCTTTGGGATGACTAACAAGATAAGTAGAATTGATACGTGCAAAAACAGAAACCTTATAATCCAGTGAAGAATTTCTCAGATTTTAATGGAACGTATTTTTGATCTGAAAATTTTACACAGTATTTCTATACAAATTATACATGTTTTCCAAAAATTTCATAATTTTTAAAGTACATCAGTATAGGTTCTCTACAGATCTTTATAGACTGTTCTGTTTTTGAGAGATTTTGTTTTTGATTGCATGTTTTGCTTATTTTGATGATGCTATGGATTGTATCGGGGGGTATAAGCCATGGAGAATTTAGAATACAGTACCTTATGCAATAATAAAATAAGAATAAATTTATAATATTAGCTAAGTATTTGATATGTTTTCTATACTAACGGATCTCACGAAGGTTTTGTTGAGTTTTGTGTGCTGAAGTTTTCAAGATTTGGGTGCTATCACGATGGATAAAGGAATAAGGAGCGGGAAGAGCCTAAGCCAGGGGATTCCCAAGGCACCCCAAGGTAATATTCAAGGAAGACTCAAGCGCCTAAGCTTGGGGATGCCCCGGAAGGCATCCCCTCTTTCGTCTCAATCCATCGGTATGTCACTTGAAGCTATATTTTCATTCATCACATGATATTTGTTTTTCTTGGAGCATCATTTTCTTTAGTTTGATGTTTGTTTTTGGTTTTCCACAATCATTGTTTGGTGGACACACCCACTTGAGAGAGACACAAGATAACCATAATTTATTAGAATACTCTTTATGCTTCACTTATATCTTTTGAGCTTAGCAGTTGCTCTAGCACTTCACTTATATCTTTTAGAGCATGGTGGCGTATAGATTTTATAGAAATAATTGCACTCTCGTTCTTCACTTGTATTTGTTTGAGAGTTAACAAATAGTGATGGTAATTTGCATGGGTTATAAGACTAGTCCAAAAATAATAGGTATCCAACGAGTGTATAATCAAAACCACATGTAGCACATAAAAGAAAAATTGTGGGTTAATGATATTGATGTGGTAATATGAAAGGGCATGAGTGCATGATCATTGGTTAGTCAAAGTATTGTGAATTAGAGGGTGTTAACTTGCTGTTCATCTAAATATTTTTTATAGCATGGTGATGATGTGTGAGCATACTTATTCCTCGTTGAAATCATAGTGTTGTTTAAGTCGGAGGCGCGCGATGGTTAACTCCTCCCAACCTCCTCCCTAGGGGAATGCGAGTAGTACTTTGCTTCGAGAGAGCTAATAAAATTTTGCAATAAGTATGTGCGTTCTTTATGACTAATGTGAATTGATAACCCACAAGTATAGGGGATCGCAACAGTTTTCGAGGGTAGAGTATTCAACCCAAATTTATAGATTCGACACAAGGGGAGCCAAAGAATACTTGAGAGTATTAGCAGTTGAGTTGTCAATTCAACCACACCTGGAGATTAAATATTTGCAGCAAAGTGATCAGTAGCACAGTAATATGATAGTTTTGATAGCAGTAGCAGCAGTAACGATAACGGTAACAGTGATAGCAATGATTTTGTAGCAGTTGGAACAGTAACAGCAGTAGTAACTTAGTAATAACAATAAGTGGAAAACTCGTAGGCACTAGATCAGTAACTCGTTGCATGATATTCGTCATGTAACAGTCATAACCTAGGGTGATACAAAACTAGCTCCAGTTCGTCAATGTAATGTAGGCATGTATTCCGTAAATAGTAATACATTCTTATGGAAAAGAACTTGCATGACATCTTTTGTACTACCCTCCCGTGGCAGCGGGGTCCATAAGGAAACTAAGGGATATTAAGGCCTCCTTTTAATAGAGAACCGGAACAAAGCATTAGCACACGGTGAATACATGAACTCCTCAAACTACGGTCATCACCGTGAAGTATCCCAAATATTTTCACTATGGGGTTGACGGATCATAACACGTAATAGGTGCATATGACTAGGCAAGATCGGATCAAGAACATAGATATAATGGTGATAACATAAATGGTTCAGATCTGAAATCATGGCACTCGGGCCCTAGTGACAAGCATTAGGCATAGCAAAGTCATAGCAACATCAATCTCAGAACATAGTGGATACAAGGGATCAAGCCCTAACAAAACTAACTCGATTACAAGATGAATCTCATCCAACTCCTCACCGACCAGCAAGCCTACGAAGGAATTGCTCACTCCTAGTGGGGATCATCATGGAATTGGAAATGGAGAAGGGTTGATGATGACGAAGACCGAAGATTCCCCTCTCCGGAGCCCCAAACGGGCTCCAGATCTGGCCTCCCGATGAAGAACAAGAGGTGGCGGTGGCTCCGTATAGTAAAACGCGATGAAACTTTCTCTCTGATTTTCTTCTCCAAAAATAGGAATTTATAGTGGCGGAATTAGGGTCAGTGGGGCCACGAGGTGGGCACAACCCACCAGGGCGCGCCTAGGGGGCCTGGCGCTCCCTGGTGGGTGCTACTCACCCTGGCCCCCCTCTTCGGTAGATTTTGGCTCCAATAATTCTTATATATTCTGAAATAATTCTCCAAAAAGTTTCGTTCCGTTCTGAGACATTGGGCAAAAGAGTGAGAAAAAGTAGATACGTTGGAGACGTATCAACTCCCCCAAGCTTAAACCTTTGCTTGTCCTCAAGCAATTCAGTTGACAAACTGAAAGTGATAAAGAAAAACTTTTAGAAATTATGACTAGCCATGCCAACAATAACTCTTAGAAATTATATTAACTCATGTCAATAACATAAGCGACTAGCGAGCAATAATAAGACATCGCAAGCGCCAACACTTTGTCAAAACAATCATGATACAATATGACAGTAGTGGTATCTCGCTAGCCCTTTCTGAGACCGCAAAACAAAAATGCAGAGAACCTCCAAAGTTCAAGCAGCGACTAAACATTGTAATTCATGTAGAAAAGATCCAGTCATGATGCACCCAACATCAACTATACACAATGCATGAGGATAACAATAGTGCTCTCAGGTCTGGCGCTTCTTTGAGAAGGCGATGACTCACCATAAAAGTATATAGATAATCCCTTCGCAGAGGGAAGCATGGATTTGCAGAGGTGCCAGAGCTCAAGTTTTAAAACAGAGAAAGATATAATTTTGGGAGGTACACCCTTCCTGTCAACGTTACGATCAAGAGTTATCAATATCTTGCCTGCTAAACAAATTAGCGGCGGTTCGCAAGCGGTAAAAGTAAAGGTCACCATCAATCACACGCCACGGCTAGCCGCATCCACGGGTACCGTCCAAACCAACAACATTCCTGGGGGAGTTTTGTTTAATTATTTTTGATTTTTGATTTTGGGACTAGGAATCCCTATTACCGCCCCTCTCGTGTAAGGACGAGTGAATAAACACTCATCATGAGAATAACCCGCTTAGCATGGAAGATACTGACCGCCCCCTATCGCTCCATGAGTGGTCCAGGCACACAAAACAGATGTTCATTTGAATTTTTTTAGGTAGGGTAATACCGGATATAGGTAGATATAGTGGACTCATCTGGAATAACTTTGGTTTAAGGGTTTTGATGCACAAGCAGTATTCCCGCTTAGTACAGGCGAATGCTAGCAAATAGATTGAGAAGCGGCCAGCTAGAGAGCGAAAACGGTGATGAACATGCATTACATATAATCAACATTGAATACTAGCATGAGTAGGATATTGTCACCATGAACATAAATATCATGAAGGCTATGTTGGTTTTGATTCAACTACATGCGTGAACATGTGCCAAGTCAAGACACTTGAAACATTCAGAGGAGGATACCATATCATCATACCGCATCACAACCATTTTAATGCATGTTGACACCCAAGATAAATCATTATCCACTCCTAGCTACTTAAGCATGGAATGAACAACTATAATCTCTAATGGTCATTGCAAACATGTTTGATCATAATAGGCTGAATCAAGGATACTAGGTTAAACATATTTACAAAAACAAAAACAAGTTGAGTTCATGCCCACTTTTCTTTGCCACAGTCAATTCATCAAATATCTTCATTATTGCCTTTCACTTGCACGTCCAAATGATAAGAAAATAATAATAGTGCAAGAGTTCCGTGGACTAAGCTGGAATCTGCAAACATTTTATTCAAGAGGAGAAGACAAGGTAAAATGGGCTCTTTGTTAGATTAACAATGATGCATATGAGAGCCACTCAACATTTTCATCGTGGTCTTCTCCTTGGTATGACTCAAACAAAAAGAAAAGAAATTCAGAGAAACACACTGAAATGTTTTTGGAGTTTTTAGTTTTTCTTGAAGAAAGCAAATTAAAGAGAAAAACAAAAACGAGAAAAACTATTTACATGGGAAAGCTCCCAACAAATAAAAGAAGAAATGAGAAATCTTTTTGGGTTTTCTTTTGATACTACAATTAAAATAAGCTAGAAAGGAAAACCGAAAAGAAGTAGGAAATATTTTTTGATTTTCGCAAAGTTTTTCAAACACACAAGAAGAAAGCGGGAAAACAAATTTAGCATGGATATTACAATGAAAAACTATGAACACCGACAACTGGAATGAAATGTGTGAACATGAATGTAATGTCGGTGGAAATACGTACTCCCCCCAAGCTTAGGCTTTTGGCCTAGCTTGGTAATCACCATCCGTATGAATAATAATCTGGGCGATGGCTCACCGAGGCCCTCGATGCAAACTCCGTAGCCCTCCTGGCGGCTTCAACCTCCGCATTGTACGCATGGGCCTCGCTCTCAAGGACATAGTATCTTCCCCTACTGTGAAAATAAAAGAGAGCAGGAGCAGGCAAAGCGACATGCACAACAGTTTTTTTTATTAAATCTCAAGTTATAGGTGTAGTTAGTGGTCGTGCCTGTAAGAAACTTATGACGCTTCCTGGCATCAAAGTCTAAACACTGAGTAGGTAAGATGGGGTCATTAGGCCATGGTGAGACATTTAATCTCTCCGCTACACGGGAGGCATAGATTCCTCCATAAAAAATACCATTGGCAGCATTGAGCTGCAGCCTCCGTGCAACAATTGCACCAAGATTATAATATTTTTTTCTAGTTATGGCAGTATGTAAAAGACTCAAATCATGAGCACACAGTGTGCTACAATCTTGTTTGCCTACGATACATTTACCGTTAAAGAGTGCGAAATATTGTATTGATGGGAAATGGATGCTGTTAATTCTCCCTTGTGTTACCCCCTATCTTCACCAAATCAAAGATTAACTAAAAATGACTTGTATTCAGATTTTGTTGGTTCATCGAGGGAACCCCAATATGGAAGTTTGCATGCTTCCCTGAACATTTCTAACGGCATGGTGAAGTAACGGTCATAAAGGTTGAATGAAACTCTAGACTCACGAGAAAAAATATTTAAATTTCTTTGTGAAGGTTTTCGTGAGTTCGAAGTGTTGGGGGCACTTATCTGCGATGAAGGGAGCAAGCTCTGTATTGTGGATAAATTGGTCAAATTCCCCCTTAATACGTGCACCTTCCATGAACTCGTCGCACGACCACAAGCATGATTTGGTGGCGGCATCTCGCATCGAGCTTTCGCTTGGCTCAACATAAGATTGTCGAACTGAGCTTCCACTTGATGAGGCCTCCGAGGATCTCCTCCTCGAAGAACTCCTAAAGAATTGCATTTTTATTTTCGTACAAATTTCTGAAATATTATTGAGACACAAAATTTTGTCAACAAAACTTCGTGAAATTGATAGCAACTACTCCTATGCATGTATAGAGGCCATATTGAGCATTCAAACTACTTAGAACTCTAAGAATTAAACATGCAAGCTCATCCACAGCAGCACCAAGAGTAGCTAATTACTCTAAAAATAACCCACTAAATCAAAAACTAATTGGAGAAATGGAGGAGTCACATACCAAGTAGCAATCCCTCCAAACAGTTTCAGAAACGGAGTTTCGAGCTAAGAGATCGAAATCCGCGTGTTTGAGAGCAACAACACGGGAATGGTGGCTGTGGTGAATTTTTTCTGGAGGTAGGGGATGATGTGGGCTAAAGAGATAAGTGAGGGGACCCAAGTGGGGGCCACAACCCACCAGGGCGCGCCGGGGGGTGCTGGCGCACCCTGGTGTCTTGTGGGCACTAGGTGCACCCCCCTCTGGTATTATTTGCACCAGAAATTCATAAATATTTGGAAAAAAATCATGTCAAATTTTCAGGTCATTCTGAGAACTTTTATTTTTGGGTCATTTTTTATTGCACGGAGAAAACAGAAAATAGGATAATCATGGCATTTTATTTTATTTGACTAACTAAAACAGAAAATAAAAGGTGGGAGCAGAGAGTTGTGCTTACTAGATTCATCGACTTCATACCTCTCAAAAAAGATCCATTAATAAGGTTGATCAAGTCTTATTAACAACCACTTCCGATTAGCATGAAACCAAAGAACTTTCGTAGAACACTAAGTTACCTCAATGGGGATATGCATATCCCCTACAATAAGAAATCATATTTCTTTTTGGCAGTAGGCAGAGGTAATTTAAAGCTTCCAATAGTGATGGTCGGAGATTCTTCAATAACATTTATACCATTCACTTGGAATTGTTTCTTCGGAAAGTGCACCGTATGCTCATTACCGTTGATATGAAAAGTGACTTTGCTTTTAGTGCAATCAATAACAGCCCTTGCAGTATTCAGAAAGGGTCTACCAAGGATAATCGACATGTTGTCGTCCTCGGGCATCTCAAGATTAACAAAGTTCGTTAAGATAGTAACATTTGCAACAACAACAGGCACGTCCTCAGAAATACCGATAGGTATGGCTGTTGATTTGTCAGCCATTTGGAATGATATTTCAGTAGGTGTGAGTTTATTCAAATCATGTCTCTTATATAAGGAGAAAGGCATAACACTAACACCGGCTCCCAAGTCACACAAAGCAGTTTTGACATAGTTTCTTTTAATGGAGCAAGGTATAGTTGGTATTCCAGGATCTCCAAGTTTTTTAGGTACTCCATCCTTAAAAGAGTAATTAGCAAGCATGGTGGAGATTTCAGCTTCGGGTATCTTTCTTTTATTAGTGATGATGTCTTTCATGTACTTTGCATAAGGGGCCATCTTTAAAATATCAGTTAAGGGGTACGCAAAAAGACTGGCCTAATCATTTCAGCAAAGCGCTCAAATTCTTCATCATCCTTTTTCTTAGATGGCTTAGGTGGAAATGGCATGGGTTTCTGAACCCATGGCTCTGTTTCTTTACCATTCTTCCTAGCCAGTAAGTCTATTTTATCATAACGTTTGTTTTTAGGTTGTGGGTTATCAAGATCAGGAGAAGGCTCTATTTCAACATCATTATCTGGTTCTTTATCATTACTAGGTTGAGCATCTTCATGAACATCATCATTATCATTTTCATTATCACTAGGTGAATGTTCATTGCCAGACTGAGTTTCAGCATCAGAAATAGAGACATCATTATCATCAGGAGGTTTTCGTATCTCGGGTTCACTAGAGGTATGCAGAGTCCTATCATTTTTCTTTTTCTTCTTTTTAGAAGGACTAGGTGCATCAATATTAATTCGCTGAGAGTCTTGTTCAATTCTTTTAGGATGAACCTCAGTATAAAGTGGTTCTTGGGTCATTCTACCTCCTCTAGTTACTACCCTAGCAGCAAAATCATTCATATTATTGTTCATTTCATCAAGCAATTCTTTTTGAGACTTAGCAACTTGTTCTAACTGAGTTTGAACCATAGAGGCACGCTTTCCTACACCCCTAACATCATTACTGATT
The DNA here is from genome assembly GCA_039707655.1 of Elymus sibiricus. Lineage (NCBI taxonomy): Eukaryota > Viridiplantae > Streptophyta > Magnoliopsida > Poales > Poaceae > Elymus > Elymus sibiricus. Next base: position 425,954,973 of record CM077673.1, on the reverse strand, counting down.
CTAAATAGCAAGTTACTCAAGAGAGCACTCATATCAGAATTGTATTTCAATTGTTTCAGAACATGTGCATTGAAATGATCTTGCTTCATAATATAGTTGTCAATCTCATGTAAGCACTGACTAGGATGTTTATTGTAAGGGATATCACCTTCATCAAACTTTAATAAAGAATTTACCTCTACCACCTATGGAGGTGGTGGTGTGTCAAGGCCATGTATTTCTTCAATAGGTGGTAGATTCTTAACATCCTCAGTTTTAATACCTTTTTCGTTCATAGATCTCTTTGCCTCTTGCATATCTTCAGGACTGACAAATAAGATACCCCTCTTCTTCGGAGTGGGTTTAAGCGGTGGTTCAGGAAGAGTCCAATCATCATAATTCTTCAATAAGTTATTCAATAACTCCTCAACTTGTTCAACAGTTCGTTCCCTGAAAACACAACCAGCACAACTATCTAGGAAGTCCCTAGAAGCATCAATTAGTCCATTATAGAAGATATAAAGTATTTCATTTTTCTTGAGAGGACGATCAGGAAAAGCATTAAGCAACTGGAGAAGCCTCCCCCAAGCTTGTGGGAGACTCTCTTCTTCAATTTGCACAAAGTTAAGTATTTCCTGTAAGGCAGCTTGTTTCTTATGAGTAGGAAAATATTTTTCAGAGAAGTTGTAGATCATATCCTGGGGGCTACACACACAACCAGGAGTAAGAGTATTGTACCATGTCTTAGCATCACCCTTTAATGAGAATGGAAATAACTCAGTAATAGTAGTGAATCTTCTCATCATGAACAAAGAGGGTGGCTATATCATTCAGCTTAGTAAGGTGTGCCACTACAGATTCAGTTTCATAGCCATGAAAAGGCTCAGATTCAACCAAAGTAATTAACTCTGGGTCGACAGTGAATTCATAATCCTTATCAGTAACCAAAATAAGTGAAGTAGCAAACTTAGGATCACATTTCATTCAAGCATTCAAAGTCTTTTTCTTATACTTGCGTAGTAATTTCTTAAGATCATTTCTATCCTTCCAAGAAAGAATTTCTCTAGTCACATCCTCATCCATAACATAACCTTCAGGTATCTTAGGCATTTCAAATTTAGGAGAGCTAGGACTAATAGGTGTTTCATAGTGATCATCAGTTTCATGGGTTTCATCAGTTTCGGGAATTTCATTCTTTCTAGCTCTAGCAATTTGTTCATCAAGAAATTATCCTAGTGGCACATTATCATCAAGCATGGTACTAGCATCACCATAAGCATCATTCATAGCTGAGATAGCATCATCAATCACTTGCGACAGATCAGGATTACTAGCAGGTGGTGGTGTTGCAAGCTTACTCAAAACAGAAGGTGAATCAAGTGCAGAGTGTGATGGCAATTCCTTACCTCCCCTAGTCCTAGAGGGAACGATTTTAGTCTTTGGATCCTTCAGATTCTTCATTGTGATAAATTGATATAAATCCCAAGTGACTCAACTAATATAGCTATGCTCCCCGGCAACGGCACCAGAAAAAGGTCTTGATAACCCACAAGTATAGGGGATCGCAACAGTTTTCGAGGGTAGAGTATTCAACCCAAATTAATAGATTCGACACAAGGGGAGCCAAAAAATACTTGAGAGTATTAGCAGTTGAGTTGTCAATTCAACCACACCTGGAGATTAAATATCTGCAGCAAAGTGATCAGTAGCACAGTAATATGATAGTTTGATAGCAGTAGTAGCAGTAACGGTAACAGTAGCAGTGATAGCAGTAGTTTTGTAGCAGTTGGAACAGTAGTAACGCAGTAGTAACTTAGCAAGAACAATAAGTGGAAAACTCATAGGCACTGGATCGGTGAACTCGTTCGACGATATTCATCATATAACAGTCATAACCTAGGGCGACACAGAACGAGCTCCAGTTCATAAATGTAATGTAGGCATGTATTCCGTAAATAGTCATACGTGCTTATGGAAAAGAACTTGTATGACATCTTTTGTCCTACCCTCCCGTGGCAGCGGGGTCCATAAGGAAACTAAGGGATATTAAGGCCTCCTTTTAATAGAGAACCGGAACAAAGCATTACCACATGGTGAATACATGAACTCCTCAAACTACGGTCATCACCGTGAAGTATCCCAAATATTGTCACTATGGGGTTGACGGATCATAACACGTAATAGGTGCATATAACTAGGCAAGATCGGATCAAGAACATAGATATAATGGTGATAACATAAACGGTTTAGATCTGAAATCATGGCACTCGGGCCCTAGTGACAAGCACTAGGCAAAGCAAAGTCATAGCAACATCATTCTCAGAACATAGTGGATACTAGGAATCAAGCCCTAACAAAACTAACTCGATTACATGATGAATCTCATCCAACTCCTCACCGACCAGCAAGCCTACGAAGGAATTACTCACTCCCGGTGGGGAGCATCATGGAATTGGCGATGGAGAAGGGTTGATGATGATGAAGACCGAAGATTCGCCTCTTCGGAGCCCCAAACGGGCTCCAGATCTGGCCTCCCGATGAAGAACAGGAGGTGGCGGTGGCTCCGTATCGTAAAACGCGATGAAACTTTCTCTCTGATTTTTTTCTCTGAAAATAGGAATTTATAGTTGCGGAATTAGGGTCAGTGAGGCCACGAGGTGGGCACAACCCACCAGGGCGCGTCCAGGGGGCCTGGCGCTCCCTGGTGGGTGCTGCTCACCCTGGCCCCCCTCTTCGGTAGATTTTGGCTCCAATAATTCTTATATATTCTGAAATAATTCTCCAAAAACTTTCGTTCCGTTCCGAGAACTTTTATTTCTGCACAAAAACAACACCATGGTAGTTCTGCTGAAAACATCGTCAGTCCGGGTTAGTTTCATTCAAACCATGCAAATTAGAGTCCAAAACAAGGGCAAAAGAGTGAGGAAAAGTAGATACGTTGGAGACGTATCATGAATCCATGTTTGTACACACTCTCACCACCTCATATTTGCTAGCCTCTTCGGTACCGTGCATTGCCCATTCTCACCTCGAGGATTGGTGCAACCTTCGCCGGTGCATCCAAACCCCGTGACATGATACACTCTGTTGCACATAAGCCTTATTATATCCTTCTCATAACAGCCACCATACCTACCTATTATGACATTTTCATAGCCATTCTGAGATATATTGCCATGCAACTTCCACCGTTACTTCATATGACTAGTACACCCGTTGTTATATTGCTTTGCATGATCATATAAGGTGACATAGTATTTGTGGCAAAGCCACCGTTCATCATTTTTCATACATGTTACTCTTGATCATTGCACATCCTGGTACACTGCCAGAGGCATTCATATAGAGTCATACTATATTTTTCATTTTGGGTTGTAAGTAAATAAAAGTGTGATAATCATCATTATTAGGGCACTGTCTAAGAGAGGAAAGGATGATGGAGACAATGAGTCCCCCACAAGTCGGGATGAGACTCCGGATGAAAAAGAAAAGAAAGAAAGAAAGAAAAAGAAAGAAAAAAGGGGGAAAGAAAGAAAGAAAAATAAAATAAAGAAATAAAGAAATAAATGAGAGAAAAAGAGAGAAGGGACAGTGCTACTACTTCTTTTTCCACACTTGTGCCTCAAAGTGGAATCATGTTCTTCATACAGAGAGTCTCTTGTTTTACCACTTTCATATTCTAGTGGGAATTTTTCATTATAGAACTTGGCTTGTATATTCCGACGACGGGCTTCCTCAAATGTACGATGTCTTCATGAGCAAGCAAGTTGACTGCACACCCACTTAGCTTCATTTGAGGTTTCATACACTTATAGCTCTAGTGCATCCATTGCATGGCAATCCGTACTCCTCGCATTGATATCTATTGAAGGGCATCTCCATAGTCCATTGATACGCCTAGTTGATGTGAGACTTTCTTCTCCACTTTTTCCCCTTTGAAACGTACCACCACATTCTATTCCACCTTTCTGCTATATCCATAGTTCACGCTCACATATTGCATAAGTAATAAAAGGATGAAGCGCGTAAGAAGTACGATCCAATTGCTTGACTTGACACCATGGTGCTTGACATTTGTATTAATGTGGGGAAGACGAAGCCGTGCTATTCTTATATGATAAAATGAATAGGGCGTGAACTTTTTATAAGGATCGTATACTTTGAAACTTGATGATTATGTTGCTTATGTTTATAAGTATTACTATGTTAATGTTTGTTACTTCATCATTTCTCAATGATCGTACCTGCAATAGATTACAGGTTGGGTAGCATGTCACATCAAAAATTCTGTTTTTATCATTTACCTGCTCGAACCTGCTCGAGGACGAGCAGGAATTAAACTTGGGGTTGCTTGATACGTCTCCAACGTATCTATAATTTTTTATTGTTCCATGCTATAACATTATAATTCTAGGATGCTTTTGGGGTGTTTATATATCAATTCATCTTATTTTTGAGCACTAACCTATTAACCCAGTGCCCAGTGCCAGTTGCTGTTTTCTGCATGTTTTTGACTTTTCAGGTTTACAGTACCAAACGATGTCCAACTGCCCCGAAACTTTTTATGATTTTTTTCTGGACCAAAAGAAGACCTGGAAGCTTTGGGAGGAGACCAGAGGCTGCACGAAGGAAAGAGCACACAACAAGGCGCACCCAGGGGGTGGTCGCGCCCTGATTTGTGCTGCCTCCCTCGAGTGACCCTAACGCCCCTCTCTGGCCTAAATTCTTATTATTCCCAAAAACCCTACAGAGCCAAGCGAAACACTTTTTCCGCCGTTGCAAGTCTCTGTTCCACCGTGTGCCCATCTAGAGCCCTGTTCCGGTGCCCCATCGGAGGGGGGATAGATCATGAAGGGCCTCTACATCAACCTTGCTACTCCCATGGTGATGTGTGAGTAGTTCCCTACAGACCTACGGGTCCGTAGTTAGTACCTAGATGGCTATCTCTCTCCCTTGATCTTCAATACAAAGTTCGCCGCATCTTCGCAGTGATCTATTCGATGTAATCACATTGTGCGGTGCGTTTGTTGGGATCCGATGAATAATGGGTTTATGTTCAGATTATTCATGAAAAAGATTTGAGTCTTCTCTAATTTCTACTATGATTCTTATTTGCATGATTATTATAGCTTCGTAAATCTCTCCGATCTATTGAAATAGTTTGGCCAACTAGATTTATATTTCTTGGGTGAGAGGGGTGCGTTGTAGTGGGCTCAACCTGACGAGTTTCTATATCCCAGTGACAAAGTAGGGGATAAGATATGTCTTTGTGTTGCTTCCACTAAGGATAAAATGATGGGGTTAATTCATATTAATTGAATTCTCTTTGTCTACATCATGTCATTGTTCTCCAAGCATTACTCTGTTTTACTTAATACTCTAGATGCATGATGGATAGCAGTCGATGGGTGGAGTAATATTAATAGGTGTACGTAGGAGTCGGCCTATTTGCTTATGGACATGATGTCTATATATACATGATCATTGTCGTGAATAAAGATTGCATAACTATGCGCTTTTCTATCAATTGCCCAATGATACGCCCATTTTGCATCATGATTTCCTACTGCTATTTACTTTGTTTTGTTGAATAATAATGCCTTGGGGAGTGATTCTAATGCCTTTTCTCTCATAATATGCAAGGTTTCAAAGAGGGAGAATACCGGCAGATCGAATTCTGGACCTAAGAAAAGCACGTCAGAGATACCTATTCTGCACAACTCCAATGAAGCTGAAATTTAACAGAGATTATTATTGCATTTAATAAAAATACTGGAGCAGAAAACTACCAGAGGGGGCATCCCAGGTGGGCACAACCCACCAGGGCGCGCCTGGCCCCCCTGGGCGCGCCCTGATGGGTTGTGGCCACCTCGGCCCACCTCCGGTGCCCATCTTCTGGTATATGGTCACTCTTGACCTAGAAAAAAAATCAGAGGAGGACTTTCGGGATGAAGCGCCACCGCCTCGAGGTGGAACTTGGGCAGGAGCACTTTTGCCCTGCGGCGGAGCGATTCCGCCGGGGGAACTTCCCTCCCGGAGGGGGAAATCGAAGCTATCGTCATCACCAACACCCCTCTCATCTTTGGGAGGCCAATCTTCATCAACTTCTTCAACAGCACCATCTCCTCTCAAACCCTAGTTCATCTCTTGTGTTCAATCTTTGTACCAGAACCTTAGATTGGTACCTGTGGGTGACTAGTAGTGATGATTACCTTGCGTAGTTGATTACTATATGGTTTATTTGGTGGAAGATTATATGTTCAGATCCATTATGCTATTCAATACTCCTTTGATCTTGAGCATGATTATTATTTTTGAGTAGTTACCTTTGTTCTTGAGGTCACGGGAGAAGTCATGTTGCGAGTAATCATGTGAATTTAATATGTGTTCGATATTTTGATGATATGTATGTTGTGATTCCCTTAGTGTTGTCATGTGAACGTCGACTACATGACACTTCACCATTCATGGGCCTAAGGGAATGCATTGTGGAGTAGTTATTACATGATGGGTTGCTAGAGTGACAGAAGCTTAAACCCTAGTTTATGCGCTACTTCGTAATTGCCTGATTTGGATTCACATGTTTAATGCTATGGTTAGACTTTGTCTTAATACTTTTCTCGTAGTTGCGGATGCTTGCGAGGGGGTTAATCATAAGTAGGTTGTTAGTTCAAGTAAGAACAGCACCTTAGCACCGGTCCACCCACATATGAAATTATCAAAGTAGCGAACACGAATCAAACCAACATGATAAAAGTGACTAGACGAAATTCAGTTGTACCCTCAAGAACACTTTGCCTATTACTAGTGATTGTTCTGGCCTGTCCTTTGCCTCAAAAGGATTGGGCTACCTTGCTGCACCTTGTTTACCATTACCATTACTTGCTTGCTACAAATTATCTTGCTATCAAACTATCTGTTACCTACAATTTCAGTGCTTGCAGAAATTACCTTGCTGAAAACCGCTTGTCATTTCCTTCTGCTCCTCGTTGGGTTCGACACTCTTACTTATCGAAAGGACTACGATTGATCCCCTATACTTGTGGGTCATCAAGACTCTTTTCTGGCACCGTTGCCGGGGAGTGAAGCGCTCTTGGTAAGTGGAAATCGGTAAGGAAAAACTTATACTACGTGCTGAAATTTATCGCTACTTGCTACTATGGAAAACAATCCTTTGAGGGGTTTGTTCGGGGTATCTTCACCTCGACCGGAACCACAATTAGTTGCCCCTCAACCTACAGCACCTACTAAAAATGTTACTTATGAAATTCCTTCGGGTATGTTAGAACAACTGCTTGCTAAACCTTATGCAGGAGATGGAACTGAACATCCTAATATACACCTTTTATATGTGAACGAAATTTGTGGATTATTTAAGCTTGCAGGTTTAGCCGGAGATGAAGTTAATAAGAAGGTTTTCCCTTTATATTTGGAGGGAAAAGCATTGACATGGTATAGGCTATGTGATGATCTTGGATCGTGTAACTGGAATCGTTTGCAATTGGAATTTCACCAAAAGTTTTATCCCATGCATCTAATTCATCGTGATTGGAATTATATATATAATTTTTGGCCTCGTGAAGGAGAAAGTATCGCTCTAGCTTGGGGGACGCTTACGTCAATGTTATATTCATGCCCCAACCATGACATTCCGAGGGAAGTTATCATTCAGAATTTTTATGCTCGGCTTTCTCATAATGATCAATCCATGCTCGATACTTCTTGTGCTGGTTCTTATATGAAAAAGACTATTGAATTCAAGTGGGATCTCTTAGCAAAAATTAAACGCAACTCTGAAGATTGGGAACTCGGCGAAGGTAATGAGTCAGGTATAAAGCTTGAATTTGATTGTGTTAAATCTTTTATGAATACCGATACTTTTCACAAGTTTAGCACTAAATATGGACTTGACTTTGAGATAGTAGCCTCTTTCTGCGATGCATTTGCTATTCACGTTGACCTCCCTATGGAGAAGTGGTTTAAATATCATCCCCCTATTAAAGAATAAATTAAATAACCGGTCATAGCTAAAGAAGAAACCATCTTTTACAATGTTGATCTAGTTGTGCCTACCGCTTATATTGAAAAACCACCTTTCCCTGTTAGGATAAAGGAACATGCTAAGGTATCAAATGTGCTTCGTAAGAGTAATATAAGAGCACCTAAACCCTCTGAGCAAACTAAAGTAGAACATAGTGTTGCTATGGTTAAAGATCTCTTGGTAGAAAATATTGATGGGCATGTTATCTACTTTTGTGATGAAGCTGCTAGAATTGCTAAACCTGATGAAAAAGATAAACATAGACCCATAGTAGGCTTGCCTGTTGTCTTAGTTAAAATAGGAGATCATTGCTATCATGGTTTATGTGATTTGGGTGCTAGTGTGAGTGCTATCCCTTTTACTCTATACCAAGAAATTATGGATGAGATAGCACCTGCTGAAATGGAAGACATTGATGTTACTATTAAACTTGCTAATAGAGATACTATCACACCACTTGGGATTGTTAGAGATGTTGAAGTCTTGTGCGGGAAAGTAAAATACCCTACTAATTTCTAGTCCTTGGTTCCCCACAAGACGACTTTTGTCCCATTATCTTTGGTAGACCTTTCTTGAGCACCGTCAACGCTAAGATAGATTGTGAAAAACAAACTGTCGGTGTCAGTTTTGGTAATGTGTCTCATGAGTTTAATTTTTCCAAGTTTAGTAGACAACCTCATGATAAAGCATTATCTAGTAAGGATGAAATAATTGGTCTTGCTTCTATTGTTGTGCCTCCTACTGATCCATTAGAACAATATTTGCTTGACCATTAAAATGATATGCACCTGCGTGAAAGAAATGAAATAGATCAAATTTTCTTCAAACAACAACCTCTCTTGAAACACAATTTGCCTATTGAAACTCTTGGAGGTCCACCTCCTCCTAAAGGTGATCCTGTGTTTGAATTGAAACAATTGCCTGACACTTTGAAGTATGCTTATCTTGATGAGAAAAAGATATATCCTATTATTATTAGTGCTAACCTTTCAGAACATGAAGAAGAAAGATTATTGAAAGTTCTAAGGAAGCACCGGGCTGCTATTGGATATACTCTTGATGATCTTAAGGGCATTAGTCCCACTCTATGTCAGCACAAGATCAATATGGAACCTGATGCTAAACCCGTCGTTGATCACCAACGGCGATTGAATCCGAAGATGAAAGAAGTGGTATGAACTGAAATATTAAAGCTGCTGGAGGCAGGTATAATCTATCCCATAGCTGATAGTAGATGGGTAAGTCCCGTTCATTGTGTCCCTAAGAAAGGAGGTATTACCGTTGTTCCTAAAGATAAGAATGAACTCATCCCACAAATAATTGTCACTGGCTATAGAATGGTAATTGATTTTCGAAAATTAAATAAAGCTACTAGGAAAGATCATTACCCTCTACCGTTCATTGATCAAATGCTAGAAAGACTATCTAAGCACACACACTTTTGTTTCCTAGATGGATATTCTGGTTTCTCTCAAATACCTGTGTCACAATCCGATCAAGAGAAAACTACCTTTACTTGCCCTTTTGGAACCTATGCTTATAGACGTATGCCTTTTGGTTTATGCAATGCACCTGCTACCTTTCAAAGATGTATCACTGCTATATTCTCTGAGTTTGTGAAAAGATTGTGGAGGTTTTCATGGATGATTTTTCCTTTTACGGGACTTCTTTTGACGATTGCTTAAGCAACCTTGATCGAGTTTTGCAGAGATGTGAACAAACTAATCTCGTCTTGAATTAGGAGAAGTGTCACCTTATGGTTAATGAAGGCATTGTCTTGGGGCATAAAATATCTGAACGAGGTATTGAGGTGGATAAAGCTAAAGTTTATGCAATTGAGAAAATCCCATGTCCTAAAGATATTAAAGGTATTTGAAGTTTCCTTGGTCATGCTGGTTTTTATAGGAGGTTCATTAAAGACTTCTATAAAATTTCTAGGCCTCTTACTAATCTTTTGCAAAAGGATATTCCTTTTGTTTTTTATGATGATTGTGTGTAAGCCTTTGAAATACTCAAGAAAGCCTTAACCTCTGCACCTATCGTTCAACCACCTGATTGGAACTTGCCTTTTGAAATTATGTGTGATGCTAGTGACTATGCTGTTGGTGATGTCCTAGGACAAAGAGTTGATAAGAAATTGAATGTTATCCATTATGCTAGTAAAACTCTAGACAGTGCCCAACAAAACTATGCTACTACTGAAAAAGAATTTTTAGTAGTTGTGTCTGCTTGTGATAAATTTAGATCCTATATTCTTGAATCCAAAGTTATTGTTCACACCGATCATGCTGCTATAAAATACCTTATGGAAAAGTAAGATGCTAAACCTAGACTCATTAGGTGGGTTCTCTTGCTTCAAGAATTTTACTTACACATCGTTGATAGGAAGGGAGCTGAGAACCCCGTAGCTGATAACTTATCTAGGTTAAAAAATATTCTTGATGACCCACTACCTATTGATGATAGTTTCCCTGACGAACAGTTAGCTTCAATATGTGTTTCACAGAACACACCTTGGTATGCTGATTATGCTAACTACATTGTCGCTAAATATATACCACCTAGCTTCACTTACCAACAAAAGAGAAAAAAATTCTATGACTTGAGACTTTACTTTTGGGATGACCCACACCTTTATAAAGCAGGAGTAGATGGTATTATTAGACGTTGTGTACCTGAGCATGAACAGGAACAAATCCTACGGAAATGTCATTCCGAAGCTTATGGAGGACATCATGCGGGAGATAGAACTGCTCATAAGGTATTGCAATCTGGTTTTTATTGGCCTACTCTCTTCAAGGATGCCCGTAAGTTTGTCTTGTCTTGTGATGAATGTCAAAGAATTGGTAATATTGGTAAGCATCAGGAAATGCCTATGAATTATTCACTTGTTGTTGAACCATTTGGCATTTGGGGTTTTGATTATATGGGGCCTTTTCCTTCCTCCAACGGGTACACTCATATTTTGGTTGCGGTTGATTATGTCACTAAGTGGGTAGAAGCTATTCCAACCAGTAGTGTTGATCACCACAACTCCACTAAAATGCTTAAAGAAGTTATCTTCCCGAGGTTTGGAGTCCCTAGATATTTAATGACCGATGGTGGTTCACACTTTATCCATGGTGCTTTCCGTAAGATGCTTGCTAAATATGATGTTAACCATAGAATTGCATCCCCCTATCATCCTCAATCTAGTGGTCAAGTTGAACTTAGCAATAGAGAAATAAAATTAATATTACAAAAAACTGTCAATAGGTCTCATAAGAATTGGTCTAAGAAATTAGATGATGCAATTTGGGCCTATAGAACAGCTTATAAAAATCCTATGGGTATGTCTCCATATAAAATGGTATATGGGAAAGCTTGTCATTTGCCTCTAGAATTAGAACACAAAGCATTTTGGGCAATTAAAGAACTTAATTATGATTTCAAACTTGCCGGTGAGAGGAGGCTATTTGATATTATCTCACTAGATGAATGGAGAACCCAAGGCTATGAAAATGCCAAGCTATTCAAAGAAAAAGTAAAAAGATGGCATGAAAAAAGAATCCAAAAGCGGGAATTCAAAATAGAACATTATGTTCTTTTGTTCAACTCTCGTTTAAGAATTTTTGCAGGAAAGCTTCTCTCAAAATGGGAATGACCATATATTATTGAAGAGGTTCATCGTTCTGGAGCTATCAAGATTAATAACGCCGAAGGTACTAACCCGAAGGTGGTCAATGGACACAGAATTAAGCATTATATCTCAGGTACGCCTATTAATGTTGAAAGCAATATTATCCAAACCATGACACCGAAGGAACACATAAAAGAAACCTTCTGGAACACTCCAGAATTCTTAAAAATAGGAGGTACGTGATACGGTAAGTAAACGGTCTCCGAAAAATCCGCAAAAATATTTTTTGTCAGTTTTGGAATATTTTAGAATTTTGGAAATAAAGAAATAAACTAGAAGGTGATCGAGGTGAGCACGATACACCAGGGCGCGCCCTGGTGGGTTGTGCCCACCTCGGATGCCTTCCTGACTCCGTTTTCCTTCCATATACTTGTTTCCCAAGAATTAAAATTCTCTATATATACCCCCGACTGTTTTGACGACCGCATCACAGAAAAAATCCTCTGTTCTTGTTTCTTGGTGTTTTCACATCAGATCTAGATCTCCATGGCTCCACCAAGCTCCTCCAAGGACAAGTTCTTCGAGAAGGTCATCAACCTGTACTTGCTGGAGGTGATGAAGCAACCTCAAGCCATTGAGATGTGTGAGGGGGTGCTCCATATTCTCGATGTTAAGGGACCCAAGAAGACCGGAAGTGTGGAGGCTAGGCTTGAGGTGGTGGAACAGGAAATCTTCAAGTGCCAGAAGATGGTGGAGCGTGGACTTACTGCCAATCACTCCATGATCACGGAATTCACCCGTGATCAGATGGTGGATGGTCGGTCCGTGAAGGACATCATCTCCACCCTCAACGTGCAAATTAATTTTCTACAGAGCCAAGTTTATGATCTTCAAAACAAAGTCTTCGAATATGAAGCGAGATTTAAAGGTATGAGTTTAGCTGCCAGTTGTAGGACTCAGGGGACTCTCGCGTCAACCTTTGATGGGGAGCCTTTACACTGGAAGCTGGAGGACAAGCTTACTACATCATCAACACCTCCACCTTCTTCATCACCACCACCAAAGGAAACTTGAGCACACGGGTATGGACACTCCCCTTGGCTTGAGCCAAGCTTGGGGGAGGTGCCCCGGTATCGTATCACCATCAGTTTTATTCACCTTTACCTATTTTAGTTCGATCTTTAGTTTCCCTTTTGCTTTAGTTGAATAAAAGTTTAGCATGATCTATTTTCGTGTGTTAGTTTCATGATCTATCTATCTATGTAATCGAGTGAGAGTTATATAATAAAGTTTAGTTTGAGTTTCTGCCTCTCTAATGAAAAACAAATGAAAAGAATCATAGGCTAATCCTATGGTGAGTAAAATTTATTGGCGATTGACAAACATAGCATTGGTCAATGATGCAATTCATGAAAGAATTAATAAAGGAAGAGAAGATTCACAAGCAAATACACTATCTTGGACATCTTTTATGATTGTGAGCCCCCATCAAATATTATATGTCAAAATTGTTGACGTTTTTTTTTTGAACTTAAAGCAGCAGGAGAGGTTCCTACTGTGATATATTAAAGGCAAAGTTTACATGGTAAATTACAGACCCAGATCAAGTCTGGCAGGCCCACAAGGTGGGGAGCAGAGGTAAAGTAAATCTCTAGTCAAGCAAAGATTTAAAGAAGAGATCAAAGATCATATCAGGCCAGAGAAGTGGCACAAGAACTACAGAGAGAGGGCTAAGAGTGTGAGAAAGTCCCAAAACTCCTTTTGCACTGTGTGTTTTAGTTTAAGAAGGTCTCCCTTGGTCCTTTCCCTCCAAGCTGTCAATGTGGGATGAATGTTCCTGAAAATACGATTATTGCGCTCCTTCCAAATGTTCCAGGCCACAATTCCTAGAATCTCCAAAAATAGATGACCCGAATAGCTCTCCTTGACAGCCTGGATGGCCTGAAGTCTAGAATGAGAATTGTCCAAGTGAATTCCCAATTTTGACCAACAGGAGACACTAAAAGGGCACGTGAAAATCAAGTGATCAATCGTTTCTTCAGTACCCAATCCACAAAGAACACAGAGGAACCCATCATTAATGTTGAAGTGTCTCCTTCTTAACATGTTTCTAGTATTCAATCTATCGGCCAAAAGAAACCACATAAAAACCTTCAGCTTCATTTGCAGTTTAGAGCTCCAAATCCAGAGGAAGGGTGGTGGAGCAATGATGTCTTCGTGGCAATGGACATAGTATTTTTTAGCCGAGAAAGAAGTACCCCATTTGAAGACCCAAGAATCCACAATCCCACTCTGGTCCAAGTTGTCAAGGCTTAGGGCAAGTACTAGCTGCAGTTCTGCGTATGCTTCTGGGGATAGGGGTAAATGGAATAATTCTGCCAAGTTGTTTGTAGAGAAGAAAGTAGCAACCGAGCATTCTTCATCTCTAACATACGAAAATAAGCAGGGGAAACGAGCAGAAAATACTTCCACATTCCATATATCATGCCACATAGCAATATGATGGCCGTTACCAACTATACCCAAAGCCACACCTTTGAACTCAAGCATTAGCTCGCAAATTTGCTTCCACCAAAAGGAGCCACAAGTAGAAGTAGCATGAGGGATAGAGGTGATGTAGTAGGTGTCCCATATAAGTCGAACCCATGGGAGATTTGCTCTATTATAGAATTTATCCAGAAATTTTAGCAACAGAGCTTTGTTCTGAATCTGAATATTGATAACCCCTAACCCTCCAGACTTCTTAGGGCAGCAGACTTTGTTCCACGCCACTAGCGAATTGCTTGTGGTGCCCTGATCAGATTTGTTTGTCCAGATGAAACTCCTTCTGATCTTGTCAAAATACTTAAGAAACTTGTGATTTAGCTGCAATATACACATTGCATAACTCAACATAGAGGTCGCAAGAGTGTTTACCAGGGTTATCCGAGAAGCATGGCAAAGCAGGGAGCATGTGCTTGATAATTTTCGCTCCACACGGTCTGCCAAAGGCATTAAATCAGTCATTGAGGGCTTAGTAGTCCCCATGGGTAAACCAAGATAGGTAAAGCATTTTGCCGATAGCACAACCAAAAACCTCTGCAAGGTTTGAAATGACAACTAAATCAACCATATTAATCGGAACCATGATTGATTTCTGAAAATTTATTCTAAGACCCGATGAAAGGGCAAAATCCTGCAACACGGCTTTTAAATGAGCCAACTGATTAGCACAAGCAGGAAGAAAGATAATTGTATCATCCGCATATTGGATAATGGGGAATTTGCCATGTCTCGGGATTGGCAGGTGCAAGTTACCAATATCATATTCATGATTAATCACGTATTGTAATAGTTGGGTCTCCTTGTCTCACAACCCGCTTGCAATGAAAACTCTTTCCAGGGATGGCATTGAGCAACACTACAGAATTGCCCGAGGCAAGAATAGATGCGATCCATCTGATCCATCGGTCACCAAAACCCAACTTCTACATTATTACCAAGATGAGCTCGTGCTCCACCAGGTCAAACGCTTTTTCAAAATCCAACTTTAGTAGCACTATAGCTCTTCCGGATTGCTGGCATTGAAAAATAAATTCAAAGGCCCAAGCAAGGCAGTCTTGAATCGAGCGGCCTTTAATGAATCCATATTGATTTTCATGAATGATTTGGAGTATGACCTTTTGCAGACAATCAACTAATAATTTGTTCAATAGCTTGAGGCAGCAATTCAATAGAGAGATCGGACGATAATCTTTCACAGAGGAAGGGTTTATCTTCTTAGGAATAAGCGTGATGAGGGAGGTATTTAAACAGTCCAGCGAGAGATTACCTTCCCAAAACTGCATACAAAGAGTATAGAAATCCTCCTTTATAATATCCCAACAAGATTTCAAAAACATCCATTAAACCCATCCGGCCCCGGAGCTTTATCAGCTGGGGATTTTTTCACAGCCTCATCAATCTCTTTGAGTGTGAAAGGTGCAGAAAGCCCACCCAGATCATGATTGGCATTGATAAGAAGATCCAGGTTAAATTTCATATCAATGGGAATCGAGGTTCCCAACCTCTCCTTGAAAGCGGTATGTAGAGCCGCAGCTTTACTATCATGATCGTCCAACACAACACCATCGGGTAATGATAAAGTGGCAATTGAATTTGATCGATGTCGCTAGGTAGCCATTCTATGAAAGAATTTAGTGGGCTCATCACCATATTTAATTAACCGAAATGTACACCTAGAGCGCCAATACTGTTGCTTATAGGCATGCAGACGAACAATATGATTTTTGAGAATGGACCTAAAGTTCCACTCATGAAGGAGAAGTTGTCTCCTTTCCTCAATGCCATCCATCATTTTCAAGGTGTTTTCAGAACTCTTGATTAGCAAAGTTAAACATGAGAGCTATTTGCTCCATCTTGTCAATGCCTGACGAACATGCTTAAGCTTGAGGTTTAGTCTTTTGGCAGGGTCAACGACGTTAACCTGGGTATTCCAAGCGTGGCTAACCACCTCTTTGAAACCTGGATGAGAAACCCAGAAGTTTTCAAACCTGAAAAGCTTAGAGCGAGGGATGTTAGCCTGAACTTAAAAGAGACATGGAACATGATCCGAGACAGGTTTGGCCAAAGCATTAACAGACGAGTTCGGATAAGACGTTGTCCAATGATTCGAAGTGAGAAACCAGTCTAGTTGCTCAAGAAGGGGATCCGTCTGCATATTGTTCCAAGTAAAAGAAGCACCTTTGATTGGGATTTCCACGAGGCTAAGCGATCGAATGACATCATTAAATGTATTCATATCGGACACGTCACCTCCAGGCTTATTTCTATTATCTGAAAACCGCATAAAATTAAAATCCCCAAGCAAAACCCAGTCCTCATCAGAGCCAATATGCAAGTCATATAGCCAACAAATAAAATTAGCTCTGTCCTCTCCTTCGCAAGGGCCATAGATGTTGGCTAACGTCCAAGAAGCTGAAGATTGCGTAGATTTGAAAGAGATAACCAAGGCCCATTGCAAAGATTGAACTACCGTGCCAAAGAAAACTGTGCTATTCCAAACCACGAGGAGGCCTCCTGAATTTCCAATAGACGGGACAAACGCAAATTGATCGAATCGTCTGGGACAAAACTTACGAATGTATGAATGGTCGAAGTGATCGCGCTTGGTTTCCTGAATACAAATTATCGCACAACCCAAGTTATCAATGTGAGAGCGCAACGACGAGTGCTTTTTATCCGCTCCAATACCTCGGATATTCCAATAGATAATATTCCACGGCCTAATCGAGCGATTCATCAAAGATATAGAAAAGAAACATAATTTTCTTGAACCAAAAGCAATATAGAACGAGCGAAGAAAAGACCAAAGTGCCACGACAATAACCAAGCAAACAAGTTCAGGCTTCGCAAAAGGAACATGAGGAAATTAACAGAGCAGAAACAGTCTAAATAGGGCTGCGGGCACATTATTAAGCAGCAGGCTTTTACTCGTGGGCTTACTCCGAAATCCTTGGAGCGAGAAACTTCTCCTCAGTCAACTCTGAAGCTGGGATGCCACAATCTTCCACGCCTAGCTGCTGCAGCTGTGCAATAGAGAGAGGTTCTTTAGAATGAGTAGCAGGAGCACGATCAGGAACACACATGACAGTAGCTGGGGCAATCAGTTACTTGCGCTTACGAGAATCAGAAGGCTGGGGCACTCTGAACCCACGGAACATGTTGTTACGGCTACTCCTCTGAACTTCAGTGGTAACAATAGGAGTCATCGCCCTCTTGTTTTTCTTCTTAACAACACTTGCTTGAGCAGAGACGGCAGGTGAGGAATGAAGCTGCATTGAGTCCAGACACTGAGGAACATCCATGGCACGAGGCTTAGTATCAGTGATGCGGAGACCCGGGGAATCATCAAAGCAGAGCTTCCTGGCAATAGATCTAATGTTGCCCACAGGAGATGGGGTAGCCAGAATTGCATGAACCCCCAAGAACCTAACCAAGTTGACAGGCAGAGGAGGCAGCTATAAAGAGTTGATGGCTCTGAACAAGCATGGCCTGGAAGCATTCAAAAGTGCGGATAGGGCCATCTGAAAGACAGCAGGAATTTCATCAGAGGCGTCTGTCATGCTAATCCTGCAGCAGTTAACTTACACCACCTGGCCTCCCTCAATAGCATCAACATCCATTGTGGAGCTGTCAGTAGAACCAGCAGCAACATTCAGAGAATCATGATAAGCCGAGAGAGGACTGTCCAAGATGTTGCCTTTCGGAACCACCCCATCAGAGAAATGCGCTCCTTGTTCCAGGAGCATAAGCTAAAAATTAATCTGTCCACTGGAGGGAAAGAACTGTGGCGATGGAGGTGCCTGAGTCAGAGGGGGATGAGCATTGACTACACCACCTGCATTAACACCAGTTGCGCCATGACCACCAGCCGCACCGTTGCCATTTGGGAACACTGCATTGCGAGCAAGCCAAGCTTGCAAACGAACTTGGAAAGCTTGCTCAGCATTAACATGGGGGCCAAACAGGGGATGAGCATCTCCATTGGGGGGCAGGCCGTCTTGACCATCCAGAGGGACATCATGCAGAAATATATTGGCATCCTCAGATCGCAATAAAACAACTAGGACCGTCCATGATCTTCGCTGGCCACCCATCTGCCAATCCTTAGGAACCAGAGAGGGACTCATGATCCAAGCATGAACAAGAACACCTGACAATGGTTTCCTCGGACTGTACCATGAGAGAAGCTTGCCAAATTGTGAAACTGCCTTATCCACCCAGAACTCCGTCTGGTAATCTTGCGGGAAGGCAAGCGTTAAAACCCAAGTATACCTCCCTAACACTGGCATCCGCATGTTGATTGCCTCATCATGTTTAACAAAAGAGACTTCCACTTCCTCATAGAGCATATAAGTTTTGCCAATCACTGCATCACGAAGTGGAGGGGTTCTAATGCAGAATAATCCCAGCCCCAAAGGAGAATCTTCAAAGAAACAAACAGAGAAACCATCATGGTTAAGCATACCAGCAATTGCAGATCTTGCTTCTGCTCTCAGATGAATCGGGATGGCCGTGTTTGTTTCCGCGATGAGAAATCGATCATGGTTTAGCGGCGGGTGACCACTGAGCGCTAAGTCTGCCCGATCCTTCTGATCAGCCGGGCCATGGTCGACCGTCATGCCATGGGGAAGGAATGCAAAGGGATTGACTGGAAAGTTCACCATTGCGCGAGAGGAGCAGAGAGCAGAGGACACGGGCTGCGAGGCGGAATATGAGTCGTGAGGAGCTGGGATGAGCTTATTAAAGGTTGTCTTTGGAATCCAAACCGTCTCCCTGAAAGATCTCTGTCGTTTGCAACCTACCACCGCGTGGCCGTAAGCCCAACAAAATTGGCATCTGGTGGTCCCATAGCAACTCGACGAAAGGTGGCCCACAGTCAGACACTTGACGCAAAAGAGAAGCGTAGGATCCACGGTCGAATTAGCCTCATGTGAAATAACAGAACGTGACGTAATGTGAGGAGCAAGATTAAACTTATTGATCTGCATCGCCAGAATCTCCTGAACATCAAACTTGCACGATTTTCGTGAATGGCCAACCGAAAAGCAGGAGAGGCACCTTAATCCAACGTGACAATGGGGAGCCAAATGCCCAAAAGATAGATAACTTGAACATGCATTATGAAACTTTTCAATACACTTGACCACATCCAAGGTCGAATAACCAGCTGTAGATAATTCCGAAAGGAGATCCCAAGAGAAGGCCTGTTGAAAATTCAAATCATTTTGCATGATTGTCGGACCAAACGTTCTAGGCCAAAAAAGAGGCGGATCCGACGGTGAAGACCAAGCACTGAGGCTGAATGACAAATCACCAATTTTGAAAGGGAGAGCTAAAATTGATTCATCCGATGATGAAACCATGTGATTAGAAGATGCCAGACCGTCTAATGGGATCGAATCATTATTATTGCAACTAGAATGAGATCCCTAAGCATTAAACTCCGAAATCCAAGTAGAAGCAGTGGAGCTCAAAGAAGGGCCAAAACCCAACCGAGACTTCATAGCCATGGGTTTATGCGAAGCAGATTTACCACCCTTAAGTAGATTAGAAGGAATATTATGAAGATAACGCCGAGTGACATGTTTCCTTCTGGATCCAGAGATCCATCCCACCTCCATATTAAGATCACATCGATCCCGGGGAGGCCTCATACCATGAAATAACTTGAAAGAACAAGAGAAGGCCTGATACGTCTCCAACGTATCTATAATTTTTGATTGTTCCATGCTATTATATTATCTGTTTTGGATGTTTTATATGAATTAATATGCTATTTTATATTATTTTTGGGACTAACCTATTAACCTAGAGCCCAGTGCCAGTTTCTGTTTTTTCCCTGTTTCTGAGTTTTACAGAAAAGGAATATCAAACGGAGTCCAAACGGAATAAAACTTTCGCGATGATTTTTCTTGGACCAGAAGACATCTACCAGACCTGGAGAGGAGGGCAGGAGACCTAGCAGCAGACGACAAGCCGCCAGGGCGCGCCCTAGGGGGGGTGCCCCCCTGGCTTGTGGACGCCTTGTGGCCCCCCTTGACTTGTTTCCGACGCCCAAATTTCTTATAAATATAGAAACCTCCAGAAATAAACCTAGATCGGGAGTTCCGCCGCCGCAAGCCTCTGTAGCCATGAAAAACCAATCGGCAGCCTGTTCCGGCACCCTGCCGGTGGGGGAAACCATCACCGGAGGCCATCTTCATCATCCCGGCGGTCTCCATGACGAGGAGGGAGTAGTTCACCCTCGGGGCTGAGGGTATGTACCAGTAGCTATGTGTTTGATCTCTCTCTCTCATGTTCTTGAGATGGCACGATCTTGATGTACCGCGAGCTTTATTAATATAGATAAATCATATGTAGTTTTCCCCTCTCTGTCTTCTTGTGATGAATTGAGTTTTCCCTTTGAAGTTTTCTTATCGGATTGAGTCTTTAAGGATTTGAGAACACTTGATGTATGTCTGGCGATGGGATATCCGTGGTGACAATGGGATGTTCTATTGATCCACTTGATGTATGTTTTGGTGATCAACTTGCGGGTTCCGTGACCTTAGGAATCTATGCATAGGGGTTGGCACACGTTTTCGTCTTGACTCTTCGATGGAAACTTTGGGGCACTCTTTGAAGTTCTTTGTGTTGGATTGAACATGATCAATCTGAAATTGTGTGATGCATATCATATAATCAAACCCGTGGGTATTCGTGGTGACATTGGAGTGCCTAGGTGACATTAGGGTTTTGGTTGATGTGTATCTTAAGGTGTTATTCTAGTACGAACTCTAGGGCTGTTCGTGACAATTAATGGGGATGGCTCATATGATTGATCGGAAAAGATAACTTTGAGGTGGTTTCATACCCTACAATAATTTCTTCGTTTGTTCTCCGCTATGAGTTACTTTGGAGTGAACTCTTTGTCGCACGTGAGGGATTTACATATGATTCAACTATGTCAGCATTGTTGAGAGAACTTGCACTAGTGAAAGTATGAACCCTAGGCCTTGTTTCTAAGCATTGCAATACCGTTTGTGCTCACTTTTATCATTAGTTACCTTGCTGTTTTTATATTTTCATATTACAAAAACCTATATCTACCATCCGTATTACACTTGTATCACCATCTCTTCGCCGAACTAGTGCACCTATATAATTTACCATTGTATTGGGTGTGTTGGGGACACAAGAGACTCTTTGTTATTTGGTTGCAGGGTTGTTTGAGAGAGACCATCTTCATCCTACGCCTCCCATGGATTGATAAACCTTAGGTCATCCACTTGAGGGAAATTTGCTACTGTCCTACAAAACTCTGCGCTTGGAGGCCCAACACGAGTCTACAAGAAGAAGGTTGCGTAGTAGACATCAAGCTCTTTTCTGGCACCGTTGCGGGGGAGGTGAGTGCTTGAAGGTATATCTTTAGATCTTGCAATTGAATCTTTTAGTTTCTTGTTTTATCACTAGTTTAGTCTATAAAAGAAAACTACAAAAAAAATGAAATTGAGGTTGCCTCATATACTTCATCTTTATAATGTCTTTCGTGAAAATGATGGAAAGGAAAATTGTGCCAAAGTGTTAGAAGAAGAAGTCAATAAAATGTTTGGCACTAAATCTTTGAATGATGAGCACGATTGCAATGTTGTTAGTATAAATTCTTTGAATATCCATAATACTAATGATGATTGCACTAGTCATGATAATGATGTCTCCTATAAGGATGTCAATTTTTGCGGAGTGAATTGGGAGTGCGAATACTCACCGAAGAAAAGGGAAAATAGATTTTGTAAGAGGCATAAATATTTAGAAACCAAATGGTTACTTAAGATGTTAGATATTTGTGCTAAAAAGTTATATCCTCTTCTTCTTCGCATTACTTGTAAACTTTGCAATGAAAGTGGTCATTTTAATTTCCAATGTGAATTATTTCATGATCGAATTATGTCCAAAAATTGTGATAACCTCATTACCATTGAGCATTATAATTAACTTAGTCTATTTTTGGGTTATAAAGAAATGAAACATAAAACTAACGAGGTTCCAGATTGGGTTCTCATAAAAATGATTGATTTTGATCTAAATGAAATCTATATGTATTGCGCGGTAAATTGCATTGAGAATCCTTATATTGCCAATTATTTAAAAATAAGAAAACAAATAGAAGATGAAGAGAATACTAATGAAGGGGAAGAGACTTCCCAATATCTTCCTATTTTCTCTTATGATGAATCAGGTGACGAGGGGGAGCTTCCTATTCTACCAATCTCATCAATAAGAAGCTCGGAAAAATTGATTAAACCCACACATGATGTGGTGAAGAAGAAGAAAAGAAGAAAAAGTAGAGGTAAAAAGGTATCTCTCCCAAATAATGATACCCCTTATAATCTTGAAAATCTTTTTGGCACCAACTTAGAAAATTGTGATGATAATAATTGTTATACTATTGGTGCTATTCATACTATTAATAATGAGAGTGATTATGCTTATTTTATGCAAAGCCACAAGCTTGGGGATGCTATGTTTAATGAAGATGATATTTTTAGTCCCCCAAATTTTGATGAGAAAACTTATTATGATGATAGCATGCCTCCTATTTATGATGATTATGTTGATGAAAGTGGATTTGGAGAGGTCATGACTTTATTTAGTGATGAATCCACTATTTCGGAAGAGGTTCCAATTGATTATGAGAACAAAGTTGCTATCTATGATGATTATTGTGATGACATGTATGCCATAAAGAATAATGATAATCATGAAACTTGTTATCATGATTTTAATTTTCAATTGGATTATGCCTCACATGATAGTTATTTTGTTGAGTTTGCTCCCACTACTATTGATGAGAATAAATTTGCTTATGTGGAGAGTAGTAAAATTTCTATGCTTATGAATCATGAAAAGAATGCTTTATGTGATAGTTATATTGTTGAATTCATTCATGATGCTACTGAAAATTATTATGAGGGAGGAATATATGCTTGTAGGAATTGCAAAAATATCAAGTTTCCTCTCTATGTGTTGAAAGTTTTGAAGATATGCTTGTTTTACCTTCCTATGCTAGTTGATTCTTGTTCCCATAAGTTGTTTGCTCACAAAATACTTATGCATAGGAAGTGGGTTAGTATTAAACGTGCTAGTCATATGCTTCATGATGCTCTTTTGCATGTTTCAATTCTTATCTTTTATGTGAGCATCATTGAAATCATCATGCCTAGCTAAAAGGCATTAAAGAAAAGCGCTTGTTGGGAGACAACCCAATATTTATCCCTACTGTTTTAGTGTGTTCACATGATTAAGCTACTGTAGTAATCATGTTTATAGCTTTTGTTTCAATAAAGTCCCAAGTAAAGCCTTTGGGATGGCCTACGGTGATAGTTGATTTGATCTTGCTGAAAAACAGAAACTTTGACGCCAAGTCCTGGAATTTTTAAAATTTGTAAGAGCGTCAAAAGTGTCTGAATTTTTTACACAAGATTTATATACAAATTCCCTACGTTGTCCTAATTTTTAAGAATTTTTAGAGTTACAGAAGTATACAAAGTTTCCAGATCATTACAGACTGTTCTGTTTTTGACAGATTCTGTTTTTAATGCATAGTTTGCTTGCTTTAGTGTTTCCATAGATTATATTAAGTGATATAAATTGTGGAAATGATAAGTTACAGTAGGCATTGTGTGAGGACAATTATGAATCTTGTCTTGACAGTACCCAAGTGAATGATTTTCTCTTTATCATACTAACCCATCTCACGAAGTTCCGTTAAGTTTTGTGTTGTGAAGTTTTCAAGTTTTGGGTAAAGTTTTGATGGACTACGGAATAAGGAGTGGAAAGAGCCTAAGCTTGGGGATGCCCAAGGCACCCCAAGGTAATATTCAAGGACAACCAAGCATCTAAGCTTGGGGATGCCCCGGATGTCACCACCTTTTGTCTTCAATCCATCATTTTATTTTGTTAGGATTTGCTTGCTGCTATTTAGATTAAAGTTTTGCATCTTTTATTTCAATAAAAGTGTCAAGGGTAGCCTTCACCATGCTCAATTTGCAAGTATATGAGTTGCTGTTTCAAAACAGAAAGTTTGCTGTTAGTGCAAAAATTCCCTAGAATAGTCAGTATGTCATAAAATCTTGAAATTTTGACACAGCATGCTCTTATAAATTCTCTACAGTGTGGTAAATTTTCAGAATTTGTGGAGTTAATTAAGTATGGATCTTTCTGCATTCTTTATAGACTGTTCTGTTTAGGCAGATTGCTATTATGTTTGCATTGTTTCCATATGTTGGCTTGTTTAATGATTCTATTTGAGGATGGAAGTATTAAATATGCAGAGGCATTTAGTATGCAATGTCAAATTATAATTTTAGTGATTTTCTACAGTAAAGAATGATAAGGTTATGGGTTGATTTATACTAACTTATCTCACGAGTACTTGTTGAGTTTTGTGTGGATGAAGTTTAAAAGAATTAGGGAAACCATGATAGGAGAAGAATTAAGGAGACACGAGAGCTCAAGCTTGGGGATTCCCAAGGCATCCCTAATTAATATTTCAAGAAGTCTCAAGCATCTAAGCTTGGGGATGCCCCGGTTGGCATCCCACCTTTCTTCTTCAACAATTATCGGTTAGTATCGGTTGAACCTAAGTTTTTGCTTCTTCACATGATATGTGCTATCCTTGGAATGTCATTTTATTTTGTTTTGCTGTTTGAATAAAGTACTTAAGATCTGAAATTCTTAGATGAGAGAGTCTTCACATAGTTATTTAAATTTTTGACTACTCATTGATCTTCACTTATATCTTTTTGGAGTAGTTTGTCCATTTGCTCTAGTACTTCACTTATATCTTTTTAGAGCATGGTTGTGGTTTTATTTTATAGAAATTGTTGAACTCTCATGCTTCACTTATATTATTTTGAGAGTCTCTAAACAGCATGGTAATTTGCTTAGGTTATGAATTTAGTCCTAATATGATGGGCATCCAAGAGAGATATAATAAAAACTTTCATATAAAGTGCATTGAATACTATGAGAAGTTTGATTCCTTATGATTGTTTTGAGATATAAAGATTGTGATATTAGAGACATGCTAGTGAGTAATTGTGGATTGGTGGAAATACTTGTGTTAAAGTTTGTGATTCCCGTAGCATGCACATATGGTGAACCGTTATGGGACGAAGTCGGAGCATGATTTATTTATTGATTGCCTTCCTTTGTGTGGAGGTCGGGATCGCGCGATGGCTAACTCCTACCAACCCTTCCCCTAAGAGCATGCATGTAGTACTTTGTTTTGATGACCAATAGACTTTTGCAATAAGTATGTGAGTTCTTTATGACTAATGTTGAGTCCATGGATTATAAGCACTCTCACCCTTCCACATTTGCTGGCCTCTCTAGTACCGCGCAACTTTCGCCGGTGCATTAAACCCACCTTCCTCAAAACAGCCACCATATACCTTCTTCAAAACAGCCACCATACCTACCTATTATGGCATTTCCATAGCCATTCCGAGATATATTGCCATGCAACTTCCACCATTCCGTTTATTATGACACGCACCATCATTGTCATATTGCTTAGCATGATCGTAAGATAGCTAGCATGATGTTTTCATGGCTACGCTAGATCATTGCACATCCTGGTACACCGCCGGAGGCATTCATATAGAGTCATATCTTGTTCAAGTATCGAGTTGTAATTCTTGAGTTGTAAGTAAATAAAAGTGTGATGATCATCATTATAGAGCATTGTCATATGTGAGGAAAGGATGATGGAGACTATGATTCCCTCACAAGTCGGGATGAGTCTCCGGACTTTACAAAAAATAAAAGAGGCCAGAGAAGGCCTAATAAAAAAAAGAGGCCAAAGATGCCCACCAAAAGAAAAGAAAAAAGGAAAAAAATGAGAGAAAAGAGAGAAAGGGCAATGCTACTATCCTTTTTCCACACTTGTGCTTCAAAGTAGCACCATGATCTTCATGATAGAGAGTCTCCTATATTGTCACTTTCATATAATAGTTGGAATTTTTCATTATAGAACTTGGCTTGTATATTCCAATGATGGGCTTCCTCAAATTGCCCTAGGCCTTCGTGAGCAAGCGAGTTGGATGCACACCCACTTAGTTTCTTTTTGAGCTGTCATACACTTATAGCTCACTACAGGAATCAGCTGCTTTGCCGTCTGCCATAGCGGACGGCAAAGGCATCAATGCCGGACGGCAAAGCCTTTGCCGTCTGCCAGCAGACGGCCAACAGTCCGGCCGAACAGCTGCCGGCAAAGGCCACTTTGCCGTCTGCTGGCAGACGGCAAAGAAGCAAAGGTCTTTGCCGTCTCCTGGCAGACGGCAAAGCAACTGGACGGCAGACAAAAGGTGTCGGCCTCGTTAGGGGGCTAACGGCGCTCTTTGCCATCTGTTGGCAGACGGCAAAGAAGCAAAGGTCTTTGCCGTCTGCTGGCAGACGGCAAAGAGGTCAAATAGGCCAGCCCAGGTTGCACAGGCTGCTGCCACGTGGCCTCTTTGCCGTCTGCTGGCAGACGGCAAACCTCTTTGCCATCTGCTAGCAGACGGCAAAGTGGCCATATAGCCCTTGTTTTTCTTGCTTTTTCTTAAATTCAAGCAATTTCACAGCAATATATATGATATATATATATATATATTTCAGAATACTTTCATCCAACATGCACATCCCTGCCATATGGATATGATCATCCAACAAATGTATACCAAATCATCACATATGTCCAAATTTCAACATATTACAAAGTTTCATCCATACATATACATAGTTTCATCAATATTACAAAGTTGCATCCATAGGTATCAAGTTTCACAAAGTCAAAACAAAAAATAAAGACAAGCACTCCATCAACGCAAGGGTCGGGTGATCTGAAGCAAATCTGCAAAATGAGAAAGAAGAAAGTTAGAAGAAGAAGACTTGAAGAAGAAGAAGAAGAAGAAGAAGAAGAAGAAGAAGTCTAGAAGAAGAAGAAGAAGAAGAAGACTAGAAGAAGAAAAAGAAGAAGAAGAAGAAGAAGAAGAATTTTTCTTCTCTTTCTTTTTCTCCTCTTCTTTTTTTCTTCTTATTGCTTACTAGTGTCATTTTAGAGCTAACCTAGGTAAATAGGCCATTTTAGACCTAAATATGCTAAGTATGTCATAAATGGACTAAAAAATGCTAAGTATAAGTCATTTTTGAGCTAACCTAGGTAATTATGCCATTTCTGAGCTAATTAAGCATATTAAGTCATTTTGGAGCTAAATAGGTCATTTCTTAAGCATATTATGTCATTTTTGAGCTAGCTAAGCATATTAAGTCATTTTGGAGGAATAAATGCTAAGTGTAGGTCATTTTAGAGCTATCGTAGGTTAAATAGGTCATTTTTGAGCTAATTAAGGTTGTTATGTCATTTTTGAGCTAGCTAAGCATATAAATTCATTTTTTAAGGAATAAATGCTAACTATAGGTCATTTTGGTGCTATCCTAGGTTAAATAGGTCATTTTGGAGCTAATTAAGTTTGTTATGTCTTTTTTGAGCTAGCTAAGCATATAAAATCATTTTTGCAAGAAAAAAGCTAATTATAGGTCATTTTTTAGCTATCCTAGGTTAAATATGTCATTTTTGAGCTAGTTAAGGTTGTTATGTCATTTTTGAGCTAGCTAAGCATATAAATTCATTTTTGAAGGAATAAATGCTAAGTATGGGTCATTTTGGTGCTATCCTAGGTTAAATAGGTCATTTTGGAGCTAATTAATGTTGTTATGTCTTTTTTGAGCTAGCTAAGCATATAAAATAATTTTTGGAGTAATAAATGCTAAGTATATGTCATTTTAGAGCTATCCTAGGTTAAATAGGTAATTTTTGAGCTAATTAAGGATGTTATGTCATTTTTCAGCTAGCTAAGCATATAAATTCATTTTTGGAGGAACAAATGCTAAGTATAGGTCATTTTAGAGCTTTCCTAGGTTAAATAGGTCATTTCTTAAGCTAAGCTAAGTATAGGTCATTTGAGAGCTATCCATGGTAAAATTGGTCATTTTGGAGCTAAGTAAGGTTATAATGTCATTTTCGAGGAAACTAAGCTAAGTATACAGCATTTTGGAGATAAATAGGTCATTTCTTAAGCTAAGTATGCATTTGTTAAGCTAAACACTTGGGAAAACTTACCGTCATCACGGAGGTGTAGGTGTAGCTCTAGGACCGGTCGCGCCAGTGGCAGACGGAGAAGCATCGGTCGATGCTTGTCGGGAGTTATGCTGCACCAAAGATCATTTCCAATGTATCGTTAGCATGATGCAACTCAAATGTGAAGACTAGTAACTAATGACCA
Organism: Elymus sibiricus; assembly: GCA_039707655.1. Classification (NCBI taxonomy): domain Eukaryota; kingdom Viridiplantae; phylum Streptophyta; class Magnoliopsida; order Poales; family Poaceae; genus Elymus; species Elymus sibiricus. Next base: position 425,926,481 of record CM077673.1, on the reverse strand, counting down.
TTGAAATGAAACTCACCGTGCCCGCTGGAGCAATGACTGGCATCGGCGGAGGGGTCGTGCCATTGTTCTGGCACATGGTCTGCACATTTGGTTTTCTCGAGTCAGTCATATTAATTAGTAATGAAAGGAACATTACGTGCATGATTTGGCTAATATGCAGAAGAAACTTACCACGATGAGCTCGTATAGGGCCCGTTGACCCAACTCGTTCCGGTTCCTCTCCTCCTCCATTAGCCTAGCCGTCCTCTCCTCCGCCTGCCGGTCCCTCTCCTCTAGAAGCGCCTGGGTCTTCGCTCTCTCTTCCTCAATATAAGCCTGGGTCTTCGCTCTCTCTGCCTCAATAGCAGCCTGCAACACCACTCGTTAGCATTGTAATCATCGACGGCCGCACACGCAATGTAATGGAGGAAAGGTATCTGAGTCCGTATAACTAACCTTGAATTCGAGCTCCATTGGCCATGCACGAGGCCTTATCTCAGGATCGGAGCTGGTCTGGCGCTTCTAGATCTGCGGGAGAGTGCTAGTACAACGTATTAGTCCATCCCCAATGGCTAACGAGCCATGGTGCCTCCCGCCAGATATCATCACCAGCTCTAGATCCAGAGGTTGCTGGCTCGGGTTAAAGTCCGGCCCTTTCCTCACCTTCCCCTCGTCTCTGTACCTCACAAGCTTGTGGTGGGAGGCGCGGTTGCTGAATTTCTCTGGATCATCGAGGTCAGACTCAGAGAATGCCTTGGCCTTCTTGTACGAGGCAGTATTGGACATGGCATAGAGGTCGAACAGCTCTGGCACTGGAGCCTTGTTGTGTCGCGCCTAAAAGAGAGGAACAGAGTATTAGTTAAGGGCTCAAGCTAGCATGAAGAATGAATTTGCATGAATCATGAAGCAAACCACATACCCACTTTTCCCCGTACTGATGTAGGTTGACGCTGCCTAGATGGTGTGGGACACCTTTCATTTTGCCATGCTTGTCCTTTGCAGTGTCGTGGGTGGAGCGCCATTGGGGAGAGCACCACTCATCCACCAATGCCTCCCAACAGTCCATCCTATCCGCACACCATCTCGGAGGCACCTAAGTTAAGCAAGAGAAATTTGAGCGCTACGCCTACGAATCAAATCAAGGAAACTAAGTACAAGGCCTTAAGAATAGGTAATTACCTTCATGTACTTCTCCTTACTCAGATACTTGTCGCGGCACTTCTCTTTTTTCCTCCTAATACCAGCCGAGGCGAAGTAGTCTCGAACAGCCTGCGTCTGAGCCTCGTGCCGAAAGTTTTTAAGTAGGCGCCTGCACTCGTTGTCGATAACCCGAGCCGCGGCCTCCTCCTGTCCCTCAGCTCACCTGTAGAAGGTCTGCAATCAAACAAGAAAACACGGATTAGTACAATCACTAGGGTTGCCAATCAAAGAAGAAAACACAACATAGACGACAAAGGAGAAATTACCCAAAACGTCTGGATCACAATGTCGGCCACCGTGTGGCACTCGACATCGCCGATCTTATGCCCCGGCGGGGCCGGGGCAGCCAAGTAGTGCTCCCAGGTCATTCCTAGCTCTGGAATCCGGCCCTCACCGGGCAACGTGACCCACCCCGGGAAGCTCTGGCGACAAATCACACCAAGGACAGTGTTGGGCCTGCGGACACGAGGCTCGTGTGTCCAAGACCAGCAGTATGACAAGGCCAACGCATTAGATATTCGAAGAAATGTGAATGCAAAAGGTTAAAAAAGAGTAAATGCACTTACTTCTCCCCCTCCGGCACAATCAACCACCTCTGGTCAGGGGTCGCCGGGGTGGGCGGGAGCTTTGTACCACCACGCTGGTAGACTTTGCGCCCCTCAACCCACTCACCCTCGCTATAGCTATCAGAACTATAGCCACCCTCAGCACGGCCACTCGACGAGTCCGCACATGGGTTCGGCTGCGACTCAGCGTGATCCCTACTGAGATCTGAAGTCTCGTGGGACGGAGTCTCGTGGGACGAAGGCTCGGTGGCCCGACGCTCGTCGGCCCCAGGCTCGTCGGCCGTAGGCGCGTCTGCCGTAGGCTCGTCGCCTCGAGGCTCGTGGACCGGAGTCCGAGACGGGTCCACCTCAGGCGGCTCCATCTCAGACGGAGCACTCCTGTGGTCGGGTGAATCAGCTGGGGGTGGCGGTGAGGAAGGCGTAGTAGCAGCCTTCCTACCTCTCCCGCCGCCACGTCCACCTCTACCAGCCTTCTTCCCCCCCGACCTCTCCCGGCCGAAGAAGAAGCGACCGCCGGTGGTGTCTGCATACTGAGATCCAGCGCTCTCCGGAGGCTCTGGGGTGGAATGGAACTACCCCTCCCACGACGCGCCGAGGTAGGAGCCTCGGAGCGATCTCGACCCGCGCCCACCATCTGTCAACACCTGCAATGACAAAGAGTAAACGAAATTAGTACAACATAAAAAGAATGAATACCTGACATGAATAATATGTATATAATTTAAGTGTATCATCATCATGAACATAATAAAAAATTGAATACCTAACATGAACTAATTGTCGTGGTGTCGTGGTGTCGGGGTGTCGTGGTGTCGGGGTGTCGTGGTCTCGGTGTGTCGTGTCGGGGTGTCGGGGTGTCGTGTCGGGGTGTCGGGGTGTCGTGTCGGGGTCGGGGTGTCAGGGTGTCGGGGTCGGGGTGTCGTGTCGGGTGTCGGGGTGTCGGGGGTGTCTGGGTCGGGGTGTCGGGGTCGGGGTGTCGTGTCGGGTGTCGGGGTGTCGGGGTGTTGTGTCGGGGTCGGGGTGTCGGGGTGTCGGGGTCGGGGTGTTGTGTCGGGTGTCGGGGTGTCGGGGGTGTCGTGTCTGGGTGTCGGGGTAATCAACACAAACACTAGTACCAGTAATTAAGCTAAGTAATACTAACATCTAATTACTAACTACATTATCTAATACTAACATTCTTCTTCTTCTCTCCTCCTCATCGCCGGGATACAATCTACTACGACCCCGAGACAAGGTCTACGTAGAGTGGCTCCTCCATCTTCACCGGAAGGAGCGGCGCGTCGTCGTCCACCTCCATCTTCACCGGCAGGAGGGCCGGGCGGGAGCGGTGGGTTGCGGCGGCGACGGTTCGGGCTGCTCCTCCTCCTTCTCTCCTTCATCTTCTTCTACTTCTTCTTCTTTCCTTTTTCTTCTTCTCTTCTTCTTTCCTTTTTCTTCTCCTAAATCTTACTCCTATTACCTAAATAATACAAACAGAGAACAAATCTAAAACTAAATCTAATTCAACCTACTCCTCCTCCTCCTCCTCTTCTCCTCCTTCTCCTTCTCTTCCTATTCTTTATCTTCTTATTCTGTTTTTTCTTTTTCCTTTCCATTTTCCTTTAATTATATTTGCATCTACATATTTTTCTTCTCTTTCTTTTCATTTTCTTTCTTTCTTATACTTCCTTTTCTTTTATTTCCTATCTTTCTTCTACTTCTTCTTCTTTCCTTTTTCTTCTTCTCTTCTTCTTTCCTTTTTCTTCTCCGAAATCTTACTCCTATTACCTAAACTAGTAAACGTGCACATGCACCGCACGTCTTGTGAAGAAGACATGATTTGCTCTCTCCTAACCTCTCTCTCTAAGGCTATAAGACATGGTTTGCTCTCTCCTAAACTCTCTCTCTAAGGCTATAAGACATGGTTTGCTCTCTCCTAACCTCTCCCTCTAAGGGGATCAGGGCGGAGACAGTTTGCCCCCTCCCTTTATCATCAAGATAGTGGGTCCTTGCCTCCTTGACGCCACCCCAAAATAATATACCGTGCTCTCCTCCCACCTTCGTCGTGTTGTAGTGAACCCAGAAATTATTGATAACTCACCGTTATTCATGTCATATTTCTCTCTTATGGGGGAAACTACAATCTATTAATCATCATTAAGAGTTTACAATGTCACTTACAACCAGCTAACTAACAAGAACAGGGTATTCACGTAACCAAGTTTATGAACACCTAAATTTCTTACCAACGCCGTTAGTTCATGTTCAAATTTATTGCTCTCTCCCTCACACACACACACACAACTCCATTTAAAATAAAATCAGATAACCGAGTATTAATCATCATTAACACATGGTTCACACTCAGAAACTGATCCAGGAAATTGTTAAGGATCCCCTGTTACACCCTAATTTCTCTCTGAAGGAAGGGCTCTTGAGACTTAAAGGCGGAATTTGGTTTGGCAGAGATAAACAACTGCAGCAACAAGTTCTCAGTGCCGGGCATCGGTCTGCTATTCAAGGGCATTCAGGAGCGCCAGCCACATATCAACGTCTGAAAGCTGTTTGTGCTTGGCCACGGATGAAGATTGATGTTCCTGATTATGTGTAATCATGCTCCATTTCTCAACAAGCAAAAGCTGAACGTGTCAGCCAGCGTTTGGAGACCTCTCTGACTCATCCTGTGTTCCACGGCTCACAACTCCGCAAAGCACTTAATTAAGCCAGGTGTGTCTGCTTCCTCAACTTTGCCTACGAATACTAATCAGTTTGCTATTCCAGTGCAAGTTCTGGACACACGAGTGAAGAACAAAGCGAACAGGGTCGTCGACCAAGTCCTGGTGCGTTGGTCTGAGGAGCAGCATGACCCGACAGGGGAGGACCGCGGGGAATTGCACGCGCGGTTCCCGTCTACTGCGGCTTGGGGACAAGCCGAATCGCAAGGAGGAGGGGGTTTTAGCATCCCTACCACTACTGGACCGGGAGCCCAGGAAGAGCCCACGTCATATCACAAGACGGCCCAAGTCTACACCGACGGCAGTATAAGTGCGGGTGATCCCAGGAACTAGGTATCGGGGATTCGATCAGAACTGGCGGCGGCGGCTTTCTCTCCCACCTGGCTCTCAACCCTACCCCTAATTCTTGCTTCTTCAGTTTCCAGCACACTTGTGCGTGTATCTGGTTGTAAGCTGAACCTGTAGGCTGTAGCTACTCTAATTCCCCTCAAATTCGAACCTGTAGCTACTCTGAATCCTTTCTATGCAATACATCTCTGAGTGAACTGGAGGAGTAGCTAACATAATTCAACCTAAAAAATTAAATCTAACTAATACAAAAAAAAGAACAGGGGAGGAGGGGGGCTTACCTTCCGGTGGCTGCGGGTGGGGGGGAGGTGGCTGCGGGGAGGAGGATGGCTGCGGGTGGGGCGGATCTGGCACCGGCGACGGTGCGGCTCCGGCGGCGGGGCGGGGCGACATGGCGCGGCTCCGGCGATGGGGCGGGGCAGGGCGGCCGCCGCGGCCTTGGTCCGCTGGGCGGGGTGGCCGGCGACGGGGGGCAGGGGGGCAGTGCGCGGCGGCGGCGGGGGACGAAAATTAAAAGGGGAAAGGGCGCGGGAGAGAGAGAAGAGAGAGAGGGAGAGAGAGGAGGTGGGGGGGTAACGGCCGTTAGGGGGTTATTTTCTTTGCCGTCTGCCAGCGGACGGCAAAGATTCTTTACCGTCCGCTAGCAGATGGCAAAGAGGTGGGGTGGGGCCCCGTGGAGGCCAGTTAACTGCAACGGCCCACCCCACCTCTTTGTCGTCTGCTAGCGAACGGCAAAGAATCTTTGCCGTCTGCTGGCAGACGGCAAAGAGATGGCTGATGGCAAACAGTGTGTTTGCCATCAGCCAGCTCTTTGCCGTCTGCTTTCCCAAAGCAGACGGCAAACAACCTGTTTGCCATCTGCCAGCAGAGGGCAAAGACCTGGCAGATGGCAAAGACCCTGATTCCAATAGTGGTTCTAGTGCATCCGTTGCATGGCAATCCCTACTCACTCACATTGATATCTATGAATGGGCATCTCCATAGCCCGTTGATACGCCTAGTTGGTGTGAGATTATCTCCTTCTTTTTTGTCTTCTCCACAACCACCATATTCTATTCCACCTATAGTGCTATGTCCATGGCTCACGCTCATGTATTGCGTGAGAGTTGAAAAAGTTTGAGAACACTAAAGTATGAAACAATTGCTTGGCTAAAACCGGGGTTGTGCATGATTTAATACTTTGTGTGATGAAGATGGAGCATAGCCAGACTATATGATTTTGTGGGGATAACTTTCTTTGTCCATGTTATTTTGAGAAGACATGATTGCTTTATTAGTATGCTTGAAGTATTATTATTTTTATGTCAATATTAAACTCTTGTTTTGAATCTTATGGATCTGAACATTCTTATCACAATAAAGAAGATTGCATTGATAAATATGTTAGGTAGCATTCCACATCAAAAATTCTTCTTTTATCATTTACCTACTCGAGGACGAGCATGAATTAAGCTTGGGGATGCTTGATACGTCTCCAACGTATCTATAATTTTTGATTGTTCCATCCTATTATATTATCTGTTTTGGATGTTTTATATGCATTGATATGCTATTTTATATTATTTTTGGAAACAACCTATTAACCTAGAGCCCAGTGCCAGTTTCTGTTTTTTCCCTGTTTTTGAGTTTTATAGAAAAGGAATATCAAACGGAGTCCAAACGGAATAAAACTTTCGCGTTGATTTTTCTTGGACCAGAAGACATCTACCAGACCTGGAGAGGAGGGCAGGAGACCTGGCAGCAGACGACAAGCCGCCAGGGCGCGCCCTAGGGGGGGCGCCCCCCTGGCTTGTGGACGCCTCGTGGCCCCCTGTCGGTGTCAAAACCGGCGGATCTCGGGTAGGGGGTCCCGAGCTATGAGACTAGGATCGATGGTAAGAAAGGGATGAAGGAGGCGATGTTTACCCAGGTTCGGGCCCTCCTATGGAGGTAAAACCCTACGTCCTGCTTCATTATATTGATGGTATGAAGGTTACAGAGTTGATCTACCTCGAGATCGACTAGCTAAAACCCTAGATGAGTTTCTCTGTCCTACATTCTAAAAGCCTCCCGGTTTATATAGACACCGGGGGGTACCTAGGGTTTACACATGATAGGTCTCCTGCCGAAGATGGAAATGTCAGTTCCTTCATCTTGACTTGGAGCACACGACGCGCCTTCGGGGCTTTCTCCTGGAACGTGGGGTCTTTGATATATCCGGCCCTTCCTGTGATGGCCAGAGAGCGGCCCATCGAGCCGGCCTATTGGTAGATAGGCCAGCAGCCTGAGGACCCCCTAGTCCAGGACTACCTCAGTAGCCCCCGAACTAGCCCCCCAACGCCAAGGGTCTCAGCTCCAGCCACTTTATAGAGTCTTTGGGTTGCGGGTTGAGTTCTTCTTCCCTTTCAATGATCGGCTGAGACTAGTTCGGCTTTCGATGACACGTATTTCATCCGATCATATGATTGACCGAACACCATGAATTGCTTAGCCCCGAAGGCCAATCGTCTAAGGGTAAACAGTGTTTTCTGACGACCTTTTTGACGAGGGGTCGCGGCCTGCCACGACCACTGAACCAGTCATGAGTACTTGATTCGCGGTTTGAGGTCGCTTTTATACTGGTATGATTCACCAATGCATAAATCGTGCTCCGTTTCACACGGGATATGATTAATCTTCATGCGCGCACAACGGCACGCACGTCTTGGGAAGCGGAGGGATTTGCGGCGCAGTAAGGGCGGCTAATCGGTGACACGTCTCATGAAAAGGGAAAGAAACCCCAAGGCTTATTCACGCTTCCCATTCGCATCCTCCGCCTCCTCAATCTCCCCAAGCTTCGAGAGCCCAGATCCAGTTCTTCCTCGTCCTCTCCTCCGAGCTTAGCCATGGCGGGTTCGGGATCCAACGGCAAGTGGGAGGCCTCCACGGTCACTGACCAAGATATCCGAGACCTAAAGCAGGCCGGCTACCTCCCCGTCAACGTCTTCCACCGCGCCCCGGAGAAGAACCAGGTGATTCCCACCCCCAAGGCAGGCGAGAGGGTGGTGTTCGTCCCCCACTTCATCCGGGGACTGAGCTTTCCGCTCCATCCCTTTGTCAGGGGTCTCATGTTTTTCTATGGGCTGGACTTCCACGACCTTCCGCCGAACTCCTTCATGCACATATCCGCCTTCATCATCACTGCGAAGCCTTTCTGCTGGTCGAACCGCACTTCGGCCTGTGGCTCAAGGTCTTCAATGCCAAGCCGAAGACCGTGTCGAGCGAGCACACAGACTGCGGAGGGGCGGTAATCAGCAAGCTCCCCCGCGTCGAGTGGCCAACCGGCACCTTCATCGACACAATGAAGACCTGGCAGAAGGAGTGGTTTTACATCACTGAGCCAAGGGACGAGAGTTGGGCGGCGCCTGCCGAATTCAGATCCGGACCCCCAACGAGACTGACCTCGTGGCTCGGGAAGGGCCTTGACTGGGGGTCGGATGCTGAGGTGAAGCTACTGCAGAAGCGCATTACCTCGGTGATCGAGGCCAAGGTGGAGCTGGTGAATATAGTCCAAGTTATGCTCCACCGCCGTATCCTTCCCTGCCAGCGCCGGGCTTCCCCAATGTGGGCTTATCAGTCTGACGACGATCCTACCATGCGCCAACTCTTCCGCACCACTCCTGAGAAGTTGTGGAAGGCATTATTCAAGCCTCGGAAAAGCTGGCCGGCCAAGGAAGAGGATTCGGGCCTAAGTGCCGATAACCCACCGACCCAGGTATGGTATAATTTCAATTCATTAACTCTATTTCTTCGGCAAAAAGTCTGAACGCCTTCTCCCTTACTTTCGCAGAAGTGGCTGAGCAAAGCCGTGAGGGTTAACTGCCCGGCTCCACAACCCGAAGACCCCAGGTCGGAGTTGTTGGCAGCGATGCTTGTCGTGGCGCCGTACTCGGCGCCCGAGAAGAAAGAGAAGAAGAAGAAGGCTAGAGAGGGCATCCGCATCAAGGACCTGCGAGACGCTGTGTCCGAGGAAACCCATGCCTCCTCTAGTCATGAGGAGGAGCATGAAGATAGGGGGGAAGGCATTTCCCCCCTCGCAAAGAAGAGGGCGGCATCATTGGACGCCGGGGAGAATGCGGCGCCTCCCGCCCTGAAGAGGGCGCGCCGGGCGAGGTTGATCCTGCCAGATGACAGCTGGGATTCTGACGCGAGATCCGAGGACTTTGAGATGGTCCCCCGAAGGAGCTTAAGGATCAAGCCCCCCGCTCAAAGGTATGAATCTGAAGACTCCCGGGTTACTTATGCAAAGTTTTTCAATGCTTTTAAATACGAGCATGTTTTTTGATCCGCAGCCCACCGCGTGTTCTCCGCACCGACCAAATATCAGACGGGGAGTCACCACCCGCCGAACTGGCGGAGAGTGGGACTGCATCGCACCCCACACCTCCAGGGGCCGCGAAGGATGCCGCGGAGGTGTCATCCAGCCAGGCTCCGTTGGAGCCGAACAAGGGCGGCGGGGGTGACCACGCCATGGCCGAGGCTGACGCCGCGGCCACCGAAGGCCAGGGAGAGGAAATTCCCCAGCCATCCGAGGACCAGGGGGAGAATACTCCCCTGGCCGCCAAAGGGGAAGAGCGAAGGGATGCCCAGTCCCCTTTGAGGACGTCTCCGGAGCATGATGTGCCTCCGGAGCTACCGGCTCAGTCCCCGATCAGAGATCGGACTGCCCGGTCACCACTGATGCCACCCACGGCTGGGTGGCCGGTTATGGAGGAGGCGCTAGCAAGCGCCCCCATCTCTGAGGATCACCGCACTCTTATGGGTGCGGTTTTACAAGGAATTCAGTCCGTTGATAACGGACTGAAAGAGGCCTTCAATGGTCTCTTGACGGGCTTCAAGGTGAGTCACGTAATACCCTTTTCCCGAACAACATTAATTTTAAGTTTGTGCTATCTTTATATATGTAGTAGCCCCCGAGCCCCGGATGGGTTTGCAAAACGCATCCGGGGGTCAAATAACAAGGAATGAACAATGATGCACAAATCACCATTTAGTCCTGCAACGTTCTAAAAGCCCTTAAGAGGACCGAACAGAGAGTCATATCCTTGACAGTTCGGACGTTTGATCGCACTTAACTGGACGCATTTGTTTGTAGGCCTCATCATCGGCGGCGACCGTTAATGCCGCGGAGCTAACCGAACTTAATCGGAAGCTCAAGTTCTCCGAGGAGGAGCTTGATAGCCAGAACAACAGGTTCGACGAGGCACAAGGTAAGCCGAATAGTAATTTCCGAGCTATATATCGGTAATGATCCGCACTGGTAACCCAGCGTGACCGTTTGTCTATTGCTTCCACAGCTTCAGCTGCGGAGGTCAAAAAACTCAAGGCCGAGCTTCAGCGAATGAAGCAAGAGGCCGCGGAGGACAAGGCGGCCGCCGAACAAGCAGCAGCTGCGCTTTCTTCTTTGAAGGCTGCAAGTGCCAAGCATGAGGCCCGGGTGGAGGAGGTGCAACAAGATCTCAAGGATGCCGGCAATAAATGCGAGGCCCTTGAGCAAAAAGGCAAAGAACAAGCCACCGAGCTGGCCGCACTGAAATCCGAGCTCCAGAAGGAGCGGGTGGACAGGCGGTCCTTCGAAGAGGAGGTTCGCCAAGTCAAGGCTATCACAGATGGTAAGCCGTATTCACTACAATGCGCCTTTGGTGGTAGCAGGTTTGCTTTGCTCACCCAGGTGTGGCATTCCTCAGGCGTCTGCACAGATCTCCACAAGAGTGCGGCGGACGCGAACAAGTTCTATGATTCGCGGGAGGAGGATGATGAGGCCCGGTTATTCTGGGCACAGTTTGAGTCCCCCGAGCGCCCTCCTCTCCTGATTGAGCAGACGAAGCAGCTGATGGAGCTGCACAGGATGGCGGAGCCGTCCATGAAGGACCTCTGCATCTGGCTGTGGCCTGAAGGGCCATTGCCGAGCAGCTACTTCGGCTTGGTGCAAAAGCTACGCGATGTTGTGCCTCGGATTGACGTGCTAAAACGTTCAATGTGCATCGAGGGAGCTCGGATGACCTTCGCCAAGACTAAGGTGCACTGGCCGAAGCTCAAGGCGACCGAGATGGCTACCGCACCTCCGCCTCCTGGAAAGGAGCATAGGCGCCCTGAGCTATACTTCTCCGCAGTGATGGAGGGTGCTCGGGCAATAGAGGCCCAATGCTCAAAAGACACTTTGTATGAATGAGCGCTATGTATTATGTCCGAAGACTTTTACCGCTGTTTAATTGATGTTGCATGGTTTATCATGTCTTATAAGTATTTAATTTTTATTTTGACTCCTGTGTGGCTAGTTTATCTGAAAGTTGCTAGTCGTCGGCTTCAGCCCCCACGTAGATACTACGCGGGGTGTCTCTGTGTACGCACTGTGACCCTTAGCCGAGGTATCGGTGCCCGAAGGCGGTAGTGCGAGGGGGACAAGGCAATCGGACTATGATGCTTTATCGCTTTCACTTAGCCATAGGAGCGTAGAAAAGATGCGGGGGCTGATGACCAGCCCCCAGTGTGGTGTAATGTTCGGATGTACCGGGGCCGAAGCCAGCACCACATGGTTTGTATAAGAACGAAACCCATCGTATAACACGGCATAACCTCTATCGATCTTTTAGTATGACACTTATGCTCGGATTTGCAGACCGGTTCTCGCTTACTATGACGGTCAGTTTTCGGCTTTCTCCGCTGAGGTGCTTAACCAGACGAGCTGGAAACACAATCGCAGTGGTTCTCCCTTTGCCCTTTTAGCCGAACGAGCGGAACGTAAGAGGGCAAACACAGGAGCCGGGCAACCCAACTATTGACCCAAGACATAGTTCGGATCCGATGCATATAAAGCAAAATCCAAGACACCGAACACACGACCAGTTGTGATGGGGTGATGCTCAGGGCGGTTTTTTAAATTCAAGCCCCCGGTCTATTAGCCGGTAGCCAGGGGTCTTCGATTGGTGGCATGACGTCCTCGATGTGCCCTGTCGTCTGTCCGTTCATATTCCTCTGTGCGGGGTTGCATCCCTTTAAGGGTGATGCTGTCGCCGAGCGGACCTTGGGAAGAAGGTCTTGAGAAGTCGCCGAATTGTGGATGACCTTTACGCTTTTAGCAGGTCCTTGATGGTACCTGTGTTTTGTTCGAGGACGTGTACTGGTATTGGTTCGGTCCAGCCGAACACTTACCCTTTGACGGTTGTTCCCCATTGCCGCCCATGGAATCTTGAGTGCAAAGTTCTGCCTTCTTGGCACGTGTTTGGCGGTCATTAGGGCTGTGCATAGGGGGGCGTGTCCCTATTTCTGGGGACAAGAAGAATCTGGGAGTTCAGATTGAAACCGAACTCGTTTGTCGATCTTACGGGCCTTTATGGCAGATTTAGATGTTTGCCGACCGTCCTCATAGTGGAATTCGGTCGCCAGGGCCAATGCATGTTCCTCGGTTTGGAGGGAACGCTCTGTGTTGCCGTTGACGGTGATGACCACCTTGGGCCCCAGCATCTTGAGCTTGAGGTATGCAGTGCGGGATGGCATTAAAGCGAGCGAACGATGTACGGCCCAGCAGGGCGTGATAGCCGCTGCGGAAAGGTACAATGTCGAAGATCAAGTCCTCTCTACGGAAGTTATCGGGCGAGCCGAACACCACTTCCAGGCTCACAGAGCCCGTGCACCGGGCTTTGATGCCTGGGATCACTCCTTTAAAGGTAGTGTTGCTGGGTTTGATCCTTGATGGATCTATACCCATCTTGTGCACCGTATCTGAGTAAATCAGATTTAGGCTACTTCCTCGGTCCATTAGGACTTTAGTGAGGTGATACCCATCGATAATGGGGTCGAGGACGAGGGCCGCCGAACCTCCATGACGGATACTGGTCGGGTGATCTCGTCGATCAAAAGTGATCGGGTAGGCCAACCATTGGTTAAACTTCGGGGCTACAGGCTCTACGGCGTAGACCTCTCGAAGTGCGCGCTTCCTCTCCTTTTTCGGTATATGAGTGGCGTATATCATGTTCACAGTTTTTACTTCTGGAGGGAATTGCTTCTGACCTCCATTGCTCGGACCGCGGGGCTCCTCGTCGTCCTCGCTGCGCGGGCCTTTGCCCTGCTCCTCGGCTGCGAGTTTGCCGGCCTGTTTGAACACCCAACAGTTACAGTTGGTGTGGTTGGCGGGCTTGTCTGGAGTTCCATGGATCTGGCAAGGCCTCTCCATGATTTTGTCCAGCGGGGTGGGTCCGTCGCGGTTGCCTTTAGGAGGCTTCTTCCGCTGCCCAGATCGAGGGTTGCGAAAGCCGGAGTTAACGGCCGTGTCATCGGCGTCGCTAGTGTTGTGCCGGCGTTTGTTTTTGTTGCGTCATGGTTTCCCGTTTCCATCCCGGACTTCGGAGGTGCCGGGGTCTTCGGGGTTATGGCTTCACCTCGCTAGCCAGTTGTCCTCGCCCGCGCAAAAGCGGGTCATGAGTGATGTAAGGGCGGACATGGTCCTAGGTTTATCCTGACCGAGCTGGCGAGCCAGCCATTCGTCCCGAATGTTGTGCCTGAAGGAGGCTATAGCATCGGCGTCCGGGCAATTGACGATCTGGTTTTTCTTGGTCAAGAACCGATTCCAGAATTGTCGAGCAGACTCTCCTGCCTTTTGGACGACATTGCTTAGGTCGGAGGAGTCCGGAGGCCGCACATAGGTTCCCTGGAAGTTAGATCGGAATGCATCCTCGAGGTCCTCCCAGCTTCCGATAGAATTTTCGGGGAGACTGTTTAACCAGTGCCGAGCTGGCCCCTTAAGTTTAAGGGGTAGGTACTTGATGGCGTGGAGGTCGTCTCCTCGTGCCATGTGAATGTGGAGGAGGAAATCCTCGATCCACACTGCTGGGTCAGTTGTTCCGTCGTACTGCTCGATGTTCACGGGTTTGAACCCTTCCGGGAACTGATGCTGCATCACCTCGTCAGTGAAGCACAATGGGTGGGCAGCGCCTCTGACCCGGGCTATATCACGCCGGTAGTCGGCATCTGTTCTGGCCCGGTTTCGGTCCCGAACTTTGTTGTTTCGGTCGAGCCAGGGCCGGTGCTCGTCCCGTCTATCGGGGGAGTAACCTCTAGATCCGTAGATGGATCTCGTGCGACCTGTTCTATAATCCAGGTCGCGTCGCAGGTCGTACCTGTCATCAGGCTCCATTGGCTCTTTTCCCCTTCTGCGGGGTATCGCCGGCCTATAACCGGCATCACCAGCCGTCCTATCTCGTACTCGGGGAGGGCGGTCCGGCTGGTCGTATGGAGTGTGTTTGGGGGACGGCGTATCAGGGAGCTCGTTATCGAATTGTGGCAGCAACCGCCGGCGCGGATAGCTCTTGGGTTGCTCCGATAGACCGGCGCCGTGTTCTTCCTCGGCTGATAGGACCCTTGTCCATCTGTCGTTGAGGGTGTCTTGTTCGGCCTTGAGCTGCCCTGCTTTTGCCTTTAGGCTTCGGACGGTAGCTAAAAGTTGTTGTCTCAACCGTTCCTGATCCTCAATGTTTTCGGGGACGGTGAAGTCTTCATCCTCCGGGCTATCCTCCTCCTCTACAGGGGGAGGTAGTTATCATCCTCATAGTCGTTCGGGTCTTCGGGGTCGCGCCAGTCCTCCGGTCTCTCCTGGTCCCCTAACGGATACTCGGGGATATCGGGATCGCCGAGGTCGTCCGGGGTATCGTTTTCTCCGGTGCCAGTGATAGCTTCCCTTCCCTTTCTAGTCTTTGATCGCTTACGCGATTTCCGGCGCCTCACCCGATTCATCACCATTATTTGCTGGTGTACGCTCGCCGTTATCGGCTAGAGTATCCACCCTGTAGACGTCGTAGGTGGAGGTGGCAGTCCATCGCCCGGTGTTGACGGGGGTGGGAGCGCGATCCACTTCCTCCATGTCTTCTGCCTCCTCGGAGGCGTAGTCCAACATATCGGTTAAGTCTTCGATAGTGGCTACTAAGTGGGTGGTGGGTGGGACGAAAAATTCTTCTTGTCCCGCCTCAAGGCCGATCTGAGTGTGGATCGGGGTTTGGTCGTCAGCAATTCTCATCGATGAGATCCGATCTAGAACTTCGCCGAGTGTCGAGAGCTCGATCGGGTCGATCTGTACGGTGCGTTTGGAGTTATCCTCCGGCGCATCCGCACGAGAAGTGTATTCGGCAGGAGTTGATGCCCGGCCATCTGGCGCTATAGCTGGATCCGGATTGGAGTCCAGATCATCATCGGGGCTGGCCCCGGGAGTGGGATTGAAAACGACATCCAAGGTTAAGGCCTCGGAGTCCTCGGGCACGTCAGATGAGACTGCGAGCCCGGTGAGCAAGAGATCGCCTCGAGGATCTACGGAGAACTCTAAGTTCCCGAATCTGACTTCTTGATCGGGGGCGAAACTCCCGACCCGGCCCAGACGGCCGGTCGGGTCAGCGTGCAGCACAATGCTGCCGAAGGCGAAGATCTGTCCAGGGACAAAGGAATCCATGCCACGGACTTCTTCGTTGATGACAACACGCGCCATCGATTCCTTTGGTGATCACAGCGGAACTCTCAATGAAAGCACCAATTTCGGTGTCAAAACCGGCAGATCTCGGGTAGGGGTTCCCGAGCTGTGAGAGTAGGATCGATGGTAACAAAGGGACGAAGGACGCGATGTTTACCCAGGTTCGGGCCCTCCTATGGAGGTAAAACCCTACGTCCTGCTTCATTATATTGATGGTATGAAGGTTACAGAGTTGATCTACCTCGAGATCGACTAGCTAAAACCCTAGATGAGTTTCTCTGTCCTACATTCTAAAACCCTCCCGGTTTATATAGACACCGGGGGGTACCTAGGGTTTACACACGATAGGTCACCTGCCGAAGATGGAAATGTCGGTTCCTTCATCTTGACTTGGAGCACACGACGCGCCTTCGGGGCTCTCTCCTGGAACGTGGGGTCTTTGATATATCCGGCCCTTCCTGTGATGGCCAGAGAGCGGCCCATCAAGCCGGCCTATTGGAAGATAGGCCAGCAGCCCGAGGACCCCCTAGTCCAGGACTCCCTCACCCCCCTTGACTTGTTTCCGATGCCCAAATTTCTTATAAATACAGAAACCTCCAGAAAGAAACCTAGATCGGGAGTTCCGCCGCCGCAAGCCTCTGTAGCCACGAAAAACCAATCGGGAGCCCGTTCCGGCACCCTGTCGGAGGGGGAAACCATCACTAGAGGCCATCTTCGTCATCCCGGTGGTCTCCATGACGAGGAGGGGGTAGTTCACCCTCGGGGCTGAGGGTATGTACCACTAGCTATGTGTTTGATCTCTCTCTCTCTCGTGTTCTTGAGATGGCACGATCTTGATGTACCTCGAGCTTTATTAATATAGATAAATCATATGGAGTTTTCCCCTCTCTATCTTCTTGTGATGAATTGAGTTTTCCATTTGAAGTTTTCTTATCGGATTGAGTCTTTAAGGATTTGAGAACACTTGATGTATGTCTTGCGATGGGATATCCGTGGTGACAATGGGATGTTCTATTGATCCACTTGATGTATGTTTTGGTGATCAACTTGCGGGTTCCGTGACCTTGGGAATCTATGCATAGGGGTTGGCACACGTTTTCGTCTTGACTCTCGGATGGAAAGTTTGGGGCACTCTTTGAAGTTCTTTGTGTTGGATTGAACATGATGAATCTGAAATTGTGTGATGCATATCGTATAATCAAACCCGTGGGTATTCGTGGTGACATTGGAGTGCCTAGGTGACATTAGGGTTTTGGTTGATGTCTATCTTAAGGTGTTATTCTAGTACGAACTGTAGGGCTGTTCGTGACAATTAATGGGGATGGCTCATATGATTGATCAGAAAAGATAACTTTGAGGTGGTTTCGTACCCTACAATAATTTCTTCGTTTGTTCTCCGCTATGAGTTACTTTGGAGTGAACTCTTTGTCGCACATGAGGGATTTACATATAATTCAACTATGTCAGCATTGTTGAGAGAACTTGCACTAGTGAAAGAATGAACCCTAGGCCTTGTTTCTAAGCATTGCAATACCGTTTGTGCTCACTTTTATCATTAGTTACCTTGCTTTTTTTATATTTTCAGATTACAAAACCTATATATACCATCCGTATTACACTTGTATAACCATCTCTTCGCCGAACTAGTGCACCTATACAATTTACCATTGTATTGGGTGTGTTGGGGACACAAGAGACTCTTCGTTATTTGGTTGCAGGATTGTTTGAGAGAGACCATCTTCATCCTACGCCTCCCACAGATTGATAAACCTTAGGTCATCCACTTGAGGGAAATTTGCTACTGTCCTACAAAACTCTGCGCTTGGAGACCCAACACGAGTCTACAAGAAGAAGGTTGCGTAGTAGACATCAAGGCCGAACTCGAAAACCCTCCAAAGGAGTGAACGAAATGCCCAATCCTATTAGATGCAACCGAGAAACGGAAACGATGATCTGATAAAAGACAGATGTTGAAACCCTTGATGTTGCCACCCAAACAAGAGCAAAGAGCCATTGCCACCGAATCCACATCCAAGCGGAAGGAGGAAGAATGGAAAACCACAACCAAAAATAACTCCGAGGATGAAGGAGATCCATCAAAATGGACCACAGATTTGAAACGCCGACGCACCTGAGCAGCCACCTTCTGTTCATGAGAGAAATCCCAATCAATGATAGACTCCATCCTAGCAATCTAGTGGATGCCATGGGGAGCAGCCACGACGAGGTGGGAGGGGAGGGAGGAGGGGGTGGGAGGGGGAGGGTGAGAGCCATCTGCCTTAAACACAAAAAATTGTTGACGTTGGAGAAGGAAGACAATGTAGTGATTTATGTTTGTTCATATGCACATAGAAGTTATATTGTCATAGATCCTTTAACATGTGGTGCTTGCCCAATATCTTTGCTAGCCAAAAATTCCGCACTAAGTAGAGATACTACTTGTGCATCCAAAAACCCAAACCCAAATTCTTTCTTTGAGTGTCCACCATACCTACCTATGGATCGAGAAAGATCCTTCAAGTAAGTTGTCATCAGTGCAACAAGGCAATAAAAATTGCTTCTAAAAGTGTTTTGATCAATTAGTGTAAGAGAAAATTGAGCGTTATACGAACTTATGATGGCAAAGTAATAAAAGCGACGGACTGCATAATAAAGGTTGCTATCATAGGGGGCAATAAAGCGTGACGTTCTTATACATTAAGGGATTGGGCATATAAACCAATAAGTGCATGACAACCTCTGCTTGCCTCTGCGAAGGGCCTATCTTTTACATTTATGCACTTACTTTTATGCAAGAGTCAAAGTATTCTTCCCTATTCCTTTTTACTTTTCCTTTTGCGAGCATCATGTGGTGAGGAAAGATCTAGGCACATATATCCAGTTGGATATGGGTGGGCATGAGTTATTATTGTTGACATCACCCTTGAGGTGAGTAAGTTGGGAGGCGAAACTATAAGCCCCTATCTTCCAACGTGTCCGGTTGAAACTTTTTGTTCATGGGTATGCCGTGAGCGTTACCAATCATAGAAGACTAAATGATGGTTGAGTATGTGGACTTGCCAAAAGGCTCCGACATGAGACCCTTCCTGAAAATATGATGAATTGTAGTTGCAAACTTGACTGAGAACATAGTTTGTGGGTTCCCAATAAGGTTTATGCTTCATACTTCTATGTTGTGATGAATTGTTACTTGTTCATGAGAAGCTATATGATAAAAATGTATTGAAATAAATTTTATGTTAGAGTTTGTTGCTGCTATGTTAATAAGCATGATGCTTCTATGTCCGTATTTTGTTTTTATCGACACCTCTCTCTCAAACCATGTGGACATGCTTTTCAATATCGGCTTTTGCTTGACGACAAGCGAGGTCCAAGCTTGGGGGAGTTGATACGCCCATTTTGCATCATGATTTCCTACTGTTATTTACTTTGTTTTGTTGAATAATAATGCCTTGGGGAGTTATTCTAATGCCTTTTCTCTCATAATATGCAAGGTTTACACAAAGAGGGAGAATACCGGCAGCTGGAATTCTGGACCTAAGAAAAGCACGTCAGAGATACCTATTCTGCACAACTCCAAAGAAGCTGAAATTTTATGGATATTATTTTTGCATTTAATAAAAAATACTGGAGCAGAAAACTTCCGGAGTGGGCCTCCCAGGTGGGCACTGATGTCTACTACGCAACTTTATTCTTGTAGACTTTGTTGGGCCTCCAAGCGCAGAGTTTTGTAGGACAGTAGCAATTTTCCCTCAAGTGGATTACCTAAGGTTTATCAATCCATGGGAGGTGTAGGATGAAGATGGTCTCTCTCAAACAACCCTGCAATCAAATACAAGAAATCTCTTGTGTCCCCAACACACCCAATACAATGGCAAATTGTATAGGTGCACTAGTTCGGCGAAGAGATGGTGATACAAGTGCAATATGGATGGTAGATATAAGTTTTTGTAATCTGAAAATATAAATCAGCAAGGTAGCAAGTAACAAAAGTGAGCAAAAACGGTATTGCAATGCTTGAAAACAAGGCCTAGGGTTCATACTTTCACTAGTGCAAGTTCTCTCAACAATACTGACATAGTTGAATCATATGTAAATCACTCACGTGCGACAAAGAGTTCACTCCAAAGTAACAAATAGCGGAGAACAAACGAAGAAATTATTGTAGGGTATGAAACCACCTCAAAGTTATATTTTCCGATCAATCATATGAGCTATCCCTATAAGTGTCACGAACAGCCCTAGAGTTCGTACTAAAATAACACCTTAAGGTACACATCAACCAAAACCCTAATGTCACCTAGATACTCCAATGTCACCACGAGTACCCATGGGCTTGATTATACGATATGCATCACACAATTTCAGATTCATCATGTTCAATCCAACACAAACAACTTCAAAGAGTGCCCCAAAGTTTCTACCGGAGAGTCAAGACGAAAACATGTGCCAACCCATATGCATAGATTCCCAAGGTCACGGAACCCGCAAGTTGATCACCAAAACATACATCAAGTGGATCAACAGAACATCCCATTGTCACCACGGATATCCCATCGCAAGACATACATCAAGTGTTCTCAAATCCTTAATGACTCAATCCGATAAGTAAACTTCAAAGGGAAAACTCAATTCATCACAAGAAGATAGAGAGGGGAAAACTCCATATGATTCATCTATATTAATAAAGCTCGTGGTACATCAAGATCGTATCATCTCAAGAACACGAGAGAGAGATCAAACACATAGCTACTGGTACATACCCTCAGCCCCGAGGGTGAAATACTCCCTCCTTGTCATGGAGACCGCCGACATGATGAAGATGGCCTCCGGTGATGGTTTCCCCCTCTGGCAGGGTGCCGGAACGGGCTCCCGATTGGTTTTTCGTGGCTACAGAGGCTTGCAGCGGCGGAACTCCCGATCTAGGTTTCTTTCTGGAGGTTTCTGTATTTATAAGAAATTTGGGCGTCGGAAACAAGTCAAGGGGGGCCACGAGGCGACGACAAGCCAGGGGGGCGCGCCCTAGGGGGGGCGCCCCCTAGGCTTGTGGCTGCTCGTGGCTCTTCTGTCCCAACTCCGATGCCCCGTGGGTCTCTTCTGGTCCATAAAAAATCACCATAAATTTTTATTCTGTTTGGACTCCGTTTGATATTCCTTTTCTGTAAAACTCAAAAACA
The DNA here is from genome assembly GCA_039707655.1 of Elymus sibiricus. Classification (NCBI taxonomy): domain Eukaryota; kingdom Viridiplantae; phylum Streptophyta; class Magnoliopsida; order Poales; family Poaceae; genus Elymus; species Elymus sibiricus. The sequence goes on along the minus strand of CM077673.1, from coordinate 425,906,026 downwards.
CGGAAAAAACAAAAACTGGCACTGGGCTCTAGGTTAATAGGTTAGTCCCAAAAAATAGTATAAAATAGCATATTAATGCATATAAAACATCCAAAACCGATAATATAATAGCATGGAACAATCAAAAATTATAGATACGTTGGAGACATATCAAGCATCCCCAAGCTTAATTCCTGCTCGTCCTCGAGTAGGTAAATGATAAAAACAGAATGTAATTTTCTTTATTGTGGCATGAATGTTCAGATCCATAAGATTCAAAACAAGAGTTTAATATTGACATAAAAACAATAATACTTCAAGCATACTAATAAAGCAATCATGTCTTCTCAAAATAACATGGCCAAAGAAAGTTATCCCTACAAAATCATATAGTCTGGCTATCCTCCATCTTCATCACACAAAGTATTAAATCGTGCACAACCCCGGTTTTAGCCAAGCAATTGTTTCATACTTTAGTGTTCTCAAACTTTTTCAACTCTCACGCAATAGATGAGCGTGAGCCATGGACATAGCACTATAGGTGGAATAGAATATGGTGGTTGTGGAGAAGACAAAAAGAAGGAGATAGTCTCACATCAACTAGGCGTATCAATGGGCTACGGAGATGCCCATCAATAGATATCAATGTGAGTGAGTAGGGATTGCCACGCAACGGATGCACTAGAGCTATAAGTGTATGAAAGCTCAAAAAAAGAAACTAAGTGGGTGTGCATCCAACTCGCTTGCTCATGAAGTCCTAGGGCAATTTGAGGAAGCCCATCATTGGAATATACAAGCCAAGTTCTATAATGAAAAATTCCCACTAGTATATGAAAGTGTCAATATAGGAGACTCTCTATCATGAAGATCATGGTGCTACTTTGAAGCACAAGTGTGGAAAAAGGATAGTAGCATTGCCCTTCCTTTTTTCTCTCATTTTTTTTGTTTTTTTGGTGGGCTTCTTTGGCCTCTTTTTTTATTTTTTTATTTGGGCTTCATTGGCCTCTTTTATTTTTTGTAAAGTCCGGAGACTCATCCCGACTTGTGGGGGAATCATAGTTTCCATCATCCTTTCCTCACATGGGACAATGCTCTATAATGATGATCATCACACTTTTATTTACTTACAACTCAAAATTTACAACTCGATACTAGAACAAGATATGACTCTATATGAATGCCTCCGGCGGTGTACCGGGATATGCAATGACTCAAGAGTGACATGTATAAAAAATATGAACGGTGGCTTTGCCACAAATACGATGTCAACTACATGATCATGCAAAGCAATATGACAATGATGATGCATGTCATAAACGGAACAGTGCAAGTTGCATGGCAATATATCTCGGAATGGCTATGGACATGCCATAATAGGTAGGTATGGTGGCTGTTTTGAGGAAGGTATATGGTGGGTTTAATGCACCGGCGAAAGTTGCGCGGTACTAGAGAGGCTAGCAAGGGTGGAAGGGTGAGAGTACGTATAATCCATGGACTCAACATTAGTCATAAAGAACTCACATACTTATTGCAAAAGTCTATTAGTTATCAAAACAAAGTACTACACGCATGCTCCTAGGGGAAGGGTTGGTAGGAGTTAACCATCGCGCGATCCCGACCTCCACACAAAGGAGGGCAATCAATAAATAAATCATGCTCCGACTTCGTCACATAACGGTTCACCATACGTGCATGCTACGGGAAACACAAACTTTTAACACAAGTATTTCTACCAATCCACAATTACTCACTAGCATGTCTCTAATATTACCATCTTTATATCTCAAAACAATCATAAGGAATCAAACTTCTCATAGTATTCAATGCACTTTATATGAAAGTTTTTATTATATCCCTCTTGGATGCCCATTATAATAGGACTAAATTCATAACCTAAGCCAACTACCATGCTGTTTAAAGACTCTCAAAGTAATATAAGTGAGGTACGAGAGTTCAATTATTTCTATAAAATAAAACACCACCGTACTCTAAAAAGATATATGTGAAGTACTAGAGCAAATTGACAAACCACTCCAAAAAGATATAAGTGAAGATAAATGAGTAGTCAAAAATTTAAATAACTATGTGAAGACTCTCTCATCTAAGAATTTCAGATATTAACTATGTTATTAAATAGCAAGCAAAAGAAAAATATCACTCCAAGAATAGCACGCATCAAACGAATAAAAATTTAGGCTCAACATAGGCTAACCGATAATTGTTGATGAAGAGAGGTGGGATGTGTAGCATCCCCAAGCTTAGATGCTTGAGACTTCTTGAAATATTTACTTGGGGTGCCTTGGGAATCCCCAATCTTGAGCTTTTGTATCTCGTTCAATCCTCTCATATCCCGGTTTCACCTATTCTCAAAAACTTCATCCACACAAAACTTGAAAAGAACTCGTGAGATAGGTTAGTACACATAATAATAAATCAACACTTCATGTACTGCCAAGACAAGTTGCACAATAATTATCAAACATAATCTACTGTTTACTATCATTTCCACAATTTATATCTACCAATATAGGCTATGGAAACTATAGGATAAGTAGATAACAAAACTATGACAGCAATCTGTCCAAACAGAACAGTCTGTAGCAATTTATGAAAACAGTGTACTTATGTAACTCAAAAAATTATGAAAATTTAGCACATGCTAAATAATTTATATGAAAACACTGTGTAAAAATTTCAGAAACGTTCCACGTTCCAGTAAAATATGAAAATTCAAAAACTACAGCAAAAGTTTCTGTTTTTACACAGCACACATCAAAACATGCAATGCAAGCATCCTAAGACAATTCTTGGAACTTTTTATTGAAAAACAAGATTATGAATAACACCTAACAGAAAATAAAAAAATATAATGACGATCCAAGCAAAGCACATATTATGTGACGAATAAAAATATAGCTCTAAGTAAGATATACCGATAGTGTTGAAGACGAAAGACGTGATGCCTTCCGGGGCATCCCCAAGCTTAGGCGCTTGAGTCTTCCTTGGATATTACCTTGGGGGTGCCTTGGGAATCCCCAAGCTTAGTTTCTTGTCACTCCTTATTCTCCTCATATCGGTGTCTCACCCAAAACTTGAAAACTTCAATCACACAAAACTTAACGGAACTTCGTGAGATGGGTTAGTGTAGTAAAGATAAATCATTCACTTAGGTACTGTCAAGACAAGATTCATAATTGTTCCCACATTATACCTACTGTATTCTATCATTCCCATAATTTGTACCACTAAATATAAGCTATGAGAACACTAAAACAAGCAAACTATGCATGCAAAACAGAATCTGTCAAAATAGAACAGTCTGTGAAGATCTGTAGTATAACCATACTTCCCTGTCTCTAAAAATTCTGCAAAATTAGTACAACCTGAATAATTTGTATGTGAAGACTGTATAAAAATTTCAGATCATTATCGCGCTCCAGTAAAAAATGAAAATTCCTGTACTGGAATCAAAAGTTTCTATTTTGGTTCAGCATCAGTTCTACTCATCTTGTGAGTCATCCCAAAGGCTTTACTTGGCACTTTATTGAAACAAAAGCTATAAAACATGATTACTACAGTAGCTTAATCATGTGAACACACAAAAACAGTAGGTATAAATATTGGGTTGTCTCCCAACAAGCACTTTTCTTTAATGCCTTTTAGCTAGGCATGATGATTTCAATGATGCTCACATAAAAGATAAGAATTGAAACATGCAAGAGAGCATCATGAAGCATATGACTAGCACATTTAAGCCTAACCCACTTACTATTCATAGGGATTTTGTGAGCAAACAACTTATGGGAACAAGAATGAACTAGCATAGGAAGGTAAAACAAGCAAAACTTCAAGATTTTCAACACATAGAGAGGAAACTTGATATTATTGCAATTCCTACAAGCATATACTCGTCCCTCATAATAATTTTCAGTAGCATCATGAATGAATTCAACAATATAACTATCACATAAAGCATTCTTTTCATGATTCATAAGCATAGAAATTTTACTACTCACCACATAAGCAAATTTATTCTCATCAATAGTAGTGGGAGCAAACTCAACAAAATAACTATCATGTGAAGCATAATCCAATTGAAAATTAAAATCATGATGACAAGTTTCATGGTTATCATTATTCTTTATAGCATACATGTCATCACAATAATCATCATAAATAGGAGGCATGCTTTCATCATAATAAATTTGCTCATCAAAACTTGGGGGACTAAACATATCATCTTCATCAAACATAGCATCCCCAAGCTTGTAGCTTTGCATATCATTAGCATCATGAATATTCAAGGAATTCATACTAACAACATTGCAATCATGCTCATAATACAAAGATTTAGTGCCAAACATTTTATTGACTTCTTCTTCTAACACTTTGGCACAATTTTCCTTTCCATCATTTTCACGAAAGACATTATAAAGATGAAGTATATGAGGCAACCTCAATTCCATTTTTTGTAGTTTTCTTTTATAGACTAAACTAGTGATAAAACAAGAAACTAACTGATTCAATTGCAAGATCTAAAGATATACCTTCAAGCACTCACCTCCCCGGCAACGGCACCAGAAAAGAGCTTGATGTCTACTACGCAACTTTATTCTTGTAGACTTTGTTGGGCCTCCAAGCGCAGAGTTTTGTAGGACAGTAGCAATTTTCCCTCAAGTGGATGACCTAAGGTTTATCAATTTGTGGGAGGTGTAGGATGAATATGGTCTCTCTCAAACAACCCTACAATCAAATACAAGAAATCTCTTGTGTCCCCAACACACCCAATACAATGGCAAATTGTATAGGTGCACTAGTTCAGCGAAGAGATGGTGATACAAGTGCAATATGGATGGTAGATATAAGTTTTTGTAATCTGAAAATATAAAAACAGCAAGGTAGCAAGTAACAAAAGTGAGCAAAAATGGTATTGCAATGCTTGAAAACAAGGCCTAGGGTTCATACTTTCACTAGTGCAAGTTCTCTCAAAAATACTGACATAGTTGAATCATATGTAAATCCCTCACGTGCAACAAAGAGTTCACTCCAAAGTCACAAATAGCGGAGAAGAAACGAAGAAATTATTGTAGGGTACGAAACCACCTCAAAGTTATCTTTTCCGATCAATCATATGAGCTATCCCTATAAGTGTCACGAACAGCCCTAGAGTTCGTACTAAAATAACACCTTAAGATACACATCAACCAAAACCCTAATGTCACCTAGATACTCCAATGTCACCACAAGTACCCATTGGCTTGATTATACGATATGTGTCACACAATTTTAGATTCATCATGTTCAATCCAACACAAACAACTTCAAAGAGTGCCCCAAAGTTTCTACCGAAGAGTCAAGACGAAAACATGTGCCAACCCCTATGCATAGATTCCCAAGGTCACGGAACCCGCAAGTTGATCACCAAAACATACATCAAGTGGATCAACAGAACATCCCATTATCACCACGGATATCCCATCGCAAGACATACATCAAGTGTTCTCAAATCCTTAAAGACTCAATCTGATAAGTAAACTTCAAAGGGAAAACTCAATTCATCACAAGAAGATAGAGAGGGGAAAACTCCATATGATTCATCTATATTAATAAAGCTCGCGGTACATCAAGATCGTGTCATCTCAAGAACACGAGAGAGACAAATCAAACACATAGGTACTGGTACATACCCTTAGCCCCGAGGGTGAACTACTCCCTCCTCCTCATGGAGACCACCGGGATGATGAAAATGGCCTCCGGTGATGGTTTCCCCCTCCGGCAGGGTGCCGGAACGGGCTCCTGATTGGTTTTTCGTGGCTACAGAGGCTTGCGGTGGCGGAACTCCCGATCTAGATTTCTTTCTGGAGGTTTCTGTATTTATAAGAAATTTGGGCGTCGGAAACAAGTCAAGGGGGGCCACGAGGCGACGACAAGCCAGGGGGGCACGCCCTAGGGGGGCGTGCCCCCTAGGCTTGTGGCTGCCTTGTGGCTCTTCTGGCCCAACTCCGATGCCCCGTGGGTCTCTTCTGGTCCATAAAAAATCACCGTAAATTTTTATTCCGTTTGGACGCCGTTTGATATTCCTTTTCTGTAAAACTCAAAAACAAGGAAAAAATAGAAACTGGCACTGGGCTCTAGGTTAATAGGTTAGTCCCAAAAAATAGTATAAAATAGCATATTAATGCATATAAAACATCCAAAACCGATAATATAATAGCATGGAACAATCAAAAATTATAGATACGTTGCAGACGTATCAGGCACAACCCACTAGGGCACGCCAGGCCGCCCTGGGCGCGCCCTGATGGGTTGTGTCCACCTCGGCCCACCTTCGCTAGCCATATTCTGGTATATGGTCACTCTTGACCTAGAAAAAAATCAGAGGAGGACTTTCGGGACGAAGCGCCGCCGCCTCGAGGCGGAACTTGGGCAGGAGCACTTTTGCCCTCCGGTGGAGTGATTCCGCTGGGGGAACTTCCCTCCCGGATGGGGAAATCGAAGCTATCGCCATCACCAACACCCCTCTCATCTTTGCGAGGCCAATTTTCATCAACATCTTCAACAACACCATCTCCTCTCAAACCCTAGTTCACCTCTTGTGTTCAATCTTTGTACCGGAACCTCAGATTGGTACCTGTGGGTGACTAGTAGTGTTTATTACCTTGCGTAGTTGATTACTATATGGTTTATTTGGTGGAAGATTATATGTTCAGATCCATTATGCTATTCAATACTCCTCTGATCTTGATCATGATTATTATTTGTGAGTAGTTACCTTAGTTCTTGAGGTTACGGGAGAAGTCATGTTGCGAGTAATCATGTGAATTTGATATGTGTTCAATATTTTGATGATATGTATGTTGTGATTCCCTTAGTGGTGTCATGTGAACGTCGACTACATGACACTTCACCATTCATGGGCCTAAGGGAATGCATTGTGGAGTAGTTATTAGATGATGGGTTGCTAGAGTGACAGAAGCTTAAACCCTAGTTTATGCGCTACTTCGTAAGGGCCTGATTTGGATCCACATGTTTAATACTATGGTTAGACTTTGTCTTAATACTTTTCTCGTAGTTATGGATGCTTGCGAGGGGGTTAATCATAAGTAGGTTGTTAGTTCAAGTAAGAACAGCACCTTAGCATCGGTCCAGCCACATATCAAATTATCAAAGTAGCAAACATGAATCAAACCAACATGATAAAAGTGACTAGACGAAATTCCCGTGTACCCTCAAGAACACTTTGCCTATTACTAGTGATTGTTCTGGCCTGTCCTTTGCCTCAAAAGGATTGGGCTACCTTGCTGCACCTTGTTTACCATTACCGTTACTTGCTTGCTACCAATTATCTTGCTATCAAACTATCTCTTACCTACAATTTCAGTGCTTGCAGAAATTACCTTGCAGAAAACCGTTTGTCATTTCCTTCTGCTCCTCGTTGGGTTCCACACTCTTACTTATCGAAAGGACTACGATTGATCCCCTATACTTCTGGGTCATCACCCAACAGAAATTTGTTTACCCACTGTATGCCTACTATAGGAGAGAAGCCACTAGAGAACACTATGGCCCCCGGGTCTATTCACTTATAAATTTACAAAAACCTTCATTACCTTGCTGCAATTTATTTGTTTTCACTTTATTTTAAAATTTAAAATATTCATTTATCATCCATATACTTTCCTAGTTTGCAAATAACGAGTCCAAGGGGATTGATAACCCTCTTGCCTGCGTTGGGTGCAAGTGTTTGCTCTTTTGTGTGCAGTCGCTGAAGACGGGGGTTGCGTGTTACTCCTATTGGTTCGATAAACCTTGGTTCTTCACTAAGGGAAATACTTATTCGTATTTTGCTGTATCACCTGTTCCTCTTCACGGAAAACCGAACGCAGATCACAAGTATCACATTGCACATCCTGGTACATTGCCAGAGGCATTCATATAGAGTCACCTTGTTTAGTAGTTTTTCATATCGAGTTGTAAATAAACAAAAGTGTGATGATTATCATTATTGGAGCACTGTCTCAGTGAGGAAAGGATGATAGAGACAATGATTCCCCCACAAGTCGGGATGAGAGTCCGGACGAAAAAAAAGAAAGAAAGAAAAAAAAGAAAAAGAGAGAAAAAAGGTGAAAGAATGAAAAACAAAGAAAAAAAGAGATATAAAGAGAGAAGGGACATTGCTAGTACCTATTTTTCCACACTTGTACTTAGAGAAAGCCCCATGTTTTTCATATAGAAAGTCTCATGTTTTGTCATTTTCATGTTCTAGTGGGAATTTTTCATTATAGAACTTGGCTTGTATATTCTGATGACGGGCTTCCTCAAATGTCCAAGGTCTTCATGAGCAAGCAAGTTGGATGCACACCTACTTAGCTTCCGTTAAGCTTTCATACACTTATAGCTCTAGTACATCCGTTGCATGACAATCCCTACTCCTCACATTGATATCAATTGATGGGCATCTCCATAGCCCGTTGATCCGCCTAGTTGATGCGAGACTTTCTTCTCCACTTTTACTTCTTTGATATCTACCACCATATTCTATTCCACCTATATGTTATGTCCATGGTTCACGCTCATGTATTGAGGTATAAAAAGCTGAAGCGCGCTAAGAAGTACGATCCAATTACTTGGCTTAACACCGTGGTGCTTGACATTTCTATTTATGTGGTGAAGACGGAGCCATGTACTAATATTATAAAATGAATGGGGGGTAAACATTCTTTAAGGATCGAATATTTTGGAAGTTAATGATTGTGTTACTTATGTTTATGGATATTACTATGTTAATGTTTAGTAGTTCATCATTTCTCAATTATCATAGCTGAAAGAGATTACATGTTATGTAGCATGTCACATCAAAAATTCTGTTTTCATCATTTACCTACTCGAGGACGAGGAGGAATTAAGCTTGGGGATGCTAATACGTCCCCAACGTATCTATACTTTTTGATTGTTCAATGCTATCATATTATCATTCTAGGATGCTTTTTAGGCATTTACTTGCTGATTTATATTATTTTTGGCACTAACCTATTAACCCAGTGCCCAGTGTGAGTTACTGTATTCTACTTGTTTTTAGCCTTTCAGGAATACTATACCAAGTGAAGTCCAAATACCCCGAAACTTTTTGATGATTTTTCTGGAAAAAATAAGACATGGAAGCTTCGGAGGGACATCAGGTGGTGCCAAGCCAACAGGGCGCACCTAGGGGGTGGTCGCGCCCTGATGGCTTGGGGCCACCTCCCACGGCCTCCTGACCTATTCTCTAGCCTATAAATTCTCTAATATACCAAATACCCTAGAGAGACTCCTGGAACACTTGTTTCATCGCCGCAAGTCTCTGTTCTGCCATGTGCCCATCTGGAGCCCTGTTTCGGTGCCCTGCCGGAGGGGGGGGTCGATCACGGAGGCCTCTACATCATCCTTGTTGCTCCCATAGTGATGTGTGAGTAGTTAGCCGCAGACCTATGGGTCCATCGTTAGTACCTAGATGGCTATCTCTCTCTATGTTCTTCAACGCAAAGATCACCGTGATTCCCGCGGCGATCTATCCTATGTAAATATCTTTGCGGTGTGTTTGTTGGGATCCGATGAATTGTGGGTTTATGTTCAGATTATTCATGAAAATATATTGAATCCTGGCTAGTTATTTATATGCATGATTGTTTTAGCTTTGTAATGCTCTTCGATCTATCGGTTTGGTTTGGCCAACTAGATTGATTTATCTTCGGTGGGAGTGGTGCGTTGTAGTGGGTTTAATCTTGCGGTGCTCAATCCCAGTGACAGAAAGGGACATGAAATGTATTGTATTGCTACCACTAAGGGTAAAACGATGGGATTCATCCATATTAATTGGATTTACTTTGTCTACATTATGTCATCATCCTCCAAGCATTACTCTGTTTTTACTTAATACTCTAGATGGACGTGATGCCTATATACATGATCATTGATGTGAATAAACATTACATAACTATGCGATTTTCTATTAATTGCCCAACAGTATTTTGTTTACCCACCGTATGCTTTCTTCGAGAGAGAAACCTCTAGCAAACACTATGGTCCCCGGGTCTCTTCACAAATATATTTACAAAAACTCTAAATACCTTGCTACCATTTGATGACCCACAAGTATAGGGGATCAATCGTAGTCCTTTCGATAAGTAAGAGTGTCGAACCCAACGAGGAGCAGAAGGAAATGACAAGCGGTTTTCAGCAAGGTAATTTCTGCAAGCACTGAAATTGTAGGTAACAGATAGTTTGATAGCAAGATAATTGGTAACGAGCAAGTAACGGTAACGGTAAACAAAGTGCAGCAAGGTAGCCCAATCCTTTTGTGGCAAAGGACAGGCCAGAACAGTCTCTAGTAATAGGCAAAGTGTTCTTGAGCGTACCCGGGATTTTCATCTGGTCACTTTTATCATGTTGGTTTGATTCATGTTCGCTACTTTGATAATTTGATATGTGGGTGGACCGGTGCTTGCGTGCTATTCTTACTTGAACAACCTCCCACTTATGATTAACCCCCTCGCAAGCATCCGCAACTACGAGAAAAGTATTAAGACAAAATCTGACCATAGCATTAAACGTTTGGATCCAAATAAGCCCCTTACGAAGTAGCGCATAAACTAGGGTTTAAGCTTCTGTCACTCTAGCAACCCATCATCTAATAACTACTCCACAATGCATTCCCTTAGGCCCATGAATGGTGAAGTGTCATGTAGTCGACATTCACATGACACCACTAAGGGAATCACAACATACATATCATCAAAATATCGAACACATATCAAATTCATATGATTACTTGCAACATGACTTCTCCCGTGACCTCAGGAACAAAGGTAACTACTCACACTTAATAAGCATGCTCAAGATCAGAGGGGTATTGAATAGCATAATGGATCTGAACATATAATCTTCCACCAAATAAACCATATAGTAATCAACTGCGCAAGGTAATCAACACTACTAGTCACCCACAGGTACCAATCTGAGGTTCCGATACAAAGATTGAACACAAGAGATGAACTGGGGTTTGAGAGGAGATGGTGTTGTTGAAGATGTTGATGAAGATTGGCCTCTCAAAGATGAGAGGGGTGTTGGTGATGACGATGGCTTCGATTTCCCCCTCCGGGAGGGAAGTTCCTCCGGCGGAATCGCTCCGCCGGAGGGCAAAAGTGCTCCTGCCCAAGTTCCGCCTCGAGACGGCGGCGCTCCGTCCCGAAAATTCTCCTCTTATGTTTTCTAGGTCAAAAGTGATTATATACCAGAAGCAGGGCACCGGAGGTGGGCCGAGGAGGGCACAACCCACCAGGGCGCGCCCAGGGGGGCTGGCGTGCCCTGGTGTCTTGTGCCCACCAGGGTGCCCCTCCGATAGTTCTTTGCTCCAATATTATTTATTAATTCCAAAAATAATCGCCGTAAAGTTTCAGGTCCAATGGAGATGTGCAGAATAGGTATCTCTGATGTGCTTTTTTCTGGTCTAGAATTCCAGCTGCCGATATTCTCCCTCTTTGTGTAAACCATGCATATTATGAGAGAAAAGTCATTAGAATCACTCCCTAAAGCATTATTATTCAACAAAACATAATAAATAACAGTAGGAAATCATGATGCAAAATGGACGTATCAACTCCCCCAAGCTTTGACCTCGCTTGTCCTCAAGCAAAAAGCCGAAATTGAAAAGCACGTCCACATGGTTTGAGAGAGAGGTATTGATAAAAACAAAATACGGACATAGAAGCATCATGCTTATTATCATAAAAGAAACAAACTCTATCATAAAACTTATTCATATACCTTCATCATATAACTTCTCATGAACAAGTAACAATTCATCACAACATAGAAGCATAAAGCATAAACCTTATTGAAAAGCAACAAACTATGTTCTCAGTCAACTTTGCAACTAAAATTCATTATATTTTCAGGAAGGGTCTCATGTTGGAGCCTTTTGGCAAGTCCACATACTCAACCATCATTTAGTCTTCTATGATTGCTAACACTCACAGCATACCCATGAGCAAAAAGTTTCAACCGGACACATAGAAAGATAGGGGCTTATAGTTTCGCCTCGCAACGTATTCACCTTAAGGGTGATGTCAACAATAATAACTCATGCCCACTCACATCCAACTAGATATATGTGCCTAGATATTTCCTCACCACATGATGCTTGCAAAAGAAAAAAAAAAGAAAAAAAGGAATAGGGAAGAATACTTTGACTCTTGCATAAAAGTAAATACATAAAACTAAAGGATAGTCCCTTCGCAGAGGGAAGCAGAGGTTGTCATGCGGTTTTTGGTTTGTATGCTGAATCCCTTAATGTAAAAGAACGTCACGCTATATTGCCCCCTATGATAGCAACCTTTATTATGCAGTCCGTCGCTTTTATTACTTTGCCATCATAAGTTCGTATAGCACTCAATTTTCTATTACACTAATTGATCAAAACACTTTTAGAAGCAATTTTTATTGCCTTATTGCATCGATGACAACTTACTTGAAGAATCTTACCCGATCCGTAGGTAGGTATGGTGGACTCTCAAAGAATGAATTTGGGTTTGGGTTTTTGGATGCACAAGTAGTATCTCTACTTAGTGCGGAATTTTTTGTCTTGCAAAGATATTGAGCAAGCACCACATGTTGAAGGATCTATGACAATATAACTTCTATGTGGATATGAACAAACATAAATCATTACGTTGTCTTCCTTGTCCAACGTCAACAATTTTGACATATAATAATTAATGGGGGCTCCCAATCATAGAAGATGTCCAAGATAGTGTATTTGCATGTAGATCCTCTCTTCCCTTGTTAATTCTTTCATGAGTTGCATCATTGACCAATGCTATGTTTGGCAATCTCCAATAAATTTTACTACTTATACTTTTCCTTATGTGATGTCATTACTCACCATAAGATTAGCATATGATTCTTTTCATTTATTTCTCTTTCCTTTTATTTTGATTGCCACAAGAAAGTAGAGAGGCAAAAACTCAAGCTAAACTTTATTATATAACTCTCACTCGATTACATAGATAGATAGACCACGAGACTAACACACGAAAATAGATCATGTTAGACTTTTATTCAACTAAATCAAAGGAAAATTAAAGATCGAACTAAAATAGGTAAACGTGAATAAAAGTGATGGTGATACGATACCGGGGCACCTCCCCCAAGCATGGCTCAAGCCAAGGGGAGTGCCCGTACCCATGTGATTAAGTCTCCTTTGGTGGTGGTGATGAAGAAGGTGGTGGTGATGATGTGGTAGGCTTGTCCTCCAGCTTCCAAGGCAAGGGCTCACCATCAAAGGTTGACGCAAGAGTCCCCTGAGTCCTGCAACTGGCAGCTAAACTCATACCTTTAAATCTTGCTTCATATTCAAAAACTTGGTTTTGAAGATCATAAACTTGACTTTGCAGAAAATTGATTTGCTCATTGAGGGTGGAGATGGTGTCTGTCACAGACCGGCCATCCACCATCTGATCACGGGTAAATTCCGTGATCATGGAGTGATTGGCACTAAGTCCACGTTCCACCATCCTTTGGCACTTGAAGATGTCTTGTTCCACCACCTCGAGCCTAGCCTCACGCTTCCGGTCTTCTTGGGTCCCTGGACATCGCGTATGTGGAGCACCCCCTCACGCATCTCAATGGCTTGAGGGTGCTTCATCACCTCCGGCAAGTACGGGTTGATGACCTTCTCGAAGAACTTGTCCTTGGAGGAGCTTGGTGGAGCCATGGAGATCTAGATCTAGTGAGAAAACAGCACGAAACAAGAACAAAGGATTTTTCTGCGATGTGGTCGTCAAAACAGTCGAGGGTATATATAGAGAATTTTTATTCTTCGGAAACAAGCATATGGAAGGAAAGCGGAGTCGGGAAGGTGTCCGAGGTGGGCACAACCCACCAGGGCGCGCCCAAGGGGGGCTAGCGCGCCCTGGTGTGTCGTGCTCACCTCTATCACCTTCCGGTTTATTTCTTAAATTCCAAAAAAATTCTAATATTCCAAAGCTGACAAAAAATATTTTTGCGGATTTTTCGGAGTCCGTTTACTTACCGTATCACGTACCTCCTATTGTTTAGAATTCTGGAGTGTTCCAGAAGGTTTCTTTTATGTGTTCCTCCGGTGTCATGGTTTTGATAACATTGCTTTCAACGTTAATAGGCGTACCTGAGATATAGTGCTTAATTCTTTGTCCATTGAGCACCTTCGGGTTAGTACCTTCGGCATTATTAATCTTGATAGCTCCAGAATGATAAACCTCTTCGATAATATAAGGTCCTTCCCATTTGAAGATAAGCTTACCTGCAAAAAATCTTAAACGAGAGTTGAACAAAAGAACATAGTCTCCTATTTTGAATTCCCGCTTTTGGATTCTTTTGTCATGCCACCTTTTTACTTTTTCTTTGAATATCTTGGCATTTTCATAGGCTTGGGTTCTCCATTCATCTAGTGAGATAATATCAAATAGCCTCTTCTCACCGGCATGTTTGAAATCATAGTTGAGTTATTTAATTGCCCAAAATGCTTTATGTTCTAATTCTAGAGGCAAATGACAAGCTTTTCCATATACCATTTTGTATGAAGACATACCCATAGGATTTTTATAAGCTGTTCTATAGGCCCAAAGTGCATCATCTAATTTCTTAGACCAATTCTTTCGAGACCTATAGACAGTTTTTTGTAATATCAATTTTATTTCCCTATTGCTAAGTTCAAGTTGACCGCTAGATTGAGGATGATAGGGTGATGCAATTCTATGGTTAACATCATATTTAGCAAGCATCTTACGGAAAGCACCATGGATAAAGTGTGAACCACCATCAGTCATTAAGTATCTAGGGACTCCAAACCTCGGTAAGATAACCTCTTTAAGCATTTTAATGGAGGTGTGGTGATCAGCACTACTAGTTGGAATAGCTTCTACTCACTTAGTGACATAGTCAACAGCAACCAAAATATGAGTATACCCGTTAGAGGAGGGAAAAGGTCCCATATAATCAAAACCCCAAATTTCAAATGGTTCAACAACAAGTGAGTAATTCATAAGCATTTCCTGACGCTTACCGATATTACCAATTCTTTGATATTCATCACAAGAAAAGACAAACTTTCGTGCATCCTTGAAGAGAGTAGGCCAATAAAAACCAGATTGCAATACCTTGTGAGCAGTTCTATCTCCCGCATGATGTCCTCTATAAGCTTCGGAATGACATTTTGGTAGGATTTGTTCCTGTTCATGCTCAGGTACACAATGTCTAATAATACCATCTACTCCTTCTTCATAGAGATGTGGGTCATCCCAAAAGTAATGTCTTAAATCATAGAAGAATTTTTTCTTTTGTTGGTATGTGAAGCTAGGCGGTATATATTTAGCAACAATGTAATTAGCATAATCAGCATACCAAGGGGTGTTTTCAGAAACATTTATTGCAGCTAACTATTCGTCGGGGAAACTATCATCAATAGGTAGTGGGTCATCAAGAATATTTTATAACCTAGACAAGTTATCAGCTACGGGGTTCTCAGCTCCCTTCCTATCAACGATATGTAAGTCAAATTCTTGACGCAAGAGAACCCACCTAATAAGTCTAGGTTTAGCATCTTTCTTTTCTATAAGATATTTTATAGCAGCATGATAGGTGTGAACAATAACTTTGGAGTCAACAATATAGGATCTAAATTTATCACAGGCAAACACAACTGCTAAAAATTCCTTTTCAGTAGTAGCATAATTTCGTTGAGCACTGTCTAGAGTTTAGCTAGCATAATGGATAACGTTTAATTTTTTATCAACTCTTTGTCCTAGAATAGCACCAATAGCATAATCACTAGCATCACACATAATTTCAAAAGGCAAGCTCCAATCAGGTGGTTGAACGATAGGTGTAGAGGTTAAGGCTTTCTTGAGTGTTTCAAAGGTTTCCACACAATCATCATCAAAAACAAAAGGAATATCCTTTTGCAAAAGATTAGTAAGAGGCCTACAAATTGTAGAGAAGTCTTTAATGAACCTCCTATAGAAACCAGCATGACCAAGGAAACTTCGAATACCTTTAATATCTTTAGGGCATGGCATTTTCCCAATTGCATCAACTTTAGCTTTTCCACCTCAATACCTCATTCAGATATTTTATGCCCCAAGACAATACCTTCATTAACCATAAAGTGGCACTTCTCCCAATTCAAGACAAGATTAGTTTGTTCACATCTCTGCAAAACTCGATCAAGGTTGGTTAAGCAATCATCAAAAGAAGTCCCGTAAACGGAAAAATCATCCATGAAAACCTCCACAATCTTTTCACAAAAGGTAGAGAATATAGCAGTCATACATCTTTGAAAGGTAGCAGGTGCATTGCATAAACCAAAAGGCATACGTCTATAAGCATAGGTTCCAAAAGGGCATGTAAAGGTGGTTTTCTCTTGATCAAATTGTGACATGGGTATTTGAGAGAAACCAGAATATCCATCCAGGAAACAAAAGTGTGTGTGCTTAGATAATCTTTCTAGCATTTGATCAATGAAAGGCAGAGGGTAATGATCTTTTCTAGTAGCTTTATTTAATTTTCTAAAATTGATTACCATTCTATAGCCAGTGACAATTCTTTGTTGAATGAGTTCATTTTTATCATTAGTAACAACGGTAATACCTCCTTTCTTAGGGACACAATGAACGGGACTTACCCATCTACTATCAGCTATGGGATAGATTATACCTGCTTCCAGAAGCTTTACTATTTTAGTTCTTACCACTTCTTTCATCTTAGGATTTAATCGTCGTTGATGATCAACAATGGGTTTAGCATCAGGTTCCATATTAATCTTGTGCTGACATAGAGTGGGACTAATGCCCTTAAGATCATCAAGAGTATATCCAATAGCAGCCCAGTGCTTCCTTAGAACTTCTAATAATCTTTCTTCTTCATGTTCTGAAAGGTTAGCACTAATAATAACAGGATATATCTTTTTCTCATCAAGATAAGCATATTTCAAAGTGTCAGACAATTGCTTTAATTCAAACACAGGATCACCTTTAGGTGGAGGAGGACCTCCAAGAGTTTCAATAGGCAAGTTGTGTTTAAGGAGAGGTTGTTGTTCGAAGAAAATTTGATCTATTTCATTTCTTTCACGCAAGTGCATATCATTTTCATGGTCAAGCAAATATTGTTCTAATGGATCAGTGGGAGGCACGGCAATGGAAGCAAGACCGATTATTTCATCCTTACTAGATAACGCTTTATCACGAGGTTGTCTACTAAACTTGGAAAAATTAAACTCACGAGACACACCACCAAAACTGACACCGACAGTTTGTTTTTCACAATCTATCTTAGCGTCAGTGCTCAAGAAAGATCTACCAAAGATAATGGGACAAAAGTCATCCCGTGGGGATCCAAGAACTAGAAAATCAATAGGGTATTTTACCTTCCTAGACAAGACTTCAACATCTCTAACAATACCAAGTGGTTTGATGGTGTTGCTATTAGCAAGTTTAATAGTAACATCAATGTCTTCTATTTCAGCAGGTGCTATTTCATTCATAATTTTTGGTATAAGGTAAAAGGGATAGCACACCCACTAGCACCCAAATGACATAAACCATGATAGGAATGATCTCCTATTTCGACTGAGACAACAGGCATGCCTTCTATGGGTCTATGTTTATCTTTTTCATCGGGTTTGGCAATTCTAGCAGCTTCATCACAGAAGAAGATAGCATGCCCATCAATATTTTCTACCAAGACATCCTTAACGATAGCAACACTAGGTTCTACTTTAATTTGCTCAAAGGGCTTAGGTGCTCTAATATTACTCTTACGAACCACAGTTGATATCTTAGCATGTTCCTTTATCCTAACAGGGAAAGGTGGTTTTTCAATATAAGCGGTAGGCACAACTGGATCAACATTGTAAATGATGGTTTCATCTTTAACTATGACCGGTTCTTTAATTTCTTCTTTAATAGGGGGATGATATTTAAACCACTTCTCTTTAGGGAGATCAACGTGACTAGCAAATGCTTCACAGAAATAGGCTACTATCTCAGAGTCAAGTCCATATTTAGTGCTAAACTTGTGAAAAGTGTCGGTCTTCATAAAAGATTTAACACAGTCAAACTCAAGCTTTATACCTGACTCATTACCTTCGTCGAGTTCCCAATCTTCAGAGTTGTGTTTAATTCTTTCTAAGAGATCCCACTTGAATTCAATAGTCTTCTTCATATAAGAACCGGCACAAGAAGTATCGAGCATGGATTGATCATTATGAGAAAGCCGAGCATAAAAATTCTGAATGATAACTTCTCTCGGGATATCATGATTGGGGCATGAATATAACATTGACTTAAGCCTCCCCAAGCTAGAGCGATGCTTTCTCCTTCACGAGGCCAAATATTATATATATAATTCCGATCAAGATGAACTAGATGCATGGGATAAAACTTTTGGTGGAATTCCAATTGCAAACGATTCCAGTTCCACGATCCAAGATCATCACATAGCCTATACCATGTCAATGCCTTTCACTTCAAAGATAAAGGGAAAACCTTCTTCTTAGCTTCATCTCCGGGTAAACCTGCAAGCTTAAATAATCCACAAATTTCGTTCACATATAATAGGTGCATATCAGGATGTTCAGTTCCATCTCCAGCATAAGGTTTAGCAAGCAGTTGTTCTACCATACCCGAAGGAATTTCATAACCAATATTTTCAGTAGGTGCAGTATGTTGAGGGGCAACTAATTGTGGTTCCGGTCGAGGTGAAGATACCCCGAACAAACCCCTCAAAGGATTGTTTTCCATAGTAGCAAGTAGCAATAAATTTCAGCACGAAGTATAAGTTTTTCCTTACCGATTTCCACTTACCAAGAGCGCTTCACTCCCCGGCAACGGCACCAGAAAAGAGCCTTGAAGACCCACAAGTATAGGGGATCAATCGTAGTCCTTTCGATAAGTAAGAGAGTCGAACCCAACGAGGAGCAGAAGGAAATGACAAGCGGTTTTCAGCAAGGTAATTTCTGCAAGCACTGAAATTGTAGGTAACAGATAGTTTGATAGCAAGATAATTGGTAACGAGCAAGTAAAGGTAACGGTAAATAAAGTGCAGAAAGGTAGCCCAATCCTTTTGTGGCAAAGGACAGGCCAGAACAGTCTCTAGTAATAGGCAAAGTGTTCTCGAGGGTACACGGGATTTTCATCTAGTCACTTTTATCATGTTGGTTTGATTCGTGTTCGCTACTTTGATAATTTTATATGTGGGTGGACCGGTGCTTGGGTGTTGTTCTTACTTGAACAACCTCCCACTTATGATTAACCCCCTCGCAAGCATCCGCAACTACGAGAAAAGTATTAAGACAAAATCTAACCATAGCATTAAACGTTTGGATCCAAATAAGCCCCTTGTGAAGTAGCGCATAAACTAGGGTTTAAGCTTCTGTCACTCTAGCAACCCATCATCTAATAACTACTCCACAATGCATTCCCTTAGGCCCATGAATGGTGAGGTGTCATGTAGTCCACGTTCACATGACACCACTAAGGGAATCACAACATACATATCATCAAAATATCGAACACATATAAAATTCACATGATTACTTGCAACATGACTTCTCCCGTGACCTCAAGAACAAAGGTAACTACTCACAAATAATAATCATGCTCAAGATCAGAGGGGTATTGAATAGCATAATGGATCTGAACATATAATCTTCCACCAAATAAACCTTATAGTAATCAACTACGCAAGGTAATCAACACTACTAGTCACCCACAGGTACCAATCTGAGGTTCCGATACAAAGATTGAACACAAGCGATGAACTAGGGTTTGAGAGGAGATGGTGCTGTTGAAGATGTTGATGAAGATTGGCCTCCCAAAGATGAGAGGGGTCTTGGTGATGACGATGGCTTCGATTTCCCCCTCCGGGAGGGAAGTTCCCCCGGCGGAATCGCTCCGCCGGAGGGCAAAAGTGCTCCTGCCCAAGTTCCGTCGTGAGATGGCGGCGCTCCGTCCTGAAAGTCCTCCTCTTATTTTTTTTCTAGGTCAAAAGTGATTATATACCAGAAGATGGGCACCGGAGGTAAGCCGAGGAGGGCACAACCCACCAGGGTGCGCCCAGGGGGGGCTGGCGCGCCCTGGTTTCTTGTGCCCACCAGGGTGGCCCCGTCCGGTAGTTCTTTGCTCCAATATTTTTTATTAATTCCAAAAATAATCTCCGTAAAGTTTCAGCTCCATTGGAGATGTGCAGAATAGGTATCTCTGATGTGCTTTTTTCATGTCCAGAATTGCAGCTGCCGGTATTCTCCCTCTTTGTGTAAATCTTGCATATTGTGAGAGAAAAGGCATTAGAATCACTCCCTAAAGCATTATTATTCAAAAAACATAATAAATAACAGTAGGAAATCATGATGCAAAATGGACGTATCACCATTATTTTCTTTCTTTTTATTTTCAATTTATATTTATTAATTTATCTATCTATCACTATTTATCGCTTGCAAGTAACGAGTTCAAGGGGATTGACAACTCTCTTGCCCGCGTTGGGTGCAAGGGTTTGCTCTCTTGTGTGTAGGCACAAAAGACGGGAATTTACGTGGTTCTCCTATTGGTTCGATAACCTTGGTTCTCATTGAGGGAAATACTTACTTCTACTGTGCTGCATCATCCCCTCCTCTTCGGGGAAAATCCCAACGCAGTTTACTAGTATCATTGTACAACCAATCGCAACGCGAAGCAGCACATGCTCTCTCTATAAATCAACGGCCCATGTGTTCCAACGGAAATCAGGCCAGAAAATTGATTGGCCTCACCTCTCACGCGTGACACGAACGTCCAACCGCAGAGAGGAGACGTTCACTGGGTGGAGACGTTCCCTTCCACTACGAGGTGGTCTTTGGTGATTTCGTAAATCTCAAGATGATATGCCGGCTCAGTCTCTTGGAGGTGCTCATAAGGGTTGGGTGTGAGTGTGTGTTCATATGGCTGAGTGTATGCACATATATATGAGCGCGTGCGTCGGTACTGTGTTAAAAACCCGCAACGAGGATATAAAATAAACAATCGCGTTGCACATGCTCCGGCGATGGTACAGGCAGCACCCCCAGTTAAGGTGTGGTCGACCTGGAGGATCGGAGGAATATAAACGAGATCGCACCGGATCAGGAGCTTCTCTAAACTCAAGTTGGCGAATCAATGCATTGGCAACAATAACACTTGAAAATGATATATTGGAGAAGAAGTATGATGATATAATTGAAGATTTCACTTCAAGAAATACTAACAGGATGATCCTTTTCAGTAGAACGAAAGGTCGTCAGTTTATTGTATTGCTTTAGTGGTACCTTTGTTTTTTGAGTTAATATTTGATATCTTCCTAATATTGTAAGATAGCATGAGCTAAATTTATATACTACATAATTAAAGTATGTTGTGGTTATATGAACCATGACCTATGCATGCCTACAAGAAATACTCAACATCGATCGTATGATCAGGCCAGACGAACCTAAGTAGTTTCCCCTTGTGTTAGCTTGGCTGCGGACTCATGCCAAACTATAACTTGGACCCATGTTGTGTGTAGGAGTACTTGTTTCCCCTTGTGATGTGTATATGTCGATTTCATATATATATAGCAGATGTACATGAGATGCGATGATGTGACTACCTACCGATCGACCAATAGTAATGGAGGACTAGCGTTAGCTGAATCATCATTTATGTACCCATGGCTAGAGCTATCAGTTTGATTGTCGTGGCCATATTTAATTTTAAACTGCCCATGTGATGTGTATATTTAATTTTTAACTTGGACCATGCATCAGGAGTGTTTGTTTCCCCTTGTGTTGTGTACATGTCTATTACAGAGTAATGATACACCCATATAGAATTGCTTACTGTTTCTACGTAAAAAAAAATGTGGAAACAAGGGATTGGATGGAGAGGGGTGCAAGGGCCCACCCCCTTGAAAATAAGAGGGGAGAAGGAAAGTAGTTAGAAAGGTACGTAGACTTAAGTAGCTATTTTATGTAGATGCAGGATTATCGGTCAGTTACATATATAGCAGACATGAGATGCGATGATCTGACTACCGATCGACCCGTAGTAATGGAGGACCAGTGTTAGCCGAATTAACATTTACGTACACATGGCTAGAGCTATCAGTGTGATTGTCATGGCCATATTTAATTTTAAACTGTCCATGTGTTGTCTATATTTAAATTTTAACTTGGACCCATGCATCAGGAATGTTTGTTTCCTCTTGTGTTGTATATATGTCGATTACAGGGTAATGCTACACCCACGTAAAGTTACTTACTGTTTTACGTAAAAAAGAACGTGGAAACAAGGGATTGGATCGATATGGGTGGTAGGGCCCACCCCCTTGAAAAGCAGGGTGGGAGAAGAAAAGCAGTTGGGAAGGTACGTAGGCTTAAGTAGGTTTTATACGTAGATGTAGGATTATCGATCGATTACCTATATAGCAACGTAAGATGCGATGATCTAACTACCGATCGACCAGTAGTAAGGGAGGAACAGGGGACTGCTACGCGTCCACCGCTGGATTCCTACTAAACATCCGTCACCTAAATGGCCGTACGATGCATGCGCGCGCAGCCGTCCGATCTACCCGATAGCACGCGGCTCAGTCGCCTCCCCCTGACCAATTAATTTCTGAAGCAACGGTCTAGTTGCAGAAACAAGCTTGTTGTCCCGGCCCCGGCATCGAGCGGTCGAACGGCATTCTTCACTTTTGCAATAGAGGTAATATTGCGGAAACATTTGCATCAGAGGTCGTGCCGTAATTTATTTGCATCAAAGGTCATGTTGCAAAAAAAAATTGCAACGTAGGTCAGGTTGCAGAATTTTTTTTCTTCGTCTTTTCGCAACATAGGTACTGTTGCGGAAGAAACTTTTGCAACAAAGGTCATGTTGCAGAAATCTTTTGCAACATAGGTCAGGTTGTAGAATTTTTTTTCTTCGTCTTTTTGCACCATATGTACTGTTGCGGGAGAAAGTTTTGCAACAAAGGTCATGTTGCAGAAAACTTTTGCAACATAGGTCTGGTTGTAGATTTTTTTTTTTGCAGTAGAGATCTTGTTGCAGATTTTTTTTGACGTCTTTACTTTTTTGCAACATAAGTATTGTTGCGGGAGGAATTTTTGCAACACATGTATTGATGCGGGAGTAGTGCAGTGCGTGGGCTACACACGGGACACGCGTCACGCGCTAGAGGCGACGGACGTCGTGGCTGGATCAGCCGGCTGTTGGTAAGCTTTTCTCTAATTTTAAACTGCCCATGTGATGTGTATATTTAGTTTTTAACTTGGAAGCATGGATCAGTGGCGGAGACAAGGGGGGGCGAGCAGGGGCCTGGCCCCCCCTAACGATCGAGGAAAAGCTCAACGTGTAGTATGTAATTAGGATAATACAGGTGATTATGTGTGTACTTGGCCCCCCCTATCTCCAACGTAAAGCAGAAAAAGGAAAAAAGGAAAAGCCCATGAGGAAGCCCACTCGTGGCAAGGTGTTTCCGTCGGTTGATAGCTTAGCGTAAAATGCGGCAGCTCTCCCGTCATTAATCTATGGTTGCGACAGCCCTAAAAAAATGTGATTGCGGTCGTTTCGCCGCCGCCGTCCTTCACCCCTGCTGCCTCCTGCCCTCCTGCTACCAATCAACAATTTGATTCATACACCGGCGCCGCGACAATGATCTGCCGATGCCCTATGGCTGCACTCGATCTCCTTCTCCAGCCACTAATTAGGCAACTAGCCAAGGTTAGCACTATCCATATACTGTCTACTACTACTAAACATCTCTCAATTTTGATCTTGCGTGTCGAAAATACTACTAATAACATTTCTCAATTTTGATCTTGCGTGTCAAAATACTGATCTCAGATTTTCATTTTATTTTCAGTTTTCTGATATGTGATGCTAATTGCGGGACTTGTAGTTCAGCATCTATGAACACAAAAGCGCCGCCAAACAGCATACAAATTAATTCATTTTTGAAGCATGTTGCTTTGAGTTCTGAAACTAAAAATGATACTAGATGACAACCCTGCATGATAATGTATGCCGAAATAAAATTATCAGCTAAGATCTCTTTTGATAAAATAAAAATCATCATATTGGGTAGTCCTGGAGGCAAATGTATGCTAATACATTTTTTGGAACAAGCTCATACAAATTTAATGATGTTTTCTTCACAAGCGGAATGTTATGATAGTTATTTTTTGCTCTAGATTTTTTTACTAGCTTCGCTTGGCCCCCCTATGCTCAAATCCTGGCTCCGCCCCTGGCATGGATCACGAGTGTTTGTTTTCCATTGTGATGTGTATATGTCGATTATATGCTACGCCCACATAAACTTACTGTTTTTACATAAAAAAGGAACGTAGAAACAAGGGAGTGGATCGATGGGGTGGAATGGCCCACACCTTGAAAATCAGGGGGAGAAGAAAAATGTAGTTAGGAAGGTAGGTAGATCTAAGTAGCTTTCTTTATGCAGACGTAGGATTATCAGTCGATTACATATATAGCATACGCAGGGACGAATCCTAGGGGGGACGAGGGGGGGCTAGACCCCCCTGACGAACTTGTTTCACCTCAATAGCGATTACGCAGGCTGGTATTTAGGCCGTGTTTTGACTCGATTTTCCTCAATTCGCCCCCCCTGTCCGGCTGTCGCGCGTAACCACGTGAAACCCCAGGGCCGGCCTAGCCCATGTACACTACATAGCAGATCAAAACCAAGAAAAAAGAAAAGGCCCACCATCGAAGAGAAAAGGGGCCAGGGTCCATTGGTCCTGGAACTTGCGGCTGCAGCAGCACGTACATACATAACCGCTTTGATTCTCTTGATCTTTAATCTGTTCAAATTTGTGTGGTTGTGCCATACAAAATCTACAAACATCAGAATATAATTACAACATATTGGCTGCCCTTATATTGTTACACTCGTGTATAGATAAGACGAGGAAGAGAAAATGAAAAATGTTTGCCAAGAGCATTTGCGTCCAACTGTCCAACCTTACAGACCCCAATCGATCATTCCTCTCAGCCAGTAAGGGGATTATGAAAAGCACCACCACCATGAGCGACCACGGAGTCGACGATGCACGCCATTCTCAATAATTAACCTTAGCTTCAAATCTCTGTTTTTTGCTGGTTAATATGAATGATAATTAATTGATTGACATGAAAATCAGAGTTGGTCAATTCAACATAGTACCGTCTGCCAAATTATGTATGTAATATAACTAATTTAGATACTCTTTTTTTTCAAAGATGAATATTTTCATAATAATCTTGTAGTCTTTAGCTGTTTACACTAACGAAAATACGAGTCCGGGCTTATGTTTCTTTGCACACTTTAAACTTCTGATTGATCATCCGGTGCCCATCAGTCTATAAGAGCTCAAGTCTGAAACTCGCCCCCCCCCCCCCCCCCCCCCTATGTCAAATTCCTGGCTCCGTCCCTGAGCATACGTACGTGAGATACGATGTTCGATCGACCAGCAGAACCGGAGCACCAGCGTTAGCTGAATCATCATTTACGTACCCGGCCATGGCTAGAGCTATCAGTAGTTTTTTTTTTTTTTTGGAAAAGAGGTTAAACCCCCGGCCTCTGCATCAATCGATGCATGCAGCCATCTTTATTAATTATTCCACAAAGGTCTGACAAGAACATACATCAATCCACCCAAAGCCACCACTCACACCTACAAACTCGATAATGTGGAGTGCTCTCACTCCCCATATCTAAAACCGGTGTCGTCGCCAATCCATCCATATAACGTATCAGGACCAACAGCCAGTGCAGCAGACCTAAAGCGCACACCACATGCACACGTTTTAGAAGCCGCCATCATCATCGGACCACTGACCCATATTCACGAGAGAGATCCGCATCATCCTTGCCAGTCCGAACATCCATCGACGCCACCACGGCGCCCAACGGCGCCACCGCCCTGCGCTCATCCGTCCAGACGCGAAGACTTTGGAAGAACTGTCGTGCATAGCACCTGCCAACCAGGCATGACTCTGTGTAGCACCTGTCGGCCAGGCATGACTTGACAGCTCCACCAAAGCTCCGTGCAAGACGAAGCCGCTCCACCTCCTGCCTCTGTTATCCAGCGCTGCTCCACAAACGATGCTCTCAAGAGAGAAACGACACCGCAATACCGCCATCGTCCGATCTGGAAGACCAGATCCTAGGGTTTCCCCCGAAGCAGTGCCCAACACCAGCAACCGTCAAGGACCCACACAGTGCCCACCACCACCCAACCCTCAAGGCGACGCCTTCAGGAAGGTCATGACGTCAAGGACGCCGCCGCCGCCCACCGGAGGTAGGGTTTTCACCCGAAAGGCAGGTAGGGGGGAAGTGGAGGAGCAGACGTAGACCGACGTCTCCAAGAAGAAAAGCGACGCCCTTGAGCGTCGTCCTCGGTGCGGCCGGCCGGGGCCGATCAAGGGGTTTCCCCCAATCTGGATCTCCTCCACCAGCTTCACCCGCGGCCACCGGCCAGGGTCCCGGCAAGCCA
Source organism: Elymus sibiricus (assembly GCA_039707655.1). Taxonomy (NCBI): domain Eukaryota; kingdom Viridiplantae; phylum Streptophyta; class Magnoliopsida; order Poales; family Poaceae; genus Elymus; species Elymus sibiricus. The sequence goes on along the minus strand of CM077673.1, from coordinate 425,879,490 downwards.
TGCCGGCACCGCCAGGAAGCCGCAGGAGAGAAGCACACCGATCAGGGTCGAAGGACAGCGGCCAGATCAGGGGCCGCCGGCCGCCAGAGCAGCCACGCCAGGCCCTGGTCCACCGAAGATCCGTCGGCCGTCCGACCAGACCACCGGCACCACGCCAGCCCCGCCGATCGCCGCAGAACGGAGGGGCCTCGCCGGAAGGGCCGCCGCCCCAGATCCAATCGCTCTCCAGCACGCAAGGCGGAGCAGCAAGGCCCCCGCCGCCGCAGTCCCCGGCTGCGCCACGGGCTTGCCCGGCGCCAGCCTCATGCGGCGGCGAGGGAGGGAGGAAGAGGAGGTGGCTACGCCGGCGGCGGGAGAAGGGTCGCCGCCGAGTCGCCCGAGAACGCTGGACTCCGGGATGGATGGGGAGAGGGTGAGGAGAGGGTTTCGGATCTAATCTCTGTTGTGTAGGAGGTGGCCGGAGACGGGAGATCAGCAGGCGGCGGCGACGGAGCTCTCTCCCGCTGCGGTCGAGGGAGCCGCCCGAGGCGGAGCGGTACGAGGCCGGTCAAGGTAGGTAAAAGCAGCCTAGAGCTATCAGTAGTAATGGAGGGGCAGTAGTAATACAGGACCAGACGTGATTGTTATGGCTATATTTAATTTTAAACTGCCCTACAAGTTTGAAAGGACGTATACGTATGCATTGGCGACGATAGCACTTGAAAATGATATATATTGAAGAAGTATGATGGTATAATTGAAGATTTCACTTGAAGAAATATATTAAAAGGATGATGCTTTTTAGTAGAACGAAAGGTTGTCAGTTTATTGATGTATTACTTCAGTGGTACCTTTCTTTTTGAGTTAATCTTTGATATATTACTAATATTGTAAGGTAGCATGAGTTTAATTTATATATACTACCACATAATTAAAGTATCTAGTGGTATTATATGAACCATCGCCTATGCATGCCTACAAGAAATACTCAACATCGTATGATGAGGCCAGGCGAACCTGCGTAGTTTCCCCTCGTGTTAGCTTAGCTGCAGAGTCATATTAAACTAATACTCCCTCCATCCGGAAATACTTGTCGGAGAAATGGATGCTTGGACCCATGTTGTAAATCAGGAGTGTTTGTTTCCCCTTGTGCTGTGTATACACTACTGAAATTAAACCCTACACCGAGTGCCAAAAATACTCGGGAAAGGGCCTAAAACACTCGGCAATGCCTTTGTCGAGAACTGTTCTCGTCAAAGAGCACCCGACGTATACCTCTCAAGCAAACATAACTTTGCCGAGAACCAACCGTCGGACGCTCAACAAACAGATCGTTTGCCGAGTGGTGACCTTTTGCCAAGTGTGCTTTTTTTGCTTTGTATCGGGAAATGCTAGGGTTTGCCATGCTGTAGCTATTGCCAAGTATACCTCTTGACTTACTTTGCTTTGCTGAGTGCCCGTGATTTGGCTCTCGGCGAAGAGCCTGTCATTCGGACTTATAAGCAAATTTCAGGAGTGATATGTCGATTACACATATACCAGACGTGAGATGCGATGATGTGACTACCAATCGATCAACCAGTAGTAATGGAGGAGCAGGCTCGTTAGCTGAATCATCACTTACGTGCCCATGTCAAGACTAGAGCTATCAGCGTGATTGTCGTGGCCATATTATTTAATTTTAAACTGCCCTACAAGTTTCAGAAGAGACTGAACCTGCCACTGGCCACTCATTCACTCGCTGCCGATCGACACTATAAAGAAAGATGAAGAGGGTAGATTAATTAGGCATCTCGAGGCGGCCATGGAGGACTGGGTGTACTACTCGCTCTCCATCACCTTGTGCCTCACCCTGTCCCTTGTATGCTCGTCCCTGTGCAGCAAGAAGGCGGCGGGCTCGTCGTTCCTCCCGCCTGGGCCGACCTCGCTGACGGCTTTCGGCCCGCTGCTGTTGCTCGCCTGGACAAGCGTCAACATCGAGTGGGTAGTCGGCGTGGCACGCTCATGGTACGGCCCCGTCTTCACGCTCTACCTCCTCCCATCCTTCCCCGTCGTGTTCGTCGCCGACCGGGCCGTGGCGCACCGCGTCCTCGTGCAGCTCGGCTCCGCGTTCGCCAACCGGCCTCCGGCCAACCTCGCCACCCGCATCTTCTCCAGCGACCAGCACAACATCACGTCCGCCGCGTACGGCCCGCTCTGGCGCGCGCTCCGGCAAAACCTCACCGGCCGGGCGCTCCACCCGTCCAGCATCCCGCGCTACGCTGCCGCCCGCCACCGCGCCGCCTCGGGCCTCGTCGACGGCATCGCGCGGCAGATGCGAAGCGATCAAGGGGTCGTCGTCATCGAGCCGCTCCTGCATGACGCTGTTTTCCACGTGATTGCCTGCATGTGCTTCGGCCAGGGGCTCGACGACGCCGCCATCGCCGCAGTCACGTCGCTGCAGAGGCAGTTTCTCAAGGAGGTGGTGGGGTTCCAGGTGTTCGGGTCCAGCCCCAAGGTCACAAGGCTCCTCTTCTGGCGACGGTACCGGAGGATGCTGTCCATGCGGCGACGGCAGGAGGAGGTGTTCATCCCGCTGATACGAGCATGCCGTGCGCGCCGCAACACCTCCGGCAACAGCTTTGAAATGGATTGCTACGTGGACTCGCTCATCGCCCTCCGGATCCCGGAACAAGATGGCAGCGGCAGGCACCTCACGGACGGGGAGATCGTCGCCTTGTGCACCGAACTCTTGTCCGGGCCCGTCGACTCTACGGTCAACATGTTGCAGTGGGCCATGGCGAACCTGGTCGCACGACCGGAGATCCAGGCGAAGCTTCGGGCCGAAATGCACAACGTCGCCGACGGCCAGGTCCAGCTCGAACAAATTTTGTGCGAATTCAAAAAACCATGTTTCAATTTTTTTAATTTTTCATAAAAAACAAAAAAAATTACAGGTCCGGGAGGAGGAGCACCTGCCGTACCTCCGGGCGGTGGTCCTTGAGTCGCTGAGGCGGCACCCACCGGCGCGCTTCATCCTGCCGCACGCGGCTGCCGGGGAGAACGGCGTGGCGCTGGACGGCTTCACCGTGCCGAAAGAGGTGTCGGTGAACTTCACGCTGGGCGACATGGCCATGGACAGGAAGGTGTGGCCGGACCCAACGCGGTTCCGGCCGGAGCGGTTCCTGCCTGGCGGCGAGGGGGAGGACCTGGACCTCACGGGGAGCAAGGAGATCAAAATGATGCCGTTCGGTGCCGGCCGCCGGATGTGCCCTGGCATCGACGTTTCGCTGCTGCACGTCAACCTCCTTGTGGCCACTATGGTCAGGGCGTTCGAGTGGAGCGAGGTGCCCGGCGAGCCGGTGGACTTCACTGAGACGCTGGAGCTCACCATTGTCATGAAGCACCCACTCCGTGCCAAGGTCGTGCCATGCCAGGCTACTAGCTAGCAGCTGTTAATCGTCGTCCATCGTTGTCCCATAGGAGTAACTACATAAAATATAAGTACAATATGCTGGTAGCTAGCTTGATCTACCAGCTCTCTGGAGTTTAATAACTTCAAGATATAAATAGTTGTATCCAAATAAAACGTTACGCGGAATTGTGTAAAACTATTTTTGTTTAGTTTGTCCTTCACATCGCCTGTGTTCCAATAAAGTATGTCATATGTACCGTAATAGACCAAGTCATGTTTGAATTAGCAAGAGCATGTCGTGAATGCAAGAAATCTTTATGTTGCCTTGCACCTTGAGCTTTATGCATGTGTGTTGGAGCAAATTAAAGCTTCAGCTTAACTGGAAGGAGAACATGAACAGCATGCAGGCCGGTGCTTTGCTACCAAGTTATAAACATAAAAACAGTGTGTAAAATATACATAAAATGCAATTTTCCTGGTCTTATGATCTATATTTTTGTTTTTTTATGCCAAATTTTACATACCGAATCAATATGAATGTAAGTATTTGTATTCCAAATGTAAATTATTTATGAAACGATCCTAAGATTACCTCGGGTGAAGAATAACTAATTAGTGCTTGAGCAAATACATCCTACCACACAGGGGTAGTTATCCCACATGTCTCATATAATATCATGCGGTCGTATATATACTACTTTATTATTCTAAATATATCGTACACTATATCGAATATATAATAAGCAAGGCTCAGGTCTACATCCTCTATTTCAACAGGGCGTACCATCCGTGTTTTCCCTGGCCAGGTATAGACATGGTTTTCAATTTCATTTTTAGAAAAAATTCAGCACCAACCGAAATCACCAAAATCCAGTGAATTTCAGTGATTTCAGTTTCCATTTCAGCCAAATGACCGAAATATTCACTTGAATTCCATAAAAAAATTGAAAATTTCAAAAAATACTTTGAAAACTATTTGAATTCTTGTGTTGTACTGATGTTGAAATATTTTGGCTTAAACGTAATATGTCAGTGTCTACTGAAATCACCGAAATTCAGTGAATTTCTACGAAATCCCACTGAAAGTGAAAACCATGGGTATACATGCGCATATATTTTCAGTCTTATACTTGGTCTCATCAGAATGTGAATTCAGGTCCAAATGTTCCTATAGTATTTCATCGTGAACTTGCAGATTTATCTCGGTGCCTTTCATATTATGCATCAATATTAGCTTGCTGAATAATAGCCACTATCATCTATGGTAAATTGTGATTCCTTGTCGAATTAATGCATTTATTTGGTTAGTTTCCCGTAGAAGCAATTTAACTGAAGAAACTTGCTTCACGGGTGGACGGAAGGGAAGTGAGAAGTGTCAATTCTGCATCGATAATGTGACCATGAATCAACCTGTTCTTTTCACTGTCTTTGGCTCAAGGCGTACTATTTCGGTGTGCTTCCCATTTCGCACGCCATGGATGTAGAATGTTTACCGGGCATAAAACTATCTACTTGCTACTCCCTCTGTAAAAAAAGTAAGAGCGTTTAGATCATTATTTTAGTGTTCTAAGTGTTTTTATATTCCTTTACGGAGGGAGTAGTATATTAATGTAGTAACTGTTTTATTTCCCCTCAAAATAAAAGTTAGTCTGTTTTATTTCTTTAGTGATCTAAATATTTTTATATGTCTTTGATGATGTTGCTATTTATGAGAGATCTTGTGAATAGATTGGATGCCGACTTGAAAGCCCCTTCTTCTCCTTATATAGGTGGACTTGGGGTATGATTACATGAGACCAAGACGGTGTACATTATAGGTTCCTATTAGATTTTTTTAATGGGAGGGTCCTATTAGATTTACTAATACATGTTGTGTGTGCCATGTAATGAGGCGACTTTTCTAGAGGAGGCCTGCTGGCAGGCTGAGGGGCCTGGGCTGCATATGGGCCTAAAGCCGCCTAGCGTCCGACTTCACTAGGTTGGATACATCATATCATCGGTACCTTGTAGTGTCTCACACGGTTTTCTGCAGGCAACTAGTTTGTGGGGTGTCAGCCTAGTAACTGATCATGACATAAAAAGTTAACTCAAATGATTGTCAGTTTAATAGGATTGATAAGATCGCATATATTCATAATTTATTGTGAACAATTAATGTATAGTATCTCATAAATTTATATCAGCATAGATATCGACAAATATTATTACATTAAATGGATACAATAAATTAGAGAACAAATTTGTACAAATGAGAGCAGTCGAATGCTACACCGTATACTATATGTTAGCCATGCCGAGCACATATATCAAATGATACGGGGCATCAGATGCTCCCATGATATGTGCTTCCAAGCGGCCTTGGATATGGGATCCAATGGCCATGGGGCGAGCTCTTGTAACTTTGCAAAAAAACCCTCCATGGATCTAATATTTACACACAAGTCCTGGAGCTCGTCCTATGACCATTGCACCTCAAATCCAATGGCTCTCCGGGGCCCGTATCATGTGAGCATCTTATGCCCCGTATCACCTAGTACTTTCTCTAGTCGTGCCACCTAAGCTAAAGTATGACGTCGCACCCTATTTAATGAGGAAAGGGAGAGCAACCTTAACTTCATCTAGATATAGGTATTAGCAAAACATCCAAGACAACTCGTAAGTTTTTTTCTCACAAAAGACATTAACTAAGAGTTGTTTTAGATACATCACTAAGATATTGTCACCGGAACTGCTACATCTAAAAGTATATTTAATTTATTAGATAGAGCTTAAGAGATAGTGCACTGGGGTTGCCCTGACGATGATACAGTCGGAGATCTTTTTGATCTTATTTGAGTGAAGTAGGAATAAATGTTCTCTATAATAAGTCTTTAAATATAGCACTTCACATATGCATCTTGAAGCCCAAATAGTAGAAACGAGAAAAAGAGGAAGTTTGTGCTTGCTCTTATGGGGGACAAAACTATTCTGCTTTGCCTTGGTGTTGGTGCTGCTAGGAAATCCCACTCGCGCTGGTATGAAATCGGTATTCCTGCTCTCTATAATAAGTGTGTATCTCTTGTTTCCTTCCAACCGGAGTACAAAAAGTCGCCATGAATATTGTCAACTCACTGCACAAAATTTCTTTGGACCCTTTTAATTTGGAATTAATTTATTGACATATGTATGTTGTCTGTAGAGCATTGCGAAGAGCACAGTCACCATTGCAAGCGCATGTTGTGCATGGATTTCACATGTCATTCCTGTTGCAAGCATGTGTGGAACCATGCTAAGAAAGCCTACTGCGGCGGCACTTTTTTTAACCATCATTGTGTTTGCGTCGTTTGTGAATAGAGTTACGCTCTAGCATCATGCCAAAGAGTGGTCAATGATGTCTAGTAATAAATTCTTCCTGTGACGTGCATGCAAGAACCTTGATCACCAAGTTTTGGTGTTCTGTTTGATTTGATTTTTATCGTGTGTAATCTTAGATTTTGTGGCTTTGTGTTTGCCTCGTATCGCGGTTAGTAAGTTTGGAAATAATCATATGCCAAATTAACCAAGCTCTTATTGTACTTGCATACTTCGCCGTGGAGGTCCACGGTTGTCTGGTAGACCACGCTAGACCCAATTAATTGTCGGCACCACTTGTTTCTATAGGCCAAATCATGAACTCCCTAGAATTGTCAAGGAGTAAATCAAGAGTGGAACTCGGGCACAATCACTGGAACAAGTTTTCATAAACAGGCCATGAATCCATCAATTGTGGTAAATAGCCCAACCACTAATTACACGGATATTACTAATACTAGCAGAACGCCCGCTCGTCTCACCCTTCCCTTTTCTTGTTGGACCATTCACATCCCGTTCGGTTTTTCGCCGTAGTGGAATAATTCTCGCTGGAGCCTCCTCCTTCTAAAAAAGATGATGCCCACCTCATCTTCGTTGTGCATTGCAACATAGATGATTTTTCTTCATATTTACAATATAATAGAGTGGGTTAAACTAACACATGCTATTCACACAAAACAACAAATTACTATAGAGATCATTCTCAAAGGTCCATTCAACTTTGCAAATGCACACTAACGGGGAAGGCGAGTGGTAACCGGAACATATTCTTAATCACCAATAAGCTCCACCTCCCACCCACATGCCATTCATTACTAGAAGGGATAATTGCCGTTCTTCTCTTCCTCGTCCTTTGCTATATCTTCGACGCTTAGCCTCTTCGCTAACCAGTTTCGCTGGCGCCAACCAGTACCACATCAACATCAGTGCGTTCGCCAGCGATGCCCCATCATCTTCTTCCTCCTTCCTCGCAAGTTGTAGTTCGTTCTCGTTACTATTTATTTTTTAGAATATGTTTCTTTTTCACTTTCATTTCTGGAACACTCTTTACTTCACCAACACCACAGACCACTTGGTCACTTTAGTTATTTTTCTTTGTATTTTTAAAACACTTCCGTTCTACTATAGCATGAACCACATGACCATTGTAGTGTCATGTTGTCCTCACCCGTGAACGTTTTGGCAAGTGTGAGCGTGTGGATATCCTACAGGATGCTCGTTATCCATCTTGATGAACGCTACGTCATCCTACAGAGGAGTTCACTACCATGAACAAAGGAATTAATCAAAGTCATCGGAGGAGCTTCGTAACGTACAATACATCCGCCTGCGTCCATCCATCAATTTATGCGGAATCTAGTTGCGGAAATTAAAAACGGTAGATCGAATTCAGAGGCACTAGAGGGATTCGTCGCCACCGAAGTACCGATGAACCCAACAAGCAGAGCAGCAGAGGCGTGGCCGCCGAGCAGTTCCTCCTGGAAATTCCTATTTGCCGGTCATTGCGGCAAGTTGTCGGGGCGAGGCATGAGATCGACCAGCGTTCGGATGGGCCGGCCCGTTAAAATGTTTATGCGATTCCGGTTTTAGGAAACTTCTAGGTGGTTCCCAGCCGGGTTTTTTCGATTTTGGGAACCTTCTAGGAGGTTCCTGAACCGTTTTTCTTTCCTTTTTCCTTTTTTTTCTTCTACTTGTTTTTCCTATTTTTTCTTTTCTTTCCTTTTTTCTGTTTCTTTCTCTTTCCATCTTATTTGTTTTTTTCCTTTTTAAGTTTGTTTTCTTTATTTAAAGATGTTCATGTTTTTTAGAAATATTGAAAATTTTCAAAAATGTTTTTTGTTTCTCGCAATTTTTTCAAAACTATTACACAAATTTTCTTGTTTTCAAATTTTGTTCCCTAATTTCAATAATTGTTCAGAATTTCGAAATATTTACCTATTAAAAAATTGTTTAAAAATATAAAAAATGTTCGTGATTATCAAAAATTGTTTGCATATTTATTTATTTTTTGCCTTTTCCAATTTTTTCCCTCGGTTTAAAAATTGCTCAAATGTTAAAAAAATGCTCATGTTTTTTCAATTTTGTTCATAATTTCATAAAATGTTCGTGATTTCAATAAAAAAATGCTTGTTTGAAAAATGTTTATTTTTTGTAAAAAACTTCTGGGTTTCTAAAAAATTTGAAAAGTTGAAAATTGTTAACCATTTTTCAAATTTTGTTCACAAATTCAAAAAATGTTCGTAATTTTTCACATGATGTTTACATTTTAATTTTAATTTAAAAAATTTCAATAAATAACCCTGTTTTTCACATTTTTAGTCACAATTCAGAAAAAAGTTCAATTTTCAAATTCCAAAAATTGTTAAAATTCTCCAAAATGTTCACATTTTCAAAAATTGTTCGCAATTTCCAAAAATGATTGGAATTTGAAATTTTGTTCATGTTTTCAAAAAATGTTTGGAACTTTTGAAATTTTTTCATGTTCTAAAAATATGTTCGAAACTTCCAATTTTTCTTCGCAATGTTAATAAATATTATGAATTTCCAAAGAAAATCATGTTTTATAAAATGTTTGGAGATCAATTTTTTTTTCGCGTTTTCAAAAATTGTTCTCATTTTCAAAAAAATGTTTGGAATTTTAAATTGTGTTCGGGTTTCAAATAAGTTTAGTGTTTCAAATTTTGTTCCTGTTCGTGTTTTCGGAAAAATTGGAGTTTCAAATTTAGTTTTTTTTTCTAAATTGGTTCAGTATTTCAGTTTTGTGTTCTCATTTTTCAAAATATGTTCCGATTTTTCCAAAGATTGGTCATGTTTTCAAAAATATTATTTGCATATTTGAAAGAAATTGGAATTAAATAAATTGTATGTGTTTCTTAAAATCTTTTTGAGTAATGTTGAGGTATGCTGCTTCTTTTGTTCTTTATACCTCACGCTACAAATATGTTATAACAACTGAGTCAGTACAATTGGCTAGCGATCGTCCCACCTTAACAGAAGCTCCCGAGATCGAATCCTGGCTCGCACACATTTATTTTTCTGGACATTTGCGCCCGACTGTACGCCAAGGGTTTGACCTCAATGGGCCGGCTCAATCGGACGCGCTTTGTGCGAAGAGGCGTCTATTTGCCGCAGAATGCGTCAAATAGGAGCTCCCGTTCCTCCTAACCTCTTCGTCCCTTCTCCCGGCGTGACATGCATCCTTATGTGGGCCATAGCGGGCCAACATTACCTGGCGGGCGTGTCCGGACTTCCCTTTATCCGTCCCAGATATGGGTCGAACATGAGGAGTGCCGGTCAGTCCAGACGTTTGGGCTGATTTTGGGGAGTGACCAGTCAGTTGGCTAGTTGGGTGTACTTTTTTGTACAGATAGTGACCTACTACGGGCCCGGGCGTTTGGGTTGGGTACAGGGCACCCAGTTCTAGATGCTCTTAGGGTCATGTGGTCGTGGTGGGTCTCAAAAAAAATGTGGGCGTCGTGGGTTTCGGCTCTTGCCAACGGAACTGCTCCGTTTTTAGAAGTTTGTTTGAGTTTCTTTTAGGGTTGTGTCCGGTTTAGGAAGGCGAGATGACGGCGACTCCGTGAAGATGGAATAAGGTTCTTCCCGTCTAGCCCTATCCTTGTGGTGTGTCTCTACCTGGCTAAACCTCGGGCCGGGCCTAAAAAAGCCCGGCATTGAAAACCCAGGCCCGAGCCCAGCCCGGCCCGGCCGTCGGGCCTAATTTCTGGGCCCAAGCCCGGCCCGAGCCCGAAGAAAGCCCGGCCCGGCCCGGCAGGCCCGGCCCGGCGTAGGCGTAAACTCGGGTTTTCGCAGGCCCGAGCCCGGCCCGGCCCGATCACCGGGCTCAAAATCTAGGCCCAAGCCCGGCCCATGGGCAAGGTCGGGTCGGGCTTTTTCGGGCCGGGCCGGGCCGACCGGGCCGGGCCGGGCCGACCGGGCCGGGCCGGGCCGACCGGGCCAGATCTAGGTGTGTCTAGCATCCTTGGAAGGCGTGTGGATGTTTTTTTTCTGGAGAATCTCGCATGATTTTGGTTGGTGTGCGTCTTTGATGGATCTTCTCGAATAAGATCTTGGTCGGTTGTGTGTCTTCAGATCGAATCTTTTCGAATTATGTTTTTCTTCATCGACGGCGGTTAATTATTGTTTTGGTGCGCTGGTCCTATAGGGACTAGTATGATGGCTTTCAAGACTGCCTACTACAACTAGTTTTGGTTAGGTTCCAACAAGGGAGAAGCGATGACCGCCTTCGTCTCGCTTCAATGATGATAGTCGTCGCTACGTAGTCTACGGATATGGATGTAATTTTTATTATTTCTGATGTTCGTTATATGACCATGATTAAAGATGAATAGATCGGAACTTTCCTGCAAAAAAATAAATATTATTGCCGACTGAACATATTGTTGGCAAGGAAGATCTGACCACATGACGAGCCCGCACAGACTTTTTCCGAGTCCTGTAATATTTGGTTTGGTTTCGAGCAAAAACAAGTTCGGAGATTCCTGAGAAAACAGATGAGATGCACTTGGCGCTGCGTACATTGGAAAATAAAAGACTAGATTATCTACTTCCATCCCTGAAAAAAAAAGATTATCTATTTCCAAGACCAAATCACAGAGCAAGGTACACGAATTTTTTTTGTTTTGCTTCGACGCTGTCAAAAAGTTCAGAGTTAATTACCCAATTTTACAGAAACAAGTTGAGAGATTTCTCAAAAAAAAAAAAAAGTTGAGAGATATCCCATGGCCGACACAGTCTGAAGATCTGAACAAGCTGCATTTAGCAGACTTGATTTCTTGTGGGTACCGGTGCAGGCTCAGGCTTGTGATGGCAAGCACACTCCCGGGGTCCATGCCAGCAATTAGCATGTTGGAGCTGAATCACTCAGTTCCCTTCTTCTACCTCGGCTGTATCTCACAGCTCGGGCAAGAACAAGAGGACACAGAAATTTTGGTGCCGAGCTGCCTCTCACAGCCTCAGGCTTTTCTCCTTTCTATTCCCCTTGTTGTCAAAACAAACGGAGTTACAATGCCTATATAGCACATGCACACACACACGTTCGGCCGCCACACTCGGCCACCACTAGCACGTACGCACGCACTCACACCACTAACCGTGACCTGATCTTCTCCTAGAATCACTCTAGGAACCACACAACCCGGCCACACATGCAGCAGCAGCTAACAACCTCGTACATGCATACACAGCAGCCTCTCGCCACCGTTCGGCATCTCGCCATGCGCCACATCTCACGGCGCCTCGTATCTCACCTCCTGCATGTCCTCCGAGGCTCCACTGCAAAAAAACGTACATTGGAAAATAAAAGACTAGATTATCTATTTCCATCCCTGCAAAAAAAAAAAGATTATCTATTTCCAAGACCAAATCACAGAACCAGGTACACGGATTTTTTTTGGTTTGGCTTCGACGCAGTCAAAAAGTTCAGAGTTAATTACCCAATTTCATTCGCAAAAAAAAAAAAAACCAATTTTACGGAAAGAAGTTGAGAGATATCCCATGGCCGACACAGTCTGAAGATCTGAACAAGCTGCATCTAGGAAACTTGATTTCTTGTGGGTACCGGTGCAGGCTCAGGCTTGTGAAGCATGACAGAGAGATACCAACATTACTGTCTTAAATGATTTTATTGAGTGGATCGGCAGTGAGCCACATGACCATGATGGCTGGCAAGTACACTCCCGGGGTCCATGCCAGCAATTAGCAGTAGTGACGCTTTGGAACGAGCAAGGTGCCAACTTGGCCAAGTGCCTGGCTGTGCCGATACAGTGCAGACCTGGCGTCTCCGACACCATTGATCTATCCTGACGTGTCCTGTCCAGTCGTGGCCTTTCGGATCCAGTATTCGGGCCTCACCCTCTCCCTCGGAAAGGTGCCCGCCTCCCACCTGCTTCCCCTCATCGACAAACTGCTTCGGAAGCTAGCCACACGGAAGGCCGCGCTCCTCTCACGTGGCGAGCGCCTGGCCCTGGTGCGGCAAGTCGTGATGGTCATGTCCGTGCACATTTTTTTGGCCATGGCACTATCCCTCCCAATTCTCAAGAAGACGAACCGGATCATCCGTGATTTCTTGTGGCACGGACACAAAGATGCGTGTGCGGGATTCTGCCTCATCAGTTGGGCGCGTGTCTGCTGCCCCTTGGAGCTGGGCGGCCTCGGGATCTAGGACGTAATTTGGATTTCACTCCGTGTCAGATGGATTTGGCTGCACGCATCGGACGACTCACGACCCTGGTCTCATCTCCAGCCATCGTTGGACCCCGAGGTCTCTGAGCACATGCGTTTAGTGCGGAAATCAGGAACCCTCCTATCAGTCAAATCCTTTGTCTACCTGGCCTCCATCAACCACTGCTGGTCGGCCGATCGCCTTGCCCGACGTGGGTTGCCGAACAAGCCGACATGTGTGCTTTCCTCCCAGCAAGCCGAGACCTCACACCACATCCTTGTGGGTTGCGTCTTCGCCCGCGTTACTTGGCACGGTATTCTCTCCTGGTGCTGCCCCGAGATCGCCTCACCGGATGGTCCCTCGGAGTTCTTCGGATGGTTGCACACATCGTTACACTTGACGACCCCGGAGAAGTGGTGTGGCCTCTCCACCATCGCCGTGCTCACCGCCTGGTCCTTCTGCGTCACCGCAATGCCATCATCTTCGACAAGATTGCACCTTCCTCCGCCTCCCTCATAGCTACGATTAAGGAAGAAGCCCGCTCCTGGGCATGGGCCGGAGCAAAAGGACTTAACACCATTATCCCCCTGTCCTCTGCTCGACTGTGCATCACGGCCACGCCAGCCTGTGTACGCGGCCGTTGAGGTCACCCTGTAATTTTTGCCCTCCTATCAATGAAAAGATACACTCTCAAGCGCATTCATGAAAAAAAAACAAGGAGTGGCGTACAAACGCGGCTCATCCGGCTCTATCACGCCTTGAGGGTCGGCGCATGCAGTGCGTGTCACGCTGACGGTCGGTTGTCGGTGTCGGTCAAAGGCGCCTTGGCTGGCGGCATGGTAACATGCAGGTTACACGCCTAGCTGTAAGGCGCGAATGAGGTGTTCAAGCGATGAAATAAGTTTTTTTTTTGGTGTCAGTGGACAGAATAAGATCCTCGAAGGGTCATTTAGTAAAAATAATACTCCCTCGGTCCTTTTTACTCCGCGTATTAGATTTGAGCAAGTCAAACTTTGCAAAGTTTGACCAAATTTATATTAAAAAATATCAACATCTACAAAATCAAATATATATATTATGAAACTACATTTCATAAAGAATCTAACGATATTGATTTGACATTGTGATTGTTGATACTTTTTTTTGTAACTTGGTCAAAGTAAAGATACTTTGACTTTGGACAAAACTTATATGCAGACTAAAAATGACCGAAGGGAGTACCTCTTTGACCCTTCTTGATGGTTTCCCATAGGCCAATAATTAACTGATTACAGCTTCTGTTACAGCTTCCCATGGGTCCTTTTTCTACTAGTACTCCCTCCGGTCCTTTTTACTCCGCGTATTAGATTTCTGTCAAGTCAAACTTTGTAAATTTTGATCAAATTTATATTAAAAAGTATCAACGTCTACAATACCAAATATATATACTATGAAACTATATTTCATAATGAATCCAACAATATTGATTTGGTATTATGAATGTTGATACTTTTTCCTGTAAGTTTGGTCAAAGTAGAAGTGTTTTGACTTCAGATAAAACTTATATGCAAACTAAAAAGGACCAGGGAGATACTTACAGCTGCAGCACCGGTAATCTGGGTGGCGCAGTCCTGCGGACTGTTCCGCGGCCAAACCCTCGACACCAACGGCATTATTTTGGGCTTCGCTGGCCGAAAAGATGGTTTCGCCGGTGTTGATGTCGATACAAGTACTAGCTCTCTCTGGCCTCGAACTTTGCACTGCCGCAGGGTTCATATGTTCTTGTAAATATACCAATATACGCTTGAGAAACAAAAGATGATCAAATAATTCCACCTAGCAACGGATCGGCCACTCAATGTTTTTTGTTGACTGGATCAACTTTCGTGTCTTAACTGTCACAGGGATAACCCATGAGCGGTAGACCACGCGATGAGCCCACCAAGAATTATTGTGATGCACACTCGCAACTACCATGGAAATCTTGGTGTGGTCAGCAGAGCAGAGCACAGCTAGCCAGTCAGCTCTTTACTCAAATTCTCTGAGTTGTGTAAACAAGTTGTCAAGATTGGGTTGCATCGACATGCCGCTGGAATAATACATATACTCCCTCCGTTCTTAAATATAAGTCTTTTTAAAGATTTCGATGTAAACTACATACGAAGTAAAATGCGTGAATCTACACTCTAAAATAAGTTTATATTTATCCGTTTATAGTTCGTATTGAAATCTCTAAAATGGCTCATATTTAGAAACGGAGGGAGTACATGGCAGCTCGGATGATAGGCAATTCGAAGAGAAGCTCTGCTGAGTACCATTGAGTGGCGGTGGACTGGCACACCTAGTCAGCCAGTGACGCTTTGGAACTGGTCACAAACACCACTCCATCTCTGAAAATCCACCAAAACACTAAGTTGCAAAACAAAACAAAACAAAAATCTCAAACCATTGCAGGGCTACTCTGAGTCCAGAGACACCACCACACCGGTGAGGCCATCTTTCCGGCGATCACACCGACTCCGTATCATCAGGTGAGACCGTGTGATCTGCTAGTTAGTTTCTTGCTAGTCTATCATACGCCAAGAATTAATAACTGATTATTCTTGATTACAGTCTCGGTCACCATCCCAAGCACCATGGATCCTGCTGCTGCTGCTGCTGTTGCCAATCTCTTATTCCTTGTGCTTGCAGCCGCTTTCTTCTCTGCAGCGCAGGCCTCGGACAATTCCATGGACAAACCCTCAATAGTGTGGATCAACAACGCCGCATCTTTCAACTTTAAGAGTCTTGATTCCTTGCAGCCGGTGCGTCTGATTGTCATCCGCTCTCTACAAGATGATTCTGGTGTCAAACTTGCATTTGGCGCAGGGTTCGTATGTGTCTCCACCCCCACGAGTGACATGTTCTTCTTTGCCGTATTCTTTTTCTCATTCTACAATGACCCCTATCAACCACGATTGATGTATTTGGATGATAATATGCGAGTGACCTGGTCAGCTAACCGGGCTCGCCCTATCAGGGAGAATTCCACCCTTGAGTTTACCTTGGACAGAAACTTGGTCCTTCGTGATGCTGATGATAGCCATGTCTGGTCAAGCAACAACTCTGGCTGGTCTGTAGCTCGCATGACGATCACCGAGATGGGAATCTAGTGATGTTTGATCACAAGAATGCAACAGTGTGGCAGTCATTCGAGCATCCTACTGAGACGATGGTCCTTGGGCAATCACTTGTGGAAGGTATGAGCCTCACGGCAAATACTTCTACTACAAATACTACTGGGAGTAAGTTTTATATCACTGTACGCCCAGATGGATTATATGGTTATGTTGGATCCGCACCACCACAACTATACTTTTCATATGCCATGATCCAAAACAAGACAAGAAATGATCCAACAAAGTTTACATTAATGAATGGAAGCATCAACATGGTTTTGCAGCCAATCTATCAATATTATGATAATATTTTGCTGCCAGCAGCTAACTCCAGTCAGTACATGAGATTAGACGACTCAGATGGACATCTGAGGATGTATGATCGGTTTGGTATCAGTGGTAGTTGGACTATGTTCTATGATGTACTGACACAATGGTCCGCGAGTTTGGATGATTGTGATTACCCAACAGCCTGCGGGGAGGCATATGCAACTGGGGGCAATGCACGTGTCCAGTTGATGATAATTCAAGTTCAAACTACTTCAAGTTGGTGGATGAACGGAAGCCAAATCTGGGTTGCATGCCGATAACTCCAATCTCTTGCCAGGAATTACAACACCATTAGTTATTGACAATGATCGATATTTCTTACTTTGATAAAAATCCTACAGTTTTGAATGCAATAAGCATCGATTATTGTCAGCAAGCTTGCTTGAAGAACTGCTCTTGCATGGCAGTTTTGTTCAGAGATGGCAAATGCATATGGCTGACAAAGGT
The DNA here is from genome assembly GCA_039707655.1 of Elymus sibiricus. Lineage (NCBI taxonomy): Eukaryota > Viridiplantae > Streptophyta > Magnoliopsida > Poales > Poaceae > Elymus > Elymus sibiricus. Next base: position 425,862,689 of record CM077673.1, on the reverse strand, counting down.
CTTCTCTTTGCAATCAATACAACCTGAAAAAGTTGGCCACAACTCCTCTGCTTACCTCAAGGTGCAAACTAGCCCCTTCAAAGAAAACAAAAGAGAAGTGATGCTAGGTGTTACACTTGGAGCTATTACTACTGTTGTATTTCTTGTTATTGTTGTCATTCTTTATCAACAAAAGAGAAGGAACAACGAAGCGGAAGGTGAAGAATTCGATTTTGATCAATCACCTGGAATGCCAACCAGGTTTTCTTTTCAAATGTTGAGCGAATGCACGGATGGGTTCGACACAAAGCTGGGAGAAGGTGGGTTTGGGTCGGTTTTTGAAGAGAAATTAGGTGAAGAGAGAGTTGCAGTTAAACGTTTGGAAGGTGCTAGACAAGGAAAGAAAGAATTCTTAGCAGAGGTTGAGACTATTGGAAGCATTGAACACATCAATCTTGTTAGTCTGATTGGATTTTGTGTAGAGAAGACCGAAAGACTTCTGGTATATGAATATATGTCAAGAGGGTCGCTTGATAGGCAGATCTATTACTGTCATAACAATGGCCCTCTTGATTGGTTCACCCGTTCTAGGATCATATTGGATATTGCCAAGGGCCTGTGTTATCTCCATGAGCAGTACAAGCGAAAAATTGCTCATCTAGACATTAAACCACAAAATATTCTCTTGGATGACAACTTCAACGCCAAAGTGGCTGATTTTGGACTATGTAAGTTAATAAACAGGGATCAAAGCAAGGTAGTTACTGTGATGAGAGGAACACCTGGATATCTGGCCCCTGAATGGTTGACATCGCGGATTACTGAAAAAGTTGATGTCTACAGCTTTGGAGTTGTTGTAATGAAAATAGTAAGTGGAAGAAAAAATATTGACCATTCTCAGCTCGAGGAGGAAGTTCAGCTTATAAATGTACTACGGGAAAAAGCTCAAAACGACCAATTAGTTGATCTGGTTGACAAGCAGAGTGATGATAGGGTTTCACATCAGGAGGAAGTGATTGAAATGATGAAGCTCGAAATATGGTGCCTGCAAAATGACAGCATTCAAAGGCCGTCAATGTCAGTAGTGATCAAGGTATTAGAAGGTTCTATGAGTGTAGAAACTTTCGATGCAAATTCAATCATGCCTGTTCAACATAATGTGTCAACATGTTCAGTTCCACCACAAGCATCTGTATGATCTGGCCCAAGGTGAAATCGGTGGCTATGAGTAGCAATTATTCATCATATGCACTCTGGCTTTTGTATCCTATTATATTTATACTTTGAAATTATGTTTCAAATGGCACAAGAATAAACTTTTCAAGCCAATATAATGTTTTGTTCAATGAAGTTGTACCTCATTGTCTTATATAGCTTTAAAACTGAAAACTGGTTCTCCATGAAGAACTTCACAGCAGTTTGTTCTTCACTTGGCCTGCCTAGGGGTGGAGGCGCAATGTATGCTCTACTAATTCAACAGAAAAAATACAACAGATTAGGATTCAGAACAAATGCATATATAAATGCATATAAAATTTACTTAGGTGTCAGGAAAGAACATCGAACCTTACATAGCATGTAGTACATACAAGAAAGAAAAGAGAGTAGAGTTTGATAATTCTGGTGGACTGAATTTGGACTGAATCGATATTGAAGGCGATCCAAGAACCTCCAGTATCTAGGAAGTTGAGAACCCCTAACCCTGTACATACAATGAACTAAACTTCATTAGTAGCAAGCAGAATAGGCAACTCTCCTACACAAGGCATAATATAAATAGCAATGTATTACACTTCCTCCTCTGTTTTCCCTTATCAGTTTTGTCAAATTTGACGAGATGCATTTTTTCCGTCTATGTTGTCAGGCGCAACAACATTATTTGTCTTGCAGCACATTTCACTTTCCCTTCATTCATAAGAATGATGTCAAATAACTACTTAAGAATCCTACAAAAATACAGAGTCTAAATTAAACAAATGCACCCGATATCGAGATCAACCTGCAGCAGCCAACCATCCAAGATTCCAAGTAATGAAGGAACAAAAATAAATGGATACTTAACTAATTACAGTAGAAGAATAAAATGATAATTAGGACGGAAAATGGTTGGTTTCGTACTGAAAGTCGTGTTAATGTCAATCAGAGTTACGAAAGTGGTTGGTTTTCATTCCCCAAAGACTAACCTGCAGTTCATAAGGCCAAGCAAGAACCTCATTACCCGTAAAAATTCCTTGAGGCATTCAGATGATGGGTGCAAACTTTGACATCTGAGCTGAAACCGCACTTGACTGACAGAACAAATTATGCACTTGGTGTAGTTTGCCTGCATCCTACCGTGAACAGAGGAATTAATCAAAGTCATCGGAGCTTCGTATGGTAAAATCCGTCCGCCTGCATCCATCCATCCATCAATTAATGCGGAATATATCCAGCTAAGGAAACTAGAAAACAGCAGACTGAATTCAGAGGCGATGGAGGGATCGCCGCCACGGAAGCACCGGCGAACCCAGCGAGCAGAGCACCGGAGGCGGCGGCCGCCGAGCAGTTCCTCCCGTCCATTTCGCCCCTTCTCCGGCGCAACGAGCCATGCATCCTTCGAACGGTCGATTGAGCGTGGTGGCCGCAACCGAACCATGGAGATCCTCCCGCCATCTTCCCCCTGAGCACGGCGGCTGGATTTGTAGTGGAAGGGTGAAAGGGCATGGGCGCAAGACGGGAGCAAGAATGAGGATAGTACATATCTTGCGAAGTTCAAAAAGACTATGTTTCTGGTGTACGTTTTTGCATTGCCATGAAGGTATCAATTATGTCATCTTCATTCACCTCGGAGAAAGCATCCCTCTCAATGTATGTAACTAGACAATCATCCAAAAGACCATCACCCATCTTATTTCTCAACTTGCTCTTGACTATACTCATGGCAGAAAATGCTCTCTCAACATTTGCCGTTGCCACCGGTAGAATCAATACCAATTTTAAAAGCAAGTATACCAAATGATGAACTATGTGTCTTCCTGTTTGAACAAGCTTAACCGAGAGATCCACAAGATTTCCAAGGCCTTGGAAGTTCTCATCATTTCTCATGTCATCAATATAGTTATCAAGTTTTAGTTCAAGGTGTATCAAGTCGGCACTTGAAAAGTCTTTGGGATAAAACTCAGCAAGTCTTCGAACCTTGTGTGCATCAAAAGAAACAAATGAGTCGAAGAGATTCAATACCAATTTTGAAAGCAATACAAAATTTAGAAGCAAGTTTGCATACCTTTTGTGCATCAAAAGTAGCAAATGAGTTGGCGGGATTCAAAGCAGACATACAAGATAACAATTCCATATTGATCTCATCAAACCGATTTTCAAGCTCTTGACTAATTTGATCAATGACTCCAAGAAAAACTTCTCTTCTAAAGTGATCATCATTGGTTTGGGGTCGAGCAAACCGTGTTGATCTTCCATAAGGCACATAATTATGTTCCATTATAGGAACTTGAATGCCATGCTTGTTACAAAATAGTGTGACCTTTTGCAGAAATGCATCCCATCCATTAGACCTAAGTTCTTGTATTCTACCTTTTGTAGTTCTAACAAGTGCCATTGCAGTAAGAATATATTGGTCTTTTCTTTGCAAACAATCAGACAAATCACTTGTGTATTCAAGAATGACAAGCATCATAGTTGATCTGGTTGACAAGCAGAGTGATGATATGGTTTCACATCAGGAGGAAGTGATTGAAATGATGAAGCTCGCAATATGGTGCCTGCAAAATGACAGCATTCAAAGGCCTTCAATGTCAGTAGTGATCAAGGTATTAGAAGGTTCTATGAGTGTAGAAACTTTCGATGCAAATTCAGTCATGCCTGTTCAACATAATGTGTCAACATGTTCAGTTCCACCACAAGCATCTGTATGATCTGGCCCAAGGTGAAATCGGTGGCTATGAGTAGCAATTATTCATCATATGCACTCTGGCTTTTGTATCCTATTATATTTATACTTTGAAATTATGTTTCAAATGGCACAAGAATAAACTTTTCAAGCCAATATAATGTTTTGTTCAATGAAGTTGTACCTCATTGTCTTATATAGCTTTAAAACTGAAAACTGGTTCTCCATGAAGAACTTCACATCAGTTTGTTCTTCACTTGGCCTGCCTAGGGGTGGAGGCGCAATGTATGCTCTACTAATTCAACAGAAAAAAATACAACAGATTAGGATTCAGAACAAATGCATATATAAATGCATATAAAATTTACTTAGGTGTCAGGAAAGAACATCGAACCTTACATAGCATGTAGTACATACAAGAAAGAAAAGAGAGTAGAGTTTGATAATTCTGGTGGACTGAATTTGGACTGAATCGATATTGAAGGCGATCCAAGAACCTCCAGTATCTAGGAAGTTGAGAACCCCTAACCCTGTACATACAATGAACTAAACTTCATTAGTAGCAAGCAGAATAGGCAACTCTCCTACACAAGGCATAATATAAATAGCAATGTATTACACTTCCTCCTCTGTTTTCCCTTATCAGTTTTGTCAAATTTGACGAGATGCATTTTTTCCGTCTATGTTGTCAGGCGCAACAACATTATTTGTCTTGCAGCACATTTCACTTTCCCTTCATTCATAAGAATGATGTCAAATAACTACTTAAGAATCCTACAAAAATACAGAGTCTAAATTAAACAAATGCACCCGATATCGAGATCAACCTGCAGCAGCCAACCATCCAAGATTCCAAGTAATGAAGGAACAAAAATAAATGGATACTTAACTAATTACAGTAGAAGAATAAAATGATAATTAGGACGGAAAATGGTTGGTTTCGTACTGAAAGTCGTGTTAATGTCAATCAGAGTTACGAAAGTGGTTGGTTTTCATTCCCCAAAGACTAACCTGCAGTTCATAAGGCCAAGCAAGAACCTCATTACCCGTAAAAATTCCTTGAGGCATTCAGATGATGGGTGCAAACTTTGACATCTGAGCTGAAACCGCACTTGACTGACAGAACAAATTATGCACTTGGTGTAGTTCGCCTGCATCCTACCGTGAACAGAGGAATTAATCAAAGTCATCGGAGCTTCGTATGGTAAAATCCGTCCGCCTGCATCCATCCATCCATCAATTAATGTGGAATATATCCAGCTGCGGAAACTAGAAAACAGCAGACTGAATTCAGAGGCGATGGAGGGATCGCCGCCACGGAAGCACCGGCGAACCCAGCGAGCAGAGCACCGGAGGCGGCGGCCGCCGAGCAGTTCCTCCCGTCCATTTCGCCCCTTCTCCGGCGCAACGAGCCATGCATCCTTCGAACGGTCGATTGAGCGTGGTGGCCGCAACCGAACCATGGAGATCCTCCCGCCATCTTCCCCCTGAGCACGGCGGCTGGATTTGTAGTGGAAGGGTGAAAGGGCATGGGCGCAAGATGGGAGCAAGAATGAGGATTATGTCAAAGCCTACATGATAAATAGTACATTGACCATAGTACATATCTTGCGAAGTTCAAAAAGACTATGTTTCTGGTGTACGTTTTTGCATTGCCATGAAGGTATCAATTATGTCATCTTCATTCACCTCGGAGAAAGCATCCCTCTCAATGTATGTAACTAGACAATCATCCAAAAGACCATCACCCATCTTATTTCTCAACTTGCTCTTGACTATACTCATGGCAGAAAATGCTCTCTCAACATTTGCCGTTGCCACCGGTAGAATCAATACCAATTTTAAAAGCAAGTATACCAAATGATGAACTATGTGTCTTCCTGTTTGAACAAGCTTAACCGAGAGATCCACAAGATTTCCAAGGCCTTGGAAGTTCTCATCATTTCTCATGTCATCAATATAGTTATCAAGTTTTAGTTCAAGGTGTATCAAGTCGGCACTTGAAAAGTCTTTGGGATAAAACTCAGCAAGTCTTCGAACCTTGTGTGCATCAAAAGAAACAAATGAGTCGAAGAGATTCAATACCAATTTTGAAAGCAATACAAAATTTAGAAGCAAGTTTGCATACCTTTTGTGCATCAAAAGTAGCAAATGAGTTGGCGGGATTCAAAGCAGACATACAAGATAACAATTCCATATTGATCTCATCAAACCGATTTTCAAGCTCTTGACTAATTTGATCAATGACTCCAAGAAAAACTTCTCTTCTAAAGTGATCATCATTGGTTTGGGGTCGAGCAAACCGTGTTGATCTTCCATAAGGCACATAATTATGTTCCATTATAGGAACTTGAATGCCATGCTTGTTACAAAATAGTGTGACCTTTTGCAGAAATGCATCCCATCCATTAGACCTAAGTTCTTGTATTCTACCTTTTGTAGTTCTAACAAGTGCCATTGCAGTAAGAATATATTGGTCTTTTCTTTGCAAACAATCAGACAAATCACTTGTGTATTCAAGAATGACAAGCATCAAGTGTGCATTGAAAATAAAGTCAAATGACTCAAACACTCCAACAATAGTATGAATTTTGGGCCAATCACTTCTTTGTGAAGCATCTTGTCCAAGAGTTATGAGCACATCACGGATTGTGGGATACATAGCAATATTGTTGAGAACAGTTTTGTAATGAGAGCCCCACCGAGTATCACCAGACCTAGGTAACTCCATCTCTTGATTCAAACCACTCCTAGTTTGCAACTCACCACATTCAAGTAGTTTCATGATATTCTGAAGTCTAGCATCTCGAAGCATGTCATGACGCTTACAAGACACTCCAATAACATTCAGTAATAAAGACACTCGATCAAAAAACCACACATAATCACCATTTCCCTTGGCAACATCAACAAGAACTAGCTGGAGTTGATGTGCAAAACAATGAATATAATAGGCAGAAGGTGACTCTTTCATGATCAATGTTTTCAGTCCTTTAATTTCCCCTCTCATATTACTAGCCCCTTCATATCCTTGCCCACAAATTTGAGTAATAGTCAAACCATGATTAGTAAGTAAAGTTTCAATTGCTTCCTTAAGTGACAATGAAGTAGTGTCACTTACATGAACAACTCCAAGAAAGTGCTCACACGGCCTTCCTACTTTATTAACAAAACGCAAGCACAAAGCTAGTTGTTCTTTATGTGATACATCACTAGACTCATCAGCTAGAATAGCATAGTGCTCATCACCAAGTTGATCAATAATTTGCTTTCTAGTAAGTACCGCACAACATTGAATAATCTGATGTTATATCTGATGAGAAGTCAATTTGCAGTTACCTGGTGCATTCTTCAAAACATACTTATTCACCTCCTCACTATTTGCTACAAGCCACTTCAATAGCTCAAGGAAGTTTCCTCTATTGTTAGACTGTTCACTTTCATCATGCCCACGAAATGCCAATCCTTGATGAAGAAGAAACAGCAAGCATCTAAGTGAATACTTCAACCGCATCTTGTAAAGACGTAGATCCTTACTATTCACCTTAAAAAAAATCATCAATTGCTGCACGAGGATTCACAAATAAGTTATATCTCTCTTGAGCTGCATTGTGCACACTTGTTATGCAACCAACATGCTTAAGAAGAGCATCCTCTCTATTCCAATTTCTCCAACCACCATCAGTAAATGCATTAGTTCCTTTTTTTGCGGGGGTAAAAACGGAGTGTATTACTCAAGAGCCTAAGAGTTCATCCCTACACAAGTTAGGGATATTTAAGGGTCCCGACCGAAGCCAGACCACAGTACGGTCTTCCGATCGCCCAAAATTTGCTAACACATGACTAATTTTATTTTGCTCTCGAGATATATGCGTCACCTTACACTCTCGCTCACCCATCAACCTCTTCACCTCAGCCACGACCATGGCGTACTGCGATCGATCCCTGCTGCTGGCGTTGATCATCTGGACAGCCTGGAGGCTGTCGCACTCCAAAATAATTGGGAGGTGCGTCCACTGATGTGCTAGGGCCAGCCCCTCCATGCACCCAGCAAGCTCAGCATGAAGGGCATCCGGGCACGACCAAAGTGACCTGCAAGCCGAGAAAATGATGTCTCCATTGTGGTCCCTCGGCACCATACCCGCACCGGCCGTTTCGTCGTTCGGGTTGAAGGATCCATCCACATTTAGCTTTGCCCAGCTCTCCGGAGGGGGGCTCCATTTGCAGCTCGGCTCGGCTGCAGCATGATCATGAGAAGTTGGTTGTTCAGCTCCCTCCTGCTGGATCACCATCTTGCCCTTGTCCCAGTCCCCCATCGGGTATTGCTGAATACCCAAGAGAGACGTCACATAGCTCTGGAGGAACTTCCGTGACACCTCAATTGGTGGAGCTGGTTTGTCATGGATAATTTCGTTGCGCACAAACCAGCACCGCCATAGCAACATTAGGAGTCGCAACCTGTCACCAGCATCGCAGCTCGCCAACAGGTGCAGTACCCATTCAGAGCCCGTGTTGCGGACCTCTTCCAATTTCGGAATCAGCCACACCTGCACCATCGCCCGCCATAAGTCCACAGCCCTCGGGCATCTGCAAAAAGTATGGAAGGTGTCCTCCCGCTCAAGAGAATTAGTAGCCAATCTCCAAGCAAACACACGCACCTTAGGAGGAGCAGGGCACCCCCATAATAATGCCCAGATGGCACGTCGCCCGTCCGGTGCCCTGCTCTCTGCGACTGAAGAAGGACGAAGCTTTTCCTCAAGCGCCAGCCGGTACGCACTACGTACGGTGAAGACACCAGTACGCTCCGCACCTCATGCGATGAAATCTTCCCCAAGACGAGGAGAAGCTTTGATCTTCAGGATCTCCAAAACATCAATGGGCATAAAATATTGGCGTAGAAGCGCCCCTCGCCAGGCACCATGTTCATCCAGTAGCTCGCTCACTCTGCGAAGGCGACATCTCCCTTGGTGCGAAATTGGTGGGCGCCCCACAGGATGGGGAATCCAGGAGTCCCGCCAAATTCTGACGGACTGCCCATTACCGATTCGCCAGACCAGCCCCGCCTTCAGTAGCTCTAGGCCGTGGACAATGGATTGCCATGTTTGCGAAGCGTTGCTTGTGAACACCGTATCCTCCAGCCGACCATTGGGAAAGTAGCGTGCTTTCAGGACTCGTGCACAAAGACTGTCCGGGTTCACGAGTATCCGCCAGGCTTGCCTAGCCAACATTGCCTGGTTAAATAATCTGAAGTCCTTGAAGCCCATACCCCCAGCCGCCTTCGGTTTTAACAGTGAATCCCAAGCCTTCCAATGTGTTTTCCGTTTGCCTCTGTACGCGCCCCACCAGAAGCTACGTATCATCCTTCCCAGGTCATCACATGTACTTCTTGGAAATTTAAATAAGCTCATTAAGAAGGTGGGGAGTGCCTGCACCACTGCTTTAATTAACACCTCACGACCAGCCTGGGACATAAGCTCCCCCCACTGGATGATCCTCTTTGTCATTTGCTGCTGCAGATTTTGAAGTTTCCCTCGTGAAAAGCGCCCATTCGGAGTTGGAAATCCAAGGTATCTTTCCTCAAAGCTCGCATTAACAATGTCCAAGGTCTGCATTACCTCTTGCTTATTTGCTTCTGAGCATTTGGGGCCGAACATGATTGAACAGTTTGCAGGATTAATTAGTTGGCCGGTAGCTCGCGCATATTTAGCAAGTACATCCTTGACTTGAGCAGCTTCTTCTCCCTTGGCACGGAAAAATAATAATGTATCGTCCGCAAACAGGAGGTGTGAAATCCCTGGGGCTTGGTTGCACACCCGTAAAGGAGAGATGTAATTTGCTGCAATTGCCTGCTGTAAGATGACATCAAGACCATGAGCGACAAAGAGGAATAAAAAGGGTGAGAGAGGATCTCCCTGCCGTAAACCACGTGACAGAGCGAATGAATCCGAGAGGACTCCATTGACTTTGACATTGTATCTCACCGAGGTGACACACCTCATTATCAAGTTCACCCACCGGTAAGAGAAACCCATCTGTTGCATCACTCGCTCCAAGAAGACCCAGTCTATGCGATCGTAAGCCTTGGATAGGTCCAGCTTATATGCACAATAGCTTTGCTCTGGGTCCTTCTCCTGCTTTATCGCATGAAAGCATTCAAAGGCAATTAAGGCATTATCAGTGATTAACCTGCCTGGAACAAAGGCGCTCTGCACCGGAGATACCAGATCATCCAAAATAGGACGAAGTCTATTTACTAGACACTTGGCGATAACCTTATAGATGACATTGCAGAGGCTAATTGGGCGAAAATCCGTGAGGCGAGTCGGCGAGTCGATCTTTGGAATCAGGACTATAACGGTAGTGTTGACGCCATCCGGCATGACTCCAGAGGCGAAGAACAATTTAACTGCGTTAGTAATATCATCCTTCATCACCGACCAGTGGCGTTGGAAGAACCGTGCCGGGAACCCATCCGGTCCCGGCGCCTTCAGCGGACCTATCTGGAACAAGGCGTTAGAAATCTCCTCATCAGTAAAATCCTTACAATGGTTGGCATTCATGTCCAACGAAACCTTCGGCTGTATGTACTGCAAGACTTCTCCAGGATCCAAGTGAGGGTCAGCCGTAAACAAATTACTAAAGTACGTGTTTACCATGTGTAACATAGTTGCCTGATCGGTATGTACTGTCCCTGCTTCATCAGTTAGATCTCGGATCTTATTTTTTCTTGCACGCCACACAGCCTTCCGGTGGAACATCTTAGTGTTTCGGTCCCCCTCTTTAAGCCAGTGAATCCGAGACCTCTGGAGCCATAGCATCTCTTCCCTGTACAGCAGCTCGTTCATCTTGTCCATCTCCATGCGTATTTCCCTTCGATCTGCATTCATGTTGGTGAGTTCCTCCAACCGAGTGCGTGATTTTTCTAACTCCCGCCTGACATTACCAAAAGTCTTGTTACTCCAGGTATGCAAGTCGGCCATCACAGTTGTCAGGGCCTCTCTTATATCCCCCAGGTTCCTCTTTGTCCCTTTTCTGGACCATGAGTTTGCTATGATAGCTTCAAGTGCCGGCGACCTTTCCCACATCAGTTCATATTGGCGGCTGCTGCGAGGACGGCTGTCCTGTTCAAGCGAAAACTTCAGGAGAAGAGTGTTGTGATCAGACGCCGGCGAAACCAAGTGTGACACTGATGCTTGCATGAACATATCCCGCCAGTCGTTCGACGCCACCGCCCTGTCCAGTCGCACTTGCACGTTAGCACGCCCACTGCGCCTATTATCGTATGTGAAGGGGTGACCTGAAAAGCCAAGATCAGTAAGTCCGCATGCTTCAAGAGAGTCTCTAAAATTAATCATTTGGCCAAGGGGTCTCGGGGTCTCTGATTGATGTTCGAAGTCCCACATAGCCTCATTAAAGTCTCCTATAATAACCCATGGCAGTGTACTTTGTGCGTGAAGCCTTCTTAGCTTGTCCCACATCAACTGCCTGTTCTCCACTCTCGGTTCCCCATAGATAAAGGTAGCTCTCCAGAGTGGGCTGTTTGGTGACACACGTAAGTACACATCAATTAATCTTTCATTCGCTTCTTGCACATCGACGTACATAGACTCATGCCAAAACAAAGCTAAACCACCACTCCGACCATTACTGCTGACTCCAACAAAACCAGAAAGACCTAGTCTACTACGCAACCGATACATCTTATCTTTATTTTGCCTAGTCTCACAGAGAAAAACAAGACTCGAGGAATGCGACCTAACAAAGGACGCAAGCTCACGAACTGTCGAGAGGTTCCCCGCCCCCCGACAGTTCCAACTAATCCAATTCATTTCTCCTGACGGGGCGGCGCATCCGACCCCGTCAGTTCACCGGCGGCCCCATGGCCGGTCGCCTCCAAACCTTCCAGATTAGCTGAGTCCACCATCTCATGCTCCTGGTCCTGGCTCTTCTCCAAGTACAGCAGCTTGCCTCTCTTCTGCTTGTTCCCACCAGCTTCCTTACCATGCAACTCTTCCACACCATCCCCTGAGCTCACGTCCTCACTAGTATGCACATGTGAGAACCTCTTTCCTAGGACTGAATCGGCCTCCTGCATATGGTAGTCAGAGTCAGACGAGGAGAGATCCGAGGTGGTTCCAAGCCCGCGGATGGCAGGGATCATGTCCGCGCTCCCCAAAAGACTGCTTTGGCTTGCCGAGCTGACAGGTGGTCGGACTGATAGTGGCAGAGGCGCGGGAACCCTTCCTCCTAAGAACACAAACTCTGGAGGCTCCGATGTAGCACGACCAGACCTCCCATTACTGGCCTCAGCCTTTTGCCCAGCCAAGTGCACACGCATGGCCTTCACACGATCAGAAAGTTCAGCATCCACACTAGGTCCATCTCTATTGTAGCGCTCTCCAAATCCATCACGAGCATCCACACGCACCGGAATTTCACGTGTCTGTTGCTGCTGCTGGCTCCTCCTCCCTCTGCGGCTCTCTCTTGGCTGACCAAGCACCTCAGATGGGGCATTACTCGCAAAGTTCAGTCCCCGTTTGGCATTTGGCTGGGCTCCAGGAGCTACAAAAGCTGATCTATTTTCGAATTTGCGGTACGGCGAGCAGCGCAGCCCCTCATCATATGCTCTAGTCGGGACTCCCAATCTCTTTTTCTCACACTGGTTATCATCGTGACCTATGAAACCACACCAAAAGCAGTATTGTGGAACCCTCTCATACCGTAATGGGTATACAACCTGTTTCGTTGGCTCCCTGCCGATGGTAATCTTTGTTTGTAGCCGGCGGCTCAGAGACAGGTCAACCCGGATACGTAGGAACTCACGAACCCTACTACCATCCGCCTCAGCATCCACCTCCATGGTCCTCCCCAGCAAGCCACCGAGGAAGGTCCCGTAGGCTATGGTCTGTTTGTCCCATGGAACATTATAAGCTCGGACCCAGACCGGGACAGAATTGAGCTCTGCCTCGGATGGCTGCTCCCCAGCCTTGAAGGGTCCGACAATGAGCGCGTTCCCCTTGTAAATCCAGGGTCCTCCACGAGCCACGAACTTGTGATCACCCTCCGAGAAAAACGTCACAGCATACCAGTTGTTCTTGATCCTTGCTATATTCAGGCCCGTTCTCACCTTCCAGACTTCGCTGAAGTGCTCTGTCATATCGTCAACGTTGGGCCGCCCTAGACTGACATAGCGCCCCAGCAGTCTCCACCGCGGCGGCGACGCCACATGTTCGACCTCTGGCTCCTCTTCGACCACCACATCATCATCCAGATCCACCTCACCGTCGACTCTGACGTTTGGCCCATCCAGACCCACGCTTTCCCTCTCGTCCTAGTTGCTAGTGTTGTCGATCTCCTCCACCAACGCGATCTGGTCCCGTCTATCCTGCACGGACACCATCTCATCGATACCAGGCGACTTCGGGTGGGTAGGGGCCTCACCGCCCCCCCCCCCCCCTTTTTCACCCCCATCGCCGGTAGATGACATCGATGATGACCGAGTGTGGCTAGCCGGGGGGCTGGTGACCACGAACAGCGGATTGTCGTAGGACGCGATCTGATCGGGGGGCTTCCGGCGGGCGGGAGGATTTATAAGGGATCCTCCCTCATCAGGTTCCTTGTAGCGCACGTCCGTGTGCGAGATCTCCTTCCTACCAAGACGAAACAACGACGAAGACGACTTAGACTCCCTCTGGGACACGGAGGGCGGGAATCCACGTAGACTCATGGCGGTAGTTGGCTAGCTCAGGACGGGAGCATGGCGATCGCCCATGGCGGCGGCGGGAAACCCTAGGCGTAGGCTGTCCATAGTTACTTCCACACTAACACTAGTTGTTAATCAAGCCGTCAAATGCATTAGTTCCTTTACCACTAGTTTTTTTTCTCTTTGAACAAGTAACATACAAAGCAAAATGCAGATTCCTTCTTGATACCATATTCAAGCCAACTATGATTATGAAGCCACAAGGGATTGAATGCACGTTCTCTACTCCCAATTGTTCTTTTTTCAAAGTCATGTGCATAAGGTTTGAATGGCTTTTTAAGGATATATGCTCTTCGAACCGCGTCTTGATCATTGACAGGATAACTTGCAATGGGTAGCCTTTCCCCAGGATCATGTTTAAGATGACTAAAATCATAAACCGGTGGTGACGGCGGTGACATATCTTCAGTTTGCTCTATGATCACATTCGACATGGACAATGTTGGTTCTTCAGTTTGTTCTTCGATCACGACCGACATACACACAACTATGCCGGTTTGCTCTTCAGTCACATCCGACATATTCTTTGCCTTCTTCTTCTTCCCTATCTTCATAGCTTCTCTTTGAAAAAGAGAAACAATGTCTCCTGCACTCTTCATTTTTCAACAAATCTGCAAAAGAAAACTACTTTCTATCAATAAAGCTAATTGAGGCCGAAATGATGTGCAAAAGTATGTGTTCATCCGTTCATCTAGTGGACTGTAAACAGCATAGTGCAAAATAGCAAACCCTAAATCAGAAATTTGGGTATTTTGGTACCTGGGTATGCTAGGTCCGCAGATTACGGCCGAAACTGGCTGGATTTGCAGGGGGGACCGGGGGAGGCCGTGAGGGCAGGAGCGCCCGGCAGCCGGCCGGCGGCAGCAGCGTAGCCGCGCGCAGGCACGGCAGGGGCGCAACCGTGCGCTGGGAAGGGGCGGGCAGGGAGACGCGACTAGATGCCTGGATCGGGGCGGGAGTGAGGAGAGCTCGGAGCGGCACCGCGGCAGGGGCGCGACCGGCGGCGTCGCGGCGAGCCCGCGAGGAATGGTGAGGCGACTGTCGACTGGCGTCTGGCCGTCTGGGACTCGGGGGCTGGCGTCGGGAACTGGCGGTGCGAGGAGCCGAGGACCTGGACTGGGGTGACTGCGTTCGTCCTGGCCTCCTGGGTGTATTTATTGGGCCATCTCTACCTAATAATAAAGCATTGATCGTACGTCAAAATCAACGTAAAAACGTTTCGCTAATCGCTAACGCTACCTAAAACATTTAGTTGTTGCTGCCCGTACGTAAAGATTCCTGGCTTATGGGCCACGCTATGACCGCACTAAAACATAGGGACAATCTGAGCCCAACTAAGTCGGCCCATGCAGTCGCGGCCCACAAAAGCAAAAGCGGTAAAAGGCCGGATAAAAAATATTAACCAGTGCAGGAAATCGAACTCACACCTCCCTGCCGTGTAATTATAGTGCTACCAACTGAGCCAGCTGAGTGTTTTGAATAATCCCACCTCGCCTGTTTATATCCAATTCTCCTAATTTATATAGGATTTCAACCGAGGTTACAACGTGCAGCGAGAGAAATAAGGAAGTAAAAGGATTTGAGAAGGAATTGAGACGGGGCATAATAAGGAAAGCATTCCAGCCAAAGCAAAGGATTTGAGAAGAAAATTGGTGCAGCGAGACAAATAAGGAAGGAAAAGGAATTGAGACGGGGGATAATAAGGAAAGCAGTCCACGCCGGACGTGACATGGGAAGTATAAGGAAGCTAATTTGGAAAGGAATTCCCCGGGGGATCCAGGCCTGCAAATATGGGAGAGAGATATAGCTTGGAGCATGCCAAGATGGACAAGCAGAGGAGAGGTTCGTTCCTCCTCGGTGCCACCAGCACCGACCTAACCCGAGTCGCCGTGCGCTGCCTGTGATTGATCGTCTAGCCTGTGAGCCATGTCCTCCATCAACTGCCACGTCCTCCGATGCTTTTGTCTGCCAGCAACATCTCCCTCATATCCTCGCCGGACAAGCACCGGCCACCGGGTCATGGCAGAGATCGATCAGGCTTGCCGGCTGCCGCTTCTACGGCTTCTTTCCAGGTCTCCACTATACGTGCCGCCGCGGAGGGAAGTTGGGGCGGCCGTCCTCCTGCTCGTGCGGGCGTAGGACAGGGACGAGCGCCCGTTGACCCCGCGCGGAGCTCCTCGCCCAAGGCCCAGCTCGCCCCTGCTCGACCGCCCCAGCTTCGAATGGGCCCAGCCCATGGTGAGCGCCTGCCTATCCCTCGCCCGGTGTGCATCATAGCTAACTTGCGCCTACTGTCTGTTTCGGGCCCCGTGTTAGATTTGGCCCATTGGCGTTTTTTTAAAATTGCAGAGAACCGCATGATTTTAAAATGTTCATAAACATTTAACCGTGCACCGTATTAAATAGTTTCATATATGAAAAATGCTCAGAAAAATGTGTAGATTAATAATATGTCATTTTCATCCATGTTTAAACTACCTAAGCTCGCTGTTTCATCATTTTACATAATTGCCATTATTTTTGCATTGTCATAATCATTTACCCGTGCATTGGAATTAATCCAACAATATATTAAAAATGTTCATGTTATCGGCATCTCATTTTCATACATGACAAAATGGTTCATTGTAATATTTGCATTTAACTTGCATTTATAATTGCTAAAAGGGGATTAGGCCATAAACTTGCATAATTAATTGTGACATATTTCCCTACATGAACCTATGCATATTATATGTGTTTTCGGGGTAGGAAAATCCATAGAAATTAACTGTGCATTTAGTTTTGTCATTGGAGGAAGTTTGAGTGCATGTCATTTTTGCCATGATGCCCTTTTGTCTATTTCGTGTGATTTAATCCATGCATGATATGAAATATTTTTGAACATGAGATATGCCCTTGAACATGTGTGCTAGGCCCTGGTATTTTTGGTTGTCATAGACATGCATGTTTAGGAGTTGTTTTCTTGTTGCTAACATGCTATAAAAATCTGTTGTTTTGAGGGTCCAAAATATTTCTAAGTCTGGAATCTGTTATTTTATTGCTGTGTTGCCATGTGTTTTGCTATTGATCTAGGAGTCTTTTGGTGATGACACCAAGGAGTCTTTTGTTAAGCATGTTATGCTCTATCATGTTGTGCCAATAATTTGCATGAATAGATTTTGCATCATAATTAAACCTGCTGTCCAATATGTCAATCTGATAAAAACTGCTGCTCATGACTAGCCTAATTTTCACTAAGTCTGAGAATCTGTTTTCTTCAATATGCCATGTTGTGTTGATGGTTGCCATGAATCTGAGCATAATTTGATGTTGCTATAAAGTAATGAATTGTAATGCATCATGTCCTCTACCATGCTGTTAATTTTCATGCCATTATATGCCCTGTAGCATATAGTTTTACTGCTGCCAATATGCCTCCGCGAAAATCTGCTATGCTAAAAACTGTTATTTTCACTAAGTCCTAATCTGCCATATTTTGCTGCCATGTTGTGAGCTTCGTACCATGCGATCCATGACTCTTTTGAGTATGATATGTGAAGATGAAATGAAGTGTATGTTGTATGCTACTGCCCCATGCTTAGATTGTGCATTTTAGAATCTTGTAGCTTGTTGTTTTCATGCGTTCAATACGCTATCTTGCTGTTTTGGGCAGATTTGCACTAAAACTTGCATTGATGATTGTGGTTGAACCGTAGCTCCGTTTTGAACATGTTGCATATGTAACTTGCTTAGGATTTCATGTGGCATCATAATAACTTGCTGCATTCATGATTCGAAGTGTTGTGGTTGTCATTTTCATGCATTTTGCATTCATGTCACGTGCATCTTGTGAATGTCATATCTTTTAAACCGTAGCTCCGTTTCAAATGTTCTATATATGTAAAACGACTAGAATGACGTGTAAGATTGCATGGTTCACTTTATTTTGCTGTTTAACAAATATAAAACCTGCTTAATTCAGATCTGGACCAATTTCGAAATTAACATATGGGGTCGTTTCGGAAATGCTATATGTTGTTTCCGGCCTCATTTAAACTTGCCTAGGTGTGTAGTTTACTTATGCTTCACCTCTTGCCATGTTTAACAACATTTAATATTGTCGTGTACCTAAACGAGAGTGAACTAAATATTCAAATGTGGAGTTTCGTCAATATGCAACTCGTTGCATATTGAGCTTCACTTAATGTGTAGTATTTGATTGTTGTGGTTGCCATGCCTTGCATATTTAAAACCGGACATGCATCATATTTGTTGCGCATCATGTCATGCATTTGTTGTGGTGTTCTCGTGTGTTGATTGTTGTTTCCGATTGCTTCTTCTCGATAGAGTTCCGAAACCGCTTCGGAGTGTGAGGATTCGTTCGTCTACGTTGGCTCGTCTTCTTCATGGATTCGTTCTTCTTCCAAGCGGGATCTCAGGCAAGATGATCATTTCCCTGGATACCATTACTATCATTGCCATGCTAGATGTCTCGTTTCTATCGTTGTCTCGCTACCTACCATTTGTATGTCAAGCCTCCCAAATTGCCATGAAAAGCCTCTAACCTCTCCACATCCCAGCAAAACCTTGTTTGGCTATGTTACCGCTTGCTCAGCCCTTCTTATAGCGTTGCTAGTTGCAGGTGCAATTGTTTTCCAGCTATCACAATATTATTGCTATTTAATTTAATGCACATATATACTTGGTAAAGGGTGGAAGGCTTGGCCTTTTGCTTGGTGTTTTGTTCCACTCTTGCCGCCCTAGCTACTTGTGTACCGGTGTTATGTTCCATAAATGAGCGCTCCTAACATGCGTGGGGTTGTTATGGGGACCCCCTTAATTTTCGTTTTAGGATAAAACTTGTCTGGCAAGGCCCAACATTGGTACTACATTTGCCTAATAACTAATAAACCTGCATAGGGAGTAATTAACCCGAGGATCTTTAATCAACAACCCGGGCCAGTGCTCCTCATGAGTGTTGGTCCAAATTAGAGCACCGTGCGGGGCCAACCCGGGGCAACTCGGGAGATGTCTATCAGGCCACCGTACGCTTCGCTTATCCGTCGTGTCCTGAGAACGAGATACGCGGCTCCTATCGGGATCGTCGACACGCCGGGCGGCCTTGCTGGATTTGTTTTACCTTTCTCGAACGTCTTGTGTGAGGAATTCCGATACTTTGGGCTATCTCGAGGTTGAGGTTTTCCAATGGAATTGCCTAGGAAGATCACGAGGTTCGTGGTCGAGGTTATTCTCGCTGCGTGTGGTTAATTTGTGATGGATGAGTAGGAGCACCCCTGCAGGGTTAAATCTTTCGGAAAGCCGTGCCCGCGGTTATGTGGCAAACTTGGAAACTTTGTTTAACACCCGGTCATAGCAAACTTGAAGTAAACTCAAATAAAATACACCAACTGTGTGCGTAACCGTGACTGTCTCTTCTCGTGAGTCCTTATCCGAGAGAGAACACGGTGGGGTTATGTTTGACGTAAGTAGGTGTTCAGGGTCTCTTAGAGATCATTACTAGTCCACGTCCGTTTATTCGACAATCATCCCCCTTTATTCTTGTATTCGTAAGTTAGCCACTCAATAATGCTTAGTCGCTTGCTGCAGCCTCACCACTTAACCATACCTCTCCCATTTAGCTTTAATAGTCTTGATACCCTTGGAAATGAGATTGCTGAGTCTCTGTGGCTCACAGATTACTACAACAACAGTTGCAGGTACAGGTAATGCGATGATATGACGTGAGCGCGATGCTTGTTTTGATTTGGAGTTCTTCTTCTTCTTCTTCATCGATCTAGGATGGGTTCCAGGCGGCAGCCTGGGATAGCAAGGATGGATGTCATTTTATCGTTTGATTTCGTCCGTAGCCGGACCCTGCTCTTCTGTATGGTGAATGTTTTGTTATTGTATTGATGTGATGTTGATGTAGCTTGTGGCGAGTGTAAGCCAATTCCATATACTCACCTCTTCTGTACATGTACTTGTAATGATATCCATTCTTGCAACACGACGAGATGCGCTTCTATCCCTGTCGAGGCCCTCGTACCAAAATAAGGATAGGATCGCATCTTGGGCGTGACAAGTTGGCATCAGTTAAGCTTCAAACATGGCGGTTAGCTAGGTAGCTTGCTTTTCCATCGCTTCATTCTTAGGACAAGTGCGCCGCTGATTTAGAACGACGTGGCATACCTTTCGGAATATAACTAAGTTAGGTTTGCCAATTTCTTTTACATCATAAACCATGGAATATTGTTGCTAGAGAAGGTGATGTCGTGAGGCTGGAGTTTGTCTTCCTCCCACTGGAAGAGAAGGCGATGCTTTATTCCAAAGAGCCATCCAAAAAAATGAGGCTTTCCACAAGCTTCAATGTCCGCAAGGGGACAGTGCGCAAATGGGACTACGTGCGCCTTCGTTGTCACCCTTTCTTGGTCTATACAATATCTTTCTCATATCCTCGCCGGACAAGCACCGGCCACCGGGTCATGGCAGAGATCGATCAGGCTTGCCGGCTGCCGCTTCTACGGCTTCTTTCCAGGTCTCCACTATACGTGCTAGCTAGCATCAGTTAAGCTTCAAACATGGCGGTTAGCTAGGTAGCTTGCTTTTCCATCGCTTCACGGTTTACTTATGGCATTGCTTCATTCTTAGGACAAGTGCGCCGCTGATTTAGAACGACGTGGCATACCTTTCGGAATATAACTAAGTTAGGTTTGCCAATTTCTTTTACATCATAAACCATGGAATATTGTTGCTAGAGAAGGTGATGTCGTGAGGCTGGAGTTTGTCTTCCTCCCACTGGAAGAGAAGGCGATGCTTTATTCCAAAGAGCCATCCAAAAAAATGAGGCTTTCCACAAGCTTCAATGTCCGCAAGGGGACAGTGCGCAAATGGGACTACGTGCGCCTTCGTTGTCACCCTTTCTTGGTCTATACAATATCTTTCTCATATCCTCGCCGGACAAGCACCGGCCACCGGGTCATGGCAGAGATCGATCAGGCTTGCCGGCTGCCGCTTCTACGGCTTCTTTCCAGGTCTCCACTATACGTGCTAGCTAGCATCAGTTAAGCTTCAAACATGGCGGTTAGCTAGGTAGCTTGCTTTTCCATCGCTTCACGGTTTACTTATGGCATTGCTTCATTCTTAGGACAAGTGCGCCGCTGATTTAGAACGACGTGGCATACCTTTCGGAATATAACTAAGTTAGGTTTGCCAATTTCTTTTACATCATAAACCATGGAATATTGTTGCTAGAGAAGGTGATGTCGTGAGGCTGGAGTTTGTCTTCCTCCCACTGGAAGAGAAGGCGATGCTTTATTCCAAAGAGCCATCCAAAAAAATGAGGCTTTCCACAAGCTTCAATGTCCGCAAGGGGACAGTGCGCAAATGGGACTACGTGCGCCTTCGTTGTCACCCTTTCTTGGTCTATACAATATCTTTCTCTACCTATATTATTTCTCCCCAATTATTTGCCTATCATTGGAATTGTCCTCAAAGTTGATAAAATTTACCCCATGCAAGAAACAAAAATAATGATCTGTTTGCACCTTCAATCAATAATGTGGACCAAAGTGTCTGGTCTGAACCAAAGTGCCTCTTTCTACATGCTCAAAAAATGACAATTCAAAACATTATCTGACCGTGTCGTAAAGAAAACATGACCGACCATGATCTAGAAGCCTCCAAACCAGATTAAGCTGGCCAAATTGGAACTGGAAAAATGATGCAAAAGAAAGTAGGCGCCATAAGGGGAACTCAGATCCAAGCTGTATTTTGGGGCCACGGAATAAATCAAACAATGATCCAACTCATGTTATTCAAGGTGCCCATTTAGAAATTTCTTAACTCTGTAGCAAATAGCTCCTAATCTAAGTGTTTTGCTTCGTCGTCATTCATCATCAGTCATCACGTGCCGTCGGAAAGTTCACGGCGGTGCGGACTGGGCCAACAATTGGTATCTAGAGCAAGCTTGATATTTCAAACTAACCAAATGCTTCATTTATTTTTTTTGTATGTTTAGGCCAGGGGCATTTTTTTCCCGTTGCAACGCACGGGCATGTTTGCTAGTAATGTTTATGTATATAGGCTGTCTCAAAATCTGTAGGTCCGCCACTGCTTTAAACAAATAAAAAAAATGCCACTACCTATGTCAAGTCTATGACTTTTTTCTTTGAAGCTATGTCAAGTCTATAACTTGAACTCTGATGTGTTTGTTCCATCACAAGAAAACTAACCATCAGAGATACGCTTAGTTTGTGGGCGCAAAAGAATTTAGTATGCATTTGTGTGTTCTTCAACTTTTTCAGATGCCTACGTTTATTGCCATATCTCTCTTTTTATTTAGAAACACAATATAGAATTATAGATACAACATCCACGTACACCCATGCACACTCATTCTTATAAACGCATGTACACGTATCCTAACCCTATGAGCACCTCCGATAGACTAAGCCGACAGATTTTAAGATTGACGAAGTCGTCATGCACATCTTTTTATTGAGCCGTGTGATCTTGGGATGTGAAAAAAAAGACCTGATTTTGAAGTCAGATGCATATTAATGAACATGGTTTAATAGACAATGAAACATGTTGGAATAATTAGTAATATCTCAATTAATTTAATCCATATTAACACCATCAACTGTGATTGAAATGTCACCAAAATATTGGAAGCTCGCTGGCTTCCCAAACGAGACAGCTTCTAGTGGAGCCAGCGCTAACTTCTCGAGGAGCCAGCAATCGTTCGGCATCGTTGTTGGAGCAGCTACGTTTTCATGGGCTAGCAACCCAGGAAGGGAGGATGAAGCCCATTCGGGTTGGCAGATGGATGGCCCAGTTCAGTGATGAAGGCAGGCTGTAGCGACAAAAAACGTTTCGTGAGGCACTTCGGAAGGGCACTCTCGCTGTAATTTCTAGCAACTTCCGCTTTTCCTTTTAGCGAAGCTGTGCTTCCGCTGCTTCGAAAAATTGCACTGCTCAGCGATCGATGCGGTGGTCCAGCGCAGAAGATCCTAGGGACTTGGTTGTGATTTCTTTTCCTTTGTGGGTCTGTGTGCTGTTGTGCCGGGACACGTGTCCCTTCTGTATCCTTCTAGTACTTTTCTGCGTATGGCTCTGTATCTGTACGTTTTCCTTACGTTGAATATACGCAGCGAGTTCTCAAAAAAAATAAAAATTGCACTGCAACGTTCACGTTCTCCAGGAGCTGGCTTCTCGAAGCTAACACGTTCGGGTGGCTTCTCTCAGCTCTTTCGGGATGCTGGCTCGTCGAGAGCTTCCGAACGCGGCCTTAGTACAACAACCAGCGCCGAGACACTCCCAGAAGCCGATAGGCGAAACGAGCGCCGAGAAATGCACATGTATCGAAAGAGTGAAATAGAGTCTCTTATAAATTGATCTCTGGCCCCTCCATTCTCCATGTCAGGCTAAACTCTCAACCATGTCATCACATAATTCATGGAATAATTTTTTCAGGAAATTAATGTTTAGTAAGCGAAAGGTCCTTAAACTCCATGGAACATATTTCAGAGACATCTTTTTTTTTCATGTGATAGTAAAGAAAAAACCTTACGAGTGGTGCGTCCTTCCGTGAAATGCTCTATTTATCTCAGCTCTGGCAAACTTGTTCAGCTTGATCTCTTTGAATCATGCTCCTAGACGCGGAAACAATGTTTTTTGTGAGAGAGATGCACATATACCTGGCCATAAATCGGGTCGGGTCATGCTTCGGCCAGACCTAGTAAAGCCCGAAGCAGAAAACTTGTGCCCGCTCCGGCCGTTGGGCCTAGATTTTAGGCCCAAGCCCGACATGTCAGTGAAAAGGCCCCTCGGGCCTCGGGTCGGGCCTCTTTCTTAAAACACAAATATGTCAAGCCCGAGCCGGCCCGGCCCAACCATTGGGCTCAAAACTTAGGCCCGGCCCTGGCCCGTGGGCAAGACTGGGCCGGGTTTCCCATGGCCAGGTATAGATGAACATATATTTTCAGTCTTATACTTGGTCTCATCAGAATTTAAAGTCAGGTCCAAATGTTGCTACAGTATTTCATCGTGAACTTGCAGATTTATGACGGTGCCTTTCATATTATGCATCAATTTGCTCTGTTAATTAGCTTGCTGAATAATAGCCACTATCATCTGTGGTAAATTGTGATTCCTTGTCGAATCAATGCATTTCTTTGGTTAGTTTCCCGTAGAAGCAATTTAATTGAAGGAACTTGTTTCATGGGTGGACGGAAGGGAAGTGAGAAGTGTTAATTCTGCATCGATAATGAGACCATGAATCAACCTGTTCTTTTCACTGTCTTTGGCTCAATCTGCTAGGCGTACTATTTCCGTGTGCTTCCCATTTGGCACGCTGTGGATGTAGGATGTATACTGGACGTAAAACGATCTACTTACTACTCCCTCCATATAAAAATGTAAGCGCGTTTAGATCATTATTTTAGTTATCTAAATGTTTTTACATTTCTTTACGAAGGGAATAGTATATTAATGTAGTCACTGTTTTATTTCCCCTCAAAATAAAAGTTAGTCTGTTTTATTTCCTTAGTGATCTAAACATTTTTATATTCCTTTGATGCTGTTGCTGTTTATGAGAGATCTTTTCAATAGATTGGATACCGACTTGAAAGCCCCTACTTCTCCTTATATAGGTGGACGAGGGGTAGGATTACGTGGTACCAAGAGGGTGTATATTATAAGGTCCTATTAGATTTACTAATACATGTTGTGTGTGCCATGTAATGAGGCGACTTTTCTAGAGGATGCCTGCTGGCGGGCTGAGGGGCCTGGGCCGTAGATGGGCCATGAAGCCGCCTAGCGTCTGACTTCACTAGTTTGGATACACGATACCATCGGTACCTTGTAGTGTCTCACATGGTTTTGTGCAGTTTGTGTTATAAAATAATGTTCACAAATTTGAAAATGTGTTCGTATTTTAATAAAATGATTATTAATTTGAATAAAAAATCACGTTTCAAAGAAAGTTCTCGCAAATCGTTTTAAAAAATCTTTTGAAAAATGTTCGCACATGTATTAAAATTTACACAATTCTGAAAAAATGTTCTTAAATTTTTAACAATTTTCACAAAATCAAAAAAAAAAAATCATAAAATAGGTTCGCGTATTTGAATTAATGTTTGCGTTTCCAAAAACATCAACATTTTAGAAATATTTCTTATTTTAAAAAATGTTCATGTTTTCCAAAAAATATTTCAAAAATTGAAAAAACACATTGTCTACAATACACCCTCTGTTTGTTTTGCTATAGTGCCGGACCCGGTCGTACATCCATTCTTTTTTTTCAACATTGCCATTTATTTATTGAAAAGCATCGGCAAACTCCGTGGCCACAACCTGCAAGATACACCTGAACATCATCCTAAACCTGACACATTTCATGACTAAGAGCATTTACAGCCGGACTTAGCAAATATGACCGTCTAAACGTCCGCAGATGCGTCCGGTTAGTGACCGGACGTGTCCCCTATTAATCCATCCGCGCAGCCACACTTCTCATTTTCTTCCTCATATGTCCGGTTACTTGCACGTGATTGGTGGAGAGGAAGAGAGAGAAAGAAAAGAATGAATAAATAAAAAGAAAAGGTGGTCCGGGGTGGGGTCGCGTCTTATGTGGCGGACTGACCGGGCACGCCCAGGCGCGTCCGCGAGCACTCATATACTCCCTATATTTGAGATGGATATGAGGGTTCGCGGACAGCCCGGGTATATAGGAATGATACGAGGGGTTCGGTTGGGTCTTTTTTTTTCTTCTCTCTTCTGTCCGATCACTGACCGGACGCGTCCACAAACATATGAGAGGTCGTTTGAGGCGTCCAGTTGTAGATGCTCTAACACCCTGTTTCACTAAGACATGGGCAGCATTATTTGCCGTTCGAGGAGCCCAAATAACTCTGTAATTCTGACGTGACCGGAGCATCTTCTTCATATCTTCAATCAACGGACCATTTTGTCAAAATAATAATAATCAACGGACCCATTGCCTAGAGGTTCTTTTCCCTGTCACGCAACATATGCACAACCAACTTACGATCGAGTTCCAAATGGATACGTTGCATGCTTATGCCTTCCGCTATCACTAGCGATGTTCTACAGTACATAAAAAAGGTCTTGAGTTCATGTTGTTTGAGGTCTTAAATTAGACAACATGCATAGAGTTCATCATAGTTTAACAAAATACTAAGTAGATCATACTATTACGAATTCAAATGACAACATATAGAATAGGTACAGATCAATCTTACCACTGACCTACATCTTCCACACCCAGGAAGACTACTCACAAATCATAAGAGGGGAATCAATCACAATAGAGATAAAAATCATGAAAACCATATCGATAATATTGGGAGGATCTACAATGAGATGAGATGATACTCAAATAGTCAATTTTGTGAATCGTAATGCAAAATAGTCAATTGCTACAGGAGACAAATTCAAAATTTTCCTTGACGAAAAATTATGTGTTCATATAATGGAAGCTCATCGAGCATGGGAATGGGCATATGCACCTCCTAGCACCCACATTGGTGCGCCGTTGACATTGGTTGACGTAAAGGATGAATATCATGTACCTTGCTAGGTTCTAAGGCTTGAAGCGCAATTTAAAGATGAATCGTAAAAAATAAATACTACAAACACATCAACAATTTGCGGGAGCTAAACCCATGAAAGAGCTAAAGTAAAACAATCTGAACCGCATGGGACATGTGGTTAGCAAAATCAAAATTGCAGAGAGGGGCAGAGGGGGGCGGTCGCCCCGGGCCCCCAAAGTGAAGGGGCCCCGTACATTAGGCCTCCAATGTATAGCACGGTAAAAAAAATTAGGAAATATGGGGCCTGGCCCAGGTAGCTAGCGTAGATGGAGCATCTGATACATCCCGTAACGCACGCAATGACTGGGCGAGATCCAGGAGCCTGGAGCGAGGCGTCACGTACGCATGACGCCGCCTTTTCGCCTCCCATCCAGACGTGGCAGATGAATCGGGATGCCCGACCGCAAGAGATGCGCCTGCGCGCCGGAGCTCGACGGCGGACCGGTGCTGCGTTCTTCAGTGGAGGTGAGTGTTGCCGGCCGGTCGAGTCTTCCGCTGTTTGTATTATTATAACCTTCGGTTTCTGCGGTTTATAGTGATGTTTTTCTTTGTGATGGAGGATTAGTAGTGATGTTGTTGTGGTGTAGATGTGAAAGAGATCAAAGACAAAGAGCGAGGTCTAGATGATGATCATGGCTGATATTTTTCAGATGAAGTGAGCAATGACAACACTAATGGGGTAAATAACTCTTGATTTACTCGTTCACGCAACTAGGTAAGAATAAATTTGCACTGTGACGGCACTGTTGATATACTTCTTGAAGATACTAAGGGGATTTTTTTACCTCACTCATAAGGCTGATCTGCTCATTTATCTTAATTTCTATTGAAAGTAACAAATTCTAAGAACTAAAAAATGTGCATTGTAGCTCAGCATTTTGAATGCAATTTTCATATAGATTCATGGAGTCACATGTCTATGAACCTTTTCGTACCTCGTACATATAATATACTCCTATAGTTGCACTACAAGCCTCACATTAAGCATAGCTCTGCATTTCCAAGAATACCTTTGCGATAGCCACATACACATTTTTCTACTTCCTCTATAGGCCATTACTTCGTTATTTATGTTAAGGGCCTCGGATTTTAGTTTCGCCTTGGGCCCCCGATTTCTCAGGACCGGCCCTGCGGCAAAGACCGCCCGACGTAGACCTCTCGGGAAAACAGAACTTTGTCGAGAACCAATTGTCGGACACTCGGCAAACATATCGTTTGCCGAGTGTGCTTTTTTGCTTTGTATCGGCAAATGCTAGCGTTTGCCCTGCTGCAGCTATTGCCAAGTATACATCTCGGCTTACTTCGCTTTACCGAGTGCCCTTGATTCGGCTCTCGGTGAAGACCCTGGCACTCGGCGTATAAGAAATTTTCAGTAGTGATATGTCGATTACACATGGGTGGAAACCTGTCGAGAGCCCGACCCCCGCGTCGCCTAAGCTGGGCGACCCGGGGAAACCCTAGCCGCCGTCGGCCCGGCTACCACCCTCCGCCCCACCCCCTGCGTCGCTGCCGCCAGAGGGCCGGCCGTCGAAGCTGCGCCGGGCCCTGGGAAGGCGGCGGCGGTGCCGTTTCTCTCCTCCCTCGCCCCCAAACCCCCTCCCTCCGCCCGCCACCCCCCAGATCCGGTGTCCGGCGGCGTGGGCGGCCTTCCCCCGCATCATCCTCCCCTGCTTGCTGGCGGCGCCGGCAGACTCCGGTGGCGCGGGTGGCCTGCCACGGCTCCTGTTTGCCCCAGATGCGATCTGGCTGGGGTCCTTCACTGGCTAGATGTGCTGCTCTTCGGCCGGCCTCCGTGGCGGCCGGGAGTGCCCTGCTAGCTGCGGCTCCAACCCCCTCCGACCCCCATCCCCACCCAAACCCATGCTCGAGCTTCCGGTCGGCCACTTCGGGAGGCGACCATGAAGGCGACGGGTTGTGCCCAACGGTGGCTGCTTTCTGCAGTGAGCTGCTTGGGAATTTTGGATGCGCGAGTCCCCTTCACCACCAGCACCACCCCCTCCACCCCGACAGGGGCGGCTTCGGCCCGGCGGTCGTGGACCTGCGCCCCCTCCGGTGTCCATGGCCGGCCGGCGCGGCTTCGGACCCGGCACGCCCGGGTAGCTGCGCTCTTTCCGGCTCCCTTGGTTCGCGGGCTCCTCAGCATCTCCGCACATCACCACCCTGTTGGTGCCTTGGTTGGCTGTCCATCCCGGCGCATCTTCGTCTCCGGCATTCCCCGGGAGCTGCATCCCCTTCCAGCTCCTTAGCCCGTCGGTGCCCCTGTTGCTCCGGTCCCGGTGGCTCGGATCTGCGCTCCCTTCCAGATCCGGGCTCGTCCGCGGCTACGGCCTCCGTTCCATCCCCGTTGCCTCTGATTCCGCCCAGCCACACAACCCCGTCCTCCTTCGGAGCTCGCGCGTCCGGCGACGCCCGGTGCCTGCCTCGGCGTCGGGTGTGGCTCCCCTTCCTGTAGTTGCATTTCCGGCCTACGCCCGACGGCCTCTTCTTTGATTCGTGTTTCGACGGCTTGGGTTTGCTCAGAATTTGGCCAGGGCGAAATCCCTGCATCTTATGCTGGTAGCGGCGACACTCGCGGGTGCCGTACCCTTCTTGAAGGCGCTGCCATGGTCGTTTTCTATGCCCCTCTTCGAGCATCGGGGGAAACCCTAGATCCAGTTTTCTGTATCGGACAATGACGGCGTTTCGGTGTCGTTCCCCTTCGTGAAGGCGTTTGTCTTTGTTGCTCGCGGCGTCCTCGATGCTGGATCTGGAGATGTAGATCGTCTAGTTGTTGGTTGGATTGCTGCTCTGGTAGGCGAGTTTAGCTGTGTTCTTCTTTGGTTTGGTCGAGTATCTTGTATCTCTGTGTTTTGGACACCATGTTCCTGCCTCTTGCGTCCGTCTCATGTACTCACTCAATCTTCTTCTATCAATTGCGTATTTGCGAAAAGATATGTCGATTACATATATAGCAGACGTGAGATGCGATGATGTGACTACCGATCGATCGACCAGTAGTAATGGAGGAGCAGCGTTAGATGAATCGTCGTTTACGTACCCATGTCATGGCTCGAGCTATCAGCGTGATTGTCGTGGCCATATTATTTAATTTTAAACTGCCCTACAAGTTTCAGAGGAGACTAATTTTAAACTGCCCTATCAGCGTGATTGTCCTGGCCATATTATTTAATTTTAAACTGTCGTGATGGTCATTCGCTCGCTGCCGATCGACACTATAAAAGAAGATGAAGAAGGAGTGGGTGTACCACTCATTCACTCGCTTAATTAGGCATCTTGAGGCGGCCATGGAGGACTGGGTGTACTACTCCCTCTCCATCACCTTGTCCCTGACCCTCTCCCTTGTATTCTCGTCCCTGCGCAAGGCCAAGGCCTCGGGCTCGTCGTTCCTCCCGCCTGGGCCGACCTCGCTGACGGCTTTCTGCCCGCTGCTGTTGCTCGCCTGGACAAGCGTCAACCTCGAGTCGGTAGTCCGCGTGGCACGGTCATGGTACGGCCCCGTGTTCACGCTCTACCTCCTCCCATCCTTCCCCGTCGTGTTCATCGCCGACCGGGCCGTGGCGCACCGCGTCCTCGTGCAGCGCGGCTCGGCGTTCGCCGACCGGCCTCCAGCCAACCTCGCCACCGCATCTTCTCCAGCGACCAGCACAACATCACGTCCGCCGCGTACGGCCCGCTGTGGCGCGCGCTCCGGCAAAACCTCACCGGCCGGGCGCTCCACCCGTCGAGCATCCCGCGGTACGCCGCCGCCCGCCGGCGTGCCGCCTCGGGCCTCATCGACGGCATCGCGCGGCAGATGCGAAGCGACCAAGGGGTCGTCGTCATCGAGGGGCTCCTGCATGACGCTGTTTTCCACGTGCTTGCCTGCATGTGCTTCGGCCAGGGGCTCGACGACGCCGCCATCGCCGCAGTCACGTCGCTACAGAGGGAGTTTCTCAAGGCGGTGGTGGGGTTCCAGGTGTTCGGGTCGAGCCCCAAGGTCACCAGGCTCCTCTTCTGGCGACGGTACCGGAGGATGCTGTCCATACGGCGGCGGCAGGAGGAGGTGTTCATCCCGCTGATCCGAGCTTGCCATGCGCAGTGCAACACCTCCGGCAAGAGCTTTGAAATGGATTGCTACGTGGACTCTCTCATCGGCCTCCGGATCCCGGAAGAAGATGGCAGCAGCAGCAGCAGGTACCTGACGGACGGTGAGATCGTCGCCTTGTGCACGGAATTTTTGTCCGGGCCCATCGACTCTACAGTCAACGTGTTCCAGTGGGCCATGGCGAACCTCGTCGCACGGCCGGAGATCCAAGCGAAGCTCCGGGCAGAAATACACAATATCACCGACGGCCAGGTCCAGCAAAAAAAAACAGACAAATTTTGTGCAAATTAATAAATAGGTTCGAATTTTTATTTTATTAAAAAAAGAAAACTTTTACAGGTTCGGGAGGAGGAGCACCTGCCGCGGATGCCGTACCTCCGGGCGGTGGTCCTGGAGTCGCTGAGGCGGCACCCACCAGCGCGCTTCATCATGCCGCACGCGGCGACCGGGGAGGACGGCACGGCGCTGGACGGCTTCACCGTGCCGAAAGAGGTGTCGGTGAACTTCACGGTGGGCGACATGGCCATGGACACGAAGGTGTGGCCGGACCCCACGCGGTTCCTGCCGGAGCGGTTCTTGCCCGGCGGCGAGGGGGAGGACCTGGACCTCACGGGGAACAAAGAGGTCAAAATGATGCCGTTTGGTGCCGGCCGCCGGATGTGCCCTGGCATCGACGTTTCGCTGCTGCACGTCAACCTCCTTTTGGCCACCATGGTTAGGGCGTTCCAGTGGAGCGAGGTGCCCGGCGAGCCGGTGGACTTCACTGAGACGCTGGAGCTCACCATGGTCATGAAGCGCCTGTTGCATACAGTATACAATTTATCATTAATTTAATTCCTTTAAATAGTACGTACATGAGCAGGTTAAACATGCAAATGGTTTTCTTCAGAAGCATGCAACTCAAATTCAGAAAAGAGCAGATTGATAGCACCCATCCATGTATGATTAGCATGCAAATATAAACATCACGTGATAATCTAGGACTGTCTACCATCCTAGTGTCAACCGAGATGTAGAACATGTAGATTAACATGGAGATACAGAGTCCACAGTACGCATAGGACATGGCTGAATCCACTAGCGGCAGGAACAGAAAACAATCTATGTATATATACACTAGATACACCTGATCGGGAATCAATTAGAGCAGGCACAGATTTATCTAGTATTAGCAATGGCCAGATGCAACTTACAGTCTAGACGTCGTTGCACTGGTGGTCGTCGATGGAGTTTGTCGGAGATGATCTCGTCGAGGACGTCGTGGAAGCAGCGGTCGCCGGAGACGATGTCTTCGAGGACGTCGACGAAGCAGCGGTTGCCGGAGACGATCTCGTAGAGACGTTGACGAAGGAGCGGTCGCGCGAACGCTGCCCAGAAAACTCTAGACCGCCCCCGTGCAGGGTCGAAGGATGCGGCCGGAGTCACGGAGACACCGCTCGCCGGACTGCCGTTGCACGACGGACAGCACGGCCGGCTTCGTTCAGAAGGCGGCTCAGCACTTGTGGTATACAAGGAAGAAGATGGAATGAGATGTAGTTTTTCTCCCGATGCTATCTGCCCTTTATAGGGAATTCTCCATGAAGCAGTCCAACAAACAACGTTTCAATGAAACGTCTTGCCGAGCGATGCGGTGCACTCGTTGGAAGCAGGAGATTCGGAAGGAGCAGTAGATAATGCACACGTCCTGCCTGAAGACTCGGGAAGGAGCTGCAGCTGCCGAACGGCCAACGACGTGATGCATGAAACTTAAGTTTGTTACGTGACAGGATAGCTCATGCATCTGACTTGGAATTCTTTGAACTGATGCATGTGTCCATGTATTATTTCCAACAGTCCCCACCAATTCCAATGACAGGTGTTAGAGCTAGAAGAAGATAGAAATCATATATATACCACAATGCTGTTTATATATCAGCTTTTTGACGACAGTCCCTTTCGGGTTGAACTAACGTCTAGAACTTCAAGTTCCACTCACTCGCAGCTAGACAATGGACGAGACCTTGAATTGTTAGCTTTCTGCGAATAAGTTTCCCTTCAAGACTTTGCTAATACTGGGCCGCCAAGAACTAGGCCTCTGGTTGGAGCTTTAACGGTCATGCTCCTGTGTCTATTCATGAGCTTTCTAGAGAGTTCCCAAGTCTCATAGACTACGACCTCATAGTCGGGCTCATATAGGTGTGCTTTTCCGAGTGTACCCCGTAGGACAGTACCTCGCCTTGTTAAAGGACCTCAAAGCGCATTAAGACATATGTCATCCTACCATACAGTATGAGAGTACTGCATCTCCAACGGGAATGGGTTTTAGAATTGCACTCTCCCATTACACTGACAACTTGTTTTTCCCATTACCTACTTCACGGGATCTCCGGTCTCATAGGATGGGTTACCGCTGCAGTGTAACTCATATGGGTCTCAACCCCATTTCCCTTGATGCATTTTCGATCACGTTTCGTGATAGACCCTTTGTAAAGGGATCCGCCAGATTTTTCGTGGTGTGGACATAGTCCACCACAATTACTCCGGAGTTTCTCAAATTTCTGACGGATTTCAGGCGTCGTTTCACATGCCTTCTGGATTTCATATTGTCCTTTGTACTCTTAACCTTTGTGAGAACTGTTTGGTTATCACAGTACATAAGGATAGCCGGAATAGGCTTCTCGCCTATCGGTAAATCCATTAAAAGCTCACGCAGCCACTCCGCCTCAGCAGTGGCCGTGTCAAGTGCTGCTAGTTCTGCCTCCATGGTTGATCTTGTTATAATGGTTTGTTTACAAGATCTCCATGAGATGGCAGCACCACCAAGAGTGAATAAGTATCCACTTGTGGCCTTGATCTCATCTGCGTCTGAGATCCAATTTGAGTCACTATACCCTTCAAGTACTGTTGGGTACCCAGTATAGTGAATCCCGTAAGACATGGTTCCCTTTAAGTATCTCATTACACGCTCAATTGCTGTCCAGTGATCATTTCCCGGATTAGATGTAAACCGGCTTAATTTACTAACAGCATATGAGATGTCTGGTCTAGTAGCACTAGCCAGATACATAAGAGACCCTAGAATCTGAGAGTATCTCAATTGATCCTTCCCTTGTCCATCATGCTTTCTAAGCTTTAGACTAGGGTCATAGGGTGTGGGAGCATCTTTACAATCCATAAACCCAAAGCGGGTTAGGACTTTCTCCACATAATGAGACTGTGTAAGAGCAATTCCATTCTCACCCTTGATCAATTTAATGTTTAGAATTACATCAGCCTCTCCCAAATCCTTCATGTCAAAACTCTGGGACAAAAACGACTTTAAGTCATTTACAACACTAATGCTTGTTCCAAAGATGAGTATATCATCAACATACAAGCATAGAATCACACCATCCGCCCCACCAAATCGATAGTAAACACACTTATCGGCTTCATTCACAACAAAGCCCGCGGATGTCAAAGTTTTTTCAAACTTCTCGTGCCATTGCTTCGGCGCTTGCTTGAGGCCATACAAAGATTTCATCAACTTACACACCTTGCCTTCTTGTCCGGGTACTACAAAACCATCGGGCTGCTCCATATAGATCTCCTCATTGAGCTCGCCATTAAGGAAAGCCGTCTTCACGTCCATTTGATGAACGTGGAAACCATACGAGGCAGCCAGTGACAATAGTACACGGATAGTGGTCAATCTTGCAACGGGTGAGTAAGTGTCAAAGAAATCTTCGCCTTCTTTTTGGGTGTACCCCTTTGCCACAAGCCTTGCCTTGTACTTTTCAATAGTACCGTCTGGCCTAAGCTTTTTCTTGAAGATCCACTTACATCCGACTGGTTTGCAACCAAATGGACGGTCAGTGATCTCCCAAGTCCCATTCGCGATGATGGAATCCATCTCGCTACGGACTGCATCCTTCCAGTACTCTGCATCAGAAGATGCATATGCCTCTGAAATGGACTTTGGCACATCATCCACGAGATACACAATGAAGTCGTCACCAAATGATTTTTCAATCCTTGGTCTCTTACTCCTTCGTGGAGCCACTTCACTGTCATTCTCCACATTTGTGTGTCCACAATTTTCAGGAGTTGGTAGTTCCAGAGTTGGATTAACGTTTGCTTGACTAGATGATGCTCCTGTATTTTTCATGGGAAATATATCCTCAAAAAATGTAGCATCTTTAGATTCCGTCACCATGTTTACCGGCACATCCGGTACATCGGATCTAACTACTAAAAATCTATAGGCAACGCTGTTGTGTGCATAACCAAGAAAGACACAATCAACCGTCTTAGGTCCAAGTTTACGTTTCTTGGTTATCGGTACATTGACTTTCGCCAAGCACCCCCAAGCACGCAAATACGAGAGATTGGGTTTCCTTTTTCCCCATCCTTCATATGGGGTCACCTCACTATTTTTAGTGGGAACCCGATTAAGGATATGACAAGCGGTCAAGACAGCCTCACCCCACCATGCCTTAGACATACCTGCACTATCTAACATGGCATTCACCAAGTCCGTTAGAGTGCGGTTCTTTCTTTCGGCAACCCCATTTGATTGGGGTGAGTAGGGCGGCGTCACTTCATGGATTATTCCATGCTCCGCACAAAATTGGGAAAATTCACTGGAAACATATTCTCCACCTCGATCTGACCTTAGACGTTTAATTCTTCCATCTAATTGGTTCTCGACCTCTGCCTTGTAGATTTTAAAATAGTTCAATGCTTCATCTTTAGTTTTAAGTAAGTACAGGTAGCAAAATCTAGTTGCATCATCAATAAAAGATAAAAAATATCTTTTCCCTGCCTTAGTCAACACTCCATTCATCTCACAAAGATCGGAATGAACTAGTTCTAGTGGTGCCGTATTTCTTTCCTCGACCGCCATAAAAGGCTTCCGAGGTTGCTTCGCTTGCACACAAATTTGGCACCTAGAACCTCTGACTACGGAAAATTTAGGAATTAAATTCAAACTGCTCATGCGGGATATGCTACCAAGATTAACATGACATAATCTCGAATGCCAAATGGATGCATCTTTATTTGTATTAAGAACACTAATAGTGTTGTGAACAAATTTATTCTCAGAATCCAACAAAGATGTGCGGAACAAGCCTCCACACTCATAGCCTTTTCCTATAAATAAACCAAATTTGGAAATAACAAGTTTATTCGACTCAAAAACCAATTTAAAGCCATCTCGGCATAAAAGAGAGCCACTAATCAGGTTCCTTTTTATTGAAGGCACATACTGCACATTCTTTAAGGAAATGATTTTTCCTGATGTAAACTTCAGGTCAACCTTCCCTACTCCACGTACAGCAGCACCTGAGCCATTTCCCATCAAGATGGAGGAACCGCTTGCAGCCTGACAAGAAGAAAATAAATTAAGGTCAGCACATACATGAATGTTAGCTCCCGTGTCAACCCACCAATCAGCGGATTGACACGCCATTAAGACAACAGGGATCGAATCATACCCTGCAGTACTGGGCTCGCTAACAACCATGTTGACAGAGTTCTGTCCGTTCTGCTGTCCACCCTTCTTGCCCTTCCTGTTGTGGCACTTATTGGCCTTGTGGCCAGGCTCACCACATACATAGCAGATTATGCCATCCTTCTTCTTCTTAAAATTGGTTGTATTCTTGGCCTTTGGATTCTGCTGTTTGCCCTTGAACTTAGCACCAGATTTCTGCACGAAGTTAGCGTTTGAGGTACCGCCATGTGCCATAGAAGGTGTGTCTTTAGCACGTGCCTTCTCTTCCACATCAAGGTGAGCAATCAGGTCATCAACCCTCATTGCCTCCCTCTTGTGCTTAAGCGTGGTGGCAAAATCTCTCCATGAAGGAGGGAGTTTGGCAATGATGCCCCCCACCACGAACTTGGCATTGACCTGAACATCAAACTGAGCCAACTCACTCACAATCGATGTAAGATCATGAGCCTGCTTGACGACGGATACGCCGTCCACCATGCGGAAATCGTGGTACTGCTCAACCACATAAATCCAGCGCCCCGCGTCAGAGACCGCGTACTTGCGATCCAGCGCCTCCCAAAGCTCTATTGCCGACGTGTACCCATGGTATACATCATAGAGTTGGTTCTCAAGGAGCGACAGCATGACAGCCACAACAGTGTCGTTCGCTAACTCAAAGTCCATTGCCTGCTGATGAGTCAGCGGCCTAACCTGTGGGATAATCCACCACAGGCCCTTGGACAGGAGGTAGTGACGCACCTTGGACTGCCATCTCTTGAAGTTGTCACCGGCAAACTTTTCAGGCTTCATCAAATCCGCAACATGAGCATCCATGACAAATTGATACTCTAGAGTTTTCTGGAATGTTGCATACAGTATACAATTTATCATTAATTTAATTCCTTTAAATAGTACGTACATGAGCAGGTTAAACATGCAAATGGTTTTCTTCAGAAGCATGCAACTCAAATTCAGAAAAGAGCAGATTGATAGCACCCATCCATGTATGATTAGCATGCAAATATAAACATCACGTGATAATCTAGGACTGTCTACCATCCTAGTGTCAACCGAGATGTAGAACATGTAGATTAACATGGAGATACAGAGTCCACAGTACGCATAGGACATGGCTGAATCCACTAGCGGCAGGAACAGAAAACAATCTATGTATATATACACTAGATACACCTGATCGGGAATCAACTAGAGCAGGCACAGATTTATCTAGTATTAGCAATGGCCAGATGCAACTTACAGTCTAGACGTCGTTGCACTGGTGGTCGTCGATGGAGTTTGTCGGAGATGATCTCGTCGAGGACGTCGTGGAAGCAGCGGTCGCCGGAGACGATGTCTTCGAGGACGTCGACGAAGCAGCGGTTGCCGGAGACGATCTCGTAGAGACGTTGACGAAGGAGCGGTCGCGCGAACGCTGCCCAGAAAACTCTAGACCGCCCCCGTGCAGGGTCGAAGGATGCGGCCGGAGTCACGGAGACACCGCTCGCCGGACTGCCGTTGCACGACGGACAGCACGGCCGGCTTCGTTCAGAAGGCGGCTCAGCACTTGTGGTATACAAGGAAGAAGATGGAATGAGATGTAGTTTTTCTCCCGATGCTATCTGCCCTTTATAGGGAATTCTCCATGAAGCAGTCCAACAAACAACGTTTCAATGAAACGTCTTGCCGAGCGATGCGGTGCACTCGTTGGAAGCAGGAGATTCGGAAGGAGCAGTAGATAATGCACACGTCCTGCCTGAAGACTCGGGAAGGAGCTGCAGCTGCCGAACGGCCAACGACGTGATGCATGAAACTTAAGTTTGTTACGTGACAGGATAGCTCATGCATCTGACTTGGAATTCTTTGAACTGATGCATGTGTCCATGTATTATTTCCAACAGCGCCCACTCCGTGCTAAGGTCGTGCCATGCCATGCTACGAACTAGCAGCTCTCAATCGTCGTCCGTCATTGTCCCATTGGAGTAACTACATACGATATACAATATGCTGCTACCTAGCTTGATCTATCAGCTCTCTGGAGTTTAATAACTTCAAGATATAAATAGTTGTATATCCAAATAAGATGTTACGCCGAGTTGGGTACCACTATTTTTGTTTAGTTT
Source organism: Elymus sibiricus (assembly GCA_039707655.1). NCBI lineage: Eukaryota > Viridiplantae > Streptophyta > Magnoliopsida > Poales > Poaceae > Elymus > Elymus sibiricus. The sequence continues at coordinate 425,824,812 of CM077673.1, read as the reverse complement.
GACCTTCACACCACCTGTGTTTCCAATAAAGTATATCATATGTATCGTAATAGACCAAGTCGTGTTGGAATTAGCAAGAATAAGTCGTGAATGCAAGAAATTTTTATGTTGCCTTGCACCTTGAGCTTTATGCATGTGTGTTGGAGCAAATTAATGCTTCAGCTTAACGGGAAGGAGAACATGAACAGCATGCAAGCCGTGCTTTGCTAGCAAGTAATAACACCTCTACTAGATCGCAAGCACTTTCTAAGAAAATTATTAAGTGATTAATATACAATTATCAGTTTTAGTTTTCACCGTATACATTAGTTGTTTGTGTTAATATATATAGTTATTTTACATAATAAGTTATTTTGCATCCGATGTAATTTTATTTTTCACCGTATACATAGTAACACAATTCATCACCATGTGTGCATAATAAGTTATTTTGCATCCGATGTAATTTTACGATCATTTCAAAAACAATTACGTTTGATATACAAATCGTTACATTCATATTGATTTACTACACAAATTGGACATAAAAAATAAGATATGAGTCACAAGAACACAACATTTACATTTATATGTATAGTTTATACTGTGTTTTTACGATCGTAATTTTATGTGGATACATCCTACTATCGGATGTGGTTACACTCATCTTTCATATACTACCATGTGACGCTATATATACTACTTTATCATTTTTAGTATATTCATATATATATCTAAGGTATTCCAAAGTGAGTTCTACAAAAAAATACAAGTGCGGCCATAGTTTTTATTATATATGTCAAACACGTAATATTTGTACGTAAAAGGAGTATGCTAAAAATATGGTACATACTACTTAAAAAGTACTCCCTCCGTCCGAAAATACTTGTAATAAGAATGGATGTATCTAGAGGTATTTTAGTTCTAGATACATCATGTTTTATCCATTTGTGCGACAAATAATTCCGGACGGAGGGAGTAGTATATATATACTATCTAAACATTCTTACATACTACATACTATGTGTACACACACTCCAATATGATAAATAGTACCTAGAACATACAATACAAAAATGAAACACTAGTAGAAAACAGGTCTTACTTTTGACCCTTTAGTCCCGGTTTGGTTTTGAACCGGGACTAATGTGATCATTAGTCCCGGTTCCAACGGCTAGGATCGGGGGGGGGGGGGGGGGGGGGGGGGGACGGGCATCATTAGTCCCGGTTTGTTTTGGACCTATAGTCCCGGTTTGTTATACAAACCAGGACTAAAGGGGTGGTGGCAGTCTGGTGTCAGGCTGGGGCCCCCACGAGCCCCTTTAGTCCCGGTTTGTATCACAAACCGGGACTATAGGTGGACCTTTAGTCCCGGTTCGTGATACAAACAAGGACTAAAGATTTTCCTATATAAACCCCTTCGTCCAGCCCGAGCACACTGCTCTGTTAATTTTCTCCATTCTCTTCTCTGTTCTTCCCCTTGGCTCGAGCTCACCCTCCATTTTTTGCCAAGATTTGTCAAGATTTGAGGTACCCCATCTCTCCAAGTGTTCACAAAGGTTAGCAACTTTGTCCTTTCATCTCTCATTGCTAGATCGGCTCGTGCAATGCTCCATAAGTATAGTGATTTGTGGGTTTTAGTTTGGGAGTAATTATGTGGGAGTTTATTTAATTTATATGCAATTTGAGCTCAAATTAACTTGCTAGTTTGCATATGTGTAGGTGTGGTTTACTTAGTGCCGTCCCCGTCCTAAGCACCGTCGATCACCCGCACCGTCCCGTTGCCGTCGGCACCACCTTGGTGTGCCCCTTGTTCTTATCCTTTTTATAAAAAAGATCTTATTTGTATGATTTAGATAGTTACTTGCATAATTTTCTCACTTGTATGATTGTTTGTTATACATAGTGCCATGGTTTTGATATACGTGCCCGTCGGTCCTCATCCGGTTTACGATTCGGATGTGGTATATTCTCTTTTATAACTTATTTGTTGCATTTCGTGTTGATGACAATTATGCCCATGAAGTTGACATAGATATTTTTATCTAGGAGGTAGTTGAACTGAAAATTCCAACGGACCCTATTGTCGAGAAGTTAAATTTTGTTGAAAAAGAAAACGAGGATTTGAAAGGAAAATTGAAAAGAGTTGAAGAAGAGAAGATGATATTGGAGTTGTACGTTGCCGATGTCGTCGATGATCACAAGATCAAGATGGATGCAATGCGCTTGAAGATTAGAAAGATTAGAAAATATGTCATTAATAAAGAGGCTTGGTATCATTATGCTGTTGGATCAATTGTTACCTTAGTTGCGATTTTGATCGCATTGTTGTTGCATTTAAATGTTTTAGCTAGATAGTTGTATGTTGTTTTATGAGAACTAGGTGGTACCCCGCGCGTTGCTGCGGGATTTTCTCGATGAGAGCTGATATATGTTGAAATCTGAAAGCAAACATATACTTGCGTGCTCCATGCTTGCTACGTCTTGCCTGGCCTTAAGGCTTGTTGTAACATTTTGACAACTTTTGCTGATATGTATGGATGTACTCAATATTTAGGAAGCAATTTCATTTAAATTTTTGACACAGCCTATCTTTATTTTTTTTACCATTTGCACATGTATAAGGAAAATACTATATTGACAACAATTATAGTAAAGTCTATATAATCATCCCAATAAAGTGGATATCACCCCATACATACTTCGCAATTCAGATTTTCATAGTTCCATAAGGTGAATCCGTATCTTACTACGTGCATATGATCATCATGTAGTTACTAATGGAAGTTCCGCTGTGTTACAATTTTAGCCACAATATAAATAATTTAGATAGAGTGCAATCACTAGTACAAAAGGGCCCATTTGTCCCGGTTCGTAAGGCCCATTTGTCCCGGTTCTGGAACCGGGACTAAAGGGTCGGGACTAAAGCCCAAAACCTTTAGTCCCGGTTCGCTTACGAACCGGGACCAAAGGCCCTCCACGTGGCCGCTGGGGGGAGCCCAGGCAGGAGGACCTTTAGTCCCGGTTGGTAACACCAACCGGGACCAAAAGGCAGGACCTTTAGTCCCGGTTGATAACACCAACCGGGACCAAAAGGCAGGACCTTTAGTCCCGGTTGGTAACACCAACCGGGACCTAAAGGCATCTGTCAGGAGCTGGGGTTTTGTTTTTTTTTTGAAAGGGAGGGGGGTTAGGTGGTTTTGTAGGGTTAATTTAGGGGTTTCATATTGTGTTAGCTAGCTAATAGAGAGAAGTGTCCTCTTTTTCTCCGTGCTTGGTCGACGCTAGCTACTATAGAGAGAACTCGACACGCTAGCTAGTAAGAAAATGAAGGAACCATTAAGTACATAAGATCGTCATGAACATATACAGAGAGAAGTGATCGACCTCTCTTTCTCCGAGAGATTGGTCGAACAACAAGTTTTCGTATATCTATCCGACGCTACTACATATGTACAATATATAACATCCCTTACAACAATTTCAATTTCACATGGTATTCTCCTTGTTCAGGTATGACGTGGTCAAGAAAGAATCCCGCCAATTCCTCTTGAATTGCTCGTATGCGATCATGTGGTAGGAGTTCATCCCGCATCTGCCAGATCTAATTTAAAGAAGGGGTCAATACATATATATGAATGAAACTCAACACAATTGATGGTAATATATAAAATAAAATTGTGAATATTGTTTACGTACTTCAAATTGTTTCTCAGAGGAGGCCCGTTCAGAGGTATAGTAGCGAATGAACTCGCATACGTAGTATCCACATAAATGAGTGTTGGGTGCCTGCAACAAGCACTTTACGAGAATAGAGTTCAATCAAACTGATAAGCAAGCATGATAATGGTATTGATGAAACTAGAATCAATGAGAGATGCGCGGAACTAGCTAGTACTACTTACTTTGAGGTGTGTAAATCGCAGCTCCTTCTTCAGACCCGGAACCTTAGCGGTGAACGTTTTCCAAACCCTGGCAGGCAAAGAAAATGATTACTTGATATCAGGAAATGAACGAAAGTTGCCGATATGGTCCCGGTATTGATTGAACTTACTTCTGGAGCATTGCAGTCATGTCCGCATAATACTTGGGATCTTTACGGAGCGAGTCTAAGACAGTTACTAATGCCCCGTCAAGGTTAATGGATAGCAGAATATAGTGGAAGCTGCGCACGCATAACTCATCAATTACATTACTTAACCACGAGTAAGCGGAACCGAATATGCAGAAGACAGTAACACTCACTTGAAGTTGTAAGGAAAGAGTATTTCCCTTTTGTTTTGATGTTTAAGGAACGTTTGTAGTAAGTTGTTCTCGGTATCTTCAGCCGCCTTTCGTACCGACCATTCATTTACGGTATTTGGGCTAATGAACCCAACGTCGAAGATTCCTATTTTTTGGCATTCGACCATCTTCAATCTGCATAATATAGTGAGGATAATTATATATACATGCAATGAACGAGCTGAGCTAGAGACTTAATTATAGAAGTAATACTTACAGACAGTAGCAAGTCATGAGTTGTTTGTCGAGGGCCTTTTGATTGTATAATTGAAATAACTCCACAAATTCAACACGCAGCAGGTCGACTCCAGGGAAGTCATGCTCTTTTTTAATTCCGACTAACAAACTGTCTTTCCCAGACTTCCTACAGGTTTCCATGTACCAGTCATGCAATTTTTGCATCATCGTTGTTAGATGAGGATGATCAGGTTTGACGAGAGGCTTCCCGTGCTCGTATCTAAAGACGTCTACTACCTCAGCCGTTTCAAACTGTACATCATCGGGCAGGTAATCATCAAGAGTGGTACCGGGCAGTAGCACCGGATGATTAGCGATATCGCTAGACACCTTGAGCGGGGGGCACGATTGCTTCTCCTGTTCGCCGAGCTGGGGAATTGTTTTCCCACTTCTTCATTTTTTCGCTCTTGCAGCACTGGAAGTACTTCCCGACTGCTGCACTTTAGCATGTGTCTTAGTAATTATGCGGTCATAGTTGGAATCCGGCGGGGACGGTGGTGGTCGCTTCAGGGCATCGATAGTGCGCTTTACTTTCACCGGATCTAGCTTCTCCTTCGGAGGTGGAGTTTTCTTTGCAAAATGGTCCCTCACTTCGGCACGACATATGTCCTCGTTTTCCTGCTCGGTCCTCTCATATGGTAACTTTTCCATAGGCTTGAGACAAGGACCGTATCTGAATTGCCTCCCGCCTCTGCTTGTACTGCTAGCCGCCGGAGCGGCGGCGTCTCTCTTCCGTCGTTGCTGACGAGGCGGAGAAGGAGGCGGAGTGCTCCGACGCGCCGGAGTAGGCGAAGGAGGAGGCGGAGTGCCCTCACGCGTCGGAGGAGCCGGAGAAGGAGGCGGAGTGCCCTGATCACTCGCCGGAGGAGGAGGAGGAGGAGGAGGAGGCGGAGTGCCCTGACTCGCCGGAGGAGGAGGAGGAGGCGGAGGCGTCCAGTTTGGAAGCTTGATGTACTCCTTCTGCCATAGACATGTACTCCTCAGAGCACGAACCAGCTGATTCTCCCCTTCACCTGTAGAGTGGTAAAGCTCGAGCTCCTCAAATCCCTCCATTACTTCATCCACCATCACAACAGCATAGCCATGTGGAATCGTAAGGCAGTGAAAAGTTCCGTTGGGTTGAGGAGGTGCAACAGAGCCGAGAGCCGCCTTGAAAGTGAGGTTATGGCATTTCGTCATAAGCTCGCAATTTTGAGCCTCCATGATAGTATCCACGGGGTAGATAGGCTCCGTGAAGTCAGTCTGAACGGGCTCCGTGGAAGCCACGCTGCTTCTCCGCTGAGATGGCGGGGTAGCTTCTGGGGTAGCTTCGTGCCGCTGAGATAGTTGGCCGGCAGCTCGCTGGCTCTCAGCTTCCTCTAGCTTTTGTAGTCTTGCACTCATCTTCTGCATGTCGCTCAGCTCCGCTTTCCTCTTTCTCTCCCGGCTTCTGTAACCGCCTGCGTCGGGAAACCCAAACTTCCATGGAACGGAGCCTGGTGTGCCTCGTGTTCGTCCAGGGTGCTCAGCATTCCCTAGGGCCTCAGTCAGCTCGTCGTTCTCTCTGTCGGGAATGAACGTCCCTTCCTGCGCTGCGGTGATATACTTCTGAAGCTTCGTGACGGGTATTGCAAGTTGCTCGTCCGTCCAACGGCACTTCCCTGTTTCAGGGTCCAAAGTTCCCCCAACCCCGAAGAACCAAGTCCTTGAACGGTCTGGCCAGTTCAATGTCTCTGGTTCGACCCCTTTAGCAATCAGGTCATTCTCAGCTTTGTCCCACAACGTCCGGGCTTTGAGGTAGCCACCTGACCCCGTGTGATGGTGATACTGCTTCTTTGCAGCGTTGTTCTTGTTTGTCTCTGACATTTTCTTACTCTTGTCTGATGTCTTGTAGGCCACAAATGCGGGCCAGTGATCTCTTATCTTCTCAAATCGGCCGATGAATTCTGGAGTCTCACCTTTGTCGACAAACTTTGATTTCAACTCCTTCTTCCACCTCCTGAATAGATCTGCCATCTTCTTAAGAGCACACGCCTTGACCAGTGGCTCTATAACGGGCTTATTCGGATCCTCCTCTGGCGGTAGGATGAAATTTGCCTTCAGCAAGGTCCAAAGATCATCTTTCTGTCTATCGGTGACATAATCACCTTCAGGGGCGTCGTCCTTAGGCTTATTCCATTGCTTGATGCTGATCGGGATGTTGTCCCTAACAATAGCTCCGCACTGAGCAGAAAATGCGTCCTTGGTCCGCTTGCGTTCAATCGGTAGGCCATCGTCCGCGAGTGCTGTGATCGTGAACCTTTCATCCTTGTGCAACCTCTTCTTCGGGCCTCGTCTCGTTACCGAAGTTTGGCTCGATCCGGAGGGCTATAAAAGAAGAAAGAAGAGTTAATATATATATGTACATACCAAAACAATTAATGCATCAATTAGCTAGTCAGCACCTCCGGAGCCATCATGATCATGTCACCGGAGCCATCATGATCATGTCCTTCCTCCTCCATTGTTCCATCGGTGTCGTTGAGAAACGACAAGACAGCATCACCTCCGGCGAGGATTATCTCCCCCAACAACTGTTCGGGCGAGAGGGGGTTGATCGACGTCCCCCCTCATGTCGAAGTTACCGGAGTTTTCTTCTAGTGGTTTGGGTGGCCTCGAGAGATTGTCGGGTAGGGGCGGGAGGGGTAGGAGATCGACAACGCTTTTTTCTAGGGTTTGGGTGGCCTCGAGAGTTGGTCGCCCGGTATATCGAGAGGGGGGGTGAACATTTTACCTTAGTAACTTAGAAAAAAAATGTTATCGGGGAGGGGGTATATCGACAACGCTTTTTTTCTAGGGTTTGGGTGGCCTCGAGAGTTGGTCGCCCGGTATATCGAGAGGGGCTTGAACATTTTACCTTAGTAACTTAGGAAAAAAATGTTATCGGGGAGGGGTATATCGACCCACCCTCATGTCGAAGTTATCGGGGAGGGGGTATATCGACAACGACATACATACATGGAAAAAAATGCTATCCATCTATACATACATAGCCACATACATATATACATGGAAAAAAATGCTATGAAAAAAAATACATATATGAACAAAAAAATGCTATGAATAAAAATAATTAATACACAGATGAACAAAAAATATACATATATGAACAAAAAAATGCTCTGAACAAAAAAATTAATACATATATGAACATCCATACATACATATAGCCACATACATATATACATTATATATATATGAACAAAAAATTCATCATATAAAAAATGAACAAAAAAATGATATGAACAGAGCCGGGGCGGCGGCGGCTCACAGCGGGGGCGGCCGGCGAGGGCGTCGGCGACGGCGACGGTGGAGGCGGGCTGGGGCAGGGGCGTGGCCGGGCGCGCTCGGGGGCGGCGGACGGCGTCGGCTGGCGAGGACGATGGCGGGGGCGGCGCGCGAGGGAGCCGGCGACGGCGTCGGCTGGCGAGGGCGACGGCGGGGGCAGCGCACGAGGGAGCCGGCGACGACGGCGACGGTGGGGGCGGGTCGGGGCGCAGGGTCGCGGCCGGGCGCGCTCGGGGGCGGCGGACAGCGACGGCGTGGGCGGGGCAGGGGCACGGGCGACGGCGTCGGCGTCGGGGCAGGGGCACGGGCGACGGCGACGGTGTCGGGGCAGCCTGGCGGCGTCGAGGAGGTCGGCGTCGTCGGGGGGAACTGCGAGATGAAAATGAAAAATTTCACAAGTGCTGGTTATATACACTCAGCATTGGTCCCGGTTGGTGGCACCAACCGGGACCAATGCCACCCTTTAGTCCCGGTTGGTGCCACCAACCGGGACCAAAGGTCTCTTTTCGTCAGCCCAAAGGGCGGGAAGCAGAGACCTTTGGTCCCGGTTGGTGGCACCAACCGGGACTAAAGGGTGGCATTGGTCCCGGTTGGTGCCACCAACCGGGACCAAAGGTGGGCATTGGTCCCGGTTGGTGCCACCAACCGGGACTAAAGGGTGGTGTTGCCCGGGGCCAAAAGTTTAGTCCCACCTCGCTAGCTGAGAGGGCTCGAGAGTGGTTTATAAGCGCTGCTGCGCACACCCTCTCGAGCTCCTCTCAGCAGCAGGCTTACGGGCCTAATCGCATGACCTCTGCCTGTGGGCCTTCTGGGCCTTCTGCGGGCCTGAATCCTGGCCCAACTAGATGGTTGGGTTTCTAGTCGTATTCAGGCCGTGGTGGCCCAGTACGCGGCAATTTTATTAATTTTTTTCTACTTTTTTTGTTTTCTTTTTTGCTTTATTTATTTTCTTTTGTTTCTACTTACAGTTTTTCAGTGATTCTTTTTGCTTTTAGGTCACAAAAATTATAAACTTTCTGTTAGTGCCATTAGTTTCCAAATTTGAATAGTTTAAATTTGAATTCTTTTAAATTGGTGTGAATCACTAGTTTGTGAATAACTTTACTATAAAAATAGATTTTTGAGTGATTCTTTTTCCTGCTATTTAATATTACTGTGTTTTATCATTATATTCACTTTGGTAATTTTTAGGTAATTTTAAATGTCTGTTTTAACCAAAAACAGATTTTGTTATTTTAGTTTGCTATTAAAGTTTCTAAAAAAATTCTTTATGAAAATTCTTTTTGCTATTAATGTTTTGAACAAAAAATACTTTGATAACTTTAGTTGCATAAATTTTATATAATTTTAGTTTCATAAATACTAGAGGTTTATAAAATATTTTTACTTGATTCCTTTTGCTATTAGAGTTTTATAAAAGCTTTTTAGTTGATTCTTTTTGCTATTGAAGAATATTATAGTTTTATTTTAGTTGATCATAACAGAATTTTTTAATTAATTATTTTTAGTTCATTATTTTTGCTATTAGAGTTTCATAAAGGTTTTCTAGTTCATTCTTTTTGCTATTAGTTCATTCTTTGAGCTAAATGACCCTGAAATTGAAAAGCACTTCAAATGAACTCTGAAAAGGTTGAAAGTTGGCATGGTATCATCATTACACCCACATAGCATGTTCTAAAAAGTTGAGAGGGTTACGGCAAAAACTGGATGCACTTCATGTACAAAATGGACAATCTCTTTCGAAGTATCAGGGTTTCGGACGAAAACTCATCTGTTACAAAGGGATTTCATTTTTTTGAACTTATTTGAACTCCAGACTTTTTGTGTGTTCAAAATGCACCATTCAAAGCCACATCATCAATTTTCAACCCTTTCTGACTTCATTTCCTATTTTTCATGTATTTACTGATTTTTTTAAGCTAAATGACCCTGAAATTGAAAAGCACTACAAATGAACTCTGAACAGGTTGAAAGTTGGCATGGTATCATCATTTCACCCACATAGCATGTGCTAAAAAGTTGAGAGGGTTACGGCAAAAACTGGATGCACTTCGTGTACAAAACGGACAATCTCTTTCGAAGTATCAGGGTTTCGGACGAAAACTCATCTGTTACAAAAGGCATTTAATTTCTTCACATGTAACTCCAATGATATAGTTGTGGAGAGAAAGTCTTCACTTTTTCTTCGCTTGTGTCCTTTGCTTATTGCGCCGTAACCATGGATAATCTTCATCGTTTAACAGGGTGCTTGGGTCAGCCTTGACTTTGAAGGGAGGAATTTCATGAAACTTTTCATAATCTTCAGACATGTCTGTCTTGCCCTCCAATCCCACGATGTCTCTTTTTCCTGAAAGAACTATGTGGCGCTTTGGCTCATAGTATGATGTATTCGCTTCCTTATCTTTTCTTTTTCTCGGTTTGGTAGACATGTCCTTCACATAGAAAACCTGCGCCACATCATTGGCTAGGACGAATGGTTCGTCTGTGTACCCAAGATTGTTGAGATCCACTGTTGTCATTCCGTACTGTGGGTCTACCTGTACCCCGCCTCCTGACAGATTGACAACCTATAGACAGAAACCCCAAGTGATGGATTACATGAAACATTAAACTAGTGGAGTAACACTTGAAGGCCATAATCATTGGTCGTGTTTCTATCATGGAATGTCAAATAGTCTCTAGAACAAAATGCAAGGGCGGAAATTTAGTTTTCATGGTTGGCTAATCAAGTTGACAGAGCTTGTGGAAAGTCCATCTTGAATTCCATGATACTCTTCAATAGCATGAAAAAAACAATAATCTTACCCCTGGTTTAGGCAGAGGTGCTAATTCAGGTAAAAATATGAACTACTATTCTCTCTCCCCCATATTCAAGAAACTGCATATGACAGGTTTCAGAGGTTAAACTGCAACATCGATAGATTATTCCTGTTAGAAATGAATACAATCAATCGTATTTGGAACACATACATATAAGAAAATAATAGAGGGACCAAGAGAGGTTGTGTGATTTATTTTTCTTCGATGAATCAAGCACCTGTCGATCCGGAGCGCAATCTGACAGATTCAAAAAGCATAAGCTCATGGATAGGAAAACGTGACGATGGCTGATAAGAGGGCGCATCCACCTACCAGAGTGGAGGGCTAGAGCCGAAGAGCAGAGGAATTGTGCGTGCTCGGTGACGTGTTTTTAAAGAGAAAGACAACGGCGAGCAGAAGTGAGAGCGACGGGATAATGGAGGGCGGAGTAATGATCAGCGTTGAATGCTGCTGTTTCATGTGTAGTAGTGGCTGCCGTTTCATGGTGGCAAGTAGAAGAGAAAGCGGCGGCGGCGAGTAGAAGAGAGAGCGGCGGCAGCGAGCGGAAGAGGAAGATGAAGGTTGATAGACCTAGTGTGATGAGGTAGATGGGCTAACAACAGAACTAATTGAGCAAGTTACAGGCCTGCCTTTTACATGGGCTAGCATGGACAACCAACGTACCAGAAGAGATGTCACACGTAGCAGAACTATTGGGCTTCTTCTAAAAAAATACTACACTACTGGCCTGGGAGCCGACGTGCAAAAATCAGCACACCGGTTTGACTGAATTGTGTGGCCGCAGCCTCTCATCTAGCCCAGTTTGGGTCGTCTTCAACCTTCGGCACAGACATGGATGAACAAATGCAGACGTACAACTACCACAAATCCTACCGTATTGAACAATTTAGGCCATGGATTGTATCAACTCTAAACATAAAATTTATTTCTCTATTCGTCGCGAACCCATTCCACCTGAGCACAGGAGATATTATCCAGTAACGAAGGAGATCGGAAAAAAGCTAGGCCGGCCATGGGGAGCGACCGGGCGCACTGTCCAGAGAACCACTTAAGCGTGCGGCCATGGCAGCCACCGGGCGAACTATCAGGATAACCACGTGAGGGAGCGGCAGCGGCCGCCTGGGGTGCCATTGTAGTTTGTGTGCTGCCACGCCGGAGCAATGGGGATAAGTTTTTGCAAGCGATGACTTTTCTTGTGCGTGTGGCGCTGTGTCCGTGATCGGTTGAGAAGAAAGAACGGAACAGAGAGAAGAAGCACGAAGCGTTATTTTCACTTAGCGGTGGCAACACTCCGTAAATTTCATAAATTCCTGATCGGGCGGCTAGAGACTGCTCATCTATGCTACTTCAATGGCTAAAACAATCTGGGTGACGTGGCTTCACTAAAAGCCACGAAAATCAGCTAGTGGGGTGTCCCTATTTAGATATAGAAGATAAGTGTGTGTATGAATTTTAAGTATGAACTTGTATTAACTTGGTCTTTTCGGTGTTGTGTAATGAAGATGAACCGGCAATGGATGTATGATGACCGACGCTCTCCCCAGTTAATTAATGGCGTGCATAGTTTTTTGCGTGTGGTTGAGGCAAATAAGCGGGATGGTTTTATGTGTTGTCCATGTGGTGTGTGTAAGAATGATAAGACTTACTCTAGCTCAAGAGACATTCACGTCCACCTGTTTACGTGTGGTTTCATGTCCGGCTATAACTGTTGGACCAAGCATGGAGAAAGAGGAGTTGTAATGGAAGAGAATGAAGAAGAAGAGGACGATGACAACTATCCTGGGTTCCCTGAATATGATGGTACTACAATGGGGGAAGAGAATGAAGAAGAAGAAGATGAAGAGGCATCAGATGAGCCCGCTGATGATCTTGGTCGAGCCATTGCTGATGCAAAGAGAAACTGCGAAAGTGAAAAGGAGAAGTTGAAGTTGCAGCGCATGTTAGAGGATCACAAAAAAGGGTTGTACCCAAATTGCGAAGATGACAACACAAAGCTCGGTACCACACTGAAATTGCTGCAATGGAAGGCAGCTAATGGTGTATCTGACAAGGGATTTGAGACGTTGCTGAAAATAATGAAGAACAAGCTTCCAAAGGACAACGAATTGCCCGACAGTACATACGAAGCAAAGAAGGTTGTCTGCCCTCTAGGATTAGAGGTGCAGAAGATACATGCATGCCCTAATGACTGCATCCTCTACCGCGGTGTGGAGTACGAGAATTTGAATGCATGCCCGGTATGCGGTGCATTGCGATATAAGACCGGTCGCGATGACCCTGGTGATGTTGAGGGCGAGCGCCCCAGGAAGAGGATTCCTGCCAAGGTGATGTGGTATGCTCTTATAATACCACGGTTGAAACGTTTTTTCCAAAACAAAGAGCATGCCAAGTCGTTGTGATGGCACAAAGAAGACCGTAAGAAAGACGGGAAGTTGAGAGTACCCGCTGATGGGTCGCAGTGGAGAAAAATCGAGAGAGAGTGGCCGGACTTTGCAGATGACCCAAGGAACTTATGGTTTGGTTTAAGTGCGGATGGCATTAATCCGTTTGGGGAGCAGAGCGGCAAGCATAGCACATGGCCTGTGACTCTATGTATCTATAACCTTCCTTCTTGGTTGTGCATGAAGCGGAAGTTCATTATGATGCCAGTGCTCATCCAAGGCCCTAAGCAACCGGCAATGACATTGATGTGTACCTAAGGCCATTAGTTGATGAACTTGTACAACTGTGGAATAAAAAATGTGTACGTGTGTGGGATGAGAAAGAACAGGAGGAATTTGACCTACGAGCGTTGTTGTTTGTCACCATCAATGATTGGCCTGCTCTTAGTAACCTTTCAGGACAGACAAACAAGGGATACCACGCATGCACGCACTGTTTGAATGAGACTCAAAGTATATATTTGGACAAATGGAAGAAGAATGTGTACCTGGGACATCGTCGATTTCTTCCGACCAAGCATGCCTTAAGAAAGAAAGGCAAGCATTTCAAAGGTGAGGCAGATCACCGAAAGAAGCATGTCCTCCGTACTGGTGATGATATAGTTGAGGCAGTGACAGATTTACAAGTAATCTTTGGAAAAGGTACTGGCGGACAATCTATTCCGATGACGATCAGGGACGCGCACCCATGTGGAAGAAGAAATCTATATTTTGGGAGCTACCCTATTGGAAAGTCCTAGAGGTCCGCCACGCAATTGATGTGATGCACGTGACGAAGAATCTTTGCGTGAACCTGCTAGGTTTCCTAGGCGTGTATGGGAAGACAAAAGATACACCGGAGGCACGGCAGGACCAGCAACGTATGAACGCAAAAGACGGCATGCATCCAAAGCAGTATGAAGGTCCTGTCAGCTACGCTCTTACCAAAGCAGAGAAGGAAATATTTTTTGAATGCCTGCTCAGTATGAAGGTCCCGTCTGGATTCTCGTCGAATATAAAGGGAATAATAAATAAGGCAGAGAAAAAATTCCAGAAACTAAAGTCTCTTGACTGCCACGTGATCATGACGCAACTGCTTCCGGTTGCGTTGAGGGGGCTTCTACCAGAAAATATTCGATTAGCCATTGTGAAGCTATGTTCATTCCTCAATGCAATTTCTCAGAAGGTAATCGATCTGTAAATCCTACCAAGCTTACAAAATGATTTGGTCCAATGCCTTGTTAGTTTCGAGTTGGTGTTCCCACCATCCTTCTTCAATATTATGACGCACGTCCTAGTTCACCTAGTCAAAGAGATTGCCATTCTGGGTCCTGTATTTCTACACAATATGTTCTCCTTTGAGAGTTTCATGGGAGTCTTAAAGAAATATGTTCGTAACCGTGCTAGGCCAGAAGGAATCATCTCCAAGGGCCATGAAACAGAGGAGGTTATTGAGTTTTGTGTTGACTTTTTTCCTGACATTAAGCCGATTGGTGTTCCTGAATCGCGGCATGAGGGGAGACTGCGTGGAAAAGGCACGCTTGGATCAAAATCAATAATATGTAGGGACGGGCATTCTTGGGCACAAGCACACTACACAGTCTACAAAATTCTACCTTGGTGACCCCGTATATCGAGAAACACATGGATATTATACGCTCCAAGAACCCGGAGCAGTCTGAACCCTGGATTAAACGTACACACACTGAGGCTTTCGGCGGTTGGTTGCGAACACATCTCATGAATGACGACGTTGTTGCAGAAGAGTTGTACTTGTTGGCCAAGAGACCATCTTCGACTATATTGACTTTCCAAGGGTACGAGATAAATGGGAATACATTTTACACGATCGCCCAAGATAAAAAGAGCACCAACCAAAACAGTGGTGTCCGTTTGACGATGCAGCGAACACCAATAGGGAAAAGAACACATATTATGGTTACATAGAGGAGATATGGGAACTTGACTATGGAGGTGATTTGAAGGTCCCTTTGTTCTGGCGCAAATGGGTCAATCGGACTGGAGGAGGGGTAATGGTAGACCCGCAGTACGGAATGACAACAGTGGATCTCAACAATCATGGGTACACAGAGGAACCATTCGTCCTAGCCAATGACGTGGCGCAAGTTTTCTATGTGAAGGACATGTCTAGCAAACCGAGAAAAAGAAAAGATAAGAAAGTGGATACATCATACGATGAGCCAAAGCGCCACATAGTTTTTTCAGGGAAAAGAAACATCGTGGGAGTGGAGGACAAGACAGACATGTCAAGCGATTATGAAAAGTTTGATGAAATTCCTCCCTTCAAAGTGAAGACTGACCCAAGCATCTTGTTAAATGATGGGGATTGTCCATGGTTAAGGCGCAATAATCAAGGGACACACGCGAAGAAAAAGTTTTATACCCCAAGATCCCACTCTGGGATGTGATTGGCTTCACCGTCATCACTTTTCTTCTCTAGTGAGTAGCCGGGATGCCTGTGTAACAGATGAGTTTTTGCCGTAACCCTCTCAACTTTTTAGCACATGCTATGTGGGTGAAATGATGATACCATGCCAAGTTTCAACCTTTTCAGAATTCATTTGTATTGCTTTTTAATTTCAGGGCCATTTAGCTCAAAACAAATCATTAAATGCATGAAAAGTAGCAAATGAAGTTAGAAAGGGTTTAAATTTGAGGATGTGGCTTAGAATGGTACATATTGAATGCACGAAATGTCTGGAGTCGAAATAAGTTCAAAAAATGAAATGCCTTTGTAATAGATGAGTTTAAGTCCGAAACCCTCATACTTTGAAGTAGATGGCCCAGTTTTTACACGAAGTGCATCCAGTTTTTGCCATAACCGTCTCAACTTTTTAGCACATGCTATGTGGGTGAAATGATGATACCATGCCACGTTTCAACCTTTTCAAAATTCATTTGTATTGCTTTTTAATTTCAGGGTCATTTAGCTCAAAACAAATCATTAAATGCATGAAAAGTAGCAAATGAAGTAAAAAAGGGTTTAAATTTGAGGATGTGGCTTAGAATGGTGCATATTGAATGCACGAAAAGTCTGGAGTGGAAATAAGTTCAAAAAAATAAAATGCCTTTGTAATAGATGAGTTTTAGTCCGAAACCCTCATACTTTGAAGTAGATGGCCCAGTTTGTACACGAAGTGCATCCAGTTTTTGCCGTAACCCTCTCAACTTTTTAGCACATGCTATGTGGGTGAAATGATGATACCATGCCACGTTTCAACCTTTTCAAAATTCATTTGTATTGATTTTTAATTTCAGGGTCATTTAGCTCAAAACAAATCATTAAATGCTGAAAAGTAGCAAATGAAGTTAAAAAGGGTTTAAATTTAAGGATGTGGCTTAGAATGGTGCATATTGAATGCACGAAAAGTCTGGAGTCGAAATAAGTTCAAAAAAATAAAATGCCTTTGTAATAGATGGGTTTTAGTCCGAAACCCTCATACTTTGAAGTAGATGGCCCAGTTTGTACACGAAGTGCATCCAGTTTTTGCCGTAACCCTCTCAAATTTTTAGAACATGCTATGTGGGTGAAATAATGATATCATGCCAAGTTTCAACCTTTTAAGAATTCATTTGTATTGCTTTTTCATTTCAGGGTCATTTAGCTCAAAATAAATCATTAAATGGATGAAAAGTAGCAATCACTCAAAAACACCTATTTAAAATATCCTAAAATTACCAACATTAAACAACAGGAAAAACAATCACTCAAAAATCTATTTTAAAACTAATATTATTCATTAACTATCCCTTTAGAAAAACAAAAGAAAGCTAAAAAGAGAAAATAGCCCTTTAGTCCCTTCCTGCGCGGAATTTGGGCCGTGCTAAAGGATGCACCTTTAGTCCTGGTTGTTTATACCAACCGGGACTAAAGGCCCCTTCTATATAAAAACGGCTTCTTCCTCCCCCAAATCACTCCGTCTTCACCCGCTTCGACGACGACGCCAGGCTGCCCCGCCCGCGCCCTCGATCGACGTCGCCGTCCAGCCGCTCTGCCCATGCGCCGCCGCCGCTCTCCTCCTCCACGCGCCGCCGCCGCTCCTCCACGCGCTGCCGCGGCCGATCGAGCCCACGCGCCGCCGCCGCTCTCCTCCTCCACGTGCCGCCGCCGCTCCTCCATGCGCCGTCTCCGGCATCCTCCTCCGTCTCCGGCATCCTCCTCGCCTCCCTCCGCCCCGACGATCCCGGCCGGTGAGCCCTCCTCCCCTCCCTTATAATTTTCATGCTTAGTTGTTTTTAGTTGTTTAGTTGTTTTTATTGTTTTAGTTGTTTAGTTGTTTTTATTGTACTATGTATGTAGATGCTTAGTTGTTTTAGTTGTTTAGTTTTTTTTATTGTTTAGTTGTTTTTATTGTTTAGATGTTTTTAGTTGTTTTTATTGTTTAGATGTTTAGTTGTTTTATCGTCGGTTGTCGGTGATGCGATATCGAGGAGTCCCTGACGATCGTCGGTGGAGTCCCCGACGATCGAGTTTTGGAGTCCCTGATCATCGTCGGGGACTCCCCCGACGATCGTCGGTGGAGTCCCCGACGCTCGTCGGTGGAGTCCCCGACGATCGCCGGTGGAGTCCCCGAGCGTCGGTGGACTCCCCGACGATCGCCGGGGGAGTCCCCGGCGCTCGCCGGTGGAGTCCCCGACGCTCGTCGGTGGAGTCCCCGACGATCGAGTTTTGGAGTCCCTGATCATCGTCGGGGACTCCACCGACGATCGCCGGGGGAGTCCCCGACGATGATTAGCCTCCTCGAATTTTGTTCATATTTTAGATGTTTAGATGCATGTGTTTAAATGTTTAGACGTTTAAATGTTTAGTTTCATAGCGTAGCCGTTGAGTCGACGATGTTCGGCCAGCATCCTCATCGTCGACTCGGTGGCAACCACCTGCTTGATAGGCGCCAGCATGTCCGGGACTGGGCTCCGCCGGGCTGGCACTGGGAGGTGCTACCTTCCGGGGCGCGCAGCTTGGTGAGGAATCGGGCTCCCGTCGTCGACCCGGAGGTTCTTTGGTGGCGGTCGCGTGGACCACAGTCGGTGCGGAGGGAGCCGGCCCCCACAGAGGTGGTACGTCGCCGTGTCAGGGAGGAGGACGAGCACGTCTATCGCTACATGGCTGCGCTGGACGCCGGCAGGTTCTTTAGGGATCTCAACCGAGCTATGAGCCTGTGATGGTTCCTTCTCTTTGGGTGTCCACCGCCTGGCGCGCGAGACGTCAACTGGATCTGTAGTAGTGATATTATATAATTAATAATATTCAAGATGTATTAGTGATAACATTCGATTATTTATTAGTGATAATATTCGATGATGCATTAGTGATAATATTCGACGATGTATTGGTGATAATATTCGATGATGTACTTGTGATATTATTGAATGCATTCTAATTGTTTTATATTTGTTCTTGATTAGTTAAGCTATGGACGGTAGAGATAGAGACCATGATCAAGAGAGTGCCATGTTTGACATGATACGCACCGGAAACATAGAGAATGAAGAAGTAGATGATGGCTCACAAAATCTTAACCCATCCGGTGAGGGAATGGAGGAAGAACAACCAAGAGACGAAGGGGAACCAGCTGGCGAAGACGTCGAAGAATTTTTTCTGCAATTGACAAACTCCAGCGAGGTATTAATTTTGCCTCTGGTGATTCCCAGATGTATTGATTAATTTGTATGTATTAACAAATCTTTCTTCTTTTAGCACTCCGGATCGAGCAAATCTTCTACAAGGGTTAAACGTGGCCCGGCAAAAAAGTTGAAACAAGGCGTAAAGTACAACATCGATCAAATCAGAGAAGACGGCGAACCGATTGGTCCTAAAAAGAATGCAGACAAATTTGTACGTCAATGTGGAGTTATCGTTAGGGACCAAATCTAGATCACCGTTCGAGAATGGAATCAGCCAAAAGATCGCGCAGTTCCTTTTGTCAGCGAAAGAGCAAAAACTATTCTTTGGGAGGAGCTCATGAAACATTTCACCCTACCAGAGGGTCTCACAAATAGCCAACAAGAGAAAGTCAAGGCGTATGCTCTTAAGAAGATGGCCAGACAATTCCAGTCTTGGAAGAAAAGATTATGGAGCAATTACGTGGCGGGAGGAAAGAAGACTCCAGAATTCACAGGAGAACTTCTGAAGTTAAAAGATGATTGGGACGAATTTGTGGAGTTCAAGGAATCAGAAGAAGCTCAGAAACGGTCGAGAATAAACAAGGTAAATGCCGACAAAAAAACGTGGCACCACCGTCTGGGCCAGGTGGCTACAAGTCTGGGTTGCTTAAGTGGGAGGACTCCGAGAGAGACATGAAGGCTGCAGGGGTCACTCCACAAACAGAGACTTGGCCCGACAGGTGCAGGACTTGGTTTTATGCACATGGGGGAAAGTTGGACCCAAAGACAGGCTTGGTTATTGAACAGGCAAGTCTTAAATATGCCACAGAGGAGATAATCAAAGCAGTAGAAGAAGCTCGAGCGGGTTTGTACCAGCCCGAGAGAGAGAACGACGAGCTTACACGCACCCTCAAGAATCCTGAACACCCAGGACGAACACGAGGCAAAGGCATGGTTCCCTGGATTGTTGGGTTTGCGGATTGGAACACCAGTTATAGAAGCCGTGACAGAAAGAAGAAGCATGAAGTAGATCGGCTTAAAATGGTAGAATCAAAGCACATGGACATGGAACACAAATACATGCTGCAGCAGGAGCAAATCAACAGACTTAGCCAGCAAGGTGCATCTCAGCAGGAGGAGCAACCAGCTGCAGCATTTGATGGTACCATTCCATCATTATCTATGCCGAAAAGCAGCGTGGGTTCCACGGGGGTCCCGTCCGATGATGCACTGCTGGCTCGCTACCCCGTGGATGACATCCTAGAGTCGACAGTTTGTGAGCTACATGTCAAACTGAAGAACATATCCATGAAGGCGGCAGACGGCTTTGCTTTACCGAGTGCACCAGAAGCAACCTTCCACGGCAATCCGATTCTAGCTGGCTATGCTCGTGTCGGGGTGGATGGAGTTGTGTCGCCTTATGACTCACTTGAACTTGATCATCCTGGAGGTGAAGGAGAGCGGACACTGGGAGAAGCCACGCATGCTGTCATTTTATGGAAAAAGGAATGCATCGTGTTTCCAAACTCGGTGCCAAGGCCACCGACTCCTCCTCCAAGTCCGCCGCGTCTGCAAATTCCTCCTCCAAGTCCGCCGCGTCAGCAGACTCCTCCTGCAAGTCCGCCGCGTCAGCAGACACCAACCCACCTCGAGACGGAGCACAGGGCGAGTCCGCCACCTCCAAGTCCGCCGCGTCAGCCGAAGCCATCCCACCCCGAGACGGAGCGTAGCGGGAGTCAGCAATATCGATATCCGCCATCTCCAAAACGGAAGAGAGCACCAAAGAAGAAACCCGAGCCTCCTATCAAAAAGAAGTTATCTTACGAGATGACACAAGAGGAACTCGATGAAGCAGTGGATATGGAAGTGAAGGCCTTTTTTGGACCCAAACCGCCCCCGCCGCCGAAGGAGAAAGTACATGATAAAGTCGTACAACACTTTGTGGATGCAGCTCAACCGGCGAAGAAAGTGAGGCTATCGGACTATGAACGCTGTATTAAGAAGTCCTATCAGCATCAAAATAAAAAACAGAAGTCGAGCGGTAGTAGTAAATGTGGGAAAATGGTTCCCCAGCTCGGAGAACAGCCAGTGCAATCGATCACCCCACTCAAGGTGAGTACCGATAAGGTGGTAATAACCGACGCTGATAGAGAGAATGCTAGACAGCTCAGTATCACCGTTGAACAATTGCTAGAGATCGAGGATTTCCCACCGTTGGATCCGAAGGAACTAGCATGGAAATATGTCCCCGGGAACCCTCTGGTGAGTCCTGACGACGAGAAGCTTCTATCAACGCAAATGCACAACTTGCATGACTGGTACATGAGAGAAGTAAAGCTCGGGCGACAGAGCCACATGGTGCGTGTAAAGAAAGAGCATTACATCCATGAAAAAGATTTGTGGATTGAAAATGAAGAATTTTTCCAGTTATTCAATCAAAAAGCACTCGACAAATCTATTGTCAGTTGCTATTGTCTGTAAGTGATTTCTTTCTGTAATTTAAGTCTCTAGCTCATCTCGTTCATTGCCTGTAATTATACTCACTCTATATTCTTTTGTGTGGTATTATGCAGAATGAAGATTTATGAATTGAAAAGAGATGGAGCCCCAAGCATTGGGTTCATTGACCCAAATACCGTTTTTGGTGATGTGATAAGGACCGACCCTAAAGACACAGAGAAAAGCTTGCTAGATTTTCTTATGGCCCTAAAGTACAAACGAGAAATACTTCTTCCTTGCAACTTCAAGTGAGTGTTACTGTCTTGTACTACAAATTCTATTTTTGCTTATATTAGGTGTAGTTGATGAGTTATGCATGCATGCCCGCTTATACAAATCGTGTGTGCAGCTACCACTGGATCCTCCTAATCATTAGAGTTGACGCTGGAACTGTTGAAGTACTGGACTCACTGAATAAAGACCCTGAAGAATACATAAGCTTTTATTGGATGCTCGACAGGTAATTTCAATCATTGGCGCACTATGTCGGCTTCTTTTGTTCATTTCCTGATATCAAGTAATTAATAACTCCTTTATTCATATTCCTTGTCGGGCAGGGTGTGGAAAAAATTCATCAAAAATGTTCAAGGTGAATGGAAATCAGAGCTGAGATGGTGAAGGCCCAGGGTAATTAAGTAGTTTCAATACTACGTCGGCGCATCTATTTAATTCTAGTTTAAATATCATTATCATGCTTGATTATTATCTGATTGAATTCTATTCTCGTAAAGTGCATGAGGCAGGCATAGGGGACTAGTTTATGTGCATACTACGTCTGCGAGAACATTCGCTTTATGACCGAAAGGACCAAAACTGCAAGAGATCTTTGGGTACGTAAACACCATTCACATTTTTTTAATCATGATCTAATATATGTATACACACACAAGTAACATATTCATATTGATCTCCTTCTTTATAGATGCACGAGATGCGGGATCAGCCCCTACCAGTAGACCGCATACGAGCAATTCAAGAGGAAATTGCAGGATTTTTGCTTGAGCAGGCCATATCTCCCGACGGAGAATACCATTTCACCTAATGCCTGCATGTAATGATCTGCAAATTGTAGGAGAAATTGTATGAATACCAAATTGTATATATATATATATATATATATATATGTGTGTGTGTGTGTGTGTGTGTGTGTGTGTGTGTATGCTTGTGGTCGTATGAGAAATTCTATGATATATGATTGGTTCTACGAGAAATTCTATTATATATGCATAACGTGTACAGTACGTAGTACCGTAAAATATGTTTGAAATGAAAAAGAATTAAATGGAAAACACAAAATGAAAAGGAAAAATAAACAATAAAACCAAAATACCTAAACCTCAAAACCCCTAAATCTTTAGTCCCGGTTGGTGACACCAACCGGGACTAAAGAACCCCATGCCCTGGCGCGTCCTGCCGCCCATGTGGCAGGGATTTAGTCCCGGGTCGTGTACAACCGGGACTAAAGGCTAGGACCCTTTAGTCTCTATACATTACTCCTGGTTAGGGAACCGGGACTAAAGGCCCTTCCTAACCGGGACTAATGGCCGTTTCTGCACTAGTGAAAGTAGATACACCCGGTCGCGTTGCAACGGAATAAAATAATTGCATGGCCCTAATTTAATAAGCAAGGCTCAAGACCAATGACAGGTCTACATGTGAGATGTCTCGTACCCGTTAGGGTTTCCTATCTCTTAGGCGATCGCTTTGGCGACCACGGCGGAGACACCACGTACTCTCCCAGGGCAGATCGGATCCTTGCTCCGGCTGCTCCCGCGGAGGGTTCTCGTCAATAGGACTGGCGAAGGGACACGGAACCAGCAAACCCAGCGTTTTCTGGCGATGATGGCGAGTGAGACGTCGGCAACACCAGCGCCGGATGGAGATGGGGGGGCGGATCGAAGGAAGGGAAGTGAAAGAGGGAAGGAGGGGCTGGCGGCTGAGCTTAGGGAGGGAGATAGTGGGGGAACGAACGGAGGTGGAGGGAGCGTGTCCAAGGAGATCGATCTTGATGACAAGTTTCAGCATCTGAATCTGAGAGCTGAGGAAGAGGAAGATGTGGTTCTGGAGGAGGATCTGGAAGAGTTGGAAAAGGATGCTGAATTCATGGCCCTGGCTAGGGTTCATACTACGCGCAAGTTCAGCCATGGCGCGTTCTATGGGACTATGCGATCTGCATGGAACCTAGCACAAGAAGTTGAGTTTAGGGCAATTGAGGACAACCTGTTTTCAGTGCAGATGTCATGCCTTGCGGATTGGGAACGAGTGATGAGGGACGGACCATGGATCTTTAGAAACTGTCCGGTTCTGATGGCGAGCTATGATGGATGGTCTGAACCCAAGGATACTGAATTATATACTTATCAAGCGTGGGTTCGTGTCATGGGACTGAAAGAGAAAATGCGTTCAGCAAGTATTGCCTCACAATTGGCAAGGAAAGCAGGTGTTGTTGAACGGGTGGATGAGCGATCTGTGAAAGGACAGGGTGGAGGCATACGGGTCAGGGTGACGCTTGATGTACGTTTCCCGCTGATGAGATGCGCGAGCTTAACTCTGAGGAAGAAGAAGGTCTATTTTGATTTCGTATATGAGAAGATGTCGTGTTTCTGTGGTGTTTGTGGCCTTGTCGGTCATGTGGCCAAGGAGCATGGGAAAGGAGTGCATGATGATAGTGTCATTATCTATCTCCCCTCGCTGATAGCGGCAGAATTTAGAAGGGAGGAGCAATGGCAGAGTTATGGAGGTGAAGGAAGTAGAGGGGGTCATGGTGGTAGAGGCAGAGGAATGGGTGGAGTTGGGCGTGGGGAGTTTGGGACAAGAACTGAGGATGGCAATGATGATGATCTGAAAAGCACTGCATCGAGCCCTGCTAAGGGTAATGCTAATGGGGCGAACTCGACTGGCAGCACCAAGAGAAAGCTGGAGTTTACAGCAAATGTTACGGGCCAGGGGCAGCAGCTTCTGTTAACTAGTGGTATGGGAGAGGATGTACAAAACCAAATGAAACTTGATGGGAAGAGTTTGGAGGCGGAGGGTGAGGATAATGATTCTGCAGGAAGCAAGCGACATAAGGTGGACGAAACACAAACTATGGACTTGGCAACATTGGCGGCCTCCAACAAGGAGGACCGCCAGGCCTAATGTGTACCTTAGCTTGGAACTGCCGGGGTGGGGGGAACCGCCGGAAAGTTCGAGAATTACTGACGTTGTGTCAGTCACATAACCCCAGCCTTGTTTTCCTTTGTGAAACTAGGCAAACGGAGGAGAAAATGGAGAAACTGAGATGGAGATTGGGCCAGAAAGGTTTTGATGGAGTGGGAAGTGATGGGAGAAGTGGGGGTCTAGCTCTCTACTGGCATGAAAACATTCATGTAGAGATCCTAGGCAAGAGCAACAGATACATTGATGTGTGTATTAGAGAACAGCAGAAAGACCCGCCTTGGCAAGTTACCTTTGTGTACGGGGAACCACGGGTCGAGAACCGCCACCTGATGTGGACTCAGCTAGCTACTCTTAAGACTAGCTCTACATTGCCATGGGTGGTCATTGGAGATTATAATGAGGCTTTATGGCAGTATGAACACTGTTCGATGAGGGATAGGCCGGAGCCATAAATGGCGGCCTTTAGGGATGCTCTGACAGTGTGTGAGCTGCGGGATATTGGTTTCATGGGCTTCCCATACACTTTTGACAATCATCAGCAGGGGAACCGAAACGTCCGTGTTAGGCTGGATCGGGCTTGTGCAGATGATGAATGGATAGCGAGGTTTCCGAATGCAGAACTACGACACCTTACGTCGTCAAGATCGGACCACTGCCCATTGTTGTTACAGTTACAACAGCCAGACCCACGGCCGAGAAGTCGAGTTAGAAGGTATGAGATTATGTGGGAAAGAGAAGCGGCTCTACCGGAGATCATCCATAATTCCTGGGAGAAGGTAAAGGAAGGGGGTGATTTGGGTGTGGTGGCAAAGTCCCTTGGGCAAGTGATTGCTGACCTACACGAGTGGAGTAAACAAAAGTTCGGCCACGTCAGGCGTGAACTGGAGAAGCTGAGAGTTGAACTAGCGGAGCTAAATCGTATGGATGCGGATAGGACAACGATCAAGCAGAAGATGGAAAGGATGGATGAGCTGCTGTATCGTGAAGAAATGATGTGGCTTCAAAGATCTCGAGTTGATTGGCTCCGAGAGGGAGATAGGAATACCTGGTATTTTCAGAGAAGGGTTGTTTGGCGTGCAAGAAAGAATCTCATAAGGAAACTTAAGAGAGACGATGGGGTATGGTGCACGGCGCCTACTGATATGGAGCGTATGGCTTCGTCATATTTCAAGGAGATTTATACCAAGGATCCGACCTTGGTGCCGGGGCCAATCCTGGATCTTTTAACTGGTCGAGTCACTGATGCAATGAATGAGATGCTGACTAAGGAATTTTCAGAGAAGGAAATTGGAGATGCTTTGTTTCAGATAGGCCCTTTAAAAGCACCGGGACCAGACGGTCTTCTGGCACGATTTTATCAAAGGAATTGGGCCACTGTAAAGAGTGAAATAGTTGCAGCAGTACAAATTTTCTTCAGAGATGGGGTGATGCCGAACGGAGTAAATGAAACAAGTATAGTTCTAATTCCAAAGAATAGTGAACCTGAAAGTCTGAAGGATTTTAGGCCAATTTCGCTATGCAATGTGATATATAAAATAGTGTCAAAGTGTATGGTGAATAGATTGAGGAATATACTTGATGAAATAATTTCGGAGAGTCAAAGTGCCTTCGTGCCCGGGCGTTTGATCTCGGACAATGCAATTGTGGCCTTTGAAGTGCTGCACTATATCCAGCAAGAACGTAACCCGGAGGTGACAAATTGTGCTTATAAACTAGATCTTTCGAAGGCCTATGACCGGGTAGATTGGAACTTTTTGGAGAATGCTATGAGAAAGATTGGCTTCTCAGAGATGTGGATCCAGTGGGTAATGCAATGTGTGACTACGGTCCGGTTCAGAGTCAACTTCAACGGAAAGCTACTGGACCAATTTGAACCATCTCGAGGATTAAGGCAAGGTGATCCCTTGTCACCGTTTTTGTTTCTGTTTGTTGCTGACTCGTTGTCGAGTTTGATACAGGATGCTGTCATGAACAAAGGGTTAAGGCCAGTGGTCATCTGCCGAACAACGCCCTCGATATCACACCTTCTCTTCGCGGACGACACACTCCTATTTTTTCAGTCATCCGAGGAGCAGGCGGTGATTGTAAAGAGCATTTTGGATAGTTATACTGCAGGAACAGGACAGTTGATAAACCACTCAAAATGCAGTATGATGTTTGCGGATGTGTGCCCGCAGAGCACTAGAGGTAGCATCAAAACCCGCCTTGGAGTGCTAAGTGAACACTTTGAGGATCGTTACCTCGGCCTGCCGGTCCCGGAGGGCAGAATGAATAGAGGAAAATTTCAATCCCTTCAGGCGAGTTTGAGCAGAAGATTTTTTGACTTTGGTGAGAAGCAAGCTTCAAGTGGGGCAAAGGAGACACTAATTAAGTCGATTGCGCAGGCGATTCCGACGTATATGATGAGTGTCTTCAGGTTACCAGCATCAACTTGTGATGAGCTGACTCAGATGATACGGAGCTACTGGTGGGGTTCAGAGAAAGGGAAACGGAGGACACACTGGATTGCATGGGAAAAATTACTACGCCCAAAGAATCAAGGTGGCCTAGGTTTCCGTGATATGAGGTTGTTTAACCAAGCTCTATTAGCTCGTCAAGCTTGGCGATTACTTGATAGACCTGAGAGCCTATGTGCGAGGCTACTTAAGGCGAGATATTACAGACATGGCAATCTAATTGACACTGTTTTCACAGGCAACGCGTCCCCTGTTTGGAGAGGTATCGAGCATGGACTAGAGCTGCTAAAGAAAGGCATGATATGGAGAATTGGCAATGGCCAAAAAGTCAGAGTTTGGAGGGATCCCTGGATACCGCGTGAGGGCTCTTGCAAAGTACTGGGAGAGCGTGGAACATGTAGGTACAGTCGGGTGGCTGATTTCATACTACCAGACGGATCGTGGAATGAAGAACGGCTGAGCCAATACATGATACGAGCTGATATACAAGAGATTGTGAAGATCAAGATATCTCGTAGGGCGGAGGAGGATTTTATTGCTTGGAATATGGAGAAGGATGGGAGGTTTACTGTCAGGAGTGCATACCACCTTGCGGTCACTGAGGTTATTCAGAGCCAGGGTGGGATTTCGACAAGTACAAGACCTGATGGGGACCGGCCTGCTTGGAGAATGTTTTGGAAGATTGAAGTTCCACAAAAAGTGAAGATTTGTGCATGGAAACTGCTAAAGAAAGGACTACCCACACGTCAGGTAATGAAGTCTAAACATATAGAGGTGGCGGAAGAATGTCCGAGATGTAGCCGGGAGACAGAGGACAGTTTTCATGCTGTTGTAGCATGCCCAACCTCTAGTGCTGTATGGGATGCTATGGGGGAAATATGGAAGATACCAGCAAAGGAGACAATAGTGAACACAGGTGACGAGTGGCTATTTGATTTGTTAGTGACGCTAACTGAAGAGGATCGTGCAAAAGTTCTGATGATAATATGGAGGAACTGGCAGCTACGTAATGATGCCATGCATGATAAAGCTGTGCCTCCGGTCGCGGTCACTAGTGGTTTTTTACAAAGCTACATGATCTCTCTAGATCAGATAAAACATGATAAGGGCTACGACATGCTGAAGGGGAAAAGAGACTTGAATCCAGTGGGAGGAGGAGCTCAGCTACGGCAAGAAAAGAGATCTCAGGAGCCTGCACCATGGCCGCCACCTCCGGAGGGCTGGATTGCTCTATCCCTTGATGGCTCTTTTGATGCGGAATCACATACGGCGGGAGCGGCTATGGTGGCGAGGAATAGCAGAGGAGAACACATTTTGTCGGCGTGCTGGTTTATACCACACTGCTCGAGTGCTTTCGAAGCAGAGTGTATGGCAGCCCGAGAAGGAGTCTCCCTGGCAGTCCAGCATTCAACATTGCCTATGGTGATTCAGACGGACTGTGCATCCTTGATTAAGTGCTTGGAGTGTCCGGGGACGGATAGATCGATAGTAGGTCATCTTGTAAATGAGACCAAGGAGTTGATGAGAGAAAGGGAGCTTGTGTGTCGGCACATTGGTCGTCTGCAGAATAGGACTGCAGATCGCCTTGCTTATCTGTCAAGAGTGGAGCACCGCACCGAATTGTGGTTGCAGGGGCCTCCTGATGCTCTTTTGTGCTATCTAGCAGGCGATTGTACAACTATTCCTTAATTAATAAAGCACTCTTTCCAGTCGCAAAAAAAAAATGACAGGTCTACATTGTCTATTTCAACAGGGCGTACCACCCGTGTTGTCGCCTATCCTCCAAATAAAAACGCAAACAGACGGTGGCCACCTGATCGTAATTCATGGAAGAATGGGGGGTGGGGTTCACCTTCAAATACCTAGTTACTTATCTCCAGCGGTGCAAAAGATTTAATCTCCATTCCATCAAACCCGCAGATACACCTTGTGAACATAAACAAATGAAAGACACACACACACACGAAAAAATCAGCCATCATCAGGAAACCGAAACCTCTACAGTTCAAGGTTGCATCTGAAATGAAATTGCAACAGAGAGGAAGCCATGTCAACTAGAGGCTCATAAACATAGCATGATCGGCACGCAATAATGGGAAGTAGTAACAAAATTATTCGTGTGTAGAAAACGGCTCAACATAGCATGATCGGCACGCAATAATGGGAAGTAGTAACAAAATTATTCCTGTGTAGAAAACGGCTCGTTAATAAAGTTGCTTGCATCCGAGCTATGGATTTCGCATCCTGGCAAAGCAGAAGCCAATTAAGTATCACACATTCACTCATCAACAACAACAAAAAATCGAAATCATGAGACTACTCTGCAATAGATGATTGCATAATTATGCAAATGTTCAAAATAAATCTAAAAAAAGTATGCACACTTTTTTTAATACATATTCTTAATTTAGTCCTTGAATTGAGGCTTAACTATTAAAAGCATGTCAGGTGGAGTTAAAAAATACCAGACATTATCTGGAATTATGATCAGTATCACAAAGTGGAGGTTTGACCCCAGGATCACGACTCATGTAGCATGAGTTATTTATAAAGGCTTCCTGCACATAGCAGCATAGTTTCTTCACAATCTCCCAACATGGTTAATTTGAGAGGTCCTCCATCTCTACAAATAATTTTATCTGTAAACAATCATTTCCGAACTGAGCAACAAAAACAATGTAGTGTTTCATTATGAGGCTTCTCGACCTGATATAAGTAATGTCATAGAATACTATTATTAGAAAAGAAGAGATTAAAAAAAAGGGCAGCCCGGTGCACGTAGCTCCCGCTTGCGCAGGGTCCGACCACTTTGGGTCTATAAGTACGTAGTCTTTCCATACATTTCTATAAGAGGTTGTTTCCAGGACTCGAACCCATGACCTTATGGTCACAAGGCAACAACTTTACCGCTACGCCAACACTCCCCTTCAAATATGGATTACTCCGGCTAAATCCAACAACTATGGATTCATCATGCGAAAAATAAGCAAATTTAACACATTGAGTATATTATATAGCCCTAAGGGAACAAATTTACATGATAGTATTAAGGAGCAATATCTTTCCATGCCTCGTGTTGGGCCTGTTCATGCTTATAAACAGGCTGTGCTGGTCAAGGAAAGTACTCACCAGCTCTGAGCAGTCTATTAACCTCTAGGAGCAGAATTCCACCTTAATTATTTTTATCATAATTTATCCAGCTGAGTCCATCGTCTATAGGGAGCATACTCAATTTCGCAGATGGGTTCGTTTCACAGCCTGAATCGCGCCATGCATTCGAGCTAAATGAGCAAACCTGGCATACGTGAAGGCTTATTAGCAAAATTGGTGTTGCATGTGCTTGTAGCAGAGATAAACTCCTAGGATTTTTCCTCTCACTCACCATGTCTAAAACATCCCCTGTGCCGGTGACGTGTAGAATACACCCGTGTGGGGCCTTCTTCCTCCAACACCCCCTTCATCTCTCTTCAGCATCTAGACAAAAAAATATTGGCTGCTGCAGTTTGTTACTTGTCCGAAAAGCCCTGGAAGAATATCACACTTTCGCATGTGTACATAAACAACAATTGAAGTATTTATATTTTTGATGATCCGGACAGCCAGCTATTATCCTGTCAATCTCTGCCCTAATGCATGAGGCCGATACAGAGTAATTGATTAGTTTGCACTTTATCCATGCTACCGATTAGTACATGCTTGTATGCAACGAGAGGATATAAATCCATGCAAAATTTAAACCCAAATGATAACGCCCACAAGTGTGGCATGTTTGCACTTCGTCCACACGCATCGATCTCTGTTGATTTTGTTTTGTCCGAATCTTTACAACGTTTCACGATTTTTGTGTGCCACATAGGCACCATCGTGTGTGTGGGCGTTGAAGAGTTCGCCCACACGACCCGCAGCGCACGGTTGCCAGCTGCGCCGTGGGGGCGAACCAGTTTTTGCCCACACAGTCACCACCTAGTCCGCGCGCGTGTGAGCAAACTGTTCTTCGCCCACACGACGCTCGTACGTTGCTAGATGGCAACTACAGTTGCGCGTACCTGGTAACTAGGTAAACACACATGGCAACTATGATTCGTTGCTAGATGGCAACTGCAGTTGCGCGTACGTGGCAACCAGGTAAACACACATGGCAACTATGATTAACCATACATGGTAACTATGATTGGACCACATGTGGCAATTAGGTAAACACACATGACAACTATTGTTTGACCACATGTGACAAGTAGTTAACCACACATGGCAACTATGGTTTGATTATACGCGGCAACTGCTATAAATTAGACATGGCAACTATAGTTAACCAAAACAGAGAGATTTGCCATGCTTTTACAACTACATTTGTCATCCCGGGTAACTAAAGTTTCCATCCCCGGGTAACTAAAGTGTCATCCCGCGGGTAACTAACGTAGCTGCGCCAGGACGTGTAGGCAGATTTGCTTCGTGCCACATGCGTGGGGTGGGGATGAGTAATACTTGTTGGGTGTGTGACACGAAGTAGCTGCGCCCACACGTGTGGGCAGTTCTAATGTTCGCCCACACATGACCCGTGTGGGCTGCCTCCGGCATACGTCACACATGGTGTGTGGGCGGATGTCTAATATGCCACACGTGTGGTGAATATGGGGACCCAATTTAAATTAGTCATAATTATATTATACATAAATTCTTAAATACCCTCATAAGAACCCATCTGATAATCAGGCGGATAGTGTATTAAAAATGGAAGACCGGTACAAGAGTGAGATCGATCCAGCTGCCATAGCACGTGAAACTAAATAACACAGCTGCAACGTACTGAAGGACCCGAACGCTCTATCTTCCTCATGCTTGTTCTTCTTCCTCCCAAAGAGTTACCTTACATGCTACGGATCACCAACCGCAAGATAATGCATACAAATTGGAGGTTATTTTTGTTGCCGGAAGCGCGTCGACGTTGCAAGGGCGGTAAGGGAATGCTGCTTTGATGCAATAAGCATATGAGTGAGGGTTTTTCACAACCCGATGTTCTAAAGATTGCATTCTCGAGGTCCTAACACTAATGAATATGGCTGGCCACAACACTTGTTTGTGGCGCGTCATTTCTCTTCAACACCAGCACTAATATTTTTAAATATTGTTGACGTTGGCTAAATTCGAATGTCATAGCTATTTACTTAGTGCTGACGTTGCACATTAGGACCACGCCAGCACTAGTCCATTTTAACAGCCCTCCCCAGTTAAAAAAAAACTTATCCCTTTTCATTCTCACTCTCGATCCCCAGCGCCACCCGTCCTCCTCTCGATCCCCGATGCCGCCCCGCTCGACGCCGCCGCCCCGCCCGACGCCGCCCGTCGCCACCCGCACACCTGCTCGCCCCCGAGCACCTCCGCTGTAAGTCTGGCGCCCTTCCCTCTCTCCTTTTCCTCTCTCTCTCTCTGTCTTTGTGTGTGTCGGTAGCCTCCCTCATTTTGCTTAGGGTTAGGGTGAGGTAATGCTTAGGGTTAGGCATGTAATTAACTGAAGTAGACCCAGAGATTGGATGGCCATCTTAGGTAATGTATTAGCAGAAATGTAGGTAATGTTCTAATCCTTGCAGATTAACTAATAAAATAACAGACTTGTGGATTAACAAATCTTTGCAAATCATCCGTTGGCTCGCTTGCAAATCAGGGCACACACCCAAAAAAGGTAAGCCAGCTTTCCCCTTGCCAGCTGTCATACGTAAAAAAGGAAAGGCATCCCCACCCGTTGGCTCGTTTGCAGGCATGTTAACTACAAAATTCCTCTCTGATGCCTAAAGTTTTGCACTCAACGTCCTAAAGTTTTGTTTTTCTTACAATCAAGGCCAAAATTTTGCATTTAACACCCTAAAGTTTTGTTTTTTTATAAACAAGGCCAAAATTTTAACAAGTCGGGGGATCTTTCATTAGAAATTTTGATAGCATAACGCGTTGCAAAAAATCACATGCACGACGACACTGTTGTTTCTTATTTCACACACACGGGAAACACCACAACCCCTTACAACAACTCGGATACCAGTCGTGCGTGGCAAAAATTTAGACATCGGCTCATTCCTGCACCCCGCGGCGCGTCGTGGCGAGGCGGGCGGCGGAGGAGGAGCGCGCGTGAATTTCTGTCTTGTTCTCATCCTCATACATGTGGAGAAACAACCTCCCTTATATGGAGGTCTAACTCCTACTACATAAGCGGTATGGGACTAAACTTTAGCCCCACCTCTTGCCTTGTATGAATGGGCTAAGTGGGCCTTTTGGATTTATTAGGAATTCTGAAAAATGCTATTAGGCTGGCCCATAAATAGACTAAATTCCAGCAGATGATTCTGGTGTCAAACTTGCATTTGGCGTAGGGTTAGTATGTGTCTCCCCCCCCCCCCCCCCCCCCCCACCCCCCCACAAGTGACATGATCTTCTTTGTTGTATTATTTTTCTCATTCTACAATTACTCCTATCAACCACGATTGATGTATTTGGATAATAATATAGAAATGAACTGGTCAACTAACTCGCCAAGATTTGAGTGCATGCCTCAACATCGTACAGACGTTACGTTTGGCCACGCGTCGACTCGAAGAGGCGTCGGTGAGTCGGTTCTTGCGGAACCACGCAGGTTCCCGCGTGCAATCGCGCAAACTTCCCGCTCGGCTCGGCGAAATTCCCTAAAATCCCAATGTTTGTTGGCCTGTTATATAAACCCCAGTATTTGTCGGCCTGTTATATCTAGTTTGCTTCTCCTCCAATCGTCAATGACATCGGTCCATCGTCGATGCTTAAGCACTCCGCAGAGGACAGCTCCAGCTGGAAGACTGCACCGCGTCGACAGCGCAGTCCCCGAAAACGTGTAGTGTGTGTGGCGTCCCTGTTGGGTGTGCGCACGTCACCCACCACGCGCTCCGTCACCGTTGCCCGAAGGCAGCTGCTGCGGTGGTGGCCGCCTTGGCCGCCACCACACCGTCGTCCTCCTTGGCCGCCACCCCACCGTCCACCGCCAGGGTCCTCACACTAGTAGAAAACGGCCCATTTGTCCCGGTTTCAGAGGCCCATTTGTCCCGGTTTTGGAACCGGGACTAAAGCCCAAAACCTTTAGTCCCGGTTCGCTTACGAACCGGGACCAAAGGGGCTCCACGTGGCCGCTGTGGGAGCCCAGGCAGGAGGACCTTTAGTCCCAGTTGGTAACACCAACCGGGACCAAAAGGCGGCCACGCGTCAGCAGCTCGCAGGCGCAGGGGGTTTTGTTTTTTTTTTGGAAGGGGGGGTTTTGGGGTTTTGGAGGGTTAATTTAGGGGTTTCATATTGTGTTAGCGAGCTAATAGAGAGAAGTGACCTCTCTTTTTCCGTGCTTGGTCGACGCTAGCTACTACACATATAGAGAGAACTCGACGCTAGCTAGTAAGCAAATAAAGGAAACCATTAATTACATAAGATCGTCATGAACATATATAGAGAGAAGTGACATCTCTTTCTTCGTGCTTGGTCGAACAACAAGTTTTCGTATATCTATCCGACGCTGCTACATATGTACAATATATAGCATCCCTTACAACCATTTCAATTTCACATGGTATTCTCCGTGTTCAGGTATGACGTGGTCAAGAAAGAATCCCGCCAATTCCTCTTGAATTGTTCGTATGCGATCATGTGGTAGGATTTCATCCCGCATCTCCTAGATCTAATTTAAAGAAGGGGGTCAATACATATATATGAACGAAACTCAACACAATTGATGGTAATATATAAAATAAAATTGTGAATATTGTTTACGTACTTCAAATTGTTTCTCAGCGGAGGCCCGTTCAGAGGTATAGTAGCGAATGAACTCGCATACGTAGTATCCACATAAATGAGTGTTGGGTGCCTACAACAAGCACTTTACGAGAATAGAGTTCAATCAAACTGATAAGCAAGCATGATAATTGTATTGATGAAACTAGAATCAATGAGAGATGTGCGGAACTAGCTAGTACTACTTACTTTGGGGTGTGTAAATCGCAACTCATTCTTCAGACCCGGAACCATAGCGGTGAACGTTTTCCAAACCCTGACAGGCAAAGAAAATAATTACTTGATATCAGGAAATGAACGAAAGTGGCCGATATGGTCCCGGTATTGATTGAACTTACTTCTGAAGCATTGCAGTCATGTTCGCATAATACTTGGGATCTTTACGGAGCGAGTCTAAGACAGTTACTAATGCCCCGTCAAGGTTAATGGATAGCAGAATATAGTGAAAGCTGCGCACGCATAACTCATCAATGTTAAGAGTATTTCCCTTTTGTTTTGATGTCTAAGGAACGTTTCTAGCAAGTTGTTCTCGGTATCTTTGGCCTCCTTTCGTACCGACCATTCATTTACGGTATTTGGGCTAATGAACCCAACGTCGAAGATTCCTGTTTTTTTGCATTCGACCATCTTCAATCTGCATAATATAGTGAGGATAATTATATATACATGCAATGAACGAGCTGAGCTAGAGACTTAATTATAGAAGTAATACTTACAGACAGTAGCAAGTCATGAGTTGTTTGTCGAGGGCCTTTTGATTGTATAATTGAAATAACTCCACAAATTCAACAGGCAGCAGGTCGACTCCAGGGAAGTCATGCTTTTTTTTAATTCTGACAAACAAACTGTCTTTCCCAGACTTCCTGCAGGTTTCCATGTACCAGTCATGCAATTTTTTGCATCATCGTTGTTAGATGAGGATGATCAGGTTTGACGAGAGGCTTCCCGTGCTCGTATCTAAAGACGTCTACTACCTCAGCCGTTTCAAACTGTACATCATCGGGCAGGTAATCATCAAGAGTGGTACCGGGCAGTAGCACCGGATGATTAGCGATATCGCTAGACACCTTGAGCGGGGGGCACGATTGCTTCTCCTGTTCGCCGAGCTGGGGAATTGTTTTTCCACTTCTTCGTTTTTTTGCACTTGCAGCACTGGAAGTACTTCCCGACTGCTGCGCTTCAGCATGTGTCTTAGTAATTATGCGGTCATAGTTGGAATCCGGCGGAGGCGGTGGTGGTCGCTTCAGGGCATTGATAGTGCGCTTCACTTTCACCGGATCTACCTTATCATTCGGAGGTGGAGTTTTCTTTGCAAAATGGTCCCTCAGTTGGGCACGACATATGTCCTCGTTTTCCTGCTTGGTCCTCTCATATGGTAACTTTTCCAGAGGCTTGAGAGATGGACCGTATCTGAATTGCCTCCCGCCTCTGCTTGTACTGCTAGCCGCCGGAGCGGCGGCGTCTCTCTTCCGTCGTTGCTGACGAGGCGGAGAAATCTGACGCGCCGGAGGAGCCGGAGCGGCGGCGTCTGTCTTCCGCCGTTGCCGACGAGGCCGAGGAGGAGGCGGACTGCTCCGACGCGCCGGAGTAGGCGAAGGAGGAGGCAGAGTGCCCTCACGCGTCGGAGGAGCCGGAGAAGGAGGCGGAGTGCCCTGATCACTCGCCGGAGGAGGAGGAGGAGGAGGAGGCGGAGTGCCCTGACTCGCCGGAGGAGGAGGCGGAGGCGTCCAGTTTGGAAGCTTGATGTACTCCTTCTGCCATAGACATGTACTCCTCAGAGCACGAACCAGCCGATTCTCCCCTTTACCTGTAGAGTGGTCAAGCTCGAGCTCCTCAAATCCCTCCATTACTTCATCCACCATCACAACAGCATAGCCATGTGGAATCGGAAGGCAGTGAAAAGTTCCGTTGGGTTGAGGAGGTGCAACAGAGCCGACAGCCATCTTGAAAGTGAGGTTCCGGTATTTCGTCATAAGCTCGCAATGTTGAGCCTCTGTGATAGTATCCACGAGGTAGCTAGGAGCCGTGAAGTCAGGCTGAACGGGCTCCGTGGAAGCCATGCTGCTTCTCCGCTGAGATGGCGGGGTAGATTCTGGGGTAGCTTCGTGCCGCTCAGATGGTTGGCCGGCAGCTCGCTGGCTCTCAAGTTCCTCTAGCTTTTGTAGTCTTGCACTAATCTTCTGCATGTCGCTCAGCTCCGCTTTCCTCTTTCTCTCCCGGCTTCTGTAACCGCCTGCGTCGGGAAACCCAACCTTCCACGGAACGGAGCCTGGTGTGGCTCGTGTTCGTCCAGGGTGCTCAGCATTCCCTAGGGCCTCAGTCAGCTCGTCGTTCTCTCTGTCGGGAATGAACGTCCCTTCCTGCGCTGCGGTGATATACTTCTGAAGCTTCGTGACGGGTATTGCAAGTTGCTCGTCCGTCCAACGGCACTTCCCTGTTTCAGGGTCCAAAGTTCCCCCAACCCCGAAGAACCAAGTCCTTTAACGGTCTGGCCAGTTCAATGTCTGTGGTACGACCCCTTTAGCACTCAGGTCATTCTCAGCTTTGTCCCACAAAGGCCGGGCTTTGAGGTAGCCACCTGACCCCGTGGATGGTGATACTGCTTCTTTGCAGCGTTGTTCTTGTTTGTCTCTGACATTTTCTTACTCTTGTCCGATGTCTTGTAGGCCACAAATGCGGGCCAGTGATCTCTTATCTTCTCAAATCGGCCGATGAATTCTGGAGTCTCCCCTTTGTCGACAAACTTTGATTTCAACTCTTTCTTCCACCTCCTGAATAGATCTGCCATCTTCTTAAGAGCACACGCCTTGACCAGTGGCTCTATAACTGGCTTATTCGGATCCTCCTCTGGCGGTAGGGTGAAATTTGTCTTCACCGCGGTCCAAAGATCATCTTTCTGTCTATCGGTGACATAATCACCTTCAGGGACGTCGTCGTCCTTAGGCTTATTCCATTGCTTGATGCTGATCGGGATGTTGCCCCTAACAATAACTCCGCACTGAGCAGCAAATGCGTCCTTGGTCCGCTTGGGTTCAATCGGTAGGCCATCGTCCACGAGTGCTGTGATCGTGAACCTTTCATCCTTGCGCAACCTTCTCTTCGGGCCTCGTCTCGTTACCGAAGTTTGGCTCGATCCGGAGGGCTATAAAAGAAGAAAGAAGAGTTAATATATGTACATACCAAAACAATTAATGCATCAATTAGCTAGTCAGCACATGCTTAATTAATATATATACCTCGCCGGACTTTGCAACAGCTCCCTCCTCCGTTCGGTCACCGGAGCCGTCATCATGGTCTCCTTCTTCCTCCGGCATTCGGTCACCGGAGCCATCATGATCATGTCCTTCCTCCTCCATTGTTCGAGCACCGGAGCCGTCATCCTCTCGTTCCAGACCATCGGTGTCGTTGAGATACGACAAGACATCACGTCCGGCGAGGATTATGTCCCCCAACACCTGTTCTGATTCCAAGTCTCTTTGATCCATAGTTTCTGCAAATATTACAACATGGCAATTAATATACAAACATGAATGTCCGACGTCCGGACCGCCTCTCTCATGAATGTCCGACGTCTGGACCGCCTCTCTCATGAATGTCAAACAAGGGATTCTCTTAACCTTTAAGGGATTTAACAAAATGGCGCCATTCTGAATGTGCAGAAAATGGTCCATATTTTTCCTGATCTCATCTACCCTTCTATATGTCACGTTGTCTAGTGTCAAAGGATTCAAGAAAACCAAGGCTTCATCATTAGCCGGAAGTAACAGGCGCATAATGGTACGAAGCTCTCCAAAATTGTTTTGGAACGGAGTCCCGGATAGGATAATTAATTAGCTTTTTGGTGCGAAGTTCAGCAAGAGCCTTCCGAATATCGCTATTTGGAAGGCCTTTGCTGAAATTCGTACCAAAAAGCGAATTATTCTATCCGGGACTCCGTTCCAAAACAACTTTGAAGAGCTTCGTAGCATCATACGCATGTTACTTCCGGCTAATGATGAAGTCATGGATTTCTTCAATACTTTGACAGACAACGTGACATATAGAAGAATATATATATAGATGAGATCAGAAAAAAATTGGATCAACTTGTGCACATCCATAATGGGGGCATTCTTGATAAATCTATGTTACCGGAGTTTTCTTCATTTAACTTGGTAAATTTGGGTGGCCTCGACAACGCTTCTAGGGTTTGGGGTGGCCTCGACAACACTTCTAGGGTTTGGGGTGGCCTCGACAACGCTTTTTCAGTCCCGGTTTGGCGAGAGGGGGTTGATCGATCGACGTCCCCCCTCATGTTGGAGAGTAACCGGAGTTTTCTATGAACAAAAAAAATACTACCTATCACATCTCAGTCCCGGTTTGGGTGGACTCGACCCCATGTTGAAGAGTTACCGGAGTTTTCTATGAACAAAAAAAATACTACCTATCACATCTCAGTCCCGGTTTGGGTGGAGTCGAGAGTTTTCTATGAAAAAACATACATTTTCTTTGCATATTCTTTGCATATGAAAAAACATACATTTTCTTTTTTTCTTAAATGTAAGTTTTGCATATATATATGAATATACATACACAATTTTTTTCTAAAAATGCACATATGAACATATACAAAGAACATATACAAAGAACATACATACATAAAACTTTTCTAAAAATGTAACTTTTGCATATATGAACATATACAGAGAACATACATACATACATTTTTCTAAAAATGCAAAAAAAATCATCATATGAACAAAAAAAATTATATGAACAAAAAAAAAAGCATACATCATATATCATCAACATCATCATATCTATCATCAACATCATCTAGCTAACAATCATCAACATCATCATATCTAACAATCATATGAACAAAAAAATGTATATGAACAGGGGAGGAGGACAGGGAGGAAAGGGGGCCGGCTGGACCGTAGCTCGGGGCACGGTGACGGTGTCGGGGGCAGGGGCGCGGCGACGGCGTCGGGCGCGTCGGCGAGGGCTCGGGGCAGGGGCGCGGCGACGGCGTCGGGGGCGTCGGGCGCGGCGACGGCATCGGGGGCGTCGGGGGAGGCGACGGCGACGCCAACGATGGGGCAGGGGCGATGACGGTGTCGGGGGCAGCGACGGCGAGGGCTCGAGGCAGGGGCGCGGCGACGGCGTCGGCGTCGGGGGCAGGGGCGCGGCGACGGTGTCGGGGGCGTCGGGGGCGGCGACGACGACGCCAACGATGGGGCAGGGGCGACGACGGCATCGGGGGCAGCGACGGCGACGGCGGGGCAGGGGCAGCCTGGCGGCGTCGTCGGAGAGATCGAAGAACTGAATGGAAATTTTCACAAGTGCTGCTTATATACACGAAGCACACCAACCGGGACCAATGCACCCCTTTAGTCCCGGTTGGTGCCACCAACCGGGACCAAAGGTCCCTGTTTCCCGCCCTTTGGTCCCGGTTGGTGGCACCAACCGGGACTAAAGGGGTGCATTGGTCCCGGTTGGTGCCACCAACCGGGACCAAAGGGTGGTGCTGCCCGAGGCCAAATTTTTAGTCCCACCTCGCTAGCTGAGAGAGCTCGAGAGTGGTTTATAAGCGCTGATGCGCACACCCTCTCGAGCTCCTCTCAACTGCAGGCTTCCGGGCCTAATCTGTCACTGCCTCTGGGACTACTGGGCCTTCGGCGGGCCTGAATCCTGGCCCAACAAGCTGGTTGGGTTTCTAGTCGTATTCAGGCCGTGGTGGCCCAATAGGTGGCATTTTTTTAAAACAAATCCAGTTTTTTTTTTGTTTTTTGCTTTATTTATTTTATTTTGTTCCTACTTACTGTTTTTCAGTGATTCTTTTTGCTTTTAGGTCACAAAAATTATAAACTTTCTGTTAGTGCCATTAGTTTTCAAATTTGAATAATTTAAATTTGAATTTTTTGAAATTTGTGTGAATCACTAGTTTGTGAATAACTTTACAAAAAATGGATTTTTGAGTGATTCTTTTTCCTGCTATTTAATATTACTGTGTTTTATCATTATATTCAATTTGGTAAGTTTTAGGTTATTTTAAATTTCTGTTTTAATCAAAAACAGATTTGGTTATTTTAGTTTGCTATTAAAGTTTCTAACAAAAAAATTCTTTATGAAAATTCTTTTTGCTATTAATGTTTTGAACAAAAAATACTTTGATAATTTTAGCTTCATAAATTTTATATAATTTTAGTTTCAAAAATACTAGAGATTTATAAAAGCTTTTTATTTGATTCCTTTTGCTATTAGAGTTTTATAAAAGCTTTTTAGTTGATTCTTTTTGCTATTGAAGAATATTATAGTTTTGTTTTAGTTGATTATAACAGAATATTTTAATTGATTATTTTTAGTTCATTCTTTTTGCTATTAGAGTTTCATAAAAGTTTTCTAGTTCATTCTTTTTGCTATTAGTTCATTCTTTGAGCTAAATGACCCTGAAATTGAAAAGCACTACAAATGAACTCTGAAAAGGTTGAAAGTTGGCATGGTATCATCATTTCACCCACATAGCACGGCAAAAACAGGATGCACTTCGTGTACAAAATGGACAATCTCTTTCGAAGTATCAGGGTTTCGGACGAAAACTCATCTCTGTTACAAAGGGATTTCATTTTTTTGAACTTATTTGAACTCCAGACTTTTTGTGTGTTCAAAATGCACCATTCAAAGCCACATCATCAATTTTCAACCCTTTCTGACTTCATTTGGTATTTTTCATACATTTACTGAATTTTTTTGAGCTAAATGACCGTGAAATTGAAAAGCACTACAAATGAACTCTGAAAAGGTTGAAAGTTGGCATGGTATCATCATTTCACCCACATAGCATGTGCTAAAAAGTTGAGAGGGTTACGGCAAAAACTGGATGCACTTCGTGTACAAAATGGACAATCTCTTTCGAAGTATCAGGGTTTCATACGAAAACTAATCTGTTACAAAAGGCATTTCATTTCTTCACATGTAACTGCAGTGATATTCTAGATCAAAGGCATCATCATACTAGTTGTGGAGAGAAAGTCTTCACTTTTTCTTCGCTTGTGTCCTTTGCTTATTGCGCCGTAACCATGGATAATCTTCATCGTTTAACAGGGTGCTTGGGTCAGCCTTGACTTTGAAGGGAGGAATTTCATGAAACTTTTCATAATCTTCAGACATGTTTGTCTTGCCCTCCAATCCCACGATGTCTCTTTTTCCTGAAAGAACTATGTGGCACTTTGGCTCATCGTATGATGTATTCGCTTCCTTATCTATTCATTTTCTCGGTTTGGTAGACATGTCATTCACATAGAAAACATGCGCCACATCATTGGCTAGGACGAATGGTTCGTCTGTGTATCCAAGATTGTTCA
This sequence comes from Elymus sibiricus, assembly GCA_039707655.1. Classification (NCBI taxonomy): domain Eukaryota; kingdom Viridiplantae; phylum Streptophyta; class Magnoliopsida; order Poales; family Poaceae; genus Elymus; species Elymus sibiricus. The sequence goes on along the minus strand of CM077673.1, from coordinate 425,782,887 downwards.
GATCCACTGTTGTCATTCCGTACTGCGGGTCTTCCTGTACCCCGCCTCCTGACAGATTGACCCATTTGCACTGAAACAAAGGGACATTCAAATCATGTCCATAGTCAAGTTCCCATATGTCCACTATGTAACCATAATATGTGTCCTTTCCCCTCTTGGTTGCTGCATCAAAGCGGACACCGCTGTTTTGGTTGGTGCTCTTTTGATCTTGGGCGATCATGTAAAATGTATTCCCATTTATCTCGTACCCTTTGTAAGTTAATACAGTCGAAGATGGTCCCCTGGCCAACGAGTACAGCTCATCAGAAACAGTGTTGTCACCCATGAGACGTGTTTGCAACCAACTGCCGAAAGTCCTGATGTGTTCATATGTAATCCAGTCGTCACACTGCTCCGGGTGTTTGGAGCGCAGAATATTCTTGTGTTCATCGACATACGGGGTCACCAAGGTAGAATTCTGTAGAACTATGTAGTGTGCTTGAGACCAAGAATGCCCGTCCCTACATATTATTGAGTCCGCTCCTAGCGTGCCTTTTCTAGTCAGTCTCCCCTCATACCGCGATTGAGGGAGACCAATCTTCTTAAGGTCAGGAATGAAGTCAACACAAAACCCAATGACATCCTCTGTTTGATGGCCCATGGAGATGCTTGCTTCTGGCCTAGCGCGGTTACGAACATATTTCTTTAAGACTCCCATGAACCTCTCAAAGGGGAACATATTGTGTAGAAATACAAGTCCCAGAACGACAATCTCGTCGACTAGATGAACTAGGACGTGCGTCATGATATTGAAGAAGGATGGTGGGACCACCAGCTCGAAACTAACAAGACATTGCACCAAATCACTCCTTAACCTTGGCAGGATTTCTGGATCGATCACCTTCTGAGAGATTGCATTGAGGAATGCACATAGCTTCACAATGGCTAATCGAACGTTTTCCGGTAGAAGCCCCCTCAATGCAACCGGAAGCAGTTGCGTCATAATCACGTGGCAGTCATGAGACTTTAGGTTCAGGAACTTTTTCTCTGCCATATTTATTATTCCCTTTATATTCGACGAGAAGCCAGACGGGACCTTCATACTGAGCAGGCATTCAAAGAAGATTTCCTTCTCTTCTTTGGTAAGAGCGTAGCTGGCAGGACCTTCATACTGCTTTGGATGCATGCCGTCTTTTTCATGCACACGTTGATGTTCCTCCCGTGCCTCCGGTGTATCTTTTGTCTTCTCATACACTCCCAAGAAGCCTAGCAGGTTCACGCAAAGATTCTTCGTCACGTGCATCACGTCGATTGCAGAGCGGACCTCTAGGTCTTTCCAATAGGGTAGGTCCCAAAATATAGATTTCTTCTTCCACATGGGTGCGCGTCCCGCATCGTCAGTCGGAACAGATAGTCCGCCAGGACCCTTTCCAAATATTACATGTAAATCATTGACCATATCAAGTATGTGATCACCAGTACGGAGGGCGGGCTTCTTCCGGTGATCTGCCTCACCTTTGAAATGCTTTCCTTTCTTTCGACATTGATGGTTGGTCGGAAGAAATCGACGATGCCCCAGGTACACATTCTTCCTGCATTTGTCCAAATATATACTGTCGGTGTCATCTAAACAGTGTGTGGATGCGTGGTATCCCTTGTTTGTCTGTCCTGAAAGGTTACTGAGAGCAGGCCAATCGTTGATGGTTACAAACAACAACACATGTAGGTCAAATTCCTCTTGTTCGTTCTCATCCCACACACGTACACCTCTTCCATTCCATAGCTGTAAAAGTTCATCAACTAATGGCCTTAGGTACACATCAATGTCATTGCCGGGTTGCTTAGGGCCTTGGATGAGCACTGACATCATAATGAACTTCCGCTTCATGCACAACCAAGGAGGAAGGTTATACATACATAGAGTCACAGGCCATGTGCTATGCTTGCTGCTCTGCTCCCCAAAAGGATTAACGCCATCTGCACTTAAACCAAACCATACGTTCCTCGGGTCACCTGTAAAGTCGCTCCACTTTCTCTCGATCTTTCTCCACTGCGACCCGTCAGCGGGTGCTCTCAACTTCCCGTCTTTCATACGGTCTTTTATGTGCCATTGCATCAACTCGGCATGCTTTTTGTTTCTGAACAGACGTTTCAATCGTGGTATTATAGGAGCATACCACATCACCTTGGCAGGAACCCTCTTCCCGGTGCGCTGGCCATCAACATCACCAGGGTCATCTCTTGTGATCTTATACCGCAATGCACCGCATACCGGGCATGCGTTCAAATCCTCGTACGCACCGCGGTAGAGGATGCAGTCATTAGGGCATGCATGTATCTTCTGCACCTCCAATCCTAGAGGGCATATAACCTTCTTTGCTTCGTACGTACTGCCGGGCAATTCGTTATCCTTTGGAAGCTTCTTCTTCATTATTTTCAGTAGCGAACTAAATCCCTTGTCAGATACACCATTGTCTGCCTTCCATTGCAGCAATTCCAGTGTGGTACCGAGCTTTCTGTTGTCATCTTCGTAATTTGGGTACAACCCTTTTTTGTGATCGTCTAACATGCGATCGAACTTCAACTTCTCCCTTTCACTTTCGCATTCTCTCTGTGCATCAACAATGACCCGGCGAAGATCATCATCGGGCACATCGTCTGGTTCCTCTTGATCTTCAGCTTCCCCCATTGCAGCATCACCGTATTCAGGGGGCGGGTAGTTGTCATCATCCTCTTCTTCTTCGTTGTCTTCCATCATAACCCCTCTTTCTCCATGCTTGGTCCAAACATTATAGTGTGGCATAAAACCCTTCTCAAGCAGGTGGAAGTGAAGGGTTTTAGAGTTGGAGAAAGCCTTCGTATTCTCACAGACAGTACATGGACAATACATAAAACCATTCTGCTTGTTTTTCTCAGCCGCTTCGAGAAAATTATGCAAATCCTTAATATACTCGGAGGTGCGTCGGTCACCGTACATCCATTGCCGGTTCATCTGCGTGCATTATATAGTTCTCATTATTGAACAACATATAACTCTCTAGAGCATCTAATTAAAACATACATTGAAACTATGTAAAAAAATTATATGCAACAACAAATGCGATCATAACCGCAACTAAGGTACCAATTGATCCAACGACATAATGATATCAAGCCTCAGTATGAATGGCATATTTTCTAATCTTTCTAATCTTCAAGCGCATTGCATCCATCTTGATCTTGTGATCGTCGACGACATCGGCAACATGCAACTCCAACTTCATCTTATCCTCTTGAACTCTTTGTAATTTTTCTTTCAAGTAATTGTTTTCTTTTTCAACCAAATTTAACTTCTCGACAAGAATTTCTATGTCGGTTGGAATTTCCGGTTCACATACCTCCTAGATTAAAAAATCTATGTCACGTTGGTCGGCATAATTGTCATAAACACTAAATAAAACAAATAGTTATCAAAGATAATATATACCACATCCGAATCATAGACAGGATGAGGGCCGACGGAGGCGGATACCAAAACCATCGCACTATATAAGAACAAACAATAATAAAAGTAAGAAAGTTACACAAGTATCTATCTAAATCATACAAGTAAGAACTTTTTTCTTTTAGAAAGAAGATAAGAAGAAGAGGCTAACCACGGTGGTGCCGCCGCCGAGATGGGCGCGGGCGATCGACGGCGGTGAGGACGGGGACGGGACAGGACGGACCGCCAAACCTAGACAAATCTTGAGGAAAATGGAGCTTGGACAAGGTGCTTCCAGAGGAGAAAGCTTAAGTGTGGCTCGGGCATTTCATCGAACACCTCACGTGCATAGGAGGTGAGCTAGAGCACCACAAAGCTCTCCCACGGCCGGCCAAAAAAACAGAGCAGTGCACTGCTCTCCTCGCGGGCAGGGGGGTATATATAGGCCAACCATTGGTCCCGGTTTGTGGTTGGAACCGGGACTAAAGGACAACATTTGGTCCCGGTTCCAGCCACAAACCGGGACCAATGGTTGTGGGCCAGGAGCGAGGCCCATTGGTCCCGGTTCGTGTCTGGAACCGGGACCAAAGGGGTCAGACGAACCGGGACCAATGGCCCACGAGGCCCGGCCGGCGCCCTGGCCTCACGAACCGGGACCGATGCCCCCATGGGTCCCGGTTCGTGAGTGAACCGGGATTAATGGGCTTTTCAGGGCTGGACCAAAGCCCTGTTTTCTACTAGTGTCACCAGCTCCGCCACCGCGGCCCAAAGGCAGGAGGTGGAGGCCGTCAAAGGCCAACCGCTCGGCTTTTGCGTCAGCGACCTTGAGCGCTACATCAACTTCCTAGAGGAGGAGGAGGAGGAGTGTGAGGTCATGCTGCAAAGAAGCTCGGCGCCGCCGTGGCCGCAGCAGAAGCCGTAACAGTCATGCGGAATGCGGAGATCTATGCCGAGTCCCGCAGCTTCGACGAGGCACGGCAAGAGCGGCGGAGGGCAGCAGCGGCAGGCGACGGATTCAACTCCTTAAGCTCGTCGGTAGGCTCCTCCTCTTCTGCCTCTTACTGAGCGCGCTCGACAGAGGTGAGGATACCGAAAGTAGTACAAAGTCACTCCGTAGTAGTATTTAGGGCTATTTTGGTCGGTTCATCTAACTATAGATATGGTTGAACTGTACCGCGTACTTTAAATTAGCTAGTATATATAGTTGACTTACTATTTCAGTATGTGGTTGGCGATGGCAACAATTGGGGAAAAAATTGTTCAGTTCAACTGTGGAGTTAAACTGTTTTGTATAAAGAACGATTGCTTAATCAAAGCAATCTATGAATGAAATATATGTTTAGTGAATTTCAAGAATGGAACCTGCAGTTCCCTTTAGGTATGTTTCGCACGTGGCAGAGCACGGACGGGGCCTGGTCACGGTGTTTTACAATGGAGCCCCAACACCAGCACGCCATGCTTCTCTTTGCCGATGTGAGATGTGCATGTAAAGCCTTTTCTTTTCGATTTTGGACGTAGAAGAAGCTCTCTTTTTTTGGCCAAGGAGAAACAAGCTTCACATTGGTCCTACCAAGTAGGGCTTTCGCGAAGTGAAGAGCGGGAAGTATCTGCTATTGTGGGCCGCACGGAAGTCTGTTCTCGGGTTTCTGCTTGGCCCAAACTTGCTGGTGGGCTCGTGCGAGGTAACCACACGATCGCATGGCGTTGAGACCCCCCGTACCATGACTGTAACTGTACAACCAACGGCAACGCGAAGCAGCACATGCTCTCGCTATCGTCAACGACCCGTGCGTTCCAATGAAAATCAGGGGCCAAAAATTTATTGGCTTCACCTCTCACGCGCGACACAAACGTCTGGCACCATCACACTCGTACGTCCAACTGCAACAAGGAAACATTTAGTGGGAGGAGACGTTTCCGTCGACAACGAGACGTCTTTATTAACTCCGTCTATCTCAAGATGATATGCCGGTTTAGATTCTCAAAGGTGCTGATAAAAAAAGGATGTGTGTTCATAGGAATAAATGTATGCGCGTATATATAAACGTGTACCATGTTAAGAAGAAAAACCACAGCAGGATATCAAATAAACAATTGGTACGTGCAACACTCCCAATTAAGACGTGGCCGACCTGGCGGATCAGAGGAATACAAATGAGATCGCGCCGGATCGGGAGAGAACCGCGACACACATGGCAGTGCGAGGAGTAAGCGACATGGGACTTCATTAGGGCAGGGGCCATGCGGATTAAACACCGTCTAATCCCGGACTGGTATATATACACTAGCACAAAAATTACTATCTCCAATTTTAATTTCTTGTTTTTTAACTAGCCCCTTTGTTCGAACGTCCAAAAGAAAAAGAAAAAAACAGAGGGGTCAGAGGAAAGTGCATCACAGATTCACTGCCTCAAGAAAGCCACCAGACGAACTTGAAACAAAATGATAATACGAAACAAATTCAATTTTGTGAATCGTAATGCAGAATAGTCAATTGTGTTGAAATATGAGATGGGCTTAGGGCCCATAAGACAATTTCAGAAAAATTTCTAAGGGCTCATGTAGGTGGCATGACAAGGGGGTCGGAAGTTTAGTCCCACCTTGCTAGTGAAGAGAGAGTTGGACCTCCTTATAAGGGTCTTTCTTCTACATGCTATTGAAGCATGAGAAGATAAGAGGCCCTCGCACACTCCGAGCAGGCCTCCGAAACCCCCACTGGCCAATTGGAGGCTCCTGTCTATTTCAGTTGTAGCACTACTAGCGTTATGCGTAGATGGGTCTACTGTTAGCGTAGTATGTGTTTGCATGATCGAAATAACTCGCTTATCCCGCTCCTGTCTATTTTAGTTGTAGCACTACTAGCGTTATGCGTAGATGGGTCTACTGTTAGCGTAGTATGTGTTTGCATGATCGAATATCAGCATGTTTATCTTTCTGTCAATGCCATGCTAGTGATTTACTCTCGTGGATTAGTTTAATAGAAAAATTGCCACAGGAGATAAATTCGACCAGTGTTAGCTGAATCATCATTTACGTATCCATGGCTAGAGCTATCAGCGTGATTGTCGTGGCCATATTTAATTAATTTTAAACTTCCCTACAAGTTTCAGACGCCGTACATGTATGTGTTGGTGACTGAACCTGCCACCTAGCCACTCATTCACTCGCTGCCGATCGACACTACTCTATAAGGCCCTTCCCAATGCTCAATGGTGGACAGATGCTAAGCATGCCACATAAGCAAAAAAATGACATGGCATAGCAATTAAGGAGGAAAGAGAGCACTTTGATGACCCCAGAAAGAACCAATGCCATACACGCGAACCTAGGCAAACCACTTAAATGAAAGAAGATGACCAATGCATGAGAGAGTTTAGGTGCTAAATCATTAAATAGAGTGAGCTTAGCAACAACAAGTTAAGCACCTATGCATTGGGAAGTTGAGTTGCTAAGCTATTTAATGCTCTTAGGCCCTTCCCGGTGCTCCACCGTGGACAGGTGCTAAGCATGCCACATAAGCAAAAACATGACATGGCACAACAATTAAAGAGGAGAGAGAGCACTTTGGTGACCCCAGGAAGAACCAATGCTAAGCACGTGAACCTAGGCAAACCATTTAAATGAGAGAAATTAGCCAATGCATGAAAGAGTTAAGGTGCTAAATCATTAAATAAGGTGAGCTTAGCAACAACAAGCTAAGCACCTATGCATTGGGGAGTTGAGTTGCTAAGCTATTTAATGCACTTAGCACCTCATCTAAGCACCTTTGCATTGGAAGAGGTCTTAGCACCACATCTTAGCATCTTTGCATTGGAAGCAGCCTAAAACAAGATGAAGAAGAGAAGGTAGCTTAGGCCTCTTGAGATTCCAGAAAAAACATTTTGCTTATTCTGGACATCCACATCTTTCTGTAGATTAAAAAACAATATAGACATATAAGTAGTCATGCGTTTGTTTACCAACTAAAACGTGAAATCAGTGTACACGCCACTTACGTTTTCACTGCATGCACCATCCTCATTCTTTTGAAAGTCCTCCGTTCGTAAGTTATCATATGATGATCATGATTCGTTGCCGCTGCTATAATCATCTTCGTCCGTACAATTGTTATCGGTCTGAGTGACATTAACGCTACCATACTCTTCACCCATGTATCCATTTTCTTCCTCCATTAAACAATGCACAACATCGATAGAGAAATCGCATCTCTGTTCAAAATCGAACTTGATGTAGTGGGGTCATGCCAATGAATAATTAACAACATCAAAATCGTTTCAAAATATTATTTGCACCAACTAAATCATTTCGATGCGAACTAGATGGTTTAAATGGCAAACCTAGGTGTGGCGAGGGTCGATGTCGCGCGGCTAGGCCGTGAGGTAGGGGGACTCTGGCGTGATTGCGGACGTCGACGAAGAGGACGGAGGCCAGATCACGGCGTGATTGCGGACGACAAGGGCGGAGGACAAAGCACGCCATGATTGCGGCTGGCGACGGCATGGACGAAGAGGACGGAGGCCAGATCACGATGTGATTGCGAACGGCGATCGTGATCACGCCAACAGTCTACCAACTGTCACATACTGAGGTGCATATACGTTTTGGACGAAAGACCAGATTGCCCTTGTGTGCATGCCTAGAAGAAATAGTCAACATCGTATGATCAGGCCAGGCGAACCTGCGTAGTTTCCCCTTGTGTTAGCTTAGCTTAGCTGCGGGGTCATGCCAAACTAATAACAAACTTGGACCCATGCCATGCTCAGGATACAGTAGTAATGTGAGATGCGATGATGTGACTAACGATCGATCGACCAATAGTAATGGAGGACCAGCGTTACAGCATCTGCAACAGCCCCATAAAAGTTCCGCCCGCTAAAATAATTTTAGCGTGTCATTATTAGCGTGTCGGACCAACATTTATTTTCCAAATGCCAAAAACGCGTGCCCAAAAAACACACCATGCAAATTATGAAGCGTGCACGATCCGACGCCTCAAATTTGCACCATGCGATAACGCTTTTTAGCGCGTGCACAAAACGTTTTTACGCGCCTTATTTTACAGTATTTGTTGGAGTTGTCCGGCGTTCAAAAAGACGGTTTTTAGCAGGCAGAGGTTTTTTTGGATGCGTGTTGGAGATGCTCTTAGCTGAATCATCATTTACGTACCCATGGCTAGCTAGAGCTATCAGCGTGACTGTCGTGGCCATATTTAATTTTAAACTGTCCTGCTAGTTTCAACGGACGTACACGTATTTGTCAGTGACTGAACCTGCCACTTGCCACTCATTCACTCGCTACAGATCGACATTCGACACTATAAAAATATGAAGAAGGTAGCTAGCTTAGGCATCTTGAGGCGGCCATGGAGGACTGGGTGTACTACTCCCTCTCCACCACCTTGTGTCTGACCATGTCCCTTGTGTTCTCGTCCCTGTGCAAGGCCAAGCCGGCGGGCTCGTCGACGTTCCTCCCGCCTGGGCCAACCTCGCTGACAGCTTTCGGCCCGCTGCTGCTGCTAGCCTGGACAAGCGTCAACATCGAGTCGGTGCTCGGTGGTCGGCGTGGCACGCTCATGGTACGGCCCCGTCTTCACGCTCTACCTCCTCCCGTCCTTCTCCGTCGTCTTCGTCACCGACCGCGCCGTGGCGCACCGCGTCCTCGTGCAGCTCGGCTCCGCGTTCGCCACCCGGCCTCCGCCCAACCTCGCCACCCGCATCTTCTCCAGCGACCAGCACAACATCACGTCCGCCGCGTACGGCCTGCTCTGGCGCGCGCTCCGGCAAAACCTCACAGGCCGGGCGCTCCACCCGTCCAGCATCCCGCGGTACGCCGCCGCCCGCCGCCGCGCCGCCTCGGGCCTCGTCGACGGCATCGCGCGGCAGATGCGAAGCGATCAAGGGGTCGTCGTCATCGAGCCGCTCCTGCATGACGCTGTTTTCCACATGCTTGCCTGCATGTGCTTCGGCCAGGGGCTCGACGACGCCGCCATCGCCGCAGTCACGTCGCTGCAGAGGCAGTTCCTCAAGGAGGTGGTGGGGTTCCAGGTGTTCGGGTCCAGCCCCAAGGTCACAAGGCTCCTCTTCTGGCGACGGTACCGGAGGATGCTGTCCATGCGGCGCCGGCAGGAGGAGGTGTTCATCCCGCTGATACGAGCATGCCGTGCGCGCCGCAACACCTCCGGCAACAGCTTTGAAATGGATTGCTACGTGGACTCGCTCATCGCCCTCCGGATCCCGGAACAAGATGGCAGCGGCAGGCACCTCACGGACGGGGAGATCGTCGCCTTGTGCACCGAACTCTTGTTCGGGCCCGTCGACTCTACGGTCAACATGTTGCAGTGGGCCATGGCGAACCTGGTCGCACGACCGGAGATCCAGGCGAAGCTTCGGGCCGAAATGCACAACGTCGCCGACGGCCAGGTCCAGCTCGAACAAATTTTGTGCGAATTCAAAAAACCATGTTTCAATTTTTTAAATTTTTCTTAAAAAACAAAAAAAATTACAGGTCCGGGAGGAGGAGCACCTGCCGTACCTCCGGGCGGTGGTCCTGGAGTCGCTGAGGCGGCACCCACCGGCGCGCTTCATCCTGCCGCACGCGGCTGCCGGGGAGAACGGCGTGGCGCTGGACGGCTTCACCATGCCGAAAGAGGTGTCGGTGAACTTCACGCTGGGCGACATGGCCATGGACAGGAAGGTGTGGCCGGACCCAACGCGGTTCCGGCCGGAGCGGTTCCTGCCTGGCGGCGAGGGGGAGGACCTGGACCTCACGGGGAGCAAGGAGATCAAAATGATGCCGTTCGGTGCCGGCCGCCGGATGTGCCCTGGCATCGACGTTTCGCTGCTGCACGTCAACCTCCTTGTGGCCACTATGGTCAGGGCGTTCCAGTGGAGCGAGGTGCCCGGCGAGCCGGTGGACTTCACTGAGACGCTGGAGCTCACCATTGTCATGAAGCACCCACTCCGTGCCAAGGTCGTGCCATGCCAGGCTACTAGCTAGCAGCTGTTAATCGTCGTCCATCGTTGTCCCATAGGAGTAACTACATAAAATATAAGTACAATATGCTGGTAGCTAGCTTGATCTACCAGCTCTCTGGAGTTTAATAACTTCAAGATATAAATAGTTGTATCCAAATAAAACGTTACGCGGAATTGTGTAAAACTATTTTTGTTTAGTTTGTCCTTCACATCGCCTGTGTTCCAATAAAGTATGTCATATGTACCGTAATAGACCAAGTCACATGTTTGAATTAGCAAGAGCATGTCGTGAATGCAAGAAATCTTTATGTTGCCTTGCACCTTGAGCTTTATGCATGTGTGTTGGAGCAAATTAAAGCTTCAGCTTAACTGGAAGGAGAACATGAACAGCATGCAGGCCGGTGCTTTGCTACCAAGCTATAAACATAAAAACAGAGTATAAAATATACATAAAATGCAATTTTCCTGGTCTTATGATCTATATTTTTGTTTTTTATGCCAAATTTTACATACCGAATCAATATGAATGTAAGTATTTGTATTCCAAATGTAAATTATTTATGAAACGATCCTAAGATTACCTCGGGTGAAGAATAACTAATTAGTCCTTGAGCAAATACATCCTACCACACACGGGTAGTTATCCCACATGTCTCATATAATATCATGCGGTCGTATATATACTACTTTATTATTCTAAATATATCGTACACTATATCGAATATATAATAAGCAAGGCTCAGGTCTACATCCTCTATTTCAACAGGGCGTACCATCCGTGTTGTCGTCTATCCTCCTAATGAAAGCGCGAACAGACGGTGCCCGCCTGATCGTAATTCACGGAAGAATGTGGGGGGGGGGGGGGGGGGGGGGGGGAATACGTATTTACTTATGTTGCATCTGAATGAAATTGCAACAGAGAGGAAGCCATGTCAACTAGAGACTCATCATAGCATGATCGACACACAAGAATGGCAAGTAGTACCAAAATTATTCGTGCGTACAAAACGGCTCGTTAATAAAGTTGCTTGCATCCGAGCTATGGATTTCGCAGCCTGGCAAAGCAGAAGCCAATTAGTATCACACATTCACTCATCAACACAAAAATAAGTCGAAATCATGAGACTACTCTGCACTAGATGATTGCATAAATATGCAAATGTTAAAAATAAATCTAGAAAAAGTGTGCACACTTTTTTAATACATATTCTGAATTTAGTTCTTGAATTGAGGCTTGACTATTAAAATCATGTCAGGTGGAGTTGAAAAAACACCAGACATTATGTGAAATTATCATCAGTATCACAAAGTGGAGATTTGACCCGAGGATCACGACTCATGTAGCATGATTTATTTATAAATGCTTCCTCCACATAGCAGCATACTTTCGGAAAGTGCCTTTCTGCTCCCGAGCTCATTTGAGCTCGGTGAACAGTAAAATCGAAAAAAAATCTTAAACATTTCAAAAAATTCTGAATTTTTTTTGGGACTAACATTGACAAAAGTTTTAAGTGCGTGCAAAAATTCAGCATGAAATAACATTCCTATGGGACGTGAAAAAAAAAACAAAATCGATACTCTGAAAATGTTCATTTTCAGAGTATCGATTTTGTTTTTTTTTTTGCCACGCCTCGTAGGAATGTTATTTCATGCTGAATTTTTTCGAGCACTTAATACTTTTGTCAATGTTGGTCCCCAAAAATTTTCAGAAATTTTTGAAACGTTTTCGATTTTTTTTTCATTTTACTGTTCACCGAGCTCAAATGAGCTCGGGAGCAGAAACTCCACGTCCCATACTTTCTTCACAATCTCCCAACATGGTCAGTTTGAGAGGTCCTCCATCTCTACAGATAATTTTATCTGTAAACAATCATTTCGGAACAGAGCAACAAAAACAATGCAGTGTTTCATTACGAGGCTTCTCGACCTGATATAATTAATGTTATAGAATACTATTATTAGAAAAGAAGAGATTAAAAAAAGGGTAGCCCGGTGCACATAGCTCCCGCTTGCGCAGGGTCCGGAAAGGGTCCGACCACTTTGGGTCTATAAGTAGACAGTATTTCCCTACATTTCGGCAAGAGGCTGTTTCCAGGACTCGAACCCGTAATCTCATGGTCACAAGGCAACAGTTTTACCGATGTGCCAAGGCTACCCTTCAAATATGGATTACTCCGGCTAAATCCAACAACTATGGATTCATCATGCAAAAAATAAGTAAATTTAACACATTGAGTATATTATATAGCCCTAAGGGAACAAATTTACATGGTAGTATTAAGGAGAAATATCTTTCCATGCCTCTTCTTGGGCCTCTTCATGCTTATAAACAAGTTGTGCTGGTCAAGGAAAGTACTCACCAGCTCTGAGCACTCTATTAACCTCTAGGAGCAGAATTCCACCTTAATTCCTTTTATCATAATTCATCCATCTGAGTCCATCGTCGATAGGGAGCATACTCAATTTCGTAGATGGGTTCGTTCACAGCCTGAATCGCGCCATGCATTGGAGCTAAATGAGCAAACCTGCCATACGTTAAGGCTTATTAGTAAAATTGGTATTGAATGTGCTTGTAGCAGAGATAAACTCCTAGGATTTTCCCTCTCACTCGCCATGTCTAAAACATCCCCTGTGCCGGTGATGTGATGCGTAGAACACACCCGTCTGGGGCCTTCTTCCTCCAACACCCCCTTCATCTCTCTGCAGTTTGTTACTTGTCTGAAAAGCCCTGGAAGAATATCACACTTTAGCACGTGTACATAAGCAACAATTGAAGTATTTATATTTTTGATGATCGGGACGACCAACTATCATCCCGTCAATCTCTGCCCTAATGCATGAGACCGATATAGAATAATTGATTAGTTTGCACCTTATCCATGCTACTGATTAGTACATGCTTGTATGCAACGAGAGGATATAAATCCATGCAAAATTGAAATTAGTCAGCGTACGATTCGGTCAGCTGGCCCTTTCTGAAACAGGTCTTGCTTGCGAAAGGTTTTGATGGGGCCTATGTTCATAGGGTTATGCAGCTGGTCTCGGGGGGGCCATACAGCTATTGCGGTTAATGGTCAAGTGAGCAACTTCTTTGCTAATGGAAGAGGTCTTAGGCAAGGCGACCCTGCTTCTCCTCTTTTGTTCAACTTCGTGGCGGATGCCTTATCCCATATTCTTTCTAGGGCTGCCTCATGTGGCCACATCTCCCCGGTCATTTCCCACCTCATTCCCGCGGGTGTCACCCACCTCCAATATGCTGACGATACTATTATCTTGGTTGAACTTAATGACTCCTGCATTGCTCATCTCAAATTTATCCTTCTCTGCTTTGAATCTCTTTCGGGTCTGAAAATCAACTTTTCCAAAAGTGAGGTTATCGTTACTGGTGTTGATGATGCGGAGGCTCTTAGGGTGGCCCGCCTCCTTAACTGTAGCCTTGGCTCTTTTCCTTTTAAGTACCTGGGACTTCCTATTGCCCCGGATAAATTGTGTACCAAGGAGTTCGCCCCGACGGTTGCTAAGGTGGGCAACAGAGTGCTCCCTTGGCGGGGTAGATATAATACGAATGCCGGGAAAGTTTCCCTCACTAATTCCTGCCTCTCCTCTTTACCTATGTTCATCATGGGCTTCTACCTCCTCTCGTCTGGCACTCATGAAGGCTTTGACAAACACAGGGGAGCTTTTTACTGGAACTCTGCTGATAACAAGCGGAAATATAGGCTTGTCAAATGGAAGATTATTTGTAGACCCAAAAACCTTGGGGGGTTGGGGATCATTAACACTGCTGTGATGAACAAATGCCTTATGATTAAATGGTGGTGGAAAATCATGAGCTCGAGTGTTGACTCTTTATGGTTCTCTATTCTCAAAGCGAAATACTTTCCCTCTTCTAACCCTATGTTCGCTTCTGCTCGGGGAGGATCCCAATTTTGGAAAGATCTTATCAAGATTCGCCCCATTTTTAAGGAGCACGTCAAATTCATTGTGGGCAACGGTGCCTCCATCCGGTTCTAGCTTGATTGGTGGTGCGGAGATTCTACCCTCTCGATGGCCTTCCCCACGCTATTTTCTTTCTGCCATGATCCTGAGATCTCCATCGCGGAGCTTTCGGCCAATAATTGGGACCTTGCTTTCCGGCGTTCTCTGTCCCCTGCAGAGTTGGAAGATTGGCACCGGCTTGCTGCCTTCTTCCCCGTGCTCTCGGAGACAGCTGACTCGGTTTCTTGGCCTCACTCGTCTTCTGGTCGCTTCACTGTTAAGTCCTTGTATGCTAGGATCATTGGCGGTACCCCCACTAACAGATTCGGCCAGGTTTGGCGGGCCCGTATCCCTCCTAAGGTAAAGATCTTCATGTGGCAAGCCTTTAGGGCTCGTCTTCCTGCGGCTGACCAAATCCGTAAACGTAATGGCCCGGGCTCGGATCGTTGTGTCTGTGTGACGGTCTGGAGGACACAAATCATATCTTTTTCCAGTGCGTTCTTGCAAAGCTGGTCTGGTGCTATATTAGATCGTGGCTCCAAGTATCCTGGGATCCTTCTTCTTTTACTGAGCTTCGGGTCCTTGCCAATGGCCTTGTTGGGGTTACCAGGCGGCTTTTCTGGGTTGGTTTTTCTGCGGTTTGCTGGCCCCGTGGACAACCAGGAATAAGTTTACTATTGAACATATTTTCCCTGCTAAACCTGCTGATTGCTTATTTAAAACTTGCATGTTCCTGCAGCAGTGGAGATCATTGACTAAGATGCAAGACCGTGATGGGTTCGACTGCCTTCTCTCCAAGATTCGGGCTTCGGCATCTACTCTTTCGAGGCAGGAGCCTGCTGGCTAGTTGTTTCTGGTGCTCCCTGGCTTAGATAGTGTCTCATATGTTATCATGCTGCTACTTGGTTTTCTCCGGCCTGCGCGCCGAGGTTGTGGCCTCTGCGCCTTGTACCCAGTACTTGCGGTTTCACGCTCTATTGTTCTCTCTAGGTTCGGTTGTGGCTTTGTGATGTTGTGGATCTCTGCCTGGTGGCTTTATTTATAAAGTCGGGCTCTGGCCTTTTCTCTAAAAAAATTGAAATTAGTCATAATTATTTATATTGTATATAAATTCATAGATACCCTCATAAGAACCCAGCTGATAATCAGGTAGACTGTGTGTTAAGAAAATGGTAGACCGGTACATGAGTGAGATCGATCCAGCAGCCATAGCACGTGAAACTAAATAGAACGGCTGCAACATACTGAAGGACCCGAACGCTCTATCTTCGTCATGCTTGTTCTTCTTCCTCCCAAATAGTTCCCTTACATGCTACGGATCACCAACTGCAAGATGATGCATACAAATTGGAGGTTATTTGTTGCTGGAAGCGCGTCGGCGTAGCAATTGGCGGTAAGGGAATGCTGCTTTGATGCAATAAGCATAAGTGAGGGTTTTTCACAACCCGATGTCCTAAAGATTGCATTCTCGAGGTCCTAAGATGGTATGCAACAATGCCGCCACTGGTTTGGAAAAGCACTGCTTTGTGCAGATGCAATCCTATGATCTTGTAAAAGCAATACTCCTCATGCCATAGGTATGCAGCACTTTCATCTTGGTCAATGAAATTGTCCTCGTCGGAGTCCCAAGAGTACTCGCAGCCCTCTTTGCTTTTGAATTCACCTTCTTCATATTCGTGGCGATCTCCTTCTTCACCATGACCATCGTCATCTCCATCATTGATTGTGCCATCGAACCCATACACCTCATGAATGCCTTCTTCATCATCCTCACAAACGATGTCACTGTCACCAATAGTGTCACTCTGTCAACAATTCTATTCTTGGTAGTGGTGATGGGTAAGTCTTCTTGGGATAGTAGCTCTTGTTCGAAGAATTTTGGTGAGCGCGGTTGCTCCACGAATTCCATCCAGGTTTGTGGTTCGAACTTGTTTGCATCCTCATGTGGTTTGACCTTGTTTATTTCATTGTCTTGGGTCTTTCCTCTTGGAAGGAGGAATACCTCGTGGTGCGGAGACACAGCCGGATCGATGCGAGGAACATGCCATGGTGGAACAGCCACGGCTCTTGCCCCGGTAGTGGCACCTGATGTTGGAATTGATGGGCCTTCTCGGTTGATTGAGCCCAAACAACTTCACAAATGGAGAGCAGTCGAGGGGGTGGACAGCCATGTGGGAATTTAGTCCCACATCGCTAAGGGAGGAAGAGTTTGACATGCATATAAGGGAGCCTTTCATGGTTCTCTTAATTAGGATGACTAGAGAAAGATATGCTGAGTGTACACTACACGTGCGCACACGCTCGCTCGCATTTATTCGCGTTTAATTATGTGTGATTTGTGACTTGTGACTTGTGACTTTGACGAGGCGAGGCGACCGCGACCGCGACCGTGGCGTCATAAAATGCATCCTTTTTTTTTGTTTTGATCTCGCAATCTTTACTCTTATCCACCAGTGTTTGTCTCACGCACGAACCAAGGATAAACTCGTACGTTTACGTACGGTTAGCGGTTTGTTCGTGATGGAGATATCCCAAGGGCGGATCCTAGGATATAGGCAGATCATGCTGCATGGTGGTTATCGATCCGGGGCTATAAGAGGGAGACATCCCTCTCGTCAAAGGATAGATACGCACAACCCTAAAATTGTTCTCCCCTGAGCCGCCACCGTCGACCTTTGCCGATCCTCTCCATGCCATGCAGCGGGGCGAGGAAAGCAGTAGTCTCCGGACTTTCCCCGGCATCGGCGACCTGCAAGGGTAGCCGGGCGATAAAGTTTCTGGGCAGTACATCCGCACGACTACTTCGACTTCCTCAACTACGTCAACCACAGACTTCATCAACTCTTCATCGACATCGTCCGTCTGCACTGCGATCTTGTCCTCATCAACTCCGCTGTAAGAAATCGTTTTTGTGACGGTTCATACTTTATGTGATCTAGTTGTGGGATTAGTGTCCATGTCGTTTTTATATGCCTTGTTAGATTTCATCTATATGATCGCATGTGTAAATCTGTTAGATCTTTATTTTTCATCAGTAGCACATGGATTCGGAATTATATTAATGGTAGTACCTTCCATATTTCCAACAGCTGAGTGCATCTTGCCGTCGCCGGGTTGCAGACATAACAATCACGTGGATCTTTCTCGAGGAGGAGGACATTGCAGTGGTGGAGCACGGAGGGACAGTGATGCCAGAAGAGAGGACGACGGAAGACGGGCCGTCACGTGGCCGGTTGGAGCGCGGCGGTGGCGCGGCGAAGGAGGACTTGTCACGGCAACCAAAGTTTTCGGTGAAGATGTCAGGGAAGGGGCCGCGGGGAAAGAAGTAGGGGAGGAGGAGCTTGTGGGCGGCGACGATCTCACGCCACGCCCGGCAGACGCACCGAGGCCAGCGGGCGCCATGGTAGTCGGCGGAGGATGTTGAGGAGCACGTCGTACGGAAAGCAGATGCCGTTGCCGTCGATGCCGCCGTGGGTCCCGTCCATCTGGCCGGCCGGCGAGGGTGCAGCTGGCAGGTCGATCAACTGGATCGGATCGAGAAGGCGCCGATGGAGAGCAGCGAAGAGGACATATAGGGTGCGATCGATGGAGGTCGATCGAGTCAGTGGCGATTCTAGTGGGCATGCATCAACAGGCTCAAGCCTGCCCTCTGAAATAGAAAAATGAAAATTTACTACTAGTTACTAGCCCATCTCAGCCTATTATCTAGTGTCCAGCCTGTTGTTTACCCGTTTCAATCCTTGTACCGAGAACTTGAGCCTACCCTTTATTTTCATCCAAGATTCGCCACTGGATCGAGTTGTATAATAAATAAATAAATAAATAGTTTTACCGGATCGTGTCCGTTGGTAGTTCAAGTCTAGGTCGAGTTGTGATGTGCGTACGTCTCTGGAAGATATCGAGTTTTGCCGGATCCAATCTCTGCACGTACGTCTCTTGGAAGATATTGAAGTTGAACCGATCCCGACTCATGCATATACGGTGCTGGGAAGGTGTCAAAGGAGAGGAGAGCGCCCCAGCAAGCCCTCACCGCCAGCAAACCCAAACCCCATCAACCCCCGTCCGGCAATCCATGGCGATGGCGACGGCGCTGCGCAACCTGGCCGCCAAGTTGCGGATCCCCACCTCTGCTGCTGCCCGGCTCCCGACGCTCCCCGACCCTGCTGCTTTCCGGTTGCCATCGCCCCCGAGCCTTTCGCGGGCGTCCTTTGATCCACCCGTGGTATGCCGTATGCCGGCCCCTTCTCCTGCCCACCGCGCTCTCTCATGTAAATCTCTGGTTGGAATCGGTAGTGCAAATCGACCAATAGATTATTAGTGTTAATTGGAAGATTGACAACTTGATTTGGGGATGCATGCATGATAGCAAATCGTATGTCTTGTATGGTGTAAGTTTTGTATAAGATCCGAGATTAGAGCACTAACAGTCAAAGATCTGGCATTTGAGGACCACCAACATTCAGGGATGCTCCCTTAATGAATTTCCTTTTGCAGCTGTTAGGTTAAAAAGTTTTGAAATCAAGTGTGATATCTGAACTTAATGAAATACTGTCTCGTGATATTTTCGTTCCCGTCTCAGCTTCTTTTACCTCTTGTTGAGTTAGATAACAAGGCTAAATCTTGCGCTGGTTACTACCTTCTCAGCTTCTTTTACCTTGTTGAATTGTAGACCCATAGAGACTGGTACGAATTTCAGCGAGCACGTTATGACGATGTGACAAAAGAGTTTAAAGACTTCAGGTAGAAGCTACATCAGCTAACATTTTAGTCTTCATTACAACTCAAATGATTGATTATTATGACTTAATACTGCCTCATCTTATATTTGGCAGGCGTGAGGTTGTGTGGTCTGAAAGGGCGGTTATCCTTCTTGATTTGGTTTATAAGGCGGTTTTTCCGTTGGTCCTTGGTAGTGTGGTCATAAAAGGGATTGTTATTCAGACCATGCGACGGGGTAATGGCCATCCGCTGCCGACATGAAGGTCCATTGGCGCAGATGCATGTGCGCTCGTTTTAAGCACTCTTGTTGTGGCAAGTGGCAAGAGCAGATAACCATGCATGTATGTGCAGATAATGGATGTTGTTGCTTATGTGTCTTGATCCTTTGTGTGTCATGGACCAGTGGTTATGACTTTATGTAATTGTGTCTAAGCATACTTGTTCGTCGTAATGTTTGCTGCACTTGTTGGTTTGGTGAAGAATGTTGTGTTAGCTTTCAACTTTTGTTTGTGCTTGTGAAAGTACGTACCGAGTGGTGTCGTGTTGCATTTTGTTTAGGGGGCTGGTTTATGTACACTGGACTTGTCGACTTTGCCCTGTTTATAGAAAAAATTATACGGTTAAGTTTGTAAAGCTTTTGACAGTGAAGCGAAAAGCTTGAACCGCTGTGCATCCATCTTATCAATAGAATTTTGAGGATGTGTATATGAGAGTAAAAAATATTTTTAAAATGTTACGAATAATCACATTCGTGTATGATGTTTTTGCGGGTCTGGAAAATTGAGAGACTAACTTAGGAATGTTTTCAGAACATTTATATTTAAACAACTAAGCAAGATGCTTGGGGCCGAATTATTTTGCATGGGCAAAAGCATTTGTCAAATGCTAATCATATGCTCCTATAACAAGATACTAGGGCACTCGTTCAGTGTGCTTCTCGCTTTCGGACGCTGTGGATGTGCAACATCCGCACGGCCTAAAACGATCCGGTTCCTAGTATATTTTCTTAGTTTACTTTGTTTTTCTTTGACCTTGTAGCCGGCACTTCGGTTTTACGATTATGAAAGCTGGAGGGTGCTCTATCTTTCTCTCTCTCTCCAACAGCAAATTATAGTGTCCAGTGCAACATTGACATATGAGCCTAGAGGAGCGAAAGGAATTGACACTTAAACATACATGACAGAAGAAGTTCCTGTTAGAGCCCGCGGAGAATCGTTCCATCCTCACACCATCGTCCATGTGACATGTTGCTCCTGGTCCACATCCCATCCTCACATGACACAGTCCATACATATGAAAGCCTCATCAAACGTATTTTTGAAAACAAAAGATTAAATTATCGATTCCAAAACAAAATCACAAACCAGGTGCACGCAAAATTTTGGGTGGGTTCGGCGCAATCAAGAAGTTCAGAGTTAATTACCCTTTTTCGAAGAAACAGTTCAGAGATACCAACGGCACATCACACGCAATCTGAAGTTCTAAAGAAGCTGCATCTAACAGACTACTCCCTCCATCCAGGTAGCCAACGCCAGCAAGGCCATCTTTTTTCCGAAGATCACATCCACCATCTCGATGGATCAGTATCATGAGGTGCGACTTTGTGATCTTGTTTCTACTCTGCTAGCTCATCCCAGTCTCTTGGTGGCTTCTCATAAGCCAAGAATCAACTGATTATTCTTGATTACAGACTCCGATTCCGCCCAACCAGAGCATGAGTCCTGCCAAACTCCTCTTCTTCCTGTTCTTGGTACTTACAAGTTACAACTGTGCACCGTTTCTATCCATGGCGCGGTGGCCCTTGAACTATCCTAACATGGATCAACGATGCTACTTCTATGACACTTCAACCCTGCACCCCATTCTCCTTGGTTTGAGGGGGGTGGCGAATCATATTTGAGGGATTTTAAACTTTTTGAGAGATCTGCTAGCTGATGGTTATTTCCACAAAACATAAAAAATCTCCTCAGATTTGACTTTTGAGGGATCTGCTAGAGATGCTTCTAAGCTATCTACATCAGCCATCAGGCTTCGACCACATACAGCATATATAAGCATACATACTTCACACGTTCCTCAAGTTTTTCTTTTCAGTTGAATACTTTGCCCAGGCAAGGACAACTTGCTACAGAAGCAAATTATTTTTGTTGCTGCATTAACAGCTAGCGACTTCTCAAAGAAAAAAAATTAATAGCTAGCAATGCGTTTCAAATTAACCAACATATATTTGCCTTCAAACTTTACGTGACTGATGCGGTGATGCCATATAACAGGCATGCTCCTCTCAACCCCTGTGAATAATTTGGCAAGTGCGGCACCCATGCATCATGCATCCAAACCTACCAAGAATGAGCGGTAGACCGTAGACCAAATGATTAGCCCACTGAGTTTCAAAAATAAAATGATGACCAACCTGCTGAGACTTGTTGACAACGTACACTCCACGGTTGAGAGGAAATACGTTGGCGCTTTTGGACAAGTTACCCTGACCATCCTATCTCCGAAATCTAATCCCATAGCTACTCCAAGTCCCTCGGTAAGGCCGGCCATCTCTCTGGCGATCACATCTTCTCCGTTGCGATGCTGGCGGTAGCCACGTCTGGTCAAGCAATAGCTCCAACCGATCTATCGCTCGTATGGTGATAACCAAGTTTGGCAATCTGGTGTTGATTAATCACATGAATGCAATTGTTTGGCAATCATTTGATCATCCTACAGACACATTAGTCCTTGGGCAGTCACTTGCCAAAGGTATGAGGCTCACAGCAAGCACTTTCGCAACAAATACTATCTAGAAAGAGAATCAGTTATATATCACTGTACTCCCAGATGGATTATATGCTTATGTTGGATCCATGCCACCACAACTCTACTTTTCATATAGTTATTTGTCTTTGGTTGACCACGTGAAAGAAAATGATCCAGAGAAGGTTACGTTCATGAATGGAAACCTCAGCATGTCAAATATGAATGGTACTATCTCATTGCCAGCAGCAAAATCCACCCAGTACTTGAGATTAGATCCAGATGGACACATGAGGCTGTATGAGTATGAACTGTATGATCAAAAATGGACTGCCGTGCATGATGTAATGTGAATCAATGATTGTGCATACCCAACAGTTTGCGGGGAATATGGTATATGTACTAGGGGGCAATGTGGTTGTCCTGTTGATAATAATTCAAGTTCAAGGTACTTTAAGCTGCTGGATGAATGGAAGCCAAACCTCGGTTGTGCACCGATAACGCCAATATCTTGTCAAGAAATAGAACACCATCAATTATTGACCATTCCCAACATTTCTTACTTCGATCAAAACCCCACAGTTGTGAATGCAACAAGCATCGATGACTGTAAGCAAGCCTGCTTGAACAACTGCTCATGCATGGCTGTTTTGTTCAGAGAAGGAGAATGTGTGTGGGTAACGAAGGTCTTCTCCTTGCAATCAATACAACCTACAAATGCTCTTTACAACTCATCAGCTTATCTCAAGGTGCAGCTTAGCCCCTCCAGGGGAAACAAAATGAAGGCGATGTTAAGTGCTACACTTGGTGCTATTACTGTTGTAATATTAATTTTCATTGTTGTTAGTCTTTACCTACAAAGGAGGAGGAAGCATGAAGACAAAGATGAGGAATTTGATTTCGGTCAATTGCCAGGAATGCCGACGAGGTTTTCTCTTGAGACACTGAGTGAATGCACAGAAGGATTCAATAAGAAGCTTGGAGAAGGTGGGTTTGGGTCTGTATTTGAAGGGAAATTAGGTGAAATGAGAGTTGCAGTGAAACGTTTGGAAGGTGCTAGACAAGGACAGAAAAAATTCCTGGCAGAGGTTGAGACTATTGGCAACATCGAACACATCAATCTTGTCAGCCTGATTGGGTTTTGTGTTGATAAGTCTCTGGTTTATGAATATATGTCAAGAGGATCGCTTGATAGGTGGATTTTTTATTCCCATAACAATGCCCCTCTTGATTGGTCCACTCGGTGTAGGATAATTATGGATATTGCCAAGGGCCTATGCTATCTTCATGAGGGGTGCAGGCGAAAAATTGCTCATTTGGACATCAAGCCACAAAATATTCTCCTGGATGAAAACTTTAATGCCAAAGTGGCTGATTTTGGACTCTGTAAGTTGATCAATACGGACCAAAGCAAGGTAGTGACTGTGATGAGAGGAACACCTGGATATCTGGCACCCGAATGGTTGACGTCGCGGATCACTGGAAAAGTTGATGTCTACAGCTTTGGAGTTGTCATCATGGAAATAGTAAGTGGAAGAAAAAATATTGACAATTCCCAACCGGAGGAGGATGTTGTGCTTATAAATCTATTGCGAGAAAAAACTCAAAGCGACCAATTGATTGATTTGATTGACAAGCATAGTGGTGATATGGTTTCATACCAGGAGGAAGTGGTTCAAATGATGAAGCTCGCAATATGGTGCCTGCAACATGATAGCATTCGAAGGCCATCAATGTCACTCATGATTAAGGTATTGGAAGGTACTATTAGCATTGAAACTTTCGATGCAAATTCACTCTTGTTTGTTCAACATAATGCATCAACATACTCAATTCCATCTCAAGCATCCATATTATCTGGCCCAAGGTGAAACAAGTGGATAACAAGGAGAAGAAATTCAAAGTATGCAGTTTCATTTTTGTGTCCTATCCTATTTATACTATGGAATTATGTTTGAAATCGCACCAAAAGGACTTTTGAGCCAATATATATCATTGATTGTTTCCTGAACTTGTACCTCATGGTCTTGTACCTTCAAAATGAAAATTCGGCTATCCTTCATGAACAATTACATGGATGTTCATTCATCACCAGGCTTGTTCAATGTATGAGAACATTGAGCCTTACTCATGCAACCCCTCCTACAGCTACCATATGATACTGTGGGGGTGGTATAGCATCTAACACATGAACGAAGTGGCATAACTAATTATAATAGAATATTAAATGAACAATAATTAAATAAATGGTTGGTTTCAGTTACTAAAATTCACATCAATGTTCATCACAATTACAAATAGCAAAGAGATGGTTTTCATTCATCAAGCACTAACTTGCATTTAACAAGGCAAAGGGAAGAACCTCAAGTACAAAGGGATGAAGCCTTTATTGATTCTTTGCAAAAGTATCAAGTAGATATTCCACAAAGGAGTTCATACTTATAAGATGGCTTTAGGGATTCCTAGTGGCTTGTATATGTAGTTGTATCTAGGTGTGAATACGGCTCTAACAACGGCTTTTATTGTTGATCATGTGTCCTACTTATGGCAATGTAAATTAGAATAACTCGCGAACTGCTGACCAATTTGTATCATACACAAGCACATTACATAACGAATTCCTAGATGGTCGGATTGTAACTGCATATGGGATTTCAGAAATGATGTGTGCAAACTGTGAAGCAGAAGAAACTGGACACTTCACTGGACATGTACATGACTAAACTGGAAAAAAAAGTGAGATTTTTTTTTTTGGAAAAGGAGGATATACCCCCGGCCTTTGCATCTGGACGATGCATGCAGCCATTTTATTAATTATTCGCAATGACCTTACAAAGTAATACATCAGTAAGTCTACCACCATCTTGGCAACAGTTGTCGCTACTCCTATCCCTTGATGAAGGGGTGCCGAATGTCCGAGCCAAATACCAAACAGACATCGCACCAAAGCCTAACATATAAAGCCGGATGCCCTAGCCCAGCCACATACCGGGACTAGGTCACACCGGTCTGGCGCACTCTCAGAGGCCGCCGCCGCCGTCTTCCACCGATCCATCTCCAGAGCAGGTACTGACGCACCGACCTTGCCAGGCCTGTCGTCGACGCCACCACGGCGCCAGACAACTCCACCATCCTGCACGTATCCATCCACACGCGCACGTCGCTGAAACTCCGCAGCGCCATGCCGCCGGGATCCATCGTCGACCTTGCGGTAGATGTAACACCGCTCCTCCTCTTGTCCCCTCCAGCCAGCTCCTGCTCCAAAATAATGCCCCCAGGAGGGAGAACGGCATCGAAGGCGTCGTCATCGTCCGATCCGGTAGACCCAGATCTAGGGTTTCCCCCGGAACATCCCGATCATGTTGATGCAACTTGCAATGATGATGCCTCAACAGGGGAATGACGTCGGAGACGCCGTCACCGTCCGCTATGACCGAAGTCTGCGCGATTTTCACCGGAAGGAGCGCCACCATGATCTCGCCGCTGACTGGATCCGATCTCACCCTCGCCATGTAGACGTACGGTGTCATCGGAAAGCCAGTTGAGGACCTCCGGTCGCCCCACCCCGGCCCTATCATGCGCCGCCAGCCGGCAAAAGCCGAACCACGACGGATCTGGCCAGGAAGCCAGATCCACGGCCACCACCGCCGTCCATCGCATAGCGGAGAATTCCACTGGAGCACCTCGCCAGCCATAGGTTCGCCGGCTGCCGCCGCACAGCCAGGACGCCGCCATGGCTGCCGTGCACGTACATCCTACACGAGGCGCCCCAGCCGCCTCATGGGAGATCCGGCGCAACCCTCCTGCCCTAGCCCTTCTGGCGTCGGGCGCCGCCACCACCGCGGCTAGTGCCGGCGGCAGGGATCTGCCTCTCGGGAGGACCGGCGGCGTGAAGGAGTTGGTCCCCCTGGCGTCGCCCTGGGTGGCGGCGCGAGGGGGTCGCGAAAGAAAATGAGATGATGATTAGCATGGAGAATTAAAAAGTGAGATTATGACCCCTTCACGATGTACATAAATGATTTGAAGCTCGCGGTGCTAAGATACTTCTTAACTGAACAGACATGAAGGTAAACAAACACATCATGTCACTAGTACAAAAGGGCCCATTTGTCCCGGTTCGTAAGGCCCATTTGTCCCGGTTCTGGAACCGAGACTAAAGGGTCGGGACTAAAGCCCAAAACCTTTAGTCCCGGTTCGCTTACGAACCGGGACCAAAGGCCCTCCACGTGGCCGCTGGGGGGAGCCCAGGCAGGAGGACCTTTAGTCCCGGTTGGTAACACCAACCGGGACCAAAAGGCAGGACCTTTAGTCCCGGTTGATAACACCAACCGGGACCAAAAGGCAGGACCTTTAGTCCCGGTTGGTAACACCAACCGGGACCAAAAGGCATCTGTCAGGAGCTGGGGTTTTTTTTTTTGAAAGGTTGGGGGTTAGGTGGTTTTGTAGGGTTAATTTAGGGGTTTCATATTGTGTTAGCTAGCTAATAGAGAGAAGTGTCCTCTTTTTCTCCGTGCTTGGTCGACGCTAGCTACTATAGAGAGAACTCGACACGCTAGCTAGTAAGCAAATGAAGGAACCATTAAGTACATAAGATCGTCATGAACATATACAGAGAGAAGTGATCGACCTCTCTTTCTCCGAGAGATTGGTCAAACAACAAGTTTTCGTATATCTATCCGACGCTACTACATATGTACAATATATAACATCCCTTACAACAATTTCAATTTCACATGGTATTCTCCTTGTTCAGGTATGACATGGTCAAGAAAGAATCCCGCCAATTCCTCTTGAATTGCTCGTATGCGATCATGTGGTAGGAGTTCATCCCGCATCTGCCAGATCTAATTTAAAGAAGGGGTCAATACATATATATGAATGAAACTCAACACAATTGATGGTAATATATAAAATAAAATTGTGAATATTGTTTACGTACTTCAAATTGTTTCTCAGAGGAGGCCCGTTCAGAGGTATAGTAGCGAATGAACTCGCATACGTAGTATCAACATAGATGAGTGTTGGGTGCCTGCAACAAGCACTTTACGAGAATAGAGTTCAATCAAACTGATAAGCAAGCATGATAATGGTATTGATGAAACTAGAATCAATGAGAGATGCGTGGAACTAGCTAGTACTACTTACTTTGGGGTGTGTAAATCACAGCTCCTTCTTCAGACCCGGAACCTTAGCGGTGAACGTTTTCCAAACCCTGGCAGGCAAAGAAAATGATTACTTGATATCAGGAAATGAACGAAAGTTGCCGATATGGTCCCGGTATTGATTGAACTTACTTCTGGAGCATTGCAGTCATGTCCGCATAATACTTGGGATCTTTACGGAGCGAGTCTAAGACAGTTACTAATGCCCCGTCAAGGTTAATGGATAGCAGAATATAGTGGAAGCTGCGCACGGATAACTCATCAATTACATTACTTAACCACGAGTAAGCGGAACCGAATATGCAGAAGACAGTAACACTCACTTGAAGTTGTAAGGAAAGAGTATTTCCCTTTTGTTTTGATGTTTAAGGAACGTTTGTAGTAAGTTGTTCTCGGTATCTTCAGCCGCCTTTCGTACCGACCATGCATTTACGGTATTTGAGCTAATGAACCCAACGTCGAAGATTCCTATTTTTTGGCATTCGACCATCTTCAATCTGCATAATATAGTGAGGATAATTATATATACATGCAATGAACGAGCTGAGCTAGAGACTTAATTATAGAAGTAATACATACAGACAGTAGCAAGTCATGAGTTGTTTGTCGAGGGCCTTTTGATTGTATAATTGAAATAACTCCACAAATTCAACTGGCAGCAGGTCGACTCCAGGGAAGTCATGCTCTTTTTTAATTCCGACTAACAAACTGTCTTTCCCAGACTTCCTGCAGGTTTCCATGTACCAGTCATGCAATTTTTGCATCATCGTTGTTAGATGAGGATGATCAGGTTTGACGAGAGGCTTCCCGTGCTCGTATCTAAAGACGTCTACTACCTCAGCCGTTTCAAACTGTACATCATCGGGCAGGTAATCATCAAGAGTGGTACCGGGCAGTAGCACCGGATGATTAGCGATATCGCTAGACACCTTGAGCGGGGGGCACGATTGCTTCTCCTGTTCGCCGAGCTGGGGAATTGTTTTCCCACTTCTTCATTTTTTCGCTCTTGCAGCACTGGAAGTACTTCCCGACTGCTGCGCTTTAGCATGTGTCTTAGTAATTATGCGGTCATAGTTGGAATCCGGCGGGGGCGGTGGTGGTCGCTTCAGGGCATCGATAGTGCGCTTCACTTTCACCGGATCTAGCTTCTCCTTCGGAGGTGGAGTTTTCTTTGCAAAATGGTCCCCCACTTCGGCACGACATATGTCCTCGTTTTCCTGCTCGGTCTTCTCATATGGTAACTTTTCCACAGGCTTGAGACATGGACCGTATCTGAATTGCCTCCCGCCTCTGCTTGTACTGCTAGCCGCCGGAGCGGCGGCGTCTCTCTTCCGTCGTTGCTGAGGAGGCGGAGAAGGAGGCGGAGTGCTCCGACGCGCCGGAGTAGGCGAAGGAGGAGGGGGAGTGCCCTCACGCGTCGGAGGAGACGGAGAAGGAGGCGGAGTGCCCTGATCACTCGCCGGAGGAGGAGGAGGAGGAGGAGGCGGAGTGCCCTGACTCGCCGGAGGAGGAGGAGGAGGCGGAGGCGTCCAGTTTGGAAGCTTGATGTACTCCTTCTGCCATAGACATGTACTCCTCAGAGCACGAACCAGCTGATTCTCCCCTTCACCTGTAGAGTGGTAAAGCTCGAGCTCCTCAAATCCCTCCATTACTTCATCCACCATCACAACAGCATAGCCATGTGGAATCGTAAGGCAGTGAAAAGTTCCGTTGGGTTGAGGAGGTGCAACAGAGCCGAGAGCCGCATTGAAAGTGAGGTTATGGCATTTCGTCATAAGCTCGCAATTTTGAGCCTCCGTGATAGTATCCACGGGGTAGATAGGCTCCGTGAAGTCAGTCTGAACGGGCTCCGTGGAAGCCACGCTGCTTCTCCGCTGAGATGGCGTGGTAGCTTCTGGGGTAGCTTCGTGCCGCTGAGATAGTTGGCCGGCAGCTCACTGGCTCTCAGCTTCCTCTAGCTTTTGTAGTCTTGCACTCATCTTCTGCATGTCGCTCAGCTCCGCTTTCCTCTTTCTCTCCCGGCTTCTGTAACCGCCTGCGTCGGGAAACCCAAACTTCCACGGAACGGAGCCTGGTGTGCCTCGTGTTCGTCCAGGGTGCTCAGCATTCCCTAGGGCCTCAGTCAGCTCGTCCTTCTCTCTGTCGGGAATGAACGTCCCTTCCTGCGCTGCGGTGATATACTTCTGAAGCTTCGTGACGGGTATTGCAAGTTGCTCGTCCGTCCAACGGCCCTTCCCTGTTTCAGGGTCCAAAGTTCCCCCAACCCCGAAGAACCAAGTCCTTGAACGGTCTGGCCAGTTCAATGTCTCTGGTTCGACCCCTTTAGCAATCAGGTCATTCTCAGCTTTGTCCCACAACGGCCGGGCTTTGAGGTAGCCACCTGACCCCGTGTGATGGTGATACTGCTTCTTTGCAGCGTTGTTCTTGTTTGTCTCTGACATTTTCTTACTCTTGTCTGATGTCTTGTAGGCCACAAATGCAGGCCAGTGATCTCTTATCTTCTCAAATCGGCCGATGAATTCTGGAGTCTCACCTTTGTCGACAAACTTTGATTTCAACTCCTTCTTCCACCTCCTGAATAGATCTGCCATCTTCTTAAGAGCACACGCCTTGACCAGTGGCTCTATAACGGGCTTATTCGGATCCTCCTCTGGCGGTAGGGTGAAATTTGCCTTCAGCAAGGTCCAAAGATCATCTTTCTGTCTATCGGTGACATAATCACCTTCAGGGGCGTCGTCCTTAGGCTTATTCCATTGCTTGATGCTGATCGGGATGTTGTCCCTAACAATAGCTCCGCACTGAGCAGAAAATGCGTCCTTGGTCCGCTTGGGTTCAATCGGTAGGCCATCGTCCGCGAGTGCTGTGATCGTGAACCTTTCATCCTTGCGCAACCTCTTCTTCGGGCCTCGTCTCGTTACCGAAGTTTGGCTCGATCCGGAGGGCTATAAAAGAAGAAAGAAGAGTTAATATATATATGTACATACCAAAACAATTAATGCATCAATTAGCTAGTCAGCACCTCCGGAGCCATCATGATCATGTCACCGGAGCCATCATGATCATGTCCTTCCTCCTCCATTGTTCCATCGGTGTCGTTGAGAAACGACAAGACAGCATCACCTCCGGCGAGGATTATCTCCCCCAACAACTGTTCTTGTTCCAAGTCTCTTTGATCCATAGTTTCTGCAATTATAGAAGAATATATATATAGATGAGATCAGAAAAAAAAATTGGATCAACTTGTGCACATCCATAATGGGGGTATTCTTGATAAATCTATGTTACCGGAGTTATCTATGTTACCGGAGGGGGTAGACGACAACGACGCTCACCCCTCATGTCATGTCCGACGTCCCTCCTCATGTCGAAGTTATCGGGGAGGGGGTAGACGACAACGACGCTCACCCCTCATGTCCGACGTCCCCCCTCATGTCGAAGTTATCAGGGAGGGGGTACAGGTGGCCTCGAGAGTTGGTCGGGCGAGCGGACCGGGAGTAAGTAACTTTTAACTCATTTTAACCTTTAAGGAATTTAATTAACAAAATGGCGCCATTCTGAATGTGCAGAAAATGGTCCATATTTTTCCTGATCTCATCTACCCTTCTATATGTCACGTTGTCTAGTGTCAAAGGATTCAAGAAAACCATGGCTTCATCATTAGCCGGAAGTAACAGGCGCATAATGGTACGAAGCTCGCCAAAATTGTTTTGGAACGGAGTCCCGGATAGGAAAATTAATTAGCTTTTTGGTACGAAGTTCAGCAAGAGCCTTTCGAATATCGCTATTTGGAAGGCCTTTGCTGAAATTCGTACCAAAAAGTGAATTATTCTATCCGGAACTCCGTTCCAAAACAACTTTGAAAAGCTTCGTAGCATCATACGCATGTTACTTCCGGCTAATGATGAAGCCATGGATTTCTTTAATACTTTCACAGACAACGTGACATATAGAAGAATATATATATAGATGAGATCAGAAAAAAATTGGATCAACTTGTGCACATCCATAATGCGGGCATTCTTGATAAATCTATGTCAAAATTCAAACTTTGACATATGATCAAACTTTGATATATGATCAAATGTTGCATATGTCAAAATTCAAACTTTGACATATGATCAAACTTTGATATATGTCCACCGCGATATAAAATGATACATAGACTTGTTCGGGCGAGAGGGGGTTGATCGACGTCCCCCGTCATGTCGAAGTTACCGGAGTTTTCTTCTAGTGGTTTGGGTGGCCTCGAGAGATTGTCGGGTAGGGGCGGGAGGGGGTAGGAGATCGACAACGCTTTTTTCTAGGGTTTGGGTGGCCTCGAGAGTTGGTCGCCCGGTATATCGAGAGGGGGGTGAACATTTTACCTTAGTAACTTAGAAAAAAAATGTTATCGGGGAGGGGGTATATCGACAACGCTTTTTTTCTAGAGTTTGGGTGGCCTCGAGAGTTGGTCGCCCAGTATATCGAGAGGGGCTTGAACATTTTACCTTAGTAACTTAGGAAAAAAATGTTATCGGGGAGGGGGTATATCGACCCACCCTCATGTCGAAGTTATCGGGGAGGGGGTATATCGACAACGACATACATACATGGAAAAAAATGCTATCCATCTATACATACATAGCCACATACATATATACATGGAAAAAAATGCTATGAAAAAAATACATATATGAACAAAAAAATGCTATGAATAAAAATAATTAATACACAGATGAACAAAAAATATACATATATGAACAAAAAAATGCTCTGAACAAAAAAATTAATACATATATGAACATCCATACATACATATAGCCACATACATATATACATTATATATATGAACAAAAAATTCATCATATAAAAAATGAACAAAAAAAAGATATGAACAGAGCTGGGGCGGCGGCGGCTCACAGCGGGGGCGGCCGGCGAGGGCGACGGCGGTGGCGGCGAGGGCGTCGGCGACGGCGACGGTGGGGGCGGGCCGGGGCAGGGGCGTGGCCGGGCGCGCTCGGGGGCGGCGGACGGCGTCGGCTGGCGAGGGCGACGGCAGGGGTGGCGCGCGAGGGAGCCGGCGACGGCGTCGGCTGGCGAGGGCGACGGCGGGGGCAGCGCACGAGGGAGCCGGCGACGACGGCGACGGTGGGGGCGGGTCGGGGCGCAGGGTCGCGGCCGGGCGCGCTCGGGGGCGGCGGACGGCGACGGCGTGGGCGGCGGACGGCGTTGGTGTGGGCTCGGGGGCGGGGCAGGGGCACGGGCGACGGCGACGGCGTCGGGGCGGCCTGGCGGCGTCGAGGAGGTAGGCGTCGTCGGGGGGAACTGCGAGATGAAAATGGAAATTTTCACAAGTCCTGCTTATATACACTCAGCATTGGTCCCGGTTGGTGGCACCAACCGGGACCAATGCCACCCTTTAGTCCCGGTTGGTGCCACCAATCGGGACCAAAGGTCTCTTTTCGTCAGCCCAAAGGGCGGGAAGCAGGGACCTTTGGTCCCGGTTGGTGGCACCAACCGGGACTAAAGGGTGGCATTGGTCCCGGTTGGTGCCACCAACCGGGACCAAAGGTGGGCATTGGTCCCGGTTGGTGCCACCAACCGGGACTAAAGGGTGGTGCTGCCCGGGGCCAAAAGTTTAGTCCCACCTCGCTAGCTGAGAGGGCTCGAGAGTGGTTTATAAGCGCTGCTGCGCACACCCTCTCGAGCTCCTCTCAGCAGCAGGCTTACGGGCCTAATCGCATGACCTCTGCCTGTGGGCCTTCTGGGCCTTCTGCGGGCCTGAATCCTGGCCCAACTAGATGGTTGGGTTTCTAGTCGTATTCAGGCCGTGGTGGCCCAGTACGCGGCATTTTTTTTAATTTTTTTCTACTTTTTTTGTTTTCTTTTTTGCTTTATTTATTTTCTTTTGTTTCTACTTACAGTTTTTCAGTGATTCTTTTTGCTTTTAGGTCACAAAAATTATAAACTTTCTGTTAGTGCCATTAGTTTCCAAATTTGAATAGTTTAAATTTGAATTCTTTTAAATTGGTGTGAATCACTAGTTTGTGAATAACTTTACTATAAAAATAGATTTTTGAGTGATTCTTTTTCCTGCTATTTAATATTACTGTGTTTTATCATTATATTCAATTTGGTAATTTTTAGGTAATTTTAAATGTCTGTTTTAACCAAAAACAGATTTTGTTATTTTAGTTTGCTATTAAAGTTTCTAAAAAATTATTTATGAAAATTCTTTTTGCTATTAATGCTTTGAACAAAAAATACTTTGATAACTTTAGTTGCATAAATTTTATATAATTTTAGTTTCATAAATACTAGAGATTTATAAAATATTTTTAGTTGATTCCTTTTGCTATTAGAGTTTTATAAAAGCTTTTTAGTTGATTCTTTTTGCTATTGAAGAATATTATAGTTTTATTTTAGTTGATCATAACAGAATTTTTTAATTAATTATTTTTAGTTCATTATTTTTGCTATTAGAGTTTCATAAAGGTTTTCTAGTTCATTCTGTTTGCTATTAGTTCATTCTTTGAGCTAAATGATCCTGAAATTGAAAAGCACTTCAAATGAACTCTGAAAAGGTTGAAAGTTGGCATGGTATCATCATTACACCCACATAGCATGTTCTAAAAAGTTGAGAGGGTTACGGCAAAAACTGGATGCACTTCATGTACAAAATGGACAATCTCTTTCGAAGTATCAGGGTTTCGGACGAAAACTCATCTGTTACAAAGGGATTTCATTTTTTTGAACTTATTTGAACTCCAGACTTTTTGTGTGTTCAAAATGCACCATTCAAAGCCACATCATCAATTTTCAACCCTTTCTGACTTCATTTCCTATTTTTCATGCATTTACTGATTTTTTTAAGCTAAATGACCCTGAAATTGAAAAGCACTACAAATGAACTCTGAACAGGTTGAAAGTTGGCATGGTATAATCATTTCACCCACATAGCATGTGCTAAAAAGTTGAGAGGGTTACGGCAAAAATTGGATGCACTTCGTGTACAAAACGGACAATCTCTTTCGAAGTATCAGGGTTTCGGACGAAAACTCATCTGTTACAAAAGGCATTTAATTTCTTCACATGTAACTGCAATGATATAGTTGTGGAGAGAAAGTCTTCACTTTTTCTTCGCTTGTGTCCTTTGCTTATTGCGCCGTAACCATGGATAATCTTCATCGTTTAACAGGGTGCTTGGGTCAGCCTTGACTTTGAAGGGAGGAATTTCATGAACTTTTCATAATCTTCAGACATGTCTGTCTTGCCCTCCAATCCCACGATGTCTCTTTTTCCTGAAAGAACTATGTGGTGCTTTGGCTCATCGTATGATAAATTCACTTCCTTATCTTTTCTTTTTCTCGGTTTGGTAGACATGTCCTTCACATAGAAAACCTGCGCCACATCATTGGCTAGGACGAATGGTTCGTCTGTGTACCCAAGATTGTTGAGATCCACTGTTGTCATTCCGTACTGTGGGTCTACCTGTACCCCGCCTCCTGACAGATTGACCCATTTGCACTGAAACAAAGGGACCTTGAAATCATGTCCATAGTCAAGTTCCCATATGTCCACTATGTAACCATAATATGTGTCCTTTCCCCTCTTGGTTGCTGCATCAAAGCGGACACTGCTGTTTTGGTTGGTGCTCTTTTGATCTTGGGCGATCGTGTAAAATGTATTCCCATTTATCTCGTACCCTTTGTAAGTCAATACAGTCGAAGATGGTCCCCTGGCCAACGAGTACAGCTCATCAGAAACAGTGTTGTCACCCATGAGACGTGTTTGCAACCAACTGCCGAAAGTCCTGATGTGTTCATATGTAATCCACTCGTCACACTGCTCCGGGTGTTTGGAGCGCAGAATATTCTTGTGTTCATCGACATACGGGGTCACCAAGGTAGAATTCTGTAGAACTGTGTAGTGTGCTTGAGACCAAGAATGCCCGTCCCTACATATTATTGAGTCCGCTCCTAGCATGCCTTTTCCAGTCAGTCTCCCCTCATACCGCGATTGAGGGAGACCAATCTTCTTAAGGTCAGGAATGAAGTCAACACAAAACCCAATGACATCCTCTGTTTGATGGCCCATGGAGATGCTTGCTTCTGGCCTAGCGCGGTTACGAACATATTTCTTTAAGACTCCCATGAACCTCTCAAAGGGGAACATATTGTGTAGAAATACAGGGCCCAGAACGACAATCTCGTCGACTAGATGAACTAGGACGTGCATCATGATATTGAAGAAAGATGGTGGGAACACCAGCTCGAAACTAACAAGACATTGCACCAAATCACTCCTTAACCTTGACAGGATTTCTGGATCGATCACCTTCTGAGAGATTGCATTGAGGAATGCACATAGCTTCACAATGGCTAATCGAATGTTTTCCGGTAGAAGCCCCCTCAATGCAACCGAAAGCAGTTGCGTCATAATCACGTGGCAGTCATGAGACTTTAGGTTCTGGAACTTTTTCTCTGCCATATTTATTATTCCCTTTATATTCGACGAGAAGCCAGACGGGACCTTCATACTGAGCAGGCATTCAAAGAAGATTTCCTTCTCTTCTTTGGTAAGAGCGTAGCTGGCAGGACCTTCATACTGCTTTGGATGCATGTCGTCTTTTTCATGCACACGTTGCTGTTCCTCCCGTGCCTCCGGTGTATCTTTTGTCTTCCCATACATCCCAAGAAGCCTAGCAGGTTCACGCAAAGATTCTTCGTCACGTGCATCACGTCGATTGCAGAGCGGACCTCTAGGTCTTTCCAATAGGGTAGGTCCCAAAATATAGATTTCTTCTTCCACATGGGTGCGCGTCCCGGGCATGCGTTCAAATCCTCGTACGCACCGCGGTAGAGGATGCAGTCATTAGGGCATGCATGTATCTTCTGCACCTCCAATCCTAGAGGGCATAGAACCTTCTTTGCTTCGTACGTACTGCCGGGCAATTCGTTATCCTTTGGAAGCTTCTTCTTCATTATTTTCAGTAGCGAACTAAATCCCTTGTCAGATACACCATTGTCTGCCTTCCATTGCAGCAATTCCAGTGTGGTACCGAGCTTTCTGTTGTCATCTTCGCAATTTGGGTACAACCCTTTTTTGTGATCCTCTAACATGCGATCGAACTTCAACTTCTCCCTTTCACTTTCGCATTCTCTCTGTGCATCAACAATGACCCGGCGAAGATCATCATCGGGCACATCGTCTGGTTCCTCTTGATCTTCAGCTTCCCCCATTGCAGCATCACCGTATTCAGGGGGCGGGTAGTTGTCATCATCCTCTTCTTCTTCGTTGCCTTCCATCATAACCCCTCTTTCTCCGTGCTTGGTCCAAACATTATAGTGTGGCATAAAACCCTTCTCAAGCAGGTGGAAGTGAAGGGTTTTAGAGTTGGAGAAAGCCTTCGTATTCTCACAGACAGTACATGGACAATGCATAAAACCATTCTGCTTGTTTGCCTCAGCCGCTTCGAGAAAATTATGCAGGCCCTTAATATACTCGGAGGTGCGTCGGTCACCGTACATCCATTGCCGGTTCATCTGCGTGCGTTATACAGTTCTTATTATTGAACAACATATAACTCTCTAGAACATCTAATTAAAACACACAAATAAGAAATTTTTCTTTTAGAAAGAAGATAAGAAGAAGAGGCTAACCACGGTGTTGCCGGCGCCGAGATGGGCACGGGCGATCGACGGCGGTGAGGACGGGGACGGGACAGCACGGACCGCCAAACCTAGACAAATGTTGAGGAAAATGGAGCTTGGACAAGGAGCTTCGAGAGGAGAAAGCTTAAGTGTGGCTCGGGCATTTCATCGAACACCTCATGTGCATAGGAGGTGAGCTAGAGCACCACAAAAGCTCTCCCACGGCCGGGCAAAAAAACAGAGCAATGCTCGCGGGCGGGGGCTATATATAGGCCAACCATTGGTCCCGGTTCCAGCCACAAACCGGAACCAATGGTTGTGGGCCAGGAGCGAGGCGCATTGGTCCCGGTTCGTGGCTGGAACCGGGACAAAAGGGGTCACCTTTAGTCCCGGTTCCAGCCACAAACCGGGACCAATGGTTGTGGGCCAGGAGCGAGGCACATTGGTCCCGGTTCGTGTCTGGAACCGGGACTAAAGGGTCCAGACGAACCGGGACCAATGCCCCACGAGGCCCGGCCGGCCCCCTGGCCTCACGAACCGGGACCGTTGATCCCATTGGTCCCGGTTCGTGACTGAACCGGGACTAATGGGCTTCTCAGGGGTGGACCGATGCCCTGTTTTGTACTAGTGTGTACACTCAAATTTGCATGTAAAACAAGTAAGGATCGTCACTCTCCTTACTCCTTACCTAAACCATGTATCTTATTAGATGTAACCAAGCAATTGATTTCCCTTGCGTAATTAAGCAGCTCACTACTAATCCGTCCATGAACCAAAGTAAGCAAAATCCATTATACCCTTCACACTGCAGAATGTAATCTATCCACCTACTTATGTATGTAGAGTTGCAAAAATCAGGAGATGCCGTCAATCAATCAATGCGGAAGCGAGTTGAAGAAATCACAAAACACCAGACTGAACTCAGAGGCACCATTTATGGTGGAGTCGGATTGGCATGGCAGGGTCGGCTCCTTCATTTACGCGGCGGTTTTTGGTTTAGGCAAGAACAATCGAGCAGCTCCTTCATTTTTCTCGCGCTCTTGTCCGCCTCCCTTCTCCCGGTGAGGGGTCGTCAGAGCATTCCACTGATGCGGCGGGTGGGCGCTGCTGCTGTTAGCTAAGCTAGACAACATCTGGGGATTTGTAGAGAACCACTAGTAGAAAACAGGGCTTTGGTCCAGGCAGAAATATTGCATTAGTCCCGGTTCTGTTACGAATTGGGACCAATGGTGGCATCAGTCCCGGTTCGAGTGGTCAGGGCGCCAGCCGGGCCTCGGCAGGAACCAGTCCCGGTTCGTCTGACCCCTTTAGTCCCGGTTCCAGACACGAACCGGGACTAAAGGGCCTCGCTCCTGGCGCAGCCCCTTTAGGCCCGGTTCTAGCCACCAACCGGGACTAAAAAGATGCCATTAGTCCCGGTGCTAGCCACCAACCGGGACTTAAGAGTTGCCTATATATATGCTCGCCCCTGCCCGCTCACTTCTCTGTTTTTTGGCCGGCCGGCGTGTGGGAGGTGTGCTGCTCTCTGTTCTCACCTCCTATGCACATGAGGTGTTCGATGAAATGCCACAGCCACACTTAAGCTTTCTCCTCTCCAAGCTCGACCTCCAAGCTACATTTTCCCCAAGATTTGTTTAGGTTTGGCGTTGCACCAACTACACAAGTGTTCTAAAAGGTTAACGACTTCATCGTTTCATCTCTCACTGCTAGTTTAGCTCATTTCAAATGCTCTAGAAGTAGAGTGTGGTTTGTGGGGTTTTAGTGGAGGAGTGTATGTGGGAGTTCTTTTGATTTAGACGCACAATTAGAGATGAAATTAACTTCTTAGAGTCTGCACATGTGGAGGGTACCGTTCCCGTCCCCGTCCCCACCGTCGTCGATCGCCCGCGCCGATCTCGTCGCCGGCACCACCGTGGTGAGCCTCTTTTTCTTATCTTCTTTTTAAAAGAAAAAAAATTCTTACTTGTATGATTTACATAGCTCCTTGTATTAATTTGGCCACTTCTCTATTCATGATGTTCTGTAATGGTTTTTGATACACTTAATTATATAATGCACGCAGATGAACCGGCAATGGATGTACGGTGACCGACGCACCTCCGAGTACATTGAGGGCGTGCATAAATTTCTCGAAGTGGCTAAGGCAAACAAGCAAAATGGTTTTATGTATTGTCCATGTACTGTCTGTGAGAATACGAAGGATTACTCTAACTCGAAAACCCTTCACTCCCACCTGCTTGAGAAGGGTTTCATGCCACACTATAATGTTTGGACCAAGCACGGAGAAAGAGGGGTTATGATGGAAGACAACGAAGAAGAAGAGGATGATGACAGCTATCCTATGTTCCCTGAATACGGTGATACTGCAACGGGGGAAGCTGAAAATCAAGAGGCACCAGACGATGTGCCCGATGATGATCTTGGCCAGGTCATTATTGATGCACAGAGAGAATGCGAAAGTGAAAGGGAGAAGTTGAAGTTCGGTCGCATGTTAGAGGATCACAAAAAAGGTTGTACCCAAACTGGGAAGATGACAACACAAAGCTCGGTACCACACTGGAATTGCTGCAATGGAAGGCAGACAATGGTGTATCTGACAAGGGATTTGGTTCGCTACTGAAAATAATGAAGAACAAGCTTCCAAAGGATAACGAATTGCCCGACAGTACGTACGAAGCAAAGAAGGTTCTCTGCCCTCTAGGATTGGAGGTGCAGAAGATACATGCATGCCCTAATGACTGCATCCTCTACCGCGGTGAGTACGAGGAATTGAACGCATGTCCGATATGCGATGCATTGCGGTATAAGATCAGACGAGATGACCCTGGTGATGTTGAGGGCGAGCGTCCCAGGAAGAGGGTTCCTGCCAAGGTGATGTGGTATGCTCCTATAATATCACGGTTGAAACGTCTGTTCAGAAACAAAGAGCATGCCAAGTTGTTGCGATGACACAAAGAAGACCGTAAGAAAGACGGGAAGTTGAGAGCACCCGCTGACGGGTCGCAGTGGAGAAAAATCGAGAGAAAGTGGGGGGACTTTGGAGGTGACGCAAGGAACGTATGGTTTGGTTTAAGTGCAGATGACATTAATCCTTTTGGGGAGCAGAGCAGCAAGCATAGCACATGGCCCGTGACTCTATGTATCTATAACCTTCCTCCTTGGTTGTGCATGAAGCGGAAGTTCATTATGATGGCAGTGCTCATCCAAGGCCCTAAGCAACCCGACAACGACATTTATGTGTACCTAAGGCCATTAGTCGAAGAGCTTTTACAGCTGTGGAATGGAAAAGGTGTACGTGTGTGGGATGAGCATAAACAAGAGGAATTTGACCTGCGAGCGTTGCTGTTTGTAACCATCAATGATTGGCATGCTCTTAGTAACCTTTCAGGACAGACAAACAAGGGATACAACGCATGCACGCACTGTTTAGATGATACCCAAAGTATATATTTGGACAAATGCAAGAAGAATGTGTACCTGGGACATCGTTGATTTCTTCCGACCAAGCATGCCTTAAGAAAGAAAGGCAAACATTTCAAAGGCGAGGAAGATCACCAGAAGAAGCCCGTCCTCCGTACTGGTGATGATATACTTGATATGGTCAAGGATTTACAAGTAATCTTTGGAAAGGGTCCTGGCGGACAATCTGTTCCGAATGACGCTGAGGGACACGCACCCATGTGGAAGAAGAAATCTATATTTTGGGACCTACCCTATTGGAAAGACCTAAAGGTCTGCTCTGCAATCGACGTGATGCACGTAACGAAGAATGTTTGCGTGAACATGCTAGGCTTCTTGGGCGTGTATGGGAAGACAAAAGATACACCGGAGGCACGGAAGGACCAGCAACGTGTGAACGAAAAAGACGGCATGCATCCAAAGCAGTATCAAGGTCCTGCCAGCTACGCTCTAACCAAAGCGGAGAAGGAAATCTTGTTTGAATGCCTGCTCATTATCAAGGTCCCGTCTGGCTTCTCGTCGAATATAAAGGGAATAATAAACATGACAGAAAAAAATTCCAGAACCTAAAGTCTCATGACTGCCACGTGATTATGACGCAACTGCTTCCGGTTGCATTGAGGGGGCTTCTACCAGAAAATGTTCGATTAGACATTGTGAAGCTATGTGCATTCCTCAATGCAATTTCTCAGAAGGTAATCGATCCAGAAATCCTACCAAGGTTACAGAATGATTTGGTCCAATGTCTTGTCAGCTTCGAGTTGATGTTCCCACCATCCTTCTTCAATATTATGACGCACGTCCTAGTTCACCTAGTCGACGAGATTGCCATTCTGGGTCCTGTATTTCTACACAATATGTTCCC
This sequence comes from Elymus sibiricus, assembly GCA_039707655.1. Classification (NCBI taxonomy): domain Eukaryota; kingdom Viridiplantae; phylum Streptophyta; class Magnoliopsida; order Poales; family Poaceae; genus Elymus; species Elymus sibiricus. The sequence continues at coordinate 425,741,911 of CM077673.1, read as the reverse complement.
CTTTGAGAGGTTCATGGGAGTCTTGAAGAAATATGTTCGTAATCGTGCTAGGCCAGAAGGAAGCATCTCCACGGGCCATCAAACAGAGGAGGTCATTGGGTTTTGTGTTGACTTTTTTCCTGACCTTAAGCCGATTGGTGTCCCTAAATCGCGGTATGAGGGGAGACTGAGTGGAAAAGGCACGCTAGGAGCGGATTCAATAATATGTAGGGACGGGCATTCCTGGGCGCAAGCACACTACACAGTTCTACAGAATTCTACCTTGGTGACCCCCTATATAAATGAACACAAGAATATTCTACGCTACAAATACCCGGAGCAGTCTGACGACTGGATTACATGTGAACACATCGGAACTTTCGGCGGTTGGTTGCAAATGCATCATGCGTAACAACACTGTTGGAGATGACATGTACTTGTTGGCCAGGACACCATCTTTGACTGTATGGACTTACCAAGGGTATGAGATAAATGGTAATACATTTTACACGATCGCCCAAAATAAAAAGAGCACCAACCAAAACAGTGGTGTCCACTTTGATGCAGTAATCACCAATAGGGCAAAGGACACATATTATGGTTACATAGAGGAGATATGGGAACTTGACTATGGACATGAATTTAAGGTCCCTTTGTTTCGGTGCAAATGGGTCAATCTGTCAGGAGGCGGGGTACAGTTAGACCCGCAGTACGGAATGACAATAGCGGATCTAAAAAATCTTGGGTACACAGACGAACCATTCGTCCTAGCCAATGATGTGGCACAGGTTTTCTATGTGAAGGACATGTCTACCAAACATAGGATAAAAAGATAAGGAAGCGAATACATGAAACGATGAGCCAAAGCGCCACATAGTTCTTTCAGGGAAAGAAACATCGTGGGAGTGAAGGACAAGACAGACATGTCTGAGGATTATGAAAAGTTTCATGAAATTCCTCCCTTCAAAGTGAAGGTTGACCCAAGCATCGTGTTAAACGATGAAGATTATCCATGGTTACGGCGCAATAAGGAAGGGACACACGCGAAGAAAAAGTGAAGACTTTCTCTCCACAACTATTCTCAAGATGGCTTTGATCTAGAATATCACTGCAGTTACATGTCAAGAAATGAAATCCCTTTTGTAATAGATGAGTTTTCGTCCGAAACCCTGTTACTTCGAAAGAGATTGTCCAGTTTGTACAGGAAGTGCATCCAGTTTTTCCCGTAACCCTCTCAACTTTTTAGCACATGCTATGTGGGTGAAATTATGATACCGTGCCAAGTTTCAACCTTTTCAGAGTTCATTTGCGATGATTTTCAAATTCAGGGTCATTTAGCTCAAAATAAATCATGCAATGAATGAAAAATAGCAAATGAAGTTAGAAAAGGTTTGAAAATTGATGATGTGCTTTGAATGGTGCATATTGAATGCAGAAAAAGTTTGGAGTTCAAACATTTTAAAAAATTGAAATCCCTTTTGTAATAGATGAGTTTTCATCTGAAACACTGTTACTTCGAAAGAGATTGTCCGGTTTGTACACGAAGTGCATCAAGTTTTTTCCGTAACCCTCTCAACTTTTTATCACATGCTATGTGGGTGAAATTATGATACCATGGCAAGTTTCAACCTTTTCAGAGTTCATTTGCAGTGATTTTCAAATTAAGGGTCCTTTAGCTCAAAATAAATCATGAAATGCATGAAAAATAGCAAATGAAGTCAGAAAAGGTTTAAAAATTGATGATGTGGCTTTGAATGGTGAATATTGAATGCAAAAAAAGTCTGGAGTAAAAATATGTTAAAAAATGAAATCCCTTTTGTAATAGATGGGTTTTCCTCCGAAACCCTGTTACTTCGAAAGAGATTGTCCAGTTTGTACAGGAAGTGCATCCAGCTTTTTCTGTAACCCTCTCAACTTTTTAGCACATGCTATGTGGGTGAAATTATGATAGCGTGCCAAGTTTCAACCTTTTCAGAGTTCATTTGCAGTGATTTTCAAATTCAGGGTCATTTAGCTCAAAATAAATCATGAAATGCATGAAAAATAGCAAATGAAGTCAGAAAAGGTTTGAAAATTGATGATGTGGCTTTGAATGGTGCATATTGAATGCAGAAAAAGTTTGGAGTTCAAATATTTTAAAAAATTGAAATCCCTTTTGTAATAGATGAGTTTTCATCCGAAACCCTGTTACTTCGAAAGAGATTGTCCGGTTTGTACACGAAGTGCATCCAGTTTTTTCCGTAACCCTCTCAACTTTTTAGCACATGCTATGTGGGTGAAATTATGATACCATGGCAAGTTTCAACCTTTTCAGAGTTCATTTGCAGTGATTTTCAAATTAAGGGTCATTTAGCTCAAAATAAATCATGAAATGCATGAAAAATAGCAAATGAAGTCAGAAAAGGTTTGAAAATTGATGATGTGGCTTTGAATGGTGCATATTGAATGCAGAAAAAGTCTGGAGTTAAAATATGTTAAAAAATGAAATCCCTTTTGTAATAGAAAAGTTTTCGTCCGAAACCCTGTTACTTCGAAAGAGATTGTCCAGTTTGTACATGAAGTGCATCCAGTTTTTCCCGTAACACTCTCAACTTTTTAGCACATGATATGTGGGTGAAATTATGATCCCATGCCAAGTTTCAACCTTTTCAGAGTTCATTTGCAGTGATTTTCAAATTCAGGGTCATTTAGCTCAAAATAAATCATGAAATGCATGAAAAATAGCAAATGAAGTTAGAAAAGGTTTGAAAATTGATGATGTGGCTTTGAATGGTGCATATTGAATGCAGAAAAAGTCTGGAGTTAAAATATGTTAAAAAAATGAAATCCCTTTTGTAATAGATGAGTTTTCCTCTGAAACCGTGTTACTTCAAAAGAGATTGTCCAGTTTGTACACGAAGTGCATCCAGTTTTTTCCGTAACCCTCTCAACTTTTTAGCACATGCTATTTGGGTGAAATTATGATAGCATGCCAAGTTTCAACCTTTTCAGAGTTCATTTTCAGTGATTTTCAAATTCAGGGTCATTTAGCTCAAAATAAATCATGAAATGCATGAAAAATAGCAAATGAAGTCAGAAAAGGTTTGAAAATTGATGATGTGGCTTTGAATGGTGCATATTGAATGCAGAAAAAGTCTGGAGTTAAAATATGTTAAAAAATTGAAATCCCTTCTGTAATAGAAGAGTTTTCGTCCGAAACCCTGTTACTTCAAAAGAGATTGTTCAGTTTGTACACGAAGTGCATCCAGTTTTTCCCATAACCCTCTCAACTTTTTAGCACATGCTATGTTGGTGAAATTATGATAGCTTGCCAAGTTTCAACCTTTTCAGAGTTCATTTGCAGTGATTTTCAAATTCAGGGTCATTTAGCTCTAAATAAATCATGAAATGCATGAAAAATAGCAGATGAAGTCAGAAAAGGTTTGAAAATTGATGATGTGGCTTTGAATGGTGCATATTGAATGCAGAAAAAGTCTGGAGTTAAAATATGTTAAAAAATTCAAATCCCTTTTGTAATAGATGAGTTTTCCTCCGAAACCCTGTTACTTCGAAAGAGATTGTCCAGTTTGTACACGAAGTGCATCCAGGTTTTCCCGTAACCCTCTCAACTTTTTAGCACATGCTATGTGGGTGAAATTATGATAGCATGCCAAGTTTCAACCTTTTCAGAGTTCATTTGCAGTGATTTTCAAATTCAGGGTCATTACCTCAAAATAAATCATGAAATGCATGAAAAATAGCAAATTAAGTCAGAAAAGGTTTGAAAATTGATGATGTGGCTTTGAATGGTGCATATTGAATGCAGAAAAAGTCTGGAGTTAAAATATGTTAAAAAATTGAAATCCCTTTTGTAATAGATGAGTTTTCGTCCGAAACACTGTTACTTCGAAAGAGATTGTCCAGTTTGTACACGAAGTGCATCCAGTTTTTCCCGTAACCCTCTCAACTTTTTAGCACATGCTAGGTGGGTGAAATTATGATAGCATGCCAAGTTTCAACCTTTTCAGAGGTCATTTGTAGTGATTTTCAATTTCAGGGTCATTTAGCTCAAAATAAATCATGAAATGCATGAAAAATAGCAAATGAAGTCAGAAAAGGTTTGAAAATTGATGATGTGGCTTTGAATGGTGCATATTGAATGCAGAAAAAGTCTGGAGTTAAAATATGTTAAAAAATTGAAATCCCTATTGTAATAGATGAGTTTTCGTCCGAAACCCTGTTACTTTAATAGGAAAAAGAATGAAATAAAAAGCTTTTATAAAACTTTAATAGGAAAAAGAATGAACTAATTTTTTTTATAAAACTCTAATAGCAAAAAGAATGAACTAAAAAGATTTTATAAAACTCTAATAGCAAAAATAATCAACTAAAAAGAATCCAAATAATATTAACTAAAATTATCAAAGTATTTATTTGTTAAAAACTTTAATAGTAAAAAGATTTTATAAAACTCTAATATCAAAAGGAATCAACTAAAACATATGCAAAAAAATAACATTAAAATTTAAAAAACATAATATATGCAAAAAGTAAAATAAAATAAAAAGCCCGCCTTCTAGCTACAACGGCCTGCATACGACTAGAAACCCTGGAAATGGGCCAGGATGCAGGCCCGCAGTGCTAGCAGGCCCAACTGGGCCTGAGATAGGCATGTACTGCCTACAATAGAGAGGAGCTCGAGAGGGCAGCGGCAGCATCGCTTATAAACCACTCCGAGCCACTCTCGACTAGCGTGGTGGGACTAAACATTGGGCTGCGGGAAGCACAACCCTTTAGTCCCAGTTGGTGGCTCCAACCGGGACTAAAGGGGGGCCTTTAGTCCCGGTTGGTGATACCAACCGGGACTAAAGGGCTGTGCTTCCCGTCCTTTCTCCTGGCGAAAACTACCTTTAGTCCCGGTTGGTGGCTCCAACCGGGACTAAAGTGGGGCCTTTAGTCCCGGTTGGAGCACCAACCGGGACTAAATGTTGGGGTATATAAGTGGACCAAAATCCATCTACAGTTTTCGATCTCCATTTCCCCCGACGGCGCCGAAGACCACGTCGACGCCGCCAGGATGCCGGACCTCGCCGTCGCCTCCCCGAGCCCGCTCCTCATCGCCGCCCCTGACGCGGTCCCCGTCGGCGCCCCTCGACCCCGTCGCCGCCCCCCCGACGCTGTCGCCGCCCCGAGCCTGCTCCCCCTCCTCCTCCTCCTAGGTGAGCCGCCGGCCACACCGCCGTTCCCCTCCTCCTATCCCCCCTCCCCCCTCCCCCCCCCCACGGTCACCGTCGTCACCCGCGTCCGTAGCTGGCCGAAGCAGTGGTGGCGTGGGATCCAATCCATGGAGTCTCATAATTAATTTGGTTCATAGGATATATATAGTTAGGATTATCATAGGATAGAATTATCATAGAAGATTTTATAGATAAATTGGACAGAAACAAAAAAAATCATACCTTAATTAGGCCTCCTTTTGGTTCATAGGATAGGATTATCATAGGAATATATAGGAAATTTGTAGGAAATGAGATGACATGCATCTCAAATCCTATGAGTAGGATTAGAAAAAGATATGTCAGTTTGGTTCACATCACAGGAATTTTTCCATTGAGTCTAGGCTCTTTTTTGTTTTCCTTTGAAAGGTGGAGGATAGGAATAGGAATGCATTCCCTAGCTATGTCATTGTTGTTAAATGAAATCATACCTTAGGCGCGGCCTCCTTTTGGTTCATAGGATAGGAATATATACGATGATATTTGCTATGTTATTGTTGTTAAATGAAATGATATTTGCTATAGCCACAATTTGTTCTCGTCGACGATGCCAATCCCGCATCCTCGTCGTCGGCTCGACGCCGACAACCAGTTTGAGAGGCGCCATGTCCGGGACTCGGCTCCGCCGGGCTGGCACTGGGAGGTGCTACCTTCCGATGCGCGCTCCTTGGTGAGAAATCCGGGTCTCGTCGTCGACCCGGAGCTTCTTTGGTGGCGGTCGCGTGGGCCACTATCGGTGCAGAGGGAGCCGGCCCCCGCGGAGGTGGTACGTCGCCGTGTCAGGGAGGAGGACGAGCACGTCCGTCGCTACATGGCTGCGTTGGACGCCAGGTTCTCCAATACCTGGCAGGTTATTCAGGGATCTCACCCGAGCTATGATCCGGCGATGGTTCCTTCTCTTTGGGTGTCCACCGCCTGCGCCGTGAGACGTCAACTCGATCTATATTAATTAATGATATTATATGATAATATTCGAGCTGTATTAGCGATAATATTCGATGCTTCATTAACTGGATTATTCGAGTTGTGTTTCTTAGGTTGCAATAAGGCATGTCATGTTATGAGTTTTTAAAAGATTCACATTATATATCATAACTTACATCTATGAACTATTCTACATTCGGAAATGAAATATAAAAAAAAGTGTTAATTGCATTTTCCTCCGTTTGACAACTGCTTGGGCTTATTAGGGACCATGAGGCGTAAGATCTGCAAGGTGTGCCAAAATTCATGTATGGACAGTCTTGAAACTGCAGTGCAGTTCGGGGTATATTTGAGAAAGGGATTTCAAAAATCAGTGGTAACGGTCTTTAACTTGAATTTGTATTGAACTTTGATCATTTGTTTCCCTTTTTTACTGACTTTATTGTTGATTATTAACTGCTGCATAGTGTGTTCCATGCAACATAAGGGAGGACTTCAACAATTCATATGGTAACGTGTTGTACTTTGAGGATGATGAGGAGCGCGAATTCGAATTGGATCCGCGCAAAGGAAAGAATAAAACCATCATATATGGTGATGGATGGGAGTAGTACATTGCAGTGAACAATTTTAAAGGAGGAGAACTCGTAGCTTTTTCCTTAATAGGAGAGGTGAATAGGTTAAGGACATTATATGTCCAAAGCAATGATGATGACGATGACGAAGATGACATCGTCAGCCAAGATGACCAAGATGACATCGACAGCCAAGATGAAGATGAGGACATCCAAGATGAAGATGAGGACAACCAAGATGAAGAGGAGGACATCGAAGATGAAGATGATGGTCCTATCCTTTCTGCAATTTTTTCTCAAAGGATGAAGAAGCTTACTCGGGATGATAAAGCTAGTGTGAAAGAAAAGTTACCATCCTCTTCGGCGTTCTTGGGGAAGCCCTTTGTGCACCGTCCAACAAAAACAAACATGGTTAAAAAAGTTATGGTGAGATGTTTTATATTCTTTCATCTCTTTTTGGTCATAACCAAGTATGGTGAGATGTCTAACATTTTGTGCTCTCTATTTTCTCTTAATGATGGGGTCTTCAGAAGTTACCTTTGAAGATGCTTTCCGGAGTGGACATCCCCGCCGTCGGCACTGCTGGAGTAATCCATGGACCAAGAGGGCCTGTCACGAACGTCCAATACAAGACAGACCCCGACGGGCGCATATCATTCCACAAGGACGGCTGGCAGGAGTTCATCAAGGGAAAGAGAGAACTAAGGGTGGACACCCTTGTGGTAATCACTATAAGGAAGAGCAACCGCAAGGACTATCAGATGATGGTTGTTGTTGACCATGTTTAGAACTAAGTCATGAATATATCAGCTGAAGAACTGTTAGTTAATTAATTAGTATGTTAAGATGAATGTGATACATTCATGTTTGTTTCTTAAGTTGAACAACTTTCAAGTGATACTAATGGTTCTTTCTATCTATTGATCATGACGATGTTATGTAATGGTTCTTTCATTGCTATATGTAGTAGCTAGCGTCGAGTTGAATGAAAAGCATAAAATAAAAATGGTAAAAACAAAAATAAAAGGGGGAAACACAATATGAAAACCCCTAAACCCCTCCTTGCAAAAAAAAAACCCAGAGCCTAGCAGCTGCTGAAGCGTAGCTGCCTTTTAGTCCCGGTCGGTGTTACCAACCGAGACAAAAGGTCCTCCTGCCAAGCGCCCCACGGCGCCCACGTGGAGCTCCTTTAGTCCCGGTTCGTAAGCCAACCGGGACTAAAAGTGATGGGCATTAGTCCCGATCGTTTTGTCCCGGTTGCCGAACCGGGACTAAAGGCTCTCTGGAACCGGGACTGATGCCCTGTTTTCTACTAGTGAACAGTGGAGAATGGGGATTTAGATTTGTGTTTGGGGTAATGTTATCGAACAAATGGAAGGGCTCTCTTGGGTTGGGTTCAAATTGTTTAACATAAACATTATGGAAATTTAAAATTTAGGAAATTATTCCATAGAACTTGTTTGGTATGCAACACTAGAAACTTTTCTTTGCATACATCTGAACATGTCAAGCATGGCAACCCTCGAACAGACTTCAGATTTCAGATATCCAGGAAGTAAACTGTCATGTGCGAAGTATATATATATAGTGTGTGACTAAATATACTATGTTTTGAAGTGTGCTATATGTGAACTATATATGCTGTGTGATGTTTGAATAATGAACGTTCAGTTTTTATGATTGCAAAATGTAGTATTCGGCGCACCGTCCTGACATTTCAGGATCTACATTCATTCGGTATCCTGTAAGTGGGCCATCATGCAACAAGTTAACACCCTCCATTCGGTATCCTACCGGCAATAAGTAAGGTCTTGCTTTTCCAAGATGAAAACATAAGGTGGTGCACTCAACATGTGGGAGATATTTAATCATGACAATACATTAATTTGGCCAATTTGCCAAACAAAAAAACAATCCTGAAGCAAGTTATCTCTCGCGTAAAGCTCTATACATCTTGTACTCATGGGGTTGCCACCGTCAGGTCAACATAAAAAGTTATTGCAAGCGCTGTTCAAATTAAAAGCATGTGCCAATCTTGTCACTGCTAAAATAAACCTCGCACGATTGTAGCGGCTTATGAAACCCGTCTTTGACAAAAATATCCAGTGGATACCAGATTACGGTGACAAGTCCACGGGAACCATCAGGACATATCGGTTTGTAGTCCATATTGAAATCTCTAAAAGATTTATGTTTAGGAACGGAGGGAGTAGTATATAGTAGTTGTTTGTTGCATTAAGAGTTAAGTGGTGCCTTTGTAATTAACCAAGATATGCCTTCAAACTTTGCGCATCCATGACTACTCTTTCCACAAAAGCAAGCAGTACGTGACTGATACCATATAATTAACAGGCATTTTCCTCGCAACCTCCTATGAATACTTTTGCTAAATGCAGCACCCAGCATGCTTCCACGCCTAACAACAACGGTAAACCAAACGACCAGGGCCACTGAGCTTAATTTTTTTTACCAACCCACTCAGACTTGTTGACCACGTACACTCCACGGTTCAAAGTAACTAGCACGGAAATTGGGCCGGCACAAGCGCACAGCCACTTACTGAGTGACACTTTGGGACTAGCTAGCCAGACCACCATACCACTGGAAGATCCAATCCCGGAACAACTCCAAGTCCCTAGGTGAGGCCGACAGACCATCTCGTCGTTGATCACTTCTTCTCCGTCTACGTCGGCTCAATATCATCAGGTGCGATGAACGTGCCGTCTTGCTTATACTCTGCAAGCTCATCTTGAACTCCAAGCTGGTGGATGAACGGAAGCCAAATCTTGGTTGCACACCACTAATTCAAATCACTTGTCAAGAAATACAACATCATCGACTATTGACCCTTCTCAACATTTCTTACATTGATTCAAGCCACATGGTCGTGAATGCAACAAGCATCGATGATTGTAAACAAGCTTGCTTGAAGAACTGCTCATGCATGGCCGTTTTGTTCAGAGCTAGAGAATGTGTGTGGGTAACGAAGGTCTTCTCCTTGCGATCAATATAGTCTGAAGATGCTCGCTACAATTCCTTTGCATACCTCAAGGTGCAGCTTATCCCCAACGGCTACAAAAGCAAGGTGCAATTTAGCCCCTCTAACGAAAACGAAAGGAAGGTGATGTTAGGTGCTACACTGGGAGCTGTTACTACTGTTGTATTGCTTGTCATTGTTGTCACTCTTACCCTACATAGGAGGAAGTATGAAGAGAAAGATGAATTTGATTTTGATAAATTACCTGGATTGCTCATGAGGTTTTCTCTTGAAAAGCTGAGTGAATGCACTGACGGATTCAATAAAAAGCTTGGAGAAGGTGGGTTTGGGTCGGTTTTTGAAGGCAAATTAGGTGAAGAGAAAGTTGCAGTGAAACGTCTGGAAAGTGCTAGACAAGGAAAGAAAGAATTCTTGGCAGAAGTTGGGACTATTGGCAGCATAGAACACATCAAGCTTGTCAGGCTGGTCGGGATTTGTGCAGAGAAGTCTTAGAGACTTCTCGTATATGAATACATGTCAAGTGGCTCGCTTGATAGGTGGATCTATTACCGCCATAACAATGCCCCTCTTGATTGGTTCACCCGGTGTAGGATCATTTCGGATATTGCCAAGGGCTTATGCTACCTTCACGAGGAGTGCAGGCAAAAAATTGCTCATTTGGACATCAAACCACAAAATATTCTCTTGGACGATAACTTCAATGCCAAAGTGGCTGATTTTGGACTTGGAAGTTAATAAGCAGGGATCAAAGCAAGGTAGTGACTTTGATGAGAGGAACACCTGGATATCTGGCACCTGAATGGTTAACTTCACGAATCACTGAAAAAGTTGATGTCTACAGCTTTGGAGTTGTTCTCATTGAAATTACAAGTGGAAGAAAAAATATTGACAACTCTCAGCCCAAGGAGGATGTTCAGCTTATAAATCTATTACGAGAAAAAGCTCAAAACAACCATTTGAGTGATCTGATTGACAGGCATGTTGAGGATATGGTCTCACACCAAGAGGAAGTAATTCAAATGATGAAGCTCGCAATATGGTGTCTGCAACAAGACCCCTCTTTCCCCTCGCTACAGGAAAAAGGCGACCAGGGAGGCGATAAGCTTGCCGGCGTTGGCGCCGGCGATTCCTCTTCCCCGGGGGCCTCGGGATCGCCGGTGGGAGGGGGGTCGTCGGTGCCGATGTGTGGCCTTGTATAGCTGTAGACTAGGTCTAGTCTTCTTAGCTAGGTTGGCGGCCGCGCGTTGGTTTGCTCCGGCGACGTCGACGGCGGCGCGCAATAAGCTGCCTCCAGATCCCGCTCCGACGCGGCATATCCTGTGGCTGTCGGGCCTGGATCTAGGAGGAGGGTGTGCCGGGCGAGGTCGGAGTGGCGGCGGCGACGACCACGGGTTGGCTTTTGTTCCTCGTACCCCGCCGTCGCAGCGACGCGTGCCTCGTCGTCGTTGTGGGGCTTCGGAGATGATGTACAGGGGCTCGCCGGTGCCGGCCTCTTCGCTCGGGTGTCGTAGAGGAGGCTGCGGCGGTTGGTGGTTGTTGCTTGGAGCGGCTCTACTTGGATGTGCTGGTTTTCTGCTCTGTGCAGGTGCGAAGCTGGCGTACTCGCTCGTGCTCGCGTTGCTGCAGCTCTTCGTCGTTGGTGGCGGCCGCCGCCGACGGCCGGCCCTCGTGGCACCAGGTGAAGTATCCCTGGCCGCGGTTGCGGATCAAACGAGGCTCTGGCCTCTTTCTCTCCACGTGGGTGTCTCCCTGAAGCACAGGTGCGGCTGCCTTCGGTGTGGGCTTCAGTTCCGGCGAGTTTCGTGCGGCGGCGCTGCTGGTTGGGCTCCTCTTGGTCTTGGTTGTAATTTCTCTTTCGTTAGGGGCCTTTTCGCACTTTGGTGCACAGCTGTGTTGTATCTGGATGATTCCAGCGTTCTCTGAGTAAAGCATCTCGCATCTCCTTCCCACAAAAAAAAAAAAAAAAAAAAACAAGACAGCTCTCCAAGCCTTCAATGTCAACCGTGATCAAAGCATTGGAAGGTGCAATTAGCATAGAAACTTTCGATGCAAATTCAGTCATGCATGTTCAAGGTAATCCATCCACATATTCAGTTACATCCCAGACATCGATGCTATGTGGCCCAAGGTGAAACAGGTGGTTAATGAGCAGAAGAAATAACTCATGCAGTTTTGTCTTTTCTAGCATACCATATTTGTACTTTGGATGTATGTTTCTATTGATTGTTCGTTGAAGTTGTATGGTTGTGTACCTTTAAAGCACAGAATCTAGTTCTCCTCCGTGAAGAGCGCAATGACAGTTCGTTCTTGACTGGGCCTCCCTGAACCTTTTACGACTAAATTTTCTACTCCTACTTCAGATGGCTGAACTGAAAAGAAAAAAGGACGCCATCGCCAATTATGTTCTAGACAGAAATTACGATTCTCCTTAACTGAATCAGTGTCTCTAAAATACACAACGAAATAAACAGAAGCTCCATCAAAATAGACACCAAAATAACAAAGCAGAGGCAGCAAAAGAACAGAGCTCACACTATTGATCCATCCATGACAGCAACAATCTATTTTCTACTGCATGCTTATGTTCCGTAGCAATGCATGGAGTATCATCTAATTTCAGAAGGTGTTATAAGGCTCACGATGTATCGCCCAAGCCATATTCCCCTGACATTGCAAACGTGGGCTCGGTTTGACCATCCAACTGGACTACCTACAGGCCTCAACACAAATGGCCAGATCCCCTTGGAAACCAACCATGGTGCCAGGCTATTGGAGAACATGCAAGATACTGGTTTGCCCTACTTCATTCATCCGCAGTCATGTGCAGTAATTCAGAGGTTTACACACACACACACACACACACAAGAGATAAAAAGCAAAAAAGAACAAGTCAGTTGACATATCTGAACAAGCTGTGGGATCCAAAATACATATCTAGAAACCCTGGCCTGGTCTCCTTCCACGCCCTGCCAAGCATCGCAGACATCCGGGAGTAAGCAATCAACGCTTCCTCCTTGACTTCCGCGATGCCGGCTTGGCGCGGCGGCGGGGTGCTGCCTCTGCCGCAGCCATGCCTCGATCAATTCTGTCGAGGCCGCTCATGAGGACCTCAAAGTACCGTTCATCCTTACAGGCGCGGCGCGCTAGGCCAAAGAGCTTATCATGCAGCACGGAGTGCCTGCATTGCTGGCACGTGTCATCCTGTGGTTCACCGCGGCAGTGCATCTGGCACTGCAGCGGCTTGGTTGTCCAGCGTGGCATGACATGTATCCTTGGTATCTCACGCACCCCCAGGAGGATCATCACCTAAAAAAAATGTAAGTCTGAAGGTCTTGCAGGGTGTATGTACATATGGCAGCTAAAGATGCAAGATCAGAATTCTACAGTACCAATGGATGGAAGATAACTGTTACCTTGACGGCATGGCTGCAGAGCATCCCCGTGTGCTCGAATTGCTTGCACACACACATGAACACCTCACCGTCTTCTCTAACATTGACCTCATATTCCACCCTAGACCATTTCTCCCTGGTTTCACTGCTGGAATGCCGTGCTATGTACTTCAGGTTGGGGATGACTGCCTCCACCATGTAAGATTCAGATTCGCGTATGGCTTGCACAAACAGTTCGTAAACCGGCCTTGTGTACACCTCGCTGGCGTGCTTCTCGATTGGCAGATTTGTTTTCAGAACAATCTCATCCTGCACAAAAGCAATAATTTGTCCTAGTTTAGTCTCAGCTCATCAAGAACACATCACAGAAAATCTGTTAATCTCCTGAAGTTAAACTTACCATAGTAGTCCGCTTATCCTCAAACCCATAGACCGGTTCTTGATCGGACCGCAGTTCCACGTACTGTTGGACGAAAAGCTCCATTGAGCAATCCCGTGGAACATGTTGTTTCAGAAAGTGTTTCGCACTCTCCCTCTTTTCTGTGCTAGTCAGTGTAGCACAGAATGTGTCACTGAAGTATGCCTTAACCCACTTATGTCGAACCTCATAGATCTCCTGCAGAAATGGGTGGTTCTCCAATCCATGCTTCTCTAGCAGCATCTCCCATGCTCTCTCAAACTCATCAGTCGTCAGCGTGTCGGTCAGAATTCTGTGGAGCTCCACTCAGAAGCTACTCGTTTTGGTGTAATGAGGACCGAGGTACTCCTTTGCCCTGCCAAGGACATGCCACTTGCACCATCTGTGTGTGGTGGATGGTAGTACCTCCAATACGGCTTCCTCAATTGCCTCGCAGCGATCTACAGGATCGATTTTAAACAAAAACAAGTTAGATGGCTGCGCTGCTGAAAAATACTATTGGGTAGGGAAAAGGGTGTACGAAAGTACTCTTACCGGTCAGTATAGTTCGGGGGTGTTTTCCACCCATTAACTGGAAGAATTCACTCAACACCCATTTGAAACTCTCTGTTTTCTCGTTTATCATCAGCACCCCACCAAGCACTATGGTCTCGAAGTTGTTGTTGACTCCAACAAAAAGGCCGAACGGCATTCCATACACGTCCGATCTGTAGGTTGTGTCAAAGATAATCACATCACCAAAGTATTGGTACTGAATGCTCTGGCCGCTGGTCCAGAGTAGTGGCCTTACTCTGCAGTTACTATCAACCTGCAAACCAGTATGATCAAATGTTGGATCCTTTGCTTTGATCCTAGCAAAAGTTTCCACGGTCTTTCTGAGATCCTCAGACAGCAGATCCTTTGCTTCATTATCAGCAATGTGTGGCACATTGTTTTCCCTTAGTTGGCGAATCAAGTCCCTTGTGTTCTTGTCGATGCTACTGTGAGACTGCCAGGATGACCTCTGCGCACACATCTTAGAAAGTGGATGGTTATGCCCAACTTGATGTTCGCACACACACCATCCACCGTCTCTGGATCGCAGCAAAAGAATCGATGCCGTGCATTCACATCGATGAAATGAGTTGCTGTCCTTGCTTGGTTTCCCCTGTAGACCATAACATTTTTCGAGCATTGGTACTGGGTTGAGATCAACAACACAAAAATCAGAAGTACTGCCTTGACCACAAGGGGAGGATGAATGCCATACCTCACACGCGCAAACAAATTGTTGTATGCATTTGGTTCCATGAGAATCCACACTACTCGGTCCATAGCTGACTCCGAATCCAGATTCCCAGGAATAAATGTTGTAGAATTCATAGGCCTCATCAAGAGAAACAAAGACAGTCCCCACGGTTGGATTGACCACGGCCTCAGTTTCCCTCTGCTCGAACCCTGCAATCGCCTTCTCCAGCACGCTGACACGATACACAGAAGCAGATCCATGTTCATCTCCCAGCCATGCCCTACAAAATTTGTGCAGAGATCGGCAGTAAGTTGATGAATGGGAGTACAATTTCTTTACTTGGCACCAGCCGGCACACAACAGAACATCATCCAAATACAACATTCAAAAAGTAGTGAAGCATCCATATGTTTCTCGTATCTGAATTTCAATCTCGCGCGGGACTACAATTAGCAAATGTAAAACTGTAGCATAGCAACACAACCAGGCTCTGAATGCTAAACGTAGATGGTTCACAAAGGCTTATTGAGCCAGAGACATCAAATGGGGATAAATGGCATAGAATGTTCTGAATGTTTTTGCCTATCTAAACATAGAAGTTTCACAAAGTCGGAGACACCAAATGAGCACAAATGACAAAAACTGAAATATGTAGTGCGAGTTCAAGAATCAATTTGCACCAGCCGGCACATGATGAAACAGATCCAGTATATATACGACTGGGCTGTGAATTTCAATCAACAGGAGTAGAGTACTGAGTACATGCTCTGGATTGGGATTGTAACATCTTTGCAGACCGATCGATGGATTGGCAATGATTTACCAGAGACTTGGAACAGACAAAAGCAGAGAGCCTGACTGAATATTTTTGGGCGCACATCACAGGAACTAACTACCAGTAATAACAACAACCTGTAACCCTAACCCCCAAATCCTTGCGGATTAACTAATAAAGTAACAGACTTGGAACGGATTAGGTCGCAATCATCTAGATCCAGCCAACCTCCAACAGAGACACACCCAGAAGAAGAAAACTGAACAGCAAAGGACCGCCGAGCTCCACGGTGAGGCGGGTACCTAGGCGGAGGAGCGGCGGCGACGGCGCCGCCATGGGCAAGCGGATGCGGCGCCTCCTTCTCCTTCTCCTTCATCTCGGCCCTGTACCAACGGAAAGAACCGCCTGCGGTTAAGTACTTGGCAGGCCGCGCCGGAGCGGAGGAGTTGAACAAGGAGGTGGTAGGAGAATGGATATGGATACCGGCTGGCCTCCCGGCTACTCCTTCCCCGGCGGCGTGAACTCCGCGGCCGTCTCTCTCGCCGGCGGTGGTTGGGATTTACGGCGCAGGAAGAGAATATTCTTTTTTCTCGAGTGAATTACTTTTTTTTATGGGCTTGAGTGAATCACACTTTGCACCACGTAGACTGTCAATTTTCTTTTCTTGGACGGTCACTTATGTAGTACTCCCTCCCTTTCATTTACTAGCACATACTGTACTATTTAACTATCATGACTTATAATTTTGACATATTTAACTATCGTTCACAATAAATACTACACCCTCCATTCCTAAATATAGTGCGCATAGAGTTGTGCACATATACCAATGTATGTGCTGGCGTTATTATTTGGACTAAAAAGCCCCCAGGCGATTTGTTCCTGGCCCCATGAGCCGTACGCGTGAGTAGATAGAAAACTGAACGTAAACTACCACGCCCTCCCGCGCCTGCTGGGTCTGTCTCCCATCCACGCACTCCACTCAAATTTGAATCAGCTGGCCGGTATAATATGAGTACTAGTACACTCGTTGGTGGAGGGTTAATTTCGTCCAAAACTGAGCTCGGCTGCACCTACGCACTACATTGCGGAATTTTGCCCAAAACCTTATACGCACTAT
This sequence comes from Elymus sibiricus, assembly GCA_039707655.1. Classification (NCBI taxonomy): domain Eukaryota; kingdom Viridiplantae; phylum Streptophyta; class Magnoliopsida; order Poales; family Poaceae; genus Elymus; species Elymus sibiricus. The sequence continues at coordinate 425,725,247 of CM077673.1, read as the reverse complement.
ATTTAGGAATGGAGGGAGTACTAAACTTTCGTGTATACAAAATAACTACTTTTATTATATAATTCAAAACCGGTCATTCAAAATACACAGTTCAACTAAATTTATACCATCAACTGAGCGTACCTCAGATGGTTAAGTTCCTTGTGGTGGAACTGGTGCTCTCATTTTTCTTTTTCTTTTTTTGAAACGAGAGGGGTCTCCGCCCAGCCCCAACTTTTATTAAAGCCAAGGCATGCCAGACCAGGTTCTAATACATGAAGTTCTCGTTGGACTGCCTGAGACAGCGGCCACAGATCCGAAGGGCAGAGTGCAATAAGTCTTAGCCCTATTACATTAACATCCTTACATGGCAGAGAGAGGGTATGATTGACAGGCAAGACTAGCACCAAAATCACCTCCTCTCTGTCAAATCTATCAACACTACCAAGCAATCCTAAGCAACTCCCCTCTTCGATGGTCCAAAAGCCTTAAGCACCGGAGAAGAAGAGCACTCTGGACGTCCGACCATAGAATTTTCCATTGCCTGATCAAAGAACACCAGATCCAGCTTGTTTAGGATTGCTCAGTGATGTTTTTAGTCTTTTCAACGATGCTCGTTCAGTGGGAGCCGTCTACAACGAGGCGTCTACCGTGACTTCGTTATATCAAGATGTTGTGTCGGCTCAATATCTTAGAAATGCTCATGTGAGTAGGGTGTGCGTGCGTGCGTTCATAAAATTAAGTGTCTGTGCATGTATGTGAGCATCTGCGGTTGTACTATGTTAAAAAAACTAAATTTATAGTAAACACTCTTATTTTTTTACAGAGGGAGTACATACTAATGAGGACTATGAATTAGTTGTTTCATTTACGGGGCCTTGCCTCTCTTTTTTGGTTTCATGAAAATCTTTTAGATCAGAGTAGAAGGGAAAGGAACAAAAACGTTTATTTTGTGTAAACTTTAACAACAAGAAAATACCACTAATATGAACTACAAATATTTATTATTTTGTGTGCCGATATCGTTGCGAAGAGTTACTATAATCTGTGTTGCGATGGAAAGAGAAGTTGATCGAAGTTTATAAAATGCATGCTTGCCTATTTATGTGCATGTGTACATACCAAATATAAAATTTTAGAATTTAGAAAATATCCAAGAATGATTTGTCAAATTATTTCATCACTTGTTTACGCTTCTCCAATGTCAGGGTTAGCAAAATATATGTCTTCCTTGGAACTTGCATTATCTATTCACCTCAAATTATCATCATTCAACCCGACTAGCATCAAATGTTTCTAGTTCGTATGCCTACACCCTCCTTTAAAAGTTTGAGATTTTTTATACAGATCAGTGGTTGCGATTAAAACATACTCTTTACTTATCAAGGGTAGTTTAGTCACCTTAAAAGGAAATATCTAATCTTAATATTAAGGGTAGTTGCGATTTTCGAAACCGGTCGTCGTGCCCAAGCAAGCCACGAACTCCAATGCCTATGTTTTCGCGCCACTGGTTGTTCTGTTTAGTGACATTAGGTTAAAACTTAGGCGCCGCCCATGTCGCCCACACACCAGGTGACTCGGGTGGGCCGCTACCTAGCCGTCGTCGAGCCCCGATCAACTCCCTCGTATCTTCCTGTCGTCGTCGAGTGATGCCGCCGAGCTAAGCCCAAGGGCAGATGGCGGCTGGTCGGGTCATGCGACGTGGCGTCCGGCCCTGCCTCGCGGCGGCGGCGACCGGTCTGCAGCCGGTCGGATCATGGATTAGCGGCGGTGGCATGGGGGACTTGGTGGATGGATCGGTTGTACATGTGGTCCGGCCTCCGGTCAGATATGATCTAGCCAGTGCAGCCTGCTCCATTCACGGCGGCAGTGATCGGTGACAGTCTTGTGCACACGAGGCTAGATGGAGGTTCCCCGAGCAGGATCTAGTTGAAAACTCTACCCTTGGCTCGTTGCCAAGGCCGGCGATGGCGGCGTTTTCTGCGTCGTCCCCTTTTTTAAGGCATCGTCGTGAAGAAGCTCTAGACCCCTATCCGCCACCTCTGGGGAAAACTCTAGATCGGTCGATCGGATGACGGTGGCTCTCTTGTGTCGTATCCCTCTTGGGGGCGTCATTCTTGGAGGTATGCGTAGGCTCGAGGGACCAGTGGACGACATCTGCGGTGAAGCGGCGTTCCATGTGACGCATTGACGACGTGGAGTCTCGGCTGCGTAGCACGGCAGGGCCTCGGCGACGGATGTGTGATGATGGCAGCGCGTAGGGAGGAGGTGTTGTCTGGCGCCGTGGTGGCATCGACAACAGGCCTGGTAAGGTCGATACTTCAATATCTACTCTAAAGATGGATCGATGGAAAACAACGACGGCGACCTATGACTATGAGAGATCGTCGGACTTGTTTGTGCCCCAGACGTGATATGTGGCTTGGTTGGGGTCTCCGGCTTTAGATGTTAGGCTTAGGTGAGAGGTCTGGGTATTCGGCTCACACTTTCTGCAACCCTTCATCAATGGATATGAGTTGCGACAGATGTTGCCAAGATGAAGGTTTCAGACATATTGATGTATTACTAACAAAGTGGTTGCATGCATCTCCTATATGCAAAGGCCGGGTCATCCTCCTTTTCAAAAAAAAAGTTCAAACTTAGGCCCCTCTTCATTGGGGCCCATGTGGTATATGTCCCAAAACATTGTAACGGACCAGCACATGTGCGGGCTTTCATGGGCGCAGGTTTAGCTGATGACGAGTACTGTGAGTGGTTTCATCAGTTACCCTGACTAGCTAAGTACCCGTGCGTTGTCACGGGATAATAAGTAAAATGTGTGTGGGTCATTTTTTTTTCAAATGCATAGAGCAGAACATATGTTTCGTTTTTCACTACATAGTGTAAACTAAGGAAAAGAATTAAAATCAGAACTCTAAATGACCCTATTGTTTACACTGATCCCCGCAGAATTTCAATTGGTCCATTCTTTTCCATCAGGACCAGTATCACATGGAGTACACCATGGTGACGTCTATCTCATTTCTAGCTTTCAGTGTGTAATGACTACTTGCAGCAGCAGTTCTGCATCTGTAGTGCATGCAGAACATCCAGCATTGTTGTTGGCCTAATCTTTACGCCATCGTTGTGCTTTACCTAGCTAAATGTTAAGTATGTATTTGGGACAGTATTCTGTTGATAGCTATAGTGATTGGCATCCCAGCTAGTTGAAACGAAACAGAGAGCTCCCCCACGGGTAGAGAACTGGAAGAAAAATGCAAAAAAAAAAAAAAAAACAATAGAGGAACAACTTGAAATAAGCACATACTGTTATATAATCCAAAAAATCAAGCGAAAAAAATAAAAAGAAACTCTTTGTCCATTATTCAACTGATGAAGATTAGTAATTAAGCCCTCTCCTGGGTTTCGTGACCCTTTGCATCAACGGAAACAAAAAGAAGGTGAAAACGCAAGTAGCGAGAACGAAGGAATGGAGGGGATTACCTCCTTGGCATGCCGTGATCCTCCCGCGTCGTGTGCACGATGGGATGATGATGGTGCTCCCACGGCCCAAGGGGGCAGCCTGATTGTTCTGGATGAGTTCCTTACATCCCCAGGCCCCGGGTCGATCGCTAGCTGAGTGGACGACCACTTCGCAATCCGCAACGGCAGCAAGCAGGGCATGCGTCGGCGACGTCGCGCCCGTGCTGGAGGTAGCGGGACGGGCGTCCGGGCACTGTGGGGCACGATACAATGGCAGTGGTCCCAGAAGGCAGCCGCATGCGTCGGCGAGGTGGTCGCGCCGTAGCTGGAACCTCCGTTGGCGCCGGCGGAGCGAGCTAGAGGAACGAGCGTCCAGGCACCACGTCAGGCCGCCGCCGCACGACCCAACTGCACGGGTTCCCCTCGTAGTGCGGGTGCGGCGGGGAATTTTGCAGTAAGAACCCTGATGACGGGAGCGCAGGGTACGGCACAAGGCGGCAGGTAGATCACGTTGAGGAAACTGTCCAAGAAGTGTGGGCTGAAGTCTGAAGACATTGCTAGCCGGGCAGAAAGGAAAGCAGGGCAGGTAGCCGAGGGCGACGAAGCATCTGCCTCAGCTGCGCTCATGCGCCTCCGGGCGGTGTTGCCCTTGACCCGCATCATCTCTGTTTTTTTTTTTTTTTTTTTTTTTTTGCGGGTGCATCATCTCTGTTCTTGACGGGGCGGAGTAGTAGGGCGGGCCTAGGTTCCGAGGCCACGACCAGAACAGCCGGCGCTATGCGCCTCTGCGGGTGCTACGAGGAGACGGCGACGGGGAAGTTGTTGCGGGAGCGCCGTCCTTGGAGCATCGGAAGGTGTGGTGTGCGTCATGGTTGAGCTTGAGCATCGCGATGGATAAAGATGGGAGTGCCGGTAGGCGAAATTTTTGCCCCGCGAGGCTGATGGACAGGGATGCACTGGGTGGTCGTGGAAGAAGTGGTGTGGATGGGTCGTGATAAGGTAAGGGTGGTCTTGATCTAATAATGCTCTCTGAAGTAGTAGCAATTACAGACCGGTTACACGAATTGGGGAAGAACTCTCGGTTACAAGGAAGAACAAGGAAGGAAGGGAAAAGGGGAAAGGTAGCAGCCGCCGTGCCGTTTGCCTTCTGATCCTCTGGATGACCTGCTCAGCGTTGCCTCTGCCCTGAAGTAGTGGTTGGTCACTCCTGGGCCTCACTGCACCCACATCGGCCCAGCCACACGCGGGTTGGGCTTCCGGTTCCGCGTCAGCCTTGGGGCAGCAGGCGAACGCAGTGAGTCGCTGCTATGTGGGTCGTCCTTGTCGGTGTTGCCCGTCGACCTTGGTACTGGAGGGGCGCTGACATCCCCTCCTCCTTGGGATGAGGCTTGCCCCCAAGCCTCTGCTCCAGGAAAACGGGACTGCAGCGCCACTTTGTCCTCCCATGTGTCGCCCAGGGTCGCTGGATCAGACCAGCGAACGAGAACCTGTTCGACAAACGCGCCGTTCCTCTTGCGCCAACGATGTTGCAAGACTGCAACAGGCACCACTGGTATGTCAGAACGACGAGGAAGTTCAGAAGAGGGATGTGTACCCGGGAGTAAGCAGCGCCGCAGCTGCGACACATGGAAGACAGGGTGCACTTGGGAGCTCTCAGGTAGCTCCAGTTTGTAGGCCGCTTCGTTAATCTTGGCTATGATTGGAAACGGCCCGAAGTACTTGAATGCTAGCTTGTGGTTCGCCCGTCTGGCCACCGAAGTTTGGATGTAGGGTTGGAGCTTGAGGTATACTGAGTCGCCCACCTCAAATGTGCGAGGAGACTGGCGCTTGTCAGCTTGGGTCTTCATGTACTGCTGCGCACGGTTCAGGTGTTGCTGGAGGAGGTCCTGGATGACTGCGCGCTCGTCCAGCCAAGAGTGCAGGGCAGGGACGGTGCACCCCGTGGTGGATGTGATGCCCCAGTGCCGTGGTTCATGCCTGAACATCGCCTTGAATGGTGACATGCCAATACTGGAGTGGTAAGAAGAATTGTACCAGAATTGGGCAAGAGGAATCCAATGGCTCCACCGGCTCGGGCAGGCGTGGACAAAGCATCGTAGGTATGTTTCAACACACTGATTCACCCGCTCCGTTTGACCGTCAGTTTGAGGATGGTTAGCTGAGCTCATACGCATACTTGAACAGTTCACGCCAAAAGTGACTGGTGAAGACGGGGTCGCGGTCCGAGACAATCGAACTAGGAAATCCATGGATCCTGTAAATGTTGGACATGTAGAGGAATGCCACCTTGGAAGCTGTGTAGGGATGTGCCAGAGGTAAGAAGTGGGCAAACTTCGTGCGCTTGTCGACGACCACCCAGAGGCAGTTGAATTTGCCGGACTGCAGCAGGCCGTCGATGAAATCCATTGTTATCATCTCCCAAGATTGCTGAGGAATTGGCAAGGGTTCCAACAGGCCCGGAGACGCTGACCGGTCGGGCTTGGCTTGCTGGCAGATGGCACAACATCTGACATACTGCAGAACATGGATTTTCATCTTGGGCCAAGCAAATAGACATCGGACGCGGCAAAAAGTTGCTGGAAAGCCACTGTGTCCCCCCATGGGGCTGTCATGGAACGCTGCCAATATCTTCTGTTGCAAAGAAGTGGAACCCCCTAACCAAATTCTGCCGTGGAACCTCAGAATGCCCTTGTCCAAAGAAAAGCGACCTTTCGGGTTTGCCTTGACAGCCAGTTGTTCCAACAGCCGCTGCGCCTGGGGGTTGCTATTGTAGCTGGCAACCACATCATCAAGCCAGCTGGGTTGACAAGAAGTGATGTCGAACAGCAGTTCAGGAGATTGAGCACGAGATAAGGCATCCGCAGCCGTGTTCTCTGAGCCTTTCTTGTAACGGATGATGTACCGAAGTCCCAGCAGTTTGGTGAAAGCCCGTTGCTGCCACGGAGTAGTCAGACGCTGCTCTTCGAGATGAATGAGGCTTTTTTGGTCTGTGAAGATGACAAACTCGCTGTGTTGCAAGTATGGGCGCCATTGATCGACAGCAACCACAATAGCAAGGTACTCCTTCTCATATGTTGATAAACCTTGGTAGCGTGGACTTAAACTCTTGCTCATAAAGGCAATTGGGTGCCCCTCCTGTTGCAGCACCGCACCGATCCCTTTGTCACAAGCATCTGTCTCGATTGTAAACGTTTTGCTGAAATCGGGTAGAGCTAAGACAGGTGCTGATAACAGTTGCTGTTTCAAGAGTAGGAATGCTTGATTGGTGTTCTCTGTCCACACAAACGGGGTGCCTTTCTTCAGAAGATTGAACAGAGGTCTCGCTATGATGCCAAACCCACGCACAAATCGGCGATAATAACCAGCTAACCCCAAGAACCGGCGCACCTCTTTGACATCAGTAGGTGTTCACCATGCCTCCACTGCTTGAATCTTGCTGGGTTCCGTGGCCACGGCCTGACGACTGATGACATGACCCAAGTATGATAGCTGCTGTTGTCCGAACTCACACTTGGATCGTTTCACCTTCCAGTGATCGCGTCACAAGAGTGCAAAGACCTGACGCAAATGGTCCAAGTGCTCTGCCCATGTTTTGCTAAAGACGAGAATATCGTCAAAGAAAAGAAGGACGCAATAACGCAGGAGGGGATTGAGAGTCTCTGTCATTGCTCCATTGAATGTCCCTGGTGCACCCGCAAGACTGAACGACAGAACTTTGAACTCATAGTGCCCTGAATGTGTTTGAAATGCTGTCTTAAACTCCTCGCCCTCAGCCAAACGGATCTGATGGTACCCAGCACGTAAGTCCAGTTTTGAGAACCATCGCGCCCCATGCAATTCATCCAGCAACTCTTCGATGATGGGCACCGGAAATTTGCTGACACGGGTCATGGCGTTGAGATGCTTGTAGTCTATATATAGCCTCCAAGTGCCGTCTTTCTTTTTCTCCAGAATGGCAGGAGATGAAAAACTGATGTGGCTGCGCTGAATCACACCGGACTGAAGCAACTCCTGAACTTGCCGCTCAATTTCAGACTTGAGCTCTGGTTTGTGCCTGTAAGCTCGGATATTGACGGGTTGCGCTCCGACCATGAGTGGAATCTTGTGGTCACAGGCGCGCCGAGGCGGCAGACCCTTGGGATCCCCAAACACGTCCTCGAACTCTGTCAACAGCTGTTGCAGCTCCTAAGGTTTAGTTTGCTCCTCCTTCGTTTCAGTGCTGGCTGGGTACAGGAGACAGATGTGCAAGAGGGACCCCTGATGATAGAGCTGCTGAAGTTGCACATTGTTGATCACATGACATGTCGTGGAATTAGCTTCATGCCCAAACAAACTAGCTGGACCGAGTGGTGTGGAGATCCGGAGGTGTTTGTGCTTCCAATCAACTGTCATTGGACTGTGTTGCTCCAACCAGTCCATGCCAATGATAGCATCATACACTCCGAGCGGCAAAATCTTCATATCCGTCACGAAATCGAGCCCTTGCGACGACCATTGGCAGGCCGGAATGGAAGTCGAGCAGAGGAGCTCACCTCCGTCGGCCACTCGCACGCGAGAGGGTTGTTGCAGCGGTACTGCGCCTGTCAACTGCTCAGCAAGCTTTTGACTAATGAACGAAGTAGAACTGCCGCTGTCCACCAAAATCAGGACCTCTTTATCTTGCATTGTAGCCAACAGTTGGAATGCCTTGGATGACACCCCGCCCTCGAGCGCGGTACGGGAGATGGCCATGAGTGAGTCACGATCCTGTTGATTCTCGTGGTTGGAGTCGCTGCTGGAGTCAATGCCGAAGAGTTCGAGCATCTCTTCGACCACATGAAGCTGCACTGTGGTGGGGCAGACGTGATCCTGGCCCCAACGCTCACCGCACTTGAAGCATAAGCCACGGGCTTGCCGGTAATCCCGCAGAGCTTTAATCTTGGTGTTATCCGTCCGCGTTGCTTCTGGATTGCGCTGGTCAGGGACGCTCGTTGGTGGGACAAGCCGACTCGGGGGTGGTAGTAGGGGTAAAGCTGCTCCTGCTCTTGGTGCCGGTTCGGGTGGTCGTGGCAGTGAGCCGAAAACTCCATCCGCCACTTCCTCTTGCAGCAGAGCCAGGGCACACGCCGTGTCCAGGTCCGGTGGCCGCTGGACCAAAACCACCGCGCGGATATCCTTCCGCAGCCCCTCGACAAAAACGTGTGAGGAAATAAAACGGATGAATTGTGTCAGAATAAGAACTCAGATGATTAATGATTAACTCAAATTTCTCAATGTAATCTACAACTGAATAAGTTTGCGGAACAGTATAGAACTGGCGAATCAACATTTGATGTCGATCTCGGCCGAAACGTGTACTGAGTAATGCGGTGAAAGCTTCCCAGTCATATTCAGAGAGTCGTTTTTGAATGGACAGTAACCAAATGGACGCCGGCCCCGAGAAATTCAAGGCGGCCATGGGCACCCAGAACGTGGGCACGATCCCAAACATGCGAAAGTACTGCTCACATAATGTCTTCCACAGATTGGGGTTCTCCCCCGAAAACTGAGGGAATGAAATAGAAGGATGCGCCTGGCCGAGCCCGCTGAGTAGCTGGCTGGCGTGCGCGAACGGTGACAGAACTGTGGGGGACCGGGGGGCGTCGCACTGACCGTTTGCCGGGAGCGGCGGTGGCGTCTGGAACGGCGCCACCGATGGCCCCGGTGAGATGTTGAAGACGCCATGGTCCGCAGACCCGTGGGGATCGCGCGCCGCTCCTGCTCCGGCACCCTGGCGGGGGTCGAGCGTCGCTGGCGGAGGCGGGCCGGGTGACGAGCCCGCCGCTGCGTCCTCACTGACATGTTGCGTCGCTGGCACCGCGGCTTGCAACGCCGCGACGGCTTCACCGAGATCGGTGACGCACCGCTCCAGATCGGGCCTCCACGCGAGGAGGTCGTCGATCTTAGCCGCTGTAGCCTGCTGGGCCTTGGTGTTCGCGGAGATGAGCGCCTCCCACCAATCGAGGAAGGTTTGGATCGACGGGTCCATCGCTTCCAGGAGAGATCGGGCTTGACGTAGGCTCCTAGTTTCCACGAACTGCGCCAGATCGTGGGCAGGGAAGGGTGGTGGACTGGCCTCTGATACCAGATGATAAGGTAATGGTGGTCTTGATCTAATAATCCTCTCTGAAGTAGTAGCAATTACAGATCGGTTACACGAATTGGGGAAGAACCACTAGTAGAAAACGGCCCATTTGTCCCGGTTCCAGAGGCCCATTAGCCCCGGTTCTGGAACCGGGACTAAAGGGTCGGGACTAAAGCCCAAAACCTTTAGTCCCGGTTCGCTTACGAACCGGGACAGAAGGGGCTCCACGTGGCCGCTGCGGGGAGCCCACGCAGGAGGACCTTTAGTCCCGGTTGGTCACACCAACCGGGACCAAAGGGCATCCACGCTGGCAGGAGCTAGGGTTTTTGTTTTGTTTTTTTAAGGGGGGGTGGGGGGGTTTTGGAGGGTTAATTTAGGGGTTTTATATTGTGTTAGCTAGCTAATAGAGAGAAGTGTCCTCTCTTTCTCCGTGCTTGGTCGACGCTAGCTACTATACATATAGAGAGAACTCGACGCTAGCTAATAAGAAAATGAAGGAAACCATTAATTACATAAGATCGTCATACTGAACATATATAGAGAGAAGTGACATCTCTTTCTCCGTGCTTGGTCGAACAACAAGTTTTCGTATATCTATCCGACGCTACTACATATATACAATATAACATCTTTTACAATCCCTAACATCATCTACCTAAGATCCAATCACAAATCCACATGGTATTCTCCGTCTTTAGGTATGACGTGGTCAAGAAAGAATCCGGCCAATTCCTCTTGAATTGCTCGTATGCGATCATGTGGTAGGAGTTCATCCCGCATCTGCCAGATCTAATTTAAAGAAGGGGGTCAATACATGCATATATATGAATAAAACTCAACACAATTGATGGTAATATATAAAATAAAATTGTGAATATTATTTACGTACTTCAAATTCTTTGTCAGAGAAGCCCCGCTCAGAGGTCGAGTGGCGAATGAACTCGCATACGTAGTATGCACATAAAACAGTCCCTTCTTTCTGGTACAAGCACTTTACGAGAATAGAGTTCAATCAAACTGATAAGCAAGCATGGTAATGATATATTGATGAAAATTTGAATCAATTAGAGATGTGCGGAACTAGCTAGTACTACTTACTTTGGGGTGCGTAAATCGCAACTCTTTGTTTAGATCGGGAACCTTTCGGGTGAACTTCTTCCAAACCCTGCCAGGCAAAGAAAATGATTACTTGATATCAGGAAATTAACGAAAGTTGCATGCCGATATGGTCCCGGTATTGACTGAACTTACTTCTTGAGCATTGCAGTCATGTCCGCATAATTCTCGGGATCTTTACGTCTCGAGTCTAAGACAGTTACTAATGCCCCGTCAAGCTTAATGGATAGCAGAATAAAGTGGTAACTGCGCACGCATATATAACTCATCAATTACATTACTTAACCTCGAGTAAGCGAAACCGAGTATACAGAGAAGACAGCAACACTCACTTGAAGTTGTAAGGAAAGAGTATTTCACTTTTGTTTTGATGTATAAGGAACGACTTTAGCAAGTTCTCCCCGGTCTCTTTGATTTCATTTCGTACCGTCCATTCATTTACGGCATCTGGGCTAATGAACCCAACGTCGAAGATTCCTGCTTTTTTGCATTCGACGATCTTCAATCTGCATAATATAGTGAGGATAATTATATATACATGCAATGAACGAGCTGAGCTAGAGACTTAACTATAGAAGTAATACTTACAGAGAGTAGGAAGTCATGAGTTGTTTGTCGAGGGCCAGTTGATTGTATAACTGAAATAACTCCATAAATTCAATAGGCATCACGCTGAGTCCAATGAATTCGTGCTCTGGTTTCACTGCCACATACATAGTGTCTTTCCCAGACTCCCTGCAGGTTTTCATGTACCACTCATGCAATTTGTACATCATCGTTGTTAGAGGAGGATGATCAGGTTTGACGAGAGGCTTCCCGTGCACGTATTTATATTCTTCTTTTGTTACCTCAGCCATTTCAAAAATTACATCATCCCCCAAGTAATCACCAGGATTGGTACCGGGCACCATCCCCGGATGATTAGCGATGATATCGCTAGACACCTTGAGCGGGGGGCATGATTGGTTCGCCTGTTCGCCGAGCTGGGGAATTTTTTTCCCACTTCTTCGTTCTGCTAACCTTGCATCACTGGAAGTACTTCCCGACCGCTGCGCATCTTGATATGTCTTTTTAAGACAGCGGACATAGTTGGAATCCGGCGGAGGCGGTGGTGGTCGCTTCAGGGCATCAATAGTGCGCTTCACTTTCACCGGATCTAGCTTCTCCTTCGGGGATGGAGTTTTCTTTGCAAAATGGTCCCTCACTTGGGCACGACAGATGTCCTCGTTTTCCTTCTCGGTCCTCTCATATGGTAACTTTTCCGAAGCCTTGAGAGATGGACCGTATCTGAATTGCCTCCCGCCTCTGCTTGTACTGCTACCCGCCGGAGCAGCGGCGTCTCTCTTCCGTCGTTGCTGACGAGGCGGAGAAGGAGGCGGAGTGCTCCGACGCGCCGGAGGAGCCGGAGCGGCGGCGTCTGTCTTCCGCCATTGCTGACGAGGCGGAGGAGGAGGCGTACTGCTCCGACGCGCCGGAGTAGGCGAAGGAGGAGGCGGAGTGCCCTCACGCGCCGGAGGAGCCGGAGAAGGAGGCGGAGTGCCCTGATCACTCGCCGGAGGAGGAGGAGGAGAAGGAGTCGGAGTGCCCTGACTCGCCGGAGGAGGAGGAGGAGGCGGAGGCGTCCAGTTTGGAAGCTTGATGTACTCCTTCCGCCATAGACATGTACTCCTCAGAGCATGAACCAGCTGATTCTCCCCTTCACCTGTAGGGTGGTCAAGCTCGAGCTCCTCAAATCCCTCCATTACTTCATCCACCGTCACAACAGCATAGCCATGTGGAATCGGAAGGCAGTGAAAAGTTCCGTTGGGTTGAGGAGGTGCAACAGAGCCGACAGCCGCCTTGAAAGTGAGGTTCCGGAATTTCGTCATAAGCTCGCAATGTTGAGCCTCCGTGATAGTATCCACGGGGTAGCTAGGAGCCGTGAAGTCAGGCTGAACGAGCTCCGTGGAAGCCACGCTGCTTCTCCGCTGAGATGGCGGGGTAGCTTCTGGGGTAACTTCGTGCCGCTGAGATGGTTGGCCGGCAGCTCGCTGGCTCTCAAGTTCCTCTAGCTTTTCTAGTCTTGCATTGAGCTTCTGCATGTCGCTCAGCTCCGCTTTCCTCTTTCTCTCCCGGCTTCTGTAACCGCCTGCGTCGGGAAACCCAACCTTCCACAGAAAGGAGTCTGGTGTGCCTCGTGTTCGTCCAGGGTGCTCAGCATTCCCGAGGGCCTCAGTCAGCTCGTCTTTCTCTCTGTCGGGAATGAACGTCCCTTCCTGTGCTGCGGTGATATACTTCTGAAGCTTCTTGACGGGTATTGCAAGTTGCTCGTCCGTCCAACGGCACTTCCCTGTTTCAGGGTCCAAAGTTCCCCCAACCCCGAAGAACCAAGTCCTTGAACGGTCTGGCCAGTTCAATGTCTCTGGTTCGACCCCTTTAGCAATCAGGTCATTCTCAGCTTTGTCCCACAACGGCCGGGCTTTGAGATAGCCACCTGACCCCGTGTGATGGTGATACTGCTTCTTTGCAGCATTGTTCTTGTTTGTCTCTGACATTTTCTTACTCTTGTCCGATGTCTTGTAGGCCACAAATGCGGGCCAGTGATCTCTTATCTTCTCAAATCGGCCGATGAATTCTGGAGTCTTCCCTTTGTCGACAAACTTTGATTTCAACTCATTCTTCCACCTCCTGAATAGATCTGCCATCTTCTTAAGAGCACACGCCTTGACCAGTGGCTCTATAACTGGCTTATTCGGATCCTCCTCTGGCGGTAGGGTGAAATTTGCCTTCAGCGAGGTCCAAAGATCATCTTTCTGTCTATCGGTGACATAAGAAGGGTCGTCGTCCTTAGTCTTATTCCATTGCTTGATGCTGATCGGGATGTTGTCCCTAACAATAGCTCCGCACTGAGCAGAAAATGCATCCTTGGTCCGCTTGGGTTCAATCGGTAGGCCATCGTCCGCGAGTGCTGTGATCGTGAACCTTTCATCCTTGCGAAACCTTCTCTTCGGGCCTCGTCTCGTTACCGAAGTTTGGCTCGATCCGGAGGGCTATAAAAGAAGAAAGAAGAGTTAATATATGTACATACCAAAACAATTAATGCATCAATTAGCTAGTCAGCACAGGCTTAATTAATATATATACCTCGCCGGACTTTGCAACAGCTCCCTCCTCCGTTCGGTCACCGGAGCCGTCATCATGGTCTCCTTCTTCCTCCGGCATTCGGTCACCGGAGCCATCATGATCATGTCCTTCCTCCTCCATTGTTCGATCACCGGAGCCGTCATCCTCTCCTTCCAGACCATCGGTGTCGTTGAGAAACGACAAGACATCACGTCCGGCGAGGATTATCTCCCCCAACAACTGGTCTTGTTCCAAGTCTCTTTGATCCATAGTTTCTGCAAATATTACAACATGGCAATTAATATACAAACATGAATGTCCGACGTCCGGACCGCCTCTCTCATGAATGTCCGACGTCCGGACCGCCTCTCTCATGAATGTCAAACAAGGGATTCTCTTAACCTTTAAGGGATTTAACAAAATGGCGCCATTCTGGATGTGCAGAAAATGGTCCATATTTTTCCTGATCTCATCTACCCTTCTATATGTCTTGTTGTCTAGTGTCAAAGGATTCAAGAAAACCAAGGCTTCATCATTAGCCGGAAGTAACAGGCGCATAATCGTACGAAGCTCTCCAAAATTGTTTTGGAACGGAGTCCCGGATCGGATAATTAATTAGCTTTTTGGTACGAAGTTCAGCAAGAGCCTTCCGAATATCGCTATTTGGAAGGCCTTTGTTGAATTTCATACCAAAAAGCGAATTATTCTATCCGGAACTCCGTTCCAAAACAACTTTGAAGATCTTCGTAGCATCATACGCCTGTTACTTCCGGCTAATGATGAAGCCATGGATTTCTTCAATACTTTGACAGACAACGTGACATATAGAAGAATATATATATAGATGAGATCAGAAAAAAAATTGGATCAACTTGTGCACATCCATAATGGGGGCATTCTTGATAAATCTATGTTACCGGAGTTTTCTATATGAACAAAAAAAATCCACATGACATGTCCGACGTCCCCCCTCATGTCGAAGTTATCGGGGAGGGGGTAGACGACAACGACGCTCACCCCTCATGTCCGACGTCCGACGTCTCCCCTCATGTCATGTCCGACGTCCCCCCTCATGTCGAAGTTATCGGGGAGGGGGTAGACGACAACGAAGCTCACCCCTCATGTCATGTCCGACGTCCCCCCTCATGTCGAAGTTATCGGGGAGGGGGTAGACGACAACGACGCTCACCCCTCATGTCCGACGTCCCCCCTCATGTCATGTCCGACGTCCCCCCTCATGTCGAAGTTATCGGGGAGGGGGTAGACGACAACGACGCTCACCCCTCATGTCCGACGTCTGATGTCCCCCCTCATGTCGAAGTTATCGGGGAGGGGGTAGACGACAACGATGCTCACCCCTCATGTCATGTCCGACGTCCCCCTCATGTCGAAGTTATCGGGGAGGGGGTAGACGACAACGACGCTCACCCCTCATGTCCGACGTCCGACGTCCCCCCTCATGTCATGTCCGACGTCCCCCCTCATGTCGAAGTTATCGGGGAGGGGGTAGACGACAACGACGCTCACCCCTCATGTCCGACGTCCGACGTCCCCCCTCATGTCATGTCCAACATCCCCCCTCATTTTAACTAATTTCTATGAACAAAAAAATATTGTATGAACAAAAAAAATATTGACCAAGTTGTCATGAACAAAAAAAATATGAACAAAAAAAATATTGACCAAATATTGACGCGAGGGCGATGACGGGGGCGACGGCGAAGGCGACGGCGGGGGCGACGGTGACGGCGACGGCGGGGACGGCGGGCGGGGGCGGCGGCGACGACGGGGGCGGCGCGCGGCGGGCGACGACGGGGGCGACGGTGACGGCGGGCGACGACGGGGGCGACGGTGACGGTGACGGCGGGGGCGGTGGGCGGCGGCGACGACGGGCGACGGCGGGGGCGGCGGCGACGACAGGGGCAGCGGGCGGCGGGCGACGACGGGGGCGGCGAGCGGACGACGGGGGCAGCGGGCGATGACGGGGGCGGCGAGCGACGGCGACGACGGGGGCGGCGGGCGGCGGCGACGGCTGGGGCGACGGCGACGGCGGGGGCGGCGGGCGGCGTCTGGGCAGCCTTGCGGCGTCGATTTCGTCGGCGTCGTCGGGGGCGGGGGCGAGATGAGAACTGAAAATTCCTAAGTGCTACTTATATACCCAGAGAATTGGTCCCGGTTGGTGGCACCAATCGGGACCAATGCACCCCTGTAGTCCCGGTTGGTGCCACCAACCGGGACCAAAGGTCAGTTTTCAGTAGCCCAAAGGGCGGGAAACAGGGACCTTTGGTCCCGGTTGGTGGCACCAACCGGGACTAAAGGGGTGCATTGGTCCCGGTTGGTGCCACCAACCGGGACCAAAGGTCAGTTTTTAGCAGCCCAGAAACAGGGACCTTAATACTTACTGTTTTATGTTTTGTTTTGTTTTTTGCTTTATTTATTTTATTTTGTTCCTACTTACAGCTAAATACTTACTGTTTTTTAGTGATTCTTTTTGCTTTTAGGTCATAAAAATTATAAACTTTCTGTTAGTGCCATTAGTTTTCAAATTTGAATAGTTTAAATTTGAATTTTTTGAAATTTGTGTGAATCATAGTTTGTGAATAACTTTACTAAAAAAATAGATTTTTGAGTGATTCTTTTTCCTGCTATTTAATATTACTGTGTTTTATCATTATAGTCAATTTGGTAATTTTTAGGTTATTTTAAATGTCTGTTTTAATCAAAAACAGATTTTGTTATTTTAGTTTGCTATTAAAGTTTCTAACAAAAAATTTCTTTATGAAAATTCTTTTTGCTATTAATGTTTTGAACAAAAAATACTTTGATAATTTTAGTTGCATAAATTTTATATAATTTTAGTTTCAAAAATATTAGAGGTTTATAAAAGCTTTTTAGTTCATTCGTTTTGCTATTAGAGTTTTATAAAAGCTTTTTAGTTGATTCTTTTTGCTATTGAACAATATTATAGTTTTTTTTAGTTGATCATAATAAAATATTTTAATTGATTATTTTTAGTTCATTCTTTTTGCTATTAGAGTTTCATAAAAGTTTTCTAGTTCATTCTTTTTGCTATTAGTTCATTCTTTGAGCTAAATGACCCTGAAATTGAAAAGCACTACAAATGAACTCTGAAAAGATTGAAAGTTGGCATGGTATCATCATTTCACCCACATAGCATGTGCTAAAAAGTTGAGAGGGTTACGGCAAAAACTGGATGCACTTCGTGTACAAAATGGACAATCTCTTTCAAAGTATTATGGTTTCAGACGAAAACTCATCTGTTACAAAGGGATTTCATTTTTTTGAACTTATTTGAACTCCAGACTTTTTGTGTGTTCAAAATGCACCATTCAAAGCCACATCATCAATTTTCAACCCTTTCTGACTTCATTTGGTATTTTTCATGAATTTACTGATTTTTTTGAGCTAAATGACCATGAAATTGAAAAGCACTACAAATGAACTCTGAAAAGGTTGAAAGTTGGCATGGTATCATCATTTCACCCACATAGCATGTGCTAAAAAGTTGAGAGGGTTACGGCAAAAACTGGATGCACTTCGTGTACAAAACGGACAATCTCTTTCGAAGTATCAGGGTTTCGAACGAAAACTCATCAGTTACAAAGGTATTTCATTTTTTTGAACTTATTTGAACTCCAGACTTTTTGTGTGTTCAAAATGAACCATTCAAAGCCACATCATCAATTTTCAACCCTTTCTGACTTCATCTGGTATTTTTCACGCATTTACTGATTTTTTTAAGCTAAATGACCCTGAAATTGAATAGCACTACAAATGAACTTTGAAAAGGTTGAAAGTTGGCATGGTATCATCATTTCACCCACATAGCATGTTATAAAAAGTTGAGAGGGTTACGGCAAAAACTGGATGCACTTCGTGTACAAAACGGACAATCTCTTTCGAAGTATCAGGGTTTCATACGAAAACTCATCTGTTACAAAAAGCATTTCATTTCTTCACATGTAACTGCAGTGATATTCTAGATCAAAGGCATCATCATACTAGTTGTGGAGAGAAAGTCTTCACTTTTTCTTCGCTTGTGTCCTTTGCTTATTGCGCCGTAACCATGGATAATCTTCATCGTTTAACAGGGTGCTTGGGTCAGCCTTGACTTTGAAGGGAGGAATTTCATGAAACTTTTCATAATCTTCACACATGTCTGTCTTGCCCTCCAATCCCACGATGTCTCTTTTTCCTGAAAGAACTATGTGGCGCTTTGGCTCATCGTATGATGTATTCGTTCTTATCTTTTCTTTTTCTCGGTTTGGTAGACATGTCCTTCACATAGAAAACATGCGCCACATCAATGGCTAGGACGAATGGTTCGTCTGTGTACCCAAGATTGTTCAGATCCACTGTTGTCATTCCGTACTGTGGGTCTACCTGTACCCCGCCTCCTGACAGATTGACCCATTTGCACTGAAACAAAGGGACCTTGAAATCATGTCCATAGTCAAGTTCCCATATGTCCACTATGTAACCATAATATGTGTCCTTTCCCCTCTTGGTTGCTGCATCAAAGCGGACACCGCTGTTTTGGTTGGTGCTCTTTTGATCTTGGGCGATCGCGTAAAATGTATTCCCATTTATCTCGTACCCTTTGTAAGTCAATACAGTCGAACATGGTCCCCTGGCCAACGAGTACAGCTCATCAGAAACAGTGTTGTCACCCATGAGACGTGTTTGCAACCAACTGCCGAAAGTCCTGATGTGTTCATATGTAATCCAGTTGTCACACTGCTCCGGGTGTTTGGAGCGCGGAATATTCTTGTGTTCATCGACATACGGGGTCACCAAGGTAGAATTCTGTAGAACTGTGTAGTATGCTTGAGACCAAGAATGCCCGTCCCTACATATTGTTGAGTCCGCTCCTAGCGTGCCTTTTCTAGCCAGTCTCCCCTCATACCGCGATTGAGGGAGACCAATCTTCTTAAGGTCAGGAATGAAGTCAACACAAAACCCAATGACATCCTCTGTTTGATGGCCCATGGAGATGCTTCCTTCTGGCCTAGCGCGGTTACGAACATATTTCTTTAAGACTCCCATGAACCTCTCAAAGGGGAACATATTGTGTAGAAATACAGGGCCCAGAACGATAATCTCGACGACTAGATGAACTAGGACGTGTGTCATGATATTGAAGAAGGATGGTGGGAACACCAGCTCGAAACTAACAAGACATTGCACCAAATCACTCCTTAACCTTGGCAGGATTTCTGGATCGATCACCTTCTGAGAGATTGCATTGAGGAATGCACATAGCTTCACAATGGCTAATCGAACGTTTTCCGGTAGAAGCCCCCTCAATGCAACCGGAAGCAGTTGCGTCATAATCACGTGGCAGTCATGAGACTTTAGGTTCTGGAACTTTTTCTCTGCCATATTTATTATTCCCTTTATATTCAACGAGAAGCCAGACGGGACCTTCATACTGAGCAGGCATTCAAAGAAGATTTCCTTCTCTTATTTGGTAAGAGTGTAGCTGGCAGGACCTTCATACTGCTTTGGATGCATGCCGTCTTTTTCATGCACACGTTGCTGTTCCTCCCGTGCCTCCGGTGTATCTTTTGTCTTCCCATACACTCCCAAGAAGCCTAGCAGGTTCACGCAAAGATTCTTCGTCACGTGCATCATGTCGATTGCAGAGCGGACCTCTAGGTCTTTCCAATAGGGTAGGTCCCAAAATATAGATTTCTTCTTCCACATGGGTGCGCGTCCCGCATCGTCAGTCGGAACAGATAGTCCGCCAGGACCCTTTCCAAAGATTACTTGTAAATCATTGACCATATCAAGTATGTGATCACCAGTACGGAGGGCGGGCTTCTTCCGGTGATCTGCCTCACCTTTGAAATGCTTTCCTTTCTTTCGACATTGATGGTTGGTCGGAAGAAATCGACGATGCCCCAGGTACACATTCTTCCTGCATTTGTCCAAATATATACTATAGGTGTCATCTAAACAATGTGTGCATGCATGGTATCCCTTGTTTGTCTGTCCTGAAAGGTTACTGAGAGCAGGCCAATCGTTGATGGTTACAAACAGCAACGCATGTAGGTCAAATTCCTCCTGTCCGTTCTCATCCCACACACGTACACCTCTTCCATTCCATAGCTGTAAAAGTTCATCAACTAATGGCCTTAGGTACACATCAATGTCATTGCCGGATTGCTTAGGGCCTTGGATGAGCACTGGCATCATAATGAACTTCCGCTTCATGCACAACCAAGGAGGAAGGTTATACATACATAGAGTCACAGACCATGTGCTATGCTTGCTGCTCTGATCCCCAAAAGGATTAACGCCATCTGCACTTAAACCAAACCATACGTTCCTTGGGTCATCTCTAAAGTCGCTCCACTTTCTCTCGATCTTTCTCCACTGCGACCCGTCAGCTGGTGCTCTCAACTTCCCGTCTTTCTTACGGTCTTTTATGTGCCATTGCATCAACTCGGCATGCTTTTTGTTTCTGAACAGACGTTTCAACCGTGGTATTATAGGAGCATACCACATCACCTTGGCAGGAACCCTCTTCCCGGTGCGCTGGCCCTCAACATCACCAGGGTCATCTCTTCTGATCTTATACCGCAATGCACCGCATACCGGGCATGAGTTCAAATCCTCGTACGCACCGCGGTAGAGGATGCAGTCATTAGGGCATGCATGTATCTTCTGCATCTCCAATCCTAGAGGGCATAGAACCTTCTTTGCTTCGTACGTACTGCCGGGCAATTCGTTATCCTTTGGAAGCTTCTTCTTCATTATTTTCAGTAGCGAACTAAATCCCTTGTCAGATACACCATTGTCTGCCTTCCATTGCAGCAATTCCAGTGTGGTACCGAGCTTTCTGTTGTCATCTTCGCAATTTGGGTACAACCCTTTTTTGTGATCCTCTAACATGCGATCGAACTTCAACTTCTCCCTTTCACTTTCGCATTCTCTCTGTGCATCAACAATGACCCGGCGAAGATCATCATCGGGCACATCGTCTGGTTCCTCTTGATCTTCAGCTTCCCCCATTGCAGCATCACCGTATTCAGGGGGCGGGTAGTTGTCATCATCCTCTTCTTCTTCGTTGTCTTCCATCATAACCCCTCTTTCTCCGTGCTTGGTCCAAACATTATAGTGTGGCATAAAACCCTTCTCAAGCAGGTGGAAGTGAAGGGTTTTAGAGTTGGAGAAAGCCTTCATATTCTCACAGACAGTACATGGACAATGCATAAAACCATTCTGCTTGTTTGCCTCAGCCGCTTCGAGAAAATTATGCAGGCCCTTAATATACTCGGAGGTGCGTCGGTCACCGTACATCCATTGCCGGTTCATCTGCGTGCGTTATATAGTTCTCATTATTGAACAACATATAGCTCTCTAGAGCATCTAATTAAAACATACATTGAAACTATGTAAAAAAATTAAATGCAACAACAAATGCGATCATAACCGCAACTAAGGTACCAATTGATCCAACGGCATAATGATACCAAGCCTCAGTATGAATGGCATATTTTCTAATCTTTCTAATCTTCAAGCGCATTGCATCCATCTTGATCTTGTGATCGTCGACGACATCGGCAACATTCAACTCCAATTTCATCTTCTCCTCTTCAACTCTTTGTAATTTTTCTTTCAAGTAATTGTTTTCTTTTTCAACCAAATTTAACTTCTCGACAAGAATTTCTATGTCGGTTGGAATTTCCGGTACACATACCTCCTAGATTAAAAAATCTATGTCACGTTGGTCGGCATAATTGTCATAAACACTAAATAAAACAAATAGTTATAAAAGATAATATATACCACATCCGAATCATAGACAGGACGAGGGCCGACAGAGGCGGATACCAAAACCATCGCACTATATAATAATAAACAATAATAAAAGTAATAAAATTACACAAGTATCTATCTAAATCATACAAGTAAGAACTTTTTTCTTTTAGAAAGAAGATAAGAAGAAGAGGCTAACCACGGTGGTGCCGGCGTCGAGATGGGCGCGGGCGATCGACGGCGGTGAGGACGGGGACGGGACAGGACGGACCGCCAAACCTAGACAAATCTTGAGGAAAATGGAGCTTGGACAAGGAGCTTCGAGAGGAGAAAGCTTAAGTGTGGCTCGGGCATTTCATCGAACACCTCATGTGCATAGGAGGTGAGCTAGAGCACCACAAAGCTCTCCCACGGCCGGCCAAAAAAACAGAGCAGTGCACTGCTCTGCTCGCGGGCAGGGGGTATATATAGGCCAACCATTGGTCTCGGTTTGTGGCTGGAACCGGTACTAAAGGACACCATTTGGTCCCGATTCCAGCCACAAACCGGGACCAATGGTTGTGGGCCAGGAGCGAGGCCCATTGGTCCCGGTTCGTGTCTGGAACCGGGACCAAAGGGGTCAGACGAACCGGGACCAATGGCCCACGAGGCCCGGCCGGCGCCCTGGCCTCACGAACCGGGACCGATGCCCCCATGGGTCCCGGTTCGTGAGTGAACCGGGATTAATGGGATTTCAGGCCTGGACCAAAGCCCTGTTTTCTACTAGTGAACTCTCGGTTACAAGGAAAAACAAGGAAGGAAGGGAAAAGGGGAAAGGTAGCAGCCGCCGTGCCGTTTGCCTTCTGATCCTCTGGATGACCTGCTCAGCGTTGCCTCTGCCCTGAAGTAGTGGTTGGTCACTCCTGGGCCTCACTGCACCCACATCGGCCCAGCCACACGCGGGTTGGGCTTCCGGTTCCGCGTCAGCCTTGGGGTAGCAGGCGAACGCAGTGAGTCGCTGCTATGTGGGTCGTCCTTGTCGGTGTTGCCCGTCGACCTTGGTACTGGAGGGGCGCTGACAGGTCGTGTTTGGGGGAGAGAGATCGGGAGATACAAACCGAAAGGTCACGGGAGGAGGTGGAGATCGTGCGAGTTGTTTCTTTTTTTTTCTGTGTCGTAGAACGTGGATTCTTCCCTTTGATCTTTTTTTTCTCTACGATGAGGCGGGAGAAGCCCGATTTTCTAGCGCGTGGGGGAGAAGTTTACACGTACTAGGGAAGGCCTGGTTGAACCATCACGACGACGTTCAATCCCCCTTTAATAGTAGAGATAATGTAATCTGTGTTGTGACCGATGACCAAGCGTCCAAGCCACGTCGTAATGGAATATGAGTCCTTCATTTTTTTTAATAGAAAAAAGGAAACCCATCTGCAGATCTAATCCTTGTCGAAACACAAACTAATCCAATTTAGTTTGTAAGCACTAGTTGTTTCCAACTCGTAGTCTGAACATGGAAGTGCTAAAATAATCTTCATTCTATGGATTCTATGGATGTACGTATTAAACATTCATTCGCCAGGTTCTAAAATTAGACCACGACTTAGTCACTAAGGCATATAATGTCCATATATTCATCGTTGATACAACATCACATCTTGTGTCCAGCGGCATCGTATTAATTAGGCTATGGATCGGCCGATCAGGATACAAGATTATTGGATACTCGCCGGCAACGCGAGGCTATGGATTAGGAGACAAGGTTACTAGATACTGGTACATGAAAATGAAATAAGGTGGTATCTACTATATGTGAATTAGTTCCTAAGATAATTGAATCAAGGATGCCAGTTGATCTCCCGTCGTTCTCGCGGTGGCGGCGGCGGCGGCGACGAAGAATGCGAGTTGTGGTGCAACACAGAGGTTGTGCAAAATTACACTCGATTAGATCCAGATCATGTATATATGTGCCTATAGGTGATCACTGTGTAGGGATAAGTCAAGATGGCAACGGGGACGAAACCCACCGGGTTTTGCATGCCCAAACCTATCCCCACGAGAAAATCGCAAACCCGTCCCCGTCCCCGTCACCGTGCGCGGGGCTAGCTTTTTTCCCGTCCCCTAAACCCATCGGGTTTTCTAAACCCACAGGGAAATCGGCATATTTAAGTAAACATAGTACGTAGCAACACATAATAGCATTTCAGCAGCAAAAGGTGCATATTTCAGTAGCATAACTTGAGCAAATTTCAGCACAATACAATAGTACATGGTTCAGTAGCTACAAGAAGCATATTTTAGCAGCATAACTTGAGAGAAAAGAGCAATAACAACAGCTACAAGGAGAATATTTCAGCAATACCCCATTTGAGCAAGAAAGATAAGCATATTTCAGCAACAAACAATAGCATTTTGTCGGGATGGCGGGTTTCGGGTTCGGGTATTGCTGAAACGGGTTCGAACCCGCGAAACAAGTCGGGTTTTATACTTTACCCAACAGAAGCCCCGCGGGGTTAAAAAAACGCCCATCCCCGTCCCCTAATGGGGTAAAAACCCGCAGGGACGCGGGTTTCGGGGCCCATTGCCATCTTGAGGGATAAGGCCTAACTGCTCATATAATCTCGATTATTTTAAGATAATAAGTGTTTGGACACAAAGAAAACCTTTACAAGTTTTTAAGGGTGGGTGTGTACCCAAGCAAATGTCAAAGACTGTGTCTTGATAAAAGATGAAGAACAATCATTGATCAATTTCATCTTTTCTGGCTCTTGCTTCTGTATATAACTCCATGGCCTTGTCCATGACCTTGGGATCCAATAAAAGCTGCGTTCTTTTCTTGCTGCAAGGATGAGTAGACATGTACTCTTTCAACGATGATGATGAATTCCCACCGAGGTTTCCGAGCTTCTCGTGGACCTTAGGGGCAATGCGTGGATCGAAACCAGCGGAAGCAAGCAACAGGATTCCAATGTAATCCGCCTCTATCTCCATCCTGCATATAGCATATATAAGCAACATGTATCGATCATGCATGAATAATAAATAAATTTTAAAACGAAAAATAGTTGTAAATCAGCATGAACGATATGATGTGAAATCTATCTAGTATATACATGCAGAAGAAGCTAGGTAGCTAGCAGAAGCGGGTTGATACATACTTTCGTGAGAAAGGCAGCCTGAGGAGGTATTCGGTGAGCTTATCAATCAGCTTTGGCGCATCGATAAAGATCTCGAGGAAAACCGCGAGCATCACAATCCACATGTTCTTGGTGAGCCCCTCTGCGGTGTGCCTTGCAACGGCGTGCGCAACCTATGCAATGCAAACAGAATTAAACAACCACACCCAATGTAAGTTGGTTACGTATACGAGACGATACAAACATGCGGAGCCAAGTTACAAGAGAATACGAGACGATACAAACATGCAGCCCAATGTAAGGCATGTTTATGTACCTCGTGGCCTAGCACCGCGGCGATCTCAGCGTCGGTGTTGAAGTTATCGAGCAGCCCGGTGTAGACTATGATCTTGCCACCGGGCGCGCACATGGCGTTCACCTGCTTATTGTTGACGACGATCACCTCCCACTTGAACCCGTCGAGGTGCTTGGTCGTCGGCGCTCCCCGGCGAGCCTTCTTCTTCTTGGGGCCGCTCGGCGCCGCGTCGCCTGTCCATGTTTCTCCGTCATGGAGCTTATCGTCAAGGAGCTTATCGTCATCATGGATGGCGAGGCTGCGTCCGGCGGCGCGGATGATCTCCATGGCGATGGCGTTGACACGCACAAAGTCGGGGTGCGACGGTGGAAGGACCTTGTCGCCCAGCTTCTTCTTCTCGCCGGTGAAGATCCAATCGCCCAATCTAAGCTCTCCCGGGTGCGTGAGGACGACGAAGTGGCGGCGGCTGGTGTAGGGCACGGTCTCGAAGGTGCCGAAGCAGATGGTGACCGCCACGCCGCAGACGATGACGACCCCCGCGAAACGTATTTGGGACTTCACGCGCTTGGAGGAGGAGGAGTAGTACTGGGGGCGTGGGACATGCGGCGACGACGGCGGTGGTCGACGGACGAGAGAGTCACGGCGGAAGAGGCGGCCAAGGCAGGGCGGTTGCAGGGCCTCGTGAGATCGTCGCGTTGACGGCGCGTGGTAGTAGCGCCTGGCGGTCGCCGGCGTCGGAACCGGCGTTCGGACGGCCGGCTTGGACCGGAGCAGCCGGGACAGCGCGGGGCGCAGATTCCTGAGCGAGGCGCTCATGTTCTCTCGGTTAGATTGGAGGATCTTTTCGGGGGGCCGCCGTGCGCCGCTCGCCGGGTTGCCCTCTTTGGGGGACGGTCGCTCTTGGATCGTAACAATATCGTCTACGTGCTGGCGTGCTCGATCGACAGGTGGCCATGATTTATTAGGGTTGCGCCATACCTGTAACCATGTCTCGATCGGTCTCGGTCAAGTCTGCCATCGAGGGAGTTAAGTCGTTAGGTTTTCATCCCTGGCTGATTAGGTTTTGTCCAATGTGGTACGACCTTCCTCTACAAGTACAGGAGTCTGAGGGGTATAGGGTCTCCTCCTCCGATTCAAGTACCAGCAGAGGGATCGAAATTTCCAACCAAAAACAGAAAATTCCGGTGATTTTGGTCGGCGACAAAATATATGCAGCCTTGGAATTTTGAGCGAAATTTAAACTAATTTCAACCCAAATTCAAATTCAACCAAAATCCATTTAACTTAAGTGAATTCAATAGATGGAATCCGCCCAAAATTAAATCTCTGAAATTTCCAAAGTTTTTCTTTTCTAATTGGAGTTTTCAACCTTCACTACGGGAAAAATGTTCTATGCCGAGTGCTCGGCAGTTCACCGAGTTCTTTTCTTATGGCTCCACGATGGCGGTGATCGACGGATTTTTTTTGGGAGGGTTAATCTCTCTTGATCCGGTGGTTGATTTCGGTGGTCAGATACAAATTATGGACGATGACTTGCCACAGAGGGATGGTTGTATAGTGGCGACGGTCGCATCGCATGTAGCTGCTGAGATTGAAGAAAATTGATGGCGAACACACATGAATGACTTCGATGATGGTGCAACTCAAGCACCTGGTCTTGAGCTTCGGGGCGAAATCCTAAGTCAACCGTGAGTGGTTATATCTGGATATGGCCATGTTATTTACGTCATTACTTTGTTGAAGGCATTGCTCGAATATGCTCTGACTGCTTCTTCAGGGTGAAAACCTAGATTCTAGCCTTGTGGTTGGATCCGGTGACGACGGCACTTGAGTGTCTCTCCCTTTATGAAGGTGTTACTGTTAAAGAACCTTGTGCCCATGTGATGTCATAAGATTGTTGGTGCGGATATGGTTATTGTTGTAGTTTGCCGATCACACATCAGATCGCTTTGGGAATTTTTTTCTCACCTACGCATAGTTTTGGTCTTATATAACTTTACTCGTTGCTGGTGTGTTTTCATGTGTGTGTGAGTTAGTGGTGGCTGCGTGCATCTTAGCTATGCAGAGGTCGGGTGTATGCTTATTGTGTTATGTATCTTCTTAATGCTTTATTTTAAGCAATAAATTCACCCTTTATCAGAAAAATATCAACGGTTCAAACGTCTGCCTTGAAAATTAACGGTTCGAAAGTCTGCCTCGCAAGGGATATGTCCCGGTCCCGGTCCTCTCCAAACGCAGCCGCCGCCTCTCCTCCAAAAAAGCTAGGGTTCTTGCCTCTCGCCGGCGCTGCGGCAGGTCCATCTCGTCTCCGTTGGCCCTAGGGCCATGGGGGCGCGGTGGATCCTGGCAAGGGCCGGTAGGAGGGCTCCGTTTTTAGTCGTTTCTTCCAGTTTTGTTAGGGTTTATGTCCTACTCGGGAAGACGAGACGGCGGCGACTCCCTGAATATGGAATAAATGTCTCCCCGTCTAGCTCTCGTTCCAGCGATGCGTCTAGCATCGTTGGTGGGCGTGTGGAGGTTTCTCTCCGGCGGATCTATCTTCGGTGGATTTGCTCGGATCTCGTCGTTGTTCATCTACGTTCGTGTGTCTTCGGATTGGTTCCTTCCGATCTACGTTATTCTTCATCGGCGGGGGTTGTTGTTCTGGTGTGCTGGTCCTACAGGGCCTTAGCATGATGACTTTCCGACTTTCTACTACAACAAGTTGTGCCCGACTCCGGCGATGGAGGGGCGATGACGGCGGCACGCCTACGGCTCGCTTCAGTGCTTGTAGTCATCGCTAGGTGGTCTACGGATCTGGATGTAATCTTTATCATTTCTAATGTTGGTTGTACTGCCATGATTGAAGATGAATAGATCGAAAGTTTTCTCGAAAAAAAGGGATATGTCCCACATCACGACGCGCATTCAAAGATTAGTTCTTCATTTATTGGAGTGGACGACTCAAGCGGCTCTTCAAAAACATGCAGATCAGGTCTTCTTCAATTTGTTTCACGTGAGTCTCAGAGGAATATGAAGTCTTTTTAGTTTTTGACGCGGGGAATATGAAGTCTTGGAGAAATACGAAATTGTTTCACATTAGTCGAGTCTAGGGCAGAGCCCAACCATGCACCTTTTCCCTGCCCTCGCCTTGCCTCCCCTTCCAACGAAATCTCCAAGCCCCAAAAATATACTAAAGAAAAATCTCCAAACCCTAGTACCTTCCCTGACATGGCGCCAGGTAGCAACGACCGACCACGGCGCTCCTCCCCTCCTCCGCCTCCGCCTCCGCCTCCGATGTCTCCCGGAAGCCGTCGCCGCCGCGATGACCAACCAGAGCCCTCCTCCCCACCTGTCCTCTCCGATTTCGGCGGCGATCTGTATGGGCCTTTTTTATGCAGTGGTGTCTTTCCTCCGTGTAGATCATGTCTTCTCCTGTTTTACTGAATGAAATCGGACTTAATCTGATAGGGTTCACGACTCTGAATCCAGACGCCCCGAGGAAGATCCACAAAACCCTGGACCAGTCCCAGCGCAATACACTGGGGAAGATCAACAAACGCCCACTCCAAACCCTGGACCCTCCCCAGCCGATGATCTCCTGAACAAAGCTTTTGTTGACCACAAGCTGCAGCCGGCTCAAAGGTATGTACTTTTCATCAGATCTATTTGTGCCAGCGCCGCTGAAATCATCACATGGTGTGAATGAAAAGAAAAACATGGTAATTGTTTGCTGCAAATAATACACAATTAGCAATGTAATGTAACGCCAACTTATAGATCGTAAAAAAGAGTAGGCATTGTAGACCAAAGTAGATTCTTGATCCATCAGTGGACATGGGTTTCTAATAAAACTGTGCATAGCTGCTACCTACGATCGTTGTTCATCGATGGTCATGCATGTAGATAAGATTATTTGTATCTCTATAAGTCGCTTGTCCTTTCTTCTACCTTTACTCTCTTTATTAAACCAGACCTGACTGTTTCTTGTGCATGACAATGCCCCTGTATTTTATTTCAGGTCTAAGGAGGTTCTAGACAGTACAACAATGGTGGAATCGTCTGTCACTAACGCTCCTTCTTCCTCTCTACCACAATCACCATCGTATGAACCTCTCTCGTTCTCTCTCGATTTTCTGTTGAATTTGTCAGTTATTTCCCTGTGATCTTTTGCATGGGGAGGGAGGGACTATTGATAGTTTGCACTTAGGTTAGTGCGTGCCCATCCATCCAATGGTCCATGTTTCAATTTGGGTTTCACCTCGATGGTTTCAAATGGGTCAACCACTTGGATTGGAGAGGGTGAAGTAATTTTGCAATGCATGAATTAGCTAGCAGTTTTTTGTGTCGCACTTTATTTCACATTTCTCATCTTAGGCGAAATCAAACCTTTTTGTGTTCCACTTCAGGTGTGAGGTGCCAGATATCTTGGAATTGGAGCTCAACACTACTACTCCCTCGTTGTCATCATCATGTGTTTCTTCATTGACGCCTACTGGTCTACTTATTAAATATTTTGTCAGAATTGATAAGAGGGGATTTTTCCATACATATCCTGATCGCGGTGGACCATTTCATAGTTTACAGGAAGCTCAGCAAGCTATTGACTCATATCATGTGGTTGGGCGAAAAAACTTGTAATATGCATATCAACTTTTTTATATTTCTATTATGTGTGTGTCTGTGTGTGTTCTTGCTTAGATAACGAGGCTACATTAATTTTAAAGCTTTGGGGATTTCTTAAAGTTAAGGGAATATTTCCTGTTACTGTTGTAGAAAAGTTGAAATAGTAAGCAGGTCTGGAATTTTGAAGATATATATAGATGCTATGCTATAGGTATATTTATTTTTACCTGACTCTTAACTTGTACGATTAGATAGCTAATAAATAGTCTGCGCACACCAACATGATAAAGATGGCAATAGCTAGAACAATAAGTGTTTTTAGCGAGACACACTTATTTGGGGATCTAGAAACAAAAGATTTATATTATTTTTCACACAAAAATTGTGTTGAGAAGTTAGTCTTATAAGCATGTAGGCAGTTCAGTTTTGTTTTGCCTTTTGTTGCTTATTACTACCATAAGTTGTGTCATTAGCAGTGCTCTATATGTAAACTAGGTGCATGGATGGACTTTCATCTCATGAGAGGTCTGTGCGGTATGCTTTACACTGGCCTCATGATGGTACAAGGAGAAATTCTGCAGAAGCCTTTGCTGCCATGAGGACTCGCCGACCTGTCCGGGAAGTTGTTAAAGCTCTACTGGACAAGTACAACGAGGACAATGGTCGTTTGGGGGTATGCTCTCTCCCTCACCCAACCTCTCTTGACTTTCTTGTTTGCATGATTCGAATACCATCATATTCATGTCCATACTCCGTACTCAATTTTTAGGATCTTGCATATGAACTAGAAAAAATAGTGAGATATAAACCATGTTTTGACGGGAAAGGCTGCGCTTATAGGTCATATTCACATTTGAATATGACCATGAAGACTAAAGGGGCCGATGATCCTTGCAATAAACTATATTTTGTTGAGGTCACCTGTACGAGGGACGAACATGAAGGGTTCCTGCTCACATGTATCTGCACAGGTGAACCTGATGATAATGGTATTCTATACTTGCTTTATTATTTGCTTTGAGTTTTACGGTTTTCATTCCTCAAATTGGTTAATGCACTCCTTCTAAAGGTGAATGTCTTGTCTGTGGAGATGAAATGAAGCATCCCATTGATGCTGAATACAAACATGGTCGCCCCAGCTTACGCTTTAGATGTTGTTCTTATGCTGATGCAGATGCCTTGTATGACGAGGTATGATAACTTACTAGCCTCCAAAGCTGAATTTTTTCTTATGTTTATAATTGAGTATTGTGAGCACCGCGCAATACTTTCTGAGCTTCTTAGCATGTTTCTGTTTTACTCAGTGAAAGTTGGATTAATGATCTCTTGACAAAAACTCAACAACAATTGTCATCCTAAGATTATTTTGTTTCCTACGAAAGTGATTAAATCCTTGATTCATTAAATGAGACCATACAACCATTTGTGGATCTAGCAAGATACCTAGAAATAGAATGGTGAACTTTTAGCATCAACTAACTTTATAAGTATCTATCCCGTCAAACCATGGTTTATAGCAACTAAGTTTGTAACAACAAACAGCACTACATCATGATAGAGCAACTCGGTTTTAAGCAAGCTAGCAAGAAACCTAGTATAAAGAAAAATTTGCAGCTTGTTCTTATAGTACACAAAATCATTTCTAACAGCAATCAAACATATTAGGCCCATTTAAAGGCTACGATGACAGCATGATGTTATTTTCAATTTTGTACGTTCGTATTCCTTGATGGAATAACTTGTCCATTTGATGGTGACACTTTAAAGTTTGGTTGCTTATCGTTATTATATCTCCTCCCCATGTTGCAGATGATTAGAGTGCGTGATGAGGCTTGGCTGAAAGAGGAGGAAGCTAGGGTGAGACGCCTTCTCAAGGAATCACGTGAGGCTATGGAGGCGGAAAAGGCGCAACAGGGGTATGGTCATGGGAAGAGCGCTAAGTATGTAATACCGGCTAAACGGAAATGATTGCTTCTCAACCCTTGGTACAGTTGATGCTCACTATCCATCTGCTGCACATACTGATGGTTATGCAATGCGAATGCTCAACACTTAACCCATGGTACAGTGATGGATGGCTAGATAAGAAGAGCCTGGGTGCATGAGCTCTAATATATGTTTTCGCTCAACACACCCCTTAGGCCCAAGCAAGAGACCTGCCATCAATCAACCTCCAATGATGCGAGTCACATCACACACGCACGCAGCTTGTCCGACCACCGAGTGGAACCACTGAAGCCAACCGCATCGCGCTGCTCGCATTTGCATCAAACCAGGATGTTGTACCACGATGAGCTTCAGTACCATGCTTCACCAAGGCTATTCATCTGTAGTGTTCGTTGCAAGAGCAGCTTCGTTCGTGCAGGAAAAAACCTTTTCCGTCTATATACTGTCTCCGAAGCATTTTCCGTCCATATATGCAGCAGGCAACACAAACATTTTTCTGTCTCTCTCTAAAAGCAGGTTTGTTCTCTTCTCGCCGGATGGGATCAAAGGCATGATCGTTTCCCAGTTGAGACGAACTATTACTTCTCCAACGCCCCCCTTTAATCCATGGAGGCTCGGTTTACTTTGTTAGCTCAGGCTCCATGCCTGGCGAGATTTCACTTCTCCAGCGGTAACACATCTCTTTGTGGCAAAGCACCGACACGATCCGGGGGCAGTTGATTTCTATTACTGTAGGGGTGGACTTATGTTTGCTGTGTCAGCTAACTTTGGGGGAGGATAAGGTTCAAGTAGTAGATACAACATACCATTATGTCCAGCATTTGGTTATGAGCCTCCACCTCTTCATTTATATCACCTGATATCTACAGAATGATAAACAGCTTCAGTAATATTCAACCTGGAAAGATGGCCAAAAAAGCCCCAACCCCACATGGCTGCGCCCAACACCACGTATTCACAGTTTACACCTAAATACTACTACCTCCGTCCGAGTTTATTAGGCCCCTTCGTACTTTGGGTGAGACGTTGACCATCTATAGACTACTAAAATATAAAGTATATGCTATGAAACATTATACTGTTGGATTTCTATTTGAAAGAGCTTTTTAACAATATATTTTTTGTAAAATTTTGTTTAAGTTTTATTAGTTAAATTTATAGTTCAAATTTTAATCCAAAATAAAAGGGGGCCTAATAAACCCGGACGGAAGAAGTACCGTTATTGCCACTCGCCATTGGTTTTATGAGGAGGTAGTGCCAGTATGCAGCCACCAATCCTTATCCTCTAATTCGTGAGAAGAAGAGACAATTGTTTGAACTTCCCCTCCCACATGAAACAACAAGAGGTATAAGGGAGTACCAAGAGGAATGGACTGACCGTGTGGCAGCAGTAGGGGCATGGAGGAGTAACCGTACTTGATCATTCAATTACCTCTTCGATGGTCAATACTGCAACGAGGAGGAGGATCCCCCAGATATGGCGGCAGCATGGTCACTAGTATGAACAGAATCATCACGACGCTCGTGGTGACGCTACTAACTATCATTGCCGTCGTCGTCATTTGATATGCCCCATCAAGTAGAATTAATAGTTTTTTACGGACTTTGACGGCGTCTCTGACGTCGTTTCCTTCTCGACGCATCGTCAGTGCATGTTACGTCACCACACTCACGATGTTCCGGCGGAAACCATAGATCTTCTGGATCGAACGACAACGACTCATGCGATGCCGTTCTCCCTCCTAGGGGCATTGTTTTGATGCAGGTGTTGGTTTGAGGGGACAAGAGGAGGAGCGGAGTTACATCTACCGCAAGGCCAACGAGGGGTCTCGGCAGCATGGCGCAGCGGAGTTTCGGTGACGGGCACGTGTGGATGGACGCGTGTAGGACGCTGGATCTGTTTGACGTCATGGTGACATCGATGGTAGTATGGCCTGGCAAGGTGAATGTGTTAATCACTCCTGAAGGTGGGAGAATGAAAGACGGCGATAAGTGATCCTAGAGCGTGTGCTTGTGGTGCGCAAAGGGTCTAGCTAGACCCGTTGGTGCTCTCCACCTGTCAGCGGGCGGCCTCTTGAGGCTACTAGAATAGATGTTGTGTGTTGCACTACAGGAAAAAATTTATAAGCCGAGTGCCCGAAACACTAGGCTTATACCGGTTTACACTCGGTTTATATATAAGCCGAGTGTTTTCCCCGGTTTATATCACACGGCTTACTAAGGACCGGCTTATCAGGTGTAAGCCGAGAGCCACAAAGAAAACACTCGGTTTATATATAAGCCGAGTAACTCCCTGTAAGCCGAGTGTCAACGGACACACGGTTTATACGTGACGGCATCTTGGGCCTAACGGCAGGCCACGTCATCGTTTACGTAAGCCGAGGGCCAACGGTCGCACGGTTTATATATAAACCGAGGGCCGAGTCCGACCACACGGGTTACATATAAACCGATGGCCAATGTTGCACGCACGGTTTATATATAAACCGAGGGCCGTGACGTGTCGCACGGGATACATATAAACCGAGGGCCGAGTTCAGTCCCACGGTTTATGTGGTTTATATATAAGCCGAGTTCCTTCGCTCGGCTAACATTTAAAAAGTCCATGACGTATTGCACTTCTAGGGTTTCAGCGTCGGAAATTGCAGATCTGCAAGGTGACACATGAAATCATGCCCAGAAGCAGCATGCAAAATCCTATGTGATGTATTTGTGACATGGGTATCCCCTGTGCAGGCATGGGAGGGGTAGGTCCAGCCATCGGGGGTGCAAAATTACCTCGGCAACATGCCTAATCCAACCGTTTGAATCCTCGAAAAATGGTACGATGTCGGAAATCCTCGAGATCAGGCACGGCGTCATCACATGGCCCCTGTAGGGTGTGGTAAAAGTTTGGGCGCATTCCTAGTAGGCCTCACCTGAGGCCGCTTGTAAACTGCACGAGGTAGTCTCTTGGTATCGAGAGGGAACGTGTCAGGTTTGTGAAGGAAGTGCGCGTCATGTTGCTCCGTTGGCCTCGAAACTTGTCGTTCTCTCAAAGGAGGCCATCGAATGACACGTGTCAGGCCCCGCATTTTTCTGACCCGCCTACAATATTTGAGACATTTATTGCACTTCTAGGGTTTCAGCGTCGGAAATTGCAGATCTGCAAGGCGACAGATGAAATCATGCCCAGAAGCAGCATGGAAAATCCTATGTTATGTATTTGTGATATGGGTATGCCTTGTGCAGGCGTGGGAGGGGCAGGCCCAGCCATCGGGGGTGCAAAATTACCTCGGCGACATGCCTGATCCAACCGTTTGAATCCTCAGAAAATGGAACGATGCCGGAAATCCTCGGGATCAGGCACGACGTCATCACATGGCCCCTGTAGGGTGTGGTAAAAGTTTGGGCACGTTCCGAGTAGGCCTCACCTGAGGCCGCTTGTAAACTGCACCATCTTCGAGGTAGTCTCTTGGTATCGAGAGGGAACGTGTCAGGTTTGTGAAGGAAGTGTGGGTCATGTTGCTCCGTTGGCCTTGAAACTTGTTGTTCTCTCAAAGGAGGCCCTCGAATGACACGTGTCAGGCCCCTGCATTTTTCTGACATGCCTACAATATTTGAGACATTTATTGCACTTCTAGGGTTTCAGCGTCGGAAATTGCAGATCTGCAAGGTGACACATGAAATCATGCCCAGAAGCAGCATGAAAAATCCTATGTGATGTATTTGTGACATGGGTATGCCTTGTGCAGGCGTGGGAGGGGCAGGCCCAGCCATCGGGGGTGCGAAATTACCTCGGCGACATGCCTGATCCAACTGTTTGAATCCTCGAAAAATGGTACGATGCCGGAAATCCTCGGGATCAGGCACGGCGTCATCACATGTCCCCTGTAGGGTGTGGTAAAAGTTTGGGAGTGTTCCGAGTAGGCCTCACCTGAGTCCGCTTGTAAACTGCACCATCTTTGAGGTAGTCTCTTGGCATCGAGAGGGAATGTGTCAGGTTTGTGAAGGAAGTGCGGGCCATATTGCTCCGTTGGCCTCAAAACTTGTTGTGCTCTCATAGGAGGTCCTCGGATGACACGTGTCAGGCCCCCGCATTTTTCTGACACGCCTACAATATTTGAGTCATTTATTGCACTTCTTGGGTTTCAGCGTCGGAAATTGCAGATCTGCAAGGCGACAGATGAAATCATGCCCAGAAGCAGCATGGAAAATCCTATGTGATGTATTTGTGATATGGGTATGCCTTGCGCAGGCGTGAGAGGGGCAGGCCCAGCCATCAGGGGTGCGAAATTACCTCGGCGACATGCCTGATCCAACCGTTTGAATCCTCAGAAAATGGTACGATGCCGGAAATCCTCGGGATCAGGCACGACGTCATCACATGGCCCCTGTAGGGTGTGGTAAAAGTTTGGGCGCGTTCCGAGTAGGCCTCACCTGAGGCCGCTTGTAAACTGCACCATCTTCGAGGTAGTCTCTTGGTATCGAGAGGGAACGTGTCAGGTTTGTGTAGGAAGTGTGGGTCATGTTGCTCCGTTGGCCTCAAAACTTGTCGTTCTCTCAAAGGAGGCCCTCGAATGACACATGTCAGGCCCCTGCATTTTTCTGACCCGCCTACAATATTTGAGACATTTATTGCACTTCTAGGGTTTCACCGTCGGAAATTGCAGATCTGCAAGGCGACAGATGAAATCATGCCCAGAAGCAGCATGGAAAATCCTATCTGATGTATTTGTGACATGTGTATGCCTTGTGCAGGCGTGGGAGGTGCAGGCCCAGCCATAGGGGGTGCGAAATTACCTCGGCGACATGCCTGATCCACCCGTTTGAATCCTCGGAAAATGGTACGATGCCGGAAATCCTCGGGATCAGGCACGACGTCATCACATGTCCCCTGCATGGGTGTGGTAAAAGTTTGGGCGCGTTCCGAGTAGGCCTCACCTGAGGCCGCTTGTAAACTGCACCATCTTCGAGGTAGTCTCTTGGTATCGAGAGGGAATGTGTCAGGTATGTGAAGGAAGTGCGGGCCATGTTGCTCCGTTGGCCTCGAAACTTGTCGTGCTCTCAAAGGAGGTCATCGGATGACAGGCGTCAGGCCCCCGCATTTTTCTGACCCGCCTACAATATTTGAGACATTTATTGCACTTCTAGGGTTTCAGCGTCAGAAATTGCAGATCTGCAAGGTAACACATGAAATCATGCCCAGAAGAAGCAGCATGGAAAATCCTATGTGATGTATTTGTGACATGGGTATCCCCTGTGCAGGCATGGGAGGGACAGGCCCAGCCATCGGGGGTGCAAAATTACCTCGGCAACATGCCTAATCCAACCGTTTGAATCCTCGGAAAATGGTACGATGCCGGAAATCCTCGGGATCAGGCACGGCGTCATCACATGGCCCCTGTAGGGTGTGGTAAAAGTTTGGGCGCGTTCCGAGTAGGCCTCACCTGAGGCCGCTTGTAAACTGCACCATCTTTGAGGTAGTCTCTTGGTATCGAGAGGGAACGTGCCAGGTTTGTGATGGAAGTGAGGGTCCTGTTACTCTGTTGGCCTCGAAACTTCTCGTTCTCTCAAAGGAGGCCGTCGAATGACACGTGTCAGGCCCCCGCATTTTTCCGACCCGCCTACAATATTTGAGACATTTATTGCACTTCTAGGGTTTCAACGTCGGAAATTGCAGATCTGCAAGGCGACACATGAAATCATGCCCAGAAGTAGCATGGAAAATCCTATGTGTGTATTTGTGACATGGGTATGACCTGTGCAGGCGTGGGAGGGGTAGGCCCAGCCATCGGGGGTGCAAAATTACCTCGGCAACATGCCTAAACCAACCGTTTGAATCGGCGGCACTAGGTGCAGCACCAACATTGTAGGTGGAGAACCTTTCCGTGATACTGTTGTGTTTGTGAGGCAAGTGTCATATCAAAAAATTGTATTGGTTATGTATACATCGCATCGCCCTTTCATAAATATAAATAGGCCACATGTTGGTGGGTGTGCTCTTTCTACCCTCACATCAAAAGTGTTGTATTGAGTATTCAAACATCTCACCACCATTTCATACATATATTTGGGTAAACCCCATGTGGGTGCGGTCTTTCTACCCTCGGTCGCGCGGTTTTCGATGATGCACTAGACCGTAGGGTCCATGCGGTCTATAGTCGACATGAGAGACATTCATGTGGTAAAATGGATAAAGAAATAATATTCAAATATTAAACATAAATGCAAGGGAAATCACTTTAGAACTATTTTTAAATTGGAAAATCTATAAAAAGTAAACCGAGTGCTTGTGTGGAACACACGGCTTATAGTGCCTGTAAGCCAGGTGTGTTTATCAAGCACATGGCTTATAGTCTTAGTAAGCCGAGAGCCATGTAATGTTGCTCGGCTTAGAGGTTACGCCGTGACGGCGCCGTCAGCCGCCTTTGTTATAGACACGTGGCAGGTATCTTTACCGGGTGATGCGGTAGAAGCCGAGTGCTTTTTGCATGGATACCGTGTGTCGCTCGTAAGCCAAGAGCTTTTTCAGGTCACTCGGCTTATAGAAAATCATAAGCCGAGTGTTTTGATGTTACCGGGTATTTTTTTCTGGAGTACACGGCTTAGCCATAGAGAAGCAGAGTACCCGAAAAAAAGAACTCGGCTTATGTCTTGCCACACGGTAAAACGTGATTTTCATGTAGTGTTGATTCGCGGACAGGGAACATCATCAAGGTTGTAGGTGTAGCTATAGTAGTTGCCAGGAATGTGGCTTCAGATTGATCCATGTATTTGTTTTGTTGAGTTCTATGCAATAATATAATAAAATAGTTATGTACATCGCTTTGATGCAGAGGCCGGGGTATTCCTTCTTTTCGAAAAAAATGGATTTTTAATTCTTCTATAGATGAGAATTTATAAAGTTTCATCATTAAACTCCAGGTTTTCTTTCAATGGGATGCGACGTTCCTGTCGATAGCTAGGCACTTGTGGTGCTCATAGGGATGGATATGCGTGTGTTCATACGGGTGAGCATATGTTTCTATTTGTGACCGTTTATGTATGAATTTTTTTTTAGCGTCTATATCTCCGTACTGTGTTTTTCAAAAAAAAATCTAATCCAACTCCCGACTAATCAAAAAACTTAAAGTCCGCATGAATCTTCACTAAAATTAAATGATGCAAAAGTTAGATGAGACTCGATTAACTCTCATCAAGATGAGAACTAGCCAGACCCTACTACCTTCATCCGGGTTAATTAGGCCCCCACGTAGTTTTGGTCTATTTTGACGATGACCTTAACTAGTAAAATATGTGTTATATGTAGCGAAATTAATATCATTGAAAACTATATTCAAATACAAACCCAATAATACAATCATTTGCAGAATACATTAACATTTTTTGGTCCAAAATATGATATAGACTAATAATCATGTACCAAGATAGTATTTTTTATCGGAAATCTTATAGGCTAATGTTTGTTTGGGGAATGTGTACGTTCGAATGCTTTTTGGCAGTTTTAGTTGTGTCAGGGTGGCAGTTTCTTCAGAGCGGTATGGAATTCTCTAGGGATGACAATTTTGAGCATTCATCCCAGAAAATGCCATTCTGTTTTAAAGAAACTGCCACCCCGCCACCAACTAAAACTGTCACTAAAACATTAGCAAATGGCACCCCTCCCGACGAAGGTTTGTTAGCTAAGGGTCCTTTATTCTAAACTGCCATGCACCCTGTAGGAAGCGGTACATATGCGACTAGCTGATAAGCCATGCATTAATGTGGTCCTCATCCCAACTATATCTGGGCCAAACACCACTTGAGAATTCCTTGTCGTCCGTTCGACTAAACTCATAGCATCAGTGGATAGAGCCATGGGAGGGACACGAAGGTTTTGCACCCGATTTCAAATGAGCTCGGGTGATCAGTAAAATTAAAAAATAATTAAAAATGTTTCAAAAATCTGTATTTTTTACGAAAAACTTTGACAAATTTCCTAAGAGTTTGCAAAGTTTTATCATGAAATCATATTTATGGAAGTCATGTCAAAACCAACAAAATCGATACTCTGAATCTGCTACTTTCAAAAACACTTTTGAGCAGTGATTTTTTTCCACGACTTCCACAAATTTGATTTCGTGATGAAATTTTCCAAGCTCTTAAAACATTTCTCAAAGTTCCCATAAAAAAGAGATTTTTTTTTAAGTTTTTAAATGTTCTTCGAGTTACTGTTCATCCCGAGATCATTTGAGCTCGGGCCGGGGTAGAAAAAGACTTTCACCCTAGGAGTGATTATTCGAACCCATAATTTTTGGCGTGAGTCATCGTTCTTCCCGTGTCTCATTGTTCATTGTCAAAGGATTATTATAAAAATGAGATGAGAAAAAATATTTTTGAGGAAAAAATGATATGCATATATCTTGGGCTCCAATTTATCAATTAATAATTGAGTGGATTTTGAGAAAAACACATATTCTTGATCTTGGATAGTGCATCAAAATGGTGAAGACAACCAAAATAGAATATATGGGTCCAAATATTTAATAACTCTGTGAAATCCCCCGTAGTTCAAAGAGTTCCATCAACTCAGCACATGGTTTATTGCCTGCACCCGACCACGAAATCATGGCCACCAACCCAAAGTAAAATCTATGAACTGAAATCGACATTCTCTTCTTTCCAAAAGAGAAAAGGTAAAAGAAACCCACCGTGTCTTCATAAAAAATGATGAAGGATCATTCGATTTCTTTTTTTCTTGCTCTTGCTTCTCTGTATAATGTCATCGCCTTCTCCATGACCTTGGGATCCGATAAAAGCCGCGATCTTTTCTTGCTGGAAGGATGGGTATATTTGTATTGTTTCAATTCGGATGTGTTCCCGCTGATCTTTCCTAGCTTCTCGTAGACGCTAGGAGCTACTTGTGGATCGAAACCAGCAGCAGCAAGCAGCAGGATTCCAATGTGATCCGCCTCTATCTCCATCCTACATATATATATATATATACATAGGCAACATATATCAATTCTATCATGAAGAATAAGTTTTAGAAATAAATATAATTACCAGCGCTTCGGTAGACCCCCCCCCCAATAAACGTATAACGGCAAAGTGGTCATACGGAATAAACGTATACCCACCGCGTATTGTACACAAAAGCCGGCGTACGTGTACCCCCGCGCGCGCCCGCGGTACGTACGTGAACCCCGCGCCCGGCCGCATGCAAAAAAAAAAAAAACAGGTCAACCGCGATCGATCTCGCGTGACCACGTCGTCCTACACCGGCGATCGCTCCGCCCGCCGGCGTGATCTCGGTTCGCCGCAGGTGAGAAGGAAGCCGGCGTCGCCCACCTCCACGACCGGCGTCGCCTCCCGCCGCGGATCCGTACGTCCTCAAGGACGGGCGTCGCCTCCCGCCGCGGATCCCGTCCGACGCCGCATCTCACGTCCTCCACGACCGGCGTCGCCTCCCGCCGCGGATCCCGTCCGACGCCGCATCTCACCTCCTCCACGACCGGCGTCGCCTCCCGCCGCGGATCCCTACGTCCGACGTCGCCTCCGCCGCGACCGACCGCCGTCGTCCCCCGCCGCGGATCCGGCAAACAATCCCGCGGTTTCCTCGTCTTCCACGTCGCCGCCGGCTAGAATCAAGCCGGAGCATCCCTGCCTAAAGGCCACGTCGTCGTACACCGGCGACGTCTACTGCAAGCCCCTGCCTAAAGGCCACGTCGTCCTACACCGGCGACGTGTACTGCAAGGTTTGCCATTTCAACGTAGCTCGATGGATGATGAATGTGATAAGTTCATGTAGTTCATTGGACAAATCGTATTAGTGTTGCAATTTATTCTTGGGCATAATCCACTGTATGAATTTTAACACAGGATAAATTATCAACGTTGTGCAGTTCTTTGAGTTGGGTGTGTTGACATGGACGAAAACACCGCATTCACGGGAGATGAGAATGATACTGATAAGGTGACTCAGACAGATAACAATAGTACTAACGAAGATGATGATAGCAGCGACAACGATTCGTGCTCTTCGTATGATATGTTACCACCGGAGGATTTTGATAATAATGAACATGGCGCGAATAGTGAAAACGAAAGTGGCGTATATTTTCATTTCATTTTTGAATCTGCAAAGTATGGCAAGGCTAACTATTTGTCTATGTTCTATTAATTTGCAGGAAGATGTGGATGTTGACAATGTGCAAAATAGTTTCCAGGAATCATTCGCA
This sequence comes from Elymus sibiricus, assembly GCA_039707655.1. Lineage (NCBI taxonomy): Eukaryota > Viridiplantae > Streptophyta > Magnoliopsida > Poales > Poaceae > Elymus > Elymus sibiricus. Next base: position 425,683,538 of record CM077673.1, on the reverse strand, counting down.
GATAACTTGAGCCAGGTTCGTTCATACATGTTGTACATCGCGCAATAGTATGAAATAAATTATAGTAGTTGACATAGTTTCATATGTAATTTTGTAGGAGGGGTCAGATGGCCCTAGCGGTGATGACGATGAGGCAGAGTTTGACATTGAGGAGGCTCAAAGGCAGCAGCAAATGTTGGATACACACTGGAAGGTCATGGAAATGACATTTCGGTCCGAAGGAGATGCATATAATTTCTACAACAAGCACGCCAGAGAGCGTGGGTTCAGCATCAGGAGACAGAAGGTGAAACGAGGTAAAGGGGCTGCAGGAATTATTCGGTTCAGGCGGTTCCTTTGCTCCAGGGCTGGGAGAAGGCAGGCCAAATTCATTACCATGGAGGGCCGCACCCGCAGGCTTAGACCCGAGACTCGTTGTGACTGCGGTGCGCATATGGTGGTCAAGTATGACAGACAACGTGAAGTTTGGTTCGTTGGGTCATTCGTGGACGATCACAACCACGCAATGGCTCGACCCGACGAGGTGGCTTTTTTGTGGTCGCAGAGACGGATTGGAGATGACACGAGGGCGGAGATAATGGCTATGCAAGGGGCCGGAATCAGGAAGCACATAATGGTGGACAACTTCATCAGCTGGTACGGTTCGTATGATAAGTGCGGACTAATTAGGAGGGACGTGTACAATCTGTGCTGCTGAGAGAAGATGAAGCTCATTGCAAAGGGTGATGCTGAGACGGGAGTGGGCATTATGAGGAGCAGGCAAGCGAAGGACGCAGACTTCTTCTTTGAGCACGTGCTGGATAAGGAAGGGCGACTGAAGTGTATGTTCTGGTGCGATGCACAGTCATGGAGGGACTATCAGGACTATGGAGATGTGGTCGTGTTTGACAGCACATATAAGATGAACAGATATGGTATGCCCTTCATCCCCTTTGTCGGTGTTAACAACCACCGTTGCACAACCGTTTTTGGTTGCGCCATTGTTTCTGACGAGACCGAAGGGACATATGTGTGGCTGCTGGAGGCATTTATGAGGGCAAACTGTCAGCAGAAGCCAAAGTCAGTAATCACAGACGGTGACGCTGCAATGATTCGAGCTATTCGGACTGTCCTTTCAGGTGTCTCACATCGTCTTTGCTCGTGGCATATCGAGAAAAATATGCAGAAGCACCTACATTACAAGTCGCTGGATGACTTCAGATCGCTCCTGTACTATGCCACATCTCAAGAGAACTTTGAGCAGAGATGGACCGCCTTCGTTAATAAATGGATGACGGATAAAACTGAAGAGTGGCTGAACAGGATGTATCGGAAGAGGAGACTTTGGGCAGCATCATATTTGTCTGATGGCTTTTTTCTTGGTATGCGAAGTAACCAGAGGAGCGAAAGCCTCAACTCCTCCCTTCACCTACACCTGGACTATGGTATGACCATAGTTGATCTGGTGGTGCATTATGAGAACTGCATAGTTCGCCTCCGTGAGAACGAGGCGCACGATGACTATGAGGCTAATCAGACAGTACCACCGGCGGTTACTGAATATAAGGCCATTGAGGAGCATGCTGCCGCCGTTTTCACTCCTGCCAATTTTTACATCCTGCAAGACGATCTGAAGAAGATGGGACAGCTTGAGATATTTGAGGAGTTGTTGGGAATCGAGAGTCAGACATTCATCGTGACATGGAAGGATAACCACAAGTTCAAGTATAATGTTGTGTATCAACCAGGTAACTCAGAAGAAACTATATCATGCAGTTGTCTCAGGATGGTTCGGAAAGGGCTTCCGTGCAAGCACATTCTTTTTGTTCTGCATCATCTGAAGTTATCTGAAATACCAAAGTGTTGTGTCCTCCATCGGTTGACGATACATGCGAGAGATGGCTTGTCTGTGCAGCGCAAGAGTGATCTTTTTGGCTGGGGATGGTCTGGGCCAGAGGAGAGAGAACGGTATAGCCAACTTAGCATAAAATCCGCAGAAGCTGCTCATGTTGCAGCAAATGATCCCTTCTTGTACGATGAGTTGATGAAGTGTCTGGACGAGATAATAGCAAAGAAAAAGGTTTCGGAAGAGGAACTCATTGGCCGTAGAAGGTGTGCTCTACTGAAGAAGCAGGCAAGTCAGGCGGAACAAGGTGCACCTGGTATACTTGATCCTGAGAAAGTTGCGACGAAGGATGCACCTAAGAAAGGGCAGTCAAAGGGGGGCCCTGACGTTACGAAAAATGGTAGGCCAAAAGATTTTAGAGAGAAGAGTGGTCGGTTGTGCAGCCTGTGTCACCTTCCAGGTCATAACAGAGCTACATGTTCCCAAAACGAGAAGTAAGTTTTTTACATTCATATTTTTTATGTACCTTGTTTCATTTAACATACTGCATTTTCTGACATAGTTATGCATGTTTTGTTCAGTAATCAGGTGTAGAGAAGCAGCTTCGTTCGTGCGAAGAAGAAGAAATATGGTTGCAGGAGTCATGTCGGAATAAATTATGTTGCTGGTCATTTATATGTGTGCGACTTCCAACTTTATAAGTCTGTTGAAGTGTTTTGCCCATTTATGTTGGGTCAAAATATTTGTGTGAACATATGTCATATTTATCACATGAATTGTCATGTTTTTATATTGTTTTGTGAATGCGTTCACATTAGTTCACAGTTTTTTAACACTGTTCATGTGAACGATGTTTTTTATTTGACTTAAAAAAATTGTGAACGATGTTTTTTTTTTACTTAAAAAAAATGGCCGGACCCTAGCCGCTGGTCGTATGTATGATGGCAGTATTTTTTCACCCAAATCAAGCCCAACAGAGGCGACTCGGGCGGTCTAATTTAGACCGCAATCGGACCAGCAGCAAGGGTCCAACGGGGCTGAGTCGGGCGGCTAATCAGAGGAGTTCAACACCCCACCCGCGCGGCGCTATTTAAACTGGTGTTCGCCGCCCCCGGCTTCCGAGGTGGGACTAAACGCGCCGCGCGTTTGCGCCCGCGTGCTCCTCTGCCCGCGACTTGGGCCGGCCCACAGCCCAGCGTGGTCGCGTCCCGCCGCCTCGCGCGCGGCCGCCCTCCCCCCGCCAACTGGGTCGGCCCACAGCCCACCCGCGCGGCCGCCCTCGCCCTTCGCCCCGCCCACGCGGTCGGCCCACCAGCCCAGCCACGCGGCCGCCCTCGCCCTCCCCCCGCGCCTGGTTCGTTTAGTCCCACCTCGGAAGCCGGGGGAGGCGATGACCGGCTTAAATAGCCGGGTGCGGGTGAGGGGTTGAACGCCTCTGATTGCATGCGTTCACGCAGACCATGTGCAACCGGCACCGTTCGGGTCTGCCGGAGGGGAAGTCCGGAGCACGTTTTTTTTTCGACTCCGTGAAATGGCCCGAAACGTTTCCACGCGTTGTCATCACCATCGACAGCACGCATGCCAGTTTTCATCTTTTTCCGACGCCCGATGCATTTCCTAGGATTTTCCCGGTGAAAAAACCATAAAACACTGGCCGGACGTGACGCAACGTTCGTTCGGTGTCGGGTTTCGTTCCAACCTTGCGTGGGGGCCTAAGTTGGCCGTGCCCACATGTCTGCACGGTTTGGTGCAACTGCATGCATGCGATCACGTAGACCATGTGCAACCAGCTCCGTTTCGGTGTGCCGGAGGGGGGTTCCGAAGCACGTTTTTTTCCCGACTCCGTGAAATGGCCCGAAAATTTTTCCACGCGTTGTCATCACCATCGACAGCACGCATGCCAGTTTTCATCTTTTTCCGACGCCCGATGCATTTCCTAGGATTTTCCCGGTGAAAAAACCCTAAAACACTGGCCGGACGTGACGCAACGTTCGTTCGGTGTCGGGTTTCGTTCCAACCTTGCGTGGGGGCCTAAGTTGGCCGTGCCCACATGTCTGCACGGTTTGGTGCAACTGCATGCATGCGTCACGTAGACCATGTGCAACCAGCTCCGTTTCGGTGTGCCGGAGGGGGGTTCCGAAGCACGTTTTTTTTCCGACTCCGTGAAATGGCCCGAAACTCTTTCCACGCGTTGTCATCACCATCGACAACACGCATGCCAGTTTTCATCTTTTTCCGACGCCCGATGCATTTCCTAGGATTTTCCCGGTGAAAAAACCCTAAAACACTGGCCGGACGTGACGCAACGTTCGTTCGGTGTCGGGTTTCATTCCAACCTTGCGTGGGGGCCTAAGTTGGCCATGCCCACATGTTTGCACGGTTTGGTGCAACTGCATGCTTGCGATCACGTAGACCATATGCAACCAGCTTCGTTTCGGTGTGCCGGAGGGGGGTTCCGAAGCACGTTTTTTTTCCGACTCCGTGAAATGGCCCGAAACTTTTTCCACGCGTTGTCATCACCATCGACAGCACGCATGTCAGTTTTCATCTTTTTCCGACGCCCGATGCATTTCCTAGGATTTTCCCGGTAAAAAAACCCTAAAACACTGGCCGGACATGACGCAACGTTCGTTCGGTGTCGGGTTTCGTTCCAACCTTGCGTGGGGGCCTAAGTTGGCCGTGCCCACATGTCTGCACGGTTTGGTGCAAATGCATGCATGCGATCACGTAGACCATGTGCAACCAGCTCCGTTTCGGTGTGCCGGAGGGGGGTTCCGAAGCACGTTTTTTTTCCGACTCCGTGAAATGGCCCGAAACTTTTTCCACGCGTTGTCATCACCATCGACAGCACGCATGCCAGTTTTCATCTTTTTCCGACGCCCGATGCATTTCCTAGGATTTTCCCGGTGAAAAAACCCTAAAACACTGGCCCGAAACTTTTTTTTTTTGACTCCGTGAAATGGCCCGAAACACTTATGCCAGTTTTCATCTTTTTCTAACGCCCGATGCATTTCCTAGGATTTTCCCGGTGAAAAAATCCTAAAACAATGGCCGGACGTGACGCAACGTGCGTTCGGTGTCCGATTTCGTTCATATCTTGCGTGGGGGCCTACATTGGGCATGCGCACACCCTCGCAAAAATTGGTGTCATTTCATGCATAAGATCACGTAGCCCTAGTGCAACCAGCACCGTTCGGGTGTGCCGGTACGGCAACTCTCAAAGTCTTTTTTTTTCACGTCGACCGAATGGCCCACAACTTTTTCCACGTACACCAAACACAATGGCAAGCATGCATGACAATTTTCGGTATTTTTCGACGTCCGATGCATTTTCTAGGGTTTTCTCGGTGGAAAAACCCTAAAACACAGCCCGGACGTGACGCAACGTGCGTTTGGTGTCCGGATTCATTCATATCTTGCGTGGGGACCTACATTGGGCATGCGCACACGCTCGCAAAAAATGGTTTCTTTCCATGCATCCGATCACGTACCCCTAGTGCAACCAACACCGTTCGGGTGTGCCGGTATTTGTTCCACGTTTTTACCAAGTCAATCGAATTATCCCTAACTTTTTTTCACACATTCGGGCCTGCCGGTATGGCTAATCTCGCATAAGGTTTTCCATTTCATCGATGAAATTAAACGTACGTCCTTCGGCTAGGACGGAACGGTCCGTTTCGACGGACCTTTATTTTTTTCGACAACCGTTGAAGGAAAATTTTATTTCCTTTATTACATATTAAAATTTATAGAAATCTTTAAAATGAAAGCACAAATTTCATTTTGATTCAAACATTTCAAATTCCATTCATATTTTTAGGATATTTTACATAAACTTGAACGGAATTTAAAATTAAACATAAACACAACCTAAACAAACTACTCATCACTCTCCATGGTGAGGTCGCTGACATCCACCATGCCGCCGTCACCACCGTCGTCATCGTCGCCACCGTCGCCACCGTCATCGCCGACGTCGTCGCCGCCAAGGACTTCTTCGTCGTCCCAGTCTTCCTCCTCGCTCTGCACAGACGCAACCGCCGCCGCAACCTCCGCATCAACCGCCGCCTGCTCCTGGGCCTCCAGCGCCGCCGCGGCGGCGGCCTCTTCGGCTGATCGGGCCAGGACCGCCAGGAGCCCGGGCGTGTCCTCCGGGTCGCCGTCCTGCTGGAGCGCCGCCTGCTCCGGCGGGATTACAGCCTCGGCCGGGGCTGGTGGGGCGTGGGCGGGGGCGGGTGGGCGGGAGGGCCCGGCTCCACCGGTGAGGTCGACGGGGAGCCCTCGGGCGGCGCGCTTGAAGGCGCCGATGACGTCTTCGAACCACTTGCCCCTCCAAAAACGGCGGCGGTTCCTCCTGTTGAAGCGCCCCCGGGGTGCGTGCGAAGCTCTTCGTTGCTCGCCGGTGGGCCCTGCGTGGGGAAGCCGTCGGCGGAGATCCTCCACGGCCGCGGCACCTTCGCCGCCGGCGGCACGTAGAGGCCGAACCGGGCGAGGTCCTCCGTCTGCCCTAACGTAAGGCTCGATGGCCAGACGCCGCCCGGTGCCGCGCCATCGCTATCGGAATCGCTGGACATGCCCGCGCAGGTCGGCGGAGATATCGCCGCGGGGAGAGAGAGAGGAGAGAAGGACGGGCGGTGTGAGCAAACACACCGGCCGGGGCGGATTTGATAGCGGGCGGGGCGGGGCGGGCGGGCCATTAAAGCGGCAGCCGTGGCGCTGGGGCGCGGCAGGAGGCGGCGTGCGGCAGGCGGGCGCGGCAGCCGAAGGAGCGGCGGCAGGGCCGTTGAATGCGGGCGGCAGCACAGGAGGGCAGGCGCGTTGATTCCGGGCGCGCGTGCAACCGCCTCGTGTGCATGCGGGCAGGCGCGTTGCGAGCAGGCTCGTGTCCCACGTCAAAAAAAACCAGCGCGTATTCGTATAGGTATCCGCCTCAGGCCGCCGGGCGTGCGGGCGATCACTATTTCAAAATATGACCATCATGCCCTTTGTTATGAAGGGGTATCGGTCAATCTGAGCCATCCTTGTATTAGGGGGTCTACCGAAGCGGAAGTGATATAATTATAAATCAACATGAACGATGTGGAATAAATTATATACTTTCGTGAGAAGGGCAAAGTGAGGAGGTATTTGGTCAGATCATCGACCATCGTAGTGTCCTTAGAGTCGATCGTCAGCGAAGCATGCAGTATGGCAATCCACATGTTCTTGGTGACCGTCTCTGCAATGTGCCTTGCAATGACGTGGCCAATCTACAAGAGGAAAATGCAATGACCACGTCAGCTAGCAGTCACGCGACCCTAGTAATAACATAACAAAACTTGCCGGCCGGTGTACCTCGTGCCCTAGCACCGTGGCGATCTCAGCATCAGTGTTGAAGTGATTGAGCAACCCGGTGAAGACCACGACCTTGCCACCGGGCAAGCACATTGCATTCACTAGCTTATCATCGACGACGATCACCTCCCACTTGAGCTCGTCGAGATGCTTAGTCATCGGCTGGGTTCCCTGAGCCTTCCTCGCCTTCTTCTTCTCGGCCGCATCGGAGCTACGTATTGCTTGGTCAACAAGCTTATCATCGCCGTCCCTGGCAAGGCTGCGGCGGGCGGCGTCGATTATCTGGGTGGCGATGCCGGTGACGCGGACGGCATCCGGGTGGGATGGTGGAAGGACTTTCTTGCCCAGCTGCTGCTTCAGGCTGGCAAACTGCGACTCGCCGAGGTTGCGCTCCTCCTCAGACGAGACGATGACCACATGGCGGCGGTTGGTGTAGGGCACGGTCTCTATGGTGCCGTATCGGATCGTGGTGACCACCCCGCCGACGATCAAGACCACCGTGATGGCTGTTCTGACGGCCTCGTCGACAGAACTTCTTTTTCGGCTGTAGGAGTAATACCGCGGGATCGCTAGCTGTGACGGCGGTGGTCGACGCACGATGACAGGGTTGGGCCGGAAGAGTACGCCTCGGCCAGATGATTGCAGGACCTCGTGAGATCGCCGCGTGCATGGCGCGCCGTAGTAGCGCCGGGCGGTCGGCGGCGGCGGAACAGGCGTGGCGGGCTTGGACCGGAGTAACCCGGACAGCGAGGGGCGCAGGTTCCTGATGAAGCTGCCCATGTTTAGATTGGTCGATCTTTTGGGGCCGGGGCGGCGCCGGTCGTCGGGACGCCTCTTGCAATTGGAGGACGGGCGCTCTTGCTCGTATCGTACTTTCGTCTACGTTGTGGCGTGCTCGAGAAGTTGTCATGGATTATTAGGGTTGCGCCGTATCTGTAGCCATGTTAGTCTCGGGTCTCGACCGGTCAAGTACGTATTCGAGGGAGATATTTTTTTTAGAACGATTCCAGTAACCAGAGGGACCAAGGTTTTTGTCTGAAATTCCGGTGCTCTGGGTGGACGTCATGAAATTGCGAGCGAGGATTAAACCAATTCCAAGAAGAAGAAAATGCAGCCAACATTCATTTAAATTAAGTGAATTCCGATAGGTCGCATGCTGCATGTTTTTTTGAAATTTCGGTGAGGTCCAATTTTTTTTTCTGTTACTGGATTTTCAACCTGGTAGAGTCTATATATGTTGTCGACCATTGTTGGAATGAAGCCGGCCTGGGTTCTCTTGCTGGGAAATGATATCTAAGCTGGATTCAGGGAGTCATTTTAGCCTTTCTCTTTATACTTGAATTTGGAGCATAACATAACAGTTATCGCTCCAGTGACTCCTGCCACCGCCGTCTTCGTCGCCCGGATGACAATGAATTTGTCCAGTGGTGTTTGGTCTAGAAACGCATGGGGTGATGACGCCGGCCATTGATGCAATGGTTGCTTTGCAAGGAATAATTAAGCAGTCGCATTTTTTATGTCCCTCGAGAAAATAAAAGGGCGTCTTTTCAACGAATAAATTTGACTCTCTTTCAATATGATTGTCTCTCTTTGATTATGACTAAGCTTTTGCTCCCCCAATGTTAAGATTTCTCTGTTTGATGATTTTAAGACCTATATATCAAGTTACATTTTTTTTCCCCAAGAAAAACATAATCTGATGCCGGAGTATTCACATCTAATATGAGGCAGCACCAGCCACTCAATTTCCATAGTTTGAGTAGGTGCGAACTCAGGTTAATTTGCTGATTTTACCAATGATGGTCAATCAGACCACACGTGTTTTTTACTTTCTGGGTGTACAGGTGGGGAATCCCCCCCCCCCCCCCCCCCCCCCCCGGCGGGAAAATTCAAAAAAACTTTCTGGGTGTACACAGGGCCCAACCCACGGTGAGTTACGAAGTTGACGGAGGATGGGGGTTTCGACCACCAGCGGCATGGGCGCTATGGAGAATAAGATCTGGGCCGGAGGCCGGCCGGACGGGATTAGTGGCAGATCAGATTCGGTCGAGCATGACATGTTTACGGTGAAGGTTGGGCGGAATCCGACTTGAGTTGGGTTATTATCCGTTTGTGTGGTATGCATTTACGGTCCAATCCAACCAAACACATTTAAGAGAATCATGTTATGCTGTAACTGAATAACGGGGTTATGATACAATGATTGTGCTTTCCCTAGCTATGATGAGGATGTTGTTGTTCATTATGATTATTCGCTCGGCTATGTCTCTCAAATTGTGCTATCTACATACCTTCCTGTTTTACTTGTAAAAGCCTTCTAATGTAAGGTGGAATATATGCATTTGCCTATGAAGAATGGGAATTTGAAAGCCAAGGCTCCGGTGACGCTCATTATGTTGAATGTGTCTGTCATAAGATGTGGGGACATGTGGAAGTGACGAGTACTGAAGATAAAGGCTATAGCTGGAGAATTATAAACTAACAGAATAAAGGACTCAAGGCAACCATAATGCAAATGAAGACTGTAAAGACGAAGATGCTAACAAAAGTATTGAGTACCAAGTTAGTCAGTTTGTTGTTGTATAACTTAATTAGATACATGATTATGATAGGGTCCTGATATTCACCATACGTGTGGTACGCAAAGTCTCTTTTACCGGAGCCGGGAGCTACCGGTGCCCACCCATCCAATAAGGTGCAGCCAGCACATCTAGTACTACATTCGTATATCTCTGTATTCTGCAATTCCCCTCTTGTATAGCAATTTTAGAAAGTCACATCAACTGTCATGTGGGTCCCATGCACTTTTCTTCCATAATAAATAACTCAGAGAAGTACAGCCGCATGCATGCTTGGGTCCTCAATTTTATGTCCTCTCTCCCCACCCAAAACCCATTCATTTTAGCTGGCTTTGAAAATCTAGACAATTGGTATCTTTTCAAGCGATACTCCATTTTACAAAAAAATTATATATTTGAAATTATGGCAGGAAGATCTTTAAAACAAGACCAATATGTCACTATTTCGCTAAACAAGACCAATGAGTGAAATCAGGTTTAAAGAAATAAGTGAAATACGTTTTGTTAATTCAGTTAAACCAATGTTTTGAAAAAAGTGAAATTGTATTGTTATAAATGAGCGAAATTTATTTTATGAAGCGAGTGAAATTGTTTTTTCAATTGACATCATTTTGATTTGTGTGAAATAGGTTTTTTGAAATAATTGAAATCAGTTCTTTGCATCGAGTGAAATCAATTTCGAAATATATTTTCTCAACTGAGTGAAATATGTTTTCACAACTAAGTAATATTAGTTTCTTCATATGAATGAAATATGTGTCACTTATTCCGGTGTATGAAATGATGTGAAACTAGTTGTTCTGGATGATGAACTCCATGCTATTTCACTTTGTATCTAACCGAAATATCATTTCAATTGATTTCACTAGATTCCACAATTCATAAATAATGTCTTGCAAACCATGTTTCAATGGATTTCATACATATTTCATAAATCATTCCAAATTCATTTCACCCAAAAAGATTGAAATTGTATTTCAGCAACTATTTCAATACATCTCACAATGAAGTAACAAATTACACATAAAAGAAATATCAATTTCATATCTCCCAGAAAATAGTTTCACAACTTGCAACAACACATTGAAATATCTATTTCACTTGCTTTCCACAGATCAACATCACTTCCAGAAATATCGATTGCCATATTTCACTTCTCATCAAACATCACTTTCTTCCACAAACTATATTTCAGTTTCAGCAGATCATAGTTCTTCATCCATACAAAGACCAGTCTTCATAATAAAAAATATAAATGAGTGTAATGTGTTTTCGAAAATGAGTGAAATCTATATTTTATAAATAATTGTAATGTGTTTTCTGAATCTAGTGAATTGTGAAACTAACTGAAAGGTTTTCTGAAACTAGTGAAATGTGAAACTGACTGAAATGTGTTCTGAAATGAGTGAAACGGTAAAATTCAAACTAGCCAGAGTGTGTCCGAGATTGATCTTGTTTGAAAGGTCTTGTCTCTCTGAATTCAAAAATATAAAAAATTTTAAAACTGCATATTTAATTTAAAAGTTATCGGCCTTTCAAAATGCCACTTGAAAAATAAAGTGCAACTATTTAGGGCGTGCATGCAGCCATCCTCCATCTGTGCTCTCTCACGCTGCCACCTGACAAAAGGTGTTGTTGTGGGCCCCAGCTAGATGTATTCTGTCAGATGTATTACATGCGTATATAGTGGGGATGCATTTCACGTTTTATACTAGCAGAGGGGCCACGGATCTTGACGAGGAGAAGGGATGGTGGATGCTTACCCGGTACCTCCCGCCACCGGTAAAAAAACTTATTCGACGTGTGGTATATTAGACATGCGTTCACACACCGTGTGTGGCATACGTAGGATGCAGCCCACACGGGTCGTGTGTGGGTGAATAATAAAACTGCCCACACGTGTGGGCGCGGCTACTTCGTGCCACACGTCCAACAAGTACTAGTCATCCCCACCCACGTGTGTGGCACGAAGCAAATCTGACCACACGTCCTCGCGCAGCTACGTTAGTTACCCGCGGGATGGCAACTCTAGTTACTCCCGGGGATGGCAACTCTAGTTATCCAGGATGGCAACTGTAGTTATAAAAGCATGACAACTCTCTCTGTTTTGGTTAACTATAGTTACCCGGGGATAGTTGCCATGTGTGTTTACCTAGTTGCCGCGTGTGGTTCAACCATAGTTGTCATGTATGGTTAATCGTAGTTGCCATGTGTTTTTACCTGGTTGCCACGTACGCGCAACTGCAGTTGCCATCTAGCAACGAATCGTAGTTGCCATGTGTGTTTACATAGTTGCCACGTACGCGCATTGCAGTTGCCATCTAGCAATGTACGAGCGATGTGTGGGCGAAGAGCAGTTCGCCCACACGCGGTATACTAGGTGATGACTGTGTGGGCAGAAACCGGTTCGCCCACACTGCGCAGCTGGCAACCGCGCGTTGTGGGTCGTGTGGGGAACTCTCTAACGCCCACACACACGATGATGCCTATGTGGCACATAAATTCCAACAGATTCCTTTAAGATTCGTGCAAAATAGAATCAACGTGGATAGACGCGTGTGGGCGAAGTACGAACTGCCACACGTGTGGGCGTTATCTTTTCCCTTATGATAGGATATGATGGCGTTGTTGTCGAATCCAGAGGTGAATAATCTTCTGCCTAAGAATCATGTGAGTCAAAGAACACAACTACGTGGATATTTTTGCAGCGAGATTGAATAGTTTCGGCAAAAGTACCACATTGAACTTCATGGTTCTACACATACCGCCACCATATGAACACAACATTGTAAGTCGCCATGATATTTCGTGTGTGGTGTCCAGCATATTGGTCCATGCAGCAGCCCTATCGAAACTATAAGTGGACAGGTGATCATCTTCATTTTTAGCATCTTTGTTACGACAAAAACCATTCTCTTCAACATCAACACTCTCTTTCCCATCAGCAGCAACTTCGAGTTTTTTTATTTCTAATCTCCTTTAGCTTATCTTCAAATCGCTCCTTGCTTTTTCAATCAATTTTTTCCTCATTTCAGCCATTGAAAAGGTCTTGATTAGGCTGATACTAGCAGGAGGCCTCACTTTCCAATTGCTTCCACCATTATTATTACTTTGTTGTTCAACTGCGTCCATCATTGACATGTTGAAACTCAGTGGGTCCAGCGTTGGTAGAAAACTGAAATTTTCTACTATGCATTCCAAAAAGAACAAACTCCAATATCTTTACCCACATTTCTCATCGTCTTGCAAGATGCGGCACTATCTGTTGCAAGGTTAACAGCATGTGGCATATTTGATTGTTTTTACAGAGGTGTAAAATGCTGTGGACATTAGTGCAAAAATAAATAAACAGTAATTTCTGCAGGGTATGACAAGGCTGCAAGATATCTGACTTAAAGTGTAAAATGCAATGGAGAATATTGTGGTTCTACTACACATACCACCACCATGTGAACGTGATATCGTAAGTCCATGATATTTTTTTCTGCAATGTCATGTGTGTTTGTCAATGCGCTAGTGCTATCAAGGTGTCAAAACTCATCTAGATGAGATATAATTTGGTCTTATTCGCATGAAAAACAAAAACAGATACAACCACATCAGCACATACGCATCTTAAAGTATCATATCCAATGACTATAAAAGATGAATGAGACCAATTTATATCTCATCTAGATGAGTTCTAGCAAAACCGAATAAGTAATGCCTAATGACCACATGCTGTGACAGAGAAATTACCACTTCTTTCTCATCGGATCTAACATTAAGTGCAGTAATTAATTAATCGCCACGATTTAACTTACAATGCAATGCAACAAGGCTAATTAAGAAGCTACTGATCGATTGAGGATAAAAACAGGAGGCGGCCCGGCAGCACCGGCGAAGCGGAGGGATCAGGTGGGGGGCAGCGCGTGGCGGCCGCTGCCGCGGGTTGCGCCGAGGAGCGCGGCGGCGAGGACGAGGTCGATGGCGGCCACGGAGAAGACCGTCGCGGCGAGGACCCCGACGCGCAGCTTCCTCCAGAAGGCCGCGCGGCGCGTGCGGAGGGCGTCCAGCTCGTCTGCCGCGGCCTCGGCGAGCGCGGCCAGGAGGCGCTTCGAGCCCGCGCTCAGGCCGCTGGCCCCGCGCAGCTCGGCCAGGACCAGCTCCATCTCCGCCAGGACGGTGGGGCCCTCGGCTCCGGCGTCGGCGGGCGGTGCGACTGCGATCTGCATGACCGAGAAATTTTTCGTCAGTGCGTGCCTGCGATGAGGAATTTTATAGAGCAGCTTCACAGAAATGAAGCACACGCCGCAAGCAACTCGAACTCAAATTCAAATTAACTGGACTTCAGGATCGACGAGCCCGAGAGAGCTCGAGTTCAGACGAATCGGAGCCCAAAACCGCGGCGCGGACTGAATTTCAACCGACGGTGAACCGGAATCGGCCGGGGAGCGGGCGAGCCGCACGCACCTGTGTGACGGCGGAGCGGTCAGGAGCGGGGATCGCGTCGTGGGGAGGGGCGGAGACGATGGTGGAGGAGGCGGCGGCGGCGTCGTCGGGTCGGGGAGGTCGAGCGCGGCCTCGGCGAGGTCGGCGACGGCGAGGCCCTCGGGCAGCGCGGGGCCAGGCTGCTGTGTGGCGTCGTCGTCGTAGGTGAGGAGCTTGCCGGACTCCTGGTGAGCAGGGAGAGGCCCGAGGAGGTCATCGATCAGGCGCGCGGCGCAGGTGATTAAGGGGAGGCGGTGGTGCATGAGGTTACCTTGGCGAGGGAGGCGAGGTCGCGGGCGGGGGGCGCGGACGAGGAGGAGCACACGGAGCTGCGGTTGGCGGGCGTGGTAGCCGGGGTGGCGGCGGCGGCCTTGGCGCCGGAGGAGGAGCGGGGGCGCGGCGTGTTGGCGGCGCCGGCGTGAGGCTTGGCCATGGTGATGGTGGGCTCTGCCTCGGCTCGGAACGGAATGGTGGTGGTGGTGGGTTCCAGAACCTGGGCTCGTCTCTCTCAAGTCTCAACTGGGCTCGACTCGGGTCGGGTGCGGGTATTTATCGGCCCCACGGGTCAGTCACACTTGCCTGCCCTGAGCCAGCATTGGCCAAGGAATACATGGCCTACTGTCAAAAAAAAAAGGAATACGTGGCCTCTCTTTTTTTTGACAACTAATACATGGGCTCTTTGATTGAAAAAGGAGTTTCACAAGTACGGAGTATTTTGCATGATTAGAAATTTTCTCTTCTATGGTTGTTTTTTTATGGGAAAACCTTTCCCTCGGCCGGCTGATCCATGTTGGACATCCGCCGGACGCGCTGCCGTTCGATCTGGTTCAATCGCATGGCTGCCTGGAGCTATCTCTTGGTCCCACGTCCTCTCTCTCTGGAAACATCGACAAGCAACCGGGTATCCTTATTCTCACAAGCCAACTACTTATCCTTTCTTCTTTCCTCCATCACGTGTCATCCATCTCAAGCTCGTAGCCATGGATCGGAATAGGTTGGCCACCACCGATGCTACGAGCTCCGCTGTTGCAAAAGAGCCGATCAATACATGTCTCGTAGCACAGCCTTAAATTCTGTAAATGTTTCCGTAACACGATCTTTGTTGCAAAAAATATTCTATAACAAACTCTGTTGTAAATAAATTTTTATAGATGTTTTCGTAACACGATTTTTGTTGCAGAAAAAATTCTATAACAAACTCTGTTGCAAAAAAATCTACAGACGTTTCTGTAACATGTTATGTGTTGCAGCAAATTCTACAACATAATCTATACTGGCAAAAGTTAAAATACCCGTCAGACATTTGATGACGTTGGTGTGACGAGGATTTTTTTTGTTTCTGCAACAAGCCTCTTGTTGCCAAGGGAACGAGCGCACAACACTAAGTTTGTTGCAACAGGGCAAGAGCAAAGTTTTTTTTTCCTATAATAGAGATCTTGTCTCTGAAACATAGGCCTTGTTTCAGAAAAAAAAAAAGGTTCGGCAGGAGCGCAACAAGGCTCATCTTGCAAAGCACCGAGCGCAACACAAGCTTTGTTGCAAAGGTTGATGCACGCTCACTGGAAAAGAGACGGACGGTTAGCGAGCTCACGATCCTACGGACCGGGACAGCGTGCTTGTTTCTGCAACTGGATCGTTGTTTCAGGATTTTATGTGGTGGGGGAAGGCGGCCGAGCTGGTGATCGGACGGTGCACGCGCATACATCGGACGGCTAATCGGGTGGCGGATGATTACTACAAATCCACCGGTGGGCGCCTAGCAGTCCCCTTTTTTTATTAGTAGGATTGAGTCATATACTCATATATGTTCTTTTTTGTAAGATTCATTGTACTATGCTTCTTACTCGAATTCAAATAAACAAAACCTATGGAATTCGAATAGAGGTACCATCGTAATTATATGTTTTTCTATTTCTGTGATTTTTGCAATCCTACAAATCAAAGAGTGACATGCCCTCGCTTACAATGTTTGATTTGTCGAATAGTTAAAAACTAGCCGTTCTGCTTATTGGCGTGATGTGACGAGCCAGGGCGGAGTAGGTGAGTGCTAGGCTACTACTCCGTGCGTTTTTGACACTGGTGTAGTGTCAAAAACGCTCTTATATTACGGGACGGAGGGAGTAGCTAGCTAGCTCGCCGTTTTTGTTTTTCAAATCCGTCTTCGACCCTGAATTATGGATAGGTGACGGATACTCACTTTTTTCCTTTTCATTTCGGTTTTGGGTTTCTGAAACATATTTTCTTCTGTAAAATGGCGTTTTATGCAAGTCTTGGTTAAAATGAGCCATCTCAAGAAATATTTTTAACCTTCACCAATCATTTTATCAGTCAGGGCAGTGTTGCCAGTGTTACATGTTTTCTCCTTGCATTAAGTTAAAAACGTGCGGAAGTAATATAACAACATTTTAGATACATGTTTTCCCGATGGTTGAAAAGCACGGGCGCGCATTTCCCTACTGTTTTCTTAACCTCATTTCTCTATTGTTGGACTACTCTCTATCATGTCCCGATGGTTGAAGTAATCTCTGACCAAAGCACCAGCTGTATCAGTCACTCATTCATCTCGGGCGGCGTTCCGTCGGTATAAAGCAAAATATTGGTTTCTACCATTCGTTTTTTTTTTTTTTGTAAATTCGGTTTTCAAAGTTAAAAACCAAAAAATACACCTTAAAATAGCTAACCAAAAATTCGGTTAACCGAGTTTTAGCTTTGGTATTCGGTTTATACTGTATTTACGGAATATGTCAAAAGTACTTGAGCCGCCCATCCTCGTGCGCTCGTATATGGCCTATCTATCCAACTGCTTGCGCGTGGCCGGCCGAGATGGGACTAGTAAACAACAACAGACACTAGTTGGGTGTCTCGAAGTTGCGTCTTGACCAATGGGGTGGCCTGTCTTCGGTGCAAGATTGGTGGAATGCCGTGGTGTTTACCCATGGTCACAGGAAGAAAGCTATTGCCACCACACTCATGCTTGTGGCGTGGGCACTGTGGAACGAGAGGAATGCACGGGTTTTTCACAAGAAGTCTATACTGCCTTCCATCGTCTTCGCACATGTTAGGAACGAGGCCAAGTTGTGGGTGACCGCATGTGGGCTCTATTATGCCGCGAGAGTAGGCTTTTGTCTCATTTGTTGAGGAGTAATGACCTCGTCAGCAACATTAACTTCTGTTACCCTTCTTCTTTATTAATGAGATGAGGCAAAGCTTTTGCCTCCGTTTCGAAGAAAAAAAAAACAGACAGAGCCTCGTGGTTATGTAGGTACGCACATACAAGCAAACTACAGCCATACAGCGGCCGATAAAATATCACCTCCGTAGACTGATCAACCAGCTACATGCGATCCTTGTCTCAATACATATAAAGGCTGCATGCGCTCTTGTTGCACGCACGATCTGGCGCGGGATATTTTATTCGGTTAACCTGGGTACTGAAGAACCGATCGAGAAAACTTAGTTCGGTTAGCAAGTGTGAAAACAGATTTTTTTTTTTCTGTACTAGCAAAAAAACCGAAATTTTGTTTTGTTCGCTTTCGGTTTGGTCTTTGGTTCATCGGTTTTTTATGCCCACCCCTACCATCTAGAAGCATTCACAGGCACACACGAACATTTGTCCACCGCAGGTAGGAACCTTCTACTCCCTCCTTTTGGGTTTACAGGGCATTAAAAATTTGTTCCATTTTATAAGTCTTAATTCTACTACTTATCATCACATGTTTGGATTTCAAGGTGCATTAAATCACCCGATGCAAGTATAAAGAGAAAACTCATCAATGCAATGCACCTCGTAGAAGTTCATGAACACTTAGTGGTCATGCATGCATGCATTCTAATTAATGCATCGGTAAGCATAATTCTTTAAAAAATGAGCGTACTAATTAAGTACTTATGCAAACTATGAAATTTATTCCATCACTTACCATCTATCTTTGTTGAGGAGATTTTGAAATTGAGTAATCAGCCACCCTAGCCATCTATCGGTGGCTGGTAGACTGCTTTGGTATTGTGCGTGCTTCTTTGTGCGCAACGAGACGAGACATTCTTCCACCGCACCACCGCATATAAGTCGTCGGACGCTGTTGCACAACGCCGTATCATCCAGTTTTGTTCTTATCGTAGGTCCAGCGTCCATCTTGCTGCTGCTTGCGCAAGTAGACGTCCACCACCGCTGCCGCTGCGTTTAATTAACTTACGTAGGACGCAGCCATAAGCTAGCGCGGCTCCATCCATCGGTCATTCATACCCCGCCCTCTAGCAGCTGTCCGGCGAGCAACCAATATGCACCGGCAGGTCGGGATGGACGAGGCAAGCTCCGACGCCGCCGCGAAGGCCGCGGCCGTGCGGGCTGTCGCCACTTCCCGGGTTGCGCCGTCGGTGCTCCGGGAGGGGCAGCGCGTGAAACTTTCCTTCCTTGATTCGTTGTGGGTCGTGCTGCCGCCGATCCAGCGGGTGTTTCTGTACCAGCTTGGGGAGGACGAGGGCGGCAGTGCCAGTGACGGCGGCTTCCCGGCGGTGGTCGAGCGACTCAAGTGCGCCCTCGCGGACACTCTGCCGCACTACCTGCCGCTGGCGGGGACGCTGGAGTACGCGGTGGAGACCGGGGACGCCTTCGTGGACTGCACCAACGCCGGGGTCGCCTTCCTCGAGGCCGAGGCCGACATGGATGTGCGGCGTCTAGCTGGCGACGAGGCGCACGACATCCTCGCGTTCCTGAGCCTCGTGCCGGAGCTCGATGCCCGGGTGCTCCCGGCGCCCGTGCTGTCAGTACAGGTCACTCGTCTAAGCGGCGGCCTGGCGGTCGGCCTGTCCGTGCACCACGCAGTCGCCGACGGGCGCGCCGTGTGGCGATTCATGGAGGCCTGGTCTTCCGCTTCCCGCGAGGGCTCCCCGCTCACCAAGGTCCTCGGCCCGCCGCACTACAGCCGCGAGGTCATCCACCACCCGAACGCCGACGAGCTAGCCCGCGATATGCTAAAGACCGTCGCCCCCAATCTCCCGGAGGTAATTAAACATACTACTACAATCTCATTGTGATTTGTTTACCAGGAAGGAAAAGACATTGACATGCATCCTCGCAGGTGAGGGGGCAGTACGACTTCAGCAAGCGGTTCCTGCTGGCGCGCCGGACGTTCTACCTCGGCACCGACGAGATCAGGTCGCTTAGGCGGCGGATCGACGACCTCGCCTCGGCCGAGGCTGCTGCCGCCGGTGGTGACGGCGACGCGCCCGAGCTGAAACCGGTGACGACGTTCGTGGCGCTGGCGGCGCTGAGCTGGACGGCGTTCGTTCGTTCCAAGGGGCTCGGCGCTGAGCTGGACGGCGTTCGTTCGTTCCAAGGGGCTCGGCGCCGGGGACGACACGTACCTGGCGTTCCTCGCCGACCTGCGCTCCCGCCTCGACCCGCATGTGAGCGAGGCTTACCTCGGCAACTGCGTGCGCGCGTGCCTGGCGAGCTGCGCCGACGCGGCGGAGCTCCTCGGCCAGGCGGGCATCCTCCGCGCGGCGCGGGCCGTGCAGGCGGCGGTGGCGGAGATGGAGGCGGCGCCGCTGTCCGGGACGGACAAGGGGTGGATGCAGAGGCTGATGCGGCTGCCGTTCCAGCGGCTGACGAACGTGGCGGCGAGCCCTCGGTTCCGGGCCTACGAGGCGGCCGACTTCGGGTTCGGGAAGCCCGCGCGCGTGGAGCTGGTGTCCATGAACCACGACGGCGAGATGGTGCTCGTCGGCGGCCGGCGCGATGGTGAGGTGCAGGCCTCCGTGTCGATCCACCCGGCGCACATGGACGCATTCAAGGCCTGCATCCTCGATCGGCTAGACAAGCTCCATAATTAAGAG
This sequence comes from Elymus sibiricus, assembly GCA_039707655.1. NCBI lineage: Eukaryota > Viridiplantae > Streptophyta > Magnoliopsida > Poales > Poaceae > Elymus > Elymus sibiricus. The sequence continues at coordinate 425,663,495 of CM077673.1, read as the reverse complement.
CATTACTAGCAAAAGTGCACGTGTCGTTGCAACGGGATAATAAAATTATGGTGTTCAAATCATGTTTTAAATATTCGCACTCTATGTATATACATGTATCTGAATATTTGTGCACCAACCGGCACACATGCGAACGTAAGACACGTACATTCGAACATGCTCACAATGTTTTGACGTTGGACTTGATCCTTGATGTGTGTATTTTTTTAGTATATCCTTGATGGGTGCATGAGAAGGAAAAGAAAAGGTCAGTCTCGCTATAGATGAAAAACTGGAGGGCCCTACGACGTACGAATAATTTAGAGGAACCCTCGTTTTTTTTCACTTTTACAGATGACGGGGTGTGTAATTTACTTCAACTTCAGGGGTAGTTCGACGACAGACGAAAAATCTAAAGAAACAATTAGCAAAGAGTTTTTTTTCACTTATGGGTGATGAGGTAGGTAATTTACTTCAACTTTAGGGGCAGTTTCAATGACATGCAAAAAAAAATCAAAGAAACAATTAACGAAGAGTTTTTTTCACTTATGGGTGGCATGGTGGGTAATTTAGTTTAATTTTATGGGCAGATACGTGGACGGACTAAAAGACGTACGAAAGAAACAGGAGGACGAAAAAAGTGGAGAAACGATCCTGCCTTTAATATTATTATTATTATTATTAGGTATAGATATAGATTACATCTGAAATGGACAATCTGAAATGGACAAATCCGCCCCCCTTAACTTTCAAGGGCCCTGTTGGAAATCAATCTCAACTTGCGAAGTCATGGAAGTGAGATTAGTCTGTTTCCAACGATAGAGTTGTAATTGTCCTGGACTAGTTCAGGTAGTGTTCGCATGCGTTTAGGCGTGTCATTTAAGGTAGCCAAGCCCGGTTTAGACTCAAAAGCAAGTACGATTGGGTCTCCGTGATCCATGGGTTGGCTGCTTTGTGCATACTAGCGCCAAAGAGCGGGCGCGGCGCGTGGTAATGCCCGTCTAAATTTCATTGTAACTTTTGCTGACTTCTGTTGCTATTAGAATGTTCATGGTTTCATCCATATTTCCTGATGCATAGTCACCTGGAACTATTTCTGAGGTGATGTCCCTAATTTCACATTAATATTCTGTGTAACAGTGTGTCCAGTAAGAAGAAATTTTGAAAGTTAAAAAAAAAAGAAAAACAAAAGTTGTAACCTAGGATCAACATAACTCAATTAATCTGACTATGTTTTTTTGTATTATGCATGTCAGTTATTGCACACAATCGTACTGAACATGTAGAGGAAAAAAAAGAGCGTTGTGTGGGAATATAATGTCATGCAGATGTCGCTCTATGGTTACAATTTAGGTACTGTTTCGGTTTATGATTTGGATGACTTAATGTTTTTGGTTTATTCTGGTATTGTTCCGTTTCGTTAGTTTTACTGTTCCGGGTTGAGGGAGGAGTTGTTCCTTTTTTTTTCGTCTAGATTACTGTTCGTGTGAGTGCATAGTGTTGTTTTACTCTTTTTTTCGGTTTATTCAAGTGTATTGTTCTAATTTTAAATTCAGTTAGTGTTTCGGTTTTATGGTTTGTGTGGGTTAATGTTTTCGGTTTATTTAGTTGTTGTTGTTGTTGTTCTGTTTTACTGGTTTTACTGCTTCAGATTATTTGGGTTTGTTGTTTTAGTTTATTTGGGCTATTGTTTCGGTTAGTAGTCTTAAGTTTTTTCAGATAATGTTCGGTTTTTGTTTGGTATTTGTTAGTAGGTACTGTTTCGGTTTGTGGTTCAAGTGGGTAAATGTTTTTGGTTTATTCCGGTATTGTTCCGTTTCATTGGATTTACTGTTTTGGTTCGAAGAATGAGGAGATCCATTTTTTTGGGTAAGTTTTCTTTAAATATTTCTTCTGAATTACTGTTCATGTGAATGCGTTTTATTTAGGCTATTCCGTTTCGCTGGTTTTGTTGCTCCGGGTTATTCAGGATTATTGTTTTGGTTTTATTTAGGCTATTGTTTTGGTTAGTAGTCCTGAGTTCATTCCGATAATGTCCGATTTTTGTTTAGGTATTTGTTAGTAGATACTGTTTCGGTTTATGATTCGGGTGGGCTCAGTGGCGGAGGACGGAAATAATTCGAGGTAGGGCGAACTCTAGCATAAAAATTGTCGTCACTACCGGTAACACTGGCGGACCCAGAGACTAAGGTTCATCGGGGCGTCGGACAACGATAGAGCTTGATTGTGCTTATAACTAATGCATTGCACAATTTTTGTAGGGAGTACACTGATGCTGTTTGAGTCAATGCAATCGAGCATGCGCTTACAAAAACCGAATGCCCACTACCGTGCGTGACAGAGTTTGCGGCCACTTGAGCTCTTCGCTAAGCTGTAAGCGCTAAATTGATGGACAACAACCAAGCAGCGGGAGTTCATGCAGTAGGCTCACAGCCAAATTAAGGTTGCTTGTCTGTCTACGACTTGCCTGAAGAAATGAACCAGTCGGCCACGACGTACGTACACACACGTATAACTGTATAAATGCTTTTGGAGAAAATCAAGGTGGGGCGGCTGCCCAACCTTGCCCTACCGGCTCCTCCGCCCCTGGGTGGGCTAATGTTTTTGGTTTATTCCGGTATTGGTCCGTTTTACTGGTTTTACTGTTTCGGTTCTTGGGAGGAGGAGTTCCATTTTTTTTAATATATTTCTTATGGAGTTCAGTTCATGTGAATGCATTTTTTTAGTTGTTTCGGTTTATTCGAGTGTATTGTTTTGGTTTAAAATTCGGTTATTATTTTAGTTTTATAATCCGTGTGGGTTAATGTTTTCGGTTTATTCAGGTGTTGTTCCGTTTCGCTAGTTTTATTGCTCCGGGTTATTCGGAGTTGTTGTTTCGGTTTATTTAGTCTACTGTTTTGTTAGTAGTCCAGAATTTATTCGGAAAATGTCCGTTTATTGTTCGGGTATTTGTTAGTGTACTTTTAATTGTTGTTACGTTGTAAAAATGGGCAGTAACCGGTTTAGTTTTTTTTCCCACGGATTACTACTCGTGTAAATGTACAATTCAAGCCCACTGTTTTTTGTGCTCTGTTAATATTATTATCGGAAAGAATTAGGAGATAATTGAGGCGGCTGTGTATTGGTACGTCGGTGTTGTGCATCGGTACGTCGGTGTCGAGAAATGATGTATAGAAAATTCTAAATCTTAACTCTCTATATAAGAACGTGAGGGCGGAGGAAGGGGAGAGAAATGATGTGTAAAATATATATATTTTTTAGTTTTTTTTTTAGAATTGCATATTTTTTTCTGGGGGAAAAAAAATCTAGAGGAAGAAAGCACTGGGTATAAGGTTACTGTTCATTCACGCGACGGTACTGTTCATTCGTACATACTGTTCGCATGTACTTACTGTTCATTGCCGTCGCCGTTGCCACGTATATACGAATAGTAGGCGCCAAAAAAAAGTAAAAAAAACCAGAAAAATCGAATGCTTCCCGGTTTAGTAATGTTACTTATGTGTAGAATACACTCCCTTCGCTCAATTTCCTAAGATTTTGAGATTTGAATTTCAGTTACATTTCTTAAACAAAAATATCACCAAATTTGTATACAGAAGACATTCTAATTAGCATAAATTTTAAGTTACATGACTTGCATATCTGCAATATGGACGATTATATCATTAATTTGTATACATAAGACTTTTTCAATAGTGTAAAACTTGGAATTCCACGACTTACATATTACCAAGAATTAAGCTTTGAAAATGTGTTGTTAACCAGCAAAATATGGATTGGATTGTGTATGATGAAAGTTACATCTTTAACTCATAATATTATTTGTCTAGTGAACGATTAAAGTTAAATCCCCAAAAATTTTACACACCTTGTTCACTGGAATGGTCACAAAAGGATGCGGACACGACAAGCAACAATAGTCCTAAAAGTTTCCCACCATTTGAAGATACTAGCACTAGAGCTAGGTTGAATAAGATAAAACAGGCCTTCCAATTACCAAAACAAGCAGAGCAGATCATCAAGCAACAACCTCTCCGTCCCCAAAACAGGCAGCGTTTGTTTTTGTGTTATGGAGACTGTCAAATCTGTTGACATAAAGTATATGATGATTCTATTGCGTTGCGGGCTGGCGGGAAAAAACACGGCTAATTTCGACTAGTTACTAGCACAACCGGACCGGACCGACGGAATAAATAACAGCAATCATCTTCAAATTTTCTCAAGCTCACTAAAGCTAGGGAGACAAAACAAATTCTCTCATTCCACCTAACACTCGCAAGGGCGCGTTCCGTCTTCCCAGGAGATCACTCATCACCTCTCCTGACTGGCTGTCACCCTCTGCATGATCATCGCCTCGGCCGCCTGGATGGCCTCTGATGATCCAGTTATCGTCACTTTCCTGCACCAGCGAGTGAAAATTGTAAGCTTCTGTGGCAGAGAGGTGATCACAGAGCGAACGAAGCATGGCGGCTTAATGTTACCTGTCAGATGTGCCAGCTATGAAATCGCCCCTATCTGATATCTTAATCCTGGCACCACTAGCCTGCAGTCACAACAAAATTACATGAGTTTGGTTTCCCTGAAACATGGTGCGCTCGCACCATACAAGCCAGCAGCAGGTTTATGCAGATCTGCCATAAATCACAAGTATGAAATAGTATGTTTTCTGAACTAAAATGGGGGCAGACAACATGCTCCAATGTTCTTAACTATTTACCTGCTGCAGGCAAACTACATGTCCAAAGGAGCGATATAACCACAACAGCTGTCTAAGTGCCTACTGACTAATGATGGGTGATACGTACATCTTAACAAGATTGCTGCAGGCAAAAATCTATATGCACTACATTATACAACGGAGGGAGTAATAAGTATAATGCAGAAGCCTCGCCTATCACAATGAGCATACATGTGTCTATGTACAAGGCTTGACCATGTGCAGTAAACAAACGCTAATGACGCTCAGATTCACACGGTGTAAGAAAATACCTGAATGATCTCTGTTATGTTCCTTCCTGCACGCCCTACAACTGCACCGATGTGTTCGTCAGCAACACCTATGGTGTGTGATTCTTGGGCATCATTATTAGCAGGTGATCTAACAGGTGTACCAGGCTGAAAAGTTTCAACAGAGAACCATGGTTAGAACAATTTGAAAACATATATGAGGTTAACACTTCTACCCAAAAAACAAAGCAAAAAAGAAGGTGCAGCCTCAGCATAAAGTTCTACAAAATAATAAAATATATGCATAGAGTATATCGCCTGAAAGAATTAGAAGGCAAGAAAACTGGGCACATTAAATCTAGCATCAAGGAGTTAGCACACACAACATCAATCAGAAGTTCCAAGATACACATCTCTCTTTCTCCAAAAACAAAAGCTTAGTGTAATACACATTTACACATATCTCTTTCTCCAAAAACAAATGCTTAGTGTAATACACATTTTATTTCCATTGCGCTGACTAAGAAAAATAGCGTTCACAAAAAATCTGTCAGGTGTCTGGAAGTGTGATACACCGATTTACTGTATTTTTTTATGGACTGCCTAATATTACTAGCGCCAACAAAAGCTATCAGGACATAACCATAATAAATTCACGAGATCAAATTTTGCCTTCTTGCAATTCAAAGACTTGGATAAGAAAATGTTCTATGCACTTTCTAATGTATTAGATGACTATGCAAAACAGAAAACAATTCTACTAGAAAGCATCTCATACATATCACCCGACTCCAACATCTCTCCTTAGGTGCACAACAAAAGGAGAACACATGGTAGATCATTATCAACACAGATGGACTACGTGACAAAGAAGGATTACAACATGCAGGACAGCAAACACGAACCTTGTTGTTTTGGTACCTTCCACCACCACCAGCAGCAGCACCAGCATACCCATTAGGTCCATAGTTCACAGCATTATTATATGGCACCTGTGGAATCATATACCCAACAGGAACAGCGGCAGGGTAACTAGGGAAACCAAGGCCTGGATTGTTTCAAGTGAAGGAAATGAGTAAGAGAAGATGGTGATGCCATATCTTAAGGGTGAATCCATCTATAAATATTATGAATGCAAAGAGTATGTCTAGCTGCGCATGTCAATATATCCCAGCATTCTCAGTTGTGACTTTATTTCAAATGGTGTTGTGCCTTATTTTTAGAAATGCATGCTAAATGCAGAACACGTATTCCTTAAAGCAAGAAAGGTATTACGAGAAGGCACCCCATTTAAGCAGAGTATGAAGCAGTGTGAAACATTAAAATTAAGAAGTGGTCAAGTTCTAGGATTTACCTGCATATGGAAATGGGGAACTCAAATTAGGTGGGTAGTGAACATCCTCTGACAACTTGCTTAATATCAAAAATATAGCTCGCATCTGACTGTTTAAGGGTCCTGTGATAGTAACAAGCCTATCATGCAAACCAACAAAGTTGTTGTCCTGTGGTGAAATCTTGATTCCAGCATGTGAATCTTCAATGAATGACCTGAAGAGAGAGGGAACGCCAACTCTCAACATTCCAAGCAATAGAAACTAAAATGAAGTAAATACAAGAACAACAATGAATCATATGACAAAATTCCAATCAGACCAAAAGAGTATTATCAAGAAAAGGACCATACAGTTCCTAGTATCGTGTGTCCGTTCAGGTATACTTCATCAGTTTACTCAACAATAACATTACACCAACTTCGAAAATTAAGTACCATAGTGGGGTAAAACTTAATGAAAGTATCAGAGATTAGAACAGGTCTGTTGATTAGGCATACTTGATTGTTGCTCCACCTTTACCAATAATTCCACCACAAGAGCTGTTAGGAACTACAAGTCTAAATTTAGGCCTAGCTTCAGCTTCATTGGATTCTTCCCCCTGGAAAATAACAGGAGAATATCAGTTATCAAACAATGGCAACATGGGTCCTACAGACATGACCATTTGCAAAACAAATTGTTTTACCTCTGATAAGAGTTTCTCAAGAACCAACTCCATGGCCTTGACTACTTCGTCAAACAGTCCAGAGACCATGATGATTCTGTCATTTGTACCAGGGAAAAACTCATGGCTGCGCGATAATTGAATACGAGCCCCAGACTGAGATTGGAAGTCATTAATAGTTGAACCACCCTTGCCAATAATACATCCTGCTGCTGTGTTAGACACCAGAAACCTCAAATGCGTTGGCTTCTCCTTGTCATCTGAGGAGAAAAATCAACTTCAGATTCAGAATTATATGCAAGAAAGGTGAATAGCAATACCAATAACCATGCTTTTTATGAGTTCAATCATATATTTACCAAGGCCAAGGAACAGAAGCAACCCATTATGCACAACAAATAACATAGCAAATTTATAGGTTAACAATGTGATTGCACCTAACGTCCAAAGAACCCGCATGTAATGTATAGGATTTTCAGCACAAAAGGATATTTTCCATAACTTTACTGAAGTCAAGAAACACAAGCAACCGATGATGCATAACGAATAACATAGCAATTGTATAGGTTAATGATGTGGTTGCACCTAGAGTCCAAAGAAGCCGCATGTGATTTAGAGGACTTCATGTACAAAAAAGACATGTTCCATGTTGTAGGTCACCTAAAACAGTCCAGTAGTTCAAAATGCCAAGGACTGGATCAAATTTCTATACGGAACGGAAAGAGCAACCTCATTCACACACCTACTTACTTTGTGTTCTGATACAATCTATCGTTAAATTAAGAATTATTACACTAGAAAAGCGGATGGCAGTAAGTACTGCGTTACGAATTCCAGGTCGAGAATTACGTTACTAGTCGTCCACTCATAAATGCTTTGAAGTGAAGCAGAAAGAGAAACTAATGATGCACTGTAATAAACATAGCAAGTGTAGAGTCAACCGTTACCGACACGGTGAGGCCCAGCATAATTTAGTAGGTTTTCATTACGAGACGTGTTTTCCTCCTAAAACACTTTCGCCGTGCCAACAGCTGGAGCAAACTGAACTAGGAAGCGGAGAGCAAAACCATCCGCCTGCGAATTTCGTGCTCAGAAACAAACTATCATGCATCGCGCATCCAAAGCAACCTAGATAAATGCAGCTATGCGCCAGTAAGCGAAGCGGCGTAATCACACCTAAGTCCACAAACTCTACTACATGGCGGCAACCCCTGGATGCGGCGTCAAGCGGAGTCACTGAAACCGAATCGGCCGGCCGACGAAGCAGGGCGCATTAACCAAACCAGCCACTGAATTACTACACCATCCCCCGTGCACGGCACCGAGGTCAACCAACCGGGCGGCGCAGCAGCGCGTGAGGCGCAAAACGAAGGGGCCAAGCTTGAACGATCCCTGGTCAGCCGTGAGCGCCTCTCGTTCCCACTAGGACGCACTGGCACGGAACCGGCCGCCACGGCAGATCTCGGGCCTATGGCGGGGCGGCAGGGCCCGGATCTCGCGGATCCGTCGGGCCACGGCGCCCGCGCTCGGACGCGGCGGAGCACAGCGCTCAGCTCGCGTATGGACGGAGAAGAGTTGGTGCGGACGCGGGCGGTGCTTGCCAGTCGTCGGGTAGTTACCTTGGGGCTCGGCGGCGTCGTGGTCGGCGTCGGGGCGGTCCTGCGGGGGCGGGGGCGGCGGGGAGGAGCGGGGCGCGCGCTTGGGCGCGGACTCGGGCGAGGACGCGTAGGGGGAGCCCGGGGCCTCCATCTGCTGCCGGCGGCGGGGGGCGGGGGGCGGGGGCGGGGGCGGAGGGAGGGAGCGGGGGGGGGGACGGGGTGGAGCAAAGGTAGATCGCTGCGGGCCTACGCCATCAAAGGAGGGAGGGATTGAGATTGAGACGAGCGAGCGAGGGTTTGGCTGCGCCTCCTTGGGCCTTTTTATCCATCCGCTTTCTATTTCTTCTGGCCCATCGTTTTCGTGCCGTGCTCTGCTGCCAACGAGCACGACGGCAACTGAAAGATTTTTATTTTATTTTATTTGCCTCGGTCCACGACAGAGATGCCGACCGATCGTGCAGGGAAAATGCGCTTTCCCGGGGTGCAAGATACAAATGCCGGTGTGGCCACAAGTGTATTCATCTTCTTTTCTTCCTTTCTTTCTTTCTTTCTTTTCTTCAAGGAAAAGCGTATTTATCGGGTGCCAACAACTTTGGTTAGTGTATATACACACGGTAATCACGCTTCACGACGCAAAGGAACAAGGAATGCCAGCAACGCGGGCTTGATCTTAATCTTATCCGGTAACATGATCTCTATACTCTATCCAAAGATTGCTCATGACGCCTGGGTGACCTGAGCTGGCTGATCACCAACACAGGACGGGCCCTGGAGTTTTTCTTCTTTTTCTAGATAATTCCAGGCGGGCTCTTTTTCGTTTTCGTTTTCTTTATGCATGTTAAGTAGAGCCTTCTGTTAGTGGGGCTCAATTTATATGTGTTCAAGGGTTTTAGATAGTTATTATGATGGAGACAGCAAAAACATAAAGTTTGTGTATCTACTTTCCTTGTCAAATCAAAATGTTATTGCACAAATCTTGATGAGTTGGGTTTATTTTGAGACAGTTATGGTGAGGTATGGATGTCACCATTGTTTTGGGGGGTTAAATTGCACATTGTTATGCAAATTGCATATCGACCCAAGGAAAAACATATGATGCATAAATCTCACTCCATGCATACACGCTATAAATGATAATGGCTTATCTAGTTCATAGTGAGAAGCTTTGTGTGAACTACGTACCATACCAAGAGAAAACCACATTCTTGATGTGAGTTGAGTTGAACGATTCTCACGTAAGACCAAATGCAATGTACATATGTACGTGATAGATCTTAATTAATGAACCCATAACATAAACATTGAAGGCATCCTTGGTGGTAGAATAACCGGTAAACAAGCAACGCAACAGTTCGTGGGACAAGGCACTCATATTTTTATGTATAGAACTTTTTTAGTACTCTCGATAAAAAGGTGTATAGATAATTATCTAATTTACTTATTTGCACACAAAATAGCAAACATGATTCTAGAAACATCAACAAACTTCATAGATGCCTACACTAGTAGAAAACAGGGCTCTGGTCCAGGCCAGAATATTGCATTAGTCCCGGTCGTGTTACGAACCGGGACTAATGGGTGCATCAGTCCCGGTTCATGAGGCCAGGACGCCGGCCGGGCCTCGGCGGGCACCAGTCCCGGTTCGTCTGACCCCTTTAGTCCCGGTTCCAGACACGAACCGGGACTAAAGGTCCTCGCTCCTGGCGCAGGCCCTTTAGTCCCGGTTGGTGGCTGGAACCGGGACTAAAGGGCAGTCTTCTGTCCCGGTTCTAGCCACAAACCGGGACTAAAGAGATGCCTATATATATGCTTGCCCCTGCCCGCTCAATCCTCTGTTTTTTGGCCGGCCGGCGTGTGGGAGGTGTGTGCTGCTCTGCTCTCACCTCCTATGCACATGCGGTGTTCGATGAAATGCCCGAGCCACGCTTAAGCTTTCTCCTCTCCAAGCTCGACCTCCAAGCTCCATTTTCCCCAAGATTTGTTTAGGTTTGGCGGTCCGTCCCGTCCCGTCCCCATCCTCACCGTCGTCGATCGCCCGCGTCGATCTCGTCGCTGGCACCACCGTGGTGAGCCTCTTGTTCTTATCTTCTTTTTAAAAGAAATTTTTTTACTTGTATGATTTACATAGATACTTGTATAAATTTCTTACTTTTATTATTGTTTGTTATTATATAGTGCCATGGTTTTGGTATCCGCCCCCGTCGGCCCTCGTCCGGTCTATGATTCGGATGTGGTATATTATCTTTTATAACTATTTGTTTCATTTAGTGTTTATGACAATTATGCCGACCAACGTGACATAGATGTTTTTATCTAGGAGGTATGTGAACCGGAAATTCCAATCGACCCTCTTGTCGAGAGGTCAAATTTGGTTGAAAAAGAAAACGAGTATTTGAAAGAAAAATTGAAAAGAATTGAGGAGGAGAAGATGAAATTGGAGTTGCATGTTCCCGATGTCGTCGATGACCACAAGATCAAGATGGATGCAATGCGCTTGAAGATTAGAAAGATAAGAAAATATGCCATTGATAATGAAACTTGGTATCATTATGTTATTGGATCAATTGTTACCTTAGTTGCGATTATGATCGCATTTGTTGTTGCATTTAAATGTTTTACATAGTTGTATGTTAGTTTCAATTTATGTTTTAATTAGATGCTCTAGAGAGTTGTATGTTGTTCTATGAGAACTATGTATGAACTTTATGTATTTATTTTTTCAGTAATAACATTTGATCACTATTGTACTTTGGTTTTAATGTGATGATGAACTTGTATTAATTTGGTCACTTCTCTATTCATGATGTTCTGTAATGGTTTTTGATACACTTAGTTATATAATGCACGCAGATGAACCGGCAATGGATGTACGGTGACCGACGCACCTCCAAGTACATTGAGGGCCTGCATAAATTTCTCGAAGTGGCTGAGGCAAACAAGCAGAATCGTTTTATGTATTGTTCATGTACTGTCTGTGAGAATACGAAGGATTACTCTAACTCGAAAACCCTTCACTCCCACCTGCTTGAGAAGGGTTTCATGCCACACTATAATGTTTGGACCAAGCACAGAGAAAGAGGGGTTATGATGGAAGACAACGAAGAAGAAGAGGATGATGACAGCTATCCTATGTTCCCTGAATACGGTGATACTGCGACGGGGGAAGCTGAAGATCAAGAGGCACCAGACGATGTGCCCGATGATGATCTTCGCCGGGTCATTGTTGATGCACAGAGAGAATGTGAAAGTGAAAGGGAGAAGTTCAAGTTCGATCGCATGTTAGAGGATCACAAAAAAGGGTTGTACCCAAACTGCGAAGATGACAACACAAAGCTCGGTACCATACTGGAATTGGTGCAATGGAAGGCAGACAATGGTGTATCTGACAAGGGATTTGGTTCGCTACTGAAAATAATGAAGAAGAAGCTTTCAAAGGATAACGAATTGCCCGACAGTACGTACGAAGTAAAGAAGGTTCTCTGCCCTCCAGGATTGGAGATGCAGAAGATACATGCATGCCCTAATGACTGCATCCTCTACCGCGGTGAGTATGAGGAATTGAACGCATGCCCGGTATGCGGTGCATTGCAGTATATGATCAAACGAGATGACCCTGGTGATGTTGAGGGAGAGCGTCCCAGGAAGAGGGTTCCTGCCAAGGTGATGTGGTATGCTCCTATAATACCACTGTTGAAACGTCTGTTCGGAAACAAAGAGCATGTCAAGTTGTTGCGATGGCACAAACAAGACCGTAAGAAAGACGGGAAGTTGAGAGCACCCGCTGACGGGTCGCAGTGGAGAAAAATCGAGAGAAAGTGGGGGGCCTTTGCAGGTGACGCAAGGAACGTATGGTTTGGTTTAAGTGCAGACGGAAAGCTTAAGTAGCAGTGGTGCAAGAAGTGGGAAAAGAATTCCCCAGCTCGGCGAACAAGAAAACCAATCGTGCCCCCCGCTCAAGGTGTTTACCAATATCGCTAATGATCCGGAGATAGCGGCTGGTGATCTTGCTATCACTCTTGGTGATTACTTGCCCGATTCGGTACAGTTCGAAAAGGCCGAGGTAGTAGCATCCTTAAAATATGAGCACGGGAAGCCTCTCGTCAGACGTGACGAGCTCAAGGGTCTACCAACGAGGATGCGACAATTTCATGAATGGTACTTGAAAGCCTGCAAGGACGGGACCGGCAATATCTTCGTGGGAATTAAAGATGAGTACTTCTTCAATGGAGTCCAGGAGTTGTTCGTTGAATTTGAAGAATTTTTTCAGTTATACAATCAAAAGGACCTCGACAAAACTATCGTCAGTTCCTATTGTCTGTACGTATTTTTTTTCTGTAAAGTCTCTAGCTCAGCTCGTTCATAGCATGTATAATTATCCTCACACTATATTATATGCAGATTGAAGATCATCGATTGCAGAAAACGACAAATCTATGACATTGGGTTCATTAACCCAAATACCATAAATGAACATACGTTAAAACAAAGCCCCCATGAAACAGAGCAAAACTTGCTACGGGCGTTACTTGGACAACAAAACAGAAGGGAAATACTATTTCCTTACAACTTCCAGTGAGTGTTACTGTCTTGTACGTGCACATTCTGTTTCGCTTACTCGAGGTTAAGTGTAATTGATGAGTTATGCGTACGCAGTTTCCATTTTATTCTGCTAGCCATTCGGCCTGACGAGATAGTAGTACTTGTCTTGGACTCGAGATGTAATGATCCTAAGGAGTGGACGGACATGAGTGAAATGCTTCAGAAGTAAGTTAAATCATTATCGCACCATATCGACAACTTTCGTTCATTTTCTGACATCAAATAATCATTTTCTTTGCCGTGCAGGGTTTGGAAAAAGTTCACCAACCAGGTTAGGGGTGACTGGAGAAATGAGCTGCGATTTTCACACCCCAAAGTAAGTACTACTAGCTAGTACCGCGCATCGTCTCTCATTGATTCTAGTTTCAATACCATTATCATGCTTGATTATCATTTTGATTGAACTCTATTCTCGTAAAGTGCTTGTGGCAGGCACCCGGCACTAATTTATGTGCATACTACGTTTGCGAGTTCATTCGCCACTCGATCTCTGAGCGGGGCATATCTCCAAAACAATTTGAAGTATATAAACAATATTCACATTTTAATTTTATTATCATCAATTGTGTTGAGTTTCATTCATATATATATATATATATATATATATATATATATATATATATATATATATATATATATATATATATATATATATATATATATATATATATATATATATATATATATATATATATATATATATTGACCCTCTTCTTTAAATTAGATCTGGCGGAAGCAGGACGAACTCCTACCAATTGATCGCATATGAGCATTTCAAGAGGAATTGGCGGGATTCTTTGTTGAGCATGTCATACCTAAAGACGGAGAATGTCATCGGGATATGAAATGCGATCTTGGTAATTAGATATTAGGATCGTAAGATATGTTATATTGTATATATGCATGAACGTGTACTATATGTAATAGCGTCGAATAGATTTACGAAAACTTGTTGCATTGTTCGACCAAGCACGGAGAAAGAGAGGTCACTTCTCTCTATATATTGATCATGACGATGTTGTGTAATGGTTTCTTCATTGCTATATGTAGTAGCTATCATCGAGTTGAATGAAAAGCATAAAATAAAAATGGTAAACACAAAAAGAAAAAGGGGAAACACAATATGAAACCCCTAAACCCTCCAAAACCTCTAAACCCCTCCTTTAAAAAAAACCCAAAAACCCCAGCGCCTGGCAGCTGCTGACGCGTGGCTGCCTTTTAGTCCCGGTCGGTGTTACCAACCGGGACTAAAGGTCCTCCTGCCTGGGCGCCCCACGGCGGCCACGTGGAGCTCCTTTAGTCCCGGTTCGTAAGCCAACCGGGACTAAAAGTGATGGGCATTTGTCCCGATCGTTTTGTCCCGGTTGCAGAACCGGGACTAAAGGCCCTCTGAAACCGGGACTGATGCCCTGTTTTCTACTAGTGCTACCATCAATATCTAAGTAAACTAAAATAGACGCAAAGAGCAACATATATTTGTATTTCATTTATGTTGCATAAATTACTCATTGAAGACTCATTTATCCATCCATCCATCCATCCGTCATCAAACACTTTTTTTAGGACATCATTTTTGTATCATGCTTGCACTACTGCAGAAAAGCCTAATTATGACGTGGCAAAAATGGCCTTGCTGGCGTGGACACCCGACGCCACCAATATGGCGCCACAGTTAAAATATAGTGCTGGCGTTGGATCCCACGCCATAGTTAAAATATTAGTGCTGGCGTTGGTGAGAAATGGCGCGCCACGAACAAGAGTTGTGGCTAGCCATTTCTCCACTAGCGTTGGATACAACCACGACTGCAATAGCTGTATTTTGTAGCGTTGGTCTACGACAAAAATACCAACCAATCGTGTCGGGAAAGTACACTTTCTTGGATACAAAATACAAATATGGGTGAGGCCAAAAGTGTATTTATCTTTCTTTTCTTCGAATAAAGACGTATTTATCTTGCGCCGACAACTTCTATTAGTGTACACTCTAATCACGTTTCACGGCGCAAGGAACAAGGCAAGCCAGCACCGCGAGCTCTTTCAAAATCTTATCTGTTAATATGATCCTTATCCAAAAAAATGTATTTATCTTTCTTTTCTTCGAACAAAGGCGTATTTATCTTGCGCCGACGACTTTTATTAGTGTACACTCTAATCACATTTCACGACGCAAGGAACAAGGGAGGCCAGCACCACGAGCTCTCCGAAATCTTATCAGTTAACATGATTGCTATCCGAAGCTTAATCATCACACTTGGGTCCAGATGACGCAATGGGGGCTCTAGGGTTGTACAATAAGGACGCTCAACTAGAGCCTTTTTGCGCTTTGTCAACTAGAGCCTCTTGTTAGTGGACCCAATTTATGTGTGTTGAAGGGTTCAGATAGTCTAATAGAGCCAACAAATACATAAGGTTTGTGTATCTATTTTTCCCCCAAAGCAAAAGGGTAATGAATAAATCTTGATGAGTTGGGGTTGTTCTGAGCGAGTTACGGTGAGGCATGAAAGTCAATGTTATTTTCGGGGTTAAAATGCAGATTATTATGAAACTACAGATAAAATAAAGGGAAACATATAACACACAAAATTCCATGCATACATACTACAAGTGATAATGTTTTATCAAGTACAAAACAAGTAATTTTATGTAAACTGTGTACCAAACCAAGAAAAAATGCATTTGATGTGGGTTGAGCTGAACAATGCTGATCTAAGACCAAATGCAAAGTATGCTTGTGGTACATGTTAATTAGTGAATCCATAAACATGGAAGACATCTTTTGCGATAGAATAACTGCTAGACAAGCAATGCAACAGTCATAGGGCAAACCATTCATCGATTTTTATAATCTAAACTAACTCCCTTCAAAAAAGGTGTGTATATGATTCTCTAGTTTACTTATTTGCACACACAGAAAAACAAGCATGATTCTAGAAACATCGATAGACCTTATATATCTTTGTCATGGTATCTAAGTAAAATAGAAACAGATACTAACATATATTTGGAATTCATTAAGTCGCAAAAATAAGTATTTGGCTTGATGTATTTTGGTTAAACTAAGAAAGAATAATAAAATGCAGTGTTTCAAACAAAACCATGTTATACTCCATTTAATTAACTCTTCAAATTAAGTGTAATTAAATTTTGCACTACTCATGTTAAAAGTATATAGTGATTTTTTCTTAATATTTAGTTATATCATTACATAATTGCTACTACAATAAAAAAAATAGTAAGTTAAGATAATTCATCAGAAAGGATAATTTGTGATTGTAAAAGGTAAAAATGTTTAGTCTAAATAACTGTAATGGACCGTAGTTTAGAGAGAGCGAGGAATTTGTTTTATTTTTGAATGTGCAATAAATTCATGAAACCAAATTGAGGGTAAATTTAAAAATTTATTTTAAACTTATGAGAAGTTGGATTCAAATATAATTTTGGTCCTTGACCTTTGTTCATTTTAAAGTATTAAAAGAATGAGAATTAATAATGAAATTCTTATTACAAAGTCATAATGTAAAAAGTATGTTACAAAAATGAATAAAATAAACTTTATTCAAAAAGTTATCGTTACAAAGTGATTATATAAGAGATTTGAAATAATAACCATTATTAAAAATATATAATACAAGTTTCTTATCAAACTATAGTGGACCAGTTCAGCTATTGTGGACGAACACGCCCATTTAGTGGTCTTCATCTTCCTCTCGTGAAGCGTATAGTATTTCTTATTGGCTTCATGGTGAGTGAAACCGATCCCCTGCAAGAAAACTTGTTGCCTTCGTGCTACCTCTGTGGATGAACTCGTAGCTTCACCACGAGGGATACGGGCGGACCTCCTCGTGTTCATCTCTACAAAATAATTTGTCGGTCCAATAGAATGATACAATAGTGATTTTACGGTAACTACAACATCAAACTCCTCTAAAACATCAACAAAATCCAAGTCAAAATCAAAATCAGGATCAAAGTACGCATACCCTAATCATGGCAATGCTAAACACATATACCACAGATTCACGAGAAATAAGTTGAGGATCGGAGGAGAACCATACCGTAGATCGATCGCGCGGAAGGGTTTGAAATGAAATTGAACGAGTAAAGAGATCCTGCAAAGTTATGGTTGGATTTGGAGAGGTTGGGAGAAATAAGAATAAAGAAAGAACAAGGATAAAGAATACCTCATGCCTCAGCCGTTTTGGCAGAGTCAGGGCGCGGTACGAGCGTGCCGCCATGACGGAGCTAAATACCGTCAGATCCCTTAGTAGGGGTCCAAGCGCAGCTGGAAGTCATGGATCGAAGGTCACACGAGGGGTGTATCCAGGTTCAGGCCTCCGGAGAGTAATACGTTGAAAGGACGTGGATGTCGCCTAGAGGGGGGGTGAATAGGCGCTTTAAAATAACTAGTATAATGCCTGTGCGTTGCCACGGGCCATGAATATATTTTTACCAGTTGCGAATATAATCACAATGCATGTCAAAATTTGCATGCATAGAAATTATAGCATGTAACAATCAAGAAGTAGTTGAAATCCACTTCAATGATCCAACTAATTATCTCTTACAGACTAAGATCTACTTGATGTGTTTAAGATATTTTTGTACAATGTGAGGAATGTTGTCTTTAGCTTCATTACATGACACAATGTGAGCGGCATCCTGATTTTGCTGAGTTTTAAACTGTAGGCTACCTATAGATCATTTTGTTGGTATTTTTTCTAGAAATGACTTGTTATGCTATGTGGCATTGATGTCAACGTATAGAAGCTCCTCATTTCTACTTTTCTTGACGGGAAAAATCAGCCACTCCTCTCACTCACGCACTGCACAGCCGCCTTCTACTCTCCCCGCACAACCAATCAGCCACTGATTGTCACTGCATCTCATCTCCCCGCCACAGCGTTGTCGTCGCCATCTCTCCCAGGCACCTCCCCTCCATGCCATGGCGAAGCCCGCCCACTCCTCTCCCCACCACCTCCGCTCCCATCCATGGTGTGGCCAGCCCCCTCCTCTCCATGCCATGACGTGGCCTGCCTCCTTCTCCCTCTAACAACCTCTCAAGCCACTGCCTTGGCACTGAGCCAGCCCACTGGAAGGTGCAAAAGGGAACGCAACCCTCTGTTAGTGCCATCCAAGTAGCTGACCCGTTCGTATGTGGGTTGGACAACCTCAGGCACAGTGGTGTGGCGCCGCGATGAGGGATACACCTTCGTCATCGAGGCTGCTCACCCCAGGCCAATTTCGGGTGCCAAGGAGTGCACATTGTCACTCCTGGGCGGCCGCCAAGGAGATGCGACCTTCTACTCATTTGCCCTCCCCATCCCACTCAAGTCTGATGTAGTTGCCAGCATGTCTACCTTTCCTATCGATTAGCTTTATGGATTATACGAAAAGACTTTTACGCGTGCGCGCGTCGCACCGCGCGGTAGGCTTGTGAGCACAATCCTAATCCCCTCATTTTAGTTGTGGGGTCCAGTATCTAATCTCATTAATCCCTCTCCCCTGATTTTAATTACTTGTAAGACAAAACATGAAGTAGAGAGAGAACATAACCTGATATTTAGCAAGAAGATACTTATAAGCCTCATGATCAACCATGATCTCCTTTCCCTCCTGGAGCACCAACAGAATTTTAATCACCACATCAACTCATCTTAACAACCATATGATGATGGATCAGTGCTCACTCACATTTACCAAAGGCAAATCATAAAATCGACAACTACATGCAAAATCCCAAAGCAGATCCTAGCCGACACATTATACATCTCGTCTAATTGTTACAAGAAGATGCACATCCGCAACGAAATCGAGATCGAACCCACTCTCTACCCACTCAAGCGATCGGTGGAGAGCACAAGCAATCTATGAATTCAGGGGAGAGGTCGGGTGTAACACCCCAAAAATTTGACCATGTTTTATTAATTAAGATTTTGCCAGGAAATTAAATTTTTATTTTCTGGATCATCTATTGATTTCAGGATCACTTCTTTCTTCTGAGTTGTGGAGTTTTCTCTCCAAGTAGAAACTTTTCAAAAATATTTTTGGACTTGAGTGCCTACTCAAGAAAATTTCATTTTTATTATATATGATCAGTGGAAATATTTCTATAATTATTTTCCTGAGCTTTATTTCTTTTAAAATGGTTTCTCATAATTTTTAGAGCCTCTTTTGCACTACAACCAGTGGATAACTTCATTTAAAAATTCTACAAAAATTTGTGGAAGACATGTGAGGTTCCTACATCACATTTATGCAAAGAAACAGCCTTGTGTTTTGGAAATTTTGAGCAAACCATCCTCTTTTGTGTTCTGGTCCAGTTTGGTAGTTTGTACTGCAACCCCATTTTATCTTGACCTATTGCCCATGAGATTTTCCCTACTTGAAGTTTACCCTACCAAACTCTTAAGTTCAGGAGATCAGACCCATTAGAAGATTTTAAGAACATGCAATAATAGCCTATATTTTCTGACCAGAACTGTAGTTTTGCAAAACTTGCACTAGTAAGTTTCGGGTTTTGCCCAACTAGCTTTGCCATCATCACCTACACCTAAAGAGACCCCAACCTGGAGATTTTGACCACCAGTAGAGTTGCCTTGATGCCCATGGCATTCTGTCGAGCACCTTGTGTTCATGAACAGATTTGGCATGGGAATAAGTTTACTTTGTGGACTAGCTCCCCAGGCCAAACCAGCATGTCACATAGCTCTACCTTGGTCTATAACCCCACCCTGCTAAAACTCATGTGCATTAGAGCCTCCTGGCATGCCTTGGCAATTCGCCGAGCACATGGCGTGCGTGCCCTGGGCGCGCCCAGAGCGCACGTTTTGCACGGGCGCGCAGCCGAGACGCCGCGTTCGCTTAACCCCGCGTCCCTGGCTTTTGCTCGCCCGCAGGGCCAAGCCCCGTGCTCATCCGCTCGCCCGTGCCACTCTGCTACCTCTGGCACCCCGCAGCGCCGCCGTAGCGAGCCCCCTTGGCGGCTAGCCGTCGGCTACAGCCCGGCCCTGCCATGGCAGCACCGCCCCAGCCACACGCGCGCGCCAGCTCGCCCCCTTGAGCAGTAGGGAGATCGTTTGATAGCGCCGACCAACGCCAGTCGTCGCCATGTCGCCCTTGCAACAGGCCGACGATCTATCCCCGCCGTCGCCGAACCGCCTTAGCTCCGCCTATAAATAGCCCCTAGAGACCCCGTGAGCTCGTCAGCATACTTAGTCAAGCCATAGGTAGCTCTCCCTTGCTTCAATTTAGCCGGACGCCGTCGTCTCCCTCACCTCCGGTAGCTTCGGCCGCCGACGTCCCTCGGCAAAATTTGTCGCAGCCAGGGCCTCCCTCGTCCTCCCCTCGCCGCAGTTAGATTACCCTCGACCCCGCAGAGCCACTCCACTTCTCAACGTCACCTGGGAGCCACCCTGGGACGAATCCCCTATTGACCAGAAAACCGCCGCCGCCTCGAAGCTCACCGCCGGCGAACCCCTCCAAACCCCCGGTCGTGGCGACCACCGGGAGGATCGCCCTAGAGTGGCGGATCCATTCCCAACCGTAGGAGGACCCTAGGAGCCTCCGTACGCCGGCGACGATCGCCGGAGTCGCGCCCCATCTCTGCCGCAGGAGGAGGGAGGGAAGAGGCGACTGGTCAAACCTGACCAGTGGGCCCGATGGACCCACTGTCAGTGACCCAGCATCAGCCGCGCTGGCTCAAGTGATAGCGTAAACCCCCAAAGTACGTCTTCTCCTCCTCGAAAGCGTATTCGATTCGAACAGTTTTCTTTTTCTGATTTATTTTAAAAACAGACTTGACCTGAACTTTGACTGGCTATAACTTTTAAAATATAACTCCAATGGAACTGATTCTTTTTCTGGTGTTTCTCAAATTCCATCTAGTTTATTTTCATATTTATTTGAAAAAAATTCCAAGACAACTTTTTGCACTGTTTTGAATTGCGTGTTGATTCAAATGCTTTTCAAAATAGGAAATGGAGAGAGACAAAAACTTTCAAAAGTTTTGGAGTGCTCATCACCTACCTACACATGGAAGGCAAGCATTCTGAACCCTGGCATAATTTTTGTTGTGTGATGTTTGATGCGATTACAACACCACATTGACACAAAGTATTCGTTATTTTATGTGATGATATGATCATGCTCATAAGTGCATAATGAAGATTCCTTGCTGTTGGAATTCATATGCTTGTGATAGTAATCACCCTCGTCTACCTTTCATGCCTACCGGAAGGAATCCGGGAAAGTCTCTGTATTGGGTAGGCACGAGCTTGTTACTGATATTTCATTGAGACGAGTATATTCAGTAAGGCATGGTGAGGTATGATGAGTGGTGATACTGTCTGTTGGTGTTGAATATATTTGTTATGCTAATCATGCAGGAAACACTTAAACCTCCTGAATCGACCGTAGATCGAGTCTTGTGCCAGTAACCCCCATACTTGTCTCGTGCTACCACTCGTCCCTGCCACAGGTAGGGTACAGTTCAGTAAGTTGTCAACCCCTTTCTTAGCACACACCGTACAGAGAGGCCATGGTGAAAGATACCGGCTGCATCCGGTAGGCATGCCACCTGGTCCGGGGGCATGGGTGTTTCCGGTTGGAGCCGAGGGGGTAGCTCCCCTAGTTTACGCGCGTTATAAATTTTGTGATCCCATGCTAGTCGAGGTTGTAGCCTCCCCACTTAGAGTTTTGCTTAATGGGTGTCGTGGGTGACTCCAGACACCGGTAAGTTAAGCTGGTGTATGCGGGTCAGGTGTGTTTTCAATTCAAAGACCGTAAACGGAATTAGTCCCGGTGGACTAAAGGAATCCGTTACTCGTGGGTAAAGAGTACACCCTCTGCAGAGTTTATATCTATTCGAATAGCCGTGTCCGCGGTTAAGGACTACAGTCTGGGATGGGTCAAGTGTCGGTCTTCGGAGGAAAACTTCTAAACCGGAACATTGATCATGACGTGTGGCAAATGATGATTATGATTGTTATTATTGTGGACTAACCATTTATATTATTTGAATTATTGAGTATTCCTGGGATGGTTCTACCTCCTGGACACTCATTGTGATCATTCTTATATAAGCCCTTTATGTGGTGTCGCTCAGACGCCCGACTGTGGCATGCTCATTATTTATTTTCTTTATAAGCCCTTTATGTGGTGTCGCTCAGACGCCCGACTGTGGCATGCTCATTATTTATTTTCTTTATAAGCCCTTTATGTGGTGTCGCTCAGACGCCCGACTGTGGCATGCTTGTTATTTATTTTCTTTATAAGCCCTTTATGTGGTGTCGCTCAGACGCCCGACTGTGGCATGCTTGATATTTATTTTCCTTATAAGCCATTTATGTGGCGTCGCTCAGACGCCTGACTATGGCATGCTTGTTATTTATTTTCTTTATAAGCCCTTTATGTGGCGTGGCTCAGACGCCCGACTGAGGCATGCTTTATATTATTATCCTTTCGAGGCGTCGCTTCAGACACCCGATCGGTTTACTTTATTTCTTTTTATTCTCTGATTGCCATTCATGTTTAATTTAGATGACCTGCTTGCGTGCGTCATAAATTTTATTTGGTGACTAACTAAGTGATCATGGATTACTTTAGTGCGTGATTATCATCTGTTATTTTATACCTGTTTTCATGATGTTTGCGAGTACATTCAAAGTACTCACTGGCTTGTCCCTGGCTATTGTCTTGGCCAGATTTCTTGCTTGGAGAGGAGCTCAACGACGACAGTCCGGAACCTAGGCATCGAAGATAGCAGATACGCGAGGATAGGAGTTATCCAGGTCAGCTGTTCCTGTGGGAAATGGAGTACCATAGACGCTGACGATCCGCAAACCGCTTCCGCCATCAACCACTAGAAACCTTTTGTTGTACTCATAGACCAGAATGGTCTTGTACTGCATATTTTTTTTGTATTTTGCTTGGAATTTCTGTATCAAGTTTGTGTCTCACCAGCTAACAGTAATCCTAGGGCTGGTGAGCACAAGGGCCATTTACTGGGAATTAAAATCCTGGAAAACCGGTCCTGACAACCTTGGTATCAGAGCCAGGCTGACCGTTGGCTAATCCTATCTTAGCTAAGTCAATAAACCTAGGTTACCACCCTCCCAGACCTTAACCTAATCCCAGCCAAGCTTCTCGTGTACGATAGCCACACAGTGACCCTGACACCTTTTTGGCAGTCGGTGCCTAACCTACCAGCCTAGCCTGTCGATCACGCACCAGTGACCGACACCTAATTTGTCTCATTCGCAAGCGTGCGAAGGAAGACTCCGTTCTCTTTTTCTATAAAAGGGAACGCTAGCCCCAACCCAGCACAGCACAGCCTCTACCCCAAACCAAGCCAAGATGCCTGGCCCCATTGTTCACAATGAGACCACAGCAACCAACCTTGGAGGTTTTGTCACCGTGCTAGCAAACCTCACCCGTCGTGCCTTTGCATTAGAAGAGCCCCCAGAGTATGTTGTGTACCAAGGGCTCATGAGCGGTGAGAGCCGTCAATTCTGGGCCACGGTGCACGTTTATGGTAGGGGTATATCGCCAGAATGCCCCTACAGGTTCACCGGAAGGACAACTTCCTTTGAGCCACAAGCCATCCAGCTGGCCGCTCGAGAGGCTATAGTTCAACTCCGGCACCTGTCGCCAAGAGTTAACTGCCGCTCGTTCTACTACTACCCCAGCCGTGACGGGTATAGTAGGCCACCCCAGGTTGCCAACGGAGACCATGAGACGGACCCTGCATTGCTGCATCTGGTGCGCTATGTAAGTGCACTAGAGGCATTGTTCGATCAGGTCACTCTTGATCTGATCGCAGCCCGTGGAGAACTTGTCCGTCGAGCCCCGGCAAGAGGAGAAGATGTGCCCGACGCCGACAACCCAGTCGTGCTGTTCGGACAACCGATCGAGTCCTTGAGGTCTGCCCTGCAGCCGACCGGAATGCATTTGTATCCCCGGAAGAGCTCCGTCGCCTTTTGGGGACACGCTCCAACGGGATTGTGACCACCAACCCCCGCGATGGTCATCATCGCTACCCCGACCCTGCAGCCCCTCAACCCCATCCAGCAAATCCCGACGGTGAAGCCCATGGAGAAGCCTCGACATCCACAAGGCACGCACGATTAGATATTAACGAGGTAGACTAAGTCACTCGAGTAGTACCGAGTCTTAGTATTCTACGCCATGTAATAGTTTGACCTTGTGATCGCCATGAATAAAATGCAGACTGCTTGTGTGCCCTTGTTTTGAATAGTAGCCACGCACAAGTATGTGGGCGTACGGTTGCATATTAAATTCCGGGCGTAGCTACCAAAAACCACCCCCAGACGACACCCACAGTAATACGTCACTTTTGTGAGATACGTATATCTGTGGCTTTGACCCCGACCCCCCCATAGCGCAAAACCGACAAACTAGTTTGCCCCCACACCGAAATAGGTAACCCAGCCCTGATGCTATATAAGAGGCCACTCCGTGACCTTACCAAGCATCTCCCACTTTGTGCACAGCTCTCACAGCCACTTTTTCCATGCCGAGCCCTAGTATTCATCTGAGAACTCCAGATGCAACCCCAGGTAGTTTTGTCAGAATATTGTGGGACTTTACCTGCAGTACCATGAGTTCTACCCATCCACCCCAGTACGAGCTGCTCAAAACGAGAATCACCCCATCCGCCTCGAAATATTGGGCAGTAGTGCACATCCCTCCCGCAAACCCAAACCAAGACCCAACGGAAGTCTCCTTCGTGGGGAAATCTATGCCGACTCCGAAAATGGCCATAGAAGCTGCTGCGTACGAAGCGCTTGCTCGCCTTCGATTCGCAGTACCCTATGCCAGCGAAAGGGGGTATTATTACTTCCCGAGTCGTGCAGCACCCGGAGAAGTAGCATCTTTTCCCGGTGGGCGAATTGAGAGGGACCCGGTACTGGCCAACCTTGCCCAGTACATCATCGCGCAAGAGCATTTGACCCAACGAGTAATGGGTTATCTCCAGAGCCTCGCTGATTTGAATCCTCAGATTGCCATTGGCAGACCACTGAGGCCAGACCAGGAGAGGCGCGTTCTTCGACTAGTCAATCCACTTCCTCCGGTAGAAGAAGAATGTGCCCCAGTGCCGGAGACATTTTCTCAGGACCTAGCCTATTTTCCGTTTACGTTGTAGACGCCACTACTATGTTTGTTAGCCTAGCGTTTATTTATATGATGCAGCTTATGCGTTGTATCCTAAGTTTGTGCTATGAATAAACTATTTAGTTTCAATTGATCTGAGTGAATTTGTTTCTGCTGTAATTTTTGATCAACTGTTTTCACTCTCCGTAAATCTCGAGGTTGGATTTTCTTTGAACCATTGCAAGAAATATTTCCCCATGACATAGATTTAAATTCACGCAGCACCACGACATCAGGCTAACAGCCACAACCACTCGACCACACGCACTAAACCACGTACACATTTTGCACCTAACAGATCACCGCACTGACACACCACAATTTCTGAAAGAGAAATTTGTGGGTTATTATTCTAGTACAGATTGCCTCCAGCACACTGACAGCAGTAGCAGTTAGCACCTGACACCGACACCTAATCCTCATGATCACCGCCGCCCCGAAGAGCCAACACTCGAGCAGCAGCATCACGACGATCATCGTGGATCATCACGCACAAGAGCACGGAGAACCCCAGCACTGCCGCCAACCCTCCGCACATCAGGATCGTGTACCAGTCCGGCATCACCTCCGCCATTAGAGCCTCGTCTCGAGCTCCTGCAAACAGAAATGGAGAAGAAGGAAGGAAAGGAAGAAACGAGGCCAGGAAGAAGAGAGAAGCACCGCGATCATTTTATAGCTCGAGATCGGTGTACGGTGAACGAAGTCCACCAGCGCCGCTCGTCGCTCGATCGCCGGTGTTCGGAGGCGAATCCGCGAGCAGTGCCGATAGCACACTGGCCCACGAGGTGAGTGCACGCTACGCCGGCAGCTAGCACGCCGCGCACTACCGCAGTACGGCCTAGATGCTCTACGCGCTAGACGCCGCCGGTGAAGAAAGTGCGGGAAAGCGCGCGAGAGAGAGGAAGAGAGGAGAGCCCGAGGAAGAAGAAGAGACTGACAGTGGGCCCCGGGTCCACATGTCAGCCAGAGAGAGCACTCTGCACTCGGGTACGACCAGCGCAATTTGGAAATTTAGAATTTTATTCTAAATTTACCATAGCCATAGTAGAAATCTCTCGGTTTCCTCAACCGTAGATTTTTCCACGCAGCGCCAGTACACCACTGTAGTTCACCAATTATTTGTCCACTCGCTGTAGCCACGTCTTGTTGCATGAGTAGGATAAATACTTTTTGTGATATTACTTTGTGATAGTAGGAGTAATATTTTTGAAACCGTCCTTAGCAAATCTCGAGGACGAGATTTTTCTTAAGGGGGGTAGTGTTGTAACACCCATAAAATTTGACCATGTTTTATTAATTAAAATTTTGCCAGGAAATTAAATTTTTATTTTCTGGATCATCTATTGATTTCAGGATCACTTCTTTCTTCTGAGTTGTGGAGTTTTCTCTCCAATTAGAAACTTTTCAAAAATATTTTTGGACTTGAGTGCCTACTCAAGAAAATTTCATTTTTATTATATATGATCAGTGGAAATATTTCTATAATTATTTTCCTGAGCTTTATTTCTTTTAAAATGGTTTCTCATAATTTTTAGAGCCTCTTTTGCCCTACAACCAGTGGATAACTTCATTTAAAATTCTACAAAAATTTGTAGAAGACACGTGAGGTTCCTACATCACATTTATGCAAAGAAACAGCCTTGTGTTTTGGAAATTTTGAGCAAACCATTCTCTTTTGTGTTCTGGTCCAGTTTGGTAGTTTGTACGGCAACCCCATTTTATCTTGCCCTATTGCCCATGAGATTTTCCCTACTTGAAGTTTACCCTACCAAACTCTTAAGTTCAGGAGATCAGACCCATTAGAAGATTTTAAGAACATGCAATAATAGCCTATATTTTCTGACCAGAACTGTAGTTTTGCAAAACTTGCACTAGTAAGTTTCGGGTTTTGCCCAACTAGCTTTGCCATCATCACCTACACCTAAAGAGACCCCAACCTGGAGATTTTGACCACCAGTAGAGTTGCCTTGATGCCCATGGCATTCTGTCGAGCACCTTGTGTTCATGAACAGATTTGGCATGGGAATAAGTTTACTTTGTGGACTAGCTCCCCAGGCCAAACCAGCATGTCACATAGCTCTACCTTGGTCTATAACCCCACCCTGCTAAAACTCATGTGCATTAGAGCCTCCTGGCATGCCTTGGCAATTCGCCGAGCACATGGCGTGCGTGCTCTAGGCGCGCCCAGAGCGCACGTTTTGCACGCGCGCACAGCCGAGCCGCCGCGTTCGCTTAACCCTGCGCCCCTGGCTTTTGCTCGCCCGCAGGGCCAAGCCCCGTGCTCATCCGCTCGCCCGTGCCACTCTGCTACCTCTGGCACCCCGCAGCGCCGCCGCAGCGAGCCCCCTTGGCGGCTAGCCGTCGGCTACAGCCCGGCCCTGCCATGGCAGCACCGCCCCAGCCACACGCGCGCGCCAGCTCGCCCCCTTGAGCAGTAGGGAGATCGTTTGATAGCGCCGACCAACGCCAGTCATCGCCACGTCGCCCTTGCAACAGGCCGACGATCTTATCCCCGCCGTCGCCGAACCGCCTTAGCTCCGCCTATAAATAGCCGCTAGAGACCCCGTGAGCTCGTCAGCATACTCAGTCAAGCCATAGGTAGCTCTCCCTTGCTTCAATTTAGCCGGACGCCGTCGTCTCCCTCACCTCCGGTAGCTTCGGCCGCCGACGTCCCTCGGCAAATTTGTCGCAGCCAGGGCCTCCCTCGTCCTCCCCTCGCCGCAGTTAGATTACCCTCGACCCCGCAGAGCCACTCCACTTCTCAACGTCAACTGGGAGCCACCCTGGGACGAATCCCCTATTGACCAGAAAACCGCCGCCGCCTCGGAGTTCGCCGCCGGCGAACCCCTCCAAACCCCCAGTCGTGGCGACCACCGGGAGGACCGCCCTAGAGTGGCGGATCCATTCCCAACCGTAGGAGGACCCTAGGAGCCTCCGTACGCCGGCGACGATCGCCGGAGTCACGCCCCGTCTCTGCCGCAGGAGGAGGGAGGGAAGAGGCGACTGGTCAAACCTGACCAGTGGGCCCGATGGACCCACTGTCAGTGACCCAGCATCGGCCGCGCTGGCTCAAGTGATAGCGTAAACCCCCAAAGTACGTCTTCTCCTCCTCGAAAGCGTATTCGATTCGAACAGTTTTCTTTTTCTGATTTATTTTAAAAACAGACTTGACCTGAACTTTGACTGGCTATAACTTTTAAAATATAACTCCAATGGAACTGATTCTTTTTCTGGTGTTTCTCAAATTCCATCTAGTTTATTTTCATATTTATTTGAAAAAAATTCCAAGACAACTTTTTGCACTGTTTTGAATTGCGTGTTGATTCAAATGCTTTTCAAAATAGGAAATGGAGAGAGACAAAAACTTTCAAAAGTTTTGGAGTGCTCATCACCTACCTACACATGGAAGGCAAGCATTCTGAACCCTGGCATAATTTTTGTTGTGTGATGTTTGATGCGATTACAACACCACATTGACACAAAGTATTCGTTATTTTATGTGATGATATGATCATGCTCATAAGTGCATAATGAAGATTCCTTGCTGTTGGAATTCATATGCTTGTGATAGTAATCACCCTCGTCTACCTTTCATGCCTACCGGAAGGAATCCGGGAAAGTCTCTGTATTGGGTAGGCACGAGCTTGTTACTGATATTTCATTGAGACGAGTATATTCAGTAAGGCATGGTGAGGTATGATGAGTGGTGATACTGTCTGTTGGTGTTGAATATATTTGTTATGCTAATCATGCAGGAAACACTTAAACCTCCTGAATCGACCGTAGATCGAGTCTTGTGCCAGTAACCCCCATACTTGTCTCGTGCTACCACTCGTCCCTGCCACAGGTAGGGTACGGTTCAGTAAGTTGTCAACCCCTTTCTTAGCACACACCGTACAGAGAGGCCATGGTGAAAGATACCGGCTGCATCCGGTAGGCATGCCACCTGGTCCGGGGGCATGGGTGTTTCCGGTTGGAGCCGAGGGGGTAGCTCCCCTAGTTTACGCGCGTTATAAATTTTGTGATCCCATGCTAGTCGAGGTTGTAGCCTCCCCACTTAGAGTTTTGCTTAATGGGTGTCGTGGGTGACTCCAGACACCGGTAAGTTAAGCTGGTGTATGCGGGTCAGGTGTGTTTTCAATTCAAAGACCGTAAACGGAATTAGTCCCGGTGGACTAAAGGAATCCGTTACTCGTGGGTAAAGAGTACACCCTCTGCAGAGTTTATATCTATTCGAATAGCCGTGTCCGCGGTTAAGGACTACAGTCTGGGATGGGTCAAGTGTCGGTCTTCGGAGGAAAACTTCTAAACCGGAACATTGATCATGACGTGTGGCAAATGATGATTATGATTGTTATTATTGTGGACTAACCATTTATATTATTTGAATTATTGAGTATTCCTGGGATGGTTCTACCTCCTGGACACTCATTGTGATCATTCTTATATAAGCCCTTTATGTGGTGTCGCTCAGACGCCTGACTGTGGCATGCTCATTATTTATTTTCTTTATAAGCCCTTTATGTGGTGTCGCTTAGACGCCCGACTGTGGCATGCTCATTATTTATTTTCTTTATAAGCCCTTTATGTGGTGTCGCTCAGACGCCCGACTGTGGCATGCTTGTTATTTATTTTCTTTATAAGCCCTTTATGTGGTGTCGCTCAGACGCCCGACTGTGGCATGCTTGATATTTATTTTCCTTATAAGCCATTTATGTGGCGTCGCTCAGACGCCTGACTATGGCATGCTTGTTATTTATTTTCTTTATAAGCCCTTTATGTGGCGTGGCTCAGACGCCCGACTGAGGCATGCTTTATATTATTATCCTTTCGAGGCGTCGCTTCAGACACCCGATCGGTTTACTTTATTTCTTTTTATTCTCTGATTGCCATTCATGTTTAATTTAGATGACCTGCTTGCGTGCGTCATAAATTTTATTTGGTGACTAACTAAGTGATCATGGATTACTTTAGTGCGTGATTATCATCTGTTATTTTATACTTGTTTTCATGATGTTTGCGAGTACATTCAAAGTACTCACTGGCTTGTCCCTGGCTATTGTCTTGGCCAGATTTCTTGCTTGGAGAGGAGCTCAACGACGACAGTCCGGAACCTAGGCATCGAAGATAGCAGATACGCGAGGATAGGAGTTATCCAGGTCAGCTGTTCCTGTGGGAAATGGAGTACCATAGACGCTGACGATCCGCAAACCGCTTCCGCCATCAACCACTAGAAACCTTTTGTTGTACTCATAGACCAGAATGGTCTTGTACTGCATATTTTTTTTGTATTTTGCTTGGAATTTCTGTATCAAGTTTGTGTCTCACCAGCTAACAGTAATCCTAGGGCTGGTGAGCACAAGGGCCATTTACTGGGAATTAAAATCCTGGAAAACCGGTCCTGACAACCTTGGTATCAGAGCCAGGCTGACCGTTGGCTAATCCTATCTTAGCTAAGTCAATAAACCTAGGTTACCACCCTCCCAGACCTTAACCTAATCCCAGCCAAGCTTCTCGTGTACGATAGCCACACAGTGACCCTGACACCTTTTTGGCAGTCGGTGCCTAACCTACCAGCCTAGCCTGTCGATCACGCACCAGTGACCGACACCTAATTTGTCTCATTCGCAAGCGTGCGAAGGAAGACTCCGTTCTCTTTTTCTATAAAAGGGAACGCTAGCCCCAACCCAGCACAGCACAGCCTCTACCCCAAACCAAGCCAAGATGCCTGGCCCCATTGTTCACAATGAGACCACAGCAACCAACCTTGGAGGTTTTGTCACCGTGCTAGCAAACCTCACCCGTCGTGCCTTTGCATTAGAAGAGCCCCCAGAGTATGTTGTGTACCAAGGGCTCATGAGCGGTGAGAGCCGTCAATTCTGGGCCACGGTGCACGTTTATGGTAGGGGTATATCGCCAGAATGCCCCTACAGGTTCACCGGAAGGACAACTTCCTTTGAGCCACAAGCCATCCAGCTGGCCGCTCGAGAGGCTATAGTTCAACTCCGGCACCTGTCGCCAAGAGTTAACTGCCGCTCGTTCTACTACTACCCCAGCCGTGACGGGTATAGTAGGCCACCCCAGGTTGCCAACGGAGACCATGAGACGGACCCTGCATTGCTGCATCTGGTGCGCTATGTAAGTGCACTAGAGGCATTGTTCGATCAGGTCACTCTTGATCTGATCGCAGCCCGTGGAGAACTTGTCCGTCGAGCCCCGGCAAGAGGAGAAGATGTGCCCGACGCCGACAACCCAGTCGTGCTGTTCGGACAACCGATCGAGTCCTTGAGGTCTGCCCTGCAGCCGACCGGAATGCATTTGTATCCCCGGAAGAGCTCCGTCGCCTTTTGGGGACACGCTCCAACGGGATTGTGACCACCAACCCCCGCGATGGTCATCATCGCTACCCCGACCCTGCAGCCCCTCAACCCCATCCAGCAAATCCCGACGGTGAAGCCCATGGAGAAGCCTCGACATCCACAAGGCACGCACGATTAGATATTAACGAGGTAGACTAAGTCACTCGAGTAGTACCGAGTCTTAGTATTCTACGCCATGTAATAGTTTGACCTTGTGATCGCCATGAATAAAATGCAGACTGCTTGTGTGCCCTTGTTTTGAATAGTAGCCACGCACAAGTATGTGGGCGTACGGTTGCATATTAAATTCCGGGCGTAGCTACCAAAAACCACCCCCAGACGACACCCACAGTAATACGTCACTTTTGTGAGATACGTATATCTGTGGCTTTGACCCCGACCCCCCCATAGCGCAAAACCGACAAACTAGTTTGCCCCCACACCGAAATAGGTAACCCAGCCCTGATGCTATATAAGAGGCCACTCCGTGACCTTACCAAGCATCTCCCACTTTGTGCACAGCTCTCACAGCCACTTTTTCCATGCCGAGCCCTAGTATTCATCTGAGAACTCCAGATGCAACCCCAGGTAGTTTTGTCAGAATATTGTGGGACTTTACCTGCAGTACCATGAGTTCTACCCATCCACCCCAGTACGAGCTGCTCAAAACGAGAATCACCCCATCCGCCTCGAAATATTGGGCAGTAGTGCACATCCCTCCCGCAAACCCAAACCAAGACCCAACGGAAGTCTCCTTCGTGGGGGAAATCTATGCCGACTCCGAAAATGGCCATAGAAGCTGCTGCGTACGAAGCGCTTGCTCGCCTTCGATTCGCAGTACCCTATGCCAGCGAAAGGGGGTATTATTACTTCCCGAGTCGTGCAGCACCCGGAGAAGTAGCATCTTTTCCCGGTGGGCGAATTGAGAGGGACCCGGTACTGGCCAACCTTGCCCAGTACATCATCGCGCAAGAGCATTTGACCCAACGAGTAATGGGTTATCTCCAGAGCCTCGCTGATTTGAATCCTCAGATTGCCATTGGCAGACCACTGAGGCCAGACCAGGAGAGGCGCGTTCTTCGACTAGTCAATCCACTTCCTCCGGTAGAAGAAGAATGTGCCCCAGTGCCGGAGACATTTTCTCAGGACCTAGCCTATTTTCCGTTTACGTTGTAGACGCCACTACTATGTTTGTTAGCCTAGCGTTTATTTATATGATGCAGCTTATGCGTTGTATCCTAAGTTTGTGCTATGAATAAACTATTTAGTTTCAATTGATCTGAGTGAATTTGTTTCTGCTTTAATTTTTGATCAACTGTTTTCACTCTCCGTAAATCTCGAGGTTGGATTTTCTTTGAACCATTGCAAGAAATATTTCCCCATGACATAGATTTAAATTCACGCAGCACCACGACATCAGGCTAACAGCCACAACCACTCGACCACACGCACTAAACCACGTACACATTTTGCACCTAACAGATCACCGCACTGACACACCACAATTTCTGAAAGAGAAATTTGTGGGTTATTATTCTAGTACAGATTGCCTCCAGCACACTCACAGCAGTAGCAGTTAGCACCTGACACCGACACCTAATCCTCATGATCACCGCCGCCCCGAAGAGCCAACACTCGAGCAGCAGCATCACGACGATCATCGTGGATCATCACGCACAAGAGCACGGAGAACCCCAGCACTGCCGCCAACCCTCCGCACATCAGGATCGTGTACCAGTCCGGCATCACCTCCGCCATTAGAGCCTCGTCTCGAGCTCCTGCAAACAGAAATGGAGAAGAAGGAAGGAAAGGAAGAAACGAGGCCAGGAAGAAGAGAGAAGCACCGCGATCATTTATAGCTCGAGATCGGTGTACGGTGAACGAAGTCCACCAGCGCCGCTCGTCGCTCGATCGCCGGTGTTCGGAGGCGAATCCGCGAGCAGTGCCGACAGCACACTGGCCCACGAGGTGAGTGCACGCTACGCCGGCAGCTAGCACGCCGCGCACTACCGCAGTACGGCCTAGATGCTCTACGCGCTAGACGCCGCCGGTGAAGAAAGTGCGGGAAAGCGCGCGAGAGAGAGGAAGAGAGGAGAGCCCGAGGAAGAAGAAGAGACTGACAGTGGGCCCCGGGTCCACATGTCAGCCAGAGAGAGCACTCTGCACTCGGGTACGACCAGCGCAATTTGGAAATTTAGAATTTTATTCTAAATTTACCATAGCCATAGTAGAAATCTCTCGGTTTCCTCAACCGTAGATTTTTCCACGCAGCGCCAGTACACCACTGTAGTTCACCAATTATTTGTCCACTCGCTGTAGCCACGTCTTGTTGCATGAGTAGGATAAATACTTTTTGTGATATTACTTTGTGATAGTAGGAGTAATATTTTTGAAACCGTCCTTAGCAAATCTCGAGGACGAGATTTTTCTTAAGGGGGGTAGTGTTGTAACACCCCAAAAATTTGACCATGTTTTATTAATTAAAATTTTGCCAGGAAATTAAATTTTTATTTTCTGGATCATCTATTGATTTCAGGATCACTTCTTTCTTCTGAGTTGTGGAGTTTTCTCTCCAAGTAGAAACTTTTCAAAAATATTTTTGGACTTGAGTGCCTACTCAAGAAAATTTCATTTTTATTATATATGATCAGTGGAAATATTTCTATAATTATTTTCCTGAGCTTTATTTCTTTTAAAATGGTTTCTCATAATTTTTAGAGCCTCTTTTGCACTACAACCAGTGGATAACTTCATTTAAAATTCTACAAAAATTTGTAGAAGACACGTGAGGTTCCTACATCACATTTATGCAAAGAAACAGCCTTGTGTTTTGGAAATTTTGAGCAAACCATCCTCTTTTGTGTTCTGGTCCAGTTTGGTAGTTTGTACGGCAACCCCATTTTATCTTGCCCTATTGCCCATGAGATTTTCCCTACTTGAAGTTTACCCTACCAAACTCTTAAGTTCAGGAGATCAGACCCATTAGAAGATTTTAAGAACATGCAATAATAGCCTATATTTTCTGACCAGAACTGTAGTTTTGCAAAACTTGCACTAGTAAGTTTCGGGTTTTGCCCAACTAGCTTTGCCATCATCACCTACACCTAAAGAGACCCCAACCTGGAGATTTTGACCACCAGTAGAGTTGCCTTGATGCCCATGGCATTCTGTCGAGCACCTTGTGTTCATGAACAGATTTGGCATGGGAATAAGTTTACTTTGTGGACTAGCTCCCCAGGCCAAACCAGCATGTCACATAGCTCTACCTTGGTCTATAACCCCACCCTGCTAAAACTCATGTGCATTAGAGCCTCCTGGCATGCCTTGGCAATTCGCCGAGCACATGGCGTGCGTGCTCTGGGCGCACCCAGAGCGCACGTTTTGCACGCGCGCACAGCCGAGCCGCCGCGTTCGCTTAACCCTGCGCCCCTGGCTTTTGCTCGCCCGCAGGGCCAAGCCCCGTGCTCATCCGCTCGCCCGTGCCACTCTGCTACCTCTGGCACCCCGCAGCGCCGCCGCAGCGAGCCCCCTTGGCGGCTAGCCGTCGGCTACAGCCCGGCCCTGCCATGGCAGCACCGCCCCAGCCACACGCGCGCGCCAGCTCGCCCCCTTGAGCAGTAGGGAGATCGTTTGATAGCGCCGACCAACGCCAGTCATCGCCACGTCGCCCTTGCAACAGGCCGACGATCTTATCCCCGCCGTCGCCGAACCGCCTTAGCTCCGCCTATAAATAGCCGCTAGAGACCCCGTGAGCTCGTCAGCATACTCAGTCAAGCCATAGGTAGCTCTCCCTTGCTTCAATTTAGCCGGACGCCGTCGTCTCCCTCACCTCCGGTAGCTTCGGCCGCCGACGTCCCTCGGCAAAATTTGTCGCAGCCAGGGCCTCCCTCGTCCTCCCCTCGCCGCAGTTAGATTACCCTCGACCCCGCAGAGCCACTCCACTTCTCAACGTCAACTGGGAGCCACCCTGGGACGAATCCCCTATTGACCAGAAAACCGCCGCCGCCTCGGAGTTCGCCGCCGGCGAACCCCTCCAAACCCCCAGTCGTGGCGACCACCGGGAGGACCGCCCTAGAGTGGCGGATCCATTCCCAACCGTAGGAGGACCCTAGGAGCCTCCGTACGCCGGCGATGATCCCCGGAGTCACGCCCCGTCTCTGCCGCAGGAGGAGGGAGGGAAGAGGCGACTGGTCAAACCTGACCAGTGGGCCCGATGGACCCACTGTCAGTGACCCAGCATCGGCCGCGCTGGCTCAAGTGATAGCGTAAACCCCCAAAGTACGTCTTCTCCTCCTCGAAAGCGTATTCGATTCGAACCGTTTTCTTTTTCTGATTTATTTTAAAAACAGACTTGACCTGAACTTTGACTGGCTATAACTTTTAAAATATAACTCCAATGGAACTGATTCTTTTTCTGGTGTTTCTCAAATTCCATCTAGTTTATTTTCATATTTATTTGAAAAAAATTCCAAGACAACTTTTTGCACTGTTTTGAATTGCGTGTTGATTCAAATGCTTTTCAAAATAGGAAATGGAGAGAGACAAAAACTTTCAAAAGTTTTGGAGTGCTCATCACCTACCTACACATGGAAGGCAAGCATTCTGAACCCTGGCATAATTTTTGTTGTGTGATGTTTGATGCGATTACAACACCACATTGACACGAAGTATTCGTTATTTTATGTGATGATATGATCATGCTCATAAGTGCATAATGAAGATTCCTTGCTGTTGGAATTCATATGCTTGTGATAGTAATCACCCTCGTCTACCTTTCATGCCTACCGGAAGGAATCCGGGAAAGTCTCTGTCTTGGGTAGGCACGAGCTTGTTACTGATATTTCGTTGAGACGAGTATATTCAGTAAGGCATGGTGAGTTATGATGAGTGGTGATACTGTCTGTTGGTGTGGAATATATTTGTTATGCTAATCATGCAGGAAACACTTAAACCTCCCGAGTCGACCGTAGATCGAGTCTTGTGCCAGTAACCCCCATACTTGTCTCGTGCTACCACTCGTCCCTGCCACAGGTAGGGTACGGTTCAGTAAGTTGTCAACCCCTTTCTTAGCACACACCGTACGGAGAGGCCTTGGTGGAAGATACCGGCTGCATCCGGTAGGCATGCCACCTGGTCCGGGGGCATGGTGTTTCCGGTTGGAGCCGAGGGGGTAGCTCCCCTAGTTTACGCGCGTTATAAATTTTGTGATCCCATGCTAGTCGAGGTTGTAGCCTCCCCACTTAGAGTTTTGCTTAACGGGTGTCGTGGGTGACTCCAGACACCGGTAAGTTAAGCTGGTGTGTGCGGGTTAGGTGTGTTTTCAATTCAAAGACCGTAAACGGAATTAGTCCCGGTGGACTAAAGGAATCCGTTACTCGTGGGTAAAGAGTACACCCTCTACAGAGTTTATATCTATTCGAATAGCCGTGTCCGCTGTTAAGGACTACAGTCTGGGATGGGTCAAGTGTCGGTCTTAGTGTCGGTCTTCGGAGGAAAACTTCTAAACCGGAACATTGATCATGACGTGTGGCAAATGATGATTATGATTGTTATTATTGTGGACTAACCATTTATATTATTTGAATTATTGAGTATTCCTGGGATGGTTCTACCTCCTGGACACTCATTGTGATCATTCTTATATAAGCCCTTTATGTGGTGTCGCTCAGACGCCCGACTGTGGCATGCTCATTATTTATTTTCTTTATAAGCCCTAATGTGGTGTCGCTCAGACGCCCGACTGTGGCATGCTCATTATTTATTTTCTTTATAAGCCCTTTATGTGGTGTCGCTCAGACGCCCGACTGTGGCATGCTTGTTATTTATTTTCTTTATAAGCCCTTTATGTGGTGTCGCTCAGACGCCCGACTGTGGCATGCTTGATATTTATTTTCCTTATAAGCCCTTTATGTGGCGTCGCTCAGACGCCCGACTGTGGTATGCTTGTTATTTATTTTCTTTATAAGCCCTTTATGTGGCGTGGCTCAGACGCCCGACTGAGGCATGCTTTATATTATTATCCTTTCGAGGCGTCGCTTCAAACACCCGATCGGTTTACTTTATTTCTTTTTATTCTCTGATTGCCATTCATGTTTAATTTAGATGACCTGCTTGCGTGCGTCATAAATTTTATTTGGTGACTAACTAAGTGATCATGGATTACTTCAGTGCGTGATTATCATCTGTTATTTTATACCTGTTTTCATGATGTTTGCGAGTACATTCAAAGTACTCACTGGCTTGTCCCTGGCTATTGTCTTGGCCAGATTTCTTGCTTGGAGAGGAGCTCAACGACGACAGTCCGGAACCTAGGCATCGAAGATAGCAGATACGCGAGGATAGGAGTTATCCAGGTCAGCTGTTCCTGTGGGAAATGGAGTCCCATAGACGCTGACGGTCCGCAAACCGCTTCCGCCATCAACCACTAGAAACCTTTTGTTGTACTCATGGACCAGAATGGTCTTGTACTGCATATTTTTTTTGTATTTTGCTTGGAATTTCTGTATCAAGTTTGTGTCTCACCAGCTAACAGTAATCCTGGGGCTGGTGAGCACAAGGGCCATTTACTGGGAATTAAAATCCTGGAAAACCGGTCCTGACATCGGGTGGGAATCATGGGAGCTTACCCATATCTTGGACTGCGGCGCCAACCCATGCCGAGGGGCCACGGCGAGGTGTCATCGTGGTGGTGCTTCGGGGGCTGCCACGGGTCGTCCTGCTCGCCGCCACCCGCGACGACGCGCCAACACATGTTGTCGCATGTCCTTCTGGGCGGGGCGGTGGGATTGAGACAGATTGGGGGGGGGGAGGGACGACCTCCCTTGGCTCCTGTCCTAACCTGGGGTTGCGCTGGCACCGGCGACGGCGGTCTCGGAGGTCGGCGGAGGAGCAGAAAGTTAGGTGGCGGAGGCTGGGAACCCCAGTGATGGCGGTGGCGGCATCCCAAAACCACGCCCTAGGATTTCCTAGATGGAGGAAGCAGTTGGATCGAGGGGGAAGTGGTGACGTATTTTTCTTTCCTTGTGTAGTTTTTAGAGCGATCTGGTGATGGTGACGTGAAAAAAAGACAAAGAAAATGAAGGTGAAGGGGGAGGTGAGATAAAAAAAATCATGGAACGGAAGCTACCAAGTAGAGATTTGGTAGGATGTGTCATGCGACATTAATGTGATTAGACGACATATGATAATGTTAATTAATTTAATTCCGATGACGTGTGGAAAGATTAATTAAGATGACTGAGCGATTTATGGTAAAGTTAATTAATTCAGATTCTTTCACATAAAGACATTACTAAATAACTTATGACCGCATGGAAATTTTGGATCCGTTCAGATTTGTTTTTGTTCGTGTGGTAGGTAAAGCAAAAAAACCAGAGGAATAGGGTGGTGGAAGGTGATGCGAAAAAAACCCAGACAAAATACATGACGGTGGAAGAAGGGACGAAAAAAACCAAACAAAGGTGGGAGGAGAGACGGAAAAAAACTCGTGGAACGCCGGCTACCACGTCCCCAATTAGGAGTAGAGATTTGTTTGTCATCATTTAGATGTTAATTTCCTTAAAATCCGTTATTTGTTTCCTGAAAATATGTTGTTTATTTCCTAATACAAATTGCACTAATGAGAGGGATCGGTTGATTTGGATAAGTTAGGAAAGTTAGATTAAAATCTATTATTTATTTCCTAAAACAAATTGCACTAATGAAAGGAATCGATTGATTTGGATAACTTAAGAAATTCAGATCCGTGATTTGTTATACGTTAGGAAAGTGTTATTTGTCATGATTTAGATGTTAATTTCCTTGTGTTATGGAGGTGGGACGAAAAAAATTGGACGAAAAAACAGTGTTACGGAGGTGGGACGAAAAAAAACTGCGGACTAGGCTACCAACTCCCCTTTTTGGAGTAGAGATAGATTATTTTTGGCACGATAACCAAGGCACAACATTATAGAAAATTTTGCACAAAATTATCCTTTGGTAATTTGTTAGTTAGTGGCACGTAAATCAATTAGAAAAATAAAAGAAGAGATTCACACAAAAGTAGAGAGGGATTCTCTCTTTTTCTAAAAGAAGAGATACATGGAATCGTGAAAGAGATACTTTCCTTTGTTTAGAGGGATATAAACAGAATTGCGAGAAATTAGAAGAAATGCACCTTACAATGTGGAGTTTCATAAAAAAATAAATACACCTTAGATAAAGGTACGGAGGGAGTAATACACTCTCCATCCGAAAATACTTGTCGGATGTATTTTAGTTCTAGATACATCCATTTTTATCCATTTCTACGACAAGTATTTTCGGACGGAGGGAGTAAGATTTGGTTGTCATAGTTTACTTGTTATTTTTCTTAAAATCCGTTATTTGTTTCCTGAAAATCTACTTCTTGTTTCCTAAAACAAATTGCATTAATTAGAGAGATCAGTTGATTTGGATAAGTTAGGAAAGTTAGATTTGTGTTCTTTTGTATGTTAGGAAAGTGTTGATTTGAAAAAAAGAGTGGAGAGAAAAATAAACCAATAGATAATAAAACCAATGAAAGGGGATGGTGGAAGGTGGGACAGAAAAAAACACGTACAAAAAAACCCGCGTACCAGGCTACCAACTCTCCAATTAGGAGTAGACATAACGGTTTAGGCTTGAACAAATGCGTAATAAAACTAGCGTTTAATTTGTCAAGCACAAAACCTAAAACAACGAGGCTCACCTATGTGCACCAACAACTTATGCTAAGTAAGATAAACGACGAAGTGATAGCAAGATGTATAAATTGAAACAATATGGCTATCACAAAGTAAAGTGCATAAGTAAAGGGCTCGGGTAATAGATAACCGAGGCACGTGGAGATGATGATGTATCCCTAAGTTCACACCCTTGCGGATGCTAATCTCCATTGGAGCGGCGTGGAGGAACAATGCTCCCCAAGAAGCCACTAGGGCCACCATAATCTCCTCATGCCCTCGCACAATGCAAGATGTTGTGATTCCACTAAGGGGCCCTTGAGGGTGGTCACCGAACCCGTACAAATGGCAACCCTTGGGGGCAGTCACCGAACACGTACACTTTGGTAACCCTTGGGGGCAGTCACTGGAACCCGTACAAATTGCTCGGGGCAATCTCCACAACCTAATTGGAGACCCCGATGCTTGCAGGGAGCTTTACACCACAATGATTGAGCTCCGAGGCACCACCAGCCGTCTAGGGCGCCAAAGCACCCAAAAGGCACAAGCTCTAGGGTTCTCAAACACTTGGCACTTGGCACTTGGCACTGGGTTAATAGGTTAGTTCCCAAAAATGATATAGAATAGCATATAATTGCATATAAAGCATCCAAGATTGATAATATGATAGCATGGAACAATAAAAAATTATTGATACGTTGGAGACGTATCAAGAGCCAGATGGATCCGATTGACCAAGCTCAGAGACCTTAGTGGTGCACAATGGGATCAGGACACCTTCATGATCCTGTTGGAGTTCGAGCACTACCAAGGCCACACCATGGTTAGCTCACACACCACTGTATACACTAGTTTAGCATCTTGATCATGCAGATCACAACTACCATAGCTTTGCTTCTGTGTTAGGACAACCCCAAGGATGTTGAGTACCTCAACGTCCCCATCCAGAACTACACGCAGATGCAACCACTAGTAGAAAACAGGCCTTTGGACCAGAGCATTAGTCCCGGTCGGGTTTTGGACCGGGACTAATGTGACCACTAGTCCCGGTTCATGAGGCTAGGCTTTAGTCCCAGTTCATGAGGAACCTCTAGTCCCGGTTGGTGTTACCAACCGGGACTAAAGGGGTGGTGGCAGGCTGGCGTCAGGTTAGGGCCCCTGCGAGCCCCTTTAGTCCCGGTTACCACCCCTTTAGTCCCGGGTAGTAACACCAACCGGGACTAGAGATGTACCTTTAGTCCCGGTTGGTATCACCAACCGAGACTAAAGATATCACTATATATAGTGCTTCGTGCAGCCCGAGCCCAAGCTCTACTTTCTCTCCTCTGTTCTTCCCCTTGCTCGAGCTCATCCTCCATTTTTGCCAAGATTTGAGGCACCCCATCTATCCAAGTGTTCACAAAGGTTAGCAACTTTTTCCTTTCATCTCTCATTGCTAGATTAGCTCGTGCAATGCTCTATAAGTATAATGATTTGTGGGTTTTAGTTTGGGAGTAATTATGTGGGAGTTTATTTGATTTATATGCAATTTGAGCTCAAATTAACTTCTTAGTTTGCATATGTGTAGGTGTGGTTTACTTAGTGCCTTCCCGTCCCCGTCCTAACCACCGTCAATCGCCCGCACCGTCCCATCGCCGGCACCACCTTGGTGAGCCTCTTGTTCTTGTCCTTTTTATATAAAAAAAATCTTATTTGTATGATTTAGATAGTTACTTGTATAATTTTCTTACTTGTATGATTGTTTGTTATACATAGTGCCATGGTTTTGATATCCATGCCCGTTGGCCCTCGTCCGGTTTATGATTCAGATGTGGTATATTCTCTTTTAATTATAACTATTTGTTGCGTGTTTATGACAATTATGTCCATCAAGTTGACAAAGATATTATTATCTAGGAGGTATGTGAACCGGAAATTGCAACCGACCCTCTTGTCGAGAAGTTAAATTTAGTTGAAAAAGAAAGAGAGTATTTGAAAGGAAAATTGAAAAGAATTGAAGAAGAGAAGATGAAATTGGAGTTGTATGTTGCCGATGTCGTCGATGATCACAAGATCAAGATGGATGCAATGCGCTTGAATATTAGAAAGATTAGAAAATATGCCGTTTATAAAGAGGCTTGGTATCATTACGCTGTTGGATCAATTATTACCTTAGTTGCGATTTTGATCGCATTTGTTGTTGCATTTAAATGCTTTAGGTAGATAGTTTTATGTTGTTTTTATGAGAATAAGTTTGTATGAACTTGTATTAATTTGGTCTTTTCGGTGTTGTGTAATGAAGATGAGTCGGCAATGGATGTACGATGACCGACGCTCTCCCCAGTTCATTAATGGCGTGCAGGGTTTTCTGCGTGCGGCTGAGGCAAACAAGCGGGATGGTTTTATGTGTTGTCCATGTGGTGTCTGTAAGAATGATAAGAATTACTGTAGCTCAAAAGTCATTCACGTCCACCTGTTTACGTCCGGTTTCATGTCCGGCTATAACTGTTGGACCAAGCACAGAGAAAGAGGGGTTCTAATGGAAGAGAATGAAAAAGAAGAGGATGATGACAACTATCCTAGGTTCCCTGAATACGATGGTACTACAATGGGGAAGAGAATGAAGAAGAAGAAGCTGAAGAAGAGGCATCAAATGAGCCCGCTGATGATCTTGGTCGGGCCATTGCTGATGCAAAGAGAAACTGCGAAAGTCAAAAGGAGAAGTTGAAGTTGCAGCGCATGTTAGAGGATCACCAAAAATTCTTGTACCCAAATTGCGAAGATAACAAGAAAAAGTTGGGTACCACACTGGAATTGTTGCAATGGAAGGCAGAGAATGGTGTATCTGACAAGGGATTTGAAAAGTTGCTGAAAATAAT
Source organism: Elymus sibiricus (assembly GCA_039707655.1). NCBI lineage: Eukaryota > Viridiplantae > Streptophyta > Magnoliopsida > Poales > Poaceae > Elymus > Elymus sibiricus. Next base: position 425,620,305 of record CM077673.1, on the reverse strand, counting down.
GAAGAATAAGCTTCCGAAGGACAACAAATTACCCGACAGTACGTACGAAGCAAAGAAGGCTATCTGCCCTCTAGGATTAGAGGTGCAAAAGATACATGCATGCCCTAATGACTGCATCCTCTACCGCGACGAGGAGTATACGAGAATTTGAATGCATACCCGGTATGCGGTGCATTGCACTATAAGATCAGTCGCGATGACCCTGGTGATGATGTTGAGGGCGAGCGCCCCAGGAGAGGGTTCCTGCCAAGGTGATGTGGTATGCTCCTATAATGCCATGGTTGAAACGTTTGTTCCAAAACAAAGAGCATGCCAAGTTGTTGCGATGGCACAAAGAAGACCGTAAGAAAGACGGGAAGTTGAGAGTACCCGCTGATGGGTCGCAGTGGAGAATAATCGAGAGAAAGTGGCCGGAGTTGCAGGTGACGCAAGGAACTTATGGTTTGGTATAAGTGCAGATGGCATCAATCCTTTTAGGGAGCAGAGAAGCAATCATAGCACCTGGCCCGTGACTCTATGTATCTATAACCTTCCTCCTTGGTTGTGCATGTAGCGGAAGTTCATTATGATGCCAGTGCTCATCCAAGGCCCTAAGCAACTAGGCAACGACATTGATGTGTACCTAAGGTCATTAGTTGATGAACTTTTACAGCTGCGGGACATAAAAGGTCTACGTGTGTGGGATGAGCACAAACAGGAGGAATTTGACCTACGAGCATTGCTGTTTGTAACCATCAATGATTGGCGCGGCCTGCTCTTAGTAACCTTTCAGGACAGACAAACAAGGGATACAATGCATGCACACACTGTTTAGATGAGACCGGAGGTATATATTTGGATAAATGTAAGAAGGTTGTGTACCTGGGACATCAACGATTTCTTCCGATCAAGCATCTCTTAAGAAAGAAAGGCAAGCATTTCAAAGGTGAGGCAGATAACCGGAAGAAGCCTGACCACCATACTGGTGATCATATACTTGACATGGTCAAGGATTTAAAAGTAATCTTTGGAAAGGGTCATGGCGGACAATCTGTTCGGAATGACGCTAACGGACACACACCCATGTGGAAGAAGAAATCTATATTTTGGGAGCTAGAGTATTGGAAAGTCCTAGAGGTCCGCTTTGCAATCGACGTGATGCACGTGACGAAGAATCTTTGCGTGAACCTGCTAGGCTTCCTGGGCGTGTATGGGAAGACAAAAGATACACCGGAGGCATGGGAGGACCAGCAACGTATGTACGAAAAAGATGGCATGCATCCAAAGTAGTATCAAGGTCCTTCCAGCTATGCTCTTACCAAAGAAGAGAAGGAAATCTTTTTTGAATGCCTACTCAGTATGAAGGTCCCGTCTGGCTTCTGAGACGTCTCCAACGTATCTATAATTTTTGCTTGTTCCATGTTGTTATATTATCATTCTTGGATGTTTTACAATCATTTTATAACAGCTTTATATCATTTTTTGGGACTAACCTATTGACATAGTGCCAAAGTGCCAATTGCTGTTTTTTGCTTGTTTTTTACTTCGCAGAAAATCAATATCAAACGGAGTCCAATCGCGACGAAACTTTTTGGAGATTTTTTCTGGACCAGAAGACACCCAGTGGGCCAAAGAAGTGCCGGAGAGGTGGGCCGTGGAGACCAAAACCCACCAGGGCGCGCCAGGGGGGCCCCGGCGCGCCCTGATGGGTTGGGGCCCTCCTCGGCCCCTCTCTGCACCGCCTCTGATGCCTATAAATTCCCAAATATTCCAAAAAACCCTAGGGGAGTCGACGAAACACAATTCCAGCCGCCGCAAGTTCCAGAACCTCGAGATCCAATCTAAACACCATCACGGAGGGGTTCGTCTTCCTCATAGGTGCCTCTCCGATGATGCGTGAGTAGTCCACCATAGACCTACGGGTCCATAGGCTGTAGCTAGATGGCTTCCTCTCTCTCTCTCTCTTATGATTCTCAATACAATGGTCTATTGGAGATCTATTTGATGTAAACTTTTGCGGTGTGTTTGTTGGGATCCGATGAATTTTGAGTTCATGATCAGTTTATATCCATGAATATTATTTGAGTCTTCTTTGATCTCTTATATGCATGATTACTTATAGCCTCGTATTTCTTCTTCGAATCTTTGGTTTAGTTAGGCCAACTAGATCGATTTTTCTTGCCATGGGAAGAGGTGCTTTGTGATGGGTTCGATCTTGCGGTATTCTTTCCTAGTGACAGAAGGGGCAGCAAGACACACATGTATCGTTGCTATTAAGGATAACAAGATGGGGTCTATTCCTACATGAATAGATCTTGTCTACATCATGTCATCTTTCTTATTGCATTACTCCGTTTTTCCATGAACTTAATACACTAGATGCATGCTGGATAGCGGTCGATGTGTGGAGTAATAGTGGTAGATGCAGGCAGGAGTCGGTCTACTTATCTTGGACGTGATGCCTATATAATGATCATTGCCTTGGATATCGTCATGACTATTCGATTTTCTATCAATTGCCCAACAGTAATTTTTTCACCCACTGTGCGCTATAATCATGAGAGAAGCCACTAGTGAACCCTACGGCCCCCGGGTCTACTTTTCCAACAAATTGCTTTCCGATCTATCTTTTTGCAATCTTTATTTTCAGATCTACAAAACAAAAAACCCAAAAACATATTGCTGCATATTTTATTTGCCCTTTTTATTTTGTATTCTTGAGAGATCTATCTCTCCTATCTATCACTACCTAATCTATCTTTTTACCGTAGAGAGATTGACAACCTCTCTTTCGCGTCGGGTTGCAAGTATTTGTTATTTGTGTGCCGGTGCTGCTTATTGGGTGGTGGTGATCCTCCTACTGGTTCGATAACCTTGGTTTCATAACTGAGGGAAATACTTACCGTCGTTGTGCTGCATCATCCCTTCCTCTTTGGGGAAATACCGACGCAGTCTCAAGCCACGTCAAAGGAATTTCTGGTGCCGTTGCCGGGGAGGAACCGTCTCTTCTACGTGCCTATCATGGGCGCCGAGGGGACTCCATCATCATCTACCAGGTTCCTAATCACAAATCTCATCTCCTAGCAATTACATTATTTGCCATTTGCCTCTCATTTTCCTCTCCCCCACTTCACCAATTTGCCGTTTTATTCGCCCTCTTTTTCGTTTGCCCTTTTCTTGCCGGATCTCTTCCTTGCTTGCAATCTTGTTTGCGTAGTCACGATGACTCAAGAGAACACCAAGTTGTGTGATTTTTCCAATACCAATAACAATGATTTTATTAGTACTCCGATTGCTCCTCCCGCCACTAGTGCAGAGTCTTGTGATATTAATGCCGCTTTGTTGAATCTTGTCATGAACGATCAATTTTCCGGTAATCCTAATGAGGATGCCGCGTCCCATCTAAACACATTCATAGAATTGTGTGATATGCAAAAGAAAAAAGATGTGGACAATGATATTGTCAAGTTGAAACTATTTCCTTTTTCCTTGCGGGATAGTGCAAAAATTTGGTTTTCTTCTTTGCCTCGCAATAGTATCGATTCTTGGAATAAGTGCAAGGATGCTTTTATCACTAAGTATTTTCCGCCCGCGAAAATTATTTCCCTTAGGACGCAAATCATGGATTTTAAGCAACTTGAGCATGAACATGTTGCACAATCTTGGGAAAGAATGAAGTTGACGATAAGAAATTGTCCTACTCATGGTTTAAATCTTTGGATGATCATACAAAAAATTTATGCGGGGTTGAATTTTGTCTCTAGAAATCTTTTAGATTCCGCCGCGGGTGGTACTTTCATGGAGATTACTTCGGGTGAAGCCACTAAATTGCTAGATAATATCATGGTTAATTATTCTCAATGGCATACTGAAAGAGCACCTACTAGTAAAAAAGTTAATTCGGTTGAGGAAATTAGTACTTTGAGTGATAAGGTTGATGCTTTGATGAAATTGGTTGCTAGTAAAAATGCTCCTATTGATCTTAATGATGGGCCTTTGTCTACCTTGATTGAGCAAAATAGTGATTCCGTAGATGTGAATTTTGTCTCGCGAAACAATTTCAATAACAATGCTTATAGAGGTAATTTTAATCCTAGGCCTTTTCCTGGAAATTCCTCTAATAATTATGGTAATTCCTAGCGCAATTCTTCTCACAATAATAATAGGAACACTCTGATCTTGAGAGTAATATTAAAGAATTTATCAATGCGCAAAAGGCTTTCAATACTACGATAGAGGAAAAGTTGAATAAGATTGATGATATGTCTAGAAGCATTGATAGAATTTCTCATGATGTTGAAAATCTCAAGTTGAAAGCTTTTGTGCCTAAGATTGATGAATCTATTAAAGCTTTATATGTCTCTATGGATGAAAGTAAGAAAAGAACCGCTATGTTTAGAGCTAAAAGAGAAATCTTAGAAAAATCGTTTTCTAGTGATTGTCTTCATAAAAAAGATGAAGATCTTAAAGTGATTGGTGTTTCTTCTATTGATTCCTTGTTTAGTAATATTAAGATTGATAATGAAGGGACTGAAGTAGAGTCAACTTTAGCTAGGAGGCGTCCCAATAATTTGGAGGGTGAAAATCTTGATGAAAACTTTGATAAAAGTGGGTTTGAAGAGGTCAAAACTTTAACTAGTGATGTGCCCACTATCTTGGATTGCAAAGACTCTAATTATGATAGTTGCTCTTTGATTTAATGTATTTCTTTGCTTCAATCCATGTTGAATTCACCCCATGCTTATGAGCAAAATAAAGCTTTTACTAAACATATCGTTGATGCCATGATGAAATCTTTTGAAGAAAAGTTAGAGTTGGAGATTTCTATTCCTAGAAAATTGCATGATGAGTGGGAAGCTACCATTAAGGTCAAGATTAAAAATTATGAGTGCTTTGCTTTGTGTGATTTTGGTGCTAGTGTTTCCACGATTCCGAAATCTCTATGTGATGTGCTTGGTCTTACCAATATTGAAGAATGTTCTCTTAATTTGCACTTGGCGGATTCTACTATTAAAAAGCCTTTGGGAAGAATTAAGGATGTTCTTATTCTTGCAAATAGGAACTATGTGCCCATTTATTTTATTGTGCTTGATATTGATTGCAATCTGTCTTGTCCCATTATACTTGGTAGACCGTTTTTACGCACTATAGGTTCCGTGATTGATATGAAGGAAGGCAATATTCGTTTTCAATTTTCCTTGAGAAAGGGTATGGAAAACTTCCCTAGAACAAGAATTAAGCCACCATATGAATCAATCATGAGGGCATCCTATGGATCCAAAACCAAAGATGACAATACTTGAATCTATGCGTTATGCCTAGCTAGGGCGTAAAACGATAGCGCTTGTTGGGAGGCAACCCAATGAATAAATAATTTTTTGCTTTTTACTTTCTGTTTTTGAGTGTTGACACAATTATGCCTCTGTTATGATTGTGTTTTTATGGTTTATTTAGTGTTTGTGCCAAGTAAAGCCTTTAGGATGATTCATAGGATGAGTAGAAGCGATGTTGAATCTGAAACAGAAACTTTGCGTCCAGTATATGAATTTTCATTTTTTGCTGGAACGTGATATTGAGCTGAAATTTTAACACAGTGTTTCTATACAAATTACTTACGTTTTCCTAATTGTTCAGAATTTTTAGAATTCCACAAGTATGGTTAGAGTACAGATTACTACAGACTGTTCTGTTTAAGACAGATTCTGTTTTCGTTGCATTGTGTGCTTGTTTTTGATGAATCTATGGGTTATATTGAATGGTATGAGCCATGGTATAGTTAAAATACAGTAGGTATAATGCAATAATAAAATATGAATGGGTTTTCAACAGTACCTAAAGAAGTGATTTGCTTTATTATACTAACGGATTTCACGAAGATTTTGTTGAGTTTTGTGTGATTGAAGTTTTCAAGTTTTGGGTGAGATCACAATGGATGAAGGAATAAGGAGTGAAAAGAGACTAAGCTTGGGGATTATACAGCACCCCCAAGATATATCCAAATATAAACAAGCAACTAATCTTGGGGATGCCCCCGAGTGGCATCCCCTCTTTCTTCTAACGACCATCGGTATTTTACTTGGAGCTATATTTTTATTCGTCACATATCATGAGTTTTGCTTGGAGCGTCTTGTATCTTTTCTTGCTTTGTTTGTTAGTTTTTCACTTGTATCCTTGCTGGACACACCTATTAGAGAAAGCCAAAATCATGCTATGATTTGTTAGAATTGCTCTAGTGCTTCACTTAAACTTTTTGAGCTATAGAATTGCTCTAGTGCTTCACTTATATCCTTTTGAGCACGGTGTGCTTGGAAATTTTTGTAGAAATACTCTCATGCTTCACTTAGATTAATTTGAGAGTTAGTAAATTTTTAAGAAATCCTCTCATGCTTCACTTATACTATTTTGAGAGATGAAATCTTTATGCTCATGTGCTTCACTTAAATTTGTTTGAGCTTGCCAAAAAGCAATGGCAATATATGAAACTAGTCCCAAAGTGATAAATATCCAAGGAGGATATAATAAAAACTTTCATGAAGATCATTGGACAAATTAAACTTGATTCTTTGTAATAGTTTTGAAATATGATGATAGTAATATGTGAGTCATGTTAGTGAGTAATTGTGCTTTAGTAGGAATATTGGTGTTAAGGTGTGTCATTCCCTATGCATGCACGAAAGTCAATAGTTATGGAAGTTACATCCTACTTATGGTGCATTATTCGGTGTTAGTTATGCTCAATGCTCGCTTATGTGAATTTTCGTTTCTTGGTTTGGTTGCTTCCCAATCTATTTGCTAGCCTCCATTTGTACTAAGTAGAAATACTACTTGTGCATCCAAAATCCTTAAACCAAGTTTTGCCTAATGAGTCCACCATACCTACCTATATGCGGTATTTCCATGCCGTTCCAAGCAAATTTGTATGTGCCATCTCTAAATTTCAAAATAAATTTTCTCTTTTGTGTGCCCGTACCGCTGATGAAACGGTGGGGAGTGTCCAATATTTTTCCATGCTAGATGTGTTATTCTCAAGATGAGTGTTTATTCACTTGTCATTGCACGAGAGTGCGGTAATAATAGGGATGCCCATTCCCGAAATGAAAAAGAAAAAAATATTTACTTTGTGTTGTCAAATAATAAATACCTCTGAAATTGTTGGTATGGAAGGCAACCGTGGATACGGCCCGCCATGGAAAGTGAAAGTTTGGTGGAAAAAGGAATAAACTTTATTTTCTGTTTGGGAACCGCCTATGATATATCTAGCATGGAAAGTATTGTGAGCTACTTTGTCGTTTTCGTTGACAGGAAAAGCATGCCACCCAAAATATTTTTTCTCTCTCAATTTAAAACTTTGAGCTCTGGCACCTCTACAAATCCCTACTTCCCTCTGCGAAGGGCCTATCTATTTACTTTATGCAATTTTTATTTTTTACTTTGAGTCTCCATCTTCTCTTATAAAGCACCACCTAGGGGGCACTATGATCATACTTGAGCATTGGGCATAGTTAATATTTGAGTGTGTCTCATGAATGGATCAATGATTGTGCATGATGGGCTAGGGATAACTTTCTTTAGTGTTGATATTTTGAAAGACATGGTTGCTTGTTGACATGCTTGAGTATTGAAGTCATTATGTTAAAACTAGACTATTGCTTTGAATCATTTACAAGTCCAAATGTCCATGCTATACAAAAGAAAAGAATATGATGAACATGTTAGGCAGCATTCCACATCAAAAATTCTGTTTTTATCATTTACCTACTCGAGGACGAGTAGGAATTAAGCTTGGGGATGCTGATACGTCTCCAACGTATCTATAATTTTTGCTTGTTCCATGCTGTTATATTATCATTCTTGGATGTTTTACAATCATTTTATAACAGCTTTATATCATTTTTTGGGGACTAACCTATTGATATAGTGCCAAAGTGCCAGTTGCTGTTTTTGCTTGTTTTTTACTTCACAGAAAATAAATATCAAACGGAGTCCAATCGCAACGAAACTTTTTGGAGATTTTTTCTGGACCAGAAGACACCCAGTGAGCTAGAGAAGTGCCGGAGACGTGGGCCGTGGAGACCACAACCCACCAGGGCGCGCCAGGGGGGGCCCGGCGCGCCCTGATGGGTTGTGCCCTCCTCGGCCCCCTTTGCACCGCCTCTGATGCCTATAAATTCCCAAATATTCCAAAAACCCTAGGGGAGTCGACGAAACACAATTCCAGCCGGCGCAAGTTCCAGAACCTCGAGATCCAATCTAAACACCATCACGGATGGGTTCATCTTCCTCATAGGTGCCTCTCCGATGATGCGTGAGTAGTCCACCATAGACCTACGGGTCCGTAGGCTGTAGCTAGATGGCTTCCTCTCTCTCTCTTATGATTCCCAATACAATGGTCTCTTGGAGATCTATTTGATGTAAACTTTTGCGGTGTGTTTGTTGGGATCCGATGAATTTTGAGTTCATGATCAGTTTCTATCCATGAATATTATTTGAGTCTTCTTTGATATCTTATATGCATGATTCCTTATAGCCTCATATTTCTACTTCGAATCTTTGGTTTAGTTAGGCCAACTAGATCGATTTTTCTTGCCATGGGAAGAGGTGCTTTGTGATGGGTTCGATCTTGCGGTGTTCTTTCCCAGTGACAGAAGGGGCAGCAAGACACGCATGTATCATTGCTATTAAGGATAACAAGATGGGGTCTATTCCTACATGAATAGATCTTGTCTACATCATGTCATCGTTCTTATTGCATTACTCCGTTTTTCCATGAAATTAATACACTAGATCACTAGTAGAAAACAGAGCGTTGGTCCCGGCCAAAATATTGCATTAGTCCCGGTCGTGTAACGAACCGGGTCTAATGGGTGCATTAGTCCCGGTTCATAAGGCCAGGACGCCGGCCGGGCCTCGGCGGGCACCAGTCCCGGTTCATCTGACCCCTTTAGTCCCGGTTCCAGACACGAACCGGGACAAAAGGTCCTCGCTTCTGGCGCAGCCCCTTTAGTCCCGGTTGGTGGCTGGAACCGGGACTAAAGGGCAGTCTTCTATCCCGCTTCTAGCCACAAACTGGGACTAAAGAGATGCATATATATATGCTTGCCCATGCCCACTCACTCCTCTGCTTTTTGGCCGGCCGGCGTGTGGGAGGTGTGTGCTGCTCTGCTCTCACTTCCCATGCACACGAGGTGTTCGATGAAATGCCCGAGCCACGCTTAAGCTTTCTCCTCTCCAAGCTCGACCTCCAAGCTCCATTTTCCCCAAGATTTGTCTAGGTTTGGCGGTCCCATCCCCGTCCTCACCATCGTCGATCGCCCGCGCCGATCTCGTCGCTGGCACCACCGTGGTGAGCCTCTTGTTCTTATCTTCTTTTTAAAAGAAAAAAATTCTCACTTGTATGATTTACATAGATACTTGTATAAATTTCTTACTTTTATTATTGTTTGTTATTATATAGTGCCATGGTTTTGGTATCTGCCCCCGTCGGCCCTCGTCCGGTCTCTGATTCGGATGTGGTATATTATCTTTTATAACTATTTGTTTCATTTAGTGTTTATGATAATTATGCCGACCAACGTGACATAGATGTTTTTATCTAGGAGGTATGTGAACCGGAAATTCCAACCGACCCTCTTGTCGAGAGGTTAAATTTAGTTGAAAAAGAAAATGAGTATTTGAAAGAAAAATTGAAAAGAATTGAGGAGGAGAAGATGAAATTGGAGTTGCATGTTCCCGATGTCGTCGATGACCACAAGATCAAGATGGATGCAATGCGCTTGAAGATTAGAAAGATAAGAAAATATGCCATTGATAATGAGGCTTGGTATCATTATGCTGTTGGATCAATTGTTACCTTAGTTGCGATTATGATCGCATTTTTGTTGCACTTAAATGTTTTACATAGTTGTATGTTAGTTTCAATTTATGTTTTAATTAGATGCTCTAGAGAGCTGTATGTTGTTCTATGAGAACTATGTATGAACTTTATGTATTTATTTTTTCAGTAATAACATTTGATCACTACTGTACTTTGGTTTTAATGTGATGATGAACTTGTATTAATTTGGTCACTTCTCTATTCATGATGTTCTGTAATGGTTTTTGATACACTTAGTTATATAATGCACGCAGATGAACCGGCAATGGATGTACGGTGACCGACGCACCTCCGAGTACATTGAGGGTCTGCATAAATTCTCGAAGTGGCTGAGGCAAACAAGCAGAATGGTTTTATGTATTGTCCATGTACTGTTTGTGAGAATACGAAGGATTACTCTAACTCGAAAACCCTTCACTCCCACCTGCTTGAGAAAGAGGGGTTATGATGGAAGACAACGAAGAAGAAGAGGATGATGACAGCTATCCTATGTTCCCTGAATACGGTGATTCTGCACCGGGGGAAGCTGAAGATCAAGAGGCACCAGATGATGTGCCCGATGATGATATTCGCCGGGTCATTGTTCTTTCAGGGAAAAGAAACGAATACATCAAACCGAGAAAAAAAAGATAAGGAAGCGAATACATCAAATGATGAGCCAAAGCGACACATAGTTCTTTCAGGGAAAAGAAACGTCGTGGGAGTGGAGGACAAGACAGACATGTGTGAAGATTATGAAAAGTTTCATGAAATTCCTCCCTTCAAAGTGAAGGCTGACCCAAGCATCCTGTTAAACGATGAAGATTATCCATGGTTACGGCGCAATAAGCAAGGGACACACGCGAAGAAAAAGTGAAGACTTTCTCTCCACAACTATTCTGATAATGGCTTTGATCGAGAATATCACTACAGTTACATATCAAGAAATTAAATCCCTTTTGTAATAGATGAGTTTTCGTCCGAAACCCTGATACTTGAAAAGAGATTGTCCAGTTTGTATACGAAGTGCATCCAGTTTTTCCCGTAACCCTCTCAACTTTTTAACACATGCTATGTGGGTGAAATTATGATGCCCTGCCAAGTTTCAACCTTTTCAGAGTTCATTTGCAGTGCTTTTCAAATTCAGGGTCATTTTAGCTCAAAATAAATCGTGAAATGCATGGAAATAGCAAATGAAGTCAGAAAAGGGTTGAAAATTGATGATGTGGCTTTGAATGGTGCATATTGAATGCAGAAAAAGACTTGAGTTAAAATATCTTTCAAAAAATGAAATCCCCTTGTAGTAGATGAGTTTTCGTCCGAAACCCTAATACTTCGAACGAGATTGTCCAGTTTGTACACGAAGTACATCCAGTTTTTCCCGTAACCCTCTCAACTTTTTAGCACATGCTATGTGGGTGAAATTATGATACCATGCCAAGTTTCAACCTTTTCAGAGTTCATTTGCAGTGATTTTCAAATTCAGGGTCATTTTAGCTCAAAATAAATCATGAAATGCATGAAAAATAGCAAATGAAGTCAGAAAAGGGTTGAAAATTGATGATGTAGCTTTTGAATGGTGCATATTGAATGCAAAAAAAGTCTGGAGTTAAAATATGTTGAAAAAGCGAAATCCTTTTGTAATAGATGAATTTTCGTCCGAGACCCTGATACTTCGAAAGAGATTGTCCAGTTTTGTACACGAAGTGCATCCAGTTTTTCCCGTAACCCTCTCAACTTTTTAGCACATGCTATGTGGGTGAAATTATGATACCATGCCAAGTTTCAACCTTTTCAGAGTTCATTTGCAGTGATTTTCAAATTCAGGGTCATTTTAGCTCAAAATAAATCATGAAATGCATGAAAAATAGCAAATGAAGTCAGAAAAGGGTTGAAAATTGATGATGTGGCTTTGAATGGTGCATATTGAATGCAGAAAAAGTCTGGAGTTCAAATATGTTAAAAAATGAAATCCCTTTGTAGTAGATGAGTTTTCGTGCGAAACCCTAATACTTCGAAAGAGATTGTCCAGTTTGCACACGAAGTGCATCCAGTTTTTCCCGTAACCCTCTCAAATTTTTAGCACATGCTATGTGGGTGAAATTATGATACCATGCCAAGTTTCAACCTTTTCAGAGTTCATTTGCAGTGATTTCCAAATTCAGGGTCATTTTAGCTCAAAATAAATCATGAAATGCATGAAAATAGCAAATGAAGTCAGAAAAGGGTTGAAATTATGTTAAAAATGAAATCCCTTGGTTAAAAAGAATCAAAATAATATCAACTAAAATTATCAAAGTATTTATTTGTTAAACACTTCAATAGTAAAAAGAATTTTCGTAAAGTATATTTTGTTACAAGCTTTAATAGAAAACTAAAAAGCTTTTATAAAACTCTAATAGCAAAAGGAATCAACTAAAAAGAATCAATACAAAATAAAACTTATGCAACTAAAATTACATAAAATTTATGCAACTAAAATTATATAACTAAAAATAACATGCAAAAAATAACATTAAAAATTTAAAAACATAATATATGGAAAAAATAAAAAAGGCCCGCCTACTAGCCACCACGGCCTGCATACGACTAAAACCCTAGAAATGGGCCAGGATGCAGTTCTGCAGTGCTAGCAGGCCCAACAGGGCGTGAGATAGGCATGTACTGTCCGCATTAGAGAGGAGCTCGAGAGGGCAGCGGCAGCAGCGCTTATAAACCACTCCGAGCCCCTCTCGACTAGCGAGGTGGGACTAAACTTTGGCTGCGGGAAGCACAGCCCTTTAGTCCCGGTTGGTGGCTCCAACCGGGACTAAAGGGGGGCCTTTAGTCTCGGTTGGTGGCTCCAACCGGGACTACAGGCCCCCCTTTAGTCCCGGTTGGAGCCACCAACCGGGACTAAAGGTCTCTGCTTCCCGCCCTTTGGGCTGCTGAAATTGACCTTTACTCCCGGTTGGTGGCTCCGACCGGGACTAAAGGGGGTCATTAGTCCCGGTTGGAGCCACCAACCGGGACTAAAGGGGGGGCTATATAAGCGGGACTTAGCAGTTTTCCAATCCCCCATCTGCAGTTTCTTCTCTTCCCCGGCAGCGCCGACGACCACCTCGACGCCGCCAGGCTGCCGGACCGCGCCATCGCCCTCGCCGACGCCCTACTGTCCCCGAGCCTGCTGACCGTCGCTGGCGTCGGACCTCCTCGCGTGCCCTCCTCTCCGTCGCCGCGTGCCCCCGAGACGGCCCTTTCCTCGTCGCCGGCCTCCAGCTCCATCGCCGCGCCCCTAGTGAGCTCCCCCCCTTTCCCAAGGCCTCCGCCGCCCCTGCCCTGCGCTGCCGCCACCGCCCCTGCCCTGCTGCTTAGCCGCCGCCCCTGCCCTGCATTTTTTTATGTTCATGTATGTATGTATGTTCATGTATGTGTGTATGTTCATGTATGTATGTATATGTTCATGTATGTATGGCACTATATTTTTTTATGTTCATGTATGTATGTATGTATGTTTTTTTTCTTAATTTTTTTATGTTCATGTATGTATGTATACTAGCAGAAATGCCCGTGCGTTGCAACGGGAGAAAAAAATCACAATTTGTAGCTTAATAACATGGTCTAAACCACATGAACGGCGTCGAGGAGGTCCAGCTGGGGAAGCCATGCCGGCATCCAAGGAGACAACACGGTAGCAACCCAAGTGGATAAGGTTACCCTCAAGGCCGCATACGGAGAACGTGTGGGGATTCGCCCGAAGCGAAAATGACCGATTTACGTTGCTAGAGAGTGGCGTAGCGGACAGATTTAGGGCCAGCGGTGTCATGGCCCTCCCAGAGGTCCTTGTTCAGCGAGAAAGAGGGAGAGAGGTGAGAGGAGATCGAGAGGAAGGACGAAACTGGAGGGGGGCGAGGCATAGGAGCGCCCGGAGATACGTCGGAGAAGGTCGTTGGTGGCGGGGCGTGGCGAAGGTGTGGGGTCGCCGGCGAGGCGGCTCACGGGTGCGAGGGTAGATCGGGCAGGAGGGAGCTGCGGGCAGCGGCATGGTCCGGTTCGGGCCCGGGTGGGATTACCATCTTTTTTATGTGTGTGCCAAAGAAAAAAAACTGGCATATAAAATTCATGGGAGAAAGCGTAAATTCGAGGGAAGAAGCGTATTACGACGGTGAACGGGAAGAAGCACTCCGTGCTTTATTATTAGGTAGAGATATGTTCATGTATGTATGTATATATATTAAGCCTCTGCTGACTAGATGCATTAATTGTTTTGTATGTACATATATTAACGCTTCTTTCTTCTTTTAGCCCTCCGGATCGAGCCAAACTTTGGTAAGGAGACGAGGCCCGAAGAAAAGGTTGGACCCGGATGAAAAGTTCACGATCGAAGAAGTCTCTCCAGAAGGCCAACCGATTTCTCCCAAGCGGACCAAGGACAAATTTATACATCAGTGCGGAGTTATTGTTAGGGACAGCGTCCCGATCAGCATCCAAGAATGGAATAAGAAGAAGGACCCTGAAGTTCCTTATGTCCACGATAGACTGAAAGATGAACTTTGGAACTCGCTGTTGAGAAATTTCAGCCTACCGCGAGTGGAGGATACGAATAACCCAGTTATACAGCGAAAGGTCAAGGCGTTTGCTCTTAAGAAAATGGCAGAACTATTCAAGAGCTGGAAGAAACTATTGAACAAAAAGTTTGTCGAGAAAGACGAGACTCCAGAATTCACCGGTCAATACTTGAAGATAAAAGATCACTGGCCCGCATTTGTGGCCTACAAGAAATCGGAGAAGGCCAAGCAAAGGTCACATATAAATAACCAAAATGCTGCAAAGAAGCAATATCACCATGTTATGGGGTCAGGTGGCTACAACAAAGCCCGGCCTACGTGGGACAAAGCTGAGCAAGACCTGCTTGCTAAAAATGTCCAACCAGCGACATTGCACTGGCCAGATCGGGCAAGGACTTGGTTCTTCGGGGTTGGGGGAACTTTGGACCCAGAATCAGGGAAGTGTGTTTGGATGAAAGCTCAACTTGAAATACCCGTCAAAAAGCTTGAGGAAGCAATCAAGAAAGCGATGGAAGGGAGGTTCCATCCCGACAGAGAGAAGGACGAGCTGTCAATGGCCCTCGGGAATCCTGAACACCCTGGACGAACACGAGGCACATCAGGCTTCGTTCCGTGGGTGCATGGGTTTCCCGACGGCACTGGTTATAGAAGCTGACAGAGAAAGAAGAAAGAGGAAGCAAGCGAAATGCAGAAGATCAATGAAAGATTAGCGAAACTAGAGGCACTTGAGAGCCAGCGAGCTATCGACCCACCATCTCAGCGGCACGAACATCCTTCATTGGATACTACCCACGATGCTACCCCACCATCTCAGCGGAGAAGCAGCGTGGCTTCCACGGAGCTCGTTCAACCTGATAGCACGACTCCTCGCTACCCCGTGGATGGTATCACGGATAATGAACATTGTGTGCTAATGGCGAAATGCCATAACCTGACCTTGAAGGCGGCGGTCGGCTATGTCTTACCTCCTCGACCTCATGCAACTTTCCATTTCACTCCGGTTCCAGCTGGCTTTGCTATTGTCGGGGTGGATGAAATAATGGACGGCTTTGAGGGGCTGGAGCTTGAGTACGCTATAGGTGAAGGGGAGACTCTTCTTGAAAATGCCTTAAGGACTACCTGTCTATGGAGAAAGGAAAACATCCTGCTTCCAAACTGGACGCCGCCTCAGCAGACTCAGCCGGAGGAGGCCCCGGTGCCTGAGTCATCTCCGGTGCGTCAGCCGTCTCCGGTGCGTCAACCGTCTCCGGTGCGTCAGTCGTCTCTGCTGCCTGAGTCGTCTCCAGTGCGTAAAACCGTCTCCGGTGCATCAACCGTCTCCGGTGCGTCAGTCGTCTCCGCTGCCTGAGTCGTGTCCGGCGCGTCAGCCGACTCCGCCGCCTTAGTGGACTCCGCCGCGTCAGCGGACTCCGACGGAGGAGGCCCCTCAGCAGAATCCTCCTCCGCCTCAGCTGTCTCCACCGCGTCAGCGGACTCCGCCTCCTCCGCCGCCTCAGCAACGGCGGAAGAGAGCCGCCGCCGCTCCGGCGGCTAGCAGCAATACAACAGGGAAGAAATTCAGAGCTGGCCCAAGCCTCAAGGCTCCTCCCAAGTTACCCTACGAGAGGACTGAGGAGGAACTCAACGAGATCGTGGCTGAAGAAGTGAGACGCCAGCTTGCACCGAAACGTTCGCCTCCAAAGGAGAAAGTAGATCCGGTGAAAGCGCAGCGAACTCTGGATGCCCTTAGGCGACCACCGCCGCCTCCGCTGCAATCAAACTATGACCGCTGTATTCAAAAGACATTTGATCGAGCGAAGCGGTCGGGAAACTTAAGTAGCAGTGGTGCAAGAAGTGGGAAAAGAATTCCCCAGCTCGGCGAACAAGAAAACCAATCATGCCCTCCACTCAAGGTGTTTACCGATATCGCTAATGATCCGGAGATAGCGGCCGGTGGTATTGCTATCACTCTTAGTGATTACTTGCCCGATTCGGTACAGTTTGAAAAGGCCGAGGTAGTACCATCCTTAAGATACGAGCACGGGAAGCCTCTCGTCAGACGTGAGGAGCTCAAGGGTCTACCAACGAGGATGCGACAATTGCATGAATGGTACTTGGAAGCCTGCAAGGATGGGACCGGCAATATCTTCGTGGGAATTAAAGATGAGCACTTCTTCAATGGAGTCCAGGAGTTGTTCGTTGAATTTGATGAATTTTTTCAGTTATACAATCAAAAGGACCTCGACAAAACTATCGTCAGTTCCTATTGTCTGTAAGTATTTTTTCTGTAAAGTCTTTAGCTCAGCTCGTTCATTGCATGTATAATTATCCTCACACTATATTATATGCAGATTGAAGATCATCGAATACAGAAAATGACAAATCTATGACATTGGGTTCATTAACCCAAATACCATAAATGAACATACGTTAAAACACAGCCCCCGTGAAATAGAGCAAAACATGCTAAGGGCGTTACTTGGACAACAAGACAGAAGTGAAATACTATTTCCTTACAACTTCCAGTGAGTGTTACTGTCTTGTACGTGCACATTCTGTTTTGCTTACTCGAGGTTAAGTGTAATTGATGAGTTATGCGTGTGCGCAGTTTCCACTTTATTCTGCTAGTCATTCGGCCTTACGAGGGAGTAGTACTTGTCTTGGACTCGAAACGTAAAGATCCTAAGGAGTGGACGAACATGAGTGAAATGCTTCAGAAGTAAGTTAAATCATTATCGCACCATATCGGCAACTTTAGTTCATTTCCTGACATCAAGTAATCATTTTCTTTGCCGTGCACGGTTTGGAAAAAGTTCACCAACAAGGCTAGGGGTGAATGGAGAAATGAGCTGCGATTTTCACACCCCAAAGTAAGTACTTGTTACTAGCTAGTACCGCACATCGTCTCTCATTGATTCTAGTTTCAATACCATTATCATGCTTGATTATCATTTTGATTGAACTCTATTCTCGTAAAGTGCTTGTGGCAGGCACCCGGCACTAATTTATGTGCATACTACGTTTGCGAGTTCATTCGCCACTCGATCTCTGAGCGGGGCATATCTCCAGAACAATTTGAAATACGTAAACAATATTCACATTTTAATTTTATTACCATCAATTGTGTTGAGTTTCATTCATATATATATATATATATACATATATATATATATATATATATATATATATATATATATATATATATATATATATATATATATTGACCCCCTTCTTTAAATTAGATCTGGCGGAAGCGGGACGAACTCCTACCAACTGATCGCATACGAGCAATTCAAGAGGAATTGGCGGGATTCTTTGTTAAGCATGTCATACCTAAAGACGGAGAATGCCATCGGGATATGAAATGCGATCTTGGTAAAGAATCGTAAGAGACGTTATATTGTATATATGCATGAACGTGTACTATATGTAATAGCGTCGAATAGATTTACGAAAACTTGTTGCATTGTTCGACCAAGCACAGAGAAAGAGAGGTCACTTCTCTCTATATATTGATCATGACGATGTTGTGTAATGGTTCCTTCATTGCTATATGTAGTAGCTAGCGTCGAGTTGAATGAAAAGCATAAAATAAAAATGGTAAACACAAAAAGAAAAGGGGAAACACAATATGAAACCCCTAAACCCTCCAAAACCCCAAAACCCCTCCTTTAAAAAAACGCAGTGCCTGGCAAGGGCTGACGCGTGGCTGCCTTTTAGTCCCGGTCGGTGTTACCAACCGGGACTAAAGGTCCTCCTGCCTGGGCACCCCACGGCGGCCACGTGGAGCTCCCTTAGCCCCGGTTTGTAAGCCAACCAGGACTAAAAGTGATGGGCATTAGTCCCGATCGTTTTGTCCCGGTTGCAGAACCGGGACTAAAGGCCCTCTGGAACCGGGACTGATGCCCTGTTTTCTACTAGTGGATGCATGCTGGATAGCGGTCGATGTGTGGAGTAATAGTGGTAGATGCAGGCAGGAGTCGGTCTACTTATCTTGGACGTGTTGCCTATATAATGATCATTGCCTTGGATATCGTCATGACTATTCGATTTTCTATCAATTGCCCAACAATAATTTGTTCACCCACCGTGCGCTATACTCATGAGAGAAGCCACTAGTGAACCCTACGGCCATCCAACAAATTGCTTTTCGATCTATCTTTTTGCAATCTTTATTTTCAGATCTACAAAACCACAAACCCAAAAACATATTGCTGCATATTTTATTTGCCCTTTTTATTTTGTCTTCTTGAGAGATCTATCTCTCCTATCCGTCACTACCTAATCTATCTTTTTACCGTAGAGAGATTGACAACCTCTCTTTCGCGTCGGGTTGCAAGTATTTGTTATTTGTGTCCAGGTGCTGCTTATTGGGTGGTGGTGATCCTCCTACTGGTTCGATAACCTTGGTTTCATAACTAAGGGAAATACTTACCATCGCTGTACTGCATCATCCCTTCCTCTTTGGGGAAATACCGATGCAGTCTCAAGCCACGTCAGCTTCTCGTCGAATATAAAGGGAATAATAAATATGGCAGAGAAAAAAAATCCAAAACCTAAAGTCTCATGACTGCCACGTGATTATGACGCAATTACTTCCGGTTGCATTAAGGGGGCTTCAACCGGAAAATGTTCGATTAGCCATTGTGAAGCTATGTGCATTCCTCAATGCAATTTCTCAGAAAGTAATCGATCCAGAAATCCTACCAAGGTTACAGAATGATTTGGTGCAATGTCTTGCCATTTTCGAGTTGGTGTTCCCACCATCCTTCTTCAATATCATGACGCACGTCCTAGTTCACCTAGTCAAAGAGATTGCCATTCTGGGTCCTGTATTTCTACACAATATGTTCCCCTTTGAGAGGTTCATGGGAGTCTTAAATAAATATGTTCATAACCGTGCTAGGCCAGAAGGAAGCATCTCCAAGGGCCATGAAACAGAGGAGGTTATTGAGTTTTGTGTTGACTTTATTCCTGACCTTAAGCCGATTGGTGTTCCTGAATCGTGGCATGAGGGGAGACTGAGTGGAAAAGGCACGCTAGGAAATGATTCGGTAATATGTAGGGACGGGCATTCTTGGGCCCAAGCACACTACATAGTTCTCCAAAATTCCACCTTGGTGGCCACGTATATCAATGAACACAAGAATATTCTACGCTCCAAACACCCGGAGCAGTCTGACGACTGGATTACACGTGAACACATGGGGACTTTTGGCGGTTGGTTGCAAACACATCTCATAAATGACGACAGTGTTGGAGATGAGCTGTACTTGTTGTCCAAGTCACCATCTTTGACTATATTGACTTTCAAAGGGTACGAGATTAATGGGAATACATTTTACACGATCGTCCAAGATAAAAAGAGCACCAACCAAAACAGTGGTGTCCGCTTTGATGCAACAAACAACAATAGGGAAAATGACACATATTATGGTTACATAGAGGAGATATGGGAACTTGACTATGGACGTGATTTTAAGATCCCTTTGTTTCGGTGCAAATGGGTCAATGTGACAGGGGTTAAGGTAGACCCGAAGTACGGAATGACAACAGTGGATCTCAACAATCTTGGGTACACAGAGGAACCATTCGTCCTAGCCAATGATGTGGCACAGGTTTTCTATGTGAAGGACATGTATACCAAACCGAGAAAAAGGAAAGATGTGGAAGTGAATACATCATACGGTGAGCCAAAGCGCCACATAGTTCTTTCAGGGAAAATAAACATCGTGGGAGTGGAGGACAAGACAGACATGTCAGAAGATTATGAAAAGTTTCATGAAATTCCTCCCTTCACAGTGAAGACTGAGCCAAGCATCCTGTTAAATGATGAAGATTGTCCATGGTTATGGCGCAAAGGGACACATGCGAAGAAAAAGTTTTATACCCCAAGATCCCACTATGGGATGTGATCGGCTTCACCGTCATCACTTTCTTCTCTAGTGAGTAGCCGAGATAGGCCAGTTTGTACACGAAGTGCATCCAATTTTTGTCGTAACCCTCTCAACTTTTTAGCACGTGTTATGTGGGTGAAATTATGATACCATGCCAAGTTTCAACCTTTTCAGAGTTCATTTGTACTGCTTTTCAATTTCAGGGTCATTCAGGTGAAAAATATCATTAAATGCATGAAAAATAACAAATGAAGTTAGAAATGGTTGAAATTTGAGGATGTGTCTTTGAATAGTGCATATTGAATGCACAAAAAGTATGGAGATGAAATAAGTTTAAAAAAATGAAATGCCTTTGTAACAGATGAGTTTTCGTCCGAAACTCCCATACTTCGAACGAGATGGTCCAGTTTGTACACGAAGTGCATCCAGTTTTTGTCGTAACCCTCTCAACTTTTTATCACATGCTTTGTGGGTGAAATGATGATACCATGCCAAGTTTCAACCTTTTCAGAGTTCATTTGTTTTTCTTTTCAATTTCAGGGTCATTCGGCGCAAAAAAATCATTAAATGCATGAAAAATAGCAAATGAAGTTAGAAAGGGTTGAAATGTGAGGATGTGTCTTTGAACGGTGCATATTGAATGCACAAAAAGTATGGAGTTGGAATAAGTTTAATAAAATGAAATGCCTTTGTAACAGATGAGTTTTCATCCGAAACCCTCATGCTTCGGACGAGATGGTCCAGTTTATACACGAAGTGCATCCAGTTTTTGCCGTAACCCTCTCAACTTTTTATCACATGCTGTGTGGGCGAAATGATTATACCATGCCAAGTTTCAATCTTTTCAGAGTTCGTTTGTACTGCTTTTCAATTTCAGGGTCATTCGGCGCAAAAAAAATCATTAAATGCATGAAAATAATAGCAAATGAAGTTAGAAAGGGTTGAAATGTGAGTATGTGGCTTTGAATGGTGCATATTGAATGCACATAAAGTATGGAGTTGAAATAAGTTTAAAAAAATGAAATGCCTTTGTAACAGATGAGTTTTCGTCCGAAACCCTCATAATTCGAACGAAATGGTCCAGTTTGTACACGAAGTGCATCCAGTTTTTGTCGTAACCCTCTCAAATTTTTAGCACATGCTATGTGGGTGAAATGATGATACCAATGCAAGTTTCAACCTTTTCAGAGTTCATTTTTCACTATTGGAATCATAGTATTTGCCATCAGCCATACCTTTGTCGTCTGCCAGCTGTAGGCAAAGTAGGACTTTGCCGTCTGCCAGCTGAAAGCAGACGGCAAAGAAAGGACTGATGGCAAAATTCAGTTAAGCCGTCTGTCCTCTCTTTGCCGTCTGCCAGCCGACGGCAAAGAGGACGATGGCAGACGGCAAAGAGGATAGTGGGCCCCACGGGGCCACGACGTTGGCTAGGTCACCCCTTTGCCGTCCGCTAACGAACGGCAAAGAGGGTCCCTCTCTTTGCCGTCTGTTAGCAAACGGCAAAGGGGTGATTCCCTTAACGGTAGCCCCCGCCCCACCGTTCCCCACTCCCCCCCGGCCGCGCGCTCATCTCTCTCTCCCTCTCCCTCTCGCCGTCGTCACCGGCGCCCCGCGCCCCCGCCACGCCGCTCCCCCGCCCTGCTCGTGCCCCCGCCTCGCAGCTCCGCCGTCGCCACCGCCGCCCCGCGCCCTCTGCCCCGCCGCGGCGCCGCCGCCCCGCGCCCCTGCCATGCCGCTCCCCTGCCCCGCGGCCGCACCCTCCCCGCCCTGCTCGCGCCCCCGCCTCGCAGCTCCGCCGTCGCCGCCGCCGCCCCGCGCCCTCTGCCCCGCCGTGGCGCCCTCTGCCCCGACGACCCGCCGTGGCGCCGCCCCGACGCCGGTGGCCCCGTAGCCGGCCGCCTGACGCCCCCCTGCCCCCCCTGGTGAGCTCCTGCCCCTGGGCTCTATTGGAAATATGCCCTAGAGGCAATAATAAATTGGTTATTATTATATTTCCTTGTTCATGATAATCGTTTATTATCCATGCTATAATTGTATTGATTGGAAACTCAAATACATGTGTGGGTACATAGACAACACTGTGTCCCTAGTAAGCCTCTAGTTGACTAGCTTGTTGATCAAAAGATGGTGAAGGTTTCCTAGCCATGGACATGAGATGTCATTTGATAACGGGATCACATCATTAGGAGAATGATGTGATGGACAAGACCCAAACTACGAACGTAGCATATGATCATGTCAGTTTATTGCTATTGTTTTCTGCATGTCAAGTATCTGTTCCTATGACCATGAGATCATGCAACTCCCTGACATCGGAGGAGTACCTTGTGTGTATCAAACGTCGCAACGTAACTGGGTGACTATAAAGGTGCTCTACAGGTATCTCCGAGGGTGTCTGTTGGGTTGGCATGGATCAAGACTGGGATTTGTTACTCCGTGTAACGGAGAGGTATCTCAGGGCCCACTCGGTAATACAACATCACAATGAGCCTTGCAAGCAATGTGACTAAAGTGTTAGCCACGAGATCTTGTATTATGGAACGAGTAAAGAGACTTGCCGGTAACGAGATTGAACTAGGTATAGAGATACCGATGATCGAATCTTGGGAAAGTAACATACCGAAGAACAAAGGGAACAGCATACGGGATTAACTGAATCCTTGACATAAAGGTTCGACCGATATAGATCTTCGTAGAATATGTAGGAGCCAATATGGGCATCCAGGTCCCGCTATTGGTTATTGACCGTAGAGGTGTCTCGGTCATGTCTACATAGTTCTCGAACCCGCAGGGTCTACACACTTAACGTTTGGTGACGATTAGTATAGTTGAGTTATTTTGTTGGTGACCGAAGGTTGTTCGGAGTCCCGGATAAGATCCCGGACATGACGAGGATCTCCGGAAGAGTCCGAAGGTAAAGATTAATATATGTGATAATAGTGTTTTGATCTCCGGAAGGGTTCCGGAATTCACCGGAAGAGGTTCCGGATGTTTACCGAAGTGTTTGGGTGCAGCAACACTTTATATGGGCCAAAGGGGTAAAGCCCACGAGGTATTGGAAAGTGCAAAAGGAAGTTTTGCTACTGCCTTAAGCGGTACTACCGCTGGTAAGGCAGTACTACCGCGTAAGCGGTACTACCGCTTGTATGAAGCGGTACTACCGCATAAGCGGTACTACCGTGTGTGAAGCGGTACTACCACTCAAGCGGTACTACCGCTCGTGAGCGGTACTACCGCTTGTGTGCGGTACTGCAGGGATCCGAGTTGGACTCTTTTCCTGCGGGCCAAACCGACCTTGTGCGGGCAAAACCGACCTGGAGGAGGCTTTTACTCCAAGTTTAGACCCCAAGGTTCAACATATAAATAGAGGGGCAGGGCTAGCACACGGGATACATTAAGATTTCCCAAGCCGTGTGTCGGCAACCCTAACCCTCTAGTTCTCCCATCATAATCTCCGTAGTGCTTGGCGAAGCCCTGCAGAGATTGTTCCTCACCACCATCACCACGCCGTCGTGCTGCCGGAACTCATCTACTACTTCACCATCGCTCGCTGGATCGAGGAGGTGAAGGCGTCATCAAGCCGTACGTGTGTTGAACGCGGAGGTGCCGTCCGTTCGGCACTAGTTCGTGATCGGATCGAGGGACGACTTGCGATTTGGATCGCGGAGACGTTCGACTACATCAACCGCGTTTCTTAACGCTTCCGCTTAGCGATCTACAAGGGTATGTAGATTCACTCTCCCTCTCGTAGATGCTCATCACCATGGATAGATCTTGTGTGTGAGTAGAAAATTTTTGTTTCCCATGCAACGTTCCCCAACAGTGGCATCTGAGCTAGGTCTATGTGTAGATGAGATCTCGAGTAGAACACAAACGAGTTGTGGGCGTGGGTGTATACATATTGCTTGCCGTTACTAGTTGATACTTGATTCGGCGGTATTGTGAGATGAAGCGGCCCGGACCGACATTACGCGTACGCTTACGCGAGACAGGTTCCTTCAACTGACATGTAACTTCGTTGCATAAAGATGGCTAGCGGGTGTCTGTCTCTCTCACTTTAGTTGAATCGATTTCAATGAAGAGGGTTCTTTTAGAAGATCAAAAAGCAATCACTACACCACGTTGTGGTTTTGCGTAGGTAAGAACGGTTCTTGCAAACCCGTAGCAGCCACGTAAAATTTGCAACAACAATTAGAGGACGTATAACTTGTTTTTGCAGGGTATGTTGTGATGTGATATGGCCAATTACATGATGAGATATATGTGATGTATGAGATGATCATGTGTTGTATAGAATATCACGACTTGCATGTCGATGAGTACGGCAACTGGCAGGAGCCATAGAGTTGTCTTTAATTATTTTGCCGTTTTTGCTTTACTTTATCGCTATGAGTTAGCAATAGTCGTGGAAGCAACAGTCGGCGCGACGACCTCATGGCGACACGTTGATGGAGATCAAGATGATGGAGATCATGGTGTCATGCCGGTGACGATGGAGATCATGCCGGTGCTTTGGACATGGAGATCAAAAGCACAAGTTCATGGCCATATCATGTCACTTATGATTTGCATGTGATGTTAATCCTTTTATGCATCTTATTTTGCTTAGGACGACGGTAGCATTATAAGGTGATCCCTCACTTAAATTTCAAGATAAAATTGTGTTCTCCCCGAGTGTGCACCGTTGCGAAAGTTCGTCGTTTCGAGACACGCCGTGATGATCGAGTGTGATAGACTCTACGTTCACATACAACGGGTGTAAGCCAGTGTTGCACATGCGGAACACTCGGGTTAAACTTGACGAGCCTAGCATGTACATACATGGCCTCGGAACACAAGAGACCGAAAGGTCAAACATGAGTCATATAGTAGATATGATCAACATGAAGATGTTCACCATTGAAACCACCTCAACTCACGTGATGATCGGACTTGAGTTGGTGGATTTGGATCGTGTTACACTCGAATGACCGGAGGGATGTCAATTTGAGTGGGAGTTTTTTAAGTAATATGATTAACTAAACTCATTATCTAGAACAATAGTCTAAGTTGTCTTTGCTATATTTATGTTGTAGATCATGGCTCGCGCAGTAGCACCCCTGAATTTTAATGCGTTCCTAGAGAAAGCTAAGTTGAAAGATGATGGAAGTAACTTTGTGGACTGGGCCCGTAATCTAAGGATTATCCTTACGGCTTCCCAAAAGGCTTATGTCCTTGATGCACCGCTTGGTGATCCACCCGCTCCAGTTGAGTCTCTAGACGTTGTGAACGCCTGGCAGGCTCGTTCTGAAGATTACTCAATAGTTCAATGTGCAATGTTGTATGGCTTAGAACCGGGACTTCAAAGACGTTTTGAACGTCATGGAGCATATGAGATGTTCCAGGAGTTGAAGTTTATCTTTCAGAAGAATGCCCGGATCGAGAGATATGAGATCTCCGATAAGTTCTATGCTTGCAAGATGGAGGAGAACGGGTCTATCAGTGATCACGTACTCAGAATGTCTGGGTACTCCACCCGTCTGGCTGAATTGGGGATGCCCCTTCCGCCAGAGGCTATCACTGACAGAGTTCTTCAATCATTGCCACCTAGCTACAAGAGCTTCGTGTTGAACTATAACATGCACGGGATGAACAAGTCAGTCGCCGAGCTGTTTGCGATGCTGAAAGCCGCTGAGTCTGAAATTCAGAAGGAGCATCAAGTGTTGATGGTCAATAAAACCACTAGTTTCAAGAAAAATGGCAAGGGTAAGAAGGGTAACTCCAAGAAGAGTGGCAAAGCAGTTGCTCCTCTCGTGAAGAAACCCAAGGCTGGACCCTGTGTGCTTTCATTGCAAGGGAACTGGACACTGGAAGCGGAACTGCCCCAAGTATTTGGCTGACAAGAAGGCGGCCAACAACAAACAAGGTATATATGATATACATGTTATTGATGTGTACCTTACCAACTCTCGTTGTAGTGCCTGGGTATTTGATACCGGTGCGGTTGCTCATATTTGCAACTCAAAACAGGAACTGCGGAATAGACGGTGGCTGGCAAAGGACGAAGTGATGATGCGCGTGGGAAATGATTCCAAGGTTGATGTGATCGCCGTCGGCACGCTCGCTCTTCGATTACCATCGGGATTAGTGATGAACCTGAATAATTGTTATTTAGTGCCTGCGTTAAGCATGAACATTATATCTGGATCTTGTTATTGCGAGACGGTTACTCATTTAAATCAGAGAATAATGGTTGTTCTATTTATATGAGTAATATCTTTTATGGTCATGCACCCGATGTGAGGGGTTTATTCTTATTGAATCTCGATAGTAATGAAACACATGTTCATAACATTGATGCCAAAAGATGTAGAATTGATAATGATAATACCACTTTCTTGTGGCACTGCCGTTTAGGTCATATTGGCGTAAAACGCATGAGGAAGCTCTATGCTGATGGACTTTTGGAGTCACTTGATTTTGAATCACTTGACACATGTGAGCCATGCCTCATGGGCAAGATGACTAAAACGCCGTTCTCTGGAACAATGGAACGGGCAAGTGACTTATTGGAAATCATACATACTGATGTGTGCGGTCCGATGAGCATTGAGGCGCGCGGTGGTTATCGTTACTTTCTCACCTTCACTGATGACTTAAGTAGATATGGGTATATTTACTTAATGAAACACAAGTCTGAAACATTTGAAAAGTTCAAACAATTTCAGAGTGAAGTTGAGAACCATCGTAACAAGAAGATTAAATTCCTACGATCTGATCGAGGAGGAGAATATCTGAGTTATGAGTTTGGCAGTCACTTAAGACAGTGTGGAATTGTTTCACAACTGACACCGCCTGGAACACCACAGCGTAATGGTGTGTCCGAACGTCGTAATCGAACCTTATTGGATATGGTGCGATCTATGATGTCTCTTGCCGATTTGCCACTATCGTTTTGGGGTTATGCATTAGAGACAGGTGCATTCACTTTAAATAGGGCACCATCGAAATCCGTTGAGACGACGCCATATGAACTTTGGTTTAGCAAGAAGCCAAAGCTGTCGTTTCTTAAAGTTTGGGGATGTGATGCTTATGTCAAAAAGCTTCAGCCTGAAAAGCTGGAACCCAAAGCGGAGAAATGCGTCTTCATAGGATACCCAAAGGAGACAGTTGGGTATACCTTCTACCTCAGATCCGAAGGCAAAGTGTTTGTCGCTAAAAACGGAACATTTCTTGAGAAAGAGTTTCTCTCAAAAGAATTGAGTGGGAGGAAGATAGAACTTGATGAGGTTGTTGAACCTTTACTTCAACCTGAAAGTAGCGCAGCGCAGAAAAATGTTTCTGTAGAGCCTACAACAGCTGAAGAGGAAGTTAATGATGATGATCATGAAGCTTTGGATCAAGTTGCTATCGAACCTCGTAGGTCGACAAGGACGCGTACTGCTCCTGAGTGGTACGGCAACCCTGTCTTAGAGGTCATGTTGTTAGACAACGCTGAACCTACGAGCTATGGAGAAGCGATGATGGGCCCGGATTCCGAGAAGTGGTTAGAGGCCATGAAATCCGAGATGGGATCCATGTATGAAAACAAAGTATGGACTTTGGAAGTATTACCTGAAGGGCGTAAGGCCATTCAGAACAAATGGATCTTTAAGAGGAAGACGGACGCGGACGGTAATGTCACCGTCAATAAAGCTCGACTTGTGGCAAAGGGTTTTTCACAAGTTCAAGGAGTTGACTACGATGAGACCTTCTCACCCGTAGCGATGCTTAAGTCCGTCAGAATCATGTCAGCAATAGCTGCCTTTTTCGATAATGAAATTTGGCAGATGGATGTCAAAACATCGTTCCTTAACGGTTTCCTTAAGGAAGAGTTGTATATGATGCAACCAGAAGGTTTTGTCGATCCAGAGAATGCTGACAAAGTTTGCAAACTCCAGCGATCCATTTATGGACTGGTGCAAGCATCTCGGAGTTGGAATCTTCGCTTTGATGAGGTGATCAAAGCGTTCGAGTTTATACAAGTTTACGGAGAAGCTTGTATTTACAAGAAAGTGAGTGGGAGCTCTATAGCGTTTCTAATATTATATGTGGATGACATATTACTGATTGGAAACAATATAGAAATGTTGGAAAGCGTGAAGGAATATTTGAACAAGAGTTTTTCAATGAAGGACCTAGGAGAAGCTGCTTTCATATTAGGCATCAAGATCTATAGAGATAGATCGAGACGCTTAATAGGACTTTCACAAAGCACATACCTTGACAAAGTTTTGAAGAAGTTCAAAATGGATCAGTCCAAGAAGGGGTTCTTGCCTATTTTGCAAGGTGTGAAGTTGAGTAAGACTCAATGCCCAGTGACTGCAGAAGATAGAGAAAAGATGAATGTCATCCCCTATGCTTCAGTCATAGGCTCTATCATGTATGCAATGCTGTGCACAGGACCCGATGTCAGCCTTGCCATAAGTATGGTCGGAAGGTTTCAAAGTGATCCAGGAATGGAACACTGGACGGCGGTCAAGAATATCCTGAAGTACCTGAAAAGGACTAAGGACATGTTTCTTGTTTATGGAGGTGATCAAGAACTCGTCGTAAAAGGTTACGTCGATGCAAGCTTTGACACTGATCCGGATGACTCTAAGTCGCAAACCAGATACGTATTTATTCTTAATGGGGGTGCGGTTAGCTGGTGCAGTTCCAAGCAAAGCGTGGTAGCTGATTCTACATGCGAAGCGGAGTACATCGTTGCCTCGGAGGCGGCGAAGGAAGGTGTTTGGATGAAGGAGTTCATGACAGATCTTGGAGTAGTGCCTAGTGCGCTTAACCCAATGACTCTGTTTTGTGATAATACTGGTGCCATTGCTCTAGCCAAGGAACCAAGATTTCACAAGAGGACCAAACACATAAAGCGACGTTTCAATTCCATCCGCGATTACATCAAGGAGGAGGACATAAATATTTGCAAAGAACACACGGATCTGAATGTTGCAGATCCGATGACTCAACCTCTTCCAAGGGCTAAACATGAACAACACCAGAACTGCATGGGTGTTCGATTCATTACAATGTAAATCACATAGTGATGTGAACTAGATTATTGACTCTAGTGCAAGTGGGAGACTGTTGGAAATATGCCCTAGAGGTAATAATAAATTGGTTATTATTATATTTCCTTGTTCATGATAATCGTTTATTATCCATGCTATAATTGTATTGATTGGAAACTCAAATACATGTGTGGGTACATAGACAACACTGTGTCCCTAGTAAGCCTCTAGTTGACTAGCTTGTTGATCAAAAGATGGTGAAGGTTTCCTAGCCATGGACATGAGATGTCATTTGATAACGGGATCACATCATTAGGAGAATGATGTGATGGACAAGACCCAAACTACGAACGTAGCATATGATCGTGTCAGTTTATTGCTATTGTTTTCTGCATGTCAAGTATCTGTTCCTATGACCATGAGATCATGCAACTCCCTGACATCGGAGGAGTACCTTGTGTGTATCAAACGTCGCAACGTAACTGGGCGACTATAAAGGTGCTCTACAGGTATCTCCGAGGATGTCTGTTGGGTTGGCATGGATCAAGACTGGGATTTGTTACTCCGTATGACGGAGAGGTATCTCAGGGCCCACTCGGTAATACAACATCAGAATGAGCCTTGCAAGCAATGTGACTAAAGTGTTAGCCACGAGATCTTGTATTACGGAACGAGTAAAGAGACTTGCCGGTAACGAGATTGAACTAGGTATAGAGATACCGACGATCGAATCTCGGGCAAGTAACATACCGAAGAACAAAGGGAACAGCATACGGGATTAACTGAATCCTTGACATAGAGGTTCGACCGATAAAAGATCTTCGTAGAATATGTAGGAGCCAATATGGGCATCCAGGTCCCGCTATTGGTTATTGGCCGTAGAGGTGTCTCGGTCATGTCTACATAGTTCTCGAACCCGCAGGGTCTACACACTTAACGTTTGGTGACGATTAGTATAGTTGAGTTATTTTGTTGGTGACCGAAGGTTGTTCGGAGTCCCGGATAAGATCCCGGACATGACGAGGATCTCCGGAAGAGTCCGAAGGTAAAGATTAATATATGTGATAATAGTGTTTTGATCTCCGGAAGGGTTCCGGAATTCACCGGAAGAGGTTCCGGATGTTTACCGAAGTGTTCGGGTGCAGCAACACTTTATATGGGCCAAAGGGGTAAAGCCCACGAGGTATTGGAAAGTGCAAAAGGAAGTTTTGCTACTGCCTTAAGCGGTACTACCGCTGGTAAGGCAGTACTACCGCGTAAGCGGTACTACCGCTTGTATGAAGCGGTACTACCGCATAAGCGGTACTACCGTGTGTGAAGCGGTACTACCGCTCGTGAGCGGTACTACCGCTTGTGCGCGGTACTGCAGGGATCCGAGTTGGACTCTTTTCCTGCGGGCCAAACCGACCTTGTGCGGGCAAAAGCGACCTGGAGGAGGCTTTTACTCCAAGTTTAGACCCCAAGGTTCAACATATAAATAGAGGGGCAGGGCTAGCACACGGGATACATTAAGATTTCCCAAGCCGTGTGTCGGCAACCCTAACCCTCTAGTTCTCCCATCATAATCTCCGTAGTGCTTGGCGAAGCCCTGCAGAGATTGTTCCTCACCACCATCACCACGCCGTCGTGCTGCCGGAACTCATCTACTACTTCACCATCGCTCGCTGGATCGAGGAGGTGAAGGCGTCATCAAGCCGTACGTGTGTTGAACGCGGAGGTCCCGTCCGTTCGGCACTAGTTCGTGATCGGATCGAGGGACGACTTGCGATTTGGATCGCGGAGACGTTCGACTACATCAACCGCGTTTCTTAACGCTTCCGCTTAGCGATCTACAAGGGTATGTAGATTCACTCTCCCTCTCGTAGATGCTCATCACCATGGATAGATCTTGTGTGTGAGTAGAAAATTTTTGTTTCCCATGCAACGTTCCCCAACAGTGGCATCTGAGCTAGGTCTATGCGTAGATGAGATCTCGAGTAGAACACAAACGAGTTGAAGGCGTGGGTGTATACATATTGCTTGCCGTTACTAGTTGATACTTGATTCGGCGGTATTGTGAGATGAAGCGGCCCGGACCGACATTACGCGTACGCTTACGCGAGACAGGTTCCTTCAACTGACATGTAACTTCGTTGCATAAAGATGGCTAGCGGGTGTCTGTCTCTCTCACTTTAGTTGAATCGATTTCAATGAAGAGGGTTCTTTTAGAAGATCAAAAAGCAATCACTACACCACGTTGTGGTTTTGCGTAGGTAAGAACGGTTCTTGCAAACCCGTAGCAGCCACGTAAAATTTGCAACAACAATTAGAGGACGTATAACTTGTTTTTGCAGGGTATGTTGTGATGTGATATGGCCAATTACATGATGAGATATATGTGATGTATGAGATGATCATGTGTTGTATAGAATATCACGACTTGCATGTCGATGAGTACGGCAACTGGCAGGAGCCATAGAGTTGTCTTTAATTATTTTGCCGTTTTTGCTTTACTTTATCGCTATGAGTTAGCAATAGTCGTGGAAGCAACAGTCGGCGCGACGACCTCATGGCGACACGTTGATGGAGATCAAGATGATGGAGATCATGGTGTCATGCCGGTGACGATGGAGATCATGCCGGTGCTTTGGACATGGAGATCAAAAGCACAAGTTCATGGCCATATCATGTCACTTATGATTTGCATGTGATGTTAATCCTTTTATGCATCTTATTTTGCTTAGGACGACGGTAGCATTATAAGGTGATCCCTCACTTAAATTTCAAGATAAAATTGTGTTCTCCCCGAGTGTGCACCGTTGCGAAAGTTCGTCGTTTCGAGACACGCCGTGATGATCGGGTGTGATAGACTCTACGTTCACATACAACGGGTGTAAGCCAGTGTTGCACATGCGGAACACTCGGGTTAAACTTGACGAGCCTAGCATGTACAGACATGGCCTCGGAACACAAGAGACCGAAAGGTCAAACATGAGTCATATAGTAGATATGATCAACATGAAGATGTTCACCATTGAAACCACCTCAACTCACGTGATGATCGGACTTGAGTTGGTGGATTTGGATCGTGTTACACTCGAATGACCGGAGGGATGTCAATTTGAGTGGGAGTTTTTTAAGTAATATGATTAACTAAACTCATTATCTAGAACAATAGTCTAAGTTGTCTTTGCTATATTTATGTTGTAGATCATGGCTCGCGCAGTAGCACCCCTGAATTTTAATGCGTTCCTAGAGAAAGCTAAGTTGAAAGATGATGGAAGTAACTTTGTGGACTGGGCCCGTAATCTAAGGATTATCCTTACGGCTTCCCAGAAGGCTTATGTCCTTGATGCACCGCTTGGTGATCCACCCGCTCCAGTTGAGTCTCTAGACGTTGTGAACGCCTGGCAGGCTCGTTCTGAAGATTACTCAATAGTTCAATGTGCAATGTTGTATGGCTTAGAACCGGGACTTCAAAGACGTTTTGAACGTCATGGAGCATATGAGATGTTCCAGGAGTTGAAGTTTATCTTTCAGAAGAATGCCCGGATCGAGAGATATGAGATCTCCGATAAGTTCTATGCTTGCAAGATGGAGGAGAACGGGTCTATCAGTGATCACGTACTCAGAATGTCTGGGTACTCCACCCGTCTGGCTGAATTGGGGATGCCCCTTCCGCCAGAGGCTATCACTGACAGAGTTCTTCAATCATTGCCACCTAGCTACAAGAGCTTCGTGTTGAACTATAACATGCACGGGATGAACAAGTCAGTCGCCGAGCTGTTTGCGATGCTGAAAGCCGCTGAGTCTGAAATTCAGAAGGAGCATCAAGTGTTGATGGTCAATAAAATAGTTTCAAGAAAAATGGCAAGGGTAAGAAGGGTAACTCCAAGAAGAGTGGCAAAGCAGTTGCTCCTCTCGTGAAGAAACCCAAGGCTGGACCCTGTGTGCTTTCATTGCAAGGGAACTGGACACTGGAAGCGGAACTACCCCAAGTATTTGGCTGACAAGAAGGCGGCCAACAACAAACAAGGTATATATGATATACATGTTATTGATGTGTACCTTACCAACTCTCGTTGTAGTGCCTGGGTATTTGATACCGGTGCGGTTGCTCATATTTGCAACTCAAAACAGGAACTGCGGAATAGACGGTGGCTGGCAAAGGACGAAGTGATGATGCGCGTGGGAAATGATTCCAAGGTTGATGTGATCGCCGTCGGCACGCTCGCTCTTCGATTACCATCGGGATTAGTGATGAACCTGAATAATTGTTATTTAGTGCCTGCGTTAAGCATGAACATTATATCTGGATCTTGTTATTGCGAGACGGTTACTCATTTAAATCAGAGAATAATGGTTGTTCTATTTATATGAGTAATATCTTTTATGGTCATGCACCCGATGTGAGGGGTTTATTCTTATTGAATCTCGATAGTAATGAAACACATGTTCATAACATTGATGCCAAAAGATGTAGAATTGATAATGATAATACCACTTTCTTGTGGCACTGCCGTTTAGGTCATATTGGCGTAAAACGCATGAGGAAGCTCCATGCTGATGGACTTTTGGAGTCACTTGATTTTGAATCACTTGACACATGTGAGCCATGCCTCATGGGCAAGATGACTAAAACGCCGTTCTCTGGAACAATGGAACGGGCAAGTGACTTATTGGAAATCATACATACTGATGTGTGCGGTCCGATGAGCATTGAGGCGCGCGGTGGTTATCGTTACTTTCTCACCTTCACTGATGACTTAAGTAGATATGGGTATATTTACTTAATGAAACACAAGTCTGAAACATTTGAAAAGTTCAAACAATTTCAGAGTGAAGTTGAGAATCATCGTAACAAGAAGATTAAATTCCTACGATCTGATCGAGGAGGAGAATATCTGAGTTATGAGTTTGGCAGTCACTTAAGACAGTGTGGAATTGTTTCACAACTGACACCGCCTGGAACACCACAGCGTAATGGTGTGTCCGAACGTCGTAATCGAACCTTATTGGATATGGTGCGATCTATGATGTCTCTTGCCGATTTGCCACTATCGTTTTGGGGTTATGCATTAGAGACAGCTGCATTCACTTTAAATAGGGCACCATCGAAATCCGTTGAGACGACGCCATATGAACTTTGGTTTAGCAAGAAGCCAAAGCTGTCGTTTCTTAAAGTTTGGGGATGTGATGCTTATGTCAAAAAGCTTCAGCCTGAAAAGCTGGAACCCAAAGCGGAGAAATGCGTCTTCATAGGATACCCAAAGGAGACAGTTGGGTATACCTTCTACCTCAGATCCGAAGGCAAAGTGTTTGTCGCTAAAAACGGAACATTTCTTGAGAAAGAGTTTCTCTCGAAAGAATTGAGTGGGAGGAAGATAGAACTTGATGAGGTTGTTGAACCTTTACTTCAACCTGAAAGTAGCGCAGCGCAGAAAAATGTTTCTGTAGAGCCTACAACAGCTGAAGAGGAAGTTAATGATGATGATCATGAAGCTTTGGATCAAGTTGCTATCGAACCTCGTAGGTCGACAAGGACGCGTACTGCTCCTGAGTGGTATGGCAACCCTGTCTTAGAGGTCATGTTGTTAGACAACAATGAACCTACGAGCTATGGAGAAGCGATGATGGGCCCGGATTCCGAGAAGTGGTTAGAGGCCATGAAATTCGAGATGGGATCCATGTATGAAAACAAAGTATGGACTTTGGAAGTATTACCTGAAGGGCGTAAGGCCATTCAGAACAAATGGATCTTTAAGAGGAAGACGGACGCGGACGGTAATGTCACCGTCAATAAAGCTCGACTTGTGGCAAAGGGTTTTTCACAAGTTCAAGGAGTTGACTACGATGAGACCTTCTCACCCGTAGCGATGCTTAAGTCCGTCAGAATCATGTCAGCAATAGCTGCCTTTTTCGATAATGAAATTTGGTAGATGGATGTCAAAACAGCGTTCCTTAACGGTTTCCTTAAGGAAGAGTTGTATATGATGCAACTAGAAGGTTTTGTCGATCCAGAGAATGCTGACAAAGTTTGCAAACTCCAGCGATCCATTTATGGACTGGTGCAAGCATCTCGGAGTTGGAATCTTCGCTTTGATGAGGTGATCAAAGCGTTCGAGTTTATACAAGTTTACGAAGAAGCTTGTATTTACAAGAAAGTGAGTGGGAGCTCTATAGCGTTTCTAATATTATATGTGGATGACATATTACTGATTGGAAACAATATAGAAATGTTGGAAAGCATGAAGGAATATTTGAACAAGAGTTTTTCAATGAAGGACCTAGGAGAAGCTGCTTTCATATTAGGCATCAAGATCTATAGAGATAGATCGAGACGCTTAATAGGACTTTCACAAAGCACATACCTTGACAAAGTTTTGAAGAAGTTCAAAATGGATCAGTCCAAGAAGGGGTTCTTGCCTATTTTGCAAGGTGTGAAGTTGAGTAAGACTCAATGCCCAGTGACTGCAGAAGATAGAGAAAAGATGAATGTCATCCCCTATGCTTCAGTCATAGGCTCTATCATGTATGCAATGCTGTGCACAGGACCCGATGTCAGCCTTGCCATAAGTATGGTCGGAAGGTTTCAAAGTGATCCAGGAATGGAACACTGGACGGCGGTCAAGAATATCCTGAAGTACCTGAAAAGGACTAAGGACATGTTTCTGGTTTATGGAGGTGATCAAGAACTCGTCGTAAAAGGTTACGTCGATGCAAGCTTTGACACTGATCCGGATGACTCTAAGTCGCAAACCGGATACGTATTTATTCTTAATGGGGGTGCGGTTAGCTGGTGCAGTTCCAAGCAAAGCGTGGTAGCTGATTCTACATGCGAAGCGGAGTACATCGCTGCCTCGGAGGC
The DNA here is from genome assembly GCA_039707655.1 of Elymus sibiricus. Classification (NCBI taxonomy): domain Eukaryota; kingdom Viridiplantae; phylum Streptophyta; class Magnoliopsida; order Poales; family Poaceae; genus Elymus; species Elymus sibiricus. The sequence goes on along the minus strand of CM077673.1, from coordinate 425,584,177 downwards.
GGCGAAGGAAGGTGTCTGGATGAAGGAGTTCATGACAGATCTTGGAGTAGTGCCTAGTGCGCTTAACCCAATGACTCTGTTTTGTGATAATACTGGTGCCATTGCTCTAGCCAAGGAACCAAGATTTCACAAGAGGACCAGACACATAAAGCGACGTTTCAATTCCATCCGCGATTACATCAAGGAGGAGGACATAAATATTTGCAAAGAACACACGGATCTGAATGTTGCAGATCCGATGACTAAACCTCTTCCAAGGGCTAAACATGAACAACACCAGAACTGCATGGGTGTTCGATTCATTACAATGTAAATCACATAGTGATGTGAACTAGATTATTGACTCTAGTGCAAGTGGGAGACTGTTGGAAATATGCCCTAGAGGCAATAATAAATTGGTTATTATTATATTTCCTTGTTCATGATAATCGTTTATTATCCATGCTATAATTGTATTGATTGTAAACTCAAATACATGTGTGGGTACATAGACAACACTGTGTCCCTAGTAAGCCTCTAGTTGACTAGCTTGTTGATCAAAAGATGGTGAAGGTTTCCTAGCCATGGACATGAGATGTCATTTGATAACGGGATCACATCATTAGGAGAATGATGTGATGGACAAGACCCAAACTACGAACGTAGCATATGATCGTGTCAGTTTATTGCTATTGTTTTCTGCATGTCAAGTATCTGTTCCTATGACCATGAGATCATGCAACTCCCTGACATCGGAGGAGTACCTTGTGTGTATCAAACGTCGCAACATAACTGGGTGACTATAAAGGTGCTCTACAGGTATCTCCAAGGGTGTGTGTTGGGTTGGCATGGATCAAGACTGGGATTTGTTACTCCGTGTAACGGAGAGGTATCTCAGGGCCCACTCGGTAATACAACATCACAATGAGCCTTGCAAGCAATGTGACTAAAGTGTTAGCCACGAGATCTTGTATTACGGAACGAGTAAAGAGACTTGCCGGTAACGAGATTGAACTAGGTATAGAGATACCGACGATCGAATCTCGGGCAAGTAACATACCGAAGAACAAAGGGAACAGCATACGGGATTAACTGAATCCTTGACATAAAGGTTCGACCGATATAGATCTTTGTAGAATATGTAGGAGCCAATATGGGCATCCAGGTCCTGCTATTGGTTATTGACCGTAGAGGTGTCTCGGTCATGTCTACATAGTTCTCGAACCCGCAGGGTCTACACACTTAACGTTTGGTGACGATTAGTATAGTTGAGTTATTTTGTTGGTGACCGAAGGTTGTTCGGAGTCCCGGATAAGATCCCGGACATGACGAGGATCTCCGGAAGAGTCCGGAGGTAAAGATTAATATATGTGATAATAGTGTTTTGATCTCCGGAAGAGGTTCCGGATGTTTACCGAAGTGTTCGGGTGCAGCAACACTTTATATGGGCCAAAGGGGTAAAGCCCACGAGGTATTGGAAAGTGCAAAAGGAAGTTTTGCTACTGCCTTAAGCGGTACTACCGCTGGTAAGGCAGTACTACCGCGTAAGCGGTACTACCGCTTGTATGAAGCGGTACTACCGCATAAGCGGTACTACCGTGTGTGAAGCGGTACTGCAGGGATCCGAGTTGGACTCTTTTCCTGCGGGCCAAACCGACCTGGAGGAGGCTTTTACTCCAAGTTTAGACCCCAAGGCTCAACATATAAATAGAGGGGCAGGGCTAGCACACGGGATACATTAAGATTTCCCAAGCCGTGTGTCGGCAACCCTAACCCTCTAGTTCTCCCGTCATAATCTCCGTAGTGCTTGGCGAAGCCCTGCAGAGATTGTTCCTCACCACCATCACCACGCCGTCGTGCTGCCGGAACTCATCTACTACTTCACCATCGCTCGCTAGATCGAGGAGGTGAAGGCGTCATAAAGCCGTACGTGTGTTGTACGCGGAGGTGCCGTCCGTTCGGCACTAGTTCGTGATCGGATCGAGGGACGACTTGCGATTTGGATCGCGGAGACGTTCGACTACAGCAACCGCGTTTCTTAACGCTTCCGCTTAGCGATCTACAAGGGTATGTAGATTCACTCTCCCTCTCGTAGATGCTCATCACCATGGATAGATCTTGTGTGTGCGTAGAAAAATTTTGTTTCCCATGCAACGTTCCCCAACAGGCTCTCCCCCCCCTTTTTTCATGTTTTTTCTTTTCCTGTTTTTTTTCTGTTTTTTAATAGATGTTTATTAGGTAGTTAGTTTATTAGGTAGTTAGTTTATTTTCTGTTAAATTAGATAGTTAGTTTATTAGGTAGAAAAAACTTAGATAGAAAAGAAAAAACTTAGAAGAACAGAAGAAAAGAAAAAAACTAGAAGAAAAAAAAAGAAGAAAAGAAGAAGGAAAAAAAGGAAAAAGGAAAAGAAGGAAAAATAAGAAGAAGAAAAATGAAAAGAAGAAGGAAAAGAAGAAGAATGAAAAGAAGAAGGAAAGGAAGAAGAATGAAAAGAAGGAAAAGAAGGTAAAGAAGAAGAAGAAGAAGAAGAAGAAGAAGAAGAAGAAGAAGAAGAAGAAGAAGAAGAAGAAGAAGAAGAAGAAGAAGAAGAAGAAGAAGAAGAAGAAGAAGAAGAAGAAAAGGAAGAAGAGGAAGAAGAAGAAAAGGAAGAAGAGGAAGAAGAAGAAAAGGAAGAAGAGGAAGAAGAAGAAAACGACACCCTGACACCCCGACCCCCGACGCCACCGACCCCCGACCCCCGACGCCACCGACCCCCAACCCCCAACGCCACCGACCCCCGACCACCGACGCCACCGACCCGCGACCCCCGACGACACCGACCCCCGACCCCCGACGCCACCGACCCCCGACCCCCGACGCCACCGACCCCCGACGCCACCGACCCCCGACCCCCGACGCCACCGACCCCCGACCCCCGACGCCACTGACCCCCGACGCCACTGACCCCCGATGCCACTGACTCCCGACGCCACCGAGCCCCGACCCCCGACGGCAAAGTAGTTTTGTAAATTATGAGTTAGGTCACATATTTTCCCATTTTGTTATAAAAAACATCATATTTGTGTTGATCGGGTGGATTTCAATGTGCAGTTGTTCGACGACCTCCCTGTGCGTTAGACGAGCTCCCCTGCTGCGTTCGTGGGTGAGCACAAATGACATCTCCTCCCCCCCCCTTAATTTGCTCTGTTCCGGTCTTCGTGCCGATGAAACTTGCTAGCTATAGGTGTCTTCAAATGAACAGTATGCGTGACCAGTATGCGTCTCCCGTTCGAAAGGGCGGCATCTATAAATATGCATGTCCTTGCATATTTATAACCGCCATCCTTTCGAATTATCCAACGTTATCCACGGACAGCCCGAGTATGTGTAGATTGGGTTCGTTTTCCCGTATGCTCTACTCCGGATCCGATGCCGAATTTCGTCAGTGCCTCCCCGTTGTTCTCCGGGTACACATCCTCTCTGCTTATTGTCGAGACGTGTATCAGGAGAACAGTGGGGAGGTGCTGTCGAAATTCTGCGTCGGATCCGGAGCAGAGCATGGGAAAACGAACCCAATCTACACATACTCGAGTGGGATTAGGACCTATCTTTACCTATTAGCGTGTAGGTTGCATGGACGTAATAAAACTGACAAACTTGATTAACTGATGAATATATATGTTGAATTATATATATATTTCTTGTGTGTCCAGTAGCTAGGCAAGATGAGTGATGGTGCGTGGATGTACACCGGTCACACCAGTCAGAAAGACATGACCAAAGAATGGTTAACAAATACCAACGGGTTTGTGAGAGCCGCATTTGCAAATGGCCAGGAAAAAACATGGTGTCCCTGTCCCCGGTGCGACAACTTTAAAAGGCAGACAGAGGGTGAAATGGGTAAACACCTGCAGAAGTGGGGTTTTAAGCCTAATTATACGGTGTGGACTTTTCATGGCGAGTCTGCCCAACGTGCCAGAGCTGAGGTGGTTCGTCGTCGCACCGACGAGCATGGTACTGGGATCGAAGACATGGTGCAAGAATTTGATGATGCTCGGGATTCGGACGATGAGATGGAGGAATCTGCAAAGGCATTCTATGAAATGTTGGAGTCTTCAAAACGTCCTCTCCACGAGCACACTAAGCTTTGTCAGCTGGATGCCATCGCGCAAGTAATGGCTCTGAAGGCTCAATTCAACCTGGGCAGAGAATGCTACGACGCGATGATGACAATATTTGGATGCTTTCTACCCCAAAGGCCATGTACTGCCTGCAAACATGTACCATTCGGACAAAATCCTCCGTGTACTTAAGATGCCCTATGAGAAGATAGATGCCTGTGAGAATGGATGTGCCTTGTTTAGGCTTGAGTATGCAGACTTGAACTATTGTTCCATTTGCAAGTCTTCCAGGTATGTTGTCGTAGACAACGGTATGGGTGAGAAGATTCAAACAAAAATCCCTGTTAACGTTCTTCGCTATATGCCAATCGTACCAAGACTTCAACGTATTTTCATGGTCGAAGAGACGGCCAGACAGATGACATGGCACAAATTGGGCAAAAGAACCGAACTAGATGCAGATGGGAATCAGATGTTGGTACACACTTCAGACGCTTTTGCGTGGAAGCACTTCGATGCATTACATAAGGATAAAGCGGCAGATCCAAGGCATCCTCGAGTCGCCATCCGCACGGATGGGTTCAATGTGTTTGGTATGACGGCAACCCAATACAGTTGTTGGCCTGTATTTGTCATTCCACTCAATCTCCCCCCCCCCGGAGAGATTATGAAAAGAAAGAACATTTTCCTGACGTTGATAATTCCAGGGCCCAACTATTCGGGGAAGAATATGAATGTGTACATGCAGCCGCTTAAGGATGAATTGCAAGAAGCTTGGGATAATGGGATCAAGACATACGACGCTGCTACCAAAAAAACTTCAAAATGCATGTGTGGTACATGTACTCGACGCATGACTTGCCGGCGTATGCGCTATTCGTTGGCTGGTGTGTGCATGGAAGTTTCCCGTGCCCCACATGCAAGGCAACTCTTCAGTTCCGTTGGCTGCAGGCGGGTCGCAAGTTTTGTTGCTTTGACATGCATAGACAGTTCCTGGATCCTCGCCATAAGTTCAGAAAAGACAAGAAGGATTTCATCAAAGGTAGAGTTGTCAAAAACTCTGCACCACCCACGTTGACAGGCCAACTGATCCTGGATTAGTTAAACGCTCTCGAGCCTGATCCAAACCGTCCAGAGTATTTCAAAGGGTATAATACGGAACACGCCTGGACTCACAAGTCATGCTTATGGGATCTGCCTTACTTCAAAGACCTCCTTTGCCCACACAACATCGACATGATGCACACTGAAAAGAATATCGCTGAGGCCATTTTTGGTACATTGTTCGGCATAGAGGGGAAGTCAAAGGATAATCCTAAGGCTAGAATCGATCAGGAGGCTCTATGTGATAGACCGTTACAAAACATGCGACAACCGAAAGGAAAGCAGAACTGGACGAAGCCAAAGGCATGGTTCAATCTTGGAAGGCCAGCTATGAGGGAAATGATCTTGTGGGTGAAAATGCAGTTGATGTTCCCCGATGGTTATGCAGCGAATCTAAAGAGGGGAGCGAGTCTTGACAAATTGAAAATATTTGGTCTCAAGAGTCATGATTGGCACATATGGCTTGAGCGGGTAATGCCATTGATGCTGCGTGGCTTTATCCCTGAGGATGAATGGCTAGTACTGGCAGAGCTGAGCTATTTCTTCCGTTCTCTTTGTGCGAAAGAACTATCGCCTGGCGTGCTAGATGAAATGGAAGAGTTGGCGTCGGAGTTGATCTGCAAGTTAGAGAAGATCTTTCCACCGGGCTTCTTTAATCCAATGCAGCATTTGATTTTGCATCTCCCGACCGAGGCAAGATTGGGGGGGCCCGTGCAAAATCGTTGGTGCTTCGCAACTGAGAGGATGCAGAAGACGCTTCGAGCAAAATGTAAAAATAAACGTAGAATTGAAGCATCGATGGCCGAGGCATTCATTACTGAGGAGGCGGCAAACTTTGTGACAGCACACTACGAAGCCAAAAATCGTCATTTGCATAATCTGAATCCTCGGTACAATGATGGCGACCCTAAAAAAAGTCGATCCAACCTCAGCCTATTCAAAGGGAAGCTCGCACCAGTCGGTGCTTCGAAAGCAAAAGCGTTGGATGTCGATGAATGGCGGACCATTTCGTTGTATATCTTCAACAACCTAACAGAAGTGCGGCCGTACATCGAGTAAGTTCTCGATACATTATTGTTTCGCAACTTGTAATTCCTTTGAACTGCTCTTATTCCTGGATATTTGATATAGTCGATACATCGCCAAATTCTCGGATGGAGCGGTCATCCAAAAGGATTCCGTCGAAGAGTATGAGCTTCTGGCGAAGCATGGAGGCAGCTATCCCGGTTTCATCTCTTGGTTCAAACAAATGGTAATTACCATTAATGGACCATTTCATTTCTTTGTCTAATTTGCGGCTAATGCAACAATCCTTTCGTATTAAACTTGTAGGCTAATTCAGAGTCTATGGACGCCGAGTTGAGACAAGTCGCTAATGGTTTTGACTATACGGTCCGTTCATTTGACAAATACGACATCAACGGGTATCGCTTTCGTACCTTTGGCAAAGAGTTATCTATGCCCGACCTAAAGACTACAAATTGTTGTGTCTCTGCTATCGACGAAGGAGGTACCGAGTATTATGGAAGAGTTGAAGCAATTTATGAACTTCTATTCTATGGTGAAAATCCACCGAACGTCGTAGTCTTCAAATGTTATTGGTTCCAGCCGAAGGAGACTAGAAGGACTCATGAACATATAGGGCTAGTCGAAATCAAACAAAGCACCCATTTAGATATTCCCGATGTCTATATTACGGCTCAACAGGCGACCCAAGTTTTCTATCTACCGTGGGCCTACCAAACTGATCCAAATCTGAAAGGTTGGGATGTCGTTTATGAAGTGCCGCCACATTTTAGACCACCTCCCCTCAATGAAGAGGATTATGAACCTCACATTAACCCAGACACATATGAAGGAGAATTCTTCCAAGAAACACGTATTTCCAAAAAAGTTTCAAGAACCGCTCTACTTCACCCCGAAACATTGAAGTAGACAGCGACAGTGAATCCGACTTAACCCCTGAGCCGGAACAGGAAGAGCCGGAACAAGAAGAGGTTACTGCTGCGGATGACCTGTCATTGCTTGACAGATTACATAAAGGAGGCCTTCCACACGTTGTTCCCGATAGTGATGATGATCATGCATTTATTGATGATAGTGATGATGATCATGCATTTATTGATCCCGGAGAATATATAGACGATCAAGATTATTATTAATTCATGTCAGGTAATCAACTTTTATTCTATACATATATATATTTTTAGTTCATGTTAGGTATATGATGATACACTTAAATTATATACATTTTATTATTCATGTCGGTATTCAATTTTATGTTGTACTAATTTCGTTTACTATTTGTCATGGCAGTTGTTGAAAGATGGTGGGAAAGGGTCGAGAGCACTCCGCGGCTCCTTCTTCGTCGGAGGGTGGTGGGATGGGTACTTCCATTCCTGCCGAGTCTCTCCGAAGAGCGTTGCTCTCTAGTCTGCATACACCGGTGCCCGCTTCTTCGTCGACCCCCGTGAGAGGAGGTCAGGGGAAGAAGAGAGGTAGTAGAGGTACACGTGCGAGAGGAGGCTGCGGGAAAGGTAGGGTGGCTGCTACGCCTTCCTCGCCGCCACCCCCAGCTGATTCACCCGAGCACAGGACTGCTAGGGTGGACCCGTCTGAGGAGGAGGCTACGCGGACTCAAGTCCACGAGCCTCGGGTCGACGAGCCTTCGACCTACGAGACTCCTATCCCAGAGGCTTCGTCCCACGAGACTCCGGAGCAGAGGAGGGATGAGGCCACGTCCCAGCAGACCCCATGGGATACCTGGTCGGAGGAGCCTACTGGCCATGCTGATGGTGGCGGGGATCATTTTTCTGATAGCGATGAGGAGGTGGTTGAGGGGGCCACCGTCTACCAGCGTGGTAGTACACGGCTCCCGCCCGTGCCGGCGACCCGCGAGCAGAGGTGGTCGATTAAGCCTGATGGGGACAAGTAAGTGCATGTACTCTTTTTTAACCTTTTGCCTTCACGTTTTTTCAAATATCTAATGTGTTGGCTTTGTCATATTGCAGGGGTTTGTTGGGGAACGTTGCATGGGAAACAAAATTTTTCCTACGCACACGCAAGATCTATCCATGGAGATGAGCATCTACGAGAGGGAGAGTGAATCTACATACCCTTGTAGATCGCTAAGCGGAAGCGTTTAAGAAACGCGGTTGATGTAGTCGAACGTCTCCGCGATCCAAATCGCAAGTCGTCCCTCGAACCGATCACGAACTAGCGCCGAACGGACGGCACCTCCGCGTTCAACACACGTACGGCTTGATGACGCCTTCACCTCCTCGATCCAGCGAGCGATGGTGAAGTAGTGGTTGAGTTCCAGCAGCACGACGGCGTGGTGATGGTGGTGAGGAACAATCTCTGCAGGGCTTCGCCAAGCGCTACGGAGATTATGACGGAGGAACTAGAGGGTTAGGGTTGCCGCACACGGCTTGGGGAAATCTTGATCTATCACGTGTGCTAGCCCTGCCCCTCTATTTATATGTTGAGCCTTGGGGTCTAAACTTGGAGTAAAAGCCTCCTCCAGGTCGGTTTTGCCCGCACAAGGTCGGTTTGGCCCGCAGGGAAAGAGTCCAACTCGGATCCCTGCCGAACCGTGCACAGCCGCGCACAAGCGGTAGTACCGCTCACAAGCGGTAGTACCGCTTGGGCGGTAGTACCGCTTCACACAAGCGGTAGTACCGCTCGGGCGGTAGTACCGCTTCACCAAGCGGTAGTACCGCTTACGCGGCAGCAAAACTACTTTTGCACTTCCAATACCTCGTGGGCTTTTATCCCTTGGCCCATATAAAGTGTTCTTGCACCCGAACACTTCGGTAAACATCCGGAATCCCTTCCGGTGAACTCCGGAACTCTTCCGGAGATCAAAACACTATTATCACATATATCAATCTTTACCTCCGGACTATTCCGGAGATCCTCGTCATGTCCGGGATCTTATCCGGGACTCCGAACAACTTTCGGTCACCAACATAATAACTCAATTACACTAATCGTCACCAAACGTTAAGTGTGTAGACCCTGCGGGTTCGAGAACTATGTAGACATGACCGAGACACCTCTACGGCCAATAACCAATAGCGGGACCTGGATGCCCATATTGGCTCCTACATATTCTACGAAGATCTTTTATCGGTCGAACCTCTATGTCAAGGATTCAGTTAATCCCGTATGTTGTTCCCTTTGTTCTTCGGTATGTTACTTGCCCGAGATTCGATCGTCGGTATCTCTATACCTAGTTCAATCTCGTTACCGGCAAGTCTCTTTACTCGTTCCGTAATACAAGATCTCGTGGCTAACACTTTAGTCACATTGCTTGCAAGGCTCATTGTGATGTTGTATTACCGAGTGGGCCCTGAGATACCTCTCCGTCATACGGAGTAACAAATCCCAGTCTTGATCCATGCCAACCCAACAGACATCCTCGGAGATACCTGTAGAGCACCTTTATAGTCGCCCAGTTACGTTGCGACGTTTGATACACACAAGGTACTCCTCCGATGTCAGGGAGTTGCATGATCTCATGGTCATAGGAACAGATACTTGACATGCAGAAAACAATAGCAATAAACTGACACGATCATATGCTACGTTCGTAGTTTGGGTCTTGTCCATCACATCATTCTCCTAATGATGTGATCCCGTTATCAAATGACATCTCATGTCAATGGCTAGGAAACCTTAACCATCTTTGATCAACGAGCTAGTCATCTAGAGGCTTACTAGGGACACAGTGTTTGTCTATGTACCCACACATGTATTTGAGTTTCCAATCAATACAATTATAGCATGGATAATAAACGATTATCATGAACAAGGAAATATAATAATAACCAATTTATTATTGCCTCTAGGGCATATTTCCAACAGGGTTGGGATCACCCCAAGGATGCCCGCAGGCCCAACAACGTCCTTGGTGTCCTTATCAGGCAAAACTTCCCGGGGTTTGTCACGTTGCCCGGTGAGGGTCAGGTTCGAGAGTTAGGAATGACCTGGGAGCACTACTTGGCTGCACCGGCCCCGCCGGAGGAGAGGATCGACGGTGTTTTGTGCCACACGAGGGCGGACATGGTGATCAGACAGTTTTGGGTAATTTCTCCTTTACACAATTAAAAATCAACAATAGCTAGTTATTGTACTAATAAGTGTTGTCTCGTTTGATTGCAGACCTTCTACAGGTGTCAGGAGGGATACGAGGAGGCCGCGGCAAAGGTTATCGATAACCAATGCAGGCGCCTACTGCAAAACTTACGGCACGAGGCTCGGGTGCAGGCTGTTCGAGACTACTATGCCTCGCGACATATTAGGAAGGAGAAGTCGACGTGCCGCGGAAAGAAGATGGAGAAGGAGCATTACATGAAGGTAATTACGTATTCTTAAGGCCTTGTACTTAGTTTCCTTCATTTGATTCGTACGCGTAGCGCTCAAATATCTCTTTATTAACTTAGGTGCCCCCGATATGGTGTGCGGATAAGATGGATTGTTGGGAGGCGTTGGTGGATGGGTGGTGCTCAGAACAATGGCTAGCCATCCACAACAATGCCAAGGACCGGCGTGCCAAAATGGTTGGTGTGCCACACCATCAAGGGCGCGCCAACTTAAATCAGTTTGGTCAGAACTGGGTATGTGGTTTGCTTCATGATTCATGCAATTCATTCTTGATTCTAGCTTGAGCCCTTTACTAATACTTTGTTCCTCTCTCTCTCTCTTTTAGGTGCATCTCAACAACACGTCAGTGCCACAGATGTACGACCTCTATGCGATGGCCCATACTGCCTCGTACAAGAAGGTCAAGGCATTCTCTGAGTCTGACCTCGATCATCCCGAGAACTTCACCAACATCTCCTCCCACAACAAGCTCGTGAAGTACAGAGATGTGAGGAAGGCGTTGAATGGGGAGGACTTTAACCCGATCCAGCATCCTATTGATCCAGAGCTGGTGATGATAGCTGGCGGCGGGAGGCCCCATGGCTCGATGGCCATTGGAGATGGCCTTATACGTTATCCTAGCACTCTCTCGCAGATCAAGGCGCGCCAAACGAGCTCCTGTCCTGAGATAAGGCCTCGTCCACGGCCAGTCGAGCTCGCCATCGAGGTTAGTTATACGGACTCAGATATCTTTCCTCATTATGTTGTGTGTGTGAACAAAGATGATTACAATGCTAACGAGGAGTTGTGTTGCAGGCTGCTATTCAGAAAGAGAGAGAGGCAACACAGAGGCTTATGGCGGCGAAGGAGAAGGACATGGAGGAGAGGACGGCTAGGTTGTTGGAGGAGGAGAGGGCACGGAACGATGCGTCTCACTGGGCCATCTACGAGCTCTTGGTGGTAAGTTTCTTCTTCATATTTGTCAAATCTTGCATTTAATGTTCGTTTCATTAATAACTAATATCATTGACTTGTGAAAACCAGATGTGCAGTCTATGTGCGAGAAGACCGGCCAGATCCATCCGTTGATGCCAGTCATTACCACGGCTGGAACGGTGAGTTTCATTTGAATGCAATGATCTTTTCAGTGTCATCATGCTAACGAGACATTGCAAATCATCTTTCGTGCAGAATATCTCCCGAAACGCATCGCACGACCCTTCTCCAGATGAAACCGGCCCGAGCAACCCCGGTGCTTCACCTCCGTGATGACGAGGACGGTAAGCCCTAATATGCCACTTACTTGGCTCATTTTCTCAAAGAAAGACAAACTTAGCACTTAGACAAAATTACGTACTTTCGGTCTGTCGGAGTTCCTTGTGAGAGTTTCATGTCTCTTCTTGATGGAGGAATCCCGACTGTTGTCGCGGGGGTCGTTTCTTCTTCTCCTTCTCTCGATATATACCTTGGTATATTGCGGGAGAGGAGAAGGGGAAACGACCATCACCAACGGTCGAAATATTAGTGTTAGGTAGTGTCCACCAACATACACCACCATATAAGTGTGAGTGAGTGCGCACCATACACACCATGAGGCATGAGAGTTTTTCTAAGGAAAACCTCGAAAGACCGAAAGTGAAGCTGAACATATGGCATAATAACCTTGGTTAGCTCATAAATGTCATATTTTACCTAAGTTAGCTTTGTTTCCTCTAAAATGACATAGTAAGCTTACTTACCTCCAAAATGACCTATTTTACCTAAGTTAGCTCTAAAATGACCTATACTTAGCTTTGCTTCCTACAAAATGAGATAATAAGCTCACTTAGTTCTAGAATTACCTATACTTAGCTTTGTTTCCTCCACAATGACATAATAAGCTTAGTTAACTCAAAAATGGCATAATAGACTTGGTAACCTCATAAATGCCATATACTTAACTTATTTTCTTGCAAAATGACACAATAAGCTTAGTTAGGTCAAAAATGGGGCAATTACCTAGGTTAGCTCTAAAATGGCACAAATAAGCAATAAGAAGAAGAAAAACAAGAGGAGAAAGAGAAAGAGAAGAAAAACGCTTCTTCATCTTCTTCCTCTTCTTCTTCTTCTTCTTCTTCTTCTTCTTCTTCTTCTAGTCTTCTTCATCTAACTTACTTATTTCCCATTTTGCAGATTAGATTCACTTCACGGAAGCTTGCATTGATGGAGTGCTTGTGGTTGATGGAGTGCTTGTGTTACTTGTTTTTTTGATTTTGTATCGATGAACAATGTGAAACTTGCTACATATGGATGAAACTATGTATGTATGGATGAAACTATTGTAATATGGTGAACAATGTGACATTTGATACTTTTGATTTGGTATGTTTGTTGGATGATCATCAGTATGGCAAGAATATGGTTTCTGTGAAATATATGTATGTATATATATATATATCATATTTTGCCTGTGAAATTTTTTGGATATAACAAAAAATAGAAAAAACAGGGGCAATACTGCCTCTTTGCCATCTGCCACAGACGGCAAAGGCGGCACGTGGCAGTCCCCTGTACAATCTGGGAGCAGCAAGCCTGGGGCCATTTGGTCTCTTTGCCATCCGGGGGCAGACGGCAAAGGGCCGTGTGGCGTGGCCGTCCAGGGGCGGACGGCAAAGGGACGTAGCTCTTTGCCATCAGTGGCAGACGGCGAAGGCTACCGTTAGCCACTAACGGGGCTAACTCTAGTGATAGGCCGTCCAGCCGCTTTGCCGTCTGCAGGCTGACGGCAAAAAGTCATTGCCGTTCGCTGAGCCGAGGCAGACGGCAAAGCACCCCTTTACCGGAGATCACAGTGCCAAAATTTTGGCCGTCTGCTGGCGGACGGCAAAGGCTTTGCCGTCAGTGGACCTACCCTTTCCGTCCGCCGTGGCAGACGGCAAAGCACCTGATTCCAGTAGTGTGTACTGCTTTTGATTAAAACTAATGAAGGTATACAACTAAAAGAGTTAAACAAAATTTGGTTTTGATTAAAATACCTTTTTAAAATATCCTAAAAATTTCCAAATTGAACATACTGATAAAACATACTAATATTAAACAACAGGAAAAACAATCACTCAAAAATCTATTTTTAAACTAAAGTTCTTCACAAACTAGTGATTCACACAAATTTCAAAAGAATTCAAATTTAAACAATTTAAATTTGAAAACTACTGGCACTAACAGAAAGTTTATAATTTTTTTGACCTAAAACAAAAAGATTCATTCAAAAACTCTGAATATTCTAACACTTATTCCAAATCTAAAAATAGAAACTGTCCTGTTTAGAAAAACAAAACAAAACAAAAATGAAAAAATAGACCTTTCATCCCGGTTGGTCTCACCAACCGGGACTAAAGGTCCCTTCCCGCGCGGTATTTTGGCCGCCGAAAAGGAGACCTTTAGTCCCGGTTGGTGTTACCAACCGGGACTAAAGATGGACCTTTAGTCCCGGTTGGTGCCACGAACCAGGACTAAAGGGTCTTTAGTCCCGGTACGCGGCACCAACCGGGACTAAATGTGACGTCCTATTTAAACCCCCCCTTCTTCCTCCCCAAATTCATTCTCATCACGCCCACTCGACGCCGCCGCCAGGCTGCCCCACGCGCGCCCTCGATGTCGTCGTCCGGCCACTCTGCTCCCAAGCGCCGCCCAAGCCCACGCCGGCGCCGCCACACTGCCCGCCGCCGCCGCTCCTCCGCGCGCGCCCGCCTCGATCCCCGCCAGCTCCTCCAAGCGCCGCAGCGGCCCGAGCCCGCGCCGGCGACGCTCCTCCCCGCCTCCGGCGTCCTCCTCCGTCTCCGGCGCCGCTCATCCGTCTCCGGCGCCGCTCTTCTGTCTCCGCCCCGACGATCCTGGCCGGTGAGCATCTCCTCCTCGAATTTTGTTCATTTTTTTGTATGTTAGAATTTGTTTAGATGTTCTTGATGTTTAGATCAGTTTTTTATGTTTAGATGTTGATGTTTAGATGTTTAAATGTTTAAATGTTTAGATGTTTAAATCATTTCTTGATGTTTAGATGTTTAAATGTTCTTGTCGAATTTTGTTCATTGAAATCAGTTCTTGATGTTTAGATGTTTAAATGTTTAGATGTTGCTGATTTGCTAATTGAGATATTGCATATAAAGCATCTTCAAGTCCCTTGTTATTGCGTAGCCGTCGAATCGATTGCATAGCGTAGCCGTCGAATCGACGAAGCCCTATAGAAATTTGAGTAGGAATTTGTTTATAAGTTTGAGTAGGAATTTGTTTATAAATATGAGTAGCATAATAAAATAATAATCATTGTTATGCAAATCCCATGTTTATAAGTTCTCGACGTCGACGATGCCCGGCCCGCATCCTCGTCGCCGACTCGGCGGCGACAACCTGCTTGAGAGGCGCCATGTCTGGGACTGGGCTCCGCCGGGCTGGCACTGGGAGGTGCTACCTTCCGGGGCGCGCAGCTTGGTGAGGAATCAGGCTCCCGTCGTCGACCCGGAGGTTCTTTGGTGGCGGTCACGTGGACCACTATCGGTGCGGAGGGAGCCGGCCCCCGCGGAGGTGGTACGTCGCCGTGTCAGGGAGGAGGACGAGCACGTCCATCGCTACATGTCTACGTTGGACACCAGGTTCTCCAATACCTGGCAGGTTCTTCAGGGATCTCACCCGAGCTATGATCCTGTCATAGTTCCTTCTCTTTGGGTGTCCATGGCCCGCGATACCGTCCGCCGTCAACTGGATTATTCGATGATGTATTAGTGATATTATATGATAATATTCGAGATGTATTAGTGATAATATTCGATGATGCATTAACTGGATTATTCGAGATGTATTAGTGATATTATATGATAATATTCGAGATGAATTAGTGATAATATTCGATGATGCATTAACTGGATTATTCGAGATGTATTAGTGATATTATATGATGAATACTAAATTGTTTTATCTTTCATCTGGATTAGTTAAGCTATGGACGATAGCGGCAGAGACCGTGAAGAGGATCTCTTCAGGATTATACGCTCCCAAGACCCAGAGATTGAACTAGATGACGGCTCACAATGGCTGAACGATTCCGGTGAGGGAATTGAGGAAGAACCAATAGACGAAGGGCACACAAACAATGATAGCGAAGGAAATATTCTTCAATTAACAAAGTCCGACAAGGTATATATATATTAACGAATCTTTCTTCTTTTAGCCCTCCAAATCGAGCAAATCTTCTACAAGGGTAGTAAGAGGCCCGACCAAAAAGTTGGACGCGGGCATAAAGTACAACATCGATGAAATCAGTTCGGGTGGTGAACTGATTGCTCCTAAAAAGAATGCGGACACATTTATACATCAATGCGGAGTTATTTTTAGGGACCAAATCCCGATCAGCGTTCAAGAAAGGAATAAGCCAAAGGAAGATCGAGGAGTTAGTTTTGTCGACGAAAGAGCAAAAAATATGCTTTGGGATACGCTCATGTCACATTTCACCCTACCAGAGGGTTTGACAGATCGCCAACGGGAATTAGTCAAGAAGTGCGCTCTTAAAAAGATGGCCACACAATTCCAGACTTGGAAGAAAAGAGTATGGGACAGGTACGTCAGCGCAGGAAAGAAGACTCCAGAATTCAAAGGAGAACTAGTGAAGGTAAAAGATCACTGGGACTTATTTGTGCAGCGCAAGGAATCGGAAGCAGCTAAGGAACGGTCGAGAATGAACAAGATAAATGCAGAGAAAAAAAAAATTCACCATGTTCTGGGGCCAGGTGGCTACAAGACTGGGTTGCCTAAGTGGGATGAATTTGAGAGAAAGATGAGTGCTGCAGGGGTCACTCCAAAAATAGTGGGTTGGCCCGAGAGGTGCAAGACTTGGTTTTATGCGCATGGGGGAAAGTTGGACCCACAGACAGGGGAGATTATATAACTGGCAAGTCTTAAAGAAGCCTCGGATGCTTTACTTGAAGCAATAGCAAAGGCTCTAAGGGGGGCGTTCGTTCCCGATAGAGAGAACGACGAGCTTACATGCGCCCTCAAGAATCCTGAACACCCAGGACGAACACGAGGCAAAGGCGTTGTTCCGTGGGTTGAGGGGTTTGCGGGGTGGAACGACACTTACATAAGCCGTGGAAGAAAGAAGAAGGGGGATGGGGACCGGCTTCAAAATTTGGAACGCGCTGTCATGCGGCAGCAGGAGTAGATCGACACACTTAGCCAGCAAAGGGCGTCTCAGCGGCAGGATGAGCAACCAGATCCAGCATTCCATCCCATCTATGCCAAAAAGCAGTGTGGGTTCCACGGGGGTCGCGGCCGATGGTGCACTGTTGGCTCGCTACCCCGTGGATGATATCCAAGAGTCGACACCTTGTGAGCTACACATGAAAATGAAGAACATATCCATGAAGGTGGCGGACGGCTTTGCTTTACCGAATCCACCTGAAGAAACCTTCCACGGCAATCCGATTCCACCTGGCTATGCTCGTGTCGGGGTGGACGAAGTTCTGTCGGGATATGACTCACTAGAGCTTGACTATCATGGAGGTCAAGGGGAGCAGACACTGGAAGAAGCCATACGTGGTCTCATTGTATGGAAAAATGAATGCATCATGTTTCCAAACTCGGTGCCAAGGCCACCGACTCCTTCTCCAAGTCAGCCGCGTGAGCCAACTCCAGCCCACCTTGAGACGGAGCGCAGCGCGAGTCCGCCGCGTCAGCCGACTCCAACCCACATCGAGACGGAGGGCAGCGCGAGTCCGCGGCGTCAGCCGAATCCACCCCACCCCGAGACGGAGCCTAGCGCGAGTCCGCGATATTGATCTCCGCCGCGTTAGGCGCCGACTCCAAAGCGGAAGAGAGCAGCAAAGAAGAAACCCGAGCCTCCTGCCAAAAAGAAGCTAGCTTACGAGAAGACTGAGGAGGAAACCGATTTCGAGGTGGCTGCCCAAGTGCGGGCCCATTTTGGACCGAAACCGCCCTCGCCGCCAAAGGAGAAAATACCTGACAAAGTCGTACAACACTTTGTGAATCTTGCTAAACCGACTATGGAGAAAAAGCGATCAGACTATGAACGCTCTATTAGCAAGTCATATCATAAAAAAAGCAGCAATCGAGCCTTACAGGTAGTAATAAATGCGGGAAAACCGTTCCCCAGCTCGGAGAACAGGCAGTGCAATCAATACCCGTGCTGAAGGTGAGTACCGAGAAGGCGGTAACCGACGCTAATAGAAAGATGGCTAGAGAGATGGGTATCATTGTTGAACAACTCCTAGGCATGGAGGAAGTCCCCACTGTCGATGTGAATGAACTCGCAAGGAAATATGTCCCCGGGGAACCTCTGGTCAGTAAAGACGAGGAGAAGCTTCTATCAACGCAAATGTGCCATTTGCATGAGTGGTACCTGAGAGAAATAAAGGTCGGGCGAGAGAGCCTCATGGTGAAAGTCAAGCGAGAGCATTACTACCATGAAAAAGATTTGTGGATTGAAAATGAAGAATTATTTCAGTTATTCCAACAAGACGCACTCGACAAATCTTTCGTCAGTTGCTATTGTCTGTAAGTGATTTATTTATGTAATTTAATTCTCTAGCTCAGCTCGTTCATTGCCTGTAATTATCCTCACTATATTCTTTTGTGTGGTATTATGCAGAATGAAGATTTTTGAAATGAAAAGAGATGGAGTCGATGGCATTGGGTTCATTGACCCAAATACCGTTAATGAAGTGGTGTTAAATAACTTCAAACAAGACACGGAGAAAAGCTTGCTAATGTTTTTGAAGGAACTAAATACCAAACCAGAAATACTACTTCCTTACAACTTCAAGTGAGTGTCACTGTCTTGTACTACAAATTCTATTTTTGCTTACTCGATGTTAAGTGTAGTTGATGAGTTATGCATGCCCGCTTATACAAACGTGTGCGCAGATACCACTGGATCCTGCTAATCATTAGAGTTGACGAAGGAACTGTTGAAGTACTGGACTCACTAGGTAAAGACCCTAAAGAATACAGAAGCCTGGTTTTGATGCTCGACAGGTAATTTCAATCATTATCGCACCATGTCGGCCTCTTTAGTTCATTTCCTGGTATATCAAGTAATTAATAACTCATTTATTCATTTTCTTTGCCGGGCAGGGTTTGGGAAAAGTTCATCAAAAAGGTTGTCGGTGATTGGCAACCAGAGCTGAAATGGCGACGGACCAAGGTAATTAAGTAGTACTAGCTACGTCCGCGCATCTCTTTAATTCTAGTTTCAATACCATTATCATGCTTGATTATTATCTGATTGAATTCTATTCTCGTAAAGTGTATGGAGCAGGAACAGGGGACCAATTTATGTGCATACTACGTTTGCGAGAACATTCGCTTTATGACCGAAAGGAGCCGAGATGCAAGACATCTTTAGATACTTAAACACTATTCACATTTTTTTTAATCATGTTCTAATATATATATACACACAACTAATATATTCATATTGATCTCCTTCTTTAAAGATGATGGAGATGCAAGATAGTCTCCTACCAAGGGACCGCATACGAGCACTTCAATAGGAAATGGCGGAATTTTTGCTTGAGCAGGTCATATCTCCCGACGGAGAATACCATTTCACCAAATCCCTGCATGTAATGATCTACAAATTGTAGGAGAAATTGTATATACCAAGTTATATATATATATATATATATATATGTGTGTGTGTGTGTGTGTGTGTGTGTGTGTGTGTGTGTGTGTGTGTGTGTGTGTGTGTGTGTGTGTATGCATGGTCGTACGAGAAATTCTATGATATATATATGATCGGTTCTACGAGAAATTCTATTGTATATGCATAACGCGTACAGTATGTTTGAAATGAAAAAGAATCAAATGGAAAACACAAAATGAAAAAGGAAAAATAAACAATAAACCATAAACCCCTAAATCCCTAAACCCCTAAACCTTTAGTCCCGGTTGGTGTCACCAACCGGGACTAAAGGTCCCCAGCCCCCGGCGCGCGCTGCCGGCCACGTGGCCGGGATTTAGACCCGGATCGTGGCCAACCGGGACTAAAGGGTGGGGGATTTATTAGTCCCGGTTGGGGAACCGGGACTAAAGGCCCTTCCCAACCGGGACTAAAGGCCGTTTCTGTACTAATGAACAAATCTTCTCCTATGGGCTACCTACAGTCGATGGCGAACTAGCGGTGGTAGGATAATACCCTCTTTTGGTGTGGTGGTAGGATGATACCATAGTAGTTAGGACGAACTTGTGCTGCCCGTATGTGATCACGCATGCCTATGTTGTTTCTCTTCCACATGTGTTGTGTTCATTTGCTTTGTTGATGGAACTGTTGCTCTCTTGTCAATATGCAGGTCAAGTGGTATGTTGTTTACAAAGGTAGGGTTTCATGAGTATACGGTTCATGGGCAACAAGCAATGACCAAATCAAGGGTTATCTAGGCAGCTCCTATCTAGGAGGGTCTAAGAGGGTTTAAGAGTAGACAGCAGGCAGATGATGACTACCAACGATACCTGCTCGAAGAGCAGAACATCAACGATGAACAAGTTCCCAAGGTTGTTGCCTTCAAGGAGGGTATAAGACGAGACAGTAGGCTGTGTGGGATGAAGAACTTCATCATCATCATCCAGCTCATCGTGATTCTAGTGTCGTTTTACTCATATGAACGTTGTGGTCATATGTAATGAAGTGAGCACTTGCTAGGGTGGTAGATGATAAGCTCAGCACGTAGAGTACAAGGTTACTAGGACCAGTCCATGTGTGCAATCAAACAGCATACTTTGCATCAGAACATCCATACACGGGCAACCAAACACAAGGCATAAATTATTCATGATTTTGCTGTTGCTGTCGACAGCGATTTAGCTGGGACCGTTTAATGGAATGAAACCCTGGATCGTTCAGTTAAAAAAAAAATCACACCCCAACAACGGGGAAGGTCAACACTACGAGCTTCCCGGCACATAGCTAACATCACCATGACACGATACAGCAAAGATGCAAGAGTTGGAGAATATCATACTCTGTCATCCATACATCCAATAACAGGCAACATCATTCTATTCTTCAGACAAAGTACCTACCACCCTCCTTTAATTTAAGATTAAATAGACCGTTTCTACAGCTCTAACCAGCATATAAAAAGCAATAAACCAGCACACCGCAAAAGAATAATTCAGCAGAAAATGGTTTATAGCCTCAGCAGCAACATCTCCAAGCTGCCAACTAGGTACTGCATGTAGGAGTGTCTGATAACATGATGCAGTCTCAAAAGACGACGAGGTCCAGCTACCCAACCAACTACGGCGCATCTAGGGACACGGTCAGCTCGTGCTAGCGCTGGCGCCGGCAGCAGGGGCGGGGGCCTTCTGCTGCCGGGCCTTCTCGACGAGCGGCGTCAGCTGCTTCTTCTCCGCCAGCGCCTTGAGGAGGTTGAACAGGAACGGGATGTAGTTGTGCTTCCTCCGGACGTTCTCCGTCTTCCACTTCCTGAACTTCTCCTCCTCCATCGCGATCTTATCGCCCACGGCCTCGACCGCCGATGCCACTTCCGCCAGCTCGCTGTTCAGGGACTCCTTTTCTGCGGCGGCGGTGGCCTCGTTGCTCAGCTCCTGCAGGATCTGCTCCCTCTTCTTCTCCAGCTCCTTCAGCTCGGCGGTGTACACGTCCTTCCTGTTCTTGATGATGGCCATGAGGTTGAACCTGATCTCGCTCTGCGAGTAGCGCTCGATCCTCTCCTGGATCACCGGCTGCACCATCTGCAGCCACCCGAGGTCCTCGGGTCCGCCCATGTACTGCCCCAGGCTGATTGGCCCTTCCTTCAGCCCGTCCAGCTCGTACAGGACGCCCTCGAACGGTATGTAGCTTATGAAGTGGTAGACCTCGTCGTCCTTGGTGGCGGCTTTCTGCTCATCAGAGACGAATGGCTCTGGCCTTGCAAAGCTGTTGTGGGCAGCCCGGATGGAGTCGCTGTTGTTGATGGCCAGGCCCTTCATGTCAGGCGCAAAAGCTCCTGTGAATTCCTTCAGGTTTGATAGCTCTGGACCTATGTCGATTTCTGGGCGGTTCATGAGGATTGAGAGGATAGCTTGAGTGGCACATGCATTCGTGATCACCTGAACATGATAAAATTAGACCAACAGTAATAGCCCAAAGTACTAGACAGAGTCAGCCTAAGGGCCAAAATTCAACTAACCTGGCGAGCAAAAAACAGGTTTGGGTTTGGGTCGCTGACAACAGGCCGTTCATCATTTCCTCCAGGCATCCACTTGAAGAGAAAAATTAACCCATATACTGGCCTATGAGAAGAACGTAAAAATGTGTTAAGGACATCCAGAGTGAAGAGATTAATGACACTAACAACAAAGATCCTCACTGTAGTTGACTAAGAGAGTCCACATCGAGAGAGTAAAGCTCCTCCACCTGTTTAATAGTAACATCACAACGTAAGAGACGGCTAACAGATACATCCCGAAAATGGCATAGCTTGTAGGAGCCTTTTTCACATATAACTGGAAACCTCAGATACAATGCTATCCATAAATTATAAAATCCCCTAATGCTACATATATTATGGTAATATAAAAACTACATGCATAATCAAACTACAAAATTCTATCATATGAACATTATTCTGGTATCTCCTTCCATATCCTAACATGAATGCACGGAAATAGATTAGCAGGTGTAGAAAAAATATTAAATGAAGACACCTTAATTTTGCATTGGTTTAACAAGTGGCATACGGGCATATAAACAACCCAACCACTGTCAGGATCATCATGTCTTTAGATTATATCCAAAGCCATTTGACTGGCCCACAACATTTTCTTCAGAAGGTTCTCTAATCATAGAAAGTTATTGTTATTTAAACTTAAGGGCATCTATTCATAAAGGATTTGTTCTTTAAATTCAGGTTCACGTCATCACAACTAGTATAGGAGTACGAGTTCACCATAAGCCTTGACTAATGTATACTCTGCTTATCATAGAGACATAGTACAGAGCTGTAGAGGTAGTTCCTCGTTGCAGATTCAATCAGGTTATCATAAAATTCTTTATAACATAGAGACAAACCCACTCAGAAGACTCTTAAACTGCACAGCTCAACAAGCAATTCCAACCAAGTATTTTACACCATTACTTGACCACATATCAAAAGTAACCGATAACAGGTTTCATAGCTAAATTACATTCAGATAAGGAAAACAATGACCCCAGGAAGCTAACCTGTACACCTTTTACTTGAATCTCCTGAATCAACTCGGTGAAAACACCTACAAGGCATAGGCTCCGGTCAAAGATATGCATATGTGATGTTCAAAACAGTGACAAGAAGATTGCATCAAGAAGTACATGAAGAATTCATCCAACTGTTAGTCTGAACAAAGAACAAAGA
This sequence comes from Elymus sibiricus, assembly GCA_039707655.1. Lineage (NCBI taxonomy): Eukaryota > Viridiplantae > Streptophyta > Magnoliopsida > Poales > Poaceae > Elymus > Elymus sibiricus. The sequence continues at coordinate 425,561,243 of CM077673.1, read as the reverse complement.
CAGCATACTAACAAGATACCGAGCTCCCTATGTGATTTTTGATCCATAAAGGACGACGACTTAAGCACTTGTATAACCAGTTTGCTGTTGCTGAGCAGCACAACTGACTCAGGGCTTTCTTCAGAACAAGTTATGTACAGTGGGAGGTAAGGAACCAAGGATCCCTAGCCGAATCGAACTCAGGTGAAGTTATGAACTAATGACGAAAATAAAAGAGCAGGCCTTCACACCAATGCGAAGCCAACAAGTAGCGCTCAGCCGTCCAACACACAAACTTACTAGTCCACTACTCTAATTCTCACAAGTGCAGCATATACCGAAATCGCGTTGCCTGCACCGCTCCATTGATCAAATCACAAAAGCAGGCCATCCTACCCAAACAAGTAAACACAGCACTCTGCACTGATGGGATAACCCAGAGCTAGCGAAGCATGTAATCCGAGCACACGCAGCTAATCTAGGCACGAAAACCAGGGTAAACGGCGAGACATTGCGCTTACCGGGGTCGGACTCGATGGTGCACCACGACATCCTCGCGAGATCCTCCGACGGCGCAGCGTCGAGCGAGAGAGGCGAACCTGCAGGCAACGGGAGCAGCACTGTCACTGTCGCCACCACTCAGATGACACGGCAGACGCCACGGACGAAGCGCCCCCCGAAATCTCGGGGAGGGCGAGCTGGAACACGTTGCTGGAGCAACCGAATCGAGCCCTCGGCCGCGACGTCCTCGGCGAGAGGAGACGGGGGCTCAGATTCGACTGCTCTGCCGGTCCGAGCGGGCTAGGTCAGGGCTGCCGTACCTGGGGGAGGGGTCTGGCTGGACGGGCCTCTGCGCGCGCTGGGGTTTGTGGAGACGGCGGGCGAGAAGTTCCGTCACTCTCCGGCGGGCGGCGGGCGGCGGCGGCGACGGGAGTGAGGTTGAGACGGGACGAGACCTAGCTAGCAGAGGGAGGGGGGGCGGGGGAGGCTTGAAGAAGGGTGGGTGGGTGGGTGGGTGGGTCGAGCCAGGCAACCCGACCGGGAGGGGAGACCAAAATCCTCGAAAACCTGACCTGTGGGACCAAGGCACAAAAGATGATAAAAATAATTCAAATAGGGTGTTTATACAAAAACACAAATATGAATTTTTTTAGACCCAAATGCTGAAAAATGCAGCTGCACTATTCGGCGAAGACGAGCGCACGTACGTGAGCTGTCTGATGCGTACATGTACAGACGCATGTGATTATTTAACACAACAGAGTGTGGATGTGTATGGAACCGTGCCGCGTGCATGTGGATAGCCAGCGCCTGTGCGCATGCATGTGCTAACGTCACCTATTTATTCCATTTCATTTTATTTTTCAAAAAGATAGAACTTTTGAACCTAGTGTCAGAATGAAAAATCGTTTTCACCGTTGGGTTTCTCGTGACGAGCTCTTCAAAACTAGATCCCATATGGATATGTTTTAATGATTTTTTTCCAAAAGCAACTTTGATGCTAGATTAGGCAATTTTAGTGCTAAACATGAGCAACTTTAATGCTAGATGAATTGCACCGTGTGTATAAATGAATTTGCCTAATAACCTTCTGATTAGTTGTGTGGAGCAGTGTAATAAGTAGTTACCATGGTTTATAGGTTGCATACATCGAAAACTAAGTTGTAGATTGTTTAGTTGCCTTTCATACTGTGAAAGTGGCTTACCATAGAGTGAAAACTTTGTCGAACCTGGCTTCTAATATAAGTTGTCTACCCTAGAAACCAAGTTGACTACGCCGCTACGAAGTTGTCTACGAGTGATCCTCAATTGCCTACAATACTATGGAAGTTGTCCATCAAGGGACCTAAGTTGCCTAAAATGTCTAAAAAAATTTGTGGGATCTAAGTTGTCTATCATGATTTTAAATTTTGAAACTATATGAGGATGGATGGTATGAGAGCCTTGTTCTTTCCTTTTCTGGAGAAGTCTGCTTGCCTACGCTACTAAGGGTGCGGGTGTTGCTAGCCAGGTTACGGGTGTTGACTAGTTGCATAAGTGGGGACACATGATAAGTTGCCTAGGGGTGATGAGAAGTTTCATAGGTAGCGAATCAGACAGTTACCCCGCAAAGCTACACAAGTTGTTCATAAATTTGGCACAAGTTGCCCGCAAAAATCATTGAAAAATCTGTATGGAATTATGAAAAACACACATGAGTTGCTTGTTTAATGCACTTGAGTTGCAAAAAATGCCCTAAAAGTTGCTAACTTGTTTTGTATGATACTCGAGTGCATAACGATCTTCAAGTTATTGTCCTTGTTTTGCCTCCAATAGCCCCATCAATGGTGAACTTAGACTTTTCCACATGTCGTTGCTTTTTTCTAGATACCAAGTCAGAGTACACATGAATTGTTTGGTGAGTGCATTAGAGTTGTATACATACACCCCAAAAGTTGCTAATCTTCTATGTGTGCCACTCGAGTGCATACAATCTCAAAGTTTTCTACCACAACCAGCAAGTATTCTACCATAACTAGTTTCATCTCCAAGTTGATATTGTTATAGGAAACTTACTTTCCGAGGTAGTCTAACGTTATTCTAAGTTGCCTGCCCTCACTAGTGAGTAGCCTAACATTATTCTAAGTTGCATACAATACTTTTTTGATGTTGTAAGCAACTTACCTTCATATATAGGCAACTTAGCAATATTTACGGACAACTTTTTAATGTATTGTAGGCAACTGAAATAGTAATAGCAGTCAACTAAGCATCATTAATAAGCAACTTCATAGTGTTTTTAGGCAACGTAGAAAAAAAAACAATGATAAGCAACTTCATAATATTATAGACAACTAATTTGCAAAGTTAGACAACTGAGCACTAATGATAAGTAACTAATTACCAATAGATGGGAATTGCACATCAATGGTAGGACAATTCCATAGTATTGTAGGCAACTGTGCATCAATGATAGGCAACTGAACATCCACGGTAGGCAACTGAGCAACCATGGTACGCAAGTTGTGATAATGTTAACAAAATTCATTGATGCACATAGTTCAATGAAGTTTCTTATATGTAGAACTAAATGTGCCTCAAGTTTTGTGTGATTTTTTTCATTTTTACACAAACCAACCTATTAGGCAGTCCTACTAGGCAAACAAAATGAAGTTGCTTTCCTATAACACTAAAGTTGCCTCCATCGTATCCAAAGTTGCCTCGAAAAAAAGTTCAACAAAACCTATTGATATGAGATCTAGTTTTGAAGAACTCATCGCGAGAAACACAGCTGTGAAGACGAAACTGAATTTTGACGTTTAAATCAAAAGTTACAGTTTTTTAAATTTTTTGAATCCTAAATAAATGCACGTTGGGATAAGATTCCTTTTTTGGTGCACCGCGTAGGACTCGTCAGCTGCTCCTTCCATATTAGGAAGAGCGCTCGATCCCACCAACAAGCGCTTGGGCGCCCGCTAGGCACATCCTTTTTTAGAACACATAGACGCAGACGCTCATATATAGGCGCATACACTCACCCCTTATGAACACACCCACACACCCTACCCTATGAGCACTTTCGAGGAAATGAGCCGGCATATCATCTTGAGATGCTACTCTCTCCAAATCCAAACTAAAATTTCAACACACTGCATTCATATCTATACGCATACACTAACACCTATGAACGTATACACATACAGCCTACCTTAGAAACATCGACGAGAGACTGAGCCGGCATATCGACTTGAGATTGATGAGGTCACCGTAGGCGTCTCGTAGTCGACGGAAATGTCTCCTCCACTGAACACATCGGCAGAAATCCTGAAATAAATTCAGGAAAATCCGAGCACCGGGATGGGCTGGAGATACCAATGTCCTCCTAACCATATAACTACAGATTGGTTCATCCGATCCAAATTAATTGACGGAGCCTCTATACAATTTTTATAGAAGATCCGAGAAAGTAGTAAAACATTTTAAATAGTATGTAGTGTTTTATTGAAAGGAAAACGCTCAGCGTCAACTGGCTGAAAAGAGACTTTGTGTTCGCCCCCTTTGCTGTGCAACACGTGTCCATGTGGTCACCGCGCACGTCTCACCCTTCCCCCGTTTTCTGAATCCGAAACAACACCCAACTGTTCTTCCCTCGACTCTAATCTCTTTCTCGCATCTCTTCTCTCATGCTACAGATTGGACGGAGGGTTGGAAGTCGGCCGCCGCCGCCGCTCACATCTCTCCTGCCCTGGGCGCCGGATCTGGCTCGAGCTCATCGGGAAAGCAGCCGGAGGCGAAGGACTCGACGTCAGCGGGCACGGTTCCTGTGAAGAGGAGGAGAAGGAGGTGTGTGAGAGAGAGACAGGTCATGGGAGAGCAGAGGCGCGTTGAGTTGAAGCAGAGAAAGGGAGGAAGGAGGCGCCGGAGAAAGGGGTCGCCGGGCGGCGCAGAAGCTTCGGGTGCGAGCCCTCCTGGTTTTGCGGCGTAGACCACGACCTCTTTGTTGGCATTGTCGTTGTCGGGGAGCCCTCCCTGCTGGATCCGGCTCAGCCCTGCACGGCATGTTTACGGGCCGGGGCGGTAGGCTGTAGCCACCCGCGGTGAGGCATTTGGTGGTTAAGGACCTTCACACATGCTTTTGCAACGCCGTCAGTGTTTCTGAAATAAAGGTCTTGTTGCAATAGTCAACAATGTTTCTGAAACAAAGCTCTTGTTGCAAAGACGGATTATACACGAAGAGCTTTGGAAAGTCACCAATGTAAACAAACCTCTTGTTGCAATAGTCAACGATGTGTTTCTGAAACAAAACTCTTGTTGCAGTAGTCACCGATGTGTTTCTGAAACAATACTCTTGTTGCAAAGAGCGATCATACGCTAAGCAACCTCGATCAGACGGCTCTCGAGGCGGCGGATCTTATGAAAAAAAATCCCCCGACCAACGCGTAGCACGCCCCTTATTGAAAACATCAAAAATATGAAATTATCCGTGCATTGTCCGTTGGACGAAGGGGGATTCCTCCTGTGCTTCTTTGATTCTCTTGATTGTAAAATCATGGAAACACGAAAAAGATAGGGAAAATACTAGAAGGAGCAAAGTATAAAATTTTCACGCGGTGTATTTATTTACGTCAGATACTTCGCCTCATCATCGTAATACATAGAGGGAAGTATCCTTTCCAAAAATACCGAGGCTCCTTTGGCATGCAATTCAAAGTTTGATGGCCGCCGACAGGGGCGGAGCCAGAACTGGACCAAGCCCCGGGCCCCAGGCCTTCTACAGTGCCGCTACTGTGTCGCTACAGTGCCTAGATGCTACAATACGCGCGGTATGTATTCCCTTCGCCCTGGGTCCTGGATCTGCCACTGACGACCTATGCGATTTGCTTCAACGTTTACCATCGACCACGAGCTACAAAATCAGATTTTGCTTCGGTTCAAAGTTGTGACATTTTCTTTACGAAATATGTCATTGGTTCTACGTATCCGAATCCGTGCAGATCTTCATAGACATTTTTTTGCGTAAAACATAGAAACATATAACAACGAAGTAGAATCTCATCTTAGAGAGCTGGTGTAGACTTTGGGCCAAACATAGAAGATACGGATTTCCCCCCCTTTTCACGAGATTTACATGAACACAGAAGACATTCACATAAACACGTGCATTTTTTTCAAATAAAAAATATTTAGTTCCTATTTCCTTTTGAAAAGTTTCTATTTCCTTTTGAAAACTCCGCTCTCCAGCGTTTATTCATTCAGCGGTAGCATATCTGCGTGTAGAGCACACGACGTCTCTATTGAGACCTTCTTTAGCACAAAAATGAGCGTTTTTTTTACAGACCTGTTGTTTTTGTTTGTTTCTTCCGTACGAAATCCCCTTCGTCGGCTCCCCCCCCCCCCCCCCCCCCCCCCCTCCGGCGCCGGCGCGAACCCTCAAAGCTCCAGCAACCCGGTGCCGCCGCTGCCCGGCATGGTTTCCTCGCGTGGCTTGGTAAGAGCGGCCACTCCAACCTCCTGCAGCTGCGGTTCTACGCGGAACCGCTCGCGATCCTCACCTCACGCGACGCCGAGGCGCTCCTCCCCCGCGCGCGCGCGCAGGCGGCAGCGTCGCAGCGAGCAGCGTGTGGCGCCGGCAGCCGGATCCACCTTCTCCCCCAAGGAGCCTCTGCTTCGCCAGGTTCCTCCCTCTCCCCCTCACAGGCCACCTCTGCTCGGTTCTGTACGATTTGGGTTGTGGAATCAGTCTTATCTTACTGAATTTCTTGGTTTAACTCCAACGATGAACGATCCAGTCCCGGAGGAGACCTAAGCAGATTAGAAAAACGGAACTGTGGCGGGCTGTGAATCATATCTGAATTCTACTAGATCGTTAGATCTTTCAATCATCAAACTGTTGTTATCAATTCAACTGATGGGTGTCAAATAAAAGGCTTCTGAAAATATGTTGTTTAGTTTCTGGGGGTAGTAGTGTTTATTAGCCCAGTGATGGTTTCTACCTCCCATTCAGTTTGGTTTAATAGAACCTAATTCCCAATCGAGGTTCAGACTTTCAGCTAACTAAATGCCAACTGTTTTCACTTGTATTGTAGTATAAAACACCAACGTTATGTGGTAGCACCACTTTCCACCTTCAGATGTGAAGTATGGCGTCACATGCAAGCGAACATATAAATGGCTAATACAACAACAACAACAACAACAAAGCCTTTAGTCCCAAACAAGTTGGGGTAGGCTAGAGGTGAAACCCATAAGATCTCGCGACCAACTCATGGTTCTGGCACATGGATAGCAAGCTTCCACGCACCCCTGTCCATGGCTAGTTCTTTGGTGATGCTCCAATCCTTCAAATCTCTCTTTACGGACTCTTCCCATGTCAAGTTCGGTCTACCCCGGCCTCTTTTGACATTATCAGCATGCTTTAGCCGTCCGCTATGCACTGGGGCTTTTGGAGGCCTGCGCTGAATATGTCCAAACCATCTCAGACGATGTTGGACAATCTTCTCTTCAATTGACGCTACCCCAACTCTATCTCGTATATCATCATTCCGGATTCGGTCCTTCCACATTAGGCCCAAGTTTAGGAAAATTGTACATAATGGCTAATAATGTTTCAGATATAGTCCCAAGTTTAGGAAAATTGTAGTTTCTCCCTACTACATTAGGCACTATCTCCTGTACATAAGTTTCTTCCTTCAAACCATCACCTAGTATCTTTTCTGACACACCGTGTTTTTTTCCGCTCTGAAGGTATGAGTCAACAATGAGATACTTCACTGGACAATCAAACGTATATATTGGCTGGAAGTTACAATTTGAGAAATCCAGACACAATTCCAGAGTATATACTAATACAGGATACAAAAGCAAAAAACATAGAAATTAATTTCATTATCCACCCGTTTCACCGTGGGCCCGATAACAGGGATGCTTGAGATGGACGTGAATACGTGGATGGATTATCTTGAACAAACATGATTGAATTTGCATCAAAAGTTTCTACACTCACTGCACCTTCCAATACCTTGATCACTGTTGACATTGAAGGCCTTCGACTGCTGTCATTTTGCAGGCACCATATTGCGAGCTTCATCATTTGAATCACTTCCTCCTGGTGTGAGACCAAATCGTCACAATGTTTGTCAATCAGATCCATAAATTGGTTGTTTTGTGCCTTTTCTCGTAATAGACTTATGAGCTGAACATCCTCCTCAGGTTGAAAGTTGTCAATATTTTTCCTTCCACTCACGATTTCCATGACAACAACTCCAAAGCTATAGACATCAACCTTTTCGGTGATCCGCGATGTCAACCATTCAGGTGCCAAATACCCAGGTGTTCCTCTCATCACAGTCATTACCTTGCTTTGATCCCTATTTATTAACTTACATAGTCCAAAATCACCTACTTTGGCATTGAAGTTCTCATCCAAGAGAATATTTTGTGGTTTGATGTCCAAATGAGCAATTTTTCTCCTGCACTCCTCATGAAGATAACACAGGCCCTTGGCAATATCCAGTATGATCCTACAACGAGTGCACCAATCAAGAGGGTTGTTGTTATGACGGTAATAGATCCACCTATCAAGCGACCCACTTGACATATATTCGTATACTAGAAGCCTTTCCGACTTCTCTGCACAAAACCCAATCAGTTTGACAAGATTGATGTGTTCAATGCTTCCAATGGTCTCGACCTCTGCCAAGAATTCTTTCTTTCCTTGTCTAGCACCTTCCAAACGTTTCACTGCAACTCTTTCTTCACCTAATTTCCCTTCAAAGACTGAACCAAACCCACCTTCTCCGAGTTTCTTACCAAATCCTTCAGTGCATTCACGCAACTGCTCAAGCGAAAACCTTGTTGGCATTCCAGGTAATTGATCAAAATCAATTTCATCATCTTTGTATTCATACTTCCTCTTTCTTTGTAGACAATAAAGAGCGACGATAATGACTAGTAACACAAGAGTAGCAATAGCTCCAAGTGTAGAACCTAAAATCATCTTTTTTTGGTTTGAATTGGAGGGTCTAACCTGTACCTTGAGGTAAGCAAAGGAGCTGTTGTAACCATAGATTGTAGGTTGTTGTATTGAGTGGAAGGAGAATATCTTTGTCATCCAGACACATACGCCATGACCTAACTGGTCATAATAACTGAACATAACGGCCCTACAGGAACAGTTGTTCAGGCAGGCTTGCTTACAATCATCTTCGTTTATTGCACTTACAACCGTGCTGTTGTTATCAAAGTAAGAAATGCCAGTAAGTGTGTAAAGCTGGTGGTGTTGAATTTCTTCACAAGATATTGGAATCATTGGCGTGCAACCAAGATTTAGCTTCCGATCGTCAATAGGCTTGAAGTAGCTTGATCCAGAATTGTTCTCAACTGGACAGGCGCATTCGCCCTCTGTGCATATGCCGTACTCCCCGCAGACTGTTGGGTAATCACAATCATCCAATGCCATTACATCAGACACTACAGTAGACCATTCATACAACCTCATGTGCCCATCTGGATCTAATCTCAGGCACTGGGTAGTAGATTCTGCTGCTTGCAGTGAAAAGTATTTGTTTGGATGCACAAAGCTGCTAAGGCTTCCATTCATGAATGTAATATTCATTGAACCGTTCCCTTTCTTGCCGTTGTGCACCCATGACGGATAGTTGGGCACCCATGACGAATAGTAGAGTTGTGGTGGTGTGGATTCAGCATAAGCATATAATCCATCTGGGCGTACAGTGATATAGAGCTGACTCTCAGTTGTATTTGTTGCAGAAGTACTTGCTGTGAGCCTCATACCTTCCAGAAGTGACTGTCCAAGGACCAATGTGTCAGTAGGATGATCAAATGACTGCCACACAGTTGCATTCTTATTATCAAATAACACCAGATTGCCGGCATCGGTGATCGACATGCCAGTTACAGATTGGCCTGAGCTGTTGCTTGACCAAACGTGGCTACTGTCAGCATCATGGAGGACCAAGTTTCCATCGGTAGTAAACTCAAGGGTGGCATTTTCTCTAACAGGACGATTCCGGTTGGCAGACCAGACCACCTGCATTGGATTACCCTGGTACACTATGCCATCATCATCGAGGTAAACAATGAAGGCAGCAAAGAGAGACACGTCGCACGTGGTGGTGGAGGCACAAACGAACCCCGCGGCAAAGGCAAACTTGGAGTAGAGTTTAGCCGCTTGTTGTACAGAACCGCTGACGATTGTACGGAGCTGCTTGTACTGGGGGTTGGAGGGGGTTTGGTTGATCCACGATGTCGATGGTTTGGCTATGGAATAGCTCAAGGGCTGTGCCATGAAGAGAAATGGTGCAGCGGTTGCAATTGCAATTACCAGGAGGAAGAGATTGGCAGGGCCCATTCTGTTGGGCGGAACCATAGTCTGTAGTTAAGAATAATCAGTTCATTCTTGGCTTATGGTAAGCCGCCAAGAAACTGGGGATGAACTAGCAGAGTAAAAACAAGATCACACGGTCGCACCTGATGATTCGTGGTCGCCGGTGGAGAAGACGAGATCACCAAAAAAATATATGCCGGTGTTGGTTGCCTGGACTCGTCAGGAAGAGTGTTTTGTGGTTTTGGAGAGAGATGGATTGGTCTGGCTAGTTCCCAAGTGTAATTGACTGGCTAGTAGTGCTCTGCTGAATGGCTAGTGTAGTGTGTACAAGTCATGTGGTCTACCGCCCACCCTGTTAGGCTGGGAATGATGTGCTCCAGTCAGTAGAAACATTCAAGGACAGCGAGGGTCTCTCCATCTTGCTTCACAAGTCTGCTAGGTAGGATCATAGTTTTAAATAGCCCGCTATAGCCCCGCTATAGCCTTTTCAGCAGGGTGCCGCTAAATTGTCTCATGTACAAAATGCCCGCTATAGCCCGCTATAGCTCCGCTATAGCCTTTTTGAAGGTCGGCCGCTATTTGCCATAGCCCGCTATTTAAAACATTGGGTAGGATGCATCTTCTTCAGAACTTCAGAGATTGCATCTGCCGTGCCATGGGTATCTCTGAACTTCTTTCTGCAACAATGGGCAACTAACTAACTCTGAACTTGTCAACTGCATCAAAACCAAACCAAATCAATACATGAGAAGCCACCAAGAAGCCGGGGATGAACTATCACTAGCAGAGTAGAAACAAGGTCACGTTGCACCTGATGATACCGAGCCACTGATTGAGAAGATTAGATCGCCGAAAAGGATGCCGGTGTTGGGTGCCCTGAGAGACGGGGAAGGGTGTTTTTGTGAGTTTGGAGATGGATTGGTCTGACTAGTTCAGAAGTGTCGCTGACTGGCTAGCTGTACTTTACTAGGCCAAGATTTCCATGGTAGTTTGTGGCCTGAAGCACTAGTGTGTACAAGTCAGCAAGTTTCTGCGGGCTCGTCATGTGGTCTACCGCTCACGGCTCTTCCCTGTTAGCCAGGAAATGATGTGATCCAGTCAGCGAAAATCATTCAAGGCAGTAAGGATGGGTATCTCCATGACTCCATCATGCTTGACAGGTCTGATCCTGCACTGCTATAATAAGTGTAGTCTGTTAGGATGTAGCTTCTTCAGAACATCAGTTTGTGTCTGCCGTGGGTATCTCTGAACTCTGTTCTTCAACAATGGGTAACTAACTCTGGACTTGTCAACTGCGTCGGATCCAAACCAAATCAATGCATATTTGATAAAGCTTTCATCTGTGAGGATGTCATGTGGATGTTGGATCAGGAGCAACATGTCTCCTGGATGATGGTGTCATATATTCACTCACACTTAATTGGCGATCCATCATTTTTTATGGCAGAGTGTGTCTACTTAGGTGGCAATGCCACAAGTTTTTGTGCCAAATTTATCACATGTATGTTTATGTCAAACAAATATACACACACGTACAGATTCATCACCGAGTGTTCAGGATATGGATATGAGCTGATTACATGACGAATTCACCGCATGTTATTATTAATATCAGTGTTAATTTTCGTAATATTTGTACATGTAACATTGCTACCGGCCAGTATGCGGCGTAATTCTTCAACTTTTCTTGCGAGGGAATTGTATGATTATTTCGGCAGTAAATATTGCTCGTAACTCGAGTGATCATATTTTTTTTGCTTGGAACCAGTGATCATCATTTTTTCTGGGAAGAATATATATCTTTAGGGGATTCTGGGAAGAATATCTAGTTTTTTTTTGAGACAAAGAATATCTAGTGATCATAAAAGAATTAGAGAGTATATCATTTTTCTTCTGAGGGGAACTGACTGATGTGTTTTCAGCCCAAGAGCCAGGCCTCCCACTGGGCTGGGCTGGGCTGGACTTCTGATCGCCAGCCGCCGCTCAGATGCCCATTCGCAGCAACAACTCCACAGAAGAAGAAAAAATGCCACCTGGAAGGGGACACGGAGTATTTGATCCCGAGCTCATTTGCTCCCTGATGAACAGTAAAATTCAAAAAAAATTAAACCAATTCAAATAATTCTGAAATTTTTTGGTGATAAACATTGACGAAAGTTTTAACTGCCTGCAAATTTTTGTGATGAAATGACATTCGTGTAGGCCTAGGCAAAAAAAACAAAATCGATGCTCCAAAAACACTATTGTTGGAAGCAATTTGGAGCATTGATTTTGTTTTTTTGTCCCAACCTCTACGAATGTTATTTCATCACGAAAATTTGCAGAATGTTAAAACTTTCGTCAATGTTTATCACAAAAAATTCAGATTTTTTTACTATTTTTTCGGATTTTACTGTTCATCAGGGAGCATATGAGCTCGGGATCAAAAGAGCACTTTCGCCTGGACGGCTCCTTCTCCCCTCCCGCGCCGGCGCCACCGCAGACCCCTGCTGCCGCGGCAGCCCCGGGATGGTTTTCCTCGCGGGGATGGATAAGAGCGGTCACTCCAACCTCCTGCCGCTGCGGTTCTATGCATAGCCGCTCACGATCCTCACCTCGCGCGATGGCAGGCGATGCCAAGGGGCCCCTCTCGTGTGCCTGCGGCGGCAAGCATCGTGCAGCGTCGATCGCCGCCTCCGGGTCACGGACCGCCCCTGCTTCTCCTCCAGGGAGCGTCTGCTTCCTCAGGTTCTGCTTCCCTCTTCTCCCTCACAGGCAACCTCTGTCCAGTTCAGTATGCTCTAAATCCCAAATGGAAAATAGAAATTGGGACTGTCGTGCGCCGTGAATCAAATTCGAAAAGATAATACTTGTTTTGTTTGGTTTCTGTGAATCAAATTCGAACGTAGTGGGCTATGTTTACCAGCTCTCCTGTAAATAAATGGAAAATATACCCTGAAAGCACTGAATCCTGTGTAGGTCAAATATTCAGAACACTAGATATATCTTGCCTGCAATTCAAATTGTTTGTCGGTACACTGTGAGTTACAACTTGCAGAAGAACATGGAGAAAGCCTCCTACCCCCCATTCAGTTTGGTTTAGTGTAAGTACTAACTTTCATCCCAGTTCCTAGTTGAGTTATATAAATCCAGCTAACTGAATGTCGACTATTTTTTATGCCAAAAAAAAGATGTCAAATAATTGTACTTCCGTTGTATAGAAAACCAATGTCATGTATTTCCATAGAGTATGGGACACACAAACCATGTTAGACAAGAAAAGCATACTCATTAACCGCCTGTCTCACCCTGGGACAGATAGGATTAACGTTGGATATGTGGAGGCATTATCTTGAAAATAGTCACTACCTAATGTATAGTTTCACCCTACCACAGCAGGCGCTCTCCCCTCTAACCATTGTCCTTCCTTCAAAATGTATCTTTTCTGTCATACATCACATGGCACTACCGGTTTTCGGCTCTATGGAGGTACTTGACAATGGGATACTTCACTGGACAATCAAACATATATATGGGCTGGAAGTTACAGTTTGATCCAATCCAAACATAATTCCAAATACAATTAGTGCAGGATACAGAATCAAAAACATAGAAGTTGATTTTCTAAAGCACATTAGCCACTCGTTTTACCTTGGGCCAGATAATACGGATGCTTGAGATGGAACTGAATATGTCAACGGATTATCTTGAACCAACATGATTGAGTTCGCATCAAAAGGTTCTATGCTCATTGTGCCTTCCAATACCTTGATCACTATGGACATGGAGGGCCTTCGGGTGCTATCATTTTGCAGGCACCACACCGCGAGCTTCATCATTTTAATCACTTCCTCCTGGCTTGAGATCATATCGTCACTATTCTTGTCGATCAGGTCAATCAATTGATTGGTTTGATCTTTTTCCTGTAATACATTTATGAGATGAACATCATCCTCGGGCTGAGAGTTGTCAATGTTTTTTCTTCCACTTATTATTTCCATTATAACAACTCCAAAGCAGTAGACATCGACTTTTTCAGTGATTGGCGATGTCAACCATTCAGGTGCCATATACCCGGGCGTTCCTCTCATCATAGTCATTACTTTGCTTTGGTCCCTGTCTATTAGTTTACTAAGTCCAAAATCAGCCACTTTGGCATTGAAGTTGTCATCCAAGAGAATGTTTTGTGGCTTGATGTCCAAATGAACAATTTTCCGCCTGCACTCCTCGTGAAGATAGCATAGTCCCTTGGCAATATCCAGAATGATCCTACAACGGGTGAACCAATCAAGGGCGGCATTGTTATGGTGGTAGTATATGCTCCTATCAAGTGACCCTCTTGTCATATATTCATATACCAGTAGCCTCTGAGACTTCTCTGCACAAAACCCAATCAACCTGACAAGATTGATGTGTTCAATGTTGCCAATGGTCTCGACCTCTGCCAAGAATTCTTTATTTCCTTGTCTAGAACCTTCCAAACGTTTCACTGCAACTCTTTCTTCACCTAATTTCCCTTCAAAAACTGACCCAAACCCACCTTCTCCAAGTTTATTACTGAATCCTTCAGTGCTTTCGCTCAACTTCTGAAAAGAAAACCTTACTGGCATTCCGGGTAAGTGATCTAAATCAAATTCCTCATCTTTGTCTTCATACTTCCCCTTCCTTTGTAGATAAAGAGTGACAGCAATGACAAGAAATACAAGAGTAGCAATAGCTCCAAGTGTGGCACCTAATGTCACCTTTGCTTTGTTTGGATTCGAGGGGATAACCTGCACCTTGAGGTAAGCAGTCGAGCTGTAACCAATAGTTCCAGGTTGAATTGATTGCAATGAGAAGACCTCCGTCACCCATTCACATTCTCCATCGGAATCATTCTGGTGATAGCTGAACATAACGGCTCTGCAGGAGCAGTTCTTCAAGCAGGATTGCTTGCAGTCATCGATGCTTATTGCATTCACAATCGTCGGGTTTTTATCAAAATAAGAGATGTCAGGAATGACCAATAGCTGATGGTGTCGTATTTCTTGACAAGAGATTGGAGTTGCTGGTGCACAACCAAGGTTTGGGGTCTGTTTGTCCACTGGCATGAAGTAGTTTTGTTGTGGACATGTGCATTGCCCTTCGCTACAGATTCCATAATCCCCGCAGACTGTTGGATAAGCACAATCATTCATGTGCATTATATCATACTCCCTCCGTTCCTAAATGTAAGTCTTTTTAGAGATTTCACTAGAGACTACATACGGAGCAAAATGAGTGAATCTACACTCTAAAATAGGTCTATATACATCCGTATGTAATACTTAGTGGAACCTCTAAAAAGACTTATATTTAGGAACGGAGGGAGTACATAATCCATTCTGCGTTAACCCATTCATGCAGTCTCAAGTGTCCATCTGACTCTAGTCTCATGAACTGGGCGGATTTAGTTGCTGGCATTGTGATATTACCAGACATCTCTGACTGTACAAAGATGCTAATGTTCCCATTCATGAATGTAACCATTGTTGGGTCATTTTCTTTCTTGAGGTTAGACAGCGAGAAGGTGTATGCAGCATAGAGTTGTGGTGGGGCATATACAGCATAAAAATATACACCATATCTTGCGTATAGTGATATACAACTGATTCTCAGCCATATTTGCTGCAGAAGTACTTGATGTGAGCCTCATACTTTCCATGAGTGACTGCTCAGGGACCATTGTGTCAGATTACCGATTTCGGTGAACAACATGCCGGCTATAGACCGGCCTGAGTTGTTGCTCGACCAGACATGGCTACCATCAGCATCACGGAGGACCAAGACTCCGTCTACTGTAAACTCAAGGGTTGCATTCATCCTAACTGGACAATCTCGGTTGGCAGACCAGACCACACGCGGATCAAAATCACCGCCGGTATTGGTCCTGGCAAGGAAGACGGAAAAAAGGGCCACATCACATGCAGGCCCGAATGAATGGTCTGACTGTGGTGGCTGTGCAAGTGGCTGATGCACTCCATTCTGTTTTGTTCATCGTGAGTTCCTCTACACGTACACCCATCAATGTTTGCAGGCAAGCATGACGTGCACCTTTCAGAAAAAAGCATTCATGAGAGAACAAAATAGGACGCTTCACAATTAACGATGCCAGTGCTAGGACGAATGGACGATGCTCAAGCTATTCTCGCGTCGTCTTCATGAAAACGACACCACAATAATTGGACAAAGTAACCAAAGTGAGTAGGCAAGATTTACCGCATGGCCTATGTGGTAAGCCATCTTAAACGACACCACACTGGTTTGAACCACCCTTGATGATTTTCTTGCAATCAAGTTGTAGTATACCATCATGGTTTACCGGAGGCGAAGGTGGGATGGTGTACGACTCCGGGCTTCTGCTTCAGTATCTTAAGCTACAACAGGACACTGCAAAGTGCTACAGGAAGATCATTCAAGGAGTGCACTATGGCTACAGGACACTACATGATGACGCCTTTCACGCAGTGGTTTACCACTCACCCTTGTTAAACAGGAAATCATGGCGAGCTCCATTGGAGACAATTTCTTTTTATTTGTGCACGTACTTACATAAAAAAGAGCTGTTATGGGAGTAGGTATACCATCAGAAAAACTACTATGAGAGCAAGTACGAGCAGAAAGGGAAGCTTCAATAACGGATGACGCTACGGTGCTCCTTCATTCGGCAGTTGGTAACTCTATAGTCTGGACCTGGAACCAAACCGAAAGATTTCAATACCTCTGAACTCTGTTCTGTTCTGTTTGGTTTTGGAATGGATGAATCTCATCTTGTTCCGGTGCAGAATACATGTCTGAATTCTGAAGAAGCTGAATATGGACTGCATTATGTGAGGATGGCACGTGGGACCAGGAGCCACTCCGACCTCCTGGCGATGTGGTTCTAGGTGACAACGGAGGCAGCGAGCAGCGCGTGGAGCCAGCCATCGCTGGACGAACACGGCCTGCCTCCACTTTCTCCCCCACAGAGCCTTTGCTTCCCCAGACCCCAGGTCCACCTCTTCCTCCCTCATAGGCCACTTCTGCTCCAGTGGCGCCTTCTCGAGCTTCATTTGGATTACATCGTGTAATGGGCTGGAATCTAATTCAAAATCTAGATAGTTGGAATTTTGGAATCATAAAGCTGGAGTTATAAAGCTGGAGTTATAAATTTGAGCTTCATACATTGTGAGTTGCAGCTTGTATAAGAACATCGAGAAAACCTTCTACCTTGCATTCAGTTTGATTTAACAGAAGTATATGACTATTAACTTTCATTCCAGTCGAGTTTCAGCCTTGCAGCTAACTAAACGTCAACTATTTTCAGTTCCGTTTTATAGAAAGGCAATGTTATGTATTTCCACCTTCAGATGTATAGTATGGTGTCACACACAATCAAATATAATGGCTTAAAATGTTTGAAATATCCCAATTGTAGAAATAGGAGAGGGACATAGAATCCATGTAAGACAAGCCTCCCTTTTTTAAAACAAAGAAGAAAACCATACTCTGTGACCACCTGTCTCGCCTTGGGACAGGTAAGATTAATGCTGGACCAAAAAGGTGTTGGATATGTGGATGGATCATCTAGAACAGTCACTACCTAATGTAGTTCCACACTAACAGCAGACACTCTCCTCTAAGCATTGTTCGTCCTTCAGACCATCCCCTAGTATCTTTGTTGGCATACATCACATGTCACTACTGAAAGTATGAGTTGACAACAAGATACTTCGCTGGACAATCAAACACATATATTTGCTGGAAGTTATTCTTTGATGCCATGCAAACATATTTCCAATGTACAAATAGGACAAGATAGAAAAGCAAAAACATACAAGTTAAATTTCTAAAGCACATTAGCCACTTGTTTCACCTTGGACCGGATAATATGGATGCTTGAGCTGGGACCGAATATGTGGATGGATTATCTTGAACAAGCATGATCGAATTTGCATCAAAAGTTTCTACGCTCATCAAACCTTGATAACGGTTGACATTGAAGGCCTTCGAGTGCTGTCATTTTGCAAGCACCACACCACGAGCTTCATCATTTGAATCACTTCCTCCTGGCATGACACCATATCGCCACTATGCTTGTCGATCAGGTCAATCAATTGATTGTTTTGTTCTTTTTCTCGTAATATATTTATGAGTTGAACTTCCTCCTCGGCCTGAGAATTGTCAATATTTTTTCTTCCACTTACTATTTCCATGACAACAACTCCAAAGCTATAGACGATTAGACATCCACTTTTTCAGTGATCTGTGACGCCAACCATTCAGGTGCCAGATAGCCAGGTGTTCCTCTCATCACGGTTACTACCTTACTTTGGTCCCTGTTTATTAGCTTACATAGTCCAAAATCAGCTACTTTGGCATTGAAATTGTCATCCAAGAGAATATTTTGTGGTTTGATGTCTAAATGAGCAATTTTTCGCCTGCACTCCTCATGAAGATAACACAGGCCCTTGGCAATATCCAATATGATCCTACAACGAGTACACTAGTCAAGAGGGTCGTTGTTATGACGGTTATAGATCCACCTATCAAGCGATCCTCTTGGCATATATTCATATACCAGAAGCCTCTCGGACTTCTCTGCACAAAACCCAATCAGGTTGACAAGATTGATGTGTTCAATGCTACCAATAGTCTCAACCTCTGCCAAGAACTCTTTCTTTCCCTGTCTAGCACCTTCCAAACGTTTTACCGCAATTCTACCTTCACCTAATTTCCCTTCAAAAACTGACCCAAACCCACCTTCCCTGAGTTTCTTACTGAATCCTTCAGTGCATTCTGTCAACTTCTCAAGAGAAAACTTTGCCGGCATTCCAGGAAATTGATCTAGATCAAATTCCTCGTCTTTGTCTTTGTACTTCGCTTTCCGTTGCAGATAAAGAGTGACAACAATGACAAACAATGCAAGAGTGATAATAGCTCCAAATGTAGCACCTAACATTACTTTTGTTTTGTTTGAAGTAGATGCAGAAATGGAGGGGCTAAGCTGCACCTTGAGGTAAGCAGCGGAACATAAGTTGGCTATAGGTTGTATTGCTTGCAAGGAAAAGACCTTTACCATCCAGGTACATCTGCTAAGACCCGACCGGTTATAGCTGAACATAACGGCCTTACATGAGCAGTTCTTCAAGCAGGCCTGCTTACAGTCATCTTCGTCTAAATTCATAACCTCATGGCTGTTATCAAAGTAAGAAATATCTGTAAGTAACAAGAGCCTATGGTGTTGTATTTCTTGACAAGATATTTGAGTTGTTGGCGTGCAGCCAAGTTTTGGCTTCCGCTCATCCACGGGCTTGAAGTAGCTTAAAGTAGAATAGTTTTGAAGTGGACAAGTACATTGCCCCTGGGTGCATATGCCATACTCCCCGCAGACTGTTGGGTAAGCACAATTATCTATTTCCATTAAATCATAATTCACGGTCCATTTTTGAGTAGACCATTCATACTCATACACTCTCATGTGTCCATCTGAATCTAATGTTATGTGCTGGGTGGATGTAGTGATGGGCAGAAAGATTTGATCATAATAATCTGACTGCACAAAGAAGATGAGACTTCCATCCCTGAATGTAACATTTGTTAGATCATTTCCTTTCTTGACGCCGGGTACCAATGATGAACAGTAGTAGGGTTGTGGTGGTGTGGATTCAACATAAGCACATAACCCATACGGGGCTAATGTGATATACAATTGATTCTCAGTCGTATTTGTTGCAGAGGTACTTGCTTTCAGCTTCATACATTTCAGAAGTGACTGCCCAGGCAGCAATGTGTCGGTAGGATGATCAAATGACTGCCACACTGTTGCATTCCTCTGATCGAACAACACAAGATTGCCAATGTCGGTCATTACCATGCTGGCTACAGACCGTCCTGAGGTGCCGCTGGACCAGACAGAGCTACCATCGTCATTGCGGAGGACCAGGTTCCCATCGGAGGTAAACTCAAGGGTTGCATTCTCCCTGACAGGACGAGCCCGGTTGGCAGACCAGACCACCCGCAGATCTTGTCTGCCTGTGGCATCAACTGCATTGATGCTCACACTTAAGTTCTTGTAAATGAATACTGCAAAGACGAAATCGTTGCATGGTGACTGGGAGGAGACACATATGAACCCTGCAGCCACGTCAAGTTGGGGATCAAGGTCAGCTTCAGTTTGAGGTTGTAGAGAACGGGCGGCGATGTTGCGCAGTCTGTCCAAGCCGTGGCCAAGAAAAATGTCGTTGTTGATCCAAACCGTCGAGGGTTTCGCCATGGAATCGTCCAAGGTTTGCGCCGCCAAGTGCAAGGGTGCTGCAGCCGCAAGCACGAGGAAGAAGAGAACGGCAGGACCCATGGTGCTTCAAACCGAAACAGTAACCAGTAAACCAGTCAGTTATTGGCCCCATGGTAAGCAAGCTCGAGATGAGCTTTGTGGAGTAGTACAAGCAAAGATCACAAGGTCTAACCTGTACTGCGCCGCTGTGTAGAAGATGGTCTAGCCGGCGTGGGTGGCGCCTGAACTCTCTTTCTGGTTATCCGTTCTCTTCTCCAGTTCTCTGGAGTTTTTTTGTTTTTGACAGTACCCAGTTCTCTGGAGTTTGAAAGATGGATTGCTCCATTTTCCCTTTTTCGAGAATAGATGGATTGTTCTGGTGACTAGTTCAAAAGCTTCACTGCCGGCCTTGTGCCGGCCCAAGGCATTTCTTTTGTTTACATGGTAGTTGCTGATGCCGGCCCAAGGTATGTCATTTGTTTACATGGTAGTTTATGGTGCCGGCCGAAGGTATTTTTCAATTTGTTTACACATGGTAGTTGCTGGACCGTGGACTGGGGGTCAACAAGTGGCACCTGCAGCTCATCCCTCTTGAACATGACGCCAAGTTATTCATCCAAAAGACCAAGAAAGCTTCACTACATTCTTTTGCTAGAATGTAAGATATATATGGGAATTCATGCAAGTGAGTTCAGTGGATATAAATGCGTTGTTTGTGATCTAGAGCTACTAAAAAAGGCCTATTCTTGGAGTGTGAAGTTATGGTGCACGGGCACCATGGTGCCCTTTATTTTCAAAAAAATTTAAAACAAATTTAGACGTTTCAAAAAAATTCAAAAAAAAATATGTGGACACTTGTATGTGTTCACAATGGATCTATGAAATTTTGTTTAAAAAAATATAATTTATGAGCTGTACCAAAAAAAAATGTTTCTGGCCCATAAATAGAAATAGCGGCTCATTTGAAAATACATATTTGTCTTTTTTTTGTACACCACATGTGAAAGTAAAATGTTGTGAAATTTTGCACGTACATAGTATACATGTGCGTGTGTTCTCACAAAGAAGTTTTGATTATTGAAGATGGTGTTTCTATAACGGGCACCATGGTGCCCGTGCACATCTACCAATTTTCGTTACTCTTGTCGAATTCTACATGATTAAATTTGTAGTATGAAATTTCAATTGGTTGCACCCTAGGAAAAACAAAAGGATAACTTTCAAAAGGGTTGAGTGGATGTAAAATTTCCTTTGTAACGTAGTGCAAAAGGAACAGTTACAAAATTTTCCTATAGGATTCCATACTACTTCCTTTGTAAACTATATAAGACATTTTAGATCATTACTTTATAATGATCTAAAACGTCTTATGTTAATTTACAAAGGGAGTACGAATCAAACAACACACGCAGAAAAAATATCAAGGATGGGTTCCATGCGATGTGCAGGTGCCCCCTTGCGAAGGAACTTTGGCATGCCATGGAGCTGGATTGGGTCATTCCAAGGGTTGAATCCATTCGCAACACAGGTCCTGAATGGTTGTTCTCCCTACTTGAGCCCCTAGACGAGACGGCGCGCATGATCGTACTGATGACCATGTGGAGGATTTGGCACGTGCGGAATGAGATCACGCATGAAAAAAGGCCACCTCCAAGTGAGTCCTCCCGGCGGTTCCCACATGGATATATCAGCTCTTTATTGTGCCTTAAGCGGTACCCTAATGGCGATGTTGTTAAAGGAAAAATGGTGGTATGTGCTGCGCCACCAGCACACACAACCAGCGTCCTTGCTAAAGAGGAGCTGAGCTGGGTCGCCCCTGATGCAGGATGGACCAAGTTGAACACGGACGGAAGCTTTATACCGGCTACAGGTATGGCAGGCGGTGGGATGATCCTCCGGGACACCCAGGGAAACATCATCTTTAGTGCTTGCCGGGAACTCCGCACATGTGATAATGCACTGGGTGCCGAGCTCGCGGCGTGCAGGGAGGGGCTAGAGCTAGCCCTCCATCGGACGTCGCTAGCAATTTTGGTAGAGCTAGATAGTGCTGAGGCAGTGTCGTTGGTCACAGCAAAATCCATGGATAGATCAGTTCATCGCTTTGTGATCCAGGAGATTAAGAGGTTGGCCTCCACAGAGGATAGGGAGATTTTGTTCACTCTTTGTCGTCGTTCACAGAATAAGGTTAGCCATGAACTTGCCGCGTACGGCCGTAGTACCCCTCGAACCGCAGTGTGGTTGCAATCGGGGTTAGATGTTATTGTAAACTTGGCTTTGGCTGAGAGGCCTCCGTGAGTAATGAGTGAATTGCAAAAAAACACCACATTGAAGCGTAGGGTTGCAGAAAAGACTCTTCTACGAATTTGTGTCAGAAAACACTGATTTTGGTCCTAATCTTTTGCAGAAAACACTAGTTGATGGCTTTGGCCCATTTGATGACGATTATGACAGATGGAGCCCACCATTTGCTGATGTGGCAAACGGTCTTTTTGCCAAAACGTCCTCCCCTTCTTGAAAAATTTCCCCCTATAAAAAGTACCCTCCCCAGCGCCGCCGCCTCCCTCCGGCGCGCCCCGCCTCCCAGCGCCGCCGCCTCCCTCCGGCGCGCCCCGCCCTCCCAGCGCCGCCGCCTCCCTCTCCGGCGCGACCCCGGCGCGCAGCTCGGGCGCGCCGCCACCTCCCTCCGATGCACCCCCGCCTCCCAGCGCCGTCGCCTCCCTCCGGCCGTCCCCGCCTCCCAGCGCCGCCGCCTCCCTTCCGGCGTGCCCCCGCCCTCCCAGCGTCGCCACCTCCCTCCCCAGCGCGACCACGACGCGCAGCTCGGGCACGCGCAACTCGGGCGCGACCAGGCCTCCCAGCGGAGCAAGCGGCGCCGGCGACACACAGCTCGGGCACAAGCGGCGGCGCGCATGACCGAGCCTCCACTGTCGTGGCCCCTAGTAGCCGGCGACCCAAGCCAGCAGCGCCGCCGCGCGCATGAACCAGCCACCGCATCCTCCTCTGGAGCTGCTTGCGTTTTGGACTTTTACATGAAGGGTGACTATGCAAAAATACCAGGGCCCCACATGTCATAATCGAGGTTAAAATGCATAAAACGGTCGATCAGTGTTTTTTGCAAAAGATTAGGACCAAAATCAGTGTTTTCTGGCACAAATTCGTAGAAGAGTCTTTTCTGCAACCCTACGCTTCAATGTGGTGGTTTTTTGCAATTCACTCGTGAGTAATGAAAATCTCCTTTACCCCCGCAAAAAAAAAAAATTCTCCAGAGTTCATATGAAAATCCTTTAAATCAAAGAGGCCCTAACAAGGCTCTCGATTGATCGGAGTTTTAGTGCAGTTCAACCCATGGTGTTTTAGCGGTGGGCCTGATATGCTAGATTTATACCTGCAAATAAAATGTATGAGAACGTGCCGTGTGCTCAGAAGTACTCAAACTCAAGTTAAAAAAAAAAAGTACTCAAACTCAAACTCTTGCCTACGCCACACAAGCCATGTTTTTTTTTTCTTCATGACCAGTATGCACATTTCTGTGTTACAAGCACAAAATGCATCTATATTTATTGTCTATAATGCTACTAGCTGGTTGTCACAGAGCCGGAGACGGCCGGTCCCGCCCAACTCGGAAACGTGTGCGTGCGGCGGCAGCCATTGATGCGATAGAGGCCGGCTCCGCCGACCTCCGAAATGTGTGCGTGCGGTGGCAGCCATTGATGCGATGGAAGGCCAGGCGGGAAGGAAGCTCGCTCACACATTTTTTTTTCTTTTCAATAAATGACGTTTTATTAACTCAAAATGTAGCATCGTCCGACTGAGTTGGTTGAATACTTTTCAAATACGTACCTACAAAGATTGGATCGATGCACGACTTAACCACGAACGGACACGATCAGGCAAAGCTACAAGTATACTATTTCTACAACTCGATCAATAACCAGCCTGTTCGGAGGCTCTCCAGCTCCACGCTTCACAAATTTCTGGAGGGGAGCTGAGCCGAACGAGTTTGGTCCAAGAAGCTAGAAGCCAAAAGCTCGGCCAGCCGCAAGTGTAAAAACATGGAGCACCAAAAGCCCAGCTCCACCGATTGGAAAAGGAGAAGTTCGCCCAAATTACATTGAACTGCCACCGCCAAGTGAAGGTAGATCGAATCGGTACGCTCGCTGGAACACATCGATCGATCAAATCGGTACCCTGTGCTCCTTCTCTCACTGAAAAGCCAAGCTGGGTTGCCTCCAACCGGCCCATTATGGCGCTAAGGCAGGCCACCCATGCTGCCAGCCCATAGTGGCGATGGGAGAAGCCATCGATCGCTGTCGAACGGAGCTGTCTCGCTGCGTGAAGTGAGAAGCTGGCTTCTAAAGTTGATTTTGAGAAGTTTTGGAAGCTTGGAGAGGATCAGAACAGGCCCTAAGCCTGGACTTGTCTTCCTCGCTCCCCCTCCCTCGGTGCCTTCTCCGCGATAACCGATCTGCAACCCCGATGGCCGGCCAGATGAACGGCGACGGCAACGGCCTGTGCTTCCCCTATGATGTGCTCGTCGATATACTCAGCCTCCTCCCCTGCCACGCCCTCGTCGAGTCCCGGCGCATTTGCCGTCCGTGGCGCGCCATCGTCGACACCCACAAGCTCCTCCTTCCATACTTCTTCCCCAAGGGCCCCTTCACCGGCATCTTCACCAACAACTTCGAATGCCACGAGGAGTCCTCCTTCTTCGCCCCGCTGGTGCCGCGTTTGGAGCAGCCCCGCGGGGCTCACGACGGGCCCATGTTCCAGCATCCTCTCTTTCGGCATGACTGGGCTTTGGTGCTCCATTGCTGCAACGGTCTTCTTCTCCTCTAGAACAGATCATTCCTTCTCCTCCAGAACAGATCATTTGAACATTATTACGTCTGCAACCCGGCGACGGTACGATGCACTCAACTGCCACTACCGTCGGAGGAGGAGGAGGTTTGGAGGTCTGGCATGTTCCTCGCCTTCGATCCGGCTGTGACACCGCACTATGAGGTGTTCCTACTTCCAAGAGGAAAGATCCAACCAGCCGTGGAAGAAAAGATCCAACCGTTGATAGAAGTAGTAAAAGATACCGAACCGCAAACCTGGTTGGAGTACGTGGAGTATGAAGAGGAACTACCAGAAGAAGACCAAGAGGAGATGGACATCAAAGACCATTCTGGGTACATGAGAGAGTTTGATACATCGGCACCATCAAGATTAGATGTATTGGCCAAGGAATTGCCATTGCCATCACAACAAGGTCAGGTTTCGCCACAAGAGAAACAAAAGATGCCTGTCCATGTGATGGGGGCTGAGGAGCCAAAGGATAAGGTGATCTCTATATTGTTGTTCCTGTCAGAGACCGGTCACTGGGAAAGACGGGAATTTGTGCCGGGGCGTTGCGCCCCTGGGCACCTCTACGACATGGTGACCACGCCGCATCCTAGCTACGTGAAAATATGGAAGTCAGCTGAGTATTGGCAGGGATCTCTCTACGTACATTGCTGTAATAACATCATTATGATCCTACGCAAATCGGAGTGGGAGTATGACATGGGCCAGCTACCAGGTAACACTAGTAGAAAACAGGGCTTTGGTCCAGGCCGGATCAGAGCTTTAGTCCCGGTCGTGTTACGAACCGGCACTAATGCGAGCATTAGTCCCGGTTCGAGCGGCTAGGACGCCGGCCGGGGTTCGTCACGCATCAGTCCCGGTTCGAACGGGACTTTTAGTCCCGGTTGGTGACACCAACCGGGACTAAAGGGGTGGTGGCAACCGTTCGCCTGGCGCGAGCCCTTTTAGTCCCGGTTCGTGGCTCAAACCGGGACTAAAGGTCCCAGCCGTTCAAATCCCGCGCCTTGGAAGTTGTTCCGCGCGAGATCATACATGAGAAACGCTACAGTAACGCGACCGGCCTCCATTTCTGTTCGTCTCCCTCTCCTCTCTTCTTCCCCATCCTCACCATGAATCCACGAACTCGCTACGGGAACGTGCTCGCACATGGCACGACCAATCTCCATGTCGTCTACACGAACGACAGCGCCAAAGTCGAGGGTTTTATTTCCATGTTCGAGGAATGGCTTCAAGAGGAGAAACACAAGTTCATGGGCCGCGATCTCGAGTACACGGTCGATGGTCGCAATGTTGCCGTCGTCCAACTTTGTTTGAAGCAACATGTCATGGTCTTCCAGTGGGCAAGGTAATACGAAACTTGTCATAGTTTTAATTGTGGCTTTTCTTTGATTCATAGGATAGGAAAATTGCATAGGAATAGGAGGATTGGGAATGTCGCGAACATGTCATAGTTTCCTTGATTCATAGGAAAAATGCATAGGAAAATTGGGGCTTTTCTTTGATTCATAGGAAAATTGGGGCTTTTCTTTGATTCATAGGAAAATTGCATAGGAATAGAAAATTGAATAGGAATAGGAGGATTAGGAAAATTGCATAGGAATAGGAATAGGAGGATAAGAAAATTGCATAAGAATTTTTCTTGTAGTTGCATATTGGCCATCGTGGGAGAACATGTCATAGTTTAGGGGCTTCTTTTGATTCATAGGATAGGAAATGCATAGGAATAGGAAACTTGCTATGATTCTTATTATACTTGTTATGATTCTTATTATACTTGTTATGATTCTTATTATACTTGTTATGATTCTTATATTATACTTGTGCCAAAATATACTTGTTATGATTCTTATTATACTTGTTCTAAAATATACTTGTTATGATTCTTATTATACTTGTTTTAAAATATACTTGTTGCAGCAGTATTTAACACATTTGTTCCATTTTGTTGTTGCAGTAGTGACAAGCACTGTCCAAAACTCATGGAGTTCCTTCGCAGCGGCATATATTTTGCTAGTGTTGATATAACGAATGACAAGATCAAGATGAGGCGCACCTGGGGTATTGAGATACCAGCTGAATGCCACATTGATCTTCAGGGCAGGTTCAGGCTTGAGCTTGACAAGACTTCAATGGCTGATATGGCAGCCGCCCTGATCGACGAGGACTACGCTGATATGAAGACAAAATTCCCCAAGTCAGGGCACAAACATTGGGAGAAGACCCCACTTGACCCTATCAACATTGAGTATGCAGCAATAGATGGGTACGTTGCATACGAGTTGTACCGCAGGATTGGAATCTTCAATTATGGACAGCGTCACCTCGTACCGCTAGTATCTCCTTCTTGGGGGTATTCTGATCCGGACGACGAGTAGTGTTTGCAATGACGAACAATTTTATCTCTATTATGTAGTGCTTGGGGGTCTCCTGATTCAGACGAGTAGGTTTGCAATCCGGAAGAGTAGGATTGGTATCTTCAATTATGCAGTACTTTCTGTAATGGATATCTGAAGTATTATTTCTATTATGTCCCTGTTTAAGTACGGTTTGTGTGTAAGAATATTTAGTATGATGTGAGCAAGCTTTCTGAAGCATTGTGATGTATGTGATGAAGATTGTTGTTACGGCGCAATAAGCAAGGGACACACACGAAGAAAAAGTGAAGACTTTCTCTTCACAACTATTCTGATGATGGCTTTGATCTATAATATCACTGTAGTTAAATATAATATTAACTAAAATTATCAAAGTATTTATTTGTTAAAAAGAATGAACTAAAAAGAATCAACTAAAATATTAACTAAAAAGAATGAACTAAAAAGAATCAACTAAAACATTAACTAAAAAGAATGAACTAAAAAGAATCAAAATAATATTAACTAAAATTATCAAAGTATTTATTTTTTTAAAGAATGAAATAAAAAAATCAACTAAAATATTAACTAAAACATCCACATAGCATGTGCTAAAAAGTTGAGATGGTCTAGTTTGTACACGAAGTGCATCCAGTTTTTGACGTAACCCTCTCAACTTTTTAGCACATGCTATGTGGGTGAAATGATGATACCATGCCAACTTTCAACCATTTCAGAGTTCATTTGCTGTGCTTCTCAATTCAGGGTCATTTTAGCTCAAAATAAATCATGAAATGCATGAAAAATAGCAAATGAAGTCAGAAAAGGTTTGAAAAGTGATGATGTGGCTTTGAATGGTGCATATTGAATGCAGAAAAAGTCTTGAGTTCAAATATGTTTAAAAAATTGAAATCCTTTTGTAACAAATGAGTTTTCGTCTGAAACCCTGACACTTCGAAAGAGATTGTCCAGTTTGTACACGAAGTGTATCCAGTTTTTGCCGTAACCTTCTCAACTTTTTAGCACATGCTATGTGGGTGAAATGATGATACCATGCCAACTTTCAACCATTTCAGATTTCATTTGCAGTGCTTTTCAATTCAGGGTCATTTTAGCTCAAAATAAATCATGAAATGCATGAAAAATAGCAAATGAAGTCAGAAAAGGTTTGAAAAGTGATGATGTGGCTTTGCATGGTGCATATTGAATGCAGAAAAAGTCTTGAGTTGAAATATGTTTAAAAAATTGAAATACTTTTGTAACAGAAGAGTTTTCGTCCAAAACCCTGACACTTCGAAAGAGATTGTCCAGTTCGTACACGAAGTGCATCCAGTTTTTGCCGTAACCCTCTCAACTTTTTAGCACATGCTTCGTGGGTGAAATTATGATACCATGCCAACTTGCAACCATTTCAGAGTTCATTTGCAGTGCTTCTCAATTCAGGGTCATTTTAGCTCAAAATAAATCATGAAATGCATGAAAAATAGCAAATGAAGTCAGAAAAGGTTTGAAAAGTGATGATGTGGCTTTGAATGGTGCATATTGAATGCAGAAAAAGTCTTGAGTTAAAAACTTTAATAGTAAAATGAATTTTCATAAAGTATATTTTGTTACAAGCTTTATTAGAAACTAAAAAGCTTTTATAAAACTCTAATAGCAAAAGGAATCAACTAAAAAGAATCAATAAAAAATAAAACTTATGCAACTAAAATTATATAACTAAAAATAACATATGCAAAAAATAAGATTAAAAATCATAATATATGCAAAAAAAGGCCCGCCTACTAGACACGACGGCGTGCATATGACTAGAAACCCTACAAATGGGCCAGGATGCAGGCCCGCAGTGCTAGCAGACCCAACAGGGCGTCAAATAGGCATGTACTGCCTGCATTAGAGAGGAGCTCGAGAGGGCAGCGGCAGCAGCGCTTATAAACCACTCCGAGCCCCTCTCGACTAGCGAAGTGGGACTAAACTTTTGGTACAGGAAGCGCATCCCTTTAGTCTCGGTTGGTGGCTCCAACCGGCACTAAAGGGGGGGCATTAGTCCCGGTTGGTGCCACCAACCGGGACTAAAGGTCTCTGCTTCCCGCCCTTTGGGCTGCTGGAAATTGACCTTTAGTCCTGGTTGGTGGCTGCAACCGGGACTAAAGGTGGGCATTAGTCCCGGTTGCAGCCACCAACCGGGACTAAAGGGGGGGCTATATAAAGGGCACTTAGAAAAATTTCCAATCCATTGCAGTTTCTTCTCTCCTCGGCGCCGATGACGACATCGACGCCGCCAGGCTGCCGGATTTTGCCGTCGCCCTCGCCGACGCCCTGCCGTCCCCGAGCCCGCTGACCATCGCCGGTGCCGGACCTCCTCGCGCGCCCTGCTCCCCGTCGCCGTCGCCGCGCCCTGCCCCGCCGTCGCCGTCGCCTCGCCCTGCCCCGCCGTCGTCGCGCCCCTGCCCCTACGTCGTCATCGCCGTCGCCGCGCCCTGCCCCTACGTCGCCGTCGCCGTCGCCTCGCCCCGCTGTCGCCGTCGCCTGGCCCGCCGTCACCGTCGCCTCGCCCTGCCCCGCCGTCGTCGCGCCCCTGCCCCTACGTCGTCGTCGCCGTCGCCGCGCCCTACCCCTACGTCGCCGTCGCCATCGCCTCGCCCTTCCCCGCCATCGCCGTCGCCTCGCCCTTCCCCGCCGTCACCTCCCCCTGCCCTGTCGCCGTCGCCGCGCCCCTGCCGTTCTCGACGTCGCTGCGCCGGCCCCTGCCCCCACAATGAGCCCATTGAACATGGCTTGTTGATGCTGGTGGCTTGTTGCTTTTTGAGAGTTCTTGTTTATTGCCGTATCCCGTATCGCCGTATCGCCTTATTGCTTATATATGTTTACCGTATATGTTTACCGTATCAATGTCCAGTCCATGTTATTTTATCTTTCCCTAATAATAATGTGGCTATTGCTTCCGTCGGGTTCACCGTCGTCCACTCCCCGTATACAGTATTATTTTCGCTATCCGAGGTGGTACTAATACCTTTTCTTCTAGAAAACGAAAAGAATTTTACGTCGCATGAGTTTGTGTCGGTCTACCATGGTCCATGGGCCGTCGCTTTTTTGTCTGACCATTGAAGAGGAAGGGAGCAGCGAAAAATAAATGCAGGCGCGTGATGTTCGAACTCGCAACGACCCCTTCGGCAAAGGAGCCTACAGCCAGCAGAACTAACCTTTTCTCCATTCTAACAAAGTTGGATTCCTTTTCTAATAGTCCCACCTCGACGTTTTGATGGCGTTTTTTAAAACTAATCACATTGTTGTTGTTGGCGTTTTGATGTTTGATTTTCATACACTTGCACAATTATGCAATCTACTGTTGTGAAATTGGAGTTTGTGCATCGGGCAGAAGGTTTCACTTCAGAGTCGTCTTATTCTCTTAGCTGGTGCCTCCACAGTTTCATATCTTATTTTGAAAAAATAGTGTTCAAGGATACGTCAATGCTATTGCACGTATGTTTATTGGATATAGATAGCCATTACTGAATTTCTACTACTATAGTTTGACATCTAATATTTGCAGAAGCTATGGCCGACAGAGACTTAGAAAAAGAACAGTTGTTGGGGGATATAATCCGCGACGGAGGTGATATCGATCTCATCTGCTTGTCGTTTCTCAACGATACCGATGGTGAGGAAAGAGAGGATGGCGGCTCCGGTGAGGAGGAAGGAGATCATGACTGCTCCGGTGATCGAACTGTGGACGAAGGAGATCATGACGGCTCCGGTGATCGAATGGAGAAGGGAGCCATAACTGCTTCAAAGTCCGGCGAGGTATATATTAATTAATCCTCTGCTGACTAGATGCATTAATTTTTTTGTATGTACATATATTAACGCTTCTTTCTTCTTTTAATTAGCCATACGGATCGAGCTCCACTTCGGTAAGGAGACGAGGCCCGATTGCTCCCTACCGGACCAAGAACAAATTTATACATCAGTGCGGAGTGGTTGTTAGGGACATCGTCCCGATCAGCTGCCAAGAATGGAATAAGAAGAAGGACCCTCAAGTTCCTTATGTCAACGATAGACTGAAAGATGATCTTTGGACCAATTTGATGAGAAATTTCAGTCTACCGCCAGAGGAGGATCTGAATAACCCAGTTATAGAGCGAAAGGTCAGGGCGTTTGCTCTTAAGAAGATGGCAGAACTATTCAAGAACTGGAAGAAAGTATTGAACAAGAAGTTTGTCAAGAAAGACAAGACTCCAGAATTCAGAGGTCAATATGAGAAGATGAGAGATCACTGGCCCGCATTTGTGGCCTACAAGAAATCGGAGAAGGCTAAGAACAGGTCACTTACAAATAATAAAAATGCCGCAAGGAAGGAGTATCACCATGTTACGGGGTCAGGTGGCTACAGAAAAGCCCGGCCTACGTGGGACAAAGCTGAGCAAGACCTGCTTGCTAAAGATGTCCAACCAACGACATTGCACTCAGTGGCGAAGCCACGTTATAACTGTGTAGTCGCTTGACTACACAGGATTTCAGTGTGTCATTGACCCCCCACGTCTGCATACCACGTCGTTGAACCAGCAATAATTGGAGTTTAACTACACAGGCCCAACTATTCTCTTATTCTCTGCTTGTGTACCAATTAGTCGGGCCACTAATGGGCGATATAGCAAGAAGAAGTCCAAAATCCCAGAACTGATCGCACTGTATCGAAGGATCCCCAAATTACGTGATCTCCTTCATGCATGCCTCTATGCCTCTCCCATGACCGTGGACGGCCGCCGCACGGCCGCAATGCATCGTCTTCAGGCTTCCCATCCTTTGGCCTTCACCCGGCGCCAACGATCTTTGGTTGGACTCTGGACGTGAGAAGCGAGAAACGACCACCTTGGGCCGTCCGGCGAGGTGCAAGCGGCGCACCCGCGGCTGCACGAATTGTTCGTCTGAAACTCTGAATCAACCGATCAATACTACTGTACTAGTCTGAAATCTGTATCTGCTCCGACACAAGGCAAGACCATCCACTTTTTTACTTCTACTTGTTTGTTTTATGTGCCAAAACTGCAATACACTTCATTATTTTCCACTTTTTATCACTAGCAATATTAGGATTTAGGATGTAGGAGTTTTTTTATTAAGAGTATGAATTGCATTTTCCGCAATGAAATATATAAAGTATGATTTGCGCAATAGAATAGGCGATGATTTCTTGTACCATTGTCTCATAACTTATGTTGAAACAGATGTATTCCATTCTATTAGTAGTGATGCTATTATGCATACATATCAAAGTACGCATGATCGCAAAGTGTGATGTTTTCTGTTGGTTCTTAATAAAGTGTGATGTTTTCTGTTCATGTTTATGATCTAAAAAAAATCAGTAGCAAAGCTTTAAGCTTGACATCACAAGGTTTTGATCCTGGCACCGCCACTGATTGCACTGGCTAGATCGGGCAAGGACTTGGTTCTTCGGGGTTGGGGGAACTTTGGACCCAGAAACAGGGAAGTGTATCTGGACGAAAGCTCAACTTGCAATACCATTCAAAAAGCTTGAGGAAACAATCAAGAAATCGCTGGAAGGGACGTTCGTTCCCGACAGAGAGAAGGACGAGCTGTCATTTGCCCTCGGGAATCCTGAACACCCTGGACAAACACGAGGCACATCAGGCTCCGTTCCATGGAAGGTTGGGTTTCCCGACAGCGCTGGTTACAGAAGCCGACAAAGAAAGAAGAAAGAGGAAGCAAGCGAAATGCAGAAGTTGAATGAAAGATTAGCGAAACTAGAGGCACTTGAGAGCCAGCGAGCTACCGGCCAACCATCTAAGCGGCACGAAGATCCTTCATTGGAGACTACCCACGATGCTACCCCACCATCTCAGCGGAGAAGCAGCGTGGCTTCCACTGAGCTTGTTCATCCTGATAGCACGGCTCCTCGCTACCCCGTGGATGGTATCACGCAAAATGAACATTGTGTACTAATGGCGAAATGTCATAACCTGACCTTGAAGGTGGCGGTCGGCCATGTCTTACCTCCTCGACCTGATGCAACTTTCCATTGCACTCCGGTTCCAGCTGGCTTTGCTATTGTCGGGGTGGATGAAATAATGAATGGATTTGATGGGCTGGAGCTTGAGTACGCTACAGGTGAAGGGGAGCTTCTTCTTCGATATGCCTTAAGGACTACCTGTCTATGGAGAAAGGAACACATCGTACTTCCATACTGGACGCCGCCTCAGCAGACTCAGGCGGAGGAGGCCCCGGTGCCTGAGTCGTCTCCGGTGCGTGAGCCATCTCCGATGCGTCAACCATCTCCGGTGCGTCAGCCGTCTCCGGTGCGTCAGCCGTCTCCGGTGCCTCAGCGGACTCCGACGGAGGAGGCCCCTCAGCAGAATCCTCCTCCGCCTCAGCTGTCTCCGCCGCGTCATCGGACTCGGCCTCCTCCGCCGCCTAAGCAACAACGGAAGAGAGGCGCCGCCGCTCCGGCGGCTAACAGCAGTATGAAACAGAGGAGATTCAGATACGGCCCAAGCCTCAAGCCTCTTCCCAAGTTACCCTACGAGAGGTCTGAGGAGGAACTCGACGAGATCGTGGATGCCGATGTGAAACATCAGCTCGCACCGAAACGCCCACCTGAAGAGGAGAAAATAGATCCGATGAAAGCGAAGCGATCTCTGGATGCCCTTAGGCGACCACCACCGCCTCCGCTGCCATCAAACTATGACCGGTGTATTCAAAAGAAACATGATCAAGCGAGGTGGTCGGGAAGCTTAAGTAGAAGTGGCTCAAGAAGTGGGAAAACAATTCCCCAGCTCGGCGAACAAGAACTGCAATCGTGCCCTCCACTCAAGGTGGTTACCGATATCTCTAATGATCCAGAGAAAGCGGCCGATGGTCTTGCTATCACTGCTGATGATTACTTACCCGATTCGGTACAGTTCGAAACGGCTGAGGTAGTACCATCCTTAAGCTACGAGCACGGGAAGCCTCTCGTCACACGTGAGGAGCTCAAGGGTCTACCAACGAGGATGCGACATTTGCATGAATGGTACTTGGAAGCCTGCAAGGAGGGGAAGAACGAAATCTTGGTGGGAATAAAAAATGAGCACTTCTTCAATGGAAAGCAGATGTTGTTCGTTGAATTTGTAGAAATTTTTCAGTTATACAACCAAAAGGAGCTCGACAAAACTATCGTCAGTTCCTATTGTCTGTAAGTATTTTTTCTGTAATTAAGTCTCTAGCTCAGCTCGTTCATTGCATGTATTA
This sequence comes from Elymus sibiricus, assembly GCA_039707655.1. Classification (NCBI taxonomy): domain Eukaryota; kingdom Viridiplantae; phylum Streptophyta; class Magnoliopsida; order Poales; family Poaceae; genus Elymus; species Elymus sibiricus. The sequence continues at coordinate 425,526,739 of CM077673.1, read as the reverse complement.
ATTATCCTCACACTATATTATGCAGAATGAAGATCCTCGAATGCAAACAACTACAAATCTATGACATTGGGTTCATTGACCCAAATTTCATAAATGAACGTACGTTAAAAGATTTTCCCGCCGGTACAGAGAAAAACTTGCTAGATGCGTTACTTGGACAACAAACCAGAAAGGAAATACTATTTCCTTACAACTTCAAGTGAGTGTTACTATCTTGTGCACATTCTGTTTCGCTTACTCGTGGTTAAGTGCAATTAACGAGTTATGCGTGCGCAGTTTCCACTTTATTCTGCTAGACATTCAGCTTGAAGAGGGAAAAGTAACTGTCTTGGACTCGAGACGTAAAGACCCTAAGGAGTGGACGAGCATGAGGGAAATGCTTCAGAAGTAAGTTCAATCATTATCGCACCATATCGGCAACTTTCGTTCATTTCCTGATATCAAGTAATCATTTTCTTTGCCGGGCAGGGTTCGGAAAAAGTTCACCAAACAGGTTAAGGGTGTCAAATGGAAAAAAGAGCTGAAATTTGTACACCCCAAAGTAAGTACTACTCTAGTACCGCGCATCTCTCATTGATTCTAGTTTCAATACCATTATCATGCTTGATTATCATTTTGATTGAACTCTATTCTCGTAAAGTGCTTGTGGCAGGCACCCGGGACTAATTTACTCTAGTAGAAAACAGGGCTTTCGTCCTAGCCGGATCGGAGCAATAGTCCCGGTAGCGTTACGAACCGGGACTAATGTAAGCATTAGTCCCGGTTCGAGCGGCTAGGACGCCGGACGGGGCTCAACAGGCATCAGTCCCGGTTCGAATGGGACCTTTAGTCCCGGTTGGAGACACCAACCGGGACTAAAGGGTATCACCACCTTTAGTCCCGGTTGGTGTCTCCAACCGGGACTAAAGGTCTATCTTTAGTCCCGGTTGGTGTCTCCAACCGGGACTAAAGGTCTATCTTTAGTCCCGGTTGGAGACACCAACCGGGACTAAAGGGTCTCACCCCCTTTTTCCAGTTTTTTTTGTTTTTTTGCTTTATTTATTTTCTTTTGTTTGTACTTACAGCGAAATATTTAGAGTTTTTGAGTGAATCTTTTTGCTTTAGGTCAGAAAAATTATAAACTTTCTGTTAGTGCCAGTAGTTTTCAAATTTGAATAGTTTAAATTTGAATTCTTTGAAATTTGTGTGAATCACTAGTTTGTGAATATCTTTACTTTGAAAATAGATTTTTGAGTGACTCTTTTTCTTGCTGTTTAATATTAGTGTGTTTTATCATTATATTCAATTTGGTAATTTTTAGGTTATTTTAAATAGGTGTTTTAATCAAAACAGATTATGCTTAGCTCTTTTAGTTTTATAGCTCAAAAAAATCAATAAATGCATGAAAAATAGCGAATGAAGTGGGAAAGGGTTGAAAATTGATGATGTGGCTTTTAATGGTGCATGTTGAATGCACAAAAAGTCTGGAGTTGAAATAAGTTTAAAAAATGAAATGCCTTTGTAACAGATGAGTTTTCGTCCGAAACCCTGATACTTCGAAAGAGATTGTCGAGTTTGTACACAAAGTGCATCCAGTTTTTGCCGTAACCATCTCAACTTTTTCGCACATGCTATGTGGGTGAAATGATGATATCATGCCAAGTTTCAACCTTTTCAGAGTTCATTTGTAGTGCTTTTCAATTTCAGGGTCATTTAGCTCAAAACAAATCAATAAATGCATGAAAAATAGAGAATGAAGTGGGAAAGGGTTGAAAATTGATGATGTGGCTTTGAATGGTGCATGTTAAATGCACAAAAAGTCTAGAGTTGAAATAAGGTTAAAAAAATGAAACGCCTTCGTAACAGATGAGTTTTCGTCCGAAACCCTGATACTTCGAAAGGGATTGTCCAGTTTGTACAGGAAGTGCATCCAGTTTTTGCCGTAACCCTCTCAACTTTTGAGCACATGCTATGTGGGTGAAATGATGATACCATGCCAAGTTTCAACCTTTTCAGAGTTCATTTGTAGTGCTTTTCAATTTCAGGGTCATTTAGCTCAAAAAAATCAATAAATGCATGAAAAATAGCGAATGAAGTGGGAAAGGGTTGAAAATTGATGACGTGGCTTTGAATGGTGCATGTTGAACGCACAAAAAGACTGGAGTTGAAACAAGTTTAAAAAAAGGGTTATGAAAAAGTAAAACGGCTATAACTTTTGCATACGATGTCGAAAAAAAAAGTTTAATATATCAAAATGTTCAGCACGATAAACCGGTTTCGATGGCAACCGCCATCGAATAAATATTAGTGTTACTAAATAATTATTCAATAAATATTAGTGTTACTAAATAATTATTGTTTTTTAGAATAATAGTTTCAAACTCAAATGGTGAAATGTGTGACATCATGCTCAAGGGCTTAATAGGATTGATATGATACATATAACATAAATTAATTGAATAAGTAGTTTATTTTTTTAAAACGTTTTTAATTCTTTTAGATTTTTGAAATTTGAAAAGAATAAAAATTCAGTTTTAAAAAATTAATTTTATTTAAAAATAATAATAAATGATGTCATATTTGGATTCGTCACATTTTTCTGATAATAATGGATATATTATTTGTCGAATTTCGATTTACAGATTTAAAGATATTAATTATGCCATATTAAATGAATAAATGGCAAAAAATGAATAAAATAATATTATTACTTATTTTATTTTCATTGAAATTCAATATTATTATTACTTATTTTATTTTGAACTTTTGATTATTTTGTTTTTTTTGTTTTTTTGTTTTTGAGAATTTTTGAGTTTTTTTGAATTTTTTGCCTTTTTTGAAGTTTTTTTGGAGCTTTTAAATTAATCATTGTTGTTTGTTAATCATTGTTGTTTATTTTAATAATTGTTTGGAATTCAAAAAATTAAATCATGTGACATCAAGACCTAAGGGTTAATAGGATTGATAGCTTACTATTGTCAAGAAAACAACAAGTGCATACTTGGAAACTAGGGGAGATAGAACTCGAAAGTTAAGCATGCTGGGGTTGGAGTAGTGAGAGGATGGGTGACCGGCCGGGAAGTTAGACGGATTTGGAATGAGTGCTCCACGCTGGAGCAGTGAGGAGGGGTGATTAGAGATTAAATTGTCAAATAATTCAAAGATTTGAAAATCAGGAAAAAAAATAAAAAAAATTATTTTTTTTAAAAAAAATACCTTTAGTCCCGGTTTAGAAAGCTGCCACGCGGAGCCCCTTTAGTCCCGGTTAGTAATCCAACCGGGACTAAAAGTGGAGGCCTTTAGTCCCGATTGCTTAGTCCCGGTTGGAAAACCGAGACTAAAGGCCCTTACGAACCGGGACTAAAGGCCCGTTTTCTACTAGTGTTATGTGCTTACTACGTTTGCGAGTTCATTCGCCACTCGACCACTGAGCGGGGTCGGGGCATATCTTTAGAACAATTTGAAGTACGTAAACAATATTCACATTTTTATTTTATTACCATCAATTGTGTTGAGTTTTATTGACCCCCTTCTTTAAATTAGATCTGGCAGAAGCGGGACGAACTCCTACCAACTGATCGCGTACGAGCAATTCAAGAGGAATTGGCGGGATTCTTTGTTGAGCATGTCATACCTAAAGACGGAGAATGCCATCAGGATTGGTAATAGAAGTTAGGATCGTAAGAGATGTTATATTGTATATATGCATGAACGTGTACTATATGTAATAGCGTTGAATAGATTAAAAAAACTTGTTGCATATTGTTCGACCAAGCACGGAGAAAGAGAGGTCACTTCTCTCTATATATTGATCATGACGATGTTGTGTAATGGTTCCTTCAATGCTATATGTAGTAGCTAGTGTCGAGTTGAATGAAAAGCGTAAAATAAAAATGGTAAACACAAAAATAAAAGGGGGAAACACAATAGGAAAACCCCTAAACTCCTCCTTTCAAAAAAAAAACCCAGAGCCTGGCAGGTGGTGACGCGTGGCTGCCTTTTAGTCCTGGTCAGTGTTACCAACCGGGACTAAAGGTCCTCCTGCCTGGGCGCCCCGCAGCGGCCATGTGGAGCCCCTTTGGTCCCGGTTCGTAAGCAAACCGGGACTAAAGGTTTTGGGTATTAGTCCCGTTTGGTTTGTCCCGGTTCCAGAACCAGGACCAAAGACCCTCTGGAACCGGGACTAGTACCCTGTTTTCTACTAGTGTAAACCTTACATTGAAAAAAGATGTCGAGATATGTATGATCTGCCCGAGAGATCTGTAATAGTGAGCTACGAGAGAGGGGTTCGCTATGTGACACTCGACAAATATCAACTGCATGTATGGGCTTTGACACAATCAGTCGATGGGCAGATGGGGTGGATGCTAGCTCATGAGGCCGATCTTAGTCCTTATAATAATGAAGTACAATTTTCCATTACGCCAAGAGTGCCTTGGGAAGCAGTTGCAAAGAACAAAGCATCACTTAGTTTGTTTGAAACGTATAATATTAAGGACTTCATATCTGATGAGGAGAATGATCAATGTGACACTACTGATGCTGATTTTGACGCCGACGATGATGGCAAAGAAGGCATCTGTGAGTCGGATGGGATCGATGGTACAACTGGTTACATTGACGATGATGGTGATGGTGAAGAAGGAGATGCACACGAAGATGAGAATGTTGAATTCGAAAGTGAAGAGAGTTCTGAGTACTCTTGGGACTCAAACGAGGACAACTTCATATCCCTAGATGAATTGGACGACGTCCAGTTCGGGGAGTATGGCTTTTTTAGGATCATGGGATTACATCCGCACAAGGACGTGGTGCTCCTCCAAACCAGTGGTGGGGTTGTAGCATACCATCTTGGGACGTCGAGGATGCAATTTCTAGGATGGTGTATTGTGAGAAACCCTCACTCACACGGCCATGGCATCGACGCTGTATTCCCTTACCGCCCATGCTACGTCGACGCGCTTCCGGCAACTAAGCTACCTTCCAATTCACACATAGCATACTGTGGTTGGTGATCCCTAGCGTGTAACTATTTGGAAGATAGAACGTAGGTTCAATAAATTTCATGCAGCAGTTTTATTTAGTTTCACGAGCCATGGTTGATCAGACGTTGGATCAATCTCAATCGATCGATCGGACAAAAATAACTAAGTTTATATCATCTACCAGTGTTCATGTCCTTGAGTCTTTGAACACATTATCTGCATGTTCAATAGCTGAGTGCTTGTGAGGGGATCATAGAATTTATATACTATATGAGTAATTAAGATTTTGCATTGATTTATATCCTTTATTTTACAGCTAGATATCCTTTCTGCACACATGCATAATCTGCTTGCAGACGTGGTATGTGATATTCTTCCAGGGCTTCGCAGGCTAACTCTAGTTGCTTTAAGCTGCTTAAACTAATTAAATGCTAGGTCTCACTAAACACCGCTGGCCAAAACAACTAGCTAGTAAGCTACAGTGCATGAGTTTGAATCGATCCACTTGTTGAGACTGCTGTTTTTTTTTTGCATAATAGATCTTGTATTACGCAAAAGTTAACCATTACAATCTTGTTACAATGCTCAAGACACCCTCACGGACAGAGCCAAGCCAACCAGCAGTTTGTCCTTGCATCCTACGAAAATTTTCCATAAAATGACTAGCATTATTACCGTTTGAGAATATCATATGGAAACCAATATTCAATGAAAACTTCATGGAAACCATATTTTAAAGTTTCAAAAAAATCTGAAAAAATATGGGATGTTAAGAGGGTGATGTTTTATTGCCACGCAAAATTTCAAATTGAAACACATTACGTGATGTGAGCTATGAAAAAGACAAATTTCAGCCCTGAATAGTGACATTACTGTTCGACACTATTCAACGCTGATTTTGTCTTTTTCATAGCTCACATTTCGTAATGTGTTTCAACTTGAAATTTGGCGTGGCAATAAAGCATCATACTCTCTCCCATCGCTCATCGGGTTCTTAGCCCTTTTCAATCAGCTTTGTCAAAGGGAGGTTCATTCTGGACGGTATCCTTAGTCTTCACGAAAGTATTCATGATATCCGTGTGCGGGGCATCAAAGCGGTTATTCTCAAACTCAATTTTGAGAAGGCCTATGATTCGCACTACAAGAAATATGTCAACTTGTGACCTTCTGGCAGTGACCCTGGAAGAAATGGTCGTAAATCTATGACCATTTGAGACCAATTGGTCGTAAGCTGTTCGGGGGGCTCCAAACCCTAAACCATAACGACCATTTTGGTCAGAAATGTCGTAATTTCCTTGCACGAAATGGTCGTAAAGCAGACAGCACGGGTCCGCTGCCTTATTTCTAGCTGATCACGACCAATATAGATGGTCATATAGCCTTATAAATTGTGGTGCATTGCTATGACTAGGCGCCACCTCATCAGTTTTGCCTATGTGTCATGTCCATGTGTCAATTTTTGCCCTAGGTTGTGAAGGAGCCTACATTTCTGTCATTCCTAAAATTCCCAAAAAATTCTCATAAATTATTTGGATCATATATTCCTCAAATATGTCAAAACCCTTCCTTTCCTAGTTCAAAAATAATTCAAGAATATTCATTTTCCTATTTTGTTCAGAGCAACACTTTGTGAAGGAAGTGTTATTTATATTTTTTGGATTGCCCTCAAAATTTTTGGGCACTATTTGCTATCCAAATCATTGCCTCATGACAAAATTCAGATCCATTTGCCTATTAAATCTTCCTCAAAAATTTTCCAAAGTTTCTGTTCAGCTAGAAGCTTTGTGAAGTAAGTACCAGATAGACATCTCCTAATGAGTTGAATTTTTACCACATATTCTATATGCCAAAATCATATCTCTCCACAAAATTTGATCCCCATATAATAATCCATGTGAGCTCACCATCCAATCTTTGTTTCTGGTAATATTTTCAATTTGTGAAGCAGCTATATTTTATATTGCTTTATAATTTCTAAAAATTTACCAGAAGATGACCCTGCCCATAGAAACTCTCTATACCAAATTGTATCTGATTTTAATGTAGCCAATGTTCCTCAATATTTTTCCCAATTTTCTGTTCAGTGGAGAGCATTGTGAAGGAAGTACCACTTTTATTTATTCAAATGGTATGAAATTTGTACAGTACCTTCATATGACCAAGTTGTCATCTTCCACCAAATTACAGCTCAATCCAATAAATTATGTGAGCCTAGATTCAATTTCTATTTTCTGGCCAGATTAACACATTGCAAAGCAAGTGCTACCTAGACCCCTCATATTGCCCCCAAACTTTTTTGGCACTCTTATATAGTCAAATCATTCCCACATGACAATATTGAGGTCCATTTGCATAGTAAATCTTCCTCAGTAAATTTACAAAGTTTCTATCCAGAGAGAAGCTTTGTGAAGGAAGTACTATCTAGGTTTCTCAAAATTCTCTGAGATTTTATAAAATCTTACATATGCTCAAATCATAACAGTTCACAAAATTTGAGCTCATTTCATTTAGCCAATTTCTCTCAATAATTTTCCCAAGTTTCTGTCCGGAGAAGAGCATTGTGAAGGAAGTACCACTTTGGCAGGTCCAACTGTTATAAAATTTTGACAGTGCTTTTATATGCCCAAATTATCATGCTCCACCAAATTTCAGCTCAATCCATGCATTAAAACCTCGATGTCTCGCCACCACACCATGCCACGGTCACTCGGTGACCACGCGACTGGCATGCCGGTTTACGTGCTCTGGAGTTGGGGCCCTCGGACACCATCCAAACCTCGACGTCTCGCCACCACACCATGTATCTCTGATTAAATGGATACTTATGTCCCTACAAAAGATTTTTGGAAAAAATAAAGAGCAAACTATAAGGCAGCTGCAGTTCAAATTTGACCCGCTTCCTCCTCAATCGTCGGAGATTTGTCTCTTTTTCACGAGAGGTGGATCAAAACTTTTGACACCCAACCATTTTGTCAATTATACATTAAATGTGTACTAATATTTTAGAAAAATGATTTGGTCCAATTTTGCAATAAATATATGGTAGGTCCTTCACAAAAAAACTCATTTTGAGCACTAGGAAAATGGAAAATGATTTTTTTGTCCACAGAAAATGAAAAATTCCTTAGGCAACATTGTTTGCCATTACAATATGCACCCTTTTGCACAATATGAGATCATTCAGACAAACTATGCCATGAATGTGGCCATAAGATTGATCATTTGGCTTGAAAGCCATGGATCTTCACACATGATAGCTCATTTTTTAGAACACTTTTTTAAAATAATTACCGTATTACAAGTTTATTATTTTTCCTGGTAACTTGGTCATATATCATGGCACAATGCGAAGCTTTTACAATTTTTTGATTTTTTTTGAATTTTTTTGAATTTTGCATGCCCATTTCAAAATGTGGTCAAAATGGCAGGCATGACCGTTCCTAGCTAGGGCTTGAATATTTAATTTTTTTGGTGTTTCTATGATTAAATAGATACTTTTGTACCTAGGAATGATTTTTTCAAAAAATAAGAAGCAATCTATGAGGCAGCTGCAGTTCAAATTTGACCCGCTTCCTACTGAATCGGCGAAAATTTGTCTTTTTCACGAGAGGTGGCTCAAAGCTTTTGACACCCAACTATTTATTCAACTGTACATTAAATATGACCTAATATTTTAGAAAAATGATTCGGTTTAATTTTGCAACAAATATATGGTAGGTCCTTCATAAAAAAACTAATTTTGGGCACTCGAAAAATGGAAAATGAATTTTCCGTCCAAAAAATGAAAACTTCCTTAGGCAATATTGTTTGCCATTCCAATATGCACCATTGTGCACAATATGAAATCATTTGAACAAACTATGCCATGAGTGTGGTCATAAGATTGATCATTTGGCTTGAAAGCCATGAATCTTCACACATGATAGCTCATTTCTAATAACACTTTTTTAAAATAACTACCGTATTACAAGTTTATTATTTTTCCTCGTAACTTGGTCACATATAATGACACATTGTGAAGGTTTTCCAATTTTTTATTTTTTTATTTTTTCATGCCCGTTTCAAAATGCGGTCAAAACGGCGGGTATGACCGTTGTTATCTAGGGGTGAAATCTTGTGAAACTTTTGGCGTTTCTATGATGAAATAGATACTTTTGTACCTAAAAATGTTTTTTGCAAAAAATAAAGAGAAAACTATGAGGGAGCTGCAGTTCAAATTTGATCCGCTTTCTCTTGAATCGGTCGAAATTTGTCTTTTTCACGAGAGGTGGATCAAAGACTTTGACACCCAACCATTTGGTCAATTATACATTAAATATGACCTAGTATTTTATAAAAGTGATTTGGTACAATTTTGCAACAAATATATGGTAGGTCCTTCACAAAAAAACTCATTTTGGGCACCCAAAAAATAGAAAATGATTTTTCCGTCCAAATAAACTGAAAACTTTATTAGGCGACATTGTTTGCCATTACCACATGCACCCTTGTGCAAAAATATGATATCATTTGAACAAATTCTGCCATGAATGCTGCCATAACAGTGGTCATTTGCCTTGAAAGCCATGGATCTTCATATATGACAGCTCATTCCTGAGAACAGTTTTTAAGACATTTACCGTATTACAAGTTTATTATTTTTCCTGATAACTTTGTCACATATAATGACACAATGCGAAGGTTTTCCAATTTTTTTTCGAATTTTTCATGCCGGTTTCAAAATGCGGTCAAAACGGTGGGCATGCCCGTTCCTAGCTAGTGGTTGAATCTTAGAAAACTTTTGGTGTTTCTATGATTAAATAGATATTTTGTACCTAGGAATGATTTTTGCAAAAAATAAAAAGCAATCTATGAGGCAGCTGCAGTTCAAATTTGACCCAGTTCCAATTGAATCGACGGAAATTTGTCTTTTTCACGAGAGGTGGGTCAAAACTTTTGACACCCAACTATTTGGTCAATTGTACATTAAATATGGCCTAATATTTTATAAAATTTATTTGGTCCAATTTTGCAACAAATATATGGTAGGTCCTTCACAAAAAACCCCGTTTTGGGCACTCGAAAAATGGAAAATGAATTTTTCGTCCAAAGAAAATGAAAAATTCCTTAGGCAACATTGTTTGCCATTCCAAGATGCACAATTTTGCACATTATGAGATCGTTTTAACAAACTATGTCATGAAAGTGGCCACAACACTGGTCATTTAGCTTGAAGGCGATGAATCTTCATAGATGATAGCTAGTTTCTGTGAACATTTTTTTAGGATATTTGACATAGTCCAAGTTTGTTATTTTTCCTGGAAACTAGGTTACATATAATGACACAATGCGGAGATTTTCAATTTTTTTGAATTTCTTATCGTCGTTTCGAAATACGGTCAAAATGGCGGGCATGCGGGTCCAATCTTGCAATTTTTTTTGCAGTATCTCTTATTAAATAAATACTTGTGTACCTAAAAGTTATTTTTGGAAAAAATAAAGAGCCAAGTATGAGGCATCCGTAGTACAAATTTGACCCGCTTCCTACCGAATCGGCGAAAATTTGTTTAAATGACCAAAAATAGTTAGAAGGATCGGAAATGTATAAAAATTGGTTATCATCCATAAAATGTGGTCTACATTAAGTGAAAATTTTAGTGATGTCATTTTGCAAAATAGTTTTGGTATGCTTCACAAAACCCCCTATTTTTAGCACTAAGAAATAATTTAAATGCCTCATGTTTTGAACCAATCAAGAGGCATCCCACGGATCATCCCCACTGTAGTCAATCTGAGCCGTCCACACCCTCCCCCAGTCCCTCGATCCAGCGTCTCTCGCTCACCTCTCCAGAACGCACGCGCATCACACCCTCCTTCCTCAGTTTCTCGATCTAGATCCAGATCCAGTTCCTTCCCGAGAAAGCAAAGGCCCCCGATCCAGATCACTGCCTCCCCTCCCCCCACCCCAGCCCCGGCCATCCTGTCCCGCCTCAGCAGCACCTACGACGTGGACGCCTGCGCCGGCGTCTCCCGCTGCTGGCGCGACTGCGTGCCCTTCCTCCGGGCGCTCTACTTCCCGCGGAGCGCCTTCGACACGAGGGGCGTCGCGTGCGCCGCCGCCGCCATCGGTCGCATGGTCCAGGCCGCCGCCCGCCTTGAGGAGCTCATCATCTACTGCCCCTTCTCCACCGCGCACCTCCCGCGCTGGCTCGCCGCGCGCATCGCCTCGCTGCGCGTGCTCGAGCTCCGGGTCGACTCCGCCGCCGCAGGGTCCGGATCCGAATCCGGCCACCTCGACTGCGTCGCCCTCGTCCCCAACCTCGAGGAGCTGAGGTTCTGGGGGCTCACCATGAGGAGCGGGCTGGCCTGGGGCCAGTTCCAAGATCCATCCTGGTGCTCCGCTTCGTCAAGATCCAGCCTGGTTCTTCTAGGGGACGTCGGCACCGGCAAGTCCAGACTGGTGCTCCGCTTCGTCAAGGTCCAGTTCGTCGAGTTCCAGGTGATCTCCCTTCCCGTCCTTCATTTCCCTTCCCTTCCTTCACATGCCCCAGGCTGTGCTCCAAACTGGGCAGGACCTGCGTCCATCTGTGTGTGTTGCCGGTGGTGCTGATTTTTTTGTGTGGTTTGGCTGGCCGCAGGAATCGACCATCGGCGTCGCCTTCTTCTCACAGACCCTGGCAATCAGGTCAAGTTCGAAATCCAGGACACGGCCAGCCAGGAGAGGTACCGCAGCCTGGCACCCATGTACATCACCAACGCGGTCAGTACAAGCAGAACGTGTAGTTAATTGATTTTACCACAACCATGATTAATAGAAAAAATTCCTGTGAATAATTGGTACTTGTGCAAAATCAAGTAACCAACTGCGATCTTCAAGACAAACTGGAAACAACCTTAAGTATATATAAAATCTTGCCCTGACATAATACTAACATCGTTGGCGTGAAATGTTTGAGCTCCATGGCTGTGTCAGGTTTGGTGTACAAACCTATTAGGCAGTTGAAACCTCTTTATCAAATCATTATCAGCTGCACTTGTTACCCCGCTCTCTTCAACAGAGTCATCTTGATGGCCATACATTCTTCTTTACCTGATTGATCAATCTGTAAATCAAGTGTATTGATACCAAAATTAATAGCACATTAAGCATTCTGCTGAGCAGCGTATAACTAGCGTGTAACTGTATTCTGCAATCTAGAGGATATGAACCTAGAGGATCTGAACTCATTAGATAGTTGAAACTTTCTTATCCAATCATTATTAGTTGCAGTCATTACCCTGCTTTGTCTATAGAGCCATGGCTGTTTGTCTTGATGACCATCCATGCTTCTTTACCCAATTGATCAATCTGTAACTCAATTGTATTACTACCAAAATTATCAGCACATCAAGCATTCTGCTGAGGAGGCATATAACTGTATGTAACATTGTAACTATATTATGCAAGAATAAGTCTGCACTAGTTCTGAGTTCTGATAGTCCATGCACCATTATGTGTGGTCTTTGCCTGCTGACCTCTGTCTAAGTTTGCTTTTCAAGTGATCTGTATGGACCTATGGCTGTATATGGACATGGGCACTGTAGTGCTTTCGCGATTCAACACACTGTTCTCTAATGAAATGTGTTATTTTAACCGTTGTTTTGGCAACCTAATATTGTTGTAGAAGCAACAAATTCAGGATAAGACTTGGTGAGGCTGATGCACATAGCTACTCTCAGTACCTTATTAACAGTGTTCAGTAACTTTTCATGAACACACGAGTGTATCATTTAACAATTGACAGGTTTATAAGTTACCAAATTTTTGTAGTTCATTAGTTCTATGTGCTAAATTGATTTCTGCCTCTGTTTGCATTCCTTGATGTCATTTTTGGTAACAAATTGCAATCATATGACGTGTCTCATTCTGAAAATGAATATGGTACCTGTTGTCAATTTTTAATCTACAATTGATCTAGTGTGTGTTTTTTACATAAGAGCTTAATTATCCTCCTTCCTTTTCTAATATGTGAACTTCTAATATGTGAGGTGCATAAGTGAATGAGGTGCGGTTCGCCTTCAGCTACTCCTGCTCGTCGGCAGTTTGGCCCAGCGTGACTTGGCTGTTGTGACTGGCTAGTTTTGTTCAGCTTCGAGCTGCCCACCGCGGAGTGGGAGGCCGACAAGCCCGTGAACATCGAGGCTGAATCAAGTAAGATGGTGCACCACGGCAGAAATATACTGTCCTTGATGTGACAAAGGTGCCCATTTCCCCTTTCTTAAACACTTTTATTCTGTTTTGTGTTCTTCCTGTATGTCCAGTTTCACATTGCTGGTGTTTTTTGCCATATTCATCACATCCTGCTCACATGCCGTATGATTGAGTAACCTGATTAGTATTGATGCCACTATAGCATCTTAGTAAACCGTTTTTTTTAGTAGCTAAAAAATAAAGTAAATCTAGTATATCCTGGTATTCTAGAATTTCGGTGCCTCACATAAGTTACTTTATGTCCTGCTTTATCTTGCAAACCTGATGATTTGTTGTTTGCTCTCATTTCTTAAGTTTGAAATATTTGAAACTCCCATGTGCCCCTATCTTCAACTACATATGTATGCACCTTAGTAGTAAGAAATACATTGGTCATGTAAATATCATTGGGAACTATATCTGCTTCCATATGTTCTTCCCAACATTAAATGGTGTAAGTAGAGGTTAGAAATGCAGAACTGTGATGTTGTGCTGGGAGCACTATTGCTACAGTCATGAGTTAGATTTCAGCTTCACATCTTCTCAGGTTTAACTGTTGGTTTACATTGAAACTGTTGCAAGTGTCAAATGAGTGCATGTGTGCAATTTGTCTAGTAATCTAGACACACAAGTATCAGGCCATATGTTTTCTTATAAGCAAACTATATTGATGGTTGTAAGATAAGTTAAAATGTACTAGTGCTATCGTGATTTTCATACTACATGCCATTCATTTCTTAGTTTGATGTTTTATATGCTTCTGATGCATGATCCTTTCAATGCTAGGTGATTTGATTTTCGGAAGTTGGAAGAGGAAGATGATGAAGCGTGGTGGTTATCTATCCCCTTGTTCTGGTTGTACTCCGTTGCTAGTTATATTGTAATAGGTAGTAGTCGGCCTATCTGTTGCTATGAATAATATGTAAAGACTGTAACGGGTTAATTTGGCTATCATTTCAAGAATTTAGTTGTGTTCCATTTGAAATGTTTGTCTTTTTTGTACTGTGAAAATGTGAGAAATAGAAAGCTGCCAAGTTGGACCAACTTAATGAAAAAGGCCAAGTCACAAAACGTAAATGGATTGTAAAAAGGTTGAGGCCCAAACAAGAATTGGACTGTAGAAAGGTTGAGGCCACAAACAAATGGATTGTAAAAAAACAAATTGACTGTAAAAGCTGCATCCTAGACATCCTAGAAAATAAAAGGCTGAATTGTTGGCCTAGGCCCATGTAGCCAATCAAAATTGGCAGGAAAAAATAATATAGAAATGGGCTGAATTAATGGGCTTGGCCCATATAGACACCGAATTGGACCGGGCTGATTCTTATCAACGACCAATACAATTGGTCGTAATTTTGCCACATCATCTTGCCACGTTGGATCCGACGTGGCCTAGGTAGACAACCAGCGACCAAAACAATTGGTCGTAGGACCAACGACCTTTTATTTTGGTCGTAACCTTCTACGACCATATCACAAAGAAGGTCGTTAAGTTTTAGTAAAGACGGCCAACTTTTGACCAACTGTTTTTGGTCACAAAAAGGTCGCAAATGAAAAAAAATGACCATTCAGTGACCAATATTGATGGTCGCAAGTTAGCATATTTCTTGTAGTGTCGGTTAGCTGGAATTTCCTTCGGCAAGTTTTGTTTGCTAAAGGTTTCGATGGGGCGGTCGTTCACAGGATTATGCAGCTGGTGACGGGCGGGCACACTGCGGTTTCGGTTAACGGCAGGGTCAGCAACTTCTTCGCCAACAGTAGGGGCCTGAGGCAAGGTGACCCTGGCTCCCCTCTTCTGTTTAACTTCGTCGCGGATTCCCTATCCCATATCCTGTCGCGGGCGGCCGTTAGCTCTCACTTGGTCCCGCATGGTATCACTCATCTCCAATACGCGGACGACACGATTATCATGGTTGAACTTAACGATGACTGCCTTGCCCACCTCAAGTTTCTACTGCTCTGCTTTGAGGCTTTATCGGGGCTTAAGATCAATTTTGCGAAGAGTGAAGTTATTGTCACAGGGGTATCAGATGCCGAGGCCAGGCAGGTCTCTCAACTTCTCAATTGCTCCATGGGCTCCTTCCCTTTTAAATATCCTGGCCTCCCTATTTCTCCTGAGAAGCTTCTTGCTAGAGATTTTGCTCCTGTGGTCTCGAAAGTGGTCAACCGTGTTTTGCCTTGGAGGGGCAGATACAATACACAAGCGGGCAAGGTTGCCCTGATCAATGCGTGCCTCTCCTCCCTCCCCATGTTCCTGATGGGCTTCTATCTTCTCTCTGGTGGTACGCACGCGGGGTTTGATAAGCACAGGGGTGCGTTCTACTGGAACGCGGCGGACAACAAACGTAAGTATAGATTGGTTAAATGGAAACAGATTTGCAGGCCCAAGAACCTTGGGGGGTTGGGTATCCTGGACACCATGACTATGAATAAATGCCTGATCATCAAATGGTGGTGGAAAATCATGACTACCTCGGAGAATCCGCTTTGGCTCAACCTCCTCCGCGCTAAATACTTCCCTGTTTCTAGCCCCATGTTTGCGCCTTCCGCGGGCGGATCGCAATTCTGGAAAGACCTTGTCAAACTTCGCCCGGTGTTTAAGTCTCTTGTTAAATTTGTGGTTCATAACGGCAAATCTACGCGTTTTTGGCTTGATTGGTGGTGCGGGGATTCTCCCCTTGCAGTTTCCTTTCCTGTTCTCTTTTTGTACTGTCCTGACCCTGAGATCTCCATCTCTGAGCTCTCCGACAATAACTGGGATCTGGCCCTTCGTCGTTCTCTTTCTCCTGTAGAGTTGGATGATTGGCAGCATCTTGTTGCCTGCATCCCCGTGCTCTCGGAGGGGGAGGACTCGGTGGTCTGGCCCCATTCTGCCTCCGGGCGTTTTTCTGTTAAGTCTTTATACGCTAAGCTCATTTCTGGCACCCCTACTAATAGGTTCAAGCTGATATGGCGGGCCCGTATTCCTCCTAAGATCAAGATCTTTCTGTGGCAGGCATTTAGAGGGCGGCTGCCTGCTGCTGACCAAACCCGTAAGCACAATGGACCAGGGTCCGATAGGTGCGCGCTGTGTGGTGACCTTGAGGACACGGATCACATCTTTTTCAAATGTGTTCTGGCAAAGCTTGTCTGGTGTTGCATCAGGTCCTGGCTCCATGTGCCTTGGAGCCCCTCCTCCTTTTCGGAGCCCAGGACCCTGGCCTCTAGTTTGGTTGGGGCCTCTAAACGAATGTTTTGGGTGGGATTCGCGGCTGTTTGCTGGTCTCTGTGGAATACTAGGAACAAGTTCACTATCGAGCATACTTTTCCTGCTAAGCCTGCTGATTGCTTATTTAAAACCTGCCTATTCTTGTAGCAGTGGAGATTATTGACTAAGGAGTCCGACCGCGATGCTTTTGACTTGATGGCTTCCAAGATTCAGGCTTCAACTACTTATCTCTCGCAACATCAGACTGGCGACTAGTGGAACTTGGTGGTTCACTTTATCCAGCTATGTCTTCTCGCTTGGCCTTCGTGCCGTATGTTGGTCTGGGAGTCGTGTACCCCTGGCTTCAGTACTATCTGTGTTTTTGATACTCTGTTGTCTGTCCTGTGGTGAACGCTGCCTGGTGGCTTTATTTATAAAGTCGGGCTGATGCCTTTCATCTAAAAAAAGATCTGCAGCAGCTAGCTGGCTCCTTTGTGCAGAGCTTGATGCACTACTGTAAATCTGTAATCGAGGAGCATGCAGCAATGTGTACACTAGAACGACGACGCACGAAGATGACAATGTATGTGTGGCTAACAATGTATAAGAACTGAAAAAATTGTACTGGATTTAATACTTTGCTTTGGAGCTAGGAGGAAATCAGATGTTTTTTTTTTCTTTGAGGGTGGAGGAAATAAGATGTTGACTTGAACACACAGATCGAACCTTAACCGGCTGGGAATCAACTCACCGGATCGATCGGCGCACAGTTGAACCTAGACTAGACTCGACTACGGACGGCTCGCCGCCTCGATCCGATCCGATCGCCACCTATCCTGTATTCCTGTACTACTCGTGCTTCGTTGCCCCCTCTCGATCCCTCCATCGGCGCCTTCTCCGAGTTGGTCGACCTACACCCCCGCCGGCCGGCCGGCCGGCCGGGCCAGATGGACGGGGCCGATGGCGGCAGCTACGGCATCTGCTTCCCCTACGACGTGCTCGTCGATATCCTGCGCCAGCTCCCCTGCCGCCCGCTGGCCGAGTCCCGTCGGGTCTGCCGCGCGTGGCGCACCATCATCGACGTCCACAACCTCCTCCTCCCCCATTTTTTCCCTAGGGGACCCTTCCCGGGCATCTTCACCGACAACTTTGGATGCTACAACGAATCGTCCTTCTTCGCGCCACCGGTGCCGCCGCGACGCGAGCAGCCACCTGGAGCTCACGACGGGCCGGTCTTCCGGCGTCCTCTCTTACGGCATGACCGCTACTCCATGCTCCACTACTGCAACGGCCTCCTACTCCTCGATGGTGGGTCACCTGATTATTACGTTTGCAACCCGGCCACGCTACGATACACTTGCCTGCCACCGTCACCAGGCCAGGAGCCGATGTGGATGTACAACAAGTACATGTTCCTCGCCTTCGATCCGGCCATGTCGCTCAACTACCAGGTATTTCTGCTTCCAAGAGAAAAGATCCAACCCGCCGAAGAAAAATTCCAACCGGCAGCCGAAGATAAGATCCAACCCGCCGAAGAAAAGATCCAACTAGCTGCCGTAGAAAAGATCCAACCGTGGAAGAACATGCAAAAGAACGAACCACTGACCTGGATGGAGTACCTGGAGTATGAAGAAGAGCAAGTATCCCAAGAAGATCAAGAGGAGATAAACATCCAAGAGCATTTTGATCATGCAGGAGAGCTTGATACATCATCACAGTCAAGATTAGATGTGCTGGCTGAGGAATTGGGAGGGCCATCAAAACAAGCCGAGGTTTCGCCACCAGAGCAACAAGTGATGCATGTTCATGTGCCCGTGGCCGAGGAGCAGCCAAAGGACATGGTGATCTCTGTACTGGTGTTCTCATCGGAGACAGATGAATGGGCAAGTCGGGACTTTGTGCCGGGGCATTGTGCTCCCCGACATCTCTACGACATGGTGAATGCGCCACAAACTAGTTATGTCAAAATTTGGAAATCAGCTCAATACTGGCAGGGGTCGCTCTATGTACATTGTTGGAATAACATCATTATGATCCTTCGCAACTCGGAGGGGGCATACGACATGGCCCAACTACCAGGTGAATCATATGTTGAAAAAGAATATGGAGGCATGTTTGAGCTGTCCCAGAGGTCTATCTTAGTGAGCTATGAGAGAGGGGTTCACTTTGTGGCGCTCAACAAATTCCAGTTAGAGGTATGGACACTGACAGAATCAGCCGATGGCAAAATAGGCTGGCTGCTAGCACACGCGACTGACCTTAGTCCTTATAATCATATAGTACAACAACGGATGGAGCCTAGAGTGATGTGGGAGGTAGTCAAAAACACCAGAGGATTACTTAGCTTGTTCGAATCACGTAACATTACAGAAATCATATACGATGAGGATGATGGACAGAGCGACACATCTGATGAAGTTGATAGTGGCAGTGATGACGATGAAGAAGAATACATCGATGTGGTAGATGGTTTAGATGGCACAACCAGTGATGTTGGTGTCGATGGTCACAATGAAGGAGGAGCACACAAAGATGAAGATGTTGAAACCAAAAAGGAAGAGGTGTTCGAGTACAGTTGGGACTCGGACGAGGACAACTTCATTAACCTGGATGAAGGTGCTAGACACCTCGGGGATGAGGAGTATGGGGGTTACAGGATCATGGGATTACATCCACACAAAGAAGTGGTGCTCTTTCAAACCTACAACGGCGTTGTGGCATACCATATTAAGTCCTCGAGAATGCAATGTTTAGGACGGCACCTTGTGAAATACCCTCACTCACACTCCCATGGTGCTGATGCCGCGTTCCCATACAGCCCATGCTATGTCGATGTGCTTCCAGCCAACAACTAAATTGCCCTATCATGGTTGGTGATCTATGGCGTGTAAATCTTTGGAAGGAAGAACAAGTGCGATAAAGATAGAGTGTGTGCATCTTATGATCAGTTAGCGTTGCAACTGTGCTGTGGTTGATCAGATGCTAGAGGGAAATTGTTTTGCTTTTTTACCAATTTGCTTGTTTATCAGCTGGATGCATATGAAAGCAGATGGATGTATGCATGCTTGTGAGAGGATATAAGGATTTATATAATATACAGTTATGACTAAATTTTTCATGGAACCATATCCTTTCTTTAACAGTGGGATTTATCCCCGTTTCATACAAGCACATAATCAGTATGTTTCAGTTTATTTGCCATCCGTATATTCACCAGTTGCATGGATACTTGGATGGAGTTGGTTGACATTTGACAGAGAGTGCAGATCAATCAAATTATTATGTTTCGATCCCATGCATCAGGGCACAGATTGACTCATTGAGAGGGCAAGGGTGGACCGGATCATCAAAACCTGCAAATGTTCTAAATTAAGGCTCTCATTTTAATCTGTTATTTTTTCTCCAACTACACTTCATGATCATTGTGCTAACACTCCCCTCCCTCATTTGTGAATTGGCTCCAATAGAAAGAAGCTTCAAACTTTGAGACGTGCATCCTCCCAATACTCTGATTATTTTCCTTCAACTTTCTCCTCCCCTCCCGCTCCTAACATGGAGCATTGGTAGTGTCATTCTGTACTCTCTTTTTTGTTTGTGTGAAAATTGTCATTCTTTGTACATTACCAGCCTGCTCTTCCATTTGTTTTTTTTCTCTTGTTCTCCTGAATACCTCCCCTCTTGTCTTCCATTTGGTTTGCACTAGCTGTAGAGCTTGCAAACAATCATAGATTAACCCGCAAACAAACATCATCTCTGGAAACAATGCGGAACAACTTATCTAGTTTTTTTTCTTTGAAAGGGAGGATTACCCCCGACCTCTGCATCGTGCGATGCACACATTCATCTTTATTGCATTATTCAACAAGGCCTTACAAAATAAACACATAAATCAACTCAAAGAAACCTCCCGGCGAAAACTATCGCCCTACCTACAAGATTGATAATGTGTCCGGACCTCACGTCATGCACACCAAGGAATCCGGTGGCCTCACCAAGCCACCTGCCGGCTAGCCGGGAGCGCCAACCAGTCTAGCAGACTCTCAGCGTGCACAGCATGCGCATATTGTACAATCCGCCACTGCACTCTTCCGCAGTCCCATCTTAAAAAGCAATCAGTGCACTGATCTTGCCAGACCCTTCTGCCGTTGATAGCACCACAACGCCGGACAATGCCAGCTTCCTGCGCGCGCCCATCAAATAGTATCCACGTTGCCGCTAAGACTCATCGTCGTCGATATTGTACATGGCAAGCCACCCCACCTTTATCACCATATGAGAATCATACGGAGAGCTGCGCCCAGTCACCAAAACAAACACTTGTCCCTCCAGCCAGCCGGTGTATAACCCCAAAGATGATGCCTCCATGGGGGTGGCGACGCAGGAACCTCGCCATCATCTGATTCAAAAAGCCCGAATTTGGGGTTTCCCCCGAGGCATAAATGGAACACGAATGCCCCTCAATGCCTCCAACGAGGTAAGGACGTCCACGGGTGCCGCCATTGACTGTTCTGGCCTAGGCCGAACCAAACTTTCGCTGGCAAATTCGCGCCCATTCTCGGATGGACCACCAGAACGACCTCCTCCGTCATACAACACGCCCATGGGTGATGTCTACTGTTGGGAAACCACACGACCGGAGCCGAACCACCGCCCGGAACCGTCGCCTCGCCTGGCTGAGCCATCGACGACAGAGGGGCCCTCACCGCTGCGCCGCTGACGCACACGTCCAGGACACCCGCATGGATATCTACCGCAGCCGTATCCCGGAGCCGCAGTAGAGGAAAGCCCCGCCGCCGCCATCATCTCCCTCCCGGGCTTTGCCCCGTAGAGCTCCGGCGGTGGCGAGGAGAGGCGCGACGGCGGCTCGAAGCCCTATACTGGATTGGGAGGGAGGAGGTCGAGGAGAGGGACGGCGGCTGCTCCTCTGGTTTTGGATCGGGCTCAACAATGTGAAACGACTTATCTAGTTACAAAGCATCCTCCTCCTGGACAGCATACTGAGAATCTCAGATCTCATCTACTGCCAGTGTTGTGGCATCTTCGAAGTGGTTCTTTACTCAATTCCTATATATGGAGCCTGAAGTCCTGAACCCACTACCAAGGAGGCCCTTGATCAGCGAGCCCCGGGTTACTTGTGGGTTCAGGTTGCCGGCGAACCCAGCCGGATGAGGTTGCCGGCCGCTGGGCTCAACCAGGCCAGGATCAGCCACGTTCACGCGCCAAGGAGGTCAACCAGGCCAGGATCAGCCACGTTCAGTCTGGCTAGCAAGGTACGATGTGCTTGCATAATTTCCCTGCTTAATATTACGAACACTTTGATTAGTTGTGGACTTGTGGTAGCATACATGTTGGAAGCATCGTATATATTGTGATAGTATTCAGAAGAAAGAGTTCTAGATTCTCCCAAAAAAAAAAGAGTTCTAGAAGTTCGATTGGATGTTGAGTTGAACACGATGCACAACTCAACCTGACTCACCTAAGGACGGTCTCCATCTACCTATAGGTAGCAGTATATATACTATTTCTACAACTCGATCCATCGCCGCCACCTAATCCTGTACTCGTCTTCGTTGCTCCCCATCCATCCCCAGATCGATCGCCGGCTTCTCGAGTTGATCTACACGCCTCGACGGCCGGTCAGATGGTCAGGACTGATGGCGACGGCAACGGCATCTGCTTCCCCTACGACGTGCTCCTCCACATCCTCCGGCGCCTCCCCTGCCGCACCCTCGCCGAGTCCCGGCGTGTTTGTCGTGTGTGGCGCT
The DNA here is from genome assembly GCA_039707655.1 of Elymus sibiricus. Taxonomy (NCBI): domain Eukaryota; kingdom Viridiplantae; phylum Streptophyta; class Magnoliopsida; order Poales; family Poaceae; genus Elymus; species Elymus sibiricus. The sequence goes on along the minus strand of CM077673.1, from coordinate 425,504,614 downwards.
CGATCGTCGACACCCACAAACTCCTCCTTCCATACTTCTTTCCTCATGGCTCGTTCCCCGGCATCTTCACCAGGAACTATGGATCCGAGAACGAATCCTCCTTCTTCGCCCCGTCGGTGCCGGCGCGTTCGGCGCAGCTACGTGGAACTCATGACGGGCCTGTGTTTCAACGTCCTCTCTTTCAGCACAACAAGTTCTCGGTGCTCCACCACTGCAATGGTCTCCTTCTCCTCAAGGGCAATTTTAACTGTTATTACATCTGTAACCCGGCGACGGTACGATGTGTTGAGTTGCCACTACCGCTGAAGGAGGATCGGTGGTGGTACCACAATTCCATGTTCCTCGCCTTTGACCCGGCCGTGTCACCTCACTATGAGGTATTCCTCCTTCCAAGGGGAATGATCCAAGACGCCCAAGAAAAGATCCATCCGCATAAAGAAGTGACAAATGTCGAAGGACAAACCTGGATGGAATATTTGGAGGAACCACACTTGCCCAAATTGTTGGAAGAACAGCGAATATCCAAGGAAGACCAAGATGAGTTAGACATCAAAGGGCATTTTGATTATGTGGGAGAGTCCGACTCATCGCCACAACCAAGATTAGATGTATTAGCTGAGGAATCGCATACATCGCAGCAAAGAAATTTTTCACCGCTAGAGCAACAAGAGATGCATGTCCATGTGCCAGGGGCCAATGAGCAAGCTAAGGTGATTTCTATATTGGTGTTCTCGTCAGAAATCAATCAATGGGCAAGCCGTGAGTTTGTGCCAGGGCATTGGGCCCCTGGGCCCCTCTATGACATGGTGTCTGCGCCACACCATAGGTGTGTGCGGATATGGAAGTCAGCTGAGTACTGGCAAGGGTCGCTCTACGTACATTGCTGGAACAACATCATTATGATCCTTCGCAACTTGAATGGGGTGTATGACATGGCTCAGCTGCCGGGAAAAGCCTACGACGATAAAAAATCTTTAGGTCTTTCTGAGCTGCTCGACAGGTCCATCTTAGCGAGCTACGAAGGAGGAGTTCACTATGTGGCCGTCGACAAATTCCAACTAAATGTATGGACATTGACAGAATCAGCCGCTTGCCAGATTGAGTGGATACTAGCACACGTGGCTGACCTTAGTCCTTATAATTACGAAGTACAAATGTCGATGGAGCCTAGAGTGTCGTGGGAGGCAGTGGAAACCAACAAAGGCTTAATTAGCTTGTTCGGACAATGCACCTATAAAGAATTCATAGATGACGAGGGGGGTGACCAAAGTGACACTATTGATAATAGTGATAGCGGAAGTAAGGATGATGAAGAAGGCATACATGAGGCAGATGGGTTCGATGGCACAACAGATGATGGTGACAGTGATGGTCATGGTGAATATGCACGCGAAGATGAAGAAAGCGAATTCAAAAGTGAAGAGTGTTTCGAATACTCTTGGGACTCTGATGAGGACAACTTCGTTGACTTGGATAAAAATGCCGCACACCTCGGGGACAAGGAGTATGGGAGTTACAGAATTATAGGATTACATCCGCATAAGGAAGTGGTGCTCTTCCGAACCTATGGCGGCGTCGTGGCATATCATCTTAACACCTCAAGGATGCAATATTTAGGATCGCGGCTTGTGAAAAACCCACGTCAAAATTTCCATGGCATCGACGCTGGGTTCCCTTACCGCCCATGCTATGTCGACGCACTTCCGACGACTAAACTACCCTCTAGTTTGTGTGCATCATTTCATGGTTGGTGATCTGTTTCACGCAACTCTTGACTGAGTGGAAGGAAGAACGAGAGGACAAGGATAAAGCGAATGCGTCCTTAAATACGATGCAGCTGTATAATTTAGTTTGACGTGTTAATACGAAAGGTCTTTTACCAAGTCTTCATGTCTTCCATTTACTGAACACACTTTTTATCACCTGGGCGCTTATGAGGGGATAACCCTTTTTTATATATTATATCGTTGTGGCTGCTTGTGTTTGTATCATTTGGTTTATTTCGGGATTAATCCTTCTCGTTGCACACAAGCTAATTAGTACCCAACATTGTTTGCCATGCATATATTAATCAGCAGCAATGCAACATGGACAGAGTGCAAGATTAATCAATTATTCTGCGTCAGGGCAGAGATTGAGAGGATAATTATACTGTATAAAACTTCAATTAGCTGTTTCTGTACACATGCAAATATGTGGTATTTTTCGACAATACCACAAGTAAAACAGTGAAGAATTCTGCTACATCAGCAGAGATTCTGAGAATTCAAGAGGTGACTGGTACCAATGTTGTTTATGATGCTCCATCTTCAGATGGATAGTCAATGATTTGCATAAATCTAAAAGATATTCTTTATCGCCCAGAAAGAGCTCATATTTGGATTGGGCATACTTTTGTTTTGTGACTCATACTTTTGAACGAGTGGCTTGAACATATGCCTGATGAAAAAATCGAAAAACGTATCTGATGTTGTGTGTCAGTTATCAAACATCCTTCAATCTTCTTCTTGGGCTTTCATTTGTTTTGACTTTATTTTTTTCATTCTTTTTTTTTTTTGGGCAGAGCATAGGATTTGAACTACAGCCATGTCTACAATTACAGCGTGTAAGGTCGGTTCTTTGCAAGGAGATACAGGAGACACTGCACTTGCTTTCGGGTGACGAAGGCCATGGCTTAATGGCCTATTGAAGCCGAGAGAACAAGGGAAAACGTGAGCGTGATTTGCTGCCCCTAACCTTATATCCTATTTTCTAATTAACTTTTGAAAAGTCATTGGTAAGTTGCGTATCTGTTGAGGAAACAGACCCCCTCCCCTCTCGCGTCGCCCCACGTGCGACCGAGGGGGGATCCTAGCAGTGTCACCTACGTCGCTTTCCCTGCTTCCTCTCCGTGTCCTACGGGACCCCGGTGAGCACCTTCTTCTCCCAGCTCTTTCTCCGCATCATCACCGTCGTTGTAACCATCGATCTGTTCATGCCAAAACTGTGCTCTCCGTGTTCTCACCATGGGAGGGAAAACACCGTGGAGCTCCTGCTCTAGTTTTTCCACGCGCACCCGAGGTGTGCTCCGTCGCGAGCACACACCCAGCCGCATGGGCCTGAAGCCTCGTTGACCGCATTGTTCTGGTGAAATTCAGCCCAGTGCACTAGCTTTTCTTTTGTAAAAAAATCATGTTTGGGCAGTTTTCAAATGAAGTTTTGCATGGTCATGTATATTTTAAAGGGTTAATCCATTGAAAGCATGTTCTCTACGGTTATTGATCAGAATTTATTGTACTTTCCACCTATGGCATATTCATCTATGTTTAAAATTGTGAAGCTGTTGTTTAGAACAAGATTTGCTCAAATGGATATGCAAGTGATTAAAAGTGCCCAACATGTTTGTAAATTCATCACTAAATAACCATAGATCCATTCAACTAAATTGTACTCTATCCAGCAGAATTGCTCAGAATTTAGTCTACTTTCCTTTTGTGCCACTTGCATCACTGTTTAAAATCGTTTACTTACCGTTCTAACTAAAACTTCCTCACATAGTTATGATAATGTTTATTTGACATCAAAATTTTGGAAATTCATATAAAATCAACCATGCATCATATGGAATAAAGTTACATTGAATTTTTGCTCAGTTTTATGTCTACTTTCTGAATATATATGTGATGGGCACACATGTTGAAAACTATTAACCTGCTGTTTTGTTTTATGGAAGTGTGCATGATAATGTTTGTAACCATTGTGGCATCATATCTATGCATATGCATAACTTGAGTTTTACTAAACATCTTGGCACAAACTTTATATGTATCTTGATCAGAATTTTACAAGCTTTCTGGTGGTATACTTTGTTCTCGGGTTTGGGAAAGCTTTAATCACGCTTGTTCCAGATTTGTGCAAAACAACCCCCTTCTTTGTCACCAGCATAACTTTGACATTTCAAATCGTATGTATTTTAGGTCTTAGGTGAGAGGTCTCGGTATTCGGCTCACACTTTCTGCACCCCTTCAGCAATGGATATGAGTAGCGACAGATGTTGCCAAGATGACGGCTTCACACATATTGATGTATTACTTTGTAAGGCCTTTGTGAATAATTAATAAAGTGGCTGCATGCATCTTCGAGATGCAGAGGCCGGGGGTCATGCTCCTTTAAAAAAAAGTATTTTATATACTTTTGGGGCTATTATTTCCACTCTATCCAGCAGAACAAATGGAATCTCATTTTGTTGCTCACATCATCATTTCCTTCCTGGTTACATTTGTGGCCTTTCAAAACTTGTTTCGATCATATCGGTAGTTCTTGTTGGAAATATGCCCTAGAGGCAATAATAAATTGGTTATTATTATATTTCCTTGTTCATGATAATCGTTTATTATCCATGCTATAATTGTATTGATTGGAAACTCAAATACATGTGTGGGTACATAGACAACACTGTGTCCCTAGTATGCCTCTAGTTGACTAGCTCGTTGATCAAAGATGGTTAAGGTTTCCTAGCCATTGACATGAGATGTCATTTGATAACGGGATCACATCATTAGGAGAATGATGTGATGGACAAGACCCAAACTGTAAACGTAGCATTTGATCGTGTCAGTTTATTGCTATTGTTTTCTGCATGTCAAGTATCTGTTCCTTTGACCATGAGATCATGCAACTCACTGACACCGGAGGAATACCTTGTGTGTATCAAACGTCGCAACGTAACTGGGTGACTATAAAGGTGCTCTACAGGTATCTCCGAGGGTGTCTGTTGGGTTGGCATGGATCAAGACTGGGATTTGTTACTCCGTGTGACGGAGAGGTATCTCAGGGCCCACTCGGTAATACAACATCACATTGTGCCTTGCAAGCAAAGTGACTAAAGAGTTAGCCACAGGATCTTGTATTACGGAACGAGTAAAGAGACTTGCCGGTAACGAGATTGAACTAGGTATAGTGATACCGACGATCGAATCTCGGGCAAGTAACATACCGAAGAACAAAGGGAACAGCATACGGGATTAACTGAATCCTTGACATAGAGGTTCGACCGATAAAAGATCTTCGTAGAATATGTAGGAGCCAATATGGGCATCCAGGTCCCGCTATTGGTTATTGGCCGTAGAGGTGTCTCGGTCATGTCTACATAGTTCTCGAACCCGCAGGGTCTACACACTTAACGTTTGGTGACGATTAGTATAGTTGAGTTATTATGTTGGTGACCGAAAGTTGTTCGGAGTCTCGGATAAGATCCCGGACATGACGAGGATCTCCGGAAGAGTCCGGAGGTAAAGATTGATATATGTGATAATAGTGTTTTGATCTCCGGAAGAGTTCCGGAGTTCACCGGAAGGGGTTCCGGATGTTTACCGAAGTGTTCGGGTGCGAGAACACTTTATATGGGCCAAGGGATAAAAGCCCACGAGGTATTGGAAAGTGCAAAAAGTAGTTTTGCTGCCGCGTAAGCGGTACTACCGCTTGGTGAAGCGGTACTACCGCCCGAGCGGTACTACCGCTTGTATGAAGCGGTACTACCGCCCAAGCGGTACTACCGCTTGTGTGAAGCGGTACTACCGCTTGTGCGCGGCTGTGCACGGTTCGGCAGGGATCCGAGTTGGACTCTTTCCCTGCGGGCCAAACCGACCTTGTGCGGGCAAAACCGACCCGGAGGAGGCTTTTACTCCAAGTTTAGACCCCAAGGCTCAACATATAAATAGAGGGGCAGGGCTAGCACACGGGATACATCAAGATTTCCCCAAGCCGTGTGCGGCAACCCTAACCCTCTAGTTCCTCCGTCATAATCTCCGTAGTGCTTGACGAAGCCCTGCAGAGATTGTTCCTCACCACCATCACCACGCCGTCGTGCTGCTGGAACTCAACCACTACTTCATCATCGCTCGCTGGATCGAGGAGGTGAAGGCGTCATCAAGCCGTACGTGTGTTGAACGCGGAGGTGCCGTCCGTTCGGCGCTAGTTCGTGATCGGATCGAGGGACGACTTGCGATTTGGATCGCGGAGACGTTCGACTACATCAACCGCGTTTCTTAAACGCTTCCGCTTAGCGATCTACAAGGGTATGTAGATTCACTCTCCCTCTCGTAGATGCTCATCACCATGGATAGATCTTGTGTGTGCGTAGGAAAATTTTTGTTTCCCATGCAACGTTCCCCAACAGTGGCATCATGAGCCAGGTCTATGCGTAGATGAGATCTCGAGTAGAACACAAACGAGTTGTGGGCGTGGGTGTATACATATTGCTTGCCGTTACTAGTTGATATTTGATTCGGCGGTACTGTGAGATGAAGCGGCCCGGACCGACATTACGCGTACACTTACGCGAGACAGGTTCCTTCAACTGACATGTAACTTCGTTGCATAAAGATGGCTAGCGGGTGTCTGTCTCTCTCACTTTAGTTGAATCGATTTCAATGAAGAGGGTTCTTTTAGAAGATCAAAAAGCAATCACTACACCACGTTGTGGTTTTGCGTAGGTAAGAACGGTTCTTGCAAACCCGTAGCAGCCACGTAAAATTTGCAACAACAATTAGAGGACGTCTAACTTGTTTTTGCAGGGTATGATGTGATATGATATGGCCAATTACATGATGAGATATATGTGATGTATGAGATGATCACGTTTTGTATAGAATATCACGACTTGCATGTCGATGAGTACGGCAACTGGCAGGAGCCATAGAGTTGTCTTTAATTATTGTATGACCTGCGTGTCAATCATTAAGCGCTATGTAATGCTTTACTTTATCGCTAAACGTTAGCAATAGTCGTGGAAGCAACAGTCGGCGCGACAACCTCATGGCGACACGTTGATGGAGATCAAGATGATGGAGATCATGGTGTCATGCCGGTGACGATGGAGATCATGCCGGTGCTTTGGAGATGGAGATCAAAAGCACAAGTTCATGGCCATATCATGTCACTTATGATTTGCATGTGATGTTAATCCTTTTATGCATCTTATTTTGCTTAGGACGACGGTAGCATTATAAGGTGATCCCTCACTTAAATTTCAAGATAAAATTGTGTTCTCCCCAAGTGTGCACCGTTGCGAAAGTTCGTCGTTTCGAGACACGCCGTGATGATCGGGTGTGATAGACTCTACGTTCACATACAACGGGTGTAAGCCATGTTACACGTGCGGAAACACTCGGGTTAAACTTGACGAGCCTAGCATGTACAGACATGGCCTCGGAACACAAGAGACCGAAAGGTCGAACATGAGTCATATAGTAGATATGATCAACATGAAGATGTTCACCATTGAAACCACCTCAACTCACGTGATGATCGGACTTGAGTTGGTGGATTTGGATCATGTCACACTCGAATGACCGGAGGGATGTCAATTTGAGTGGGAGTTTTTTAAGTAATATGATTAACTAAAACTCATTATCTAGAACAATAGTCTAAGTTGTCTTTGCTATATTTATGTTGTAGATCATGGCTCGCGCAGTAGCACCCCTGAATTTTAATGCGTTCCTAGAGAAAGCTAAGTTGAAAGATGATGGAAGTAACTTTGTGGACTGGGCCCGTAATCTAAGGATTATCCTTACGGCTTCCCAGAAGGCTTATGTCCTTGATGCACCGCTTGGTGATCCACCCGCTCCAGTTGAGTCTCTAGACGTTGTGAACGCCTGGCAGGCTCGTTCTGATGATTACTCAATAGTTCAATGTGCAATGTTGTATGGCTTAGAACCGGGACTTCAAAGACGTTTTGAACGTCATGGAGCATATGAGATGTTCCAGGAGTTGAAGTTTATCTTTCAGAAGAATGCCCGGATCGAGAGATATGAGATCTCCGATAAATTCTATGCTTGCAAGATGGAGGAGAACGGGTCTATCAGTGATCACGTACTCAGAATGTCTGGGTACTCCACCCGTCTGGCTGAGTTAGGGATGCCCCTTCCGCCAGAGGCTATCACTGACAGAGTTCTTCAATCATTGCCACCTAGCTACAAGAGCTTCGTGTTGAACTATAACATGCACGGGATGAACAAGTCAGTCGCCGAGCTGTTTGCGATGCTGAAAGCCGCTGAGTCTGAAATTCAGAAGGAGCATCAAGTGTTGATGGTCAATAAAACTACTAGTTTCAAGAAGAATGGCAAGGGTAAGAAGGGTAACTCCAAGAAGAGTGGCAAAGCAGTTGCTCCTCTCGTGAAGAAACCCAAGGCTGGACCCAAACCAGAAACTGTGTGTTTTCATTGCAAGGGAACTGGACACTGGAAGCGGAATTGCCCCAAGTATTTGGCTGACAAGAAGGCAGCCAACAACAAACAAGGTATATATGATATACATGTTATTGATGTGTACCTTACCAACTCTCGTTGTAGTGCCTGGGTATTTGATACCGGTGCGGTTGCTCATATTTGCAACTCAAAATAGGAACTGCGGAATAGACGGAGGCTGGCAAAGGACGAAGTGACGATGCGCGTGGGAAATGGTTCCAAGGTTGATGTGATCGCCGTCGGCACGCTCGCTCTTCGATTACCGTCGGGATTAGTGATGAACCTAAATAAGTGTTATTTGGTGCCTGCGTTAAGCATGAACATTATATCTGGATCTTGTTTATTGCGAGACGGTTACTCATTTAAATCAGAGAATAATGGTTGTTCTATTTATATGAGTAATATCTTTTATGGTCATGCACCCAATGTGAGGGGTTTATTCTTATTGAATCTCGATAGTAATGATACACATGTTCATAACATTGATGCCAAAAGATGTAGAATTGATAATGATAATACCACTTTCTTGTGGCACTGCCGTTTAGGTCATATTGGCGTAAAACGCATGAAGAAGCTCCATGCTGATGGACTTTTGGAGTCACTTGATTTTGAATCACTTGACACATGTGAGCCATGCCTCATGGGCAAGATGACTAAAACGCCGTTCTCTGGAACAATGGAACGGGCAAGTGACTTATTGGAAATCATACATACTGATGTGTGTGGTCCGATGAGTATTGAAGCGCGCGGTGGTTATCGTTACTTTCTCACCTTCACTGATGACTTAAGTAGATATGGGTATATTTACTTAATGAAACACAAGTCTGAAACATTTGAAAAGTTCAAACAATTTCAGAGTGAAGTTGAGAATCATCGTAACAAGAAGATTAAATTCCTACGATCTGATCGAGGAGGAGAATATCTGAGTTATGAGTTTGGCAGTCACTTAAGACAGTGTGGAATTGTTTCACAATCTGACACCGCCTGGAACACCACAGCGTAATGGTGTGTCCGAACGTCGTAATCGAACTTTATTGGATATGGTGCGATCTATGATGTCTCTTGCCGATTTGCCACTATCGTTTTGGGGTTATGCATTAGAGACAGCTGCATTCACTTTAAATAGGGCACCATCGAAATCCGTTGAGACGACGCCATATGAACTTTGGTTTGGCAAGAAGCCAAAACTGTCGTTTCTTAAAGTTTGGGGATGTGATGCTTATGTCAAAAAGCTTCAGCCTGAAAAGCTGGAACCCAAAGCGGAGAAATGCGTCTTCATAGGATACCCAAAAGAGACAGTTGGGTATACCTTCTACCTCAGATCCGAAGGCAAAGTGTTTGTCGCTAAAAACGAAACATTTCTTGAGAAAGAGTTTCTCTCGAAAGAATTGAGTGGGAGGAAGATAGAACTTGATGAGGTTGTTGAACCTTTACTTCAACCTGAGAGTAGCGCAGCGCAGAAAGTTGTTTCTGTGGAGCCTACATTAGCTGAAGAGGAAGTTAATGATGATGATCATGAAGCTTTGGATCAAGTTGCTATCGAACCTCGTAGGTCGACAAGGACGCGTACTACTCCTGAGTGGTACGGCAACCCTGTCTTAGAGGTCATGTTGTTGGACAACGATGAACCTACGAGCTATGGAGAAGTGATGATGGGCCCGGATTCCGAGAAGTGGTTAGAGGCCATGAAATCCGAGATGGGATCCATGTATGAAAACAAAGTATGGACTTTGGAAGTATTACCTGAAGGGCGTAAGGCCATTCAGAACAAATGGATCTTTAAGAGGAAGACGGACGCGGACGGTAATGTCACCGTCTATAAAGCTCGACTTGTGGCAAAGGGTTTTTCACAAGTTCAAGGAGTTGACTACGATGAGACCTTCTCACCCGTAGCGATGCTTAAGTCCGTCAGAATCATGTTAGCAATAGCTGCCTTTTTCGATTATGAAATTTGGCAGATGGATGTCAAAACAGCGTTCCTTAACGGTTTCCTTAAGGAAGAGTTGTATATGATGCAACCAGAAGGTTTTGTCGATCCAGAGAATGCTGACAAAGTTTGCAAACTCCAGCGATCCATTTATGGACTGGTGCAAGCATCTCGGAGTTGGAATCTTCGTTTTGATGAGGTGATCAAAGCGTTCGAGTTTATACAAGTTTACGGAGAAGCTTGTATTTACAAGAAAGTGAGTGGGAGCTCTATAGCGTTTCTAATATTATATGTGGATGACATATTGCTGATTGGAAACAATATAGAAATGTTGGAAAGCGTGAAGGAATATTTGAACAAGAGTTTTTCAATGAAGGACCTAGGAGAAGCTGCTTTCATATTAGGCATCAAGATCTATAGAGATAGATCAAGACGCTTAATAGGACTTTCACAAAGCACATACCTTGATAAGATTTTGAAGAAGTTCAAAATGGATCAGTCCAAGAAGGGGTTCTTGCCTGTTTTGCAAGGTGTGAAGTTGAGTAAGACTCAATGCCCAGTGACTGCAGAAGATAGAGAAAAGATGAGTGTCATCCCCTATGCTTCGGCCATAGGCTCTATCATGTATGCAATGCTGTGCACAAGACCCGATGTCAGCCTTGCCATAAGTATGGTCGGAAGGTTTCAAGGTGATCCAGGAATGGAACACTGGACGGCGGTCAAGAATATCCTGAAGTACCTGAAAAGGACTAAGGACATGTTTCTCGTTTATGGAGGTGATCAAGAGCTCGTCGTAAAGGGTTACGTCGATGCAAGCTTTGACACTGATCCGGATGACTCAAAGTCGCAAACCGGATACGTATTTATTCTTAATGGGGGTGCGGTTAGCTGGTGCAGTTCCAAGCAAAGCGTGGTAGCTAATTCTACATGCGAAGCGGAGTACATCGCAGCCTCGGAGGCGGCGAAGGAAGGTGTCTGGATGAAGGAGTTCATGACAGATCTTGGAGTAGTGCCTAGTGCGCTTAACCCAATGACTCTGTTTTGTGATAATACTGGTGCCATTGCTCTAGCCAAGGAACCAAGATTTCACAAGAGGACCAGACACATAAAGCGACGTTTCAATTCCATCCGCGATTACATCAAGGAGGACGACATAAATATTTGCAAAGTACACACGGATCTAAATGTTGCAGATCCGATGACTAAACCTCTTCCAAGGGCTAAACATGAACAACACCAGAACTGCATGGGTGTTCGATTCATTACAATGTAAATCACATAGTGATGTGAACTAGATTATTGACTCTAGTGCAAGTGGGAGACTGTTGGAAATATGCCCTAGAGGCAATAATAAATTGGTTATTATTATATTTCCTTGTTCATGATAATCGTTTATTATCCATGCTATAATTGTATTGATTGGAAACTCAAATACATGTGTGGGTACATAGACAACACTGTGTCCCTAGTATGCCTCTAGTTGACTAGCTCGTTGATCAAAGATGGTTAAGGTTTCCTAGCCATTGACATGAGATGTCATTTGATAACGGGATCACATCATTAGGAGAATGATGTGATGGACAAGACCCAAACTGTAAACGTAGCATTTGATCGTGTCAGTTTATTGCTATTGTTTTCTGCATGTCAAGTATCTGTTCCTTTGACCATGAGATCATGCAACTCACTGACACCGGAGGAATACCTTGTGTGTATCAAACGTCGCAACGTAACTGGGTGACTATAAAGGTGCTCTACAGGTATCTCCGAGGGTGTCTGTTGGGTTGGCATGGATCAAGACTGGGATTTGTTACTCCGTGTGACGGAGAGGTATCTCAGGGCCCACTCGGTAATACAACATCACATTGAGCCTTGCAAGCAAAGTGATTTAAGAGTTAGCCACAGGATCTTGTATTACGGAACGAGTAAAGAGACTTGCCGGTAACGAGATTGAACTAGGTATAGTGATACCGACGATCGAATCTCGGGCAAGTAACATACCGAAGAACAAAGGGAACAGCATACGGGATTAACTGAATCCTTGACATAGAGGTTCGACCGATAAAAGATCTTCGTAGAATATGTAGGAGCCAATATGGGCATCCAGGTCCCGCTATTGGTTATTGGCCGTAGAGGTGTCTCGGTCATGTCTACATAGTTCTCGAACCCGCAGGGTCTACACACTTAACGTTTGGTGACGATTAGTATAGTTGAGTTATTATGTTGGTGACCGAAAGTTGTTCGGAGTCTCGGATAAGATCCCGGACATGACGAGGATCTCCGGAAGAGTCCGGAGGTAAAGATTGATATATGTGATAATAGTGTTTTGATCTCCGGAAGAGTTCCGGAGTTCACCGGAAGGGGTTCCGGATGTTTACCGAAGTGTTCGGGTGCGAGAACACTTTATATGGGCCAAGGGATAAAAGCCCACGAGGTATTGGAAAGTGCAAAAAGTAGTTTTGCTGCCGCGTAAGCGGTACTACCGCTTGGTGAAGCGGTACTACCGCCCGAGCGGTACTACCGCTTGTATGAAGCGGTACTACCGCCCAAGCGGTACTACCGCTTGTGTGAAGCGGTAATACCGCTTGTGCGCGGCTGTGCACGGTTCGGCAGGGATCCGAGTTGGACTCTTTCCCTGTGGGCCAAACCGACCTTGTGCGGGCAAAACCGACCCGGAGGAGGCTTTTACTCCAAGTTTAGACCCCAAGGTTCAACATATAAATAGAGGGGCAGGGCTAGCACACGGGATACATCAAGATTTCCCCAAGCCGTGTGCGGCAACCCTAACCCTCTAGTTCCTCCGTCATAATCTCCGTAGTGCTTGACGAAGCCCTGCAGAGATTGTTCCTCACCACCATCACCACGCCGTCGTGCTGCTGGAACTCAACCACTACTTCATCATCGCTCGCTGGATCGAGGAGGTGAAGGCGTCATCAAGCCGTACGTGTGTTGAACGCGGAGGTGCCGTCCGTTCGGCGCTAGTTCGTGATCGGATCGAGGGACGACTTGCGATTTGGATCGCGGAGACGTTCGACTACATCAACCGCGTTTCTTAAACGCTTCCGCTTAGCGATCTACAAGGGTATGTAGATTCACTCTCCCTCTCGTAGATGCTCATCACCATGGATAGATCTTGTGTGTGCGTAGGAAAATTTTTGTTTCCCATGCAACGTTCCCCAACAGTTCTGTAACTCCAGTTGTGATGTTCCTTGTATGTATTTGTAGTAGAATAAGGTGTAGATCATGATTTTGCCATGTTCATGCATCATCCACAATGCACACCTACTGTTATGTCCAAAATATGTAATTGAACCATAATGCACATGGAGTTCCACTTGATTAACTTCACTAGTGGATCAAGAATTCATTTAATATTGCTAGTTGTTTCTTACATTCCAAAAACCATTAAAATGACATGCATCCATTTGATTGAAGCATAAATTCCATTCCTTGTTTGTTTACCATGTCATTTGCTTCTTTTTGGTTTTGCTCCTTTTTGCTAGTTACCGATAACGTTTCGGAGTACGATGATTAGTTCGGCTACGTTTTGTTCGACTACTTCATGGATTCAATCTTCAAAGCGGGATTTCAGGCGAAGATGATCATTACTTTGGATATGTTTACTAGCTTTGCTTTTCTAGATGTCTTGATGCTATCATTAGGTGTCGCTACCCTCCACTTATTTCCAAGCCTCCCAATTGCCATGATAAAGCCTCTAACCTCTTCCACCTATGCAAAACTTTGTTTGGCTATGTTACTGCTTTTCTCAACCCCTCATATAGCATTCATATTTACAGGTGCAGGTTATTCCATGTTGGGACAGCAGGTTATTCCAAACGTAAATAGTGTTTTCACTAGTCATGAGATATTTTCTCCCAATAGTGTTTCCCACTATTCATAATAGTGTTTTCACTAGTCATGAGATATTTTCTCCCAATAGTGTTTCCCACTATTCACGAGATATTTTCTCCCAAAAAGCACTTTCACTATTCACGACGACATTTTTCAGCGTCCGGTTGAACTGAAAATATTTATGTGGGCTTAGAACATTTCCAGTACCCACTAAAATAATTTTCAATGCGATCCAGAACAATTCCGGATTAGTGATTTTCATCTGCGAAAAGCATCCGAAGCGGTTCCGGCAGCTCCAGAACATTTCCGGTTTTTCTTCCGGAAAATTCCCAGAAGTTTCCAGAATGATTCTGGCACCCTCCAAGAATTATCAGGCATGTGCCGAAACCAATTTGACTTAATGGTATCCCCTGAAACAACTTTTCAGTTTTACCGAAACTCTTCCGGTGTTCTCTCTCTCCGGAACTCTTCCGTTGTCTCCGAAACTTTTTCGGTGAATTTCTCTCAGACTCCCTGTCTAGTATTCAACAGATAGATGACCCTTAAGTGTGTGACCCTATAGGTTCGGTGAAGCATAGACATGACCCGGAACCCCGTCCGATCAATGATCAACATCGGAGCCGTGGACACCCATATTGACCCCTATACCCACACGAATGAATATTCGAGTGAATCGCCAGTTGCCGTGTGCTATTCCTGTTGCTTCGCGATATGTTACAAATACCCGAGGTGAGACATGTTGGCATCCCCGTGGATCAACAACTTGTCCACTATGCCAGTTACCTCGTTACCGGTATTGTTCTCTTTTCTCGTTCCCGTGTTCCGGCATCCCCGTGATCAAATCACAAAGTGTCTGGCCAGACGATGATGGATACCGTAACACCGAGAGGGCCCAGAGATATCTCTCCATCGTCGGAGGAGCAAATCCCAATCTTGAGCTATCAAGTTACTTGACATACTTTTCCATGAACCCGTAAGCCGCCGTAATAGCCACCCATTTACGGATGACGTTTAACAAACCCCAAAGTTCATGAAGCAAGCATGAAGAAACTCGATACTCTCATGGTCTAAGGAATCATGCAAACGTTAACCATCTCTGTGTTATAAACCATTAACTTGTGACAAATGTATCTCATAGCATAACATCAATTCGGGTCGATTCAACACAAGTGTTCTACCAACGTTGCGCCCTCAAAATTGCCGGCATAGCCATGCCCATGATCAGGAAAACAGGATCATCAGGCAATACTTGAGCCAGTCTTAGAGGCCAGACTAGGAATACATTTTACCGTTTATTATTCCACACGTGCATATGAGTCTTCCTCCGAGCCTCGTGGTTATTGCAGACTCGAGAACCATAGCAGTTATAGCATGGAACATAAACCTAATTATGAACAGGGAGATAATCAATAACATTTATTATTGCCTCTAGGGCATATCTCCTACAGACTCCCACTTGCACTAGAGTCAATAATCTAGTCAATGCTAATGCACTTTACACCTATGGCAAACTGGTGTAAAATATGCTTCGCATGTGGTATAGCCTGATGTCCAACGGATCTGACGACTTCAGCTCCGTGTGTAACTTTGCATATCCTCGCGTTTTCACGCTTTCACAAAATTCATATTTTGTGTGGACTTGGCTTTGCATATGTGTGAATCATTGGTCGAAACCTGATTCATCAGACTGAGCTATGGAGCAACTATCTGCAATAGTGTCCCATAGACCGAAGCCATCTTGGAACCATACTAAGTTCATGAATGAACTATATGATTCAACAACTTCTTTGTCGCTTCTTAAGCGTCAACATACTTAGCCTTTGTCATAGAATTCGCCACAGTATCTCGTTTGGAACAATTTCCAACTACCGTGCCACCATATTATGTATTACACAAAACCCTTAACTTAAATCGAAAATCGCATGGAGCATTGATGAAGACGGTATCGATGTAATTACTTACAACGAGCACTTCATAATCTTTGCTTGCGAGAAAACATGTCATCACTACTACTCTAGTACTTTAATGACATCTTTCACTGTTGTCCCATGATCAGTACTTTGATCACTATGGTATCTATACTCGCAACAACTTTGGAGTATTGGACATATCTGGTTGATTTTACATACCATGGAACACATGATTAATCCAAACACAAGAGTGTGTGGAATCACCATCATGTATTTTGCTCATCAGTGTTTTGGGACACCAAGTCTTGCAAAAACTATTTCCATGTGACTTCGGCAAGAATCACTCCTTGACGTTTTTTTTATTATTGCTAAAAGGTTTTAGCATTATGTCAATATGTATCTTTGCTCAGCCCCATTAGGTAAATCTATCTCCATAGATCATCATGCCTAATATCAAGGCTACTTAGCCCAAGTACTTCATCGAAAAAACTATTTTCAAATAAAGTCCTAATTCGTGTCAAGAAATTTATTTAGAATTAACAATGTGTCAAGTACACAAGGTTTTTAGAAATATTATTATGCTTGCACTTACTTTCTTGAATCACAAGCATCTTCGATACCCATTTGATGAAGTCAAACCCCTTTGACCATTCCATCAAAAACGAAGATTCCAACTCCACTTTGTTATCTTCTGTCCATCGCTGGAACTCTGAAGTTTGCATACTTACTAGCATCCTCTGGATCGACAAATTACTTTGGACTGTATCACATACAAGTCCTAGGTTTCATTTCCATCAGATGGAAATCCTTTCGTCATCCATGTTTCATATCTCATGATTGAAATATGTATTACTCCCTCCGTTCCTTTATATAAGGTGTATTTGTTTTTTGATAAAATTCCAGAATGTAAGGTGCATTTCTTCTAATTCCTCATAATTCCCTTGTTAGCCCTCTAGAAAAAAGGAAAGTATCTCTCTCCCGATTGTATGTATCTCTCCTTGTAGCAAAAGAAGGAAAGTATCTCTCTATTGACTGCATGTATCTCTTACTTTCCTGAACTAACTGATTTACTTGCCACAATCAACAAAATTGCCAAGGGTAATTTCGTCCTAACTTGTCTATAGTTATGTGCCTTGGTCACCGTGCCGAAAATAATACACCTTACATAAAGGAACGGAGGGAGTAATTGCTAGTTCAACCCGAACCGACTTTTAGTATCGCTATGGTGAGACAATCTCATCGTAGTCAACTCCTTAAACTTGTTATTGCAACAAGTCGAGCTTTATGGACAAAACATTTTTATCCGTATCAGTTTTTAGTTCCATAAATATTCGTTAGACTCTAAGTCTTTCGAAAGGTGTATCAAGATCTTAATCTTGAATCACTTATATGGAAACTATCTCGGATTGTATTGGCATTTAGCCAATTCTGGAGTCAGGGCCCATCAACGCTTCCTTGTGTATCGTAGGTATACTGTTGTCTAACAACAATATCTCGTTTGCGCACCTGATAGGTTTGCACGAGCTTTGCCTACGTGGTTCAGCTGCAAGTTCAACCGAAGTCCATACATTTTATTGTAGAGACTTCCGTATCAGTCGCAGTAGGAAACTCCGGAATTACTTCCAAGGTCTCTTTCCTTTGATCCGATGACGAAGATACTGTTTATCTCGTCGAGTTGCACTGTTCTCCCACTCACCTTTTTTGAAAGAACCATTTTCTTCAAAAAGCATACCGTTCTTTGTGGCAAACCTATTTGCCTCGGTATTGTGGGGGAGGAATACCCATTTACTTGGGATAACCTACAAAGTAGCACTTGTCTGATTTGGAATAGGTTTGTAACCTTTTAAACAAGCCCCATATTCCAAATGTTAAGAAAAGATATAACATGGTTGGGCGTACCATACCATGGCGTCATTTCAACAGACCCGATGGAGCTCTTTTCAGTGTAAAAGCCGCAGTCTCTAAAGCATCACTTTAAAAGGGATAATGGCAAATTTATTTATGTCATCTTTGATCTTACCATGTCATGAATGGTTCGATTACATCTTCATGGACTTTCCACTTGCAGTGGTGTTCCGGGAGGTGCAAGTTATGAAACCCCTTTCATAACTCATCAGACATTCGCTAAACTTGTAACTCAAATATTCCTTTCTGCAATCAAATTGTAGAAACATAATTTTCTTGTTACAACAACTTCTACTTCATTTTTGAAAACCTTATGAATGAATTCAAAAGATCCATACTTACGTCTCATCAAGTAAATTTCCAAATATCTACTTGAGTCATTTCTGAAGATAGATAAATCCACTACTTGCAACAACATTTATTGGACTACACACATCATAATGTATAATCACCAATATGTTCTTTGCTCGTTCCTTATGGCCTATGAACGGTATTTCAGTCACTTCACTTTTCAGAGGAAAGTTGCAAGTGTCAGATGATTCAAAATCAAACGACTTCAAAATCCATCAAAATAGAATTTTCCATGCGGGTTTCTCCAATGTGACCAAATGCAGTGCCACACTTGTGTGGTATTCTTTTAGTCTTGCGACATTTAGCGTCAGTGTTATGGATGTATCATATTTCCATCAATATTCATAACATACATCCCATCTAGGATGGAAGCATGGCCCTTCATGTTATTCATAATACTGAACAACAATTGTTGTTTTTATGAACAACTCTTTTGCAACAAACATTGTGCAATGGGCTAGAGTGTATGAAACTCTAAAATGAATTATGAAAGTAAACCCAGAGGTAATGTATTATTATCAATATTCATAACATACGTCTCATTCATAATGAAAGTATGGCCCTTATGTTATTCATAACACCGAACATCAAAAGTTCTCTTATGAACAACCTTCTTGCAAGATACCTTATGCAAAGGGCTAGAGTGTGAAACTCTAAAATGAATTATGAAAGTAAATACATAGGGAATACACCTATGGAAGGCATAGTAACATTTACTATGTTCCCTGCGTGTATCTAAACCTCATTCCTGGCTAGTCTTTCAGGCCATAGTAGTTCTTACATTCAGTTGCAACAGAATGCAATCGAGCGGGTATCTTTGTGATTAACTCACAATACCCAAGAATTAGTGATTAACATGTTTAACCATAATTCCCAAGAACTATATCTTTAACCAGCCTTCTATACATCAAAAACCTGTATGACATTCATACATGAGCTGGATATTCCGGTCATCTATCCTTTTGCCTTTATACTTCTAACAGTTTAACTTTTAGTTTTTCTCCTACTCTCAGAAGAAGCATCCAACTTAAGAGTGGCGTTAGCCCCGGACTTCCTAGGCGTGAAAGTCTTACTAACACCCTTCGGACACTTCCTTTCTCTTTAAGTTGTTGTTTTATTCACCTTTCATCATATGATAGGCGTTCTCCTGGATCCCTCTCTTATCAGTCTAATGCATAGTAAACTCCTTTACTAACAGTTTGCAAACAAACATTGCTTTGGATATCTCATATCTTTTAGCCTTTGTCTGTCTCTGAAAATGATTTTCAGATTCCATGAATATCACATAACTATCCAAACTTTCGAAGTTCGGGTCTCATGGAAGCAAACATATTGCACTTTGACTGAAAAGGAATTCTAGCTTTTGGATCGAAGGACGAGAGTCACATGATCCATAGCATTAGCGGGAGAATACCGAAAGTATGCGATAGGACAAAATCCTTCTCGGCACTCTAGAGGACAATCCTCTCATTACGTTACCAACCGTAAAGTTTTAACCAGATATTTAACAGCTATTCAATTTTAATAGGGAAGGTGGATAACGCGAGCCATTCTTCTACAACTATTTTGCAAATCACACTTAGACAGAGTTCAAACTTAATTGCACTGAGAATTAAAAGAATTAATTCTACAGTGCGCTCCCACTCAAATCAATATCTCTCATAATTGATTGTGAGTGATACAAGACCCGCATTTAAATTGTTCGCCATTGGTGTAACACCACTGATGACGAAAATCTCAACCGGTAGGCCAACTTGCCAATCACATCTCTATGTGACTCTTGTTCATCTTTCGATGCGTGTGTTCCGAGCTCATGACGGTCATGCCTGAACGTCAAGACAACCAAGTGATCTCGCTGCGAGGTCTCAACTCACCCACCTCACACTTCTCTAATCGTTCGTACCCGTGTGACACGGCGCACCCCGAAAAGATAGGTGCCGTGACGGTGCTACACTTGGGAGAACACTAACTACTTGATATTTTTGTGAGAGATCACCCTAATAAAAAGCGACTACCGCGCAATCAAAAGGGTGCATCATAAGGGATAAACATCTCAGGCAATTCATAATAGCATGATATGGTATAGCCCTTTCTGACGGAGAAGTCAAGTATTTCTTCGTCTTCGGCATTCGCGTCGGTGTTCACCTTCGCGAAGATTGCCACCACCTTGTCGATGCACCAGATAATATTGCTATCTCTATAGCTAATAAAATAAGTGCATTACATAAGGTTGACACGCAGGTCATTAAAGTGCAATCATATGGCTCCAGCCATCATGCCGAATCATGACACGCAGGTCATGTTAATCAATTTACATCATATAGTCATCTCATACATAATCAAATTATTATGAACACTGCTATACCACATCACATGCACATGCAAACCATCCTGCAAAACCAAGTTAGACGCCTCTAATCGGTTCATGCAAAAATTTATTTTACGTGGTTCTAAGGTTTCTAAACAAACCGAAGCTACCAACATCCATCATCAAGCATGATAATCCAAGTCGCTAGATTCACATTCCAAGGTGTATGAAACACGAGATAATAAAATCTCGAGCCCCATACTAAACTTCGTCATACGCGTGACCCCCGTGCAGATCATATCTGCATTGCCCTTTCGTCTGCGAAACATCCATCTTTCTCAACTATGGTGGAACCCAAAGAACTGTTAGCACTTCGTTGATCTGTCAATCAGCATACTCAGGAGCAGCATGAAAGGATCGCAGATTGCCAGAACTTTGTGAGATTCCACCATGCCGTCAAGATCAGGACTACGCAAATTCCAGGGAAGCAACAAGAACATCGGGTAACAGATTTCATCTGCTACCCGCATAAATAATTTTCAGCAATAGATCTCATCTACTACCTAATTATATTGTGCAACACCCATACATCTCTATGTATTCTAGATCGCAACTTGCATCTACGCATAGCACGGCTCTTGATGCCACTGATGGGTAACGCAGCAGAAAACAAAAAATTTCCGACCTACGCACCAGCCCAGGACCACTATGGAGACTGCATACAAGGTTTGATCATTTTCGTTACCGACTCGTAGCGCAGCGGAAGTAGAGTCGATGACGATCGGCGGTGCAGATCCCCGCAGCTAGGATTTTACAACCTCCCAACCGCGAGGATGTATACCCTCACCTGCTCCCCGGACAGATCTCCGGGCAGCCCTTCGGGAGGCCTCGGGACAGTCCCTCGGATAGTCCCACCGGACGGATCCTCGGACAGCCCTTCGGGAGGACCTCAGAACAGTCCCTCGGATAGTCCCACCGGACGGATCCTCGGACAGCCCTTCGGGAGGACCTCAGAACAGTCCCTCGGATAGTCCCACCGGACGGATCCTCGGACAGCCCTTCGGGAGGACCTCAGAATCTCAGACGGTCACTTGGACAGCCCTCCGGGAGGCACTCTAGAACTAAGACCGAAACTACGATCTCTCTACAGAGTTGCACACATACGGTGTCATCTATCCGGCAGGGCTTCGCCGTCCAGAACTAGTTCCTGCCGGAACCCAGACAGCCTTTCGGCTCTACGAAACTATTTCGCTGGGAGGGAGAGAGAGAGCCAGATCATGCATGGCATTTGTATGAGAGTAAGAGTGAAGTTTTGGGCTGCCTCCTCACCTCCTATTTATAGGGTGAGAGACTATGGTAAAAATACCAAAATGCCCTCAGATATTTTCACTATTCATAATAGTGATTCCACTATTCATAAATAGTGATTTCACTAGTCATGAGATATTTTCTCCCAATAGTGTTTCCCACTATTCATAATAGTGTTTTCACTAGTCATGAGATATTTTCTCCCAACAGTGTTTCCTACTATTCATAATAGTGTTTCCACTATTCACGAGATATTTTCTCCCAAAAAGCACTTTCACTATTCACGACGACATTTTTCAGCGTCCGGTTGAACTGAAAATATTTATGTGGGCTTAGAACATTTCCAGTACCCACTAAAATAATTTTCAATGCGATCCGGAACAATTCCGGATTAGTGAGTTTCATCTGCGAAAAGCATCCGAAGCGGTTCCGGCAGCTCCGGAACATTTCCGGTTTTTCTTCCGGAAAATTCCCAGAAGTTTCCAGAATGATTCTGGCACCCTCCAAGAATTATCAGGCATGTGCCGAAACCAATTTGACTTAATGGTATCCCCTGAAACAACTTTTCAGTTTTACCGAAACTCTTCCGGTGTTCTCTCTCTCCGGAACTCTTCCGTTGTCTCCGAAACTTTTTCGGTGAATTTCTCTCAGACTCCCTGTCTAGTATTCAACAGATAGATGACCCTTAAGCGTGTGACCCTATAGGTTCGGTGAAGCATAGACATGACCCGGAACCCCGTCCGGATCAACATCGAAGCCGTGGACACCCATATTGACCCCTATACCCACACGAATGAATATTCGAGTGAACCTCCAGTTGCCGTGTGCTATTCCTGTTGCTTCGCGATATGTTACAAATACCCGAGGTGAGACATGTTGGCATCCCCGTGGATCAACAACTTGTCCACTATGCCAGTTACCTCGTTACCGGTATTGTTCTCTTTTCTCGTTCCCGTGTTCCGGCATCCCCGTGATCAAATCACAAAGTGTCTGGCCAGACGATGATGGATACCGTAACACCGAGAGGGCCCAGAGATATCTCTCCATCGTCGGAGGAGCAAATCCCAATCTTGAGCTATCAAGTTACTTGACATACTTTTCCATGAACCCGTAAGCCGCCGTAATAGCCACCCATTTACGGATGACGTTTAACAAACCCCAAAGTTCATGAAGCAAGCATGAAGAAACTCGATACTCTCATGGTCTAAGGAATCATGCAAACGTTAACCATCTCTGTGTTATAAACCATTAACTTGTGACGAATGTATCTCATAGCATAACATCAATTCGGGTCGATTCAACACAAGTGTTCTACCAACATTGCGCCCTCAAAATTGCCGGCATAGCCATGCCCATGATCAGGAAAACAGGATCATCATGCAATACTTGAGCCAGTCTTAGAGGCCAGACTAGGAGTACATTTTACCGTTTATTATTCCACACGTGCATATGAGTCTTCCTCCGAGCCTCGTGGTTATTGCAGACTCGAGAACCATAGCAGTTATAGCATGGAACATAAACCTAATTATGAACAGGGAGATAATCAATAACATTTATTATTGCCTCTAGGGCATATCTCCTACTGCGCAGACTGTTGCGACCCCCTATACTTGTGGGTTATCATGCACCTCTTGCCAGCCATCGCCGTGAGGGCAGTTGCCGGCACGCAGGTCTGCCGCATCGACCTAGCAGCTCGCGTTGTGCCACACTCCCACATCTTCGAAGACATTGTTTTGCCGCGTGGACGCACGCGCCATCGCAGTTTCGTTCCCTCGCATCTCCCATCCCTCTGACACCTGACCGCTAGCGTTGGTGTCGGCGACGTTGTTTTCGAGCGCATGTCCATGGACGGGATGGATCATTTCCCGGTATGCCAAACAGGTTCGAGGTCGATATTGACCGGGATCCAAGAGGCCAGGGTACAAATTCCAGGGATTTAAAGGTGAGGGTTCGGTTTCGATGGGTTATACGAGTTGAAGGTTTAAAACAGACTTTACTCTATTTTTATTGTACATTGACATCAGAGTGCTCCACCGTAACGACCTCCAAAGGCGAGTGATAGGCGTCGGCGCGCCGGCCGAAAATTTTGGCCGATCACACGTGGGCCATTCAATCTGCCTAACACGGAGCCCCGCGGAACCGTTCTATCACGCTGGTATCAGACGGGCTGGCTATGGACTCGGTCGTCGTCTTCCTCGCCCCTAATGAATCTCCCGCTCGCCTCTTGCAAATTCTGTGCATATCCTCCCCCGTCTGACTCACTATCCCATTCCCGCACGCCCCCGCACCTCCTCCCTTGCCGCCGGCTCGCCATCGTGGCTGCTCGCCGGAGGTCAAAAACATCCACCCCGCATCTTCTATGGCAACCATGGTTGCAGCAAAAAACGGCTGCAATCCCAGCAAAACTCACCGCTGGTTCCAACAATTTTGTGGGGAGCGACCACCGATGACCTATGGTTCTAGCAAAAATTTGCTACGGTTCCAGCATACCTCACAGCCAGTTGCAACTTCACCAAGCGCGGTTGTGACACTAGTTTCAGCAATAATCTCACAAAGCAATAACTTTCTGTCAAGGATGCTTCAACCGGCTTGGAAAAAAGCTTCACATGGCATCGGAAAAAGCTTCAACCATGAAAAAAAAATACAACCGGCATAGAAGAAAAGCTTCAAACATGGAAAAAAGCTTCAACCGGCGTCGAGAAAAGCTTCAACCGCTGTGAAAAAATGTTTCGATCGGAATGGGAAAAAGCTTCAACCATGGCAGAAAAGCTTCACCCAGCGTGAAAAAAACCTTCAACCGGTATGAAAAAAAAGCTTCCACCGTGAAACTTGCAAAAAACGAGTGTTGGTGAGAGCTATGGGGTGACGACGAAAGCTATAACGAGCGTTGACAAGAGCTACAAGCGGCTATGGAAAAAGCTTCAACCGGTTGCAGCTCCGGCGTAGCCGGGTCCGACGAGGCAGGTAGAGCTCCGGTGGCACGGATCCGAGCAGATCTGGCCGGCGATGAGTAAAGCTTGTAGTGGTTCGTGAGCAGCGGGAAGGAGAGAAGCCTTTTGTGAAAGAAGAAGAGAGGAAAGAGGGTCCAGCGCGGTGGGAAAAGGATAAAATGAGGACGTACGTCCATGCGGCGCGCAGGTGGCTTAATAGCAAGGGCTGCGCGACGAGCGAACGACGTAAAAACGTTTCCCATCTCCAAAAGGCGGTGTACCGTTGATGCGTGCGGTGGAGGACATGCATACACAAACACCGAAACATGAATGCATGCATGCTGGACTCGATATACACGAACACGTACACGCGCACGACTCCTGCTCGGAGTCAACTCACAATTCAACCTAGACTCGACTACGTACGGCCGGACTCGATCTACATATAGCCGCCGGCATTATGTTATTTATTTATACAACTCGTGTCAGAAAGAATCATACAACTCGATCCGACCCGATCCGATCGATCGCCGCCTATCCTATAGACTTGTGCTACGCGTCTTCGTTGCTCTGCGTCGATCCCTCGGTCGGCACCTTCCCCGACTTGGTCGATCTGCACCATCGCCTGCCGGCCGCCCCGCCCCGCCCCCGATGGACGGGACCGACGGCGACAGCAACAGCAATAGCATCTGCCTCCCCTACGACTTGCTCCTCCACATCCTCCGCCAACTCCCCTGTCGACCGCTCGCTCAGTCTCAACTCGTCTGTCGTGCGTGGCGCGCAATCATCGACGGCCACAAGCTCCTTTTTCCATACTTCTTTCCTCGGGGCCATTTCCCTGGCATCTTCACCAGGAATTTTCATTTGGACGATGACTACGATGCATCTTCATTCTTTGCACGATCGGTGCCGGCGCGTTTGGGACAGCTACATGGAGCTCATGACGGCCCTGTCTTCCGGCTTCCTCTCTTTTTCGGTACGGTTGGGCCTCCGTGATCCATCACTGCAATGGCCTCATTCTCCTTCCTTCATATTATGTCTGCACTGCAACCCAGCGATGACACGATGTGCTCGCCTGCCAGCACCGCACAAGGGGATGTGGCTGTTCCATGAGGGCATGTTCCTCGCCTTTGATCTGGCCACATCGCCACACTATGAGGTATTCAACCTTCCATCAGGAGATACCCTTGAATATATCACGATTTCTATGCGAGGGGCGCAACAGCCAGAGGATAAGGTGATTCCTGTGTTGGTGTTTTCTTCGCAGACCCATCAATGGGTGAGACGGGAGTTTGTGCCGGGGCATTGCGCCCCTGGGCATCTCTATGACATGGTGACCGCGCCACACCCAACAACTGTGTGGATATGGAAGTCAGCTGAGTACTGGCGGGGGTCGCTCTATGTACACTGTTGGAACAACATCATCATGATCCTGCGCAACTCGGATGGGACGTACGAGTTGGCTCAACTACCGGGGAAAGCTTACGATGATGAAAAACAAAATCAGGTCCGTTGTAGCGAGCTATGAGAGAGGGGTTCACTATGTGGCGCTTAACAATTTTCAACTACATGTATGGACGCTGGCGGAATCAGCCGATTGCCAGGTGAAGTGGATGCTAACACACGAGCCCAACCTTGGTCCTTATGAGCTTAAAATACGACGGTTGTGCGAACCTAGTGTGCCGTGGGAGGCGGTGGAAGACAAGAAAACATTAGTTAGCTTGTTCGAACCATGTAAAATAAAGGAAATCATATATGATGAGGAGGATGAGGAGGATGTCCAGAGCGGCCTGAAAGATGACATGGATGGAGACGGTGATGACGATGAAGAAGATGACATCCATGAGGTGGATGACTTCGATGGGTGAACCAGTGATGTTGACGATAAGGGTGTCGATGATCAAGGAGATGCACATGAAGATGAAGATGGTGAATTCATAAGAGAAGATGGCTCTAAAGTTTCCTCAAAGGACTTTTCCATCAACCTCGACGAAGACGACAAACTCAAAAGTGAAGTCAGCTTTGAGTACTACTGGGACTCGGACGAGGACAACTTCATCGACCCCGATGAAGGTGTCGTCCACCTCAAGGACAATGAGCCTCAACATTATTACAGGATCGTGGGATTACATCCGCACAAGGATGTGGTGCTTCTACTCAATCAAATATTTGGCCGGATCATGGCATACCATTTCAAGACCTCGATGATGCAATATTTAGGATGACGGCTTGTACGTGGTCGTAATGATGGGGCCCATGCTGCTTTTCCTTATCCCCCGTGCTACGTGGATGCGCTTCCGTCAACTAAAATACCCTGTCGTGGATGGTGTTGTTCCGACTAGTAGCATGTAACACCTTTGAAAAGAAAGATGAGCACTCTCTCTCAAAAAAAAAGAAAGGAAGATGAGCGTGATGAAGATACAGCGTGTGTACGTATCTTTTTGTTGGATCAGAGGGCAATGATTAATTCTGTTCCGTGTACCGGTCTGTCTTTTTGTTGGCTGGATGCTTACGGGATGCATATGCATGGCTGAGATAGGATGTAATATTATGTAGTTATGGTTAATTAATTACTATATACTCTCTATGCCTCGTAAAAGTTTTTCATCCTCGTTGCACTAGAGATAATCAAGCACATATACACAGACATATATATCATTGCTTACCAGGAATAATGTGATTTTTAATAATACTAGATAATTGCTCGTGTGTTACAATAGCGGCATACATATTCTAATGGGTCAAACAACATGGCCATGACAACATCATCAATTTTTAACTATGATATCCTCTCCTCCCACCCTTCTGGACAATATACGTCTTGTGCGTCGGGCCATAAAACCTGTCCACTTCGTTTTCACCTTGTACAACCAACTCTCTCTAATTCCATTTAATTATTAACTCAGTGTCCAATTATGCACAATAACAATTTTCAGTCCTTGCAATACTTGTACCGCTTCAGTCAAAAATATTTTGAAGTCTTTGCAACTATGTATTGACCAAACTTTATAACACATTTGAATAGCATGCCCTTTCCCTTGCATGTTTGGTTGCATCTGAAACATGCAACATGTAATTGAGTTGATATAATTGCAAGTAATATGGCGATTGAAGGTAAAGTGTATCTTTTAATAAATGGTGTGTTTTGTAGTTGGGAGAGTATAGATGGACTTGCCGCCGCATCATGGGAAGCTTTCCTTTGTTGATAGGCTTCACTTGTAGTTCTTCTTTCTTTTGATTATCCATTTGTGCATACGACTCCTTGGCACATTGCAACTTGTGTTCTTTCGCATCTGTAGGTTCATAGTTTAGTTAGTTCATGTGGATCAGATGGTACACTTACACATCATCTGATTGAAATTACTTACACTGTTTAGTTATTTGAGTTCGACGGGTCTATTAACAGAGAACACTCATTGGGTCGTGCCGGAGACTTCATCTACAAGGAAAAACGTTGGAGGTTATTAGAAAAAAAATATTAGAAAATATTTGTTGTACATTTACTCGTGCGATGACTCATGACAACCATTAACATTCTACTTACGGTGGCACCAACCCACATAACAATTAAGATAGTAATGATCGGATTCAGTTTCAGTATGTTGATAAGCATATTTATATGTAAGTACAGATTGAAACTCAAGACTAGCTAGAAGATAATTTCCCCTTTTCCTTTTTGCAGGACCTTCTTTTCAGAGGCTTTATTTTTAAAAAACTTCCATATTTTCGGAACAATAAATATACGATCTACCAGCTCTTTAAAAAAAAACTCGGGAACACATCTGGAGGCTGGAGCATCTACCTGTCGAGCATCTCCTTTGTGCAGAGCTTGATGCAGTACTGTAAATCTGTAATCGAGGAGCATGGTTGCATACACAAAAACGACGACGCACAAGAACGACGATGTATGTGTGGCTAGCAACGTATAAGAACTGAAAACTTGTACTGCATTTAATACTTTGCTTTGGAGCTAGGAGGAAATAAGATGTTGACTTGAACATACAGATCGAACCTTAATTGTAGAATCAACTCACCGGATCGATCAACGCACGGTTGAACCTAGACTAGAGTACTAGACTTGACAATGGCGTACTCTCGGACAAAGTAAACCCTAGAGTCGACTACGGACAGCTCGCCGCCTATCTATCGGATCCCATCGCCACCTATCTCCCCCGTACAGCCGTACTACTCGTGTTTCGTTGCCCTCCCACGATCCCTCCATCGGCGCCTTCTCCGAGTTGGTCGTCCTACGACACCCACTCTTGAGTATATTAATTAGTTAGGAAATATAAAATAGACTAGGATTTGTCCTGCCTTGTCTTGTATTTTAAATTGGTCATTGTACTTCTATATATACTAGCTAAATACCCGTACGTTGCAACGGGACCAAAATATTCTAGTTGTGTTCCATACCAATTATGTTAAATATGTAGTACCAAAGCTACAAATTCCTTTGGCAATCTTTGTTAACCTGACCAAGAAGCAGCATTGATGTTTCAAAAAAAAAGTAGCAGCATTGACGACAATGAAGATCATCCCCTCCCATCAATTTATGTTCGTGCCAAAAAAGACATTATTTCGTCGGATATAATTAGTATTCTGGAGCATGTATAATAAAATGGGGAGCACACTAACTTCAGGGTTACAATCTCATGAAGCTGCGATTTTAATGGTGATCTAAATATCTAAGTTAAGAAACAATATGTCTGTGTTACGGACTTACGGTGTCAACGCCCCTACAGCCAAACACAATTAAGATATCCGTATTTAGGAGATGAACAAAAATGTATCATAAATATATACGAACCAAAAAGAGACATGTCAGGGGTGCCTTAGAAGATCTCTACTAAATGGCAGATCAGGAGAAGCTACACTTATCCATGCCACATTTGTCATTATCTCACTGCCCGATTAGAAATGATAACTCAACCTCCCTTCTCTGAATTTGGAAGAAACAATAGGAGTGTGGAAGCTCAGTGTCGTTACCTGACATGATTCCAGCAAGCTTGTCCATGGTGGTGATTGCCTACAATACCAAAGACAAGACGCGCCCCACGCTAGCTACTGCTTCGTCGCTGCCTCACTTCCCACAGGGGTTCCTTGGCAAGGCTTGATGCATGTGTATTACATTCAGAGTTTCAGACTGCATTTAAACAAAAGATATAGGGGAGCCCTCAAAGTTAAGACGGATTTATCCTACAACGTCGGCCATTTTCAATCAATCAATGGAGCAGTTCGTGTCGTGCATATATTCCATTCCATCTTAGAGTGTAAAAAAGAACAGACCTGATGAATGTAGAGGGAAGCTTGCCTCCAACCTTGTCATAGCTGACATGCTTGCTAGCCTAGGACCACGGTACAGGAGCAATATAGCTACTGGGCTTCTGACGGGGAGGAGGATGCAACCTGAAGCTCGAGCCCGGGGTGGCGGATCCATCCAGAAGCGTGGGAGGCCAAGCCCGCCGGCGACCGTATACAATTCGAGGCTACGTGAATTCACCTAAGTATTGGGTCCGATTCACCTGGCAGCTATATACTCCTACATGTAATGGTCAAATCTGTCATTGTTCAGATATAATAGATAAGCAGCTATACATGTTCTGTCCTGGCATCTAGACATTTAATGGTCAAATAAATAATAGTTACACGACGGGTAAATAATATTTTGAGCTTCTCAACATTACCCAGGAAAGTGGAAGATCCTTTTTGCTTGGAATTTTTGGAGTAGCAGCGGAGGAACTTCTTCTGTTGCATATATATCTGCTATATGTGTACAATGGTAGATAATCTCCCTGTATATACTGTATCCCCTGCAAATAATATCCATCTACAGTCCTATGAGGAACAAATCCGGCAGAATATAAGTGAAAGCAGTTTGATGCAGGCGGGCTCTCTGATCAATACTGAGATCATACATGTCTAGCTAACAGATTACTACATGGATCAACCCAGACGACTACATGGATCTCTTACATATTACTACATGGATCAACCCAACCAGATTACTACATGGATCAACCCATCTTTAGTAGGCAAAGATTAAGTACCTGGATCAAGCAAAATAATAAAGTACCTTGACGTCGTCAGACCGTGCCATCAAGCTGCAGAGGTAGCCGTGGTGTCTTACATGCTGTTGTTCAGTGGGGCGATGAACGATGATGCCGGCGCGTCGGCGCAAGGAGTGTTGTGCATCAAGGCCAGCAAGTCTGTGCAGTGACGAACCTGCATCGTTGGCTACCCGAAAAGTATTGGGGCAGAACGCAGAAGCAGTGGCCAAGCCAATCTGGCGGCGTCGAGTTGCTGCCCTAGGGACCATGAGGCTGTGGGAGGGTAGGCCGGCGTGATCTACGCGTGTTGCCACCAGCGGAGGGCGAGGCGGATGGGGATGCCTACCCATTGATGGAGCCGCGTGATTGCACGATCTGACACGGCTGCCGGTCATGCTCGCCGACCACATCACCACACGCTGCAGGCAGCAGAGATGCTGGTGTGGTCGTTGACTGGAAGCCGCCCGTGTGCCATGGTCGATGAGCCCATCACCAACGCCGGAGCATCACAGAAGTGATTGGAGGGACGCGGGAGAGAGGGCTCGGTCGTGGTGATCGCGGGGAGATGGGTCGCCTGGGTGGTTTGGGAGGGATCGATGGAGAAGGTGGGCGAGGATGTGCGGTTTCCTTTTCTGCGGGATCGCTAGCTCGCAGGGGTGAGGAGTATCGGTTGATTTTTCCTTTTTATTTGCCGCTGGTTTAACGGATTGGATTGTGCGAGCGAAGGATTTCGGTTTTGAGGGAAAAAACAGGCCCGGGAGGGAGCGGAAGGTATCGAGAGGAGAGGAGGTTGAACCATCACCACCACGACGACGACGGCTGATTGCCCTTTAATAGTAAAAAAGATGACCGCGAGGCTCAAGCAATACAACAACTATTTCATCAAATTCCTCTCTTCCTTCCAATATGGTATCTGCGGCAAGTTCCTAGACCTAGCCACCGCCCGCCGCTTCTGCACAGTGCCGCCCCCGGGGCGGTCGGCATCCATGACCGCCGCCGGGGGCCGGGTTGCCCGTACCTAGGGTTCGTCCGCCGGTCGTGTTGACTGGCTGCCCTAGAGAGTCTTTTTCTCGATCTGTTGATCCGGGTTTTTCTCTCTTCCGCCGGTCGCATTGATCAGCGTTTTCTTTTTGGTTTCCAATCTTAGATCGGTTTGTGTCGCCCGCCGCCGCCATCGACCACCGCGCCTCTACTCCCGCATCGGCGCGACCCGGCCTATCCACCGACCCGGCAGACTCGCGCCATGCGGTGGCCCATCAAAGCTGTCGTTCACACGCCGGCTCGCCCGTCGATCTACGCCGGCCGTCACCGCCCTGCTCAGATCTGGACTCCTGCATCACCCCGAGCCGGCGGCCTCGCGCCATGCGGCGACCCATCACAGCCGCCGTTCGCGTGCCGGCCCGCGCGTCGATCTACGCCGCGCCTGTACGGCCGCCCTGCCGACCGTCGTCGCCGGGTTCATCTCGGACTCTGCCGCCATCCCACCTCCACCGACTGGCGTCCCCAACCTCGCGCGCGATCGGATTGATCACCCGCCCGCCGCCGCGATCCACCTCATCTACGCCATGTGGCCGACCTGGCCCGTTGGTTGCGTGCGCCTCCGCAGGTCCCGTGAAGACTGTCCCGAGTAAAGCGCGCCCCTCCACCGATGGAGCACTGGGCTGCCACTGCGTCGCCCTGTCGGGCTGCAGCACCGCCGCCCCGTGGTTCTCCCCACGGCCGCATCTACCCGCGTGCTGCCGCTGTGTCGCCCCTTCGGGCCGTAGTGTCGTGGCCCGCGGTCCACCGCCGTTCCGAGGTTGTCCCCGTGGATGCACCGACCCTCGCGCTGCCGCTGCGTCGCCCCATCGGGCCGTAGTAAGCGTGGCACGCGGTCTCCGCCGCCGCCCGAGGCCATCCCCGCGGTCGCACCGACTCGCGCTTCGCCACTGTGCCGCCCCTTCAGGCAGTAGCGCTGCGGCCCGCGGTCACCGTCGCTGCCCGAGGTCTTCCCGCCGTCGCCCCGACCCGCCTGCTGCCGCTGCGTTGCCCCTTCGGGCCGTAGCGCCACGGCGCGTGGTCCACTCTGCTGTCCCCGCGCGTCGACTTCTCTGTGGCATGCGCCGCGCCGACTCCCTTGGCGCGGGAACGCCACCGTCCGCGCCGGTCTTCGTCACACTGTCGGGTTCCTCGCCTACTTCGAGCATCGCCGCCGCGCTCCTAACCAAGCCGATGTCGCCGCCATCAGGCCACCGCCGCCGCTCTTCTTCGGCGCCGCTGCAGCTCGCTCACCCGAGCCACGCCGCCCGTC
Organism: Elymus sibiricus; assembly: GCA_039707655.1. Taxonomy (NCBI): domain Eukaryota; kingdom Viridiplantae; phylum Streptophyta; class Magnoliopsida; order Poales; family Poaceae; genus Elymus; species Elymus sibiricus. Next base: position 425,471,564 of record CM077673.1, on the reverse strand, counting down.
CACCCCCTTCATCTTCGTCCAGCACCAGCTCTTCGCCAACGTCGTCGTCGTCTACCCTGACCACTTCATCTACTCCGACCACCGCGGGCGACATCGGCCCCCGCCGATTTGTGCCGCAACAGTCGTCGAGTCCTTCTCTGCTAGCCTCCTCGACATGGCGTACAAGTTGTGTGCAGGTCCCCGTCTACACATGCCCGGTGTTGGCAACACCGACGCGTGCCTTCGTCCCTGATGTGTTCCCAGGCCTGGCAAGCCTGGAGCGGCGCATCGTCAACCTCGACTTCGTCCGTCTACGCATGCCCGGTGCTGACAACACCGATGTGTGCCTTCATCCACGATGCGTCCCCGAGCTTGGCAATCCCGGTGCGACGCATCGTCAACTACGTCTTCTTCCCGACGCACCACTACTTCAACACCACTGCGCCCATGCTAACTCGGCGCCTCCTTGCGCGTGCGGCTCCATGGCGAGTTCCTCGACACCGGCTACCCCGACTCGACATCGACCACGGCATTCTTCGCACGGCTACCTTAACCATGGCTACACCACCCTTCGCTCTCGGCTACTTTGACATCGGCACAAAGGGCTACCGCCTTGCTTGAGCAACCTCGTCGGACGACTGTGGGGGGGGGATGACCGTCGGCTTACCTTCGGATTCTTCTCCAGTCTCACCGCCTGCGTTGCTACCGTTGTGACTGTTGGGGGGTGTTGAGTATATTGATTAGTTAGGAAATATAAAATAGACTAGGATTTGTCCTGCCTTGTCTTGTACTCCAAGTTGGTCATTGTACTCCTATATATATATGCCCACAAGGCTCAAGCAATACAACAACTATTCCATCAAATCCCTCTCTCCCTTCCAATACCCTCGACCGCCGACCGGCCGAGCTAGATGGTCGGGGCCGATGACGACAGAGACGACATCTGCTTCCCCTACGACGTGCTCATCAATATTCTCCGCCAGCTCCCTTGTCGTGCGCTGGCCAAGTCCACAAGCTCCCCCTCCCCCATTTTTTCCCTTGGGACCCCTTCACGGGCATCTTCACCGACAATTTTGGGTGACTGCCTCATTCTCCTCGACGAGGGGTCATCTGATGATTATTACGTTTGCAACCTGGCCATTCTACGATACCCTTGCCTGCCATCGTCACCGGGTCAGGAGCCGATGTGGATGTCTGACAAGACAAGTACATGTTCCTCGCCTTCGATCTGGCCGTGTCACTCAACTACCAGGTACTCCTGCTTCCAAGAGAAAAGATCCAACCCGACGCAGAGATAATCAAACTAGCAGTCGAAGAAAAGATCCAACTAGCCGCCATAGAAAAGATCCAACCGTGGAAGAACGTGCAAAAGAACGAACCACAAACCTGGATGGAGTACCTAGAGTATGAAGTAGAGCAACCATCCGAAGAAGATCAAGGGGAGATAGGCATCCAAGAGCATTTTGATCATGCCAGAGAGCTTGATACATCATCACAATCAAGATTTACGCCATCGGAGCAACAGGTGATGTATGGCCATGTGCCAGTGGCTGAGGAGCAACCAAAGGAGAGGGTGATATCTGTACTGGTGTTCTCATCAGAGACCGATGAATGGAAAAGTCCGGAGTTTGTGTCGTGGAATTATGCTCCCCGACATCTCTAGTTCTCTACGACATGGAATGCACCACAAACTAGTTATGTCAAAATCTGGAAATCAGCTCAATACTGGCATGGGTCACTCTATGTACATTGTTGGAAGAACATCATTATGACCCTTCACAACTCGGAGGGGGCAAACGACATGGACCAACTACCAGGTGAATCATATGTCGAAAAGGAATATGAAGGCATGTTTGAGCTGTCCCAGAGGTCTCTCTTAGTGAGCTACGAGAGCGGGGTTCACTTTGTGGCGCTTGACAAATTCCATTTACAGTTATGGACACAGACAGAATCAGCTGATGGCCAAAAAGGCTGGATGGTAATACACGCGACCGACCTTAGTCCCCATAATCATAAAGTACAATGACGGATGGAGCTTAGAGTGATGTGGGAGGTAGTCAAAAACACCAGAGGATTGCTTAGCTTGTTCTAATCACGTAACATTAGGGAAATTATATACGATGAGGACGATGGACAAAGTGACACAACTGATGACGTTGATAGTGATAGTGATTACGATGAAGACGAAGGCATTCATGAGGTAGATGGTTTCGATGGAACAACAGGTGATGTTGATGTTGATGGTCACAATGAAGGAGGAGATGCACACAAATAAGAAGATGGTGAAACCAAAAGTGAAGAGTGTTCGAGTACACTTGGGACTCAGACGAGGACAACTTCATTGACTTGGATGGGGGTTACTGTTGGGTAACGCAGCAGAAAACAAAAAATTTCCGACCTACGCACCAGCCCAGGACCACTATGGAGACTGCATACAAGGTTTGATCTTTTCGTTACCGACTCGTAGCACAGCGGAAGTAGAGTCGATGACGATCGGCGGTGCAGATCCCCGCAGCTAGGATTTTACAACCTCCCAACCGCGAGGATGTATACCCTCATCCGCCTCTCGGACAACCCTCCGGGAGGCGGTCGGACAGTCCCCCGGACGGTGTCGTGGACAGCCCTTCGGGAGGACCTTCGAAACTCGGACGGTCACACGGACAGCCCTTCGGGAGGCACTCTCGAACTAAGACCGAAACTACGATCTCTCTACAGAGTTGCACACATACGGTGTCATCTATCCGGCAGGGCTTCGCCGTCCAGAACTAGTTCCTGCCGGAACCCAGACAGCCTTTCGGCTCTACGAAACTATTTTGCTGGGAGGGAGAGAGAAGGCCATATCATGCATGGCTTGTGTATGAGAGCAAGGATGAGGTTTGTGGGCAGCCCACTCACCTCTATTTATAGGAAAGCCAAGGGGTAAAGTTGGCATTCACAAATACCAAAAGTACCCCCACTTTATGTCATTTACATAAAGAATAAAGCAAAATAGGGTGCCATGTGGAGCTCCAAGGAGCTCCACCTTGCTTGGCCGGCCACCCCTTGGGGGGTCCCCCATGAGGGGTTTGCTTAGCCCCAAAGCTCTTCTAGAAGCCTTTTGGAAATATCCCAAAAGGTGACTTTCCATAAATATCCCAAAAAGCACTTTCACTATTCACGACGACATTTTTCAGCGTCCGGTCGAACTAAAAATATTTATGTGGGCTTAGAACATTTCCAGTACCCACTAAAATAATTCTCAACGCGATCCGGAACAATTCCGGATTAGTGATTTTCATCTGCGAAAAGCATCCGAAGCGGTTCCGGCAGCTCCGGAACATTTCCGGTTTTTCTTCTGGAAAATTCCCAGAAGTTTCCAGAATGATTCTGGCACCCTCCAAGAATTATCAGGCATGTGCCGAAACCAATTTGACTTAATGGTATCCCTTGAAACAACTTTTCAGTTTTACCGAAACTGTTTCGGTGTTCTCTCTGCGGAACTTTTCCGCTGTCCGAAACTTTTCCGGTATCCGAAACTTTTTCGGTGATTTTCTCTCAGACTCCCTGTCTAGTATTCAACAGATAAATGACCCTTAAGCGTGTGACCCTATAGGTTCGGTGAAGCATAGACATGACCCGGAACCCCTTCCGATCAATGATCAACATCGGAGCCGTGGACACCCATATTGACCCCTATACCCACACGAATGAATATTCGAGTGAACCTCCAGTTGTTGTGTGCTATTCCTGTTGCTTCGCGATATGTTACAAATACCCGAGGTGAGACATGTTGGCATCCCCGTGGATCAACAACTTGTCCACTATGCCAGTTACCTCGTTACCGGTATTGTTCTCTTTTCTCGTTCCCGTGTTCCGGCATCCCCGTGATCAAATCACAAAGTGCCTGGCCAGACGATGATGGATACCGTAACACCGAGAGGGCCCAGAGATATCTCTCCATCGTCGGAGGAGCAAATCCCAATCTTGAGCTATCAAGTTACTTGACATACTTTTCCATGAACCCGTAAGCCGCCGTAATAGCCACCCATTTACGGATGACGTTTAACAAACCCCAAAGTTCATGAAGCAAGCATGAAGAAACTCGATACTCTCATGGTCTAAGGAATTATGCAAACGTTAACCATCTCTGTGTTATAAACCATTAACTTATGACGAATGAATCTCATAGCATAACATCAATTCGGGTCGATTCAACACAAATGTTCTTCTAACATTGTGCCCTCAAAATTGCCGGCATAGCCATGCCCATGATCAGGAAAACAGGATCATCATGCAATACTTGAGCCAGTCTTAGAGGCCAGACTAGGAATACATTTTACCGTTTATTATTCCACACGTGCATATGAGTCTTCCTCCGAGCCTCGTGGTTATTCCAGACTCGAGAACCATAGCAGTTATAGCATGGAACATAAACCTAATTATGAACAGGGAGATAATCAATAACATATATTATTGCCTCTAGGGCATATCTCCTACAGACTCCCACTTGCACTAGAGTCAATAATCTAGTCAATGCTCATGCACTTTACACCTATGGCATACTGGTGTAAAATATGCTTCGCATGTGGTATAGCCTGATGTCCAACGGGTCTGACGACTTCAGCTCCGTGTGTAACTTTGCATATCCTCGCGTTTTCACGCTTTCACAAAATTCATATTTTGTGTGGACTTGGCTTTGCATATGTGTGAATCATTGGTCGAAACCTGATTCCTCAGACTGAGCTATGGAGCAACTATCTGCAATAGTGTCCCATAGACCAAAGCCATCTTGGAACCATACTAAGTTCATGAATGAACTATATGATTCAACAACTTCTTTGTCGCTACTTAAACGTCAACATACTTAGCCTTTGTTATAGAATTCGCCACAGTATCTTGTTTGGAACAATTTCCAACTACCGTGCCACCATATTATGTATTACACAAAGCCCTTAACTTAAATCGAAAATCGCATGGAGCATTGATGAAGACTGTATCGATGTAATTACTTACAACGAGCACTTCATAATCTCTGCTTGCGAGAAAACACGTCATCACTACTACTCTAGTACTTTAATGACATCTTTCACTGTTGCCCTATGATCAGTACTTTGATCACTTTGGTATCCATACTCGCAACAACTTTGGAGTATCGGACATATCTGGTTGTTTTACATACCATGGAATATATGATTAATCCAAAGACAAGAGTGTGTGGAATCTCCATCATGTATTTCACTCATCAGTGTTTTGGGACACTGAGTCTTGCAAAAACACTTTCCATGTGACTTCGGCAAGAATTACTCCTTGGCGTTTTAAATGCTAAAAGGTTTTAGCATCTTGTCAATATGTATTCATTGCTTAGCCCTGTTAGGTAAATCTATCTCCATAGATCATCATGCCTAATATTGAGGCTATTTAGCCCAAGCACTTCATCAAAAAACTATTTTCAAATGAAGTCCTTAATTCGTGTCAAGAAATTTATTTCCAATTAACAATGTGTCAAGTACACAAGGTTTTTAGAAATATTATCATGCTCCCACTTACTTTCTTGAATCACAAGCATCTTCGATACCCATTTGATGAAGTCAAAAACCCCTTTGACCATTCCATCAAAAACGAAGATTCCAACTACACTTTGCTCTCTTCTGTCCATCGCTGGAACTCTAAAGTTTGCATACTTACTAGCATCCTCTGGATCGACAAATTACTTTGGACTGTATCACATACAAGTCCTAGGTTTCATTTCCATCAGATGGAAATCCTTTTGTCATCCATGTTTCATATCTCATGATTGAAATATGTATTAATTGCTAGTTCAACCCGAACCGACTTCAAGCATCGCTATGGTGAGACAATCTCATCGTAGTCAACTCCTTGAACTTGTTATTGCAACAAGTCGAGCTTTATGGATAAAACATTTTATCCGTATCAGTTTTTAGTTCCATAAATATTCGTTAGACTCTAAGTCTTCCGAAAGGTGTATCAAGATCTTAATCTTGAATCACTTATATGGAAACTATCTCGGATTGTATTGGCATTTAGCCAATTCCGGAGTCAGGGCCCATCAACGCTTCCTTGTGAATCGTAGGTATACTGTTGTCTAACAACAATATCTCGTTTGCGCACCTGATAGGTTTGCACGAGCTTTGCCTACGTGGTTCAGCTGCAAGTTCGACCGAAGTCCATACATTTTATTGTAGAGACCTCCGTATCAGTCGTAGTAGGAAACTCCGAAATTACTTCCAAGGTCTCATTCCTTTGATCTGATGACGAAGATACTGTTTATCTCGTCGAGTTCCACTGTTCTCCCACTCACCTTTTTGAAAGAACCATTTTCTTCAAAAAGCATACCGTTCTTTGTGGCAAACCTATTTGCCTCGGTATTGTGGTGGGGAAATACCCAATGACTTGGGATAACCTACAAAGTAGCACTTGTCTGATTTGATATAGGTTTGTAACCTTTTACACAAGCTCCATATTCCAAATGTTAAGAAAAGATATAACATGGTTGGGCGTACCATACCATGGCGTCATTTCAACAGACCTGATGGATCTCTTTTCAGTGTAAAAGCCGTAGTCTCTAAAGCATCACTCCTTAAAAGGGGTAATGGAAATTTATTTATGTCATCTTTGATCTTACCATGTCATGAATGGTTTGATTACATCTACACGGACTCTCCACTTGCAGTGGTGTTCCGGGAGGTGCAAGTTATGAAACCCCTTTCACAACTCATCAGACATTCGCTAAACTTGTAACTCAAATATTCCTTTCTGCAATCGAATTGTAGAAACATAATTTTCTTGTTACAACAACTTCTACTTCATTTTTGAAAACCTTATGAATGAATTCAAAAGATCCAGACTTACGTCTCAACAAGTAAATATCCATATATCTACTTGAGTCATTTCTGAAGATAGATAAATCCACTACTTGCAACAACATTTATTGGACTACACACATCATAATGTATGATCACCAATATGTTCTTTGCTCGTTCCTTATGGCCTGTGAACGGTATTTCAGTCACTTCACTTTTCAGAGGAAAGTTGCAAGTGTTAGATGATTCAAAATCAAACGACTTCAAAATCCATCATAATGGAATTTTCCATGCGGGTTTCTCCAATATGACCAAATGCAGTGCCACACTTGTGTGGTATTCTTTTAGTCTTGCGACATTTAGCGTCAGTGTTATGGATGTATCATATTTCCATCAATATTCATAACATACATCCCATCTAGGATGGAAGCATGGCCCTTCATGTTATTCATAATACTGAACAACAATTGTTGTTTTTATGAACAACTCTTTTGCAACAAACATTGTGCAATGGGCTAGAGTGTATGAAACTCTAAAATGAATTATGAAAGTAAACACAGAGGTTATGTATTATTATCAATATTCATAACATACGTCTCATTCATAATGAAAGTATGGCCCTTATGTTATTCATAACACCGAACATCAAAAGTTCTCTTATGAACAACCTTCTTGCAAGATACCTTATGCAAAGGGCTAGAGTGTGAAACTCTAAAATGAATTATGAAAGTAAATACATAGGGAATACACCTATGGAAGCCATATTAACATTTACTATGTTCCCTGCGTGTATCTAACCTCATTCCTGGCTAGTCTTTCAGGCCATAGTAGTTCTTACATCGAGTTGCAACAGAATGCAATCGAGCGGGTATCTTTGTGATTAACTCACAATACCCAAGAATTAGTGATTAACATGTTTAACCATAATTCCCAAGAACTATATCTTTGACCAGCCTTCTATACATCAAAAACTTGTATGACTTTCATACATGAGCTCGATATTCCAGTCTTCTTTCCTTTTGCCATTATACTTCTAACAGTTTAACTTTCAGTATTTCTCCTACTCTCAGAAGAAGCACCCAACTTAAGAGTGGCGTTAGCCCCGGACTTCCTAGGCATGAAAGTCTTACTAACACCCTTCGGACACTTCCTTTCTCTTTAAGTTGTTGTTTTATTCAGCTTTCATCATATGACAGGCGTTCTCCTGGATCCCTCTCTTATCAGTCTAATGCATAGTAAACTCGTTTACTAATAGTTTGCAAACAAACATTGCTTTGGATATCTCATATCTTTTAGCCTTTGTCTTTCTCTGAAAATGATTTTAAGATTCCATGAATATCACATAACTATCCAAACTTTCGAAGTTCGGGTCTCATGGAAGCAAACATATTGCACTTTGACTGAAAAGGAATTCTAGCTTTTGGATCGAAGGACGAGAGTCACATGATCCATAGCATTAGCGGGAGAATATCGAAAGCATGCGATAGGACAAAGTCCTTCTCGGCACTCTTGAGGACAATCCTCAGATTACGTTACCAACCGCAAAGTTTTAACCAGATATTTAACAGCTTATTCAATTTTAATAGGGAAGGTGGAAATGCGAGCCATTATTCTACAACTATTTTGCAAATCACACTTAGACAATGTTCAAAATTAATTGCACTGAGAATTAAAAGAAGTTAATTCAAAAGTGCGCTCCCACTCAAATCAATATCTCTCATAACTGATTGTGAGTGATACAAGATCCGCATTTCAATTCGACGCCATTGACGGGTTCATCACTGATGACGTGAATTTCAATCGGTAGGCCAACTTGCCAATCACATCTCTATGTGACTCTTGTTCATGTTTCGATGCGTGTGTTCCGAGCTCAGGACTGTCCTGCCTGAACGTCAAGACAACCAAGTGATCTTGCTGCGAGGTCTGACCTCACCCGCCTCACACTTCTCTAATCGTTCGTACTCATGTGTACATGTCGTCCCCGAAAAGTTAGGTGCCGTGACGGTGCTACACTTGGGAGAACACTAACTACTTGATATTTTTGTGAGAGATCACCCTAATAAAAAGTGACTACCGCGCAATCAAGAAGGGTGCATCATAAGGGATAAACATCTCAGGCAATTCATAATTAGCATGACATGGTATAGCCCCTTATGACGGAGAAGTCAAGTATTTCTTCGTCTTCGGCATTCGCATCGGTGTTCACCTTCGCGAAGATTGCCACCACCTTGTCGATGCACCAGATAATATTGCTATCTCTATAGCTAATAAAATAAGTGCATTACATAAGGTTGACACGCAGGTCATTAAAGTGCAATCATATGGCTCCAGCCATCATGCCGAATCATGACACGCAGGTCATGTTAATCAAATTACATCATATAGTCATCTCATACATAATCAAATTAATATGAGCACTGCTATACCACATCATATGCACATGCAAACCATCCTGCAAAACCAAGTTAGACGCCTCTAATCGGTTCAAGCAAAAACTTGTTTTACGTGGCTTCTAAGGTTGCGAAACAAACCGAAGCTACCAACGTCCATCATCAAGCATGATAATCCAAGTCGCTAGATTAACATTGCGGGGTGTTTGAAACAGGAGATAATAAAATCTCGAGCCCCATACTAAACTTCGTCATACGCGTGACCCCCGTGCAGATCATATCTGCATTGCCCTTTCGTCTGCGAAACATCCATCTTTCTTTAACTATGGTGGAACCCAAAGAACTGTTAGCACTTCGTTGATCTGTCAATCAGCATACTCAGGAGCAGCATGAAAGGATCGCGGATTGCCAGAACTTTGTGAGATTCCACCATACCGTCAAGATCAGGACTAAGCAAATTCAGGGGAAGCAACAAGAACATCGGGTAACAGATTTCATCTGCTACCCGCACAAATAATTTTCAGTAATAGAACTCATCTACTACCTAATTATATTGTGCAACACCCATACATCTCTAGGTATTCTAGATCGCAACCTGCATCTACGCATAGCACGGCTCTTGATGCCACTGTTGGGTAACGCAGCAGAAAACAAAAAATTTCTGACCTACGCACCAGCCCAGGACCACTATGGAGACTGCATACAAGGTTTGATCTTTTCGTTACCGACTCGTAGCGTAGCGGAAGTAGAATCGATGACGATCGGCGGTGCATATCCCCGCAGCTAGGATTTTACAACTTCCGAACCGCGAGGATATATACCCTCATCCGCCTCTCGAACAGCCCTCCGGGAGGCGGTCGGACAGTCCCCCGGACGGTGTCGCGGACAGCCCTTCGGGAGGACCTTCGAAACTCGGACGGTCACACGGACAGCCCTTCGGGAGGCACTCTCGAACTAAGACCGAAACTACGATCTCTCTACAGAGTTGCACACATACGGTGTCATCTATCCGGCAGGGCTTCGCCGTCCAGAACTAGTTCCTGCCGGAACCCAGACAACCTTTCGGCTCTACGAAACTATTTAGCTGGGAGGGAGAGAGAAGGCCAGATCATGCATGGCTTGTGTATGAGAGCAAGGATGAGGTTTGTGGGCAGCCCACTCACCTCTATTTATAGGAAAGCCAAGGGGTAAAGTTGGCATTCACAAATACCAAAAGTACCCCCACTTTATGTCATTTACATAAAGAATAAAGCAAAATAGGGTGCCATGTGGAGCTCCAAGGAGCTCCACCTTGCTTGGCCGGCCACCCCTTGGGGGGCCCCCCATGAGGGGTTTGCTTAGCCCCAAAGCTCTTCTAGAAGCCTTTTGGAAATATCCCAAAAGGTGACTTTCCATAAATATCCCAAAAAGCACTTTCACTATTCACGACGACATTTTTCAGCGTCCGGTCGAACTAAAAATATTTATGTGGGCTTAGAACATTTCTAGTACCCACTAAAATAATTCTCAACGCGATCCGGAACAATTCCGGATTAGTGATTTTCATCTGCGAAAAGCATCCGAAGCGGTTCCGGCAGCTCCGGAACATTTCCGGTTTTTCTTCTGGAAAATTCCCAGAAGTTTCCAGAATGATTCTGGCACCCTCCAAGAATTATCAGGCATGTGCCGAAACCAATTTGACTTAATGGTAACCCCTGAAACAACTTTTCAGTTTTACCGAAACTCTTCCGGTGTTCTCTCTGCGGAATTTTTCCGCTGTCCGAAACTTTTCCGGTGTCCGAAACTTTTTCGGTGATTTTCTCTCAGACTCCCTGTCTAGTATTCAACAGATAGATGACCCTTAAGCGTGTGACCCTATAGGTTCGGTGAAGCATAGACATGACCCAGAACCCCTTCCGATCAATGATCAACATCGGAGCCGTGGACACCCATATTGACCCCTATACCCACACGAATGAATATTCGAGTGAACCTCCAGTTGATGTGTGCTATTCCTGTTGCTTCGCGATATGTTACAAATACCCGAGGTGAGACATGTTGGCATCCCCGTGGATCAACAACTTGTCCACTATGCTAGTTACCTCGTTACCGGTATTGTTCTCTTTTCTCGTTCCCGTGTTCCGGCATCCCCGTGATCAAATCACAAAGTGTCTGGCCAGACGATGATGGATACCGTAACACCGAGAGGGCCCAGAGATATCTCTCCATCGTCGGAGGAGCAAATCCCAATCTTGAGCTATCAAGTTACTTGACATACTTTTCCATGAACCCGTAAGCCGCCGTAATAGCCACCCATTTACGGATGACGTTTAACAAACCCCAAAGTTCATGAAGCAAGCATGAAGAAACTCGATACTCTCATGGTCTAAGGAATTATGCAAACGTTAACCATCTCTGTGTTATAAACCATTAACTTATGACGAATGAAGCTCATAGCATAACATCAATTCGGGTCGATTCAACACAAATGTTCTTCTAACATCGTGCCCTCAAAATTGCCGGCATAGCCATGCCCATGATCAGGAAAACAGGATCATCATGCCATACTTGAGCCAGTCTTAGAGGCCAGACTAGGAATACATTTTACCATTTATTATTCCACACGTGCATATGAGTCTTCCTCCGAGCCTCGTGGTTATTGCAGACTCGAGAACCATAGCAGTTATAGCGTGGAACATAAATCTAATTATGAACAGGGAGATAATCAATAACATATATTATTGCCTCTAGGGCATATCTCCTACAGTTACATGATCATGGGGTTACATCCAGACCTAAGCGATTGGAGGTCTTGAAGCGTTGGCAGAAAGGTGTACTGGATGCGATGAAGACTGTGTGCTAGGTGTTTGGTGAATTGCAACGACGTCCTTGGCAAGTGGGAGTGGCACCACTTGAGGACTGCAATTTTGGTGGTGCTCCTCGAGTATTGAGTCTTGATTTCTAGGGTGAAAACCCAAGGTCTGGCCTTCATGGGTTGTACCTAGCAATGGCCTTGTGGAAGGCATTGTTTTTTCGATGAACTCGGACTTTCTCCAGAGTGAAAACTCAAGATCTTCGATCGAGCAATGACAACGCTTGTGCATTGTTTCCTTCTTAAAGACGTTGCTTCTGGAGAACCTCTTTGATTAGCCGGGTGTTGTTTTTGGTGGTGGTTAGAGGGTTGTTGTTGCTAGTGACTGATCACCGTGGTAGGGCTTTTTTCTTCTTCTTTTTTTGCGTGTATCCTTAATGTCTTTGAACATCTTGTTGGTACAGAGGCTGTATGTAATTGATATCTTCATAATATTAATATATTCTCTTTCTCGAAAAAAAAGGCGTGCTCTTTCAAACCTACAATTGTGGCATACCATATTAGGACCTGGAGAATGCAATGTTTAGGACGACACCTTGTGACATACCCTCGCTCACACTCCCATGGCGTCGACGCCACATTCGCATACCGCCCATGTTATGTCGATGCGCCTCCGGCCAACAACTAAAATGCCCTATCATGGTTGGTGATCTATGGCGTGTAAATCTTTTGAAGGAAGAATAAGTGTGATAAAGATAGAGAGTGCGCATCTTCTGATACTTTGACGTTGCAACTGTGTTGTGGTTGATCAAATGCTATATCAATCTCTGTCGATCGGTCAGAGGGAAATAGTTTTGCTTCTTTTTTACCAGTTTGCTTGTTTATCAGCTGGATGCATATCTACTTCCGCTCGATATCCAGCGTCGCCTTGACCCTTCCTGTCGGCCATCTACTCGCTATGCCCCGCCTCACCACGCTATCCCTCCTCAACGCCGCGCCGCTGTGGATCCTGCCCCCGTCAACAACTTGTGACCATTTCTACCTCGAGAGCGAAAGTGGATTGAGAGAGTGGAAGAGAGGAGGTCGCTCGTTCTCGCTTGACCACACGATCTCGAACGCTCTGCTGCGCTGACATGCACGGACTCACGCGACGAGATTGGTGAGTTGCATCTGTCGGTCGCTCGGGAACAGAAGCTAAAAAACTAACGTTAGGGCTTTATCTTTTTCGCACAATAAACACTTTGTCAGTTTTACCAAATATTGAAGAGACGTTTTTGTTAGTTGTGATTGTATTTATGTTCAAAACCATCATCATCATGAAAAAAAAGAACGCACGTACGGAGTGCAAACGAGACTAGATATTCTCACCGGATGTTGAGTTGAACACGTTACGCCGCTCCGGCTCCGAGTCCAGATCGATCGATGCACGATTCGACCTTGACTCCATCGACTACATACGGATCGATCGCCGCCACCTAATCCTGTACTTTCCTCGCTCCCCATCGACCCATCCCACTCTATCTACGCCTTCCCCGAGTTGATCGCCGCCACCCCCGATGGACGGAACCGGCGGCGACGGCGACGGCAACGGCAACGGCATCTGCTTCCCCTACGACGTGCTCCTCCACATCCTCCGTCGACTCCCCTGCCGCCCGCTCGTCCGGTCTCGCCGTGTCTGCCGCGCATGGCGCGCTATCGTCGACGGCCACAATCTCCTCCTCCCCCACTTCTTCCCCCGGGGCTCCTTCCCGGGGATCTTCACAAGAAACTTCAATTGCGACTATAAATCATCCTTTTTCGCCCCATTGTTGCAATCGCGTTCGGAATGCCTTCGTGAAGCTCGTGGCAGTCCTGTGTTCCAGCTTCCTCTGGTTCGGCATGGCTGGGCCTCAGTTGTCCATCACTGCAACGGCCTTCTTCTTTTCAAGAAGGGCAGTTCTTATTTCGTCTGCAACCCGGCGACGGCACGATTGGCTCCCCTGCCACCATGGTCGAACAAGGGGTTGTGGCTGTTTGGAGAGGGCATGTTTCTCGCCTTCGACCCGGCTGTGTCACCGCACCATGAGGTATTCAACCTCCCTGAAAAGATTCGAGATTATACGAGCATTAATGTGGGAGGGGCCGACGAGCCAAAGGATAAGGTTATTCCTGTGTTGGTGCTCTCTTCATCCACGGGTCAATGGGCGAGCCGGGAGTTTGTACCGGGGCGTTGCGCTCCTGGGCATCTGTATGACATGGTCACTGCGCCACACCGTACGAATGAGCGGATATGGAAGTCGGCTGAGTACTGGCAAGGGTCGCTCTATGTCCACTGCTGGAACAACATCATTATGATCTTGCACAACTCCGATGGGGTGTATGACATGGCCCAGCTGCCGGGGAAAGCTTACGTTGAAGAAAGATATATGGTTTCTGTTGGATGAATGAGCAACTAACATTCACAGTGGGCCAAAGGCCAATACATATACATGTGAGGTATTACAAGCGGTAGTACCGCACTCAGAGCGGTAGTACCGCACTCGAGCGGTAGTACCGCAGAGAACACACCAAACACACATCTAACACCCCCCCTCAAACTCATGGTGGATCAACAACACTGAGTTTGGAGAGAAAGAAGCCATGCTGCGCTCGAGTCTGTGCCTTCGTGAAGAAGTCCGCCAACTGTAACTCAGAGGGCACATAGTGAAGAGCCAGTGTCTGATCCTGCACAGCAGCACGTACAAAGTGGGCATCCATGCCGATGTGCTTGGTGAGCTCATGCTTCACCGGGTCACGCGCAATACTGATAGCACCGGTACTATCTGACAGTAAGGGAGTCGATGTAGTAGCAGACACACCAAAATCGTCAAGTAACCATCGTAACCAGATCACCTCAGCCGTCAGCATAGCCATCGCTCGCAACTCAGCCTCTGTACTCGAGCGAGAAACCGCAGTCTGTTTCTTTGTCTTCCAGGCAATAAGAGAGCCACCAAGGAAGACACAGTAAGCAGACAGCGAGCGTCGATCAGAGGGATCACTAGCCCACGTAGCATCAGAGTAGGCCTGGAGCTCGAGAGAGCTGGAGCGGGGAAAGAAAAGGCGATGAGAGATCGTGCCACGAAGATATCGTAGAACACGGAGGAGGTGACTATAGTGGACAGAGGTGGGGGCTGAAACAAACTGACTGAGAATGTGGACAGGATAGGAGATGTCAGGACGCGTAACAGCAAGATAGACAAGGCTCCCAACGAGGTGGCGATAGCGAGTGGGATTAGGAAGAGGGTCACCGTCAGAAGCACGAAGCTGAACGTTGAGCTCCATAGGAGTCACAACAGTGCGCTCATCACCGAGAGCGGCACGAGTAAGAAGATCCTGAATATATTTTTCCTGGGAGATGAAGAAGCCTGCAGAGGTCTCAGAAATCTCGATCCCAAGAAAGTAGCGAAGAGGACCAAGATCAGACATCAGAAACTGTTCCCGGAGGCGGGCCTTAACAAAGGCAATATACTCAGAATCGTCACCAGTGATGATCATGTCATCCACATATAGAAGGAGAAGAGTCCGACCACGAGGAGAGGTGTGGACAAACAGTGCTGGATCATGATCACTAGGCAAGAAGCCAGCGGCAGTAACGACAGAGGAGAACCGCAAGAACCAGGCGCGAGGGGCCTGTTTAAGACCATAGAGGGAGCGGCAAAGTCGGCAGACCATACCATCAGGAGCATAGTACCCCGGTGGTGGCTGCATATGAACCTCCTCACGCAACTCACCATTGAGAAAAGCGTTCTAGACATCAAGCTGAGATACAGACCAATGACGAACAGAAGCCACAGCGAGGAGAGTGCGGACAGTGGTCATGTGGGCCACAGGAGCGAATGTCTCATCATAATTGCGTCCTTGCTCCTGCTGAAAACCACGAGCCACAAGACGAGCTTTGTATCGCTCAAGGGAACCATCGGAGCGAGTCTTAATCTTATAGACCCACTTGCAGGTGATGGGACGAACACCGGAGGGAAGAGAAACCAGATCCCACGTGCCATTGCGCTCAAGCGCCGCAAGCTCCTCGGCCATCGCAAGCTGCCATTCAGGCTGAGTCATGGCAGCCCGATAGGTGGTGGGCTCAGCAATGGCAGAAAGACCATACCGGTCAGGAGAATAGCGATCAGGTGGGGGACAAGGCCTAACACGGAGGTTATGGACCGGCGGAGGCGTGAGAGGAGGTGCACTGGAAGTAGAGGGCACATCAGTAGGATCATCCACAGCATGAGGACGGCGAGTGTAGTGGAGAGGAAACGGGGAGTGAGGTCGAAAGACTGGGGAGGAGGGTGGGGAGGGAGGGGATGGTGGAGACGAGGGAGAGGAGGAGGAGGGAGGGGATGGTGGTACCGGTGGTGTAGGGGGACGCACCGGGGGAGAGGGAAGAACAGGAGGCACAGTGGGAGATGTGTCAGGAAGGAGAAGAAAGGAAATATCTTCCACGGAAAAGCTCGAGGAGGAGGGACGCGGATAGTAAGAACGAGACTCATCGAACGTCACATCACGAGAAATGCGCAGACGGCGACCAACAGGATCCCAACAGCGATAGCCCTTGTGCTCATCACTGTAGCCAAGGAAAACACACTCAACTGACTGAGCAGTCAACTTGGTTCGTTCTCGCGGAGCAAGAAGAACATAGCACACGCATCCAAACATACGAAGAGCGGAGTAGTCAGGAGAGCGACCAGAGAGACGCTCCATAGGAATACCACCCTTCAAGGCAGCCGAAGGCTGAATGTTGATGAGGTGGGTGGATGTGGAAACGGCCTCAGCCCAAAAATGGGGTGGAAGAGAGGCGGCGATCATCATCGCCCGAGCCGTCTCAAGCAAATGGCGATGTTTGCGTTCAGCAACTCCATTCTGAGCATGGGCACCAGGGCAAGAGAATTGGGCAAGAGTGCCCTGCTCCGCAAGAAAACCACGCAACATGTGAGAGATATACTCTCCAGCTGAGTCAGCACGGAAGATACGGACAGGCGTGGAAAATTGAGTGCGAACCATGGCAGCAAAACGTTTGTATATGGGGAGAACCTCGCTGCGAGATTTCATACAATAAAGCCAAGTGTAGCGAGAGAAATCATCAATAAACAGAACATAGTAGCGATGACCCCCTTTCGAGTCAAAAGGAGCAGGACCCCATACATCAGAATGAACTAAGTCAAAAGGACGCTGAGATACAGACTCACTGGTAGGATAAGGTAACTGAGTCTGTTTGCCAAGTCTACAACCTTCACAATGCAACGAAACATCACCGGAGACAGACCCTAAGACGCCTTGGTGTACTAATGAGGACAAGCGAGAGCCACAGATGTGACCAAGTCGATGATGCCACTGCTGGAATGACGCAGAAGAGGAGGCAGCAAGAGCATGTGAACTGGCGTATGTGGTAGCAGCGGAAGGAACACGAAGCCAGTCAACCTCCCAAAGGCCCTCAGACTCACGGCGCCGAGGGCCACCGCCAACCAGAGCCTGAGTGCGACGATCCTAAACAGAACAAGAGTCGGCATCAAGAATGACACGACAGCCAGAATCAGTAAGTTGGGCAGCGGAAAAGAGATTCATGGTAAGACGAGGAACATGAGAAACACTAGGAACCGAAAAAGACGGAGTGGAAAGGATGCCACGACTAGCAACAGGAAGAGGTGTGCCATCGGCAGTGAGAACATTAAGAGGAAAATCAAGAGGTCGAAGAGAAGATAAAGCAGAAGAATCAGAAGACATATGAAAAGAAGCTCCAGAATCCAGAACCCACGAGGATGTACCTGACTGAGTAGGCTCCGGCGGGGGCGGAGTGGTGGTGGCAGTCACAGCGGCAACAAAACCCGTCGAGGAAGAACCAGAGGAAGCCAACATGCGCTTGAGCCGCACAATATCCTGGTCAGTGAGCGACAAAGTCGAGGAGGACGCACGAGTCCCACTAGAAGAAGAGCGCTTCAGGTCTTTCCGCTTCTTGTGACAATCAGACTCTGGGTGACCTGGCCTGTTGCAGTAGCCACAGAAGGTGTGCGAGCGCGGCCAACCCTCTCCTGAAGAAGGAGGGTGACCCGCCCCCCCTGGAGGTGTAGGCAGGAGCGGTGGAGTGGTGAGGCGAGCAGACGACACAGGAGCTCGGGCAGCAAGAACAGTGGGAACCACAAGCAGACCAGCAGAACGGAGGCGTGTCTCCTCAGCACGAAGCTCTGCAAGCACCTCCGAAATAGGAACACGACCACGAGCAAGCAGGTGAGCACGCCGAGGCTCAAACTCTGGACGAAGGCGAGATAAGAACTCATGGAGGCGATGAAACTCCAAGTCAGACCGCACCGTCTGGCAACACCGGCAAGTACCACAAACAACTGTCCTAAGAGAGTCAAGCTGGCGCCAGATGGCAGAGCTCTGTGAGTAGAACTCATCAACAGAAGAGTCACTCTGATGAAGAGCGTGCTCCTGACGCACCACAGATAAGTAGAGAGCATCACCAGATGGCTGATATCGCTGACAAAGATAGAGCCACATCGCAGCAACAGGACCGAGACCCATGAACTCAGACGCAAACTGAGATAAGACACTCGCAGTAAGAACAGCAACAGCTCGAGCATCATCGTTGCACCACTGAGTGTAAGCAGACAGATCATCTCGATAAGCAGAAAGAGCATCTGAGTAGGCAGATACCTGCTGATCATAAGCATCAACCGCAGCATCGTCAAGGGCCTTGGCTGTATCCCGATCAGCCTGAGAAGCATCAGCAGCAAGAACAGGCGGCACCGGCGGGGTAGGAGCCACAGGTGCAACAGGGCAGGGCGGACAGGGAACCTCGCCAGAGAGAACGCCCCACAGGAGAAGACCGCGCATGTGGATGCGCATGAAACCCACAAACTCAGCATAGTTGGTGCCATCGAAGATCACCGAGCACCGAGGAACAGCCACATAGCCCGACAAAGACATGACGCCTGAGTGCGTGGTAGTACCACACTTCTCAGCGGTAGTACCGCTTCGGGCGGTAGTACCGCTCTTGCCAGCGGTAGTACCGCGCTGCACAGGGCGGTAGTACCGCTATGCTAAGCGGTAGTACCGCTTGTGCGGTACTTCCGCGGTCCAGTGCCGTGGGCACTTCCGCTTATTTTAGTCTTCTGGTATGCCTCTGGTATGCCTGGCCTTCAAGCGGAAGTAGAGCGGCAGTAACGGGCGGTAGTACCGCTTCGGGCGGTAGTACCGCCTAAGCGGTAGTACCGCGCAGAGCCACTGGATCGGGATCGGGATCGACCAAATCGCTGCCGAGCGAGGAGGAGCACAGGCAGGAGCCGGCCGGAGGAGGAGGCCGGGCGCGGGACGGCGCGGAGGCGGCCTGGCGGACCGGGCTGAGACCGGGCTGGCGCGAGACAGAGCTGGCGCGAGGCAGAGCCGGCCGGCGACCGGCGCGGTGCAGAGGAGGGCAGGCGCGAGGCAGCGGCGCGGGGCAGAGGAGGCCGGGCAGGCGCGAGGCAGCGGCGCGGGGCAGAGGAGGCCGGGCAGGCGCGAGGCAGCGGCGCGGGGCAGAGGAGGCCGGCGACCGGGCTGGCGCGGGGCAGAGACGTCGGCCGGAGTTGCTCTAGCGGCAGCGACGGTGGAGGTGGTGCGGGAGGAGGAACCTGGCATCTGATACCATGTTGGATGAATGAGCAACTAACATTCACAGTGGGCCAAAGGCCAATACATATACATGTGAGGTATTACAAGCGGTAGTACCGCACTCGGGCGGTAGTACCGCAGAGAACACACCAAACACACATCTAACAGTTTCTATGATGCCTCACACATCCGTCTTAGCGAGCTACGAGAGAGGAGTTCACTATGTGGCGCTCGAGAGATTCCAACTACAAGTATGGACACTAACAGAATCAGCTGATTGCCAGGTGGGGTGGATGCTAGCACATGAGGCCGACCTTAGTTCGTATCTTAAAATACGCCACTATTGGGAGCCTACAGTACGGTGGAAGGCATTCGATAACAAGAATGCATTATTTAGCTTGTTCGAAGCTGAGGGGGATGGTCAGAGTGACACGACTGATGATGTTGATGGCGATGATGAGGGCAATGAACAAAGCATCCATGAAAGCATACATGATGAGGACAATGAAGAAGAAGGCATCCATGATGATGAAGATGAAGAAAAAAATGGCACAACCGGTGCTGCTGATAACGATGATTGTCGTGATGATAGAGGAGATGCACATGAAGATGAAGATGATGAATTCAAAAGCGAAGAGGGCTCTCGATACTCGTCCGAGAAATTTCCCATCGACCTCAATGAAGACGATGAATCCATAAGCAAAGAGGACATTGAGTACACCTGGGATTCGGACGAGGATAATTTCTTTGACCCGGATGAAAGTGCTGTGGACTGGGAGTATGGGGACTACAGGATCTTGGGATTACATCCCCACAAGGATGTGGTGCTCCTGCATGACGTGTATGACGACCGCCAAGTTGTGGCATACCATTTCAAGACCTCAAGGATGCAATATCTAGGGCCGCAGCTCGCAGATGGCCATTTTACTTATGGTGTCCATGCTGGATTCCCTTACCGCCCATGCTACGTGGATGCCCTTCCAGCAACTAAACTACCCTATTGTCCATTGTATTGCCGTATTGGTTGGTGATTGTGATCCACCCAGTAGCTTGTAACTCCTTTGGAGAGAAGGAAGAAGCGCGATGAAGATAGAGCATACGTATGCATTGTCGAATAGTTGCAACTTTGGTATGGTTGATGAGGTGCTGGATCGAGCCCAGTTGAGCAATGATGAATTATTCTGGAGTTTCTTTTACTGGTCTGCTTGTTTATCCACTGGATGCAATGCTCCGTATAACTATACTATGGCAAATCTTTAATTAGTACTTGATCCTTATTATGGGTTGTAAATAAAATATTTGCATCAAATCATCCATCGCTGCTCCACTGAATAATCAAAAATATAAATACTGTTATTGACAAATCTTAATCTTAACTAGTGTTTTTTTTTTTTTTTTGAGAACTCGAGTAGCACAGCTACTCAGTTGGCCTATTACATTCAGACAACATCAAAGCTCGCAAACAGTCAGGCACGCCGGCACTGACCACTTGGTCTCCATTGCTCCTGTTTAGTGCGGCTAGCTCGTGCGCCAGGGCATTGATGTCACGCTTTCCATGGACAATCTTACATGCAGCGAAAGCACCCATTGCATGCTTGATGTCCATGATTAGGCCAAAGCAGGGTGATCTCGTGGGGCCTTGTAACTCCACTTCTTTCACAATCGCTTGGTTATCCATCTCCAGTATCACTTGGCCGCTGTACACCTCAGCCAGTTCCTGAAGTCTGATCAAGGCCGCTCTAGCCTCTGCCTCCTCCACACTGGCACTGGACGGGAGTTTTCTGCTGACAGAAATTACGGCCTGACCCCAGTGGTCTCTACTCTCTAGCAACAGCGCCTGCCGGTCCGCATCAGTGTTCAACTTTATTGTATCTTGGGGGGGGGGGGGGGGGGGGGGGGTCCAGCGTATTTCGTGCGCAACACCATATTATTAACCAAAAAATGTCTGTAACAGGTTCACAATCCCGAGAAAGCAAATAGTGCAGAATGAAAACAATAAAAATTACATGCCTCAATTGGCCAGCACTAGATAGACCACGATGACTAAACACCTAGCCTATTAGTGTGCCGCCATCCATATCGGTTGAAGATATCCAGTACTACCGTCTCCCACCGGCTGCACCCAGTAACCATAATCCCATAATCTCCCTGGACTCCGCAGGTGTGAGTAACGACCACGTACGGATCCAAGCAGTAGCTCTGTAGATAACCTGCAAAAAGTTTTTGAATATCTTCTTGTTAAATATCATATCATTTCTCGAGTTCCATATAGCCCAAAGCAAGGCACAAACTCCTACTCGAATGTGTCTAGCTATAATGGTATCAAGTCCATTGAGTCACGTCCCAAATAACGCGTTCAAACTTGTTGGAGGATTAATATTAAATGCTATATGGATCGTGCGCCATAGCAGCCTAGCCAAAGGACATTCAATAAAGAGGTGTTTGATAGTCTCGTTGTGGTCACAAAAGCAACATCTGGCATTTCCTACCCAATTCCTTTTAGCCAAGTTGTCTTTTGTGAGAATCACTCCTTTATGTACAAACCACATGAAAATCTTAATTTTGAGCGGTACTTTAATCTTCCAAATATGTGGAGAAGTAGGTATCAATCCGACATTGATAAGATCCAGATACATTGATTTAACGGAGAAACTACCATTTGTAGTTAATTTCCAATAAATTGTGTCTGGTTGATCCGACAACTGAACTTCCATCAATCGTCGCACCAAATGAAGCCACACATTCCACCGTTCTCCTACCAGCAATCTCCTAAATTGGATATTAAGAGGAATCGTGTTCATAATTGTAGCCACGAAAGCCTCTTTTCGTTGCACAATATTGTATAAAGCCGGATACTGTGTAGCTAAGGGCGTCTTCCCTAACCACGTATCTTCCCAAAACCTTGTTGTGTTACCATCTCCAATGTGAAACTTGACCCTATGAAAAAAAACATCTTTTGTTCTCATTAGGCCTTTTCAGAACGGTGAGTCTAAATGTTTCACTGTAACTTGAGCCAAAGTCTTGGTTTGTAGGTACTTATTGTGTAAAATTTGTACCCACGTACCTTCCGTCTCCACTGAAAGTCTAAAAAGCCATTTGCTCAATAAACATTTGTTCTTAATTTGTAGATTTTCAATTCCAAGCCCACCCTGGTCCTTAGGTCTACACATCATATCCCATTTAGCCAATCTATATTTCTTCTTCGTGTCATCACTTTGCCAGAAGAATCTAGATCTATAGAAATCAAGTCTTTTCCGTACCCCTATTGGTACTACCGTGGTGGTTCTCGCCTGCCTGAACTCTTCCTCATACTTTCCAAGGAACTGAACTGACGACCTGATCGACTATCTGCCCTCGTTGCGGATACATTCTTCACGGAGGTGCCAGCATCGCCACAAGAGCAGCAGAATTTTAGCACGAGTGCCCTCCTTTTCTGAGTCTAGCAGGACTTGTAACCAGTTTTCTCCAGTGTACCTCTCTCGAAACAGGCTTTCGCCCCGCTTTATATATAAAGCAACAACCAACCAAAGTACACGGCCGAACGAAACAAGGAGATGGGGTGGCTCGCAAATAATGCCGATCCCAAGATAACCGGAACACGCAGGACGCACACTACGCTACCGAAATAGAAAACAGGAGAAACTGAGTACAACACCACGCTACACCCTAAAGCACCTAAGCTCCAGGACAACGCCCCCAGGAGGGAGAACGGCGCTATGCGTCGCCGTTGCCGAGTCCACAGCAGACATAGGTTTTCACCCGGAACCCGGACACGGATAGGAGCACCACGACGACGTCTTCAAGAAGATAACGACGCCCGCAAGCGTCGCCGTCGCCGGCGACAAAGCACAGAGCTTTCGCTCGGCAGCTCCCCGCGTCACCACGAGGTCTCTAGGGCAAGCGCGACGAGCACAGAATTCCAGATCCGGATCAGGGCACCGCCGTCTTGAGAGACAAGCGCGCCCAAGCCACCCACCGCATCACCTCTCGCCATCCACATGACCAAGAGGTAAGGCCATCCCCGCCGCCGGTGCCCGCCGGAGAGCCAACCAAGCGGACCGCCATCCGGGGCCGCCACCCCGGCATCCATGTCCAAGACTCAGCCAAACGCCCACGTCACAATGCATCAACCACGATAGGAGGAGTAAAAGGGGCCTCCTTTCACTCCTAGCCCGGCATCAGTCATGGAGTCTGGGTCGGCGCCTCCATAGTAGGAGGCACCCACGCCCGCGTCTCCAGCCGGTTCTAGTTGACCGGGGGAGACACTACCCCATGACTGCCGACGGCCATCGCAGAGCGCGCTCGCACGACGCCATGTTCGTAGCCGTGACATCGATCAGCACGACAACATGGCGAAGCCCCGACCACCACCAACGCCCACTGTGCCTGCAAGGAGAGGGACCTCCATGCCCACGGGCACCACTCGGATCGAGCCCAGGCCCACCTACCCGGAGGGCGAACTCCGACTCGCCTCGGGCCCCAACCAGATCCGCCCGAGCACGAGCCCCAGCTCGCCGTCAAGCCTCGACTAGAGCTAGGAGAAGGAGGGTCGCTGCCACCACACTGCGCCACCGGCGAGGGCAGGGCACCAACACCGCACGCGGCCGCCCAACCGGTCCGCACCACCTGTGCCCCTGGACGAGATCCACACCGCCGAGGATGTTGTCGGACCTCCACCAAGGCACCCCACACCAGCCACCGCCAGCAGCCTGGACTACCAACGACTGCATGATACTCATTTTCTATGCCATGTCCACAGATGCAGCAGGTTGCATCCGTTTTAAGAGTTGTTAGGGGTTGGACCCACCACTTATCCATGTAAGCGCGGGACCCACCACTTGTCCATGTAAGCGCGGGACCCACTTGTTCGCAGCTAGAAGAGACGAGCGCGCCCGTCTGCCCGCCGCCGCCCATTGCTTCCCCCTTTCCCCAATCTTTCTCTTCTCCGGCGACCTAGCGCAGATATCTACCTCCTCCGCCACACACTCAAAATGGCGACAGTATGGTTCAGTGCCGCTCACAAGGTGCCGTGACTGCCCACGCCCAAAGCCCCTTAAACGGTTGGTCACTAAGACTGATGACAATGGCAATCTTGGGCGCGAATTTGTCAAATGCTTGAGCAAAACAATGGCAGGAAGGGATGGCAAGGTTAGATCTCAGTTCTTAGCCCGTTCTTTCGCTGTCGTTTGCTCTGATTTCTCCATATTTCGTTTTTTCTCGCCGAATTTGGGGTAATTTGTGATTTAGGGTTCATGTTGTTGTTTTCAGATCCTGAAGAAATGTACCCATTTCGAGTGGATGGATGATTATATTGAGAGGATTCAGTTTGAGGGCTATATTGATTTGAGAGGGGCCGCAACCTGGGAGCTCAATTTGGGCGGGGTGCAGCCGATTACTGTGGAGAATTTGGGGAGCTCAGAGAGAGGGGTGGGCAGAGTCCTGCCGGTGGCGAGGTATGCTGAACTGCACGCGGAGTCCGAACTAAACGATGAACTGAAGAAGATCAAGAAACATCTAATGCAGATGATCGATTTGCAGAAGCAAGCAAATATCGTGGCAGGGGGGTTCTATTGTTGTATCATTGCGCTGTTTTTCTTTTACTTGTTATTCATCCGTCATTAGAATGGGCATTTAGGCCTGTCAGGGCAGAGGACGCGATCTGTGTGCCATGCCAAGTTCATGGGGTCCCCAAGTTCATGTAACTGAATCGAAGCCCGTGTTCATGCCCCTGCTTTTGTTCTTCAGTTAACAGAGTGCACACACCCCAAATTTAGTTTCTAGTATAAAGGAAATGGATCTGGGCTGCCGAATAGATGTTGGGCCGTGAGAAAAGCCCAAATAACCAGGCCCAAAGAGAAACCAGCCCACCCGGGTAGGGCAGCAGCCATAGAGGCACCCATGTTGGCCGGTTTACTTGGGCCTGGCCGGTTTACTTGGCTAGGATTACCCCATGACCAAAGCATTGTACCTCTGAACATTCTTTTGAATCAATATAAAATGAGCTAGATTCCCTAAAAAAAACAATAATGAGCTAGATTTCTCAAAAAAAAGTGCGGCAAAATGCAAAGAGTTAGCACACATGGGCTAGGAACATCAAACAGAATCTTTTCTCAAAATACTTGTTTTACTTGTCTTAACTCAAACAGAAACTTTTCTTGTTTTAACCTTTGAAAATACGTGTTTTACTCAAAATACTTGTTTTACTTGTCTTAAGTCAAACAGAAACTTTTCTTCTTTTAACATTTGAAAATAATGCTTCTGTTTAGTGTTGTTCCATGTGGTGTTACTTGCATGACTCATAAATAAAAATGCGACAAAATGCAAAGAGGTAGCACATGGCACATGTTTTACTTGGGCCCGTTTTACTTATGTTAGCTCATAGAAAATTTACTTCTTTTTACAGTCCACCAAAAATGTCTTTTTTTGACGTTTTGAAATGCATTTTTTAATAATGGGTGTATCTAGACCTAGAAGCCAAAACACCGTGCAACTTAAATAAGTAGCAAGAACTTAATAATAGAAAGACACATAATATAGATAGTACGCTTACAACTTAAATAACATAACAAGCCCACAACGGGTATCCATAGTACGCTTACAACTTAAATAACATAACACAAATATAGATAGATAGATTTAGCTAAAAAAAGATAGATAGATGGCCGCTGCCTTCCTTGCTCCTCCTCGCTCCTCCTCCACCTCGCTCCTCCTCCGGGCGCCCTTCACTGCTCCTCCGGGGTGTTGTCGATGGGGTACGGCAGAGTGTGCATGCGCTCCGCGGTGGGGAAGATGTTGGTGTAGTCCGTGAAGATGTTGTGGGTGGTGAAAGCGATGAACTCGCAGCCACACCAGAACACGCGGCCGAGGAGGTAGAACGCGTCGAAGGGGTTGGTGAAGTGGGCAAGGATAGCAACCACAACCCCGTTGTGGATGACCTCCTCGACTCGGTACATCCTTGGAGATCCCTGGGGGAGGTGGCCGAAGCCGAGCGCAAGGAATGTGTCGGTGAACTCCCTTGCGCCCCTCCATCTTGACATC
This sequence comes from Elymus sibiricus, assembly GCA_039707655.1. NCBI lineage: Eukaryota > Viridiplantae > Streptophyta > Magnoliopsida > Poales > Poaceae > Elymus > Elymus sibiricus. The sequence continues at coordinate 425,444,964 of CM077673.1, read as the reverse complement.
GCCCACACACGGAGTGTGTTCTCGACGTACACCCCGGCGGGGTAGAGCAACTCCGGCACGGTGGGGGGAAAGCGGTAAGTTGGCCCGGTGTACTGCATGGCTGCGGCGGCTTGGTTTTGGGGTTGTTTGTGGTGAGAAGAAGAAGGACCGATGCAGATGGGAGAGGATGGGAGATGGATGAGGGTGTGAGAGGAGGAGGAAGATGATAGGTGGCTTAAATAGCCCTAGTGCGACGTGTTTTTTGACCCGTTTTTTGACTGGTTTCATGGGTGGAAGTAATGAGCGGGCGGCGTTGGGTGGCATCGGGAGGGGTGTGTGTACACGCATGGGAAACCGAAGGCTGCATCAATAGCCAGGCTACGACGTTTCAGCACTTCACGCGTATGTGCCATCGGTCGGGGGTCGGGGGGTCACGCCCGGTCGTTCTTTTGTGCGTGTGCCGCCCATGCATGCATGCATCGTAGGCTGCTCGCTCGCATGCATGGCAATGTAGCCTGCTGGCTAGGGCCTGGCTAGAGGGAGGCATGGCAACGTTCGGTCCAAAGGTCCAACAGGTGGGATTCTTTACCACAGCCCAACGGTGGCGCGCATGCATGCCAGCAGCCCACCCCCGAGCGCAGAACAAACCAAGCGCAAAAAAACAGGCGTTCTCGAATACGGCGAATCAGAGCGCCTCACTCGGATCGCGGACGTGGCCCTAGCACCTGATCCACACCATCCATTCGCAGATATCCAACGGGCCAGAAGGATGCGGGGTTTTGGCTAGGGTTGGAGGGGTTTTGAAGAGGTTATGAGGGGTTTTAATTGAAGGGGTTATGAGGGCTAGGGTTGACCATAACTAATTTAAAAAAAATCAGAAAAATATGAAACTTGCACCCATCATCGTTTTATGTTACTAGGTTACTGGAAAAAATAAGAAACCTGGTCTACGGGTATATTCATGAAAATACCTTCACAAAACCTAGCTATCACGAACGAGGTTGTGTAGGATTAAGGTTAGGGTTTAGGGTTAAGCATCTCATAGTTTATCCAAACGATCCAATATTTGGCATGGACCCTATATTTGCACACAGGAAGTCAAGATTTGATTTTTGGCTCATTTAGAGAAGGTCGGAAAAAAACTTGCTTGCAAATGGGGTGTTTATCCTAGCTTTGGAGCTCATTTGGAGCACATTTTTCATGACTAGTGTTTCACTCAACAAAAAGTGATCGGATTGATCACCTAACATGCATAATATTTGAGAAAGCATTCTAACATCAATACACAAACTAAACAGCTTCAAATTTGAATTTTGGCTCAAATTGAAAATTCGGCTAGAATTTGAATAGAGTTACACAAATACCCATAAAAGTAAAAATAGCATTACACAAATTCAGGAAAGTTTTTTACGCAAATCCAGGCAGGTTTTTTTATTCAGACAAGAACAATATTTCACTTCTACTTCTTTTTACCACTCGATTTCTTCTTCTTTTTCTTGGCACTTGTTGATCCTACGACGGGTACGACACCCAGTTCACTCAAGCTCTTGGTTTTCTTCACTGGACCATCTAGGACAGCTTTAGTTGGAACAACAACATCTAAATGAGGCTTAGTTTGCACATCATCAACTACAGCAACTTCAATTTGTAACACAACTTCCAATATAGGTTCAGTTTGCACATCAGCCGCATCAACTTCAGTTCTAGTTTGCACCACATTCTGCTCATTTTGCTCATTTTGCACCCCAACATCATCCAAGTTTGGCTCATCTTGCACCACAACATCATCCAAGTTTGGCTCATCTTGCACCACAACATCATCCAAGTTTGGCTCATCTTGCACCACAATATCATCCATGTTTGGCTCATCTTGCACACTTTCACCAAAACTTCTCTTTTTTCTACAGCCATTGATTCTTGCCTTTTTGATAGCCCAGCAATCTTCAACAACAAGGGGTTGACCTCCACGCTTCCTCCTGGAAAACAAAGCTTGTAATTTTGCTAGTAATTAAAAACAATCCAAGTAAAAAAAACATAAACATAAACATACTTTGGCCTTTCAGGAGTGTAACGACATTTTGGAGATCCTTTTCGGTGCCCAAGTTCCTGGCACAGCTTGCATCTATTTTTGTTACCTTTTTGGGACCTTTTTGGCTTTGCATCCTTCTTCCCCTTCCCCTTTTTACTACTCCCACCTTTCTCAAACCATGCCTTGAATCTACTCTCTTTAGGCCTGCCAGCCTTTCTTTTTGTTAGGGGAGGACACATGGAAAATTCAATTTCCACTTCAGGCCACTGAGACTGATCTGTAAGTGCTGGAATTGGAGTTGCATATGCAGCCTTGAATCTTGCCACTGAGTAATATTCATGCAAATATGGGTGCATGTTTATCTTGGGTTGGGAGGCCAAGAAAAGTATGGCATGGTCACATGGTTTTCCGGTGTGTTGCCACTCGAGGCAAGTGCATTCATGCAACTCAGTGTTAACAACATGCCTCCTTCCAGTCTTGGTATCTCTAACTTCAGCACCCCACAATGAAGATTTTTCAACAGACAAATGTGTAAGATTTCTGCTCCTGTTCACCACTTGTTGTACCACTGCATGAAGCTTATCCCCTTGCAGACAATCACCAATCCTTCTTCTCAATTCCCACATGCGCATGATCATGATCCTGATTTGGTCAACCATGTCATGCACAGGCAAGTTCTTTAACTGCTTTATCTTGTTGTTAAAACTTTCTGCCAAGTTATTGTTGATATGATCACACTTGATGGCAGTGTTAAATCCTGACCTGTACCACAATAGAGAATGATAGGTGTTCAACCATGGACCAAACTCATAGCATGCTGCTTTTATCTTATCAAGATGATATGAATGTGTCTGTTTGGTGTAAGATCTTGCTGCTGGCCACATTCTCCCAAATTCTTCTCCTCTGAATTTTTTGATCAAATTCATCCACATATGGCCGAAGCACTCCCTCTGCTCACAATGAGGAAAAACATTCTTCACTGCATTTTCTAGCCCTTTACATGCATCTATGTGTACTGCCAAAGGTGACACTGGCCCTATGCATCTTTTCAACTGCATCATGAACCATGTCCATGAAACCTCTGTCTCTGACTGAAACAAACCAATAGCAATAGGGAACATCCAGTTGTGTCCATCTAAAGCATTGCATGCTGCCAATTGACCATTCCATTTGCCAGTCAAAAAAGATGAGTCTATGCTCAAATATGGACGGCACCCTGCTTTGAAGCCATCTATGCAAGGCTTTAAAGCCATAAAGAATTTGGAGAAAAGAACTTTACCATCCTCTGTTACCTCAGTATCTATCTCCACAACACTGCCAGGTGACCTCTTCTCCACCTCTGCTTTGAAGTTATAAAGCATCCTAAAAGTATTTGCCCAATCACCATATAATTCTTTCATTGCCCTCTGTTTTGCTTTCCACATCGTGATATACTTCACCTTAATGGGGTACTACTACTTCTTGAGCTTGCGTTGGTTTTCCCTTGAAGAGGAAAGGGTGATGCAGCAAAGTAGATAAGTATTTCCCTCAGTTGTTGAGAACCAAGGTATCAATCCAGTAGAAGGTACAAGCAAGGCCCCAATCTTTGCACCTACACAAACAATCAAACACTTGCACCCAACGCTATAAAGGGGTTGTCAATCCCTTCACGGTTACTTGCAAGGATGAGATATGATAGAGATAGATATAAAATATTACTAAAAGTAAAACTAAATAAAAGTAAATAAAATTGCAGCAAGGTATTTTTGGTATTTTTGGTTTATAGATCTGAAAATATAATATGGAAAATAGACCCGGGGGCCATAGGTTTCACTAGAGGCTTCTCTCTTGAAGGAAAATAATACGGTGGGTTAACAAATTACTGTCGAGCAATTGATAGAAAAACGCATAGTTATGACGATATCCAAGGCAATGATTATGCATATAGGCATCACGTCCGTATCAAGTAGACCGAAACGATTCTGCATCTACTACTATTACTCCACACATCGACCGACTCCTGCCTGCATCTAGAGTATTAAGTTCATGAAGAACAGAGTAACGCATTAAGTAAGATGACATGATGTAGAGGGATAAACTCAAGCAATATGATGAAAACCCCATCTTTTTATCCTTGATGGCAACAATACAAATACGTGCCTCGCTACCCCTACTTTGTCACTGGGTGAGGACACCGCAAGATTGAACCCAAAACTAAGCACTTCTCCCATTGCAAGAATTACCAATCTAGTTGGCCAAACCAAACCAATAACTCGAAGAGACTTGCAAAGATATGAAATCATGCATATAAGAATTCAGAGAAGATTCAAATAATATTCATAGATAATCTGATCATAAATCCACAATTCATCGGATCTCGACAAACACACCGCAAAAGAGTATTACATCGGATAGATCTCCATGAAGATCATGGAGAACATGGTATTGAAGATCATAGAGAGAGAAGAAGCCATCTAGCTACTAGCTATGGACCCGAAGGTCTGAGGTGAACTACTCACGCATCATCGGAAGGGAAATGGTGTTGATGTAGATGCCCTCCGTGATCGAATCCCCTTCCGGCAGATTACCGAAAAAGGCCCCAAGATGGGATCTCACGGGAACAGAGGCTTGCGGCGGCGGAAAAGTATTATCGTGGCTCTTTTTGGTATTGGGGGAATATTTCTGAATTTATAGGCGAAGAATTAGGGTTGGAGGAGCTACGGGGGGCCCACAAGCCAGGGGGCGCCCCCCCCCCCCCAGGGGCGCGCCCTGGTGGCTTGTGGCCCACCCATAGGTCTTCTGGCCTCTTCTCCAAGCCTCCTGGGTTCCTTCTGGTCCAAGAAAAATCAGCGTAGAATTTTATTCCATTTGGACTCCGTTTGATATTCCTTTTCTGCAATACTCAAAAACAAGGAAAAAAACAGAAACTGGCACTGGGCACTAGGTTAATAGGTTAGTCCCTAAAATAATATAAAATAGCATATTAATGCATATAAAACATCCAAAATAGATAATATAATAGCATGGAACAATAAAAAATTATAGATACGTTGGAGACGTATCAAGCATCCCCAAGCTTAATTCATGCTCGTCCTCGAGTAGGTAAATGATAAAAACAGAATTTTTGATGTGGAATGCTACCTAACATATTTATCCATGTAATATTCTTTATTGTGGCATGAATGTTCAGATCCATAAGATTCAAAACAAAAGTTTAATATTGACATAAAAACAATAATACTTCAAGCATACTAACAAAGCAATCGTGTCTTTTCAAAATAACATGGCCAAAGAAAGTTATCCCTACAAAATCATATGGTCTGGCTATGCTCCATCTTCCCCACACAAAGTATTTAAATCATGCACAACCCCGATGACAAGTCAAGCAATTGTTTCACACTTTTTATGTTCTCAAACCTTTTCAACTTTCACGCAATACATGAGCGTGATCCATGAATATAGCACTATAGGTGGAATAGAATATGGTGGAGATTGTGAGGAAAAGGAGAAGATAGTCTCACATCAACTAGGCGTATCAACGGGCTATGGAGATGCCCATCAATAGATATCAATGTGAGTGAGTAGGGATTGACATGCAACGGGTGCACTAGAGCTATAAATGTATGGAAGCTCAAAAAGAAACTAAGTGGGTGTGCATCCAACTCACTTGCTCACGAAGACATAGGGCAATTTGAGGAAGCCCATCATTGGAATATACAAGCCAAGTTATATAATAAAAAATTCCCACTAGTATATGAAAGTGACAAAATAGGAGACTCTCTATCATGAGGATCATGGTGCTACTTTGAAGCACAAGTGTGGAAAAAAAGATAGTAGCATTGTCCCTTCTCTCTTTTCTCTCATTTTTTTTATATTTTTTTTGGTGGGCATCTTTGGCCTCTTTTTTTATTTGGGCTTCATTGGCCTCTTTTATTATTTGTAAAGTCCGGAGACTCATCCCAACTTGTGAGGGAATCATAGCTTCCATCATCCTTTCCTCTCATGGGACAATGCTCTAATAATGATGATCATCACACTTTTATTTACTTACAACTCAAGAATTACAACTCGATACTTAGAACAAAATATGACTCTATATGAATGTCTCCAGCGGTGTACCGGGATGTGCAACGATCTAGCATAGCAAATGACATCAAAAAATAGACAAGCCATGAAAACATCATGCTAGCTATCTTACGATCATGCAAAGCAATATGAAAATGATGGTGTGTGTCATAATAAACGGAACGGTGGAAGTTGCATGGCAATATATCTCGGAATGGCTATGGAAATGCCATAATAGGTAGGTATGGTGGCTGTTTTTAAGAAGGGTATATGGTGGGTTTAATGCACCGGCGAAAGTTGCGTGGTACTAGAGAGGCTAGCAAAGGTGGAAGGGTGAGACTGCGTATAATCCATGGACTCACATTAGTCATAAAGAACTCACATACTTATTGCAAAAGTCTATTAGTTATCGAAGAAAAGTATTAGACGCATGCTCCTAGGGGACAGGTTGGTAGGAGTTAACCATCGCGCGCTCCCGACCCTCACACAAAGGATGACAATCAATAAACAAATCATGCTCCGACTTCGTTACATAACGGTTCACCATACGTGCATGCTACGGGAATCACAAACTTTTAACACAAGTATTTCTACCAATCCACAATTACTCACTAGCATGACTCTAATATCACCATCTTTATATCTTAAAACTATATGCAAGGAATCAAACTTTTCATAGTATTCAATGCACTTTATATGAAAGTTTTTATTATATCCCTCTTGGATGCCCATTATATTAGGACTAAATTCATAACCTAAACCAATTACCATGCTTTTTAAAGACTCTCAAAATAATATAAGTGAGGTATGAGAGTTAAATTATTTCTATAAAATAAAACACCACCGTGCTCTAAAAAGATATAAGTGAAGCACTAGAGCAAAATTGCCTAGCTCAAAAGATATAAGTGAATCACATAGAGTATTCTAATAAATTCACGATTCATGCGTGTCCCTCTCAAAAGATGTGTGCAGCAAGGATGATTGTGGAAAACTAAAAAGCAAAGACTCATATCATACAAGACGCTCCAAGCAAAACACATATCATGTGGTGAATAAAAATATAGTCTCAAGTAAATTTACCGATGGATTGAAGACGAAAGAGGGGATGCCGAGGCATCCCCTAGCTGAAGCTCTTTGGTATCCTTGAATATTCCTTGGGGTGCCTTGGGCATCCCCAAGCTTAGGCTCTTGCCACTCCTTATTCCATAGTCCATCAAATCTTTACCCAAAACTTGAAAACTTCACAACACAAAACTCGACAGAAAACTCGTGAGATCCGTTAGTATAAGAAAAATAAATCACCACTTTAGGTACTGTTGTGAACTCATTCTTTATTTATATTGGTGTAATATATACTGTATTCCAACTTCTCCATGGTTCATACCACCCGATACAACCCATAGATACATCAAAATAAGCAAACAACACAAAGAAAACAGAATCTGTCAAAAACAGAACAGTCTGTAGCAATCTGTAAACTTCGAATACTTATGTAACTCCAAAACTTCTGAACAATTAGGAAAATCTGGGAAATTTGTATATAAATCTGGTGTAAAAATTTCAGACTCATTCGACACTCTGGTGAATTTATAAAATTCCTGGACTGAGCGCAAAAGTTTCTGTTTTTCAGCAAGATCAAATCAACAATCACCGTAGACCACCCCAAAGGTCTTACTTGGCTCAAACACTAATTAAAACACTAAAACACAATTACTACAGAGGTAATAATGTGTAAATCACTCAATAACAGAAACAAAAAACAAAAAAACAAAAAATAAAATTGGGTTGCCTCCCAACAAGCGCTATTGTTTAACGCCCCTAGCTAGGCATAACACAATAGATCTAGGTATTGTCATCTTTGGTATGCAATCCATTCTCAACCATATCTTCCAAAACCCTTTTTAGCAAATCCTTTATTTCTTTTCTTTCCTTTCTAATAGGAGAACTTAGTTCATGAAAAGGAGTTTGATTAGTAACTTTGACATTCATAAACTCATAATCTGGATCATCACTATAAATATCATCATATAAAACGCGTATCTCATTTTTAACGGGTTCCCTTATTTTTTCTTCTAACCAATCATCATTGAATCCTACATAAATGCCCCTAGTGATCCAATCAAATTCATCATAGGTTTCAAGGTAAATGGTTTGGGTAATTTCGAAATAGGGAACTCTTCTTCTAAGATTATCACGGTAAGATTGATAATCCCTAGACTCAAAGCTACACAAGGTTTCTTTATCGTGTAGGATTTCTTCAATCGAAGGGTGTTCAATATCCTTTTTATAGAAAGAAAAAAAATTCCCTAGCTTCTTGTATGATAAAATCAAATTCACGCATAAGGATGATAGTGGCAATCTTTTTAGCCTTAGGATGATTAATTTTGGGAAGTTCATAAAACACCTTTTGCAAAGTGGGATGAACGTGCACAAATTTTCTTTCCAATTTTTCAACGAGCATGACAATAGCATCCACATAACAATTTGTGCTAAGAAGAATAGATCTCTTATTCATAGGCATTACTCCCGTACAATCAAAGAACTCTTGAATAACACTCTTCCCAATAATATTACCGTCTCCCACTTGAAAAGTTTTAGCTTTATAATTAGGAGGAGGTTCAGTTTCATGATCTAGAGAGCAAGACCCAAATTTTTCCTCAAGATTTGTACTAGCAATACCCTCAAAATTTTCAATGATAACTCTCCCAGGTTCAGACATGGTGGCAACGAATCGATCTAGCACACAAGCAAACGAAAAGACGAACAGAAGAAGGGCGAATAAAAAGGCAAATCTTTTTGGTTTTTTTCTGAAAATCGTTTTAGAAGTGGGGGAGACGAAAACGAGAGGCAAATGTCAAATCATGTAAATGCAAGAGATGAGCTTGTGATGGGTACTTGGTAGGCTTGATGTAGATCTTTCCGACAACCACGCCAAAAATTGGCAAGTTGACGGGAGAGTTCTTGTCTTGACTTGCTATGTATCCTCCCCGGCAACGGCGCCAGAAATCCTTCTTGCTACTTCTTGAGCTTGCGTTGGTTTTCCCTTGAAGAGGAAAGGGTGATGCAGCAAAGTAGATAAGTATTTCCCTTAGTTGTTGAGAACCAAGGTATCAATCCAGTAGGAGGTACAAGCAAGGCCCCAATCTTTGCACCTACACAAACAATCAAACACTTGCACCCAACGCTATAAAGGGGTTGTCAATCCCTTCACGGTTACTTGCAAGGATGAGATCTGATAGAGATAGATATAAAAGATTACTAAAAGTAAAACTAAATAAAAGTAAATAAAATTGCAGCAAGGTATTTTTGGTATTTTTGGTTTATAGATCTGAAAATATAATATGGAAAATAGACCCGGGGGCCATAGGTTTTACTAGAGGCTTCTCTCTTGAAGGAAAATAATACGGTGGGTTAACAAATTACTGTCGAGCAATTGATAGAAAAGCGCATAGTTATGACGATATCCAAGGCAATGATTATGCATATAGGCATCACGTCCGTATCAAGTAGACCGAAACGATTCTGCATCTACTACTATTACTCCACACATCGACCGACTCCTGCCTGCATCTAGAGTATTAAGTTCATGAAGAACAGAGTAACGCATTAAGTAAGATGACATGATGTAGAGGGATAAACTCAAGCAATATGATGAAAACCCCATCTTTTTATCCTTGATGGCAACAATACAAATACATGCCTCGCTACCCCTACTTTGTCACTGGGTGAGGACACCGCAAGATTGAACTCAAAACTAAGCACTTCTCCCATTGCAAGAATTACCAATCTAGTTGGCCAAACCAAACCAATAACTCGAAGAGACTTGCAAAGATATGAAATCATGCATATAAGAATTCAGAGAAGATTCAAATAATATTCATAGATAATCTGATCATAAATCCACAATTCATCGGATCTCGACAAACACACTGCAAAAGAGTATTACATCGGATAGATCTCCATGAAGATCATGGAGAACATGGTATTGAAGATCATAGAGAGAGAAGAAGCCATATAGCTACTAGCTATGGACCCGAAGGTCTGAGGTGAACTACTCACGCATCATCGGAAGGGCAATGGTGTTGATGTAGATGCCCTCCGTGATCGAATCCCCCTCCGGCAGATTACCGAAAAAGGCCCCAAGATGGGATCTCACGGGAACAGAGGCTTGCGGCGGCGGAAAAGTATTATAGTGGCTCTTTTTGGTATTGGGGGAATATTTCTGAATTTATAGGCGAAGAATTAGGGTTGGAGGAGCTACGGGGGGGGCACAAGCCAGGGCCCCCCCCCCCCAGGGGCGCGCCCTGGTGGCTTGTGGCCCACCCGTAGGTCTTCTGGCCTCTTCTCCAAGCCTCCTGGGTTCCTTCTGGTCCAAGAAACATCAGCGTAGAATTTTATTCCATTTGGACTCCGTTTGATATTCCTTTTCTGCAATACTCAAAAACAAGGAAAAAACAGAAACTGGCACTGGGCACTAGGTTAATAGGTTAGTCCCAAAAATAATATAAAATAGCATATTAATGCATATAAAACATCCAAAATAGATAATATAATAGCATGGAACAATAAAAAATTATAGATACGTTGGAGACGTATCAGGTACTGCTTTTCCAAGTCCACTTTAAGTTTCTTTGCTGTAGTGTTTGGTTTCTTAGATAAAATTGGAGTGATCTTTTCTGCAATCCAAAGCTGTGATGTCATGGTTGATACTCTCTGTGAACTTGTAATACAAGTATGTGGATTTGGGATTTGATTAACCCTGATGGTACTTCCATCAGATTGAATTCTAGCAGATATGTACCACTTGCAAGGCATGACGCTTCCATCAAAACCTCTGCACCTTGCATAAAATTTCTTTCTATCAGTCCACATAGTCTTGGCATCAAACTCATGTTTGACTGCATAAGTCTTGAAACACATCCTAAACTCCTTCATGCTTGGGAACAACTTGCCTACTTCAATAACAGGATTTTCTATGTCATACACACTTACAAGCTCATCATTATGTGCATCATCTACATCATCTCACTACAGGAATCAGGTTCTTTGCCGTCCGCCAGGGCAGATGGCAAAGGCACAACCACGGACGGCAAAGACCTTTGCCGTCCGCCAGTCTGTAGACGGCAAAATTTTGGGCCGAATAAACTCCGGCAAAGAGGTCCTTTGCCGTCTGCCTTGGCACAGCGAACGTCAAAGATTCTTTGCCGTCAGTCTGTAGACGGCAATGAGCCCGGATGGCGTAGTGTTCACGTTAGCACCGTTAGGTGGCTAACGGCCCCACCAATGTCTTTGCCGTCAGCCCCCGGACGGCAAACACACAAACCATTTGCCGTCTGCCGTGGACGGCCCCACACAAGCCTTTGCCGTCTGCCCCAGACGGCCCCACACAAACCCTTTGCCGTCTGCCGTGGACGGCCCCACACAAACCCTTTGCCGTCCGCCCCCGCTATGCCGACGGCCACCGTCGGCAAAGAAGCCACCCTTTGCCGTCCGCCCCCGCTATGCCGACAGTGGCCGTCGGCAAAGAAGCCAAATGGCCCGCGGCCTGGCGCTCCCAGGGTTAACACGTGGCTGCCACGTGTCCTGTTTGCCGACGGTGGCCGTCGGCAAAGCGGTCTTTGCCGTCTGGGGCAGATGGCAAAGAGGCTGTATTGCCTCTTTTTTGTTTGTTTTTGTTATATTCCACAATTTTACAGCAACAATATATATATATATATATATTTCACAGCAACAATATCCCTGTCATATGGATATGATCAACCAACAATTCAAATTAAAAGTATCAAATGTCACATTGTTCACCATATTACATTAGTTTCATCCATACATACATAGTCTCATACATAGGAAGAAAGCTTCATGTAAGTTCATCGATACAAAATGAAAACAGAAAGTAAACACTAGCACTACATCAAAGCAAGCTGCCGTGAACTCAATCAAATCTGCAAAATTGGAAATAAGAAAGTTAGAATAAGAATACTAGAAGAAGTAGAAGATCTAGAAGAAGAAGATGATGAAGAAGCATTTTTCTTCTCTCTCTTTCTCCTCTTGTTTTTCTTCTTCTTATTGCTTATTTGTGTCATTTTAGAGCCAACCTAGGTAATTATCACATTTTTTGACCTAACTAAGCTTATTGTGTCATTTTGCAAGAAAATAAGCTAAGTCTATGGCTTCTATGAGGTTACCAAGTCTATTATGCCATTTTTGAGTTAACTAAGCTTATTATGTCATTGTGGAGGAAACAATGCTAAGTATAGGTCATTTTAGAGCTAACTTAGGTACAATATGTCATTTTGGGGGTAAGTAAGCTTACTATGTCTTTTTAGAGGAAACAAAGATAACTTAGGTAAAATATGACATTTGTCTAAGTGCTAAGTTTGTCTTTGTGCTAAGTTTGTCTAAGTGCTAAGTTTGTCTTTGTTTGAGAAAATGAGCCAAGTAAGTGGCATATTACGGCTTACCGTCCTCGTCATCACGGAGGTGAAGCATCGGGGTTCCTCGGGCCGGTTTCACCTGGAGCACTACTTGGCCCTGGAGAAGGATCGTGCGATGCGGCTCGGGAGTTATGCTGCACCAAAGATCATTTGCGTTAGAATGATGACGCTGAAACGTTAAGACTAGTAACTAATGAACATTGAAATGAAACTCACCGTTCCAGCCATGGTAATGACTGGCATCGGCGGAGGGGTCTGGCCGGTCTTCTCGCACAAAGTCTGCACATTTGGTTTTGACAAGTCAATCATATTGGTTATTAATGCAAAGAACATGTAGTGCATGATTTGGCTAATATGAAGAAGAAACTTACCACGATGAGCTCGTACATGGCCCGGTTAGACGCATCGTTCCGTGCCCTCTCCTCCTCCAACAACCTAGCTGTCCTCTTGTAACAGCCCGGGACCGATGCTCCAGAAGATTCCCCTTTTATTTCCATTCTCGTCATGTGATTCGTTTCATTGTCTCAATCATCATCGCATCATTCGCATCATCCGCATTGCATCGGCACTCCGTTGCCGTCATGTTTTCAAAACTTGCATCCGCTAGTAGTTGCCGGTTCTCCCCGTCGATCGTTTCGAGACCAATCACACACGCACGTGCCCGCGACACCGATAAAATGTTGTTTTCAAAAGTGCGCGAAAAAAATATTCTCGGATTGGGTCGAAAGTTGGCATGTGGTCTTATTTTATTGTAGGTAGACCGCCTGCCAAGTTTCGTCGCAATTGGAGGTCGTTTGATACCCGAACGGTCGACCGCAGCGGCACCGTCATCGGTTTATTCGTCGGACGTTTTCGGTATTTCAAATCATGTCACGAGCCACAAACTCCCCTCTCTTCTCAGCCCACACCCCCTCTACACAACCCTCTAAGCCCAGCAAACCCACCTCTCCGATCGGACCGTCCGATCGCGATCGGAGGGTCGAGAAACCACCCCTAGACCCAAACCCTAGCCAAAACTGCTATATATGGACACCCCCACGTCCAAAAATTGCCCTCTCCCACCTCTGCCTCGTTTTCCGCGCTGGCCAGCCCTGCAGCCGCCACTTGTCGCCGCCAGTTTGCCCGCGCCGCCGCTCCTGGCCACTCCCGAGCCGCCACGTCGCCCTGCCAGCCATCCCCCGCCGTCGCGGCCCGCCAGGATCATCCGGGGCCCGCCCGGGCCCGAAGCGCCGCCGTCGCTCCCTGCGGAGCGCCCGCGAGCCGCCTCCTCCCCGTGCCAGCAGCCCCTGCCCGAGCTCCCGCTCCGACCCCGCCGGAGGCCTCGCCGGCCGACCTGCCCCATCGCCGGCGGTGACCAGAGCCGCCGGATCTTGCCGCCGGTCGTGCCCCGCTCCACTCTCTTCCCTCTCCCTCCATTTCTCTCTCTCTCTCACCCATGGGCTCTCCTTCTCTCTTTGCAGGAGCTCTCCCCGTCGCCATGGAAGTCGGGCGTCGCCGGAGCTTGCCGGATCCGCCGGGAACGGATCCCCCATGGCCGGACCCGCCGTTCCCCGTCGTCTCATGACCTCGCCGCAGCCCCTCCTCGCCTCCTCGTGCCAGCCGATCTGGCCAGATCCGCCATGGCCTCGTGCTCCTGGAGGAGCACGCGAGGACGAGCGCTCGCCCCGCCCGCTTGCGTTGAGCCGCGGCTGGGCCGCGTCAAGCCAGGCCGGCCCAGCATCCCAAGGCCCAGCAGCCTCCCGTTGACCGCCCGAGCCGATTGCCCCGTGGGCCTCCTCACCGACCGGCCCATGAGGCCTGGTGAGCACCCGAATCCAACCCATCGCCCTATGCGCTGTTTTGCTATCATGCGCCTAGTAGATCCGGCCCATAATGTTTTTTTAATTACAGAAAACGCATGTTTTTGAAATGCTAATAAATAAATAACCGTGCACCGTATTAAATTGTTTTATATATGAAAAATGCTCAGAAAAATGTTTAGATTAATAATATGCCATTTTCATCCATGATAAAAATACCTAAGCTCGCTGTTTTGCATCATTTTGCATAATTGCCATTAATTTGCATTGTCATATTTATTTAACCATGCATTGGAATTAATCCAACAATATATTAAAAATGTTCATAATATCGGCATCGCATTTTCATGCATGACAAACTGGTTCATTGTAATATTTGCATTTAACTTGCATTTATAATTGCTAAAAGGGGTTTATGCCATAAACTTGCATAATTAATTGTGACATATTTTCCTACATGAACCTATGCATATTATATGTGTTTTCGGGGTAGAAAAATCCATAGAATTTAACTGTGCATTTAGTTTTGTCATTGGAGGAAATTCGTGTGCATGTCATTTTGCCATGATGCCCGTTTGTCTATTTTGTGGGATTTAATCCGTGCATCATATGAAATAATTTTGAACATGAGACATGCCCTTGGACATGTGTGCTTGGCCCTGGTATTTTTGGTTGTCATAGAAATGCATGTTTAGGTGTTGTTTTCTTGTTGCCAACATGCTATAAAAATCCAAAATATTTCAAGTCTGGAAATCTGTTATTTTGTTGCTGTGTTGCCATGTGAATTGCTAGTGTTCTAGGAGTCTTTTGGTGATGCCACCATGTAGTCTTTTGTTAAGCATGTTATGCTCTACCATATTGTGTCAATAGTTTGCATGAATAGGTTTTGCATCATAATTAAACCTGCTGTCCAATATGTCAATCTGTTAAAAACTGCTGCTCATGACTAGCCTAATTTTCACAAAGTCTGAGAATCTGTTTTCTTCAATATGCCATGTTGTGTTGATGGTTGCCATGAAGCTGAGCATAATTTGATGTTGCCATAATGGAATGATTTGTAATGCATCATGTCCTCTACCATGCTGTAGATTTTCATGCCATAATATGCCCTGTAGCATATAGTTTTGCTGCTGCCAATATGCCTCCATGATAATCTGCTATGCTAAAAACTGTTATTTTCACTAAGTCCTAATCTGCTATATTTTGTTGCCATGTTGTGAGCTTCCTACCATGTGATCCATGACTCTTTTGAGTATGATATGTGAAGATCAATTGAAGTGTGTGTTATATGCAACTGCCCCATGCTTAGTTTGTGCATTTTAGAATCTTGTAGCTTGTTGTTTTCATGTGTGCAAAACGCTATCTTGCTGTTTTGGACAGATTTCATCTAAAACTTGTGTTGGGTGTTGTGGTTGAACCGTAGCTCCGTTGTGAACATGTTGCATATGTAACTTGCTTAGAATCTCATGTAGTATCATAATAACTTGCTGCATTCATGATTCGAAATGTTTGTGGTTGTCACTTTCATGCATTTTTGCATTCATGGCATATAATCTTGTGATTGTCATATCTTTTAGACCGTAGCTCCGTTTGAGATGTTCTATATATGTAAATCGACTAGAATGATGAGTAGAATCTCATTGTGCATCTTATTTCTCTGTTTAATAAATATTAAAACATGCATAGTTCAGATCTGGACCAATTTCGAAATTAACATATGAGGTCGCTTCGGAAATACTATAAGTTGTTTCCGACCTCATTTAAGATGCCTAGATAGTGTAGTTTCATTATGCTTCACCTCTTGCCATGTTTAACAACATTTAATATTGTCATATACCTAAACGAGAATGAACTAAATATTCGAATGTGGAGTTTCGTCAATATGCAAGTCGTTGCATATTGAGCTTCACTTAATGTGTAGAAGTTGATTGTTGTGCTTGCCATGTCATGCATAACATGCATCATATTTGAAGTGCATCATGTCATGCATATGTCGTGGTGTATCATGTGTTTATTGTTGTTCCGGATTGTTTCTTCTCGATAGAGTTCCGAAAGCGTTCGGAGTGTGAGGATTCGTTCGACTGCGTTGGTTCGTCTACTTCACGGATTCGTTCTTCTTCCAAGCGGGATCTCAGGCAAGATGATCATTTCCCTGGATACCATTACTATCATTGCCATGCTAGTTGTCTCATTTCTATCGCTGTCTCGCTACCTACCACTTGTATGTTAAGCCTCCCAAAATGCCATGAAAAGCCTCTAACCCCTCCACATCCCAGCAAACCATTGTTTGGCTATATTATCGCTTGCTCAGCCCTTCTTATAGCGTTGCTAGTTGCAGGTGCAATTGTTCCATGTGCCCATATGGATATTTTTGATATATCACAATATCTTTGCTATTTAATTTAATGCACATATATACTTGGTAAAGGGTGGAAGGCTTGGCCTTTTGCTCGGTGTTTTGTTCCACTCTTGCCGCCCTAGTTACTTGTGTACCGGTGTTATGTTCCATAATTGAGCGCTCCTAACATGCTCGAGGTTGTTATGGGGACCCCCTTGATTTTTGTTTTAGGAAAAAACTTGTCTGGCAAGGCCCAACATTGGTACTACATTTGCCTAATAACAACTAAAATTGCATAGGGACCCGCCGGCACCCGCGGATAATTAATCAACAACCCGGGCCAGTGCTCCTCATGAGTGTTGGTCCAAACTAGAGTCGTGTGCGGGGCCAACCCGGGGCAACTCGGGTGATGTCTATCAGGCCACTGTACGCTGCGCTCATATGGTCGTGTCCTGAAAACGAGATACGCAGCTCCTATCGGGTTCGTCAACACGCCGGGCGGTCTTGCTGGATTTCTTTTACCTTTCTCGAACGTCTTGTGCGAGGAATTTTGAAAATACTTCGGGCTATCTCGAGGTTGCGGTTTTCCAGTGGAATTGCCTAGGAAGATCATGAGATTCGTGGTCGAGGTTATCCCCGCTGCGTGTGGTTAGTTTGTGATGGATGAGTTGGAGCACCCCTGCAGGGTTAAATCTTTCGGAAAGCCATGCCCGCGGTTACGTGGCAACTTGGAAACTTTGTTTAACACCCGGTCATAGCAAACTTGAAGTAAACTCAAATAAAATAGACCAACCGTGTGCGTAACCGTGACTGTCTCTTCTCGTGAGTCCTTATCCGAGAGAGAACACGGTGGGGTTATGTTTGACGTATGTAGGTGTTCAGGATCTCTTATAGATCATTACTAGTTCACGTCCGTTTATTCGACAATCATCCCCCCTACTCTTGTACTCGTAAGTTAGCCACTCAAATAAATGCTTAGTGCTTGCTGCAGCCTCACCACTTAACCATATCTCACCCATTAAGCTTTAATAGTCTTGATACCCTTGGAAATGAGATTGCTGAGTCCCTGTGGCTCACAGATTACTACAACAACAGTTGCAGGTACAGGTAATGCGATGCTTTGACGTGAGCGCGATGCTTGTTTCTTTTGGAGTTCTTCTTCTTCGATCTAGGATGGGTTCCAGGCGGCAGCCTGGGATAGCAAGGATGGATGTCATTTTATCGTTTGATTTCGTCCGTAGTCGGACCCTGCTCTTCTGTATGATGTTTGTATATGTTGTTGTATTGATGTGATATTGATGTAGCTTGTGGCGAGTGTAAGCCAATTCCATATACTCATCTCTTCTTTACATGTACTTGTAATGATATCCATTCTTGCAAAACGACGAGATGCGCTTCTATCCCTGTCGAGGCCCTTGTGCCAAAATAAGGATAGGATCGCATCTTGGGTGTTACACCTCTCCTCCAAATCCCTCTTCTCCTCCGCCGCCTGCCGGGCTTGTTCCGCCAGAAGCGCCTGGGTTGTCTCTCTCTCTTTCTGCAGAGCAGCCTACAACACAACTCCTCGTTAGCATTGTAATCATCTTTGTTCGCACACACAATGTAATGGAGGAAAGCTATCTGAGTCCGTATGACTAACCACGATGGCGAGCTGGACTGGCCGTGGACGAGGCGTCATCTCAGGGCAGGAGCTCGTTTGGCGCGCCTTGATCTGCCGGAGAGTGCGCGAAGACCATATAAGTCCATCTCCAATGGCTATATGGCCATGGGGCCTCCCGTCGCCAGCTATCATCACCAGGTCTGGATCAATAGGATGCTGGCTCGGGTTGAAGTCCTCCCCATTCACCGCCTTCCCCACATCTCTGTACCTCACGAGCTTGTTGTGGGAGGAGATGTTGGTGAAGTTCTGGGGATTATCGAGGTCAGACTCAGAGAATGCCTTGGCCTTCTTGTACGAGGCAGTATGGGCCATGGCATAGAGGTCGTACACCTATGGCACCTCCGTCTTATTGTAATGCGCCTACAAGAGAGGAACAAAGTATTAATAAAGGGGTCAAGCTAGCATCAAAAAATGAATTGCGGGAATCATGAAGCAAACCACGTACCCAGTTCCGCCCGAACTGAAATAAGTTGGCGCTGGCTTGATGGTGTGGCACACCTTCCATTTGGGCACGCCGTTCCTTGGCATCGTCGTGGACGGCTCGCCATTCGTCAGAGCACCACTCATTCACCAACGCCTCCCAACAATCCATCTTATCCGCACACCATCTCGGGGGCACCTAAGTTAGTAAAGAGAAATTTGAGAGCTACGCCTACGAATCAAAGCAAGGAAACTAAGTACAAGGCCTTAAGAATAGATAATTACCTTCATGTACTGCTCCTTGTCCAGAAACTTTCGGCGGGACGACGACTTGTCCTTCTTAATACGCCGCGAGGCGTAGTAGTCTCGAACAGCCTGTACCCGAGCCTCGTGCCGTAAGTTCTGTAGTAGGCGCCTGCACTCGTAATCGATAAGATTTGCCGCGGCCTCCTCGTATCCCTCCTCACACATGTAGAAGGTCTGCAATCAAACGAGACAACACTGATTAGTACAATAAATAGCTATTATTGATTTTTAATTGTGTAAAGGAGAAATTACCCAGAACTTTCTGATCACCATGTCGGCCCTCGTGTGGCACAACACATCGTCGATCATCTCCTCCGGCGGGGCCGGGGCAACCAAGTAGTGCTCCCATTTCAATCCTAACTCTCGAAGCTGACCCTCGCCGGGCAACGTGACAAACCCCGGGAAGTTATGCCGTAAAAGCACACCAAGGATGGAGTTGGGCCTGCGGACATCCTTGGCGTGAATCCAACCCCTGCAGTATGACAAAGCCAACGCATTAGATATGTGAAGAAACATGAAGGCAAAAGGTTTAAAAAGAGTAAATGCACTTACTTCAGCGACTCAGGCCTAATCGGCCACCTCTGCTCGCAGGTCGCCGGCACGGGCGGGAGCCGTGTACACCCACGCTGGTAGACGGTGGCCCCCTCAGCCACCTCGTCCCCGCTATCAGAAAGCTGATCCCCGCCACCATCAGCATGGCCACTCGGCTTCGGCTGATGCAGATCCGGCCAGGTATCCCATCCGGTCGAAGCGTGTGGAGTCTCGTAGGACGAAGCGTCTGGCACAGGAGTCTCACGGGACAAAGCGTCTGGCACAGGAGTCTCACGGGTGGCTGCGTCTGAGATAGAAGGATCGTCGACCCGAGGCTCGTGGACAGGAGTCCTTGTAGCCTCCACCTCAGACGGGTCCACCGTAGCAGTCCTGTGCTCGGGTGAATCAGCTGGGGGTGGCGGCGAGGAAGGCGTAGCAGCCTTCCTACCTCTCCCGCGGCCACCACGTGTAACTTTAGGAGCCTTCCTACCTCTCCCCCGACCTCCTCTCCCGGTCGGCAACTTCGCCGACGAAGAAGCGCCCTCGGGTGTCCCAATACTGTCGTACAACGCTCTCCGGAGAGTTTGGGGTGGAATGGAAGTACCCCTCCCACCACGCGCCAACGAAGGAGCCTCGGATCGCTCTCGACCCGCGCCCACCATCTTTCAACACCTGCCATGACAAAGAGTAAACGAAATTAGTACAACATAAAAAAATTGAATACCGACATGAATAATAATATGTATATATATAATTTGAGTGTATCATCATCATGTATATAATAAAAATTGAATAATACCTGACATGAACTAATAATAATCTTCATCGTCTATATATGCTCTGGGATCAATAAATGCATCGTCATCATCACTATCATCAATAAATGCATCATCATCATCACTATCGGGAACAACATGTGGAAGGCCTCCTTTATGTAATCGGTCAAGCATTGAGAGGTCATCCACAGCAGTAACCTCTTCTTCTTCCGTCTCTTCTTGTTCCGGCTCAGGGTTGAAGTCAGATTCACTGTCACTGTCTACTTCAATGTTCTGGGGTGAAGTAGAGCGGTTCTTGAAACGTTTTTTTGGAAAGACGTGTTTCTTGGAAGAATTCTCCTTTATATGTGTCTGGGTTAATGTGAGGTTCATAATCATCTTCATTGAGGGGAGGTGGTCTAAAACATGGCGGCACATCATAAACGACATCCCAGCCATTCAGATTTGGATCAGTTTGGCAGGCCCACGGTAGATAAAAAACTTGGGTCGTCTGTTGAGCCGTAATATAGACATCGGGAACATCTAAATGGGTGCTTTGTTTGATTTCGACTAGCCCTATATGTTCATGAGTCCTTCTAGTCTCCTTCGGCTGGAACCAATAACATTTGAAGACTACGACGTTTGGTGGGTTTTCACCAAAGAATATAAGTTCATAAATTGCTTCAACTCTTCCATAATACTCGACACCTCCTTCGCCGATAGCATTGACACAACAATTTGTAGACTTTCGGTCGGCCATAGATAGCTCTTTGCCAAAAGTACGAAAGCGATACCCGTTGATGTCGTATTTGTCAAATGAACGGACCTTATAGTCAAAACCATTAGCGACTTGTCTCAATTCGGAGTCCATAGACTCTGAATTAGCCTACAAGTTTAATACGAAAGGATTGTTGCATTAGCCGCAAACTAGACGAAGAAATGAAATGGTCTAATGGAAATTACCGTTTGTTTGAACCAAGAGATGAAACCGGGATAGCCGCCTCCATGCTTTGCCAGAAGCTCATACTCTTCGATGGAATCCTTTTGGATCACCGCTCCATCCGAGAATTTGGTGACGTATCGACTGTATCACATATCCGGGAATAAGAGCATTTCAAAAGGAATTAGAAGTTGCGAAACAATGTACCGAGAACTTACTCGATGTACGGCCGCACTTCTGTTAGGTTGTTGAAGATATACAACGAAATGGTCCGCCATTCTTCGACATCCAACGCTATTGCTTTCGAAGCACCGGCTGGTGCGAGCTTCCCTTTGAATAGGCTGAGGTTGGATCGGCCTTTTTCACGGTCGCCATCATTGTACCGAGGCTTTGGATTATGCAAATGACGATTCTTGGCTTCGTAGTGTGCTGTCACGAAGTTTGCCACCTCCTCAGTAATGAATGCTTCGGCCATCAATGCTTCAATTCTATGTTTATTTTTACATTTTGCTCGAAGCGTCTTCTGCATCCTCTCAGTTGCGAAGCACCAACGATTTTGCACGCCCCCCCCCCCCAATCTTGCCTCGGTTGGGAGATGCAAAATCAAATGCTGCATTGGATTAAAGAAGCCTGGTGGAAAGATCTTTTCTAACTTGCAGATCAACTCCGGCGCCAACTCTTCCAGTTCATCTAGCACGTCAGGTGATAGTTCTTTCGCACAAAGAGCACGGAAGAAATAGCTCAGCTCGGCCAGTACTAGCCATTCATCCTCAGGGATAAAGCCACGCAACATCACCGGCATTACCCGCTCAAGCCATATGTGCCAATCATGACTCTTGAGACCAAATATTTTCAATTTGTCAAGACTCGCTCCCCTCTTTAGATTCGCTGCATACCCATCGGGGAACATCAACTGCATTTTCACCCACAAGATCATTTCCCTCATAGCTGGCCTTCCAAAATTGAACCATGCCTTTGGCTTCCTCCAGTTCTTCTTTCCTTTCGGTTGTCGCATGTTTTGTAACAGTCTATCACATAGAGCCTCCTGATCGACTCTAGCCTTAGGGTTATCCTTTGACTTCCCCTCTATGCCGAACAAAGTACCAAAAAGGGCATCGGCGATATTCTTTTCAGTGTGTATCACGTCGATGTTGTGTGGGCAAATGAGGTCTTTAAAGTAAGGTAGATCCCACAAGCATATCTTGTGAGTCCAGGCGTGTTCCGAATTATACCCTTTGAAATATCCTGGACGCTGTGGATCAGGCTCGAGAGCGTTTAACTGATCCAGGGTCTGTTGGCCTGTCAATGCAGGTGGTGCAGAGTTTTTGACAACTCTACCTTTGATGAAATTCTTCTTGTCTTTTCTGAACTTATGGCCAGGATCCAGGAACTGTCTATGCAAGTCGAAGCAAGATTACTTGCGAGCCGCCTGCAGCCAACGGAACTGAAGAGCTGCCTTGCATGTGGGGCACGGGAACCTTCCATGCACACACCAGCCAACGAATAGCGCATACGCCGGCAAGTCATGCGTCAAGTACATGTACCACACATGCATTTTTGAAGTTTTGTTTTGTAGCGGCGTCATATGTCTTGATCCCATTATCCCAAGCTTCTTGCAATTCATCCTTAAGAGGCTGCATGTACACATTCATATTCTTCCCCGGATAGTTGGGCCCTGGAATTATCAACGTCAAGAAAATGTTCTTTCTTTTCATAATCTCTCCGGGGGAAGATTGAGTGGAATGACAAATACAGGCCAACAACTGTATTGGGTTGCCATCATACCAAACACATTGAACCCATCCGTGCTGATGGCGACTCGAGGATGCCTTGGATCTGCCGCTTTGTCCTTATGTAATGCATCGAAGTGCTTCCACGCAAAAGCGTATGAAGTGTGTCCCAACATCGGATTCCCATCTGCATCTAGTTCGGTTCTTTTGCCCAATTTGTGCCACGTCATCTGTCTGGCCGTCTCTTCGACCATGAAAAGACGTTGAAGTCTTGGTATGATTGGCATATACCGAAGAACATTAACTGGGATTTTGGTCTGACTCTTCTCACCCATACCGTTGTCTACCACAACAAACCTGGAAGACTTGCAAATGGGACAATAGTTCAAGCCCACATACTCAAGCCTAAATAAGGCACATCCATTCTCACAGGCATCTATCTTCTCATAGGGCACCTTAAGCGCGCATAGGATTTTGTCCGACTGGTACAGGTTTGCAGGCAATACATGGCCTTTGGGTAGAAAGCGTCCAAATATTGTCATCATCGCGTCGTAGCATTCTCTGCCCAGGTTGAACTGAGCCTTCAGAGCCATTACTTGCGCGATGGCATCCAGCTGACAAAGCTCAGTGTGCTCGTGGAGAGGACGTTTTGAAGACTCCAACATTTCATAGAAGGCCTTTGCAGATTCCTCCATCTCATCGTCCGAATCCCGAGCATCATCAAAGTCTTGCACCATCTCTTCGAACCCGGTACCATGCTCGTCGGTGCGACGACGAACCACCTCAGCTCTGGCACGTTGGGCAGACTCACCATGAAATCTCCACACCGTATAATCAGGCGTAAAACCCCACTTCTACAAGTGTTTACCCATTTCATCCCGTGTCCACTTTTTATGGTTGTCGCACCGGACACAAGGGCACCAGGTTATTTCTTGGCCATTTGCAAATGCGGCGCTCAGAAACCCCTTGGTTTTTGTTAACCATTCAATGGTCATGTCTTTCTAACTAGGGTGACCGGTGTACATCCACGCACGATCACTCATCTTGCCTACCTACTAAACACACAGGAAATATAAATATAATTCATCATCTATATTCATCAGTTAATCAAGTTTGTCAGTTTTATTACGTCCATGCAACCTACACGCTAATAGGTAAAGATAGGTCCTAATCCCACCCAAGTATGTGTAGATTGGGTTCGTTTTACCATGCTCTGCTCCGGATCCGACGCAGAATTTCGACAGCACCTCCCCGCTGTTCTCCTGATACACGTCTCGGCAATAAGCAGAGAGGATGTGTACCCGGAGAACAACAGGGAGGCACTGACGAAATTCCGCATCGGATCCAGAGCAGAGCATAAGGGAAAACGAACCCAATCTACACATACTCGGGTTTTCCATGGATAACGTTGGACAATTCGAAAGGCTGGCGGTTATAAATATGCAAAGACATGCATATTTATAGATGTCGCCCTTTCGAACGAGAGACGCATACTGGTCACGCATACTGATGATTGAAGACACCTATAGCTAGCAAGTTTCATCGGCACGAAGACCGAAACAGAGCAAATTAAGGGAGGGAGGAGATGTGTGCTCACCCACGAACGCAGGGGAGCTCGTCAAACACACAGGGAGGTCGTCGAACAGCAGACCCTCGCAGCGACGAAACAACTGCACATTGAAATCCAAAGATGAGTAACATAGCATTATTGTTTTTTCCGTCAACCTAACTAAATATTTAAAATACGATGCCACCGCCAAGTTGAAATTTAGGGTTCCATCGACGCCGAGGTACGCCCTCCGCCGACAGGCCACCCTGGCCCTCTCTTTCCTATCCTCCTCCTCCTCCTCCTCCTCCTCTTCTTCTTCTTCTTCCTTCTTTTCCTTTTTCCTCTTCTTCCCTTTTCCTTTTTCCTCTTCTTCTCCTTATTTTTCTTTTCTTCTTAGTTTTTTTTCATCTTTCTTCTTCTTCTTCTAATTATCTAAACCTAAACTAAACCTAGCCCTAACCTAAACCAAACACTAATTAACCTAAACCTAAACAGTAAAAAATAGAAAAAAAGGAAAAAAATCACCTTGAGGGCTGGTGGAGGAGGGCCGGCGCGGTGGTGGAGGAGGGTTGACGCGGTGGTGGAGGAGGGCCGGCGCAGAGGGAGGAAGGCCGCGGAGAGGGGGGCAAAGCCGCGGCCTGCTCCGGCGGTGGGGCGGTGGGGCAGAGCCGCGGCCGCTCCGAGATCGTCGGGGGAGGGGCGGGCGCAGGGGCCGGAGAGCGGGGCGGTGGGGCAGGTCGTTGGGGAGGGGCGGCGGGGGAGCTCGTCGGGGGAGGGGCGGGCGTAGGGGGCGGGGAGCGGGGCGGGGCGGCCGATGACGGTGGCGGCGGGGTGAGGGGCGGCCGGTGAGGGTGGCGGCGGGTGAGGGTGGCGGCCGGTGAGGGGCGGCGGGGCGGCCGGTGAGGGGCGGCGGGGCAGGGGCGGTCGGTGAGGGGCGGCGAGGCGGCCGGTGAGGGGCGGCGGGGCAGGGGCGGCCGGTGAGGGGTGGCAGCGGGTGAGGGCGGCCGGTGGTCGTGCAGGGTGAGAGAGAGATGCACAGAGAGAGAGAGGGGGGGGTCGGGGCCGGCCGAGGGGGTTTGTTAGGCCGGGTGAGGGTCTTTGCCATCTGCTGTTCGCCCCTTTGCCGTCCGCTAGCAGACGGCAAAGAGGGGGTGGGGCCGGGGGCTAACGACCATTAGCCAGGCGTCTTCTTTGTCGTCTGCTAGCCGACGGCAAAGGGACGAACGGCAGACGGCAAAGATCCGGCGGACGGCATCCAGGCCGTCCATTTGACCTAACCAGCTTCACGGCCCAGTGGGGCCCAGCTAGGCTCTTTGCCATCTGCCTTTGGTCCCTTTGCCGTCCGCTGGCCGACGGTAAAGAGCTGGCGGACGGCAAACAATATCTTTGCCGTCAGCCTGTTTTTTGCTGTCAGTTTCACCCCTCTCATCTTGATCATCTACTAGATCTACTGGAATGCCAAAAAATTTGGCCATGTCAGTGTCAGCCATTGGTGCAATGACCAAATCAGTAGTGTCTTCTAATTGAACTGAATTCCAGTCAACACAAACAACCCTTGCAGCACCATCACAGCCCTCTTCTGCATCTTGATCAGCCCCCTCTATGACTGTCACTTCACCCGTACACATGGGCGTTATCTGTCTCTATGAAGCCCAATCATCATCTACCATCTGCGAAGCCAACTTTGAGGGCACATATCCAACCTTAGAATCTGATTTCAGATCAACGAGCTCGGCATGAAAGGTAGTCTGTTTGCTTGCCCAGCCGTCTTGCCGATCGATTTCATCAACCATCTCTTCACCATTCTCAATTCTCACATACTCACCCTTCCAATTATCAAACCGTAACAATGCTACCTCTTGCTCTGGACCCCAAAAAATGCTTTCCCCAATTTTCTCCACAACATTCCTCACGGCCCTCTCTTCCATGCTCTGTATTTCTTGTGGATCAATCTCTTCAAATTCAACCTCCCATTTCACAATTGTATCTCTCTCTATGTCTCGCACGCTACCATCAACTAGCTTTGCTTTAGATGGTAACAATTCAACACTGAATTCGAAGGTCCGAGCAACATTGCCCCTATTTATCAATGGCGGGCACTGTGAGGCAGCGAAAGCAAACGAGGCACACATCGCAGGGTTGAAGAGGTTGGACAGGGTGATTACCTGGTCGACGTTGTCTCTCGTGGCTCCATCTCGTTCATCCCAACGCCGCCCCGCCGCCACTCCCCCCACCTCCACAATCTGGATCCCGTGGAAAACAGGGGCAAACAGAGGCTCACTTGGTCAGATCTAACTCAAGACGGAGGGGAATGGTGTCGAATACACACCACATGCACAGCCGCAGCCGTGAACGAAAGCTCCGCCGACGCCGCCACCGCCGACGAGAACGAAGAAGAGAGCAGCAAGAAGCGGGGAGAAGCATGTGTTCAGTCAGGCGGGGAATCGATGCACTGCCAAGTGGGACCCACCACCAGACACACTGATTAGTTTGACCCCCTGTTTTTACCTTAACCGCAGTCCCGTTGACGACCGGACCCGTGTTTTAACCACCTGGTCGTATTGGGGCTATTATTGCCATGTAAGATGGCGCACACGAGCTATTTCTGGCAAGTACATCGCACTCCTTCCAATTCACATGAAATGTGTCGCATAGGAGCTATTGACCCGATATTTTCAGGTACATTTGTCTTCCAGATTAAGTCCCAGATACTGCGATCATTGGCCTCCATCGCTGAACTGGACGGAGTCTGGTTTGGTTGGGTTAGTTTTTCGGCCAGATTGTACGCACTTCTCACAGAGAAGACTAGCTCCATTATTTTCATAGTGCCAAGCTAGTTGGTCCTCTATTTTAGAATTTGGGATAGGAGTCCTGCATATCACATCCGCATCTAAAGGATAAAATATCTGGTGGATTAATTCCTCATTCCACTCTTTCCTTCTCGGTAACATGAGCTGATTTACCCATCGGAGCCTCGACTGTCTTATGAAAGTCGCTGTCCTTAGACCTTCACTTTTAGGCAGCCATTGGCCTCGCTCAATTTGAATGTTTTTCCCCGCCCACCCTCCATATTATCCCTTTCTTCAGAAGCTGCAGTCCAAACTCAATGCCCCTCCGAACCGGTGACGCATACGTCGCAACCACGGTGTCTAGAAGGTTTCCATTTGGGTAGTACTTTGATTTTAGCACCCTCGCACACAAGCTCTCTGGATGATGGATCAGCCTCCAAGCCTGTTTAGCAAGGAGGGCCTGGTTGAATAGGTGCATATCTCTGAACCCAATACCTCTTGCTCTCTTAGGTTTTGCAATTGCTCCCACGACATCCAGTGGACCATCATGTGTCCTCCTTCATCTCCCCACCAGAATTCCCTGATCATCCCATCATACTTCTCACAGAATCCTTTGGATAACATGAATATGCTCATGACGAAGGTTGGGAGCGCCTGAATTACAGATTTGACGTGGACCTCTTTTGCTGCATAGGGCATGCATTTTTCTGTCCAGTCATTGCACCTCTTGCCAAACCTGTCCAAAATTTGTTGGAACTGCTCAATTTTCATTCTTCCCTCCGGGCAACGGCGGAGCTATGTTAGCGACTGAGGGGGCCGTGGCCCCCCTAGCCCGAACGAAAAATTCTCATTACTACGTAGAAGTGCCTGTATCTCGGCTTAGAATTAGGCACATTTTCAGGCACAGTGCACCAACGAACAGCCCGATCTTCATGAATCAGCTCGGCCGCTTCTCAGTTCTTGTGGTGTGTAGCCTCCTGTGGTGTTTTCATTCAAAAAAAAGCTCCTGTGTGCTTCATCTCAACCAGACGATGGCGCCGCGATGCACAGCCTCGAGCCCTCAACGCTGTCCGGCCATTGATGAGGAGAAGGCAAGGAGGTTATAGTATCTACAGCCGGACTTGGTAAATCCGGCCTCTCAAATGTCCGCAGACACTGACCAGACACACCTTAAATTCTTCTATGTGTATTTGAATTTTTCATACATGAGATCTTAAAACCATGCAACTCCGGTTCCTACGGCTGCTCTGGAGGCGATGCCTTCTCCCGGGACTCTTCATATCTGCACCATATTTGGGCTGGATACGATGGGTGCCGATCAGTCCGAACGTTTGAAGGCCCGTTTGAGACGCTCATATGGATATTTTTTGTGACCGATCACTGATCAGATCATCCGCCTGGGCGTTTCAGGCGGGTTTGAAGTGTCAGGTTGTAGATGCTCTTAGCAGGAGCTCCACGTCACCGTTGCAGTTGATTAGTGGTTTATTGAATTGGACTACACACATTATAAATTTCTTCTCTCGATACAAATTTCCCACTGCATATTTTTGCCTAGCTCCGCCACTGCCTCCGGGGTTTGAAGACCAAGATACTTACTTCCAAATGTGTCTAATTGCACTCCAAGAATATTTTTTATGCTCTCTCTGGTTCCAGCTGGGCATGATTCACTGAAAAAGAATGGAGCATTTGCTTTCGCTCAAGAGTTGCCCCGTGCACTTCTGGAATGTAGCCAGCACTTTTTTGATGGTCTCCGCTTGCTCAACAGTGGCCTTGAAGAAGATCAGACTATCGTCCGCAAAGAGAAGGTTTGAAATCCCGGGGCTATTCCTAACTAGTGTTGTGCAGATAGAGTCATGGAACTTCAAATGGCTTGTTTCTTATGCGAGGATGGCATGCATGAATGTTGGACTAAGGGTGCACATGACTGCATTATGAGGATGGCATGTTAGGCAGGAGCCGAGCCACACGTCAGTCAAGCTGGATGCATGCATGCTCTTTTGCCACATGGTCAACATAGCAAAATTGCAATGCATGTATAC
The DNA here is from genome assembly GCA_039707655.1 of Elymus sibiricus. Classification (NCBI taxonomy): domain Eukaryota; kingdom Viridiplantae; phylum Streptophyta; class Magnoliopsida; order Poales; family Poaceae; genus Elymus; species Elymus sibiricus. The sequence continues at coordinate 425,415,622 of CM077673.1, read as the reverse complement.
CATCCAACTTATTTACAACGCATCTACTTTCAGTATGTATATCTTTCTTTCTCTTCAGTACAAAATGTACAACCAACAAACACACCGTAAAAGAGGACTACATTGGATCGATCTCCAGAGAGAACATTGTATTGAAGATCAAAGAGAGAGAGAGAGAGCCATCTAACTAATCACTATGGACTCGTAGGTCTGTGGTGAATTACTCACACATCATCATGAAGGCAGCAAAGTAGATGAAGATAGTCTCTGTGATCGATTCCCCCTCTTGCAGAGTACCGGCGTAGGCTTGTGACGGCGGAAAAGTTGTTTCGGGTCTCCCCCTGATGGTTTTGGGATTATAGAAAATTTATAAAAGTGGAATTAGGACAATCGTAGTTACAAGGGGCCCACAAGCTTAGGCGGCGCCCCCCTCTCGTACATCGTCTGGTCTCTTCCCGATGGTTCAGAAAAAATCACGGTAACTTTTATTCCATTTGGATCTCGTTTGGTATTGGTTTCCTGGGAAACAAATAATAGGCAAAAAAACCAGAATTGACACCTGACACTAACTTAATAGGTTAGTTTCCAAAAATGATATAAAATGGCCTCTAAAGCATACACGATTGATAATATAATAACATGAAACGATCAAAATTATAGATACGTTGGAGACGTATCATGAGCTGTCCCGGAAGATCGGATGGCTCACATCTCCCCAGGCTACCTTGCCGGGGTGAGGAGGCCACCAATCGGGCCTAGCTAGGTCGTCGCACGTGAGTGAGGACGCGCCCGACATCGCCCAATGACGGTGGCCCCAGGGGTGCTAGGTGGTCCACCTGTCATGGACCTCCCAGCCTGGTCGCCCGGGTGCGAGCCGTTCGGACAGATTGGATAGCTCGGAGCCCCCGAGTAGCCCTCCCGACATGTCACCGAGTAACGGACGCCGCTAGGCAGGTCCAGCCATGGCTTCACGCGCAAGAAAGCGGTTGGTGGATCACCCGCATTGGAGCCTGATGCCGCCCACTAACGTTGGCCCCAAGTGTCTAGCGGTTCACGCGTCACGACCTGCCAGTTGGGTCACCTGGGTGTGATCCATCCATGCAAATCAGAGAACCCGAAGCACTCACGAGTGGCTCCCGCAGCAAGCCACTATGGGACGGACGGCCAGGTGGCGCTCTTCGCTCGCGAGTAGCCTAGGAAGGTGGGTACTCCACCATCCTTTGTACGAGTAATAATTGCAAGTAGGAGCAGCAAGCACATGCACATTATACCCATTAGAATCAACATGTGCTATGGTAAAACGCAATCCATCAATATAATCCTTAATAACCACAAACTTATCTGATAGTGTAGTTTGAGAATTCAAAAAAATAATAGGACTATCAAGTGTGGGTGCAACATTAGCAATTTCATTCTTACCATAAGTAACTATAGCAATTTCATATTCATAAGCATAATTCAAGGGGGGCATCATGCCCATAAGCATAACAAGTATCAAGTTGGTCAAAAAATTCATCTCAGGAGTTTAGAGGATCACACAATTCAGCAACAAAGTATTGATTCTCCGGTAAGCATGGAAGGTAATTAACTATGTATGAGTTAAATAGTTACTCCCATTAGAAGGTGGGCACGGGTGATCAATCCGCTCTTCCTCCTTTTTTGTCTTCACGCACCTCGTCATATTTTTCGTCTAGTGAGCTCACGGTTTCAACAATTTCTTCCTCTGTAGATTCCTGCAAAACATTAATCCTCTCTTGGACAGTAGAAACTTCCTAAAGATCATTAGTAATATAAGGATTACTAGTATTCTAATAAGAACTATCGAGCATAGCACAAGTCTAAGATTTAATATACTTCATAAAACTACCTTAATTCCAAATTATTCAACAATAGCAGAAAGTTCTTTAGCAATCATAAATATAACAAATTCTACAATTTGGTCTATATCATGATAATCATATCCATCCTTAACATACGAATCTATTATGTGATTGTCACTATTCCAACATTGAAATCCAAGATGTTTTTTAGAGCAACAGTAAGATCATATTTATCACAAATCTTGAGCAAAGCCATTCAGTAATCTAAGCATATCATGCAAGTGTTTACCTTTTATGAGACAAGCGATGATGCATAAAATAAGCATGCTCTTCTAATGATTTTCCATCAACTAAGCTAGTTGGATATTTAGCACGAGCACAAACGGATCTAAGATGATCCAAGTAGATAGTTTCAAAATCTAGGATTTTGGGAGGTTCATCAAACTTTGGGGCAACAAGTACAACTTTTTTGGGGTATTTTGTGCTTTTTATCGATAACTAAAGATAGAAAACAAGAACAGAAAATAAAATACACTAAGTGGTAAAAGCAAGCAAACACACGCGAGAATATTCACCCTAAGCTATTGATCCCCGACAATGGCGCCAGTAAAGGTCGTCATAACCCAAAAGTTTAGGGAATTAGTTTCAGCCTTTTCTATAAATAAGACTATTGAACCCAATGAGGTTCTAAAGATAGAATTTTTATTCTCTAAGGTTCTATCAACGATTGATACTACCCTACACACCGAACATTTTCTTTGCCTAGAAACAAGAAATAGAACTACTTTGCGGGTATGAAAAGATAGGTGTGCAAGATAATAAAGAGCATAAATACAAAAGTTAGTTGTTGATTTGTAAACGGACAAGAAAGTAAAGGATTGTCCCTAGACAATTGGATATGTAATGATAGTTATAGTCATCTATTGCACTTTTTTATGTTGGCGAGACTTACGCTAACAAGTAGCAAGATCCATTCACTACTAGTACTTATGTTTGAAACTCAAGCAAGGATCTGCAACTACCAAAGATTCATTAAGGTAATACCCAACCATAGCAATAATATATAATGTCCCCTTTAATTCCATATGCAATTGGTGTTTTGGTTTGATTTTGGTTTCAGTCACTCCAGCAACCTACCATAAGCAAATCAATCACATATTGCAACACCCTATAGCGCAAATCCCACAAGTGTGGGCAAACAGTCGGCACCATAGGACAACATCATAATAACATACAACTCAAATTAACCATAATATATCATAATTAACCCATAGGACAAAAAGAAACTAGTGAGGCATAATAGCGATGAAACAAATCATTAGATTACAATTTATAGCATCAAAAACCATGATCAAGTATTACATCGGGTTGCCGGAGAGGGCTCCGCTGAATAGAGAAGGGGGGTGATGACGAAGTCACAAAAGTTGATGAAGAAGATGGCGGTGACGATGGTCCCTGGGCAGCGCTCCGGCGGCACCGGGAGAGAGAGGGGGACAACCCTCCTCCCCTGGCCTCACCCTAGATTTGGAGAGGGTTCCACCCTGGTACTTGGCCTCCATGGTTCCCAGAGGTTGGGAGCCCCTCCGAGATTGGATCTTTCATCTCTTTTTCTCTCTGTTTCAGTACTGTTTATCAGGCCGAGCAACGTTTCTTAAACATTCAAAGATCCATAACTCTGAGCGGGCTGCAATTTTGCATGATGTTTTCGATCAATTATATATCTTGTAGCGAAAGAAGGGCCTTAACGAACCACCACAGCCTCCACATGGGTGGACCACATGGGCAGTGCCATGACCACGGGGAGCCCTCGGGCACCGCCTTACAACGATTCCTCCACCCAAAAATTAGATATGCGATAAAAAATTATGTCATTCCGGCTCCATAAAATTTTCACCTAAAAACCCAAAAACAATAGAATACAGGAACTGTAATTTAGCACTGCATTAATAGGATAGTCTAAATAAAATAATATAAATTATTGCCAAAAATATGTAGAATTGGTATGATAATAGCATGAAACAATTAAAATTATAGAGACGTTAGAAACGTATCAGTGTGGAACATAGGAGACATTGAATCACTCTACCACATATTCACCTTCTCCTTGACAAACCTCTTGTTTCTCTACATCTTCAAATTTGTATTTCTTCCTCATTTTCTTCACCATAAGGGATAGTTGTGTTAACAAATTTCCTCAGTGGAAAACCACCGGATATGTGTTCCTATTCACCACCTTTATAGCATTTTGGGCCTTCATTTGCCTTACCCTTGCCTACACCAACTTGTTTGGGACTAAATGCTTTGTCATTGTTGTTGTATTTGCCTTAGCCTTGCCTCTAGTTTGCTTTAGGATGGGTTGTTTTGCCTTTGGCGGAGTGGACTTTTCTTCCACACTATTGGTGTGACTCCTAGAGGAGCCTTCGGTATGATGATATGGAGCCTTAGTTGTATTTCTTGTCCTAAAACCTCTTGGCATTCCAGGCTAGATCTTGTACTTGATCGATGTACCAGATTTGTAGCATCATCAATCGATCTTGAATGGCATCATTGAGGCCATTGGTGTATCTTGCAACTTGTTGATCTTTAATTTTGGCAAGGTTGCATCTTACTTGTAGCCTTAGAAACTCCTCCGTGCAATCAGAAATAATCAGTAGGCAAAAATCTCACCTTCAAAAGACTCTTCATTTGACTCCAACTTCTCACACGTGATTGTCCTCACAGCATGTGCTCTTCTTGAAGGGGGTGTCACCATGCACCCGCTCCTCCTTTCAGCTTGTATGCGACCAAAGGAACTCTAGGATCTTCACAAATATTTTTATGACCTCAAAGAAAGTCTCCACTTCATATAACCAATCAAGGCACCCTTTAATATCAACATTCCATTAAAATTTGGGATCTCAGCTTTTACCTTGTATGTATCCCTTGCATATGTATGGTTGGGTACTCTCCGATATGCATAGAGATTAGGTTCTTGAAGGGCATCATCATATTCTTCACCTCTGGTAGCATCAACATAAATTGACCTTCTTGAAGTATGCTGAACTACAAGCTGGTGTGGTAGTCTTGCTCCAAGATTACCCCCCCCCCCCCCCTTCATCATCGACAATCTTCTTCCTCTTGTATGAATCTTCTTCATTGGCATCAGGGGGAACACACTTATGATCGCAATCAGCTGATCTAATCTTCGGATAAAATCTCCACGTAGCACTTTGATTTGTTGTTCTGCAACATCCATCCTCTTCTATAGGTACTCCATTGTTTGCTGCAACTCAACTCTCAAGGAGAAAACCAATAACAAGTATGGATCAACAAGGATCTGATACCACCTGAAGCAACACGAGGTTGTGGAGGAACAACTCCACCCTACTTCTACAAAGTGTACAACACAAGTGTTGAAGGAACTAATTCAACGTGGTACACTACATATTAGTTTAGAGGCAGAATTAGGTCAATGTCGCAGCAGGAGTACAATTGAAAACTCCTAGAGCACAAGATCTACTCCAAGATCTTGCATAAGAACACCCCGTTTTTTTATAGGTAGTTGGGGTACATAGTCTAGTTATAAGCTAGAGATGAAGACCTCTATTTATTAGGTTCTGGAAGCCTTCACATCTCAAATTCTATTTATAGCTAGAACACTCTAGAAAAGATCACTTGTACCTAGAAGACTCTAGAAAACAGTAGCTTGGTTAAGAAAAGAAAATAAATACTAAAGGTAAGTAGAAATATCTAAAGTCTTTTTTTCCTTCTTCTTTTACTTCTCTCTGTTGGTCATAATCATCATTTCAGTACCATCTACTTCTGTGTTTAGAATGTGACCTTTAAATTAGTCGTAAGTATAGATCTAAACCAACATTTTGTTCTTTCTGCACAAAAATATTTGGATGAATAGTTATAGGATATACTTTCAGAATGGATTAACAAAAAATCAAGTGATGTGGTTGTCTTTTTCTTCAAATTGCTTGAAATGTATGAAGAAGAGAAACAACCCTACAAACGTACCACACCTGATGGTAGTTGGAAAAGGCATAGGGTACAATGCTAATGATGGTGCGAGAGGCGTTTAAAACAATTTTTTTAAACCGGGGCAAAATAAAGTAAGGATTTTATACCAAATGTTTTGTCTAGAATTATTAATGACTTTAATTTCTATAATTTAGCTGAGTAACCACATAACAACGTTGTGTAATATTAATTATGAATTTCTTTTTTGTCATTTAATGTTTGTTACTCAGAAAATTAACTCTGTGAAATTTTAATTGTATGTGTTAAACAAATGTGTTTAAATAAAAGTTAGAAAATAGTATAAATATTGTAGTACCTATGTGTATATTTGTGTGTATTTGCATGTGTTGGTATATATATTTCAATATTATGAAATATCATTGTAGAGATCTCTAAAAGTGTATTATCTAAGTAATATCTTAATTGTGGTTTCTAGTGTATAATTAAATGAAGATATTTATGGAACCTCCTAGAGTATAAATTGATCCATTTCCAAATGAGGCAAGTTAGGTTCACTAATAAGTTGGCAACACTAGTAGGCTAACTCATCTCACTGTTGCCCGCTAGATTCTGTTATGTTGTGATCCAAATTCAACCCGCTAGATTCTGTTATGTTGTGATCCAAATTCAACTATAAAGATAAAGTCTAACTTCAGACTTTGCTTCACTCCGCTTCAGCCCAAGCCCCCCTCCTCACAGTACGGATCAGTATTTACCTAGGTCATCTGTGTTATATATATCCTTCAGACGCCGCCAAACGGGATGAGTTGATCAGTTGTAAATCCCCGGCGTTTGTAATTGATGACTGTCGGTGTCAAAACCGGCGGATCTCGGGTAGGGGGTCCCGAGTTGTGAGACTTGGATCGATGGTAACAAGAGACGAAGGGAACAAGGTTTTACCCAGGTTCGGGCCCTCCTATGGAGGTAATACCCTACGTCCTGCTTGATTATATTGATGATATGAGGATTACAGAGTTGATCTACCTCGAGATCAAGTAGCTAAAACCCTAGATGAGTTCTGTTCGTCTACAACCTAAAACCCTCCGGCTTATATAGACGCCAGGGGTCCCTAGGGTTTACACATGGTCGGTTACACGTCGAAGGGATAAACATGCCTATTCACTACTTTAAACGTGGAGGACACGCCACGCTTCTAGAAGCTTCCTTTCTGGAGTCTGGGTCTTCCATTTATCCAATGTCCGGCATATGGCCCATATAGTTCGGCCTATAATGAATAGGTCGGCCTTCCGAGGACCCCTCAAACCAGGACTCCCTCAGTAGCCCCCAAACTAGCCTCCAACACCAAGAGTCCTAGCTTCAGCTGCTTCATGTGATCAAAGTCTTCGGCTTGCGAGGCGAGTTCCTTCCTCCACATAGTGACCGGTCAAATTAGTTCGGCCTCCGACGACGTGTAGTTTTTCCGATCATAGATCGTCCGAACACCATGAGTCACCGGCCCTGAAGGCCAAACGTCAGGGAGTAAATAGCGAACCCTGACAACTTTTCAGACGAAAAGTCACGGCCCACCACGACCACCGAACCAGTCGTAAAGACTCGATTCGCGATTCGAGGCCGTTTCCAACAGCACGATCCATCAATGCATAGATCGTGCCCCGTTTTATACGGGATATGTTTAGTCATGTGCGTATAACGGCACGCACGCCTTGGGAAGCGGAGAGATTCACGGCGCCGTGAAGGGAGGCTAACCGGCAGTAAGCTCAATAAAAGGGGAAGAAAACCCCAGGGCTTATCCGCACTTCCCATTCGCATCCCTGCTTCCCCAATATCCGAGCTTCCAGAGCCCAGATCTAGGTTTTCCATCCTTCCTCCTCCGAGCTTAGCCATGGCCAGCTCCGGTTCCAACGGCAAGTGGGAGGCTTCCACGGTGACAGACCAGGACATCCGAGACCTCAAGGAGGCCGGATACCTCCCCGCCAACGTCTTCCACCGCGGCGCAGAGGAGGGCCAGGTGATCCCCACCCCCAAACCAGGCGAGAGGGTGGTCTTCATCCCTCATTTCATCCGAGGATTAAGCTTCCCGCTCCACCCCTTCGTGAGGGGCCTCATGTACTTCTACGGGCTCGACTTCCACGACCTCTCGCCGAACTCGTTTATGCATATATCGTCCTTCATCATAGTCTGTGAGGCTTTCTTGCGGGTCGAGCCACACTTCAGACTGTAGCTCAAGATCTTCAACATCAAGCCGAAGTGTGTCGCAGGCGCCCATGCGGACTGCGGCAGGGCAGTCATCAGCAAGCTCCCTCGCGCGGTATGGCCGTCCGGCACCTTCATTGATACCATCAAGACCTGGCAGAAAGAGTGGTTTTACATCACCGAGCAAAGGGAGGAAGGCGGAACTGTTCCTGCCGAATTCAGATCCCGCCCTCCGACCAGATTGACCTCATGGGTCCGAAAGGGCCTTGATTGGGGGTCGGATACCGAGGTGGAGGACCTGCAGAGGGGCATTGCCTCCCTGATAAAAGAAAACATCTATCTGACCAGCGTGGTCCAGATCATGCTCCAACGGCGTATCCTCCCATGCCAGCGCTGGGCCTCTCCTATGTGGACTTACCGGACTGACGATGATCCTACGATCCGTCAGCTCTTCCGCACCACTCGGGAGAAGCTATGGAAGGCGCTGTTCAAAGCGCAGGAGAAGTGGCCAGGCAAGAAGGAGGACAAGGGCCTGAGCTCCATCAAGCCCCCACCCGAGGTATAGCATAGTTTTATTTGATTGGCTTTGTCTTCCTAAAGATAGTCTAAGCATTTTCCGATCACCTTTCACAGGAATGGTTGAGCAAAGCAACGGGCATCAAGTGTCCGGCTCCACAGCCCGAAGGCCCCATGTCTCCGCTGCTGTTGGAGATGCTCGTCGTGGTGCCTTACAAGGCGCCAGAGAAGAAGGAGAAAAAGAAGCCAGGCCGAGCCAGCCTGCGCATCAGGGACCAGCCGGAGGCTGTGTCCGAAGAAACCCACGCCTCCTCGAACTAGGAGAAGGAGCATGAGGGTGAGGAGGGAGGCGATTCCCCCCTCGCAGGAAAGAGGGCGTCGTCATCGGACGCCCCGGAGGACTTAGATCCCCCCGCCCCGAAGAAAGCACGCCGGACACAGGTTATCTCGTCCGACGACAGCTCGGACTCGGATACTGGGTCCGAGGACTTCGAGAGGGTTCCGCCAAGGAACCTCAGGGTCAAGCCCCCACCTCGAAGGTACATATCCGAAGACCTTTCCGAGCTATTAGCGCTAAGTTTCGAATACTATTAACATGTGAACATTTATTGAACTGCAGCCCACCACAAGTCCTCCCCACCAATCAAGTGTCGTACGGGGAGACCCCGACCGCCGAGCTAGCGGAGAGCGGGACCGCGTCACACCCCTCTCCTCCGGGCGCCGCGAAGGATGCCGCGGAGGTGTCCTCCCAACAGGCTTCCTTGGAGCCGGACACTGGGGGTGATGACGTCATGGCCGAGGCCAACACCTCGGCCGCCGAAGACCCGGGAGAGAGGCCTCTCCCGGATACTGAGTAGACCGGACGAGAAGATGTCCAGTCACCTCCAAGGCGGTCTCCGGAGCGCACCATGCCTCTAGAGGCACCGGTTCAATCTCCGAATGGAGATCGGGCCAACCGATCCCCGCCGGCGCCATCGACCAATGGGTGGCCGGCTATGGGGGAGGCTCTATCAAGTGCCTCCATCTCCGGGGAGCACCGCACTCTTATGGGTGCGGTACTGCAGAGCATTCAGTCCGTGGATATCGGACTGAAGGAGGCCTTCAACGGTCTCCTGACGGGCGTTCAGGTAAGCCATGTAATGCTCTATTTTGTGAAATATTGATTTCTTTGAGTAATTATTATATACATGGCAGCCCCCGAGCCCTAGGTGAGTTTAGAAAAACTTACCTGGGGGTCTATAATAGACCATTATCCGAACTATGTACAAGACAAATGTGTGTTCGGAATGTTTTAGCAGCCTAAAAAAGGACCGGGCCCATGATTTTATCTAGGATAGTTCGGAAGCTTTTCAACCCATGTAACTTGGTATAGTTGGTTTGTATTTTGCAGGCTTCGTCTGTGGCGGCGGCTTCTAACGCTGCCGAGCTGGACGAGCTAAATCAGAAGCTCAAAAGCTCCGAAGACGAGCTTGACGCTCTGAACAAGAGATTCGACGAGGCGCAAGGTAAGCCAGATGAGAGTATCAAAACTCTTCTTTACCGTACTATCAACACGGTTTCTTGATATAAGTCTATGCTTATGCAGCCTCGGCGAAGGAGATTGAGAAGCTCAAAGCCGAGCTTGAGAAAGCGAAGCAGGAAGCTTTGGTTGAGAAGGCGGCAGCCAAAGAAGCGGCTATCGCACTATCCGCCCTGAGAGCCACTAGCGACAAGCATGAGGCTCGGGTGGAAGAAATTCAACAGGAGCTCAAGGACGCTAGCCAAAAGTGTGAGGTCCTTGAGCGGAAAGGGAAGGAGCAGGCCGCCGAACTATCCACCCTAAAAACCGATCTCCAAAAGGAGCGGGTGGATAGGCGGTCCTATGAAGAGGAGATTGGCCAGGCTAAGGCTATCATGGATGGTAAGCCATATTTATTGCAGTGTATCTTCGGGGATAGGAAGTTCAAACTGCTTACCCAAGTATGGCGTTCCTTAGGCGCCTGCTTGGAACTCCAGAAGAGCGCCGCGGACGCAAACCAGTTCTATGGTTCGCGGGGAGAAGGAGACGAAGCTTGGCTGTTTTGGGCGCAATTCGAAGCCCCCGAGCGCTCTCCTCTCCTCGTTGAGCAGCTGAAGCAGCTGGTGGAGCTACACCGGATGGCGGAGCCGGCCATGAAGGATCTCTGCATCCGGCTATGGCCCGACGAGCCACTGCCGGGCAGCTTCTTCGGCCTGGTGCAAAAACTGAGCGACGCCTCTCCTCGGATCGACGCACTGAGGAGATCTTCCTGCATTGAGGGAGCTCGGATGACCTTCGTGAAGGCCAAGGTGCACTGGCAGGGGCTTGATCCGATGAAGATAGCCACCGCCCCTCCGCCTCCTGGAAAGGAGCATAGGCGCCCCGAGCTGTACTTCTCCGGAGTTATGGAGGGTGCTCGGGCCATAGAATCTCAGTGTTCGAGAGAGAACGTGTATGAATAAAGTGTTGTAATATGTCCAAAGACTTTTCAACCTGTATATATTTAAAATGCATGGTTTATCATGTCTTGTATGTTTTGCATCCTTTATAACTCCTGTGTGGCCGTTAAAACTGAAAGCGGCGAGTCGTCGGCTTCAGCCCCCATATAGATACTACGCGGGGTGTCCGTGCCAACGCACTGTGACCCTTAGCCGAACTGTCGGTACCCGAAGGTGGTAGTGCGGGGCGGACAAGGCAATCGGACTATAATGCTTTATTGCTTTCACATAGCCGTAGGGGCGCGAGAAAGGAGTGCGGGGGGCTGATGACTAGCCCCCAAGGTTCGTGATGTTCGGAATAACCGTGACCGAAGCCTATATCACCTGGTTTGTACTAATACCAAACCCATCGTATGACACGGAATAACCTCTGACGAGATCTAGTTAAGCTCGGATTCGCAGACCGGTTCTCGCATACCATGACAGTCAGTTTTCGGCTTTCTCCACTGAGGTGCTTGACCAGACTAGCCGGAAGCACAATCGCAGTGGTGCTCCCTTTGCCGCTTTAGCCGAACGAGCAGAACATAAAGGGGCAAGCACAGGAGCCGGGCAACCCAACTATTGACCCAAGACATAGTTCGGAACCAATGCATATAAAGCGGGATTCCAAGACGCCGAACACTAAATCAGTTGTGATTAGGGCGATTTTTAAGGTCGAGCCCCCGGCCTATTAGCCGGTTGCATCGTAAAGTATACCAAACAGGTTCGCAAGAAGAGGGAGAAAATAGGGAGTGTTCCGAAAAGGGACAGCAAAAAGATACTGTAGGATATATCTGTATTTTACTCAGCAACTCTTATTATTCAAATTGGCGGTACAACTGTTTTATAGGTATTAAAAATATAAATCTTACAGGAGGGGTTGTATCAAGGGTCTTCGATAGGTGACCTGACGTCCTTGAAGTGCCCTGTCGCTTGTCCGCTCCTGCGTCTCCCGAAGAGTTGTACACCGTTATGGGTGTGGTATTCGGCGAGCGGACTCTGGAGAAAAAGCCTTGAGAAGTCGCCGAAACGTGGACGAGCTTTACACCGTAGCGGGTACTTTATGGTACCCGTAGTGTGTCCGAAGACATGTTGATGGTGATAGTTCGGTCTAACCGAACACTTTACCCTTTATTAGTTTTTCCCCACCGCTGCCCATGGAATTTTAAGCGCGAAGTTGTGCCTTCTTGGCACGTACTTTGCAGGTTCTAGGGCCGTGCGATGGGGGGCGAGTCCCTATTTACTGGGAGAGGAAGGTGTTGGTGCTTCGGATTGAGACCGAGCTTGCTTCCCAGCCTTGGGTGCCGTTACGGCGGATGTCGGCGCTTGCCAATCATCGGTGTAGTGGAATTCGGCCGCCAGGGCCAACGCATGTTCCTCAGTTCGGAGGGAGCGCTCTGTGTTGCCATTGACAGTAATGACCCCCCTGGGGCCGGGCATCTTGAGCTTGAGGTATGCGTAGTGTGGAACGGCGTTAAAGCGAGCGAACGCTGTACGGCCAAGCAGGGCGTGATAGCCGCTGCGGAAAGGTACGATGTCGAAGATCAAGTCCTCGCTTCGAAAGTTATCGGGCGAGCCGAACACTACTTCCAGGCTTACAGAGCCTGTGCATCGGGCTTCAACGCCTGGGATCACTCCTTTGAAGGTAGTGTGACTGGGCTTGATCCTTGACGGATCTATGCCCATCTTTTTCACCGTATCTGAGTAAATCAGATTGAGGCTACTTCCACCGTCCATTAGGACTTTAGTGAGGTGGTACCCGTCTATGATCGGGTCTAGGGTGAGTGCGGCCGAACCCCCATGACGGATACTGGTCGGATGGTCACGTCGATCGAAGGTGGTCGAGTATGCCGACCATGGGTTATACTTCGGGGCTACAGGCTCTATGGCGTAGACATCTCGAAGGGCGCTCTTCCTCTCCTTTTTCGGTATATGGGTGACGTATATCATGTTTACTGTTTTCACCTCTGGAGGGAATTTCTTTTGTCCGCCACCGATCGGGCCACGAGGCTCATCCTCGTCCTCGCTGCGTGGGTCCTTGCCTTGGTCCTCGGTTGCGAGCTTGCCGGCCTGTTTGAAGACCCAGCAGTTACGGTTGGTGTGATTGGCAGGCTTCTCTTGAGTGCCGTGGATCTGGCAAGGCCTCTCCAGTATCTTGTCCAGCGGGGTGGGTCCATCGTGTTTGCCTTTAGGAGGCTTCTTCCGCTGCCCAGAGCGGGAATTGCGGAAGCCGGCGTTAACAGCCGTGTCATCGGCATCACTATTATTGTGCCGGCGCTTGTTCTTGTTGCGCTTCGGTTTCCCGTTTCCATCCCTAACTTCAGAGGTTCCGGGGTCTTCGGGGTTGTGGCTACGTCTAGCTAGCCAGTTATCCTCACCCGTGCAGAAGCGGGTCATGAGTGATGTGAGGGCGGACATTGTCCTGGGTTTGTCTTGGCCGAGCTGTCGAGCCAGCCATTCATCCCGAATATTATGCCTGAAGGAGGCTATAGCTTCGGCGTCCGGGCAGTCTATGATCTGGTTTTTCTTGGTCAAGAAACGGTTCTAGAATAGCCGCGCGGACTCTCCTGGCTTCTGAACGACGTTGCTTAGATCGGAGGAGTCCGGTGGCTGAACATAAGTGCCCTGGAAGTTAGATCGGAATGCCTCTTCTAGGTCCTCCCAACACCCAATAGAGTTTTCGGGGAGGCTATTTAACCAGTGCCGAGCTGGCCCCTTGAGCTTCAGGGGTAAGTACTTGATGGCGTGGAGGTCATCTCCTCGCGACATGTGGATGTGGAGGAGGAAATCCTCGATCCATATGGTTGGGTCAGTTGTCCCATCGTATTGCTCTATGTTTACGGGCTTAAACCCTTCCGGGAACTGATGCCGCATTACCTCGTCCGTGAAGCATAGTGGGTGGGCGGCGCCTCTGACCCGAGCTATGATGCGCCGGTGATCGGTGTCTGTCCTAGCTCGGGTTCGTTCCCGATCTTCATTGTCGCGGTCTAACCGAGGACGGTGCCCTTCCCGTCGATCGGGTGAGTATCCTCTGGATCCGTAAATGGATCGCGAATGACCTGCTCTGTAATCCAAGTCGTGTCGCAGGTCGAACCTGTCATCGGGCTCTAGTGGCTCCTTTCCCCGTCTACGGGGTATCATCGGCCTATAGCCGGTATCATCAGCCGTCCTGTCTCGTCCTCGAGGCGGGTGGTCTGGCTTGTCGTATGGGGTATGCTTGGGAAACGGCGTATCAGTAAGCTCGTCGTCGAATTGTGGCAGCAGCCTTCTGCGCGGATAGCTCTTAGGTTGGTCCGATAGACTGGTGCCGTATCCTTCCTCAGCTGAGAGGAATCTCGTCCATCGGTCATTGAGGTCGTCTTGCTCGGCTTTAAGCTGCCGTTCTTTTGCTTTCAAGCTGCGGGCTGTGGATATGAGCTGTTGCCTGAGTAGTTCCTGTTCAGCAGGATTGTCGGGAATGGCGAAGTCATCGGCATCCGCATTGTCCTCCCCCTCGATAGAGCGGAGGTAGTCGTCATCCTCGGGATCATCTGGATCATCAGGGTTGCGACGGTCTTCGGGTCTTTCCTGACCCTCTAACGGGTGTTCGGGGATTTCGGGACCGCCGATGTCTTCCGGGGTATCTCCGTTCCCGGTGCCATCGATAGATTTCCGCCCCTTTTTTCCTTTTGACCGTTTATGCGGCTTTCGGCATCTTGACGGCGCTTCATCCGATTTATCGCCGTCGTTTTTCGGAGTGTCCACCATGTAGACGTCGTAGGTGGAGGTGGCCGTCCACTGCCCGGTCTTAGCGGGGGTGAGGGCGTGATCCTCCTCATCCATGTACTCTGCCTCCTCGGAGGAATAGTCTAGCATGTCGGTTAAATCCTCGACAGTGGCTATCAAGTGGGTGGTGGGTGGGACGAAAAATCTGTCCTGACCCGTCTGACGCCCGATCTGAGAGTAGATCGGGGTTGGGTCGTCGGTAATAGTCATCGACGAAATCCGATCTAAAGCCTCGTCGAGTATCGAGAGCTCGATCGGGCCGGTCTGCCCAGAGCTTCCGGAGTGAACCTCCGATACGCCCGCGCAGGAAGAGTGTTCGGCAAGAACAGATGTCCGTACGTTGGGTACTATGACCGGATCCGGACTGAAAGTCGGGCCCTTGCCGGGGTTGATCCCGTGGGCAGAGCCGAAAGATGAATCTGAGGTTAAAGCCTGAGAGTCTCCGGGCGTGGCAGGAGAGACTGCGAGCCCGGTTAGTGATAGATCGCCTCGAGAGTCTACGGAGAACTCTAAGTTCCCGAATCTGGCCTCTCGATCAGGGGCGAAACTTCCGATGCGGCCTAGATGGCCGGTCGGGTCGGCGTGCAGCACTATGCTGCCGAAAGCGAAGATCTGTCCAGGGACAAAAGTGCCCATATTGCGGACCTCTTCGTTGATGACTAGGCGAGCCATCGATTCTTTCTGACGATCACAGCGGAACTCTCAATGAAAGCACCAATGTCGGTGTCAAAACCGGCGGATCTCGGGTAGGGGGTCCCGAGCTGTGAGACTTGGATCGATGGTAACAAGAGACGAAGGGGACAAGGTTTTACCCAGGTTCAGGCCCTCCTATGGAGGTAATACCCTACGTCCTGCTTGGTTATATTGATGATATGAGGATTACAGAGTTGATCTACCTCGAGATCAAGTAGCTAAAACCCTAGATGAGTTCTGTTCGTCTACAACCTAAAACCCTTCGGCTTATATAGACGCTAGGGGTCCCTAGGGTTTACACATGGTCGGTTACACGTCGAAGGGATAAACATGCCTATTCACTACTTTAAACGTGGAGCACACGCCACGCTTCTAGAAGCTTCCTTTCTGGAGTCTGGGTCTTCCATCAATCCAATGTCTGGCATACGGCCCATATAGTTCGGCCTATAACGAATAGGTCGGCCTTCCGAGGACCCCTCAAACCAGGACTCCCTCAATGACCCACAAGTATAGGGGATCAATACTAGTCCTTTCGATAAGTAAGAGTGTCGAACCCAACAAGGAGCAGAAGGAAATGATAAGAAGTTTTCAGCAAGATATTCTCTGCAAGTGTTGTGAGTAACAGTGATAGATAGTTTTGTAGCAAGATAATTCGTAACAAGTGACAAGTAACAATAGTAGCAAGTGTGCAGCAAGATAGCCCAATCCTTTTTATAGCAAAGGACATGCCTCAAGGAACTCTTATATAAAGCAAAGCGCTCCCGAGGACACATGGGAATTTCTGCCTAGTCACGTTCATCATGTCTGGTTGATTCGTGTTTGTTACTTTGATAATTTTATATGTGGGTGGACCGGTGCTAATGTGTTGTTCTTACCTAAACAAGCAACCCACTTATGGTTACCCCTCTCGCAAGCCTCCACAACTACGAAAGAATAATTAAGATAAATCTAACCATAGCATGAAACATATGGATCCAAATCATCCCCTTACGAAGCAACGCATAAACTAGGGTTTTAGCTTCTATCACTCTAGCAACCTGTCATCTACTTATTACTCGACAATGCCTTCCCTTAGGCCCATTAGATGGTGAAGTTTCATGTAGTCGGCGTTCACACGACACCACTAAAGGAAGCAACAACATACATATCATCAAAATATCGAACGAATACCAACTTCGGATGATTACTTATAACAAGACTTCTCCCATGTCCTCGGGAACAAAAGTAACTATTCATAAATCATCACCATGTTCAAGATTAGAGGTGTAATAATGATGAATAAGGATCTGAACATATTATCTTCCAGCAAGTAAACCAACAAGCATCAACTACGAGATGTAATAAACACTACTAGTAACCCACAGGTACCAATCTGAGGTTTTGATACAAAGATTGAGTACAAGAGATGAACTAGGGTTTGAGATGAGATGGTGCTGGTGAAGATGTTGATGAAGATTGGCCCTCCCACGAAGTAGGGAGCGTTGGTGATGGCAATGGCTTCGATCTCCCCCTCTGAGAGAGAGATTTCCCCGATAGAATCACCCTGCCGGAGTGCAAAATGGCCTCTGTCCAGGTTTCCGCCTCAAGACGGCGGCACTTCGTCCCGAAAACTTCTTCTTATTTTTTTCTAGGTCAAAACACATCTTATAGCAGAAGAGGGAGTCCAGGGCCCCTACGAGGGGCCCACAAGCTATCAGGGTGCGCCTTGTTAGCTTGTGGCCAGTAGGTGGCCCCCTCTGGTATATTTTTGCTCCATAATTTCTCATATAGGAGTATTCCACAGAAATTCTCCGTGAAGTTTCAGGTCATTTGGAGTCTAGTTCATTTTCACCCTTTTTCTTGGTTTTCAGGTCTAGAATCCCAATTTCCGGCAATTTCCCTCTTTGTGATGTACCTTGTAAATTCAGAGAGAAAAGGCATAATAATTGTATCATAAAGTGGAATAATGGACAAGAATACTATAAATATTGTTAGGAAATCATGATGCAAAATGGGCGTATCAACCCCCCCCCCCCCCAAGCTTAGACCTCGCTTGTCCTCAAGCGAAAGCTGAACTCGAAAATAATGACCACATAATTTGGGAGAGAGGTGTCGATAAAAAAAAATACGAACATGAGAGCATCATGAATATTAACATAGCAGCAAGTTTTTCATCATATAACTTCTCATAGTCAAGTAACAATCTATCCACAATATTGAAGTATGAAGCATAAACCTTATTGACAATCAACAAACTATGTTCTTTGTCATTGAGACAATCACAATTCATCATATTTTAGAGAAGAGTCTATGTAAAAGCTTTCAATTTAGCAAGTTCACATACTCAACTATCGTTTAGTCTTCTATGATTGCTGACATTCATTGCATATTTTTGGAGCTAATGTTTCCAATGGACACATAGGAAGATAGTGGCTTTATTTTTTTGCCACCCAACTTATTTACCTCAAGGATAATGTCAACAATAATAACTCATGATCATCTACATCCAACGGGATATATATATATATATATATTTGGATCTTTCACCAACACATGATGCTTGCTACTAAAGTGTTAATAGACTTGAGTAGACATGAACTTGACTCTTGCATGAACGAAAGTACTTAAAAGGTAAATTCATAAAATTAATAGGCCTTTCGTAGAGGGAAACAGAGGTTGTCATGCACTTTTTGTTTTCGGATGTGCAAACTCTTAATGGAAAGGAACGTCACTTTATATTGCCCCTTATGATAACAAACTTTATTATGCAGTATCTCGCTTTTCTTTCGTTGTCATCACAAGATCGTACAAAGCTTATTTTCCCTTACAATAAAAGATCATACATATTTAAGAGCAAATTTTATTGCTTTATGCACCAATGACAACCGACTTGAAGGATCTTATTTAATCCCTAGGTAGGTATGATGGACTCTCCTGGCATGAAACTGGGTTTAAGGGTTATGGATGCACAAGTAGTATCTCTACTTAGTGCGGAATTTTTTTGGCTAGCAAAAGATCTAAAGCAAGCACCACATGTTAAAGGATCTAAGACAATATAACTTGTATGTGAATGTAACAAACATAACTCATTATGCTGTCTTCCTTGTCCAACATCAACAATTTGATCATTATATAATATTTGATGGGGGTTCACAATCATATAAGATGTCCAAGATAGTGTATTGCATGTAAATCTCCTCTCCTCTATCATAATTTTTTCATGGATTGTATCAATGACTATCACTATGGTTGTTAACTCCCAACAAATTTTATCAATCATACTTTTCTATGTGAAGTCATTACTCCCTATGGGATTAGCATATGATTTTCTTTTTCTTTCTTTTATTTCATTGCTATGATAATGGATGCATGAGAGTAAAGCAAACAAGCTCAACTAATCTTTATTATATAACTCTCACACTCGATTACAAGTATAGATAGATCACAAAGCAAACACTCTAAGTAAAGCAAAACTAAATTTTATTCCACTAAATCATGAAAAACTAAGGATCTAACTAAGATAGATGATAATGGCAAAAGTGATGCTGATACAATAGCGGGGCACCTCCCCCAAGCTTGGAACAAGCTAAGGGTGGTACCCATACCCATGTAATCAAGTGTTCCTCTTGGGTGATGGTGGTGATGATGTAGTAGGTTGGTCCTCCGTCTTCCAAGGCATAGGCTCCCCGTCATACAAAGAGGATCTTGTCTCCAGAATCCTGAAATTGACAGTGATGCTCATCCTTTTAAACCTTGATTCATACTCACAGTTTTGGTTTTACAAGTCAAAGATTTGAGCTTGGAGATGTTCGATCCGCTCTTGAAGCTTGAAGAGAGCCTCCCCCACGTTCCTAGTGTCCAGCTTGTTCTCCTAGATGAATTACGTGATCATAGAGTGATTAGCACTCAAACCACGTTCAAACATCCCTTGGCACTTGAAGATTTCCTGCTCCATTGCTGCAAACCTGGCCTCCTCGCTCCCCTCCTTATTTGGACCTTGGACATCCCGGATGTGGAGCACCCCCTCATGCATCTCAATGGCTTGAGGGTGCTTCATCACCTCCGACATGTAGGGGTTGATGACCTTCTCGAAAACTTGTCCTTGGAGGAGCTTGACGGCGTCATGGCGATCTAGATCTTTCAGAAGAGATCCTGAAACAAGAACAGAGGAGAAACTTGCGATGCGGTGGTCAATACATACGGGAGTATATATAGTGATATTTTTAGGTCAGAATACGTGTCCAGGAAGAAAACCGAGTCCGGGAGGCACACGAAGGGCCCACAAGCTATCAGGGCGCGCCCAGGGGGTAGGGCACGCCCTGTTGGCTTGTGGCTCCCTCATGGGTACCCCCGACTCGTTTTTATTTTTGTAATTTTTCTAAAACACCAAAACCAACAGAACATATTATTACAGAATTTTTGGAGTCGGTTTACTTACCGTATCACATACATACCCCTTTTCAGACTTTTGGAGTGTTCCGGAAGATCTCGGCAAAAAAAAGTCGGCTTATGAGATGTATGTCGAGAAACAACCCCCCCCCCCCCTCTCTCATGGCACCCGACAAATAAATGCCATGTGGCACGACCGTTCGCGCTTGATGGCTCTATGACGTGCAATCTGCCTTTGCCGAGATTCGGGAACCAGGTACTCGGCAACATCTATACCTACTATTAAAGACAACAATGCTTCTGCCGGTACGTAAAAAAACCTTCGTTAAAATTCGTTCACACTAAAATATTCGTTCATGGACCTGGGCCAGCAGTTTTATCTGTAAGCTCGTTAGCTTCTCCATCCGATCCGTAGCCTACGTGGGCAACATCCACTATGGGCCTGTACCGGGCTATCTGGGTGATGAGTCGCCTGCCTTACACGGCGACAATATCTCGCCTTCAGCGAGACCGTAGGATGTCTCGCTAAAGGGCTACAGTAGTCGGACCGGCCCATTTTGCGCACTATATTAAGAAGGGAAGAAAAGGGGGAGAATAATGGATAAAATCTTGTACCTCCAGTTGGATATGCCCATCTGGTTAATTTTGTTTCCTTTTTGTTTTCTTTGTTTTTCAATTCTACATTTTTAAATGATTGATTAACATTTTTCAAAATATAATATTGAGATTTTTTTAACACATGGTCAACCTCTTTTATACACATTTAATATTTCTGCAAATGTTTGCTTCAAAGTTTTCAAATACGCCGTCCGTCTCAAAATAAGTGTCTCAATCTTAATACAACTTTATACTAAAGTTAGTACAAAGTTAAGACATTTATTTTGGGAAGGAGGGAGTACTTGTTCAACAATTTATCAGATGCTTGATTAATACTTTTTATATACATTATCAAAAAATCATTTTTAATACGTGGTCAACATTTTTTATACACATTTAACATTTGTCAAATACTTGTTCAACATTTTATATATATATGATAAAACAAATTCATCATTTTGTTAATACATGGTCAACATTTTTTCTATAATCATTTAACATTTTCAAATGCTTATTCAACATTATTTCAAATGCTTGATTGCCATTTTTATTAACACGATAAAACAATTCACCGTTTTTTTAATACATGGTCACCATTTGTTTCTAATAAATTAAAAAAAAATCAAATGCTCGATCAACATTTTTCATATATTTTTTAAAATAACTTCAAATGCTTGATTAACATTTTTTTTAATACATGATCAAATTTGGAATAAACATTGTTTTATACATTTTTCTTATACATGATAAAAACATTGTATACTCATTTAACATTTTTGTATGCTTGGTCAACATTTCCCAAATGTTTTTATATATTGTTTTCTGTAGCGTATATATTTGGAATATTTAAAATTAGAACGAAAACAGAAAAAAGAAAACAAAAATGAATCAGAAAAAGTAAAAATAATGGTAAAAAGGAGATTGTGGCTTCCCGCATGCTTGGGCCGGCTCACCATGGTCTCCCCTTTAGCGAGGGTTTCTACCCTCTTGCTGAAGACGGGATATAGGGACCCCCCCCCCCCCCCCCCGGCCTAGTCACGTCCACTTGGGCCTGTAGATAGCGCTAGCTATGCACGTCCTCACATCCGTGACCTCCTATATACTGCTTATTGTGGCAACGACTACCGGTTTCGCACAGGGCGCAGCTCACCCTGGGCCGGCCTATTTGTTGTGGCTCCACTTCGCGAGGACAAAATCGCAAAAACATCTTGCTTGCGATAGGCATTGAACACACGACCTGTCATTGATAGACATGCCGCACTAGCCTACACGCCTGGCACGGCCAAGTGAAAGAATTACAAGGCGGAACTTAAAGAAGCTAACAGCACAGACAAACCAAAAAAACAGTTTGTGAAATTTCCAAAATATATTTTTCTAACATTTTTTCAAAAATAAGAGCAAAAGTGAAAACATAAACTATTTTCTAAAATACGTATAATTTTTACAAAACTCGAAGCATTTTTCAAAATTCCCAACGACAATTTTTTGAATTCACGAACAAATTGTCAAAACATGAACATTTTTTGAAATTTTTGATTTTTATTAAATGGGAACATTTTCTGAAACTTCAAAAAAAATAAAACGTGACCATCTTTTGAAACGGGCACATTTTTTTGAAAACATGAACAATTTTTGAAACAGGAACCTTTTTTGAAAAAATATGAAATCTCGGAGGGGAAACATTCTCAGCTTTTTTTGCAAAAACACAAACCATTTTTGAATAAGCGAACATTTTTTGAAAAGGTTAACATTTTTATTAATTGACGAATAAAATTTGAAAAAACGAACATTTGTTTAAAGATACATAAATTATAAAACTTTTTTTTTGAAATATTGAACAATTCTTGAAAATGTGAACAGAAATGTTAAATTCTATATAACGTGAACAATTTTGTAAGAACATGAACAAATTTCAAATTTCCGAACATTTTTGAAAAAAAATACATTTTTAGTAAAAACTGAACACAGTTAGAATACATGAACAAAATATTGAAATTCCGAATTGTTTTACAAAACACATGAACTAAATTCTGGAATCAAACATTTTGTTGCAAAAGAGAAAAAAAATATGAAAACAGGAACATTTTTTGAAATTCCGAACAATTTTTGAAAAGTGTGAACATTTTAAAGAAAAACATACCGAAAAAATTTGAAAATACGAATTTTTTTGAAAATTGCGTATAATTTTCCAAACGTGAATATTTATTGAAATCATGAAAAATTGTTGAATTTTTGATCTTTTTTGAAAATTGCGTATAATTTGAAAAACGTGAATATTTATTGAAGTCACGAACTTTTTTGTACACGTTCCCATTTCAGATAACAAATCCAGGAAACAATCACAAAAAATGAAAATAATTCATGAATTCCAAAAAGTTCGAGGATGTTGAAAAAAGTTCATAAAATTTTCAAAAATGTTCTTCGAATTGGAAAATGTTCCCGAATGATTTTTAAAAAACCATTGCATTTGAAAATTTCAATCAATTTTAAAAAGATTCAACATTGTTGGAATATGTTTATTGATTTTGAAAAAACAAAGTTCATCAGAGTTGGAAAAAGTTCACCGATTTTCAAAAAAGATCATCAATTTTCAAAATCATAAAATTTCAAAAACAATCATTGAATTTGAAAAATGGTTCATCTATTTTGCAGAACGTTTTGTAAAAATCATCGATTTTACAACAAATAATTTTTAAATAAGCTCAAAAATTCTGTTAATAGTCGACAAAGATGAAAAAGTTCTTTGTTTTTTAAAAACAACTAAACTGATTTTCAAAAAAATCACGTAATTCAAGTAAAGAAAAAAGGAAATATAAGCGAATGGGCTGGATGCACAGTAATAGATGCCTGAAGCGCCAAATAGAATTTGCCCACCTTCAGATCCGTCTCCACGCTAGGCCGTGCAGTTTTAATTTTCTTCCTCAGTCCCTCGCTTATGCACATAATTTCACCAATTTAAATAGTCCCACATTGATTCTTTACACACTATTTCACCAATTTAAATACGTCCATAAGTATGAGAATTAACAAGTGTCGTGAGTTGTGGATTACCTTTATCCTAGGGAAAGATTGAGGAACTCAAAACGAGGGAATTATATCTACGGGGTGGCATAAATAAATTATGGGGTCGATATCCATCTCAAACGCCCGAACTGACCGGCATCCCTCATATCCATCTCAAATATGGGGACGATATGAAGGCTCGCGGACGCGCCCAGTCAGTTCGCCACGTAGGACGCGACCCCACCCTGGACCATTTTTTCTCTTTCTTTATTCATTTTTTTTCTCTCTCCTCTTCTTCACCAATCACGTATAAGTGACCGGACATATGAGAAAAAATATGAGAAATGCGGCTGCACAGACGAAAAAGTAGGGGCTCAAAACGGACATGCCCGGTCACTGACCGGGCGTGTCCGCGGGCGTTGGGGGGTCGGATTTGCAAGTTCCGCATGTGGATGGTTTTAGTGTGTTTTGTTCTCAAGATTTAAACACGCATGCATATAAAACAAAACTAATTTTTTTTGAGACAAATAAAACAAAACTAATGACGTCAGCAAAGATTTCACTGGAATATAAAAATTAAAATGTTTTATAGTCCAAACCATCGGTTAGAATGAAAAATCGTTTTCACATTAAAAAAGTCAAGAAGAAAGCTTCGAAACTAGATGCCATGTTGGTTTATTTTGTCGACTTTTTCTGGGGTAAAAAGATATCATGTCTATGTCACGTAAGTTATCACAACTGTGATACATAAGTTATGAAGTTATTTACACGGAAATTGTAAAGACAAAAAAATGTTATTCCAACCTTCTCCTCGTGCACATACATGCATACATTAGAAAACAAAAAGCGGATGTCATCTTATATTCTCCTTTTTTGAAACTTCAAAATATTTTGTAGCTCAAACTGTTGGTCCGATCGAAAAATAATTTTCACGTAAAAAAATCATGGCGATGAGACCTTCAAAATTTGATCACACGTTGGTATGTTCCGACAATTGTTTTTGTTCGAACAATTACCATTCCTTGACTAAGTAAGTTATCAGCTCTATTTTATGTATATTACCATACTATTTACACATGAGTTACCGGGAGGTGTTTTTCAATATAAAAAACTTGGCTCGAAAAAGTTACCACGCTTGGGCTAAGTAACTTATTAGCTCTATTGTGCATATATTACGGTGTTATTTACATAAAAATTACCGGGATAAGTTTTTCCACAACTTTATCCCGAGGTCAAAAGTTACCGCGATATTTCTACATGAGTTATCAGCTTAGCAGTGCGTAGATAACCATGTTATTTACATCGAAGTTATCGGGGGTCGGTTTTTGAACATTTTTTATCTTGGGGTCAAAAATTACCGCAGTGTTTATACGTAAGTTATCAGCTCTACGATGCATATATTACCATACTATTTACACAAGAAGTTCGCTGGGGTATGTTTTGAACAAGTTTTTTTCCCGTCAAAGTTACCGCGGTATTTATGTGTAAGTTATCAGGTCTTCGGTGTGTATATTAACATGTTATTTAGACATAAGTTATTGGAAGTATGTTTTTCAACTGCTATTTTTTCCGGGTCAAAAAGTAAGCATAGTGCCTATACATGTGTTATCAACTCTTTAGTGCGTACATTTACCATACTATTTACATAAAAATTATCGGAGGTATATTTTTCAACAACTTTATCCCGGGGTAAACGATTATGGGGTGTTTTTAAGTGAGCTATTAGCTTTATGGTGTGCATATTGCCATGCTACGTACATATAAGTTACCCGGGTTATGTTTTTCAATAAATTTTATTTCAGTCAAAAAGTTACAGTGGTTTTTGTAAGTGAGTTATCAACTATGTTCTGTGTATATTATCTTGCTATTTTACACAAGTCACCATGTGTTTTTACGTAAGGTATCAGTTATGCACGCTATAAATTATCATGTTATTTACACACAAAAATCGGAGTATGTTACAATAACTTTTTTGGGGGGTCAAAGTCCATGTAGGCACAAAAGGGTAGATGGAAATAAATGTATTTTTAATGTGAGAACTTGCAGATATTGCCTATTGTTGCTCATTGGGTCATGTAAAAATCGTGATGATGGAAGTAGAACAATAATAAAGAAACTGGTAGTTGGCTAGCGCCCTTGGTAATTTTGACCACAAGAGTGGTGTGTTCAGTTACCACCCGAATCGATTAATTTTCAAGAAAAGTTCATGTCATTTTTCTGTTGATACAGAAGTAAAGAAAGCTCAAAGTATATTATCAGGCATCAACTAAGGCTAAGTGTCTTGGTTGTTGGGCCAAACTTCCGATGGATTGGCCATTATCATTTTCCTTTTTCCACTCACGTTAAAAAAGTTAACTACTATTCCTAACCACTAGACAAACTTATCCGAAGTTGTTCACGCCTTGGATCTCTCAAGCAGCAGTTCACGGGCTCTACTCCGACCTGCTACTTCATTTTTTCGCGCCTTTAAAACGGAAAGGCAGCTCAGCCTCCGTCGCTTTGAACCGGATCAGATTGAGCGCGCGATCTTGTTCGGAAATTACAATTCCCCTGTTTATTATAATCATTATAGGTGTGGTTTCATTTCAAGGCTGTGTTTTGTGATGCAATGCACGTGCAATCTCTTTTCATGTGTTGAATATTTTGCACAATTATCTAATAGAGTATGGTTCTGTAAAGTCTTGATGTGATTTTTGGTGTATGAAAACAGAAAGTTAATCGCTTCTTTGACAAAAAAAATGTATCCTTCACAAGTGGGGTCATGGATTGGTAGCAGATAGTGCATTAGTATGACGTCATATATCAAATAACTATTAGTTTACTATAGTATAGTTCTACATATGAGTTAAAATGAGTAGACGACATGTTTTTTTCTTGATTTTAATTTGTATGCTTCTTAGAACACCACTTCACTCTATGTTGTTTTTAGGAGAATTCTGAATTTTGGTGGTATATTGTGTTACAAATTATTGTTTGAAGGATAATAGTGGGAGTGGATATGCAATTATGCCTTGTAAGTTTTGCCGATGCTAATTCTTTTTTTTAAGCCCTAAAAACATATAACCTTTTGCTCCAATAATTACACATATCAATGAGACAAAAATTATGCTCTTATATCATTGAGTAGTAAAATGGGCTTTGCTTTTTTCAGTCAAATGCAATATTTGTTGGCAATCATCGAGTAACGCTGACAAAGGCATGAAGAGATACTCACAACTAGGTAAATTTTGCTGAATCGTGTCAAGTTTATGTTTTTGCACAAAACCACTTATCATGTTGTTTCTCACGTGGCAGAGTAGGATTTCAAGGAGTTTGCGGATGTTGTCCGGTGTCGTGTGGTTGGTGGGTTGGGCTATTGTGGTAGGGAAGTGTGATTTTTTTCTCTCGTTGCAATGCACGGGCATGTTTCCTAGTATCTACAAAAATACCTTTTTCATGGCAGTAAATGTTTGTCGAGCTCCCTAGCTACATCACGTACTCAGCAATATATTTACAAAAATACTTTTGTCCTTGGCAGTAAATGTTTACCAAGCTATCTGTGTAACGTAGTCGGTAAAATATTTACGAAAATACTCCCTTGTATCTTTTTTCAAATTTTTAAGGATGACCAATCTGTCATCTTGAACAAGAGGATCACCTGTGAAATCTCAATCGACTGAGCCGTCGGGCGACTCCTTATGAAGAGACTTGAGCTTGTGCTTTGCGCCTGCATTTGAGATAGCTTGGGATGTGAGGATGTGGCAATCCCGCCGTATCAGATCAAGTGGCAGTCGTGCAACAAATCAATAGGTGAGTCGAGTGTTTGTGACGGGACATTGTGCCCCAGGGCAACTCTATGACATGGTGACCGCATCACACACGAGAAGTGTGAAAATATGGAATCAGCTGAGTACCGGCAAGGGTCACTCTATGTAAATTGTTGGAACAACATTATTAAAATCCTATGGAGGGGACGTACGACATGGTCCGGTTACTGGGAAAAGCTTACGGGGAGAGCTCTGTCTTAGCGAGCTACGACACAGGGGTTCACTATGTGGCTCTCGACAAATTCCAACTATGGGTATGGGCGTTGATAGAATCCAACCATAGCGGGTGGGGTGGATGCTAATACACGAGGCAGATCTTAGTCCTTATAATCACATAATAGTACAATGATGATAGGTGGAGCCTAGAGCGCCATGGGAGGTCATTGAAAACAACGAAGCAACAGTTAGCTTGTTTGAACTCGGTGAAGGAGATGCACAAGAAGATGAAGACGCAAGATTCAAAGGCCAAGAGGAGTCCGAATACTCTTGGGATTCGGACGAGACAAGGACAACTTCATCGAGCTGAATGATGTTCTAGAAACAATAAGATTGGGGATTACAAGATCATAGGATTACACCCGCACATGAAAGTGGTGCTCCTCCGAACCTATCACGGAGTTGCGGCATACCATCTTAGAACTATTAGAGTATAGGTCGGTTACGGATACTATGGCCGGCAGGTTTTGGATTGTAATCTATCTCTCTTAGTCTTGGAGTCCAAGTTTTGTAATCTATATAAACAGCCCTTTGAGGCCTCAATCAACACAGTTATTATTCTCCAATTATCATGGTATCAGACGCCTAGGTTTTCCGCACCTGGCATGGCACCGCCAACCGCGCCGTCGCCCCGGCCGACTCGGCCCCTCTTCTCCATGGCCGAGTTCCGCGCCGCCGGTGCCCCTACTTCTTCTTCCTCCTCTACAACTACCCAAACAACCCCTCCTCAAATCCCAATGATCTCCCTAGCCGACACCATTGCCGACGTCTCCCCCTTCATCCCGATCTCGTTAGATCTTGGCGCCCACAACTACTACCATTGGCGCCACCTCTTCACCATCCACCTCGGTCGCTGCGGCCTCCGCCACCACATAGACCCATCCTACCCTCCGCAGCACGCCGATCCTCGTTGGGTGAAAGATGATCTCGCCATCATCCAGTGGATTTACACACGCATCTCCACGGAGCTCTTCAATCTGGTCTCCTCCGACGACGCCACCGCCGCCGAGCTTTGGGCATCTCTCCAGCAGCTGTTCCAGGACAACTCCGACGCGCGCATCAACACCCTCAACACCGAGCTACGTACGACCGTCCAAGGAGATGCCTCGGTCACCGTTTTCTGCCAGCGGATCAAGGCTATCGGCGACGAACTTCGTGAACTCGGCGATCACGTCGACGATCGCGCCCTCATCAACGCCCTCCTCGTCGGCCTCGGCGAGCAGTTCGAGAAGCAGCAGTCCTTCATACCCATGCTCAAGCCCTACCCCACCTTCAAGGAGGTTCGCTCCCTCCTCCAGCAAGAAGAGAAGAATCAAGCTCGCAAGGCGCAACGGCAACCACAGGTGTTTCACGCTGCCGCTCCTGCCGCGGCCGCGCCTCCCGCGCCTGGGCTGCCGCGCCACTCTGCCGCACCCTCCCTTCCTACCGCGGCGGCGGCAGCTCCTCCACCTCCCCCAGGCTGGCGCCCGAGCCCGAACTACCGGGGCAAGAATCCGATCTACCGGCCCCCTGCTTCTCGCTCCGCCGGCGCTGCACCAGCTCCGCCATCGGCCGCTCCATCGCCACCGGCTCCCTCAACATGGCAGCCTCAGCACGATCCCTGGACCGGCCTTGTTCAAGCTTGGTCGATGCCCTGGTCGGGCCCTTCGCCGTACGGCGCCCCGCCTGCTTACACGGGCACGTGGAGCACTGGTCTCCGCCCGGCCACCGGCTCTCCTGGACTCCTTGGGCCCAAGCCGCCGGCGCACGTCTACACCGCCACTCCTACGCCACCTCCCAGTGCGCCAGGACTACCGCCACCCTACTACACCTTGCCGGGCTTGCCAGGCTTGCCGGGCCTGCCGGGCTTACCGGCTTCTTACGGCACCTTGCCGGTCCCGGCAGCATACTACCAGTCGCCTACCCTGCCCTACGCTCCCATGCACGCTCCTGGCCCCTCTGCTCCTCCACAGCAGCCGGCCTGGGATCAAGCCGCCTTCATCAACGCCATGAACAACTTTACTCTCAATAACGAAGGTACGGATTGGATTTTCGATTCTGGTGCATCCTCG
Organism: Elymus sibiricus; assembly: GCA_039707655.1. NCBI lineage: Eukaryota > Viridiplantae > Streptophyta > Magnoliopsida > Poales > Poaceae > Elymus > Elymus sibiricus. The sequence goes on along the minus strand of CM077673.1, from coordinate 425,386,174 downwards.
CATATGTCTTCAAATATGAATTTGCTGTCAGCTTGTTTCCCTTCTGTTTTTTCTACGATCACCATTGGTGATGGTTCCACCATACCTGTTTCCTGCACCGGTCATTCTTACATCTCTTCCTCTTACGCCAATTTTCTTCTCCGCAATATTCTTGTTGTCCCTTCCCTAATCAAAAATCTTATTTCTGTTCGCCAATTTTGCATTGACAATAAAGTTATTTTGGCTTTTGACCCTTTTGGTTTGTCTGTGAAGGATCTGACAACGGGGGAGGTCCTCGCTCGGTACAATAGCACGGGCGATCTTTATCCGCTTTATGGCGCACCTACATCCACTCCCCAAGCCATGCTTGCATCAGTTGATTTGTGGCATCGTCGTCTAGGACACCCCAATAAAAATACCTTGTCATCTTTACTTCAAGAATTTTGTATTCCTAGTTCTAGTGTTCCTCATAATCCCTCTCTTTGTAATGCCTGTCAATGCGGCAAACATGTTAGATTACCTTTTGGAACCTCTACTACCCTTAGCACTTTTCCATTTGAATTAATTCACTGTGATTTATGGACCTCTCCCGTCCCTAGTGTCTCTGGTTACAAATATTATCTTGTGATTTTGGATGACTATTCTCATTATATTTAGACTTTTCCTATTCGTGCTAAATCTGAAGTACATGCCATCTTTCTCAATTTTCGACAATATGTTCTTACACACTTTGGCTTGCCAATTAGATTTATTCAATGTGATAACGGTCGCGAATTTGACAACACTCAAAACCGCAACTTCTTTCTCTCTCAAGGCATTCTTCTTCGTTTTTCATGTCCTTATACCTCCCCTCAAAACGGTAAAGCTGAACGGTCTATTCGCTCCATTAATGATATTCTTCGCACCTTGCTATTACAAGCTTCTCTTCCCTCTCGTTTTTGGGCTGAAGCCCTTCGCACTGCCACACTTCTTCTAAATATTCGCCCTACTAAGACATGTCCTCTTTATTCGCCTTTTCAATCTCTTTTTCTCTCCCATCCCGATTATTCTTTTTTGCGTGTTTTTGGTTGTCTTTGTTTTCCGAACACCGCCTCTACCGCCTCCAACAAACTCGGACCACGTTCACTACCTTGCATTCATCTTGGTCTTTCTGACGATCACAAAGGATATCGTTGTTTCGATCCATCTTCTGGTCGCGTGCTTGTCTCTCGCCATGTCACATTCGATGAAAACACTTTTCCTTATTCTGTCACTAACACCGCAACAATCCCTACCACCACCACCTCTGCCGTGGTCTCTCCCTCTCCCGCGGCGAGGCCAGCAAGCCTGAGGACGCCAGCAGGTCCGGCAAGCCCAGCAAGTCCGGCAAGCCCGGCAGGCCCGGCAAGCCCGGCAGGCCCGGCCAGCCCGGCAAGCCCGGCCAATCCGGCCAGTCTGGCCAGTCCGGCAAGCCCGGCAAACCCGGTAACCTCGGCAAGCCTGGCACCGGCAGGCCCAGCAAGCCCGGCCCCGGCAAGCCAGGCAAGTCCGGCACGCCCGGCAAGCTCCCAACCACCACTACCACCCAACGCCGTACCCATTCCACCACCCACTAATGATCACGTCATGTGCACCCGCGGCAAACGCGGCTTCCTTCTACCCACAAAACGCCTCAACCTAACAGCCACCCCAACCCTCTCTCCTATTCCCACTTCTTACAAACGAGCTCTTCTTGATCCTCTTTGGCTCTCAGCTATGCGCAATGAATTTAACGCTCTTCAGCAAAATAATACATGGACTCTTGTCCCCAAACCTCCTGGTGTTAATGTTGTTTCTGGAAAATGGGGTTTTTGTCATAAATTTCATTCTGATGGCACTCTTGCTCGTTACAAAGCCAGATGGATGTGTCGTGGTTTCTCTCAGCAACATGGCATTGATTTTGATGAAACTTTCTCTCCCGTTGTTAAACCAAGTACTATTCGCGTTGTTCTTAGTCTTGCTGTTTCCTCCTCTTGGCCCATTCATCAGCTAGACGTTAAAAATGCTTTTCTTCACGGCACTCTTAATGAAACAGTTTATTGTCAGCAACCATCTGGTTTTGAGGATCCCTCTTCTCCCAATTATGTTTGCCTTCTTAGCAAATCTCTTTATGGTCTTAAACAAGCTCCTCGTGCATGGTTTCAACGTTTTGCTGCCTTTATTCAAACAGTAGGCTTCATTCCCTCCAAATCTGATTCTTCATTATTTATTTTTCGCTCCTCTTCCCACACTGCCTATCTCTTGCTTTATGTTGATGATATAGTTCTCACGGCTAGCTCTGAATCTTTTCTCCAACATATAATCTCTTCTCTTAGTCATGAATTTTCCATGACTGATCTTGGTCCTCTTCATCATTTTCTTGGCGTTACTGTTTCTCGCACAAAGTCTACCCTTTTTCTCTCTCAACGATCCTATCTTTTAGACTTGCTTTCTCGTTCTGGTATGTCTGATTGTCAACCCTCTCGTACCCCGGCTGACATTGGTGCCAAATTGTCGGCTGATGGTGATCCTGTTTCTGACCCCACTTTGTATCATAGCATCACCGGTGCCCTTCAATATGCCACTCTCACTAGGCCCGACATTTCATACTCCGTTCAGCAAGCCTGTCTTTTTATGCATGATCTTCGTGCTCCTCATCTTGCTCACGTCCACCGCATTCTTCGCTATTTAAAAGGAACTATTGATCATGGTCTTCTCATTAATTCTTCTTCTCCAACAAGCTTGACAGTTTATTCTGATGCAGACTGGGCAGGTTGTCCAGATACTCGACGGTCCACATCCGGATTTTGTGTTTATTTGGGTGATAATCTTGTTTCTTGGTGTTCTAAAAGGCAGGCAACAGTTTCCAGGTCTTCTGCTGAGGCTGAGTATAGGTCGGTTGCTCATGTTGTGGCTGAAGCGGTGTGGCTTCGTCAGCTTCTCGTGGAACTTCATCGCCCACTTGATCGTGCAACCATCGTTTATTGTGATAACATCTCTGCAGTATACATGGCTTCCAATCCAGTTCAGCATCGTCGCACCAAGCACATTGAGATTGGCATACACTTCGTTCGAGAGAAGGTGGCTCTTGGCGAGGTCCGTGTTCTTCATGTCCCTACCAGTGCTCAATTTGCTGACATTTTCACCAAAGGACTTCCGACTGCATCTTTCACCGACATACGCTCCAGTCTCAACATCGTTACTCCTGATGCTGAGACTGCGGGGGGATATTAGAGTATAGGTCGGTTACGGATACTATGGCCGGCAGGTTTTGGATTGTAATCTATCTCTCTTAGTCTTGGAGTCCAAGTTTTGTAATCTATATAAACAGCCCTTTGAGGCCTCAATCAACACAGTTATTATTCTCCAATTATCAAGAACCTCGAGAATGCAATATTTAGGCTATCACCACCTTAGAGCATCTACAGCCGAGCCTTGCAAATCCGACCACTCAAAAGCCCGCGGACGTGCCCAGTCGCGTCCGCGGACACTGACCGGTCACGCCTCAAATAAAGCTCGTTGCATCCGGACATCTCATATTTCTTCCTCAAATCCATACAAAAGCATGCAACTAAATAAAACCTACGTACTACGTGAAGAGCTATCTACTCTTCGTCGGAGAGATCGATAATCTCCGTGTCCTCCGGCGGATAGATGTGCGGCAGCCGCAGCTCCGCCCCTTCCGGCGCTGGCACTGCGGCCCCCTCCGGCGGTGCTGCCCCCTCCGTTGCGGCTTCCTTGGCCTCGATCTTGGCCTCCAGCTCGTCGAAGAGGGCGTCCGCCTCCTCCTGCCTCTGCCGGATGAGGCGGCGGTTGGCCTCCACCTCGGCCTCATCCCGGATGGAATCCAGGATGGCCTGCTGCTCCACCATATCGTCCGATTGGGCGACGGCGAACTCCGCGTCCGCCTAAGTCATGGTCAAGCCGGGAGCCTCCTGCTCCGGCTCATCCTCCTCCATTGCCTCCGGCTCCTCCTCCTCCGGCAGTTCCTCCTCCACCACCTCCTCCTCCGTCTCCGGCGAGTCCGAAGGGAGACCCGCAGCGATGCGGGCTGCGCGGCGAGCGTGGTACTCCTCCTTGATTTGCCGACGCTGCTCCGGCGTCAGCTGCGCGTAGGTGGTGATAAGCCGACGGACCATAATAACGAAGAGGGTGCGGCTAGAGGAGGCGGAAGGGTTCGGCTGGCGGCGGAGAGAGGGAGGAGGCGGATGTGTTAGGGCTAGGGGGCGCCGGCCGGCTTAAATAGCCGGCCCCCACCTCGGGCGGAGAGGCGGAGCGGCGCCACGCGGCGTTCACACCGCGGCGACGGTCGAGGCGCCCGTCGGACCTTCGGGTTTCCCGGCGAGTCCACGTGGGGCCACGCCGTCAGACCGACGCGCCCGGTCTCCCCTATACCCGCCCCATATTTAGGCTGGAAATGAGGGGTGCCGGTCAGCCCGGGCGTTTGAGGCCGGTTTGAGAAGCCTGTGTGGGTCGATTTTTTATGACCGGACGGCCTGCCCTGACTCGTTTGAGGAAGGTATGAGGGGTCCGGATGTAGATGCTCTTAGCAACCTCAACTCACATGTTCATGAGCGTTTACGCTGTATTCCCTTACCGCCCATGCTACATCGATGCACACCCCACGACTAAACTACCATACCATCATTATGGTCATTAAAGGTTGGTGATCTGGTTCATCTAAAAAAGGTTGGTGATCTGGCCCGCAACGCATAACTCTCTGCAAGTAAAAACAAGCATGCTGAGGATGGACCAAGGTTGCACATGGAATGCATTGTGCCTTGGAGGATGGCACGTGGAGACAGAGGCCACATGTCAAGCTGGATGCGTGCATGATCGTTTCCCACTCGGTCGGTCAACAAATTGCAATGTGTGTATACCATCCAATTCATCGTCAATACTGAACAAATATACACCTCCTTTTGCTTACTTGACTGAGATAGCAGCTACTCATGTACATCTTTCTTCTTCCTCCTCTTCTTCTCCAATATATATGAAATGTACAACCCAAAAAGCCTCCGAGCACCACCATGAATGGCATCATCCGTGCTCGGGGGCCTCCCAGCTTTTCTTTACGGTACAAGACTTACCCCCACAGGCCACAAATGACGGCCTAAACATTCACAATTTTACAAATTTACATACCTATATATCCATATGAATTGTATCTTCTTCTTCTGCTGTGTTGGTGATAATCATGATCTCTCTTGTTTAGTTGCTCTTGATGAGCAGCAGGCCGATGCCGGTGACGATGAGCGTCGCCGGGAAGCCGAACTGGAGGTGGCTGAAGAAGGAGAGGGTGTAGCCGAACTGCTGGGACCGGCGCGCCTGCTCGCACACGATCAGGTTCGCCGCCGACCCCAGCAGCGACAGGTTGCCGGCCACCGTGCTCACCCACGCCAGGATCAGCCACGCGTTTGTCTCCGCCGCCGGGGAGATCGCCGCCGCCGAGGCCGCCACCCGTGCGCCGAGCAGCAGGACTGCAACAAAGCACAAACCCAATGCAGAATCTGTCAGTAGTATGCTTGGTATGTTAGTGGTGCAGGGGATTCGGCATGTTCAGCTGGTTCTCTTGTTCTTTAGTAGAATGAATGATTGGCCGATCTGATAGAAGTTGGGACCTGACAGTCTGGCTAGCATCCAACACATTCAGAAATAATTGCACAGCTGATCCAAAATTGAATCGTGCCATTGTTTGGTGTCCCTGCTTACTGCAGTCTGATTAATGACAGTTTGGAAGCATCTATGAAATTTGCGCAAAATTAGATGAAATTCACTCTAATTTCCATGTATTACGACAAATGGCGTGGAAATGGCAGTGGAGCATGTTTTTCAGGAAATGGGAGGGGGGAGAGGGACTAACCGGTCGGGACATTCGACGCGACATTGGAGAGGAGCAGGATGACCAGGGCGAGGATGACCACCCCCGTCGGCGTGTCGATCCGCGCGTAGGGCTCCATGAACTCCCAGAAGGTGCTGGGAATGCCGGTCTTGTTGAAGCCGTCCACGGTGATGAACATCCCACAGAAGAAGAGCAGCAGTGGGTAGGAGACCTGAAATTTTGGTTTTCAGCAGCACCACAGTAAGCAACAATGGATGGGACGTACAGTAGTTGGTAATTCTAGTGTGAGTTTTAGTTTCAGAATTTCAGAAAGAACACAATGACCAATCCAATTTTCCGTGAACAGGTGTAAAATTCGACCAAACCGTTTGAATTATTTCGATTGTAAACAAAAATGAAGAATTGGTGAATTCGTCTTGCAGAATTGTTGGTTCAGTTTAACTGTAGACAGACACCCGTTGGTTCAGTTAACTGCAGACGGACGGACAGAGAGAGAGACGGTTACCTTCTCGAGGCAGGGGCGGGCGTCCTTGAAGTCGAGGACGATGAGCGCGAGGGCGGCGGTAATGGCGCTCCAGGACATGTTGAGCCCGAGCAGCAGCGCGACGAGCATGCCGAAGGTGATGGCGTAGACGCACGTCTTCCACAGCCTGTTCTTCCACTCCTCATCCATGGCCGCCTCCTTCTCCTCCGCCGAGTTGAAGCAGCAGTACTCATCCTCCTCCTCCTTGGTCGTCACTCTCGCGGCGGAGCCCCGCCTCTGGTGGATCCCGACGCCGTCGGGCGCCTTGTTGGGGACGTCGCCGTGGGGCTTCGCCGCCGGCTCGCAGCAGTGCGCCTCGCAGCCGGCCGCGTCGGGAGCAACGGAGCCGTCGGGGAGGCGGCCGCGGCGCGGGTGGGACATGGTGGCCGGCGAGAAGCGGTGGGAGGTGACGTCGTCCTCCTCGACGACCTCGGCGGGGAGCGCGTCGTGGGACACGTCGACGCACTTCTCGTCCGACAGCTCCCGCCAGTAGAGGCAGAGCAGGATGGCGGCGTTGACGACGACGCCGACGAGCGTGGCCGGCAGGATGCCGAAGACGAAGTCGCCGAAGGAGATGCCGCTCTGCACGGCGATGACGAGGTTCTGCGGGTTGCCGATGGGCGTCGCCGCCGACCCGATATTCGCCGACGAGGCGAGCGCGAGCAGGAACGGCTTGGGCGGCAGGTTGTTCTGGCGGGCGATCTTGAGGATGAACTCGGTGAGCACGACGCAGCAGGTGTCGTTGGTGAAGAGCGCCGACGCGAGCGCGGACACGACGCAGGTGCGGACGAGCAGGTCCTTGCCGCCCTGGCTGCGCCACGAGAGCGCGCGGCCCAGGTGCCGGAACATGTCGGCGCGCTCCAGGTAGACGCTGACCACCATGGTGCCGAAGAGCAGGCCGAGGATGGGCAGGTCGACGGCGGCGTAGGCCTCGTCGGCGGTGATGACGTTAAACAGCACCATGAGCATGGCCCCCAGCAGCGACCCCGCCGTGCGGCCGATGGGCAGGAACGGCACCGCCGGGAACACCGCCAGCACCCAGAAGATGCCGAACGCCGCCGTCCCCAGCGCCACCTTCACCGTCGGCTCCATCGCCATTGCCACCCACCCTCAAGATTCGAATCTCTGCTTCCTCTCTACACTACTGAATCTGCAAGAATCTCCACTGCTCTCCTCGAGATTCGATTCAAGAACAGCGACCTACCTAATTCTTCACCTAGAATGAAATCTGGAAACTAAAATCTGCAATCTGTGGCCTAGCGGCAGGAGCAAGATCTGCAATTACTGGCTCACATGGGCGTGCAGCTACCAACAAGAACAGAGCTGGACAAGAACCGGAGCTCAGCTCAGCTCCAACCAACTAACGGTGGGGGCGCAAGCAGCAATCATGCATGCACCAACAGCATGTACGTACCAATCCGGAAGCCGCCAGCCTCATCAGCTAGAAGCCTCCATCTCCATGGACGGATGGATCCCCAAGAAAACCGTGAGACTGAAGCAGAGCAGGAGGAGGAGGGAGGAGCTCGCTCGTCTGCTCGTGGAGCTCGTGGAGAAACTACTTGTCACCAGAAGAGGTTAACAATGGAACACTTGGCGACGAGCCATTGACCACTTGGCGAGCTCCACATGGCCTCCTAGTAGATTGCCCCCCATGGATATTAATTTCTTGCCGCTCCCCCCACCAGTGGATGGAGATGTCTGCGACCAAATGAGGGAAAATATTTTCTGCATTTCCAGAAACAGAGAAATGTGGCTGGCTCATGTGGAGCAGCTGCCCCGGGGGTCTCACCGCATCCTCACATGCACGTCCATGATTAATGGCGATGCTGCTGAGAATTCGCCATGGAGGTGGACCGGCCTTGGAATTTTGTGGCAATAGGAATAAGATATTACATTTTTGCATCCCTGAGACGGCGACGGAGATGGAGACGGAGATGGAGATGGATGTGTGCACGCGTTCACCGGGGGTGGCGCGACGGCGAAGGCAGAGGGGGGAGCTGGATTAGACCGTAGATTATTGATTGTTGATGTGGAGGGTGGTGGGATTGGATTCTTGGGTTGGGGGGTTGGTTTGGTGCCGGATCAACGTTATCCGTCCCTTGTCCGAATCCCAAGCCATGCACCCCCCATGTTCCTGTCCTCAACTAATTGATCATCACCTTAAAACTAATCATGTCTTGTTGCTTCTCTCCTTGTTGATCATGGAGAGGAACAGTACTGTGATATTTCCTGTTTCCTGCTGCGCCGGCTCGCTTTCAACCGGATGTTGATTGGTCGATGCCGGGCTGCCGGGCCCACCAGGGAGAATAACGAGAAGAAGAAAATATCACCATGTGATTAATGTTCCACAATGAAGGTTGCTGCCACCTAATGTAATCTTGTTGCCACATGGCCGGCCGGCCCACACTAATCAATCCTACAAGTTCACCCCCCATTTATTTTATTTTATTGCATAGGACCCAAGATTGATATGATCATCAGAATTGTCCGCCATGTTGGTATGACTGGACGAGACGAGAACCGAGCTCATCGTCGTTCACATATTGTTGCTGTTGTCGCCGCCATTGTTGTTTGCTTCTTTGAAGACATACTTTTTTTTTCCTTCTCCTTTTAACAGATTGAGACTGACATTGTTGTGTAATGGCATGGCACCCCTTGACGATTCTTGGGGGTCATGATATTTAGTTATTACCACCATTATTGCCCGTCAATTTACTCAACCGTCTCCTGATCTTCATGTGATCTCTCTGCTGGCCCCTCTTCAGGATCTCTGTTTTTTCGCACGCAAAAAAAAAAAGGATCTCTGTTTTTCTTTCTGTCTTTTTGGTCCTGTTCAGGTTTTTGCAAACTGCAGCAAGAGAAATTGCACAGTACAGCATATCCTGGAAAGTTAAATTGAAGAGCAGAACTGCTCGGCACCGCTGCAAATATCGGCATCGGTGTCATCTGCCCACGTGTATGCACTCCTTGGATGGTGCCAGGCAAAGTGCCTGGATGATAAGTCGATTCTCCTTGTGATTTCAACATCCACACAACACAGGCACAGCAGATTCATGTGATGAACATCAGAGTAGTGTCCTCTGATGCCGGTTCCAATCAATCAACCAGCCACACTGGCGAACAAGAGACCAGTAGTTTCTCATCTGAGATGAAGAAGAGCAGGATAGAATATGGCTCCATCTGAGAAATGTTGCTGAGGGGAATAGTTCTACAATTCTGGCTAGTTCATTATGTACATAAACATTATCATCGGTCCAACAAAGAGCAAGTGAGTTAAAAGAGGATTACAACACACGCTACGGCGGTAAAAGTATCTGCGGTTTGGTTTTATAACGACGACGACGACAATAACACCATCGCAAAATATCAACGTCAAATTGCTTGCCACCGTAGCAAAATATCACCATCGGCGTCATCTGCCGACTTGTACGCACTCCTTGGATGGTGCCAGGAAAATTACCTGAAACCAGACGCCTAAGGAAGAAACCACATGGTTGAACCAAGGCACAGCCTGGATGATAAGATGGTTCTCCTTGTAGTTTCAACACCCACACACAAACAGGCACATCCGATTCATGCGATGAACATCAGAATGGTGCTTTCTGATGCTATCCCCAATCAATCAACCAGCCACACCGATGAACAGCAGAATAGTAATTCCTCATGTGAGATGAGCATCAGGGTACAATGTGGCTCCATCTGACGATGCTGCTGAAAGGAACAGTTCTACAATTCTGGCTAGTTTATTATGTACATAAACACCACCATCAGTCCAACAGCAGCAAGTGAGTTAAAAGAGGATTACAACACACGCTACGACGGTAAAAGTATTTGCGGTTTGGTTTTATAACGACGCCGACGACAATAACAACAACATCAACAACACATGGATGGAGGGTTCCAGGATCTGCATCACCACCTTTGGTCTCTTATATGAATGATGATTAGCTGGACACTGAATTACTTACTGCTATATCTAACCTTTAACTTGCCACTACAACCTGAATGTTTGCATAGGTTTTGGCGCCTCCTGCAGTTTTAAGATGGTGTCTGGGGAACGGGGCAACCGTTGCAGGAGCAAAAGAAGCAAAAAGAAACTTGTATCTTCCTGTTGTAAGGTTATGGTCAGTAATGCGGTTAGCTGACCCCTGGCTGCGCCACTGGGCGGAAGGACCAGCTCTTCCTTGGCTCAGTTGTGATTGCGGCGACCTTCTCGTTCGCCCACCAGTCAGACCCAAGCGCACCTGTTTCCTCCACGTGGGGGGCATCGACGTTGCTGAACTTGAACTCTTTGGCTAGACGGAGGGACAAGGAGCGCCGTGCTTTCTCGGGCAAGTCATGGTATGTTTCATCGACATACAGCCCTGCCCTTGTCTCATTGGATTCTCTGGAGTGATCACCAGTATTGCTGGATGGAAGGTAGAAAGATGACGCAGCAGATTCTCCAGAAATGGCGGTCTTCTTCTCCAGGCAGCGGGCAACATCCTCTACTGTCAGCTCAAATGACACCCGGTGATCCATGGCATGATCATTGTTTTGAAGTCTTGCAGAGAAGTCCACGACTGGTACAGCTGCTGTAATGTGGCCATCCAGAAGGGAGCCGCCATTCCTCATATGGCGAGGTATCAACTTCTGTGTAGCAATGCCCTCGCCATCGAGGATCTTTGGGGGCTCACGAACTGGGAAGGAGGGGAAAGTGCTGTGCGAGGAAGTCTGCAACTCAGGGTCAGGGAATGGGGAGCAAGTGCCAGAACAAGCAGAGCTTGGAGATATGAGACGCCCTATTGGGCTCTCAGGGTAAATATGGTATGAGTGAATGTCACCCCTTTCCCCATTCTTGCTGCTGTTGAGTGAAGTCAGAAGCTTTGCATATGGCACCTCAGGCGAGGAAGGGGTTGTCAGATGAACAGACTCTGGTGGGGGAGTGAAAGGAGCTGTTGAAGGTTCGGTTGTGAAGGCCGAGAAGATTGGAGGGGAGACTACCTGAGTCTCATGTGCATATGGCCCAATAGCAAAGATGGATGGAGGCCCTGTGGGTGACGGAGAGTTTGGCGAGCGAGGCGAAAAAGATGGAGGGCCCATTGGTGATTGTACAATAGATGCAGATCCTGATTGGAGGAAAGAGGCGGGCGATGATGGAGGTGCAACAAAGGGGAAGACCTGGGGAGGTGGATGATTTAGAATTTCTGGTGCCGGTGCATCTATCCTCTGAGATGCAGGTTCTGGGACAAGGACCGCGTGGCTGATGCGCCGGTCATTCTTTTGAGCTCCAAAGCAGAAGTACGCGCTCAACCAATCAGTCCATTTCCTTCTCTGCAAATGAACAATACTACTAATTAGTAGAGAAACAAAGAGTTGTCATTGTGCAGTCTTTAAACAAAGGATATAGCATGTGGCAGCATAAAAAGTTCATAAATAAACAAGGCACCTTAATAAAGTATGAATTGAAGAGTTCAATGCCTATGTATAATCAGGATCATGTGCACTTTTCTCAGACATATACATTCTATACTAAATTGTCTCCCTTAGCTCCTCAGTATAGCAACAACAATATGCAACTTTGCTAAGAAAACAGAAGACAATATACAAGCCATGCTACACAATTACTGTAAAAGTCAAAGCAGTCATGAGTGAAATTAGTATCTTCTGTTTATGTGATGAAAGATAGAGAAGTGAAACATCATGCTGCTTGGCCTGAAACTAAGCCAAAAAATAGTAGAAGTAAATCGTACATTTCACCCAAAATTACGACAGACAATTCAGCCGGATGTAGTAAACAAGGGAGAAACCATAATTCCAGCCACAACTGTAACATATAGATACCACATACTTGTTTCCTTTTATGTAGTTAGTCCACACTTACAGTCACAGGGTTAAAATCATAACTCCACTACTAAGGGATCTCACATCAGCAAGTGCCGGCTGATATGGTAAGAAAACAGACACTACGAATACACATTTGTTTCATGTGGTCCAAGCTAAAAGTACTTGAGAGTAGCAATCATAGGTGCACCACATTACCTTAATTTTTCATGAACAGACAAAACTGTGAATAACTAACATAACAGGACGAATGCCTAAACAGCAGGCCATGCATTAAAAAAGGGGGTTAACTAACGCCAGGAGTTAAAAATAGGAATAATAGCTGGTGGCATATCGCCAGCTAAGAGAGAATATTTTTGTCCCATCTGGTCCTCTCAAGAATTCAAACTGGCTGTTTCAGCTATAGACTTAATTCCATGCTTCAGTGCTGATAGCATTCAGTGCTAAAAGTGGCACACAGTATAAATAATCTTCTGAAGAGAACATGTATTGCAATTCCCCCAAAAAAAAAAATTCAGGGCAGGTGCAAAACTTCATTTCTTATCAGTTTTGCCAACCACAAAAGTGCTGAGACTTCCACCACGTATTATCAAACGATGTCACCAAAGTTTACAAGTCAACTTAGTGAAGAAAAGGCAAGCAAACCTGCCCGCAATGATCTACTAGTATGCGACCTACCATTTCAAAGCACACAACTAACCTGTGTAATTAATCCCCCATCCTAACTCTCTAATGGAGTCAGTAATTTGTAACATTTGTTTCCCATCTGAATTATAATAGTTGTACAGAATGTGTACCTATTACACCTATTACACAGCAACCAGGTACCCGGCACAACAACTATGCAATCGAAAGCGTACCACAAGCACATGCGAGTTGGCGACCGGGTGATATCAATAACGAGATGCATCATACCAAGCTCTCGTCGTGGCACAAATCAAATGACACAACGTAGCAGTCGAATATGTGATGTAGCACAAACCATCAAAAGCATAGACAAACGATGTATCTACTAAGCAATCATGGACTCTACCGCAACAGCATAACGATCGGAGCAAGCTCGCTAAACGACCCAACCAGACCGTACGAGGCGGCAGCAACATGGACGACAACAAAAATTCACACAGCGGACAGGGGATCGAAGCACGAACCGGCTCAACGGTGGGCTGCCTGCGGCTCCCGGCGGTGACAATGGCGGCGGCGGCCGCGTTCACGGTGTCGACGCTGTTGTGCACGGGCCTCATCTCGCTCCCGCCCTCCATCGGGCCACGCACGGGTGCAGGAGAGCAGCCGAAGAAATGGGATCGAGCGGCAGCCGACGAACTGGAAGGACGGGCAGGATGAGCAGCGAAGATTCGTGTCAGAGACCCCGGAGCGAGTCCAAACCGTAGGAAGAGAAATCGAAGCAAGGTGGAGCTCCTCACCGCGGAAGCAGACGACCCCGGAGCAGCGGATCGGGCGGATCTCCCCTCCGCCCCCGAGCGGCGCGGGGGGGACGGCGCGTCCCCGGAGCCGGACCGGAAGAGCGGGCGCTCCTCCTCCCTCCCGGGATCAGGCGGCGAGCTGCGGCGGCATGGATCGGCGGCGGGATCGGGGCGGGGGAGCCCTAGGCGGGGCCGGATCCGAGCTCGGCGACGGCGAGGAGGAGGGGGTTGGGGACTGGAGGGGACTCAACTCGCCTCTGATGATTACTGAATGAAATGAAACTAATTGAAATTTTTAGGACGGGGGATTCTATTCTTATACCGCTGCGCGAGTCAAACACGCCATTAGCCCTCCGCGGATTTACCATCCTGCCCCTCTCTCTTCTTCCGAAAAAAGGAAGGATCTCATGACCCCTGCCTCATTTGAAAGGGGGGCATTGAAAATTTTCTAACTACTAGTAAACGTGCACGTGCAACGCACGCCTAGACAAACATACATTGTATCAACATCCCAAAATTTGAAATAGATACATAGGGCATAGTGCCTAAATTTGATAGACAAGTATAATTTGAAATATCATTCTTCGTGTATGCCACTTTTTATAAAAAAGGTAAATTGAATATGCCAAACATCACACCATCTTTCTCATACCAAAATACACACTTTTCCAATATATAGTTCCCCAAAAAATATAATCTCCCACAAGTGAATTTCGGTATATGAATGAAATGTTCAGGCTGGCTTCAGCCCATCATATTTTTCGTCAAATATACAATCGTTCAAAATTCACAAGTCATATTATTACAATATAATCCAATAGAAGCTTGAATCCCCTTGTTGGACAATGAATAATTTAAAGGGTTCATCACTATTCTGCATTTGCGCAGACACGCATGAAAATACCAGTTCATACCAATAAATTCAATAAATGACCATCAATATGAGAAAACCAAGCCCGTCATCCACAAAAGTAAGAAGCGGCATCATTGTCAGTCTGTAGAGCTAACAGTCTCAAAGGGACAATGAAGACTAATATCTGAAACAAACTACATAGCATCTTGTCAGTGACATTCTTCAAGAAAAAAGCAACCTATCGGAAAATGCTTAACAAGACCAAAGTAGGGCCAGTCACATTTGTAATGATTATACCCTGCATCCACAATTGAATCTTAGAGTTGCTGGTTTTTAAGTGCAGCATTGTTGCCATTCTCACTGTTATGCGGAATCGAAAGAAGCTCCCCTATCGTTTTTGTCCAAACAAATAGTTCAGTTCTGATATTCTCTTAACAAATCCAAAAACATAAATCTTCACTTCCGAGGGAAAGAAGTATACAAATGAGTGCGATCCACATACCTCTGATCACCAAAACAGAAAGCAGGGAGGATAATATTGCGTCCTCATAGTTTTGCCATTTATTGCTAAGTTGCAGGCCAATATTGACATAGAAGTTAATTATTGGAGTTAAATACAAGTGCTAGCGGTCAGTGGCCCTTATTTGTGAATAGAATATATATAAATAAATCTCATATAAATCAGAAATAACCGCATACAACTTTAGAAAAACCAACCAGACATCAACATATAATATATTAAAGTACAGTGGAAGCACCATGAAGAGTGGCATCATTAGCACGACACCCAAACACTGAATACCAACGTATCTATCATCATTTATTTACCTTCCCAACTAACCAAGCTGAACTTGAATATATTCATTGCAGTGCAGAATGATTGCCGAGAAAGACAGAAAAATTCAGAGTTTCAAGTTCAGATCCTTTGAGTACCTTCAGTCAACCTTCTTAAGCTTCGTAGCCACAAATGAACTGATTTTGAAAGAAAACCATTCTTGCATCGAACTTGATTTTCTTTATCAGGCGATGAACAACACTTGTCAATGTCCAGCATAACCTATGCATTAGGTCGAACACATGATCAGTAGTATAGAGAAAATGTAGAAACTCCATAAGGAAAAAACACCAATTGGGTGTAATTCAGCATCACAGAATCTCACCATCTTAGGAGAAAAGATAAAATTTGAGCAATGGAGTTTTAATATTGGAATCTATCTTAGATGTTGCAAGTCAAAATTAATAGCACTAACATGGATGATTAGTCCTCACGTTAGCGAGGCCAGAAGCGGTCACTGGGTTAGAATAGCAGAGGGCTTCATCGTTGTTTTGTCCCCAAGCAACCAAAAATTGCGACAACAAAGTTGGTGTAGATACATTTATCTAGTTTGGCACTTAGAAACAGTGTTTACAATACTACGACCATGTGAACTGCAGATTGAAGGTGCCATGGCCTAAATTTAAAATAATAGCACCATGGTCTGATAATCTTATGGTGCTGAAGACAAATGTCAAGTTGTTCCGCAATCCATACCTAACACGCCAAAGTAAGAACGAACGCCCATTTTGGTTACATAGATACAAAGGATCCATTAGCGATTCCAAATAGGCTGCCAAGCAAAATACCACCCCCACTGTAGAGCACACAAACAAATGAAGGAAGATACTTACATATCATTCCAATATTCAGAAAAACTAAGTGAAAAGCAATAAAGGAGTGCCATACCTGCCAACCAATGGCACGTATCATAACAGAAAGTGGGCATAGTGTCGCACTGGTATACCGTGAAACCACAATGAAAGCTATGGCATACTGCATTATAAAACAGGGACTATTATGCAGGCAATACTCAATGTCTTCTGATCTAGCATTGATCTATACCCTCCTAATTATTACCATTTATCCACAGTACCTTCAAAAGAGCAAGAAAAAAAGTAGTGACAATGGTACATAATTTACCAGCGTCAAAAGCTTGTGCTCCCCATTGTAATGGATATCTTACACTTATCCTGCGAACTGTAAAGCCATGATCTACTCATTAGCTAATTCTATAATGGTCCCTAACAATATGTAAAAAGATGCCTAGTATTGCCAGGAAATAGAGTTATGAGGAAATGCATAAATGAATGTTCACCTTTATGGTTCTGGTGATGTGCAGGAACGCTACCTCCTCCTTTCATTGAAACTTCTTGGGCCTCGCAATCCGTCGAAGGTAAAACACGGTCTTCCTCCTCCGTCGGCGATCAAAACGGTGAGCCGCGCCACCACGCTTCCCTATTTTATTTACTCTCCTCCTTCTTTCTCTGACCACCGGTGCAGCCATACAGGAGACACCACGCCGCCAACGAAGTCGCCTGCAACCGCCGCAGATCCGGTCGCCTCCGCCTCTTCCCAGCACTGACAGAAGCGCTAGCATCCTCCCCTAGCTCCTCCACGGATCTGGCGAGATTCGCCGCCGATACCTGGATTACGCATCCCCGACCGCCATGAGCCGCATCACCGGCACTCCCGCACGGCCCAGTAGTCGCGGACTCTGCGCTTAAGGAGAGGCTGGTGTGCGTTAGGCGGCGGCCGAGTGGAGGAGCGCCGGGCAGCGAGCTGCTCCCAAGGACGGCAGCGTGGACGCAAATGATTTTTAGATGATCCATGATGAGGCTTCTTGTGCGTGTGATTGAGTTTAGAAGCGAGAGGAGGTAGGATGATGCATAGAAGGAAATCATTTGCGTGATTTCAGGATCGGGATCATTGCCTCATCGGATCACGGGGGATCCTAAAGGGACGCGACGGAGCGGTGCAGACGTGCAGTGCGGCGAGGTCGCCGTGCAGGCAGGAGAGACGTTGTTGGTGGGTGGCGTCTGGCTCTGGCATGAGGTCGAGGTTGAGGTGGCGAGCGTGGAGTTTCCTTAGTTTGTGATCAGACTTCCGCGATTGCAGGGGACGCGGGACTGGTAGTTCGAGTACTCCTCTGATCCTGGTGGAGTATGGTCAGTCATTCAAAATTGCTAAGTGCACACCATAGAGGTATTAGATCAAGGATGGCCGTTAGATTTAGACTTGTGGGCCTAATCGTATGGTGCTGATAGGTTCGTGCGGTTTGTGGGACTAATTACGGGATGCACGGAAGAAAGTTCTTGTTTGCTTGTTTAATAGTAGTAGAGATACCGTCCTTCAAATCATGCCAATCCGACGATCTAGATCGTTCCAGCGTTAAATGCTTAATATATCTGGCATGTAATTAATATTGTTTATAGTAGTACAATATATAGTATAGTTGCTAGTCATGCAATTGGCGCGTAACTAATATCCCACCTGATACAACCTGCAATTGATATCCTACCAAATATCAACGCGTATTGTAAGTATGCAATTACTAGTTGTGTCAAATAGTTTGAAAATGCTCGTGCAAAGCTTGGATTTGGAGGTGACGGACCCGGGACGAGCAACGAAATAATGATCATGTTGATGGTTTCGTCGCACGCCTTCATTTTTTTTCTGATGTGTTATGGATGATGCACGGTGACTTTTGTAGTAAGTTATACATGTGGCACGATTACTTTCAAATTCGTTACACATGTTGTGTGGTTACTCGGTAGTCTGTTATTCATGTTGCACGACGCTGCATGTTTACTTTTGCAGCATGTTATACATGCCGCATGATCGCTTTCATGGTCCTTTGTGCATGACGTGTGGTTTCCCTCGTAGCCTATTAATTGTCTTGGTAAGAAATATGTTATCCACATAGGGCGCGTTTGGTTGCCTGCATTAGGCCCAACCAGGCCCTTGCGGAACGAAAACGGGCTGATTGGTTGCCTGCATACACTATTGGGCATGCATCGCACGAACTTTAAAGCACCTCTGGGCCTGTCTCCTGAGCTACGCTCGAATCGGCAGTTTCTCGCTACCCAGGCCCGCGCGAGGCACGTGGGCGGCGGGGGCTGCACGCAAGGAGTCACCCTCGAGAAGCCGCGTTGCTTCCCGAAGCGCCGGCAGTTATTACCCTCACCTCCCTCACCGCTCTCCCCCCCTCTCCCTTTTCTCCACTCTCCTACGGCGGCGGCGTGCAGAAGATCGAAGAACACTGACGACCTTGACCGACAGCAGATCGGAGAACAGGAAGTCAACCTCCGGCCACCTTCACCGAATGCAATGGCGGTAAGCAATATTTTCCCCTCCACAGCTACAACTTTGCATTCGATTCGAGTTTAGGTTCGATCCGCGTCAGGGGAATGGAGAATCGGGGTATCATAACATCGTCATGACTAGATCCGGATTGAGTGCAATAGGGATGGGGATTAGGGTTCATATTACACCGTACGCACGGATCTTATCCTCGGGGACCCAGGACGCGATTGGAGCGGCGGGTGGCCTTGGCCTTGGCCTTTCTCTTGGTCTTGGTCTTGGTCATCTCCGTCTCGTCTTCCTCGCCGGAGTCCAGCTCGATGATCAGGCTTCGGTGTCCTAGCTTTGCATCTTCTTCCACCTCCATAGCCACCGTTGGTTCTTGATCCTCCTCCAGCGGCGCCACCACACTGTTTGTGGTGAAGTACACTGACGCACGATGGTCATGAGGACGCCGGTACTATCTGTACTTGGCCCACTTTGCCCTCTGTCGAGCGTCGTTGGAGTCGGCCTGATTCATGGCCCAACGAAGTATGTACAGTGACATAGCGCACTTCGCTGGGTCAGGAATCAGTGACTTCAACTCCTTCGGCGTGGCCTTGTTGACCACAACGTCTGACTCTTTGTGCAGCTCTTCCATGCTACTGAAGTTTGAGCACACTTCCATGGTGTTCTCAAACTTGGTTCGGTCACCGAGCAAGCACCCTAAGAAGAATGCCCTCCATCCAATGCCCCAAGGGAAGGGGTTGGGGTTGGAGTTCATGTCGATGGGTTGGAGGAAGAGTGAGAGACAGATAGGTGGAGTGCTAACCCGAGTTGAGGCTGGGTAAATAAAGGGGTTCTGGGCGTTAGGTTTTAATGTCGATGTTGCAACGTTCATATTTCAGATCCTGACCGTTTGAACCTCTTCATAATGCAGATCGACACGGAGAGCAAGGGGAAGGATGTGGTGCCACCAAAGGAGCAAGAGAAGGGCAAGGAGGTGGTGGCGCCCTCAGAGGTGACGCCCGTCCAAGTGATGGCCGTCCAGAGCCATGGCACGGACGATGTCCAGCTGGAACTACGGCCACTACCATGAGGTGTCAGGGACAACCAACTTCTGCAAGGTGATCATGGCCCCGCAGCTGGAGGTCATACCTATGCCGCTGGACTTCACGAAGCACTTCCCGTCCGTGCCAATGGAGTTCAAGCTGAAGATGAACACAGGTTGCTCGTGGAGGGTGACTGTCCACCTGTTGAACAGCAGGGTCACCCTCGATCAGGGTTGGGCCGCCTTCGCCACCGTCCATCAGATCAAGATAGGCTACATGGTGACCTTCAAGCTGCTGACTCCCGACATGCTAAAGGTCATTGTGTTCAATGACCATGGCATTGAAGTGGTGAGCAAGTGCGGGAAGCACCACGATGCCTTCGCCATCAACCCCTAGGACTGCCCCGACATGCTGCAGCTGCGCTTTAGTTTAATCTCGAACTGATTTCCCTTTAAACTGGTGTGTTTAAATTCTGGCACTATATTATGTTCAGATATGTGTGTTCTTGCTGATATGTGCTGGTAACCTCACCACCGCGCCGGAGAGGTTACCAGACAACATGTCGTGCCGGTTGTGTGTTTGTGCGTACAGAAGCGGGCAACCAAGCAGCATGCCTTGAGTGACACCTCATGCAGCCTAGAGTATATGCAGGCAACCAAACAATGTGCATAACTTGGTTTAGAGGCTGGATTTGCTCACACGGCCACCGGTGAGGCAGGGTTGAGTTACCCAGCCTCGGTTACTACGGGTGCCAAACACGCCCATAGAGTATTATATCGAGAATATGTACGTCCTTGTTTTCAAGTTGATATGCCAAGTCAAAGAACTTATGTTGGTTCCTCGCAAAAAGAAAAAGAACTTATGTTGCTGGTAGCAAGAAAGTAAGTTTTTTTTGCTCCTCCAAATCTTGGCTAGCCCAAAAGTTCGGTCCCCTAAGATTTTATCGTTTTTGAGAATATCGCCCACTAATATTGGAGTAACCAACTTTATCAAACAATTTTGGAGCAACCTGTTTTGTTTGTCCAAACTAAGAGCATCTAAAGCCGGATTTGGTAAATCCAACTCCTCAAACGTGGATGCGTTGGGGCCTTCCACGGACAGTGATTAGTCAAGCCTCATATAATCCATTCTACAACCGGATATCTTAAATTAAAAATCTCAAATCCATACTATTACATGCAACGTAAAGTGATCTTTAAGCGGAGCTCGTCCGGCTCCACCGTGTCCATGGCCGACGACCGGCTGCACTCTCCAAAGTGTTGGTCCGATCACCAGTGAGGTAGAGTAGGGCATGGGGCATGAGCCGACTCACGGGGCTCAAGGTGGCGCCGTCTCCCATGCCTACTCTTCCTTGTTAAAGCCCGCAACCCCGACAGTGTCAGTGGACGTGAGATCGATGATAGATTCGTCCTGGCACGAGTCGGTGACATCCACCACGACGCGGTTGCGGCGCCCGGACTGGTGCACCATACGGGGCGACGGAGAATGCCACACTCTGCCTCGCCAACGTCCACCGCCGCGAGGGCTGTCGCTGCCTCCCGTGCCCGATGCCTCGCACGACGGGCACACCGTGCCATGTTTGTGTCGGACGACACCCACGATGTGTCCTCCAGCTCGGCGCGCCAATGGAGGGGTTGCGCATCTGCCGCCGTGTTCAGACGCCAGACGGACCGCACCGCCTTCAGTGCCATTTGGGAGAATGCAATGGATTCCCGGCGAAAGGAGTCTGACATCTGTCGTCGGACGGCCTCCTCCCAGGAGCGGCGAAGCGCAAGCCTGACGGTCATCTCCTCCCCAGGGCCGCGTGGGATGAGCTCATGGTCGACGGATCTCAAGGTGTAGGACTCGAATTTGCTGCCCGGCATGACGGAGAAGTCCGAAGATCGTCGGACGAGAACTTAGGGGCGGAGTGCAGTGGAGGGGAGTGAAGTGGCTAGGGTTTGGTCTGGAAAGGGATGAAGATAAATATATGTGGGATCGGGTGGACCAGCATGGCTAGGTTCAACGTGATGGACGCGCCCGTCGCGCCTGGGCCTCCCCATATCCGCTTCATACTTGGATTGAATATGAAGGGTCCGGTCAACCCGGACGTTTAAGGCCGATTTGAGACGTCTGTCTGGGTCGGGTTTTTCTTTCACTAACCGGACCGTCCGTCCAGACGTACGAGGGAGGTTTGAGTCTTCCGGCCGTAAATGCTCCAATATTACAACTTTCGGCTATCAACAATGCAAATTATGTTTTTCTCTTTCTTTGGGATCCTCGAACATGTTGTGGGTAACACAAAAGTAGAATGCACAAGAGCGATAATGAAATTCTTTGACCTCGACTCACCTCAAGTGGCAACCGATCAGAATTTTACTCCCCCAAAACACCAAGGGCATTTGGGTCAGAGCGGGGTGCAGATGAGATGGCACTATCCATCCCCACGTGTGCGTGTGGTAAGGCAGAGGCAGAGCCAGCCAGCAATCATGGCCGCGCAAACCCACACTCCCCTCAACCCCCCACATCCACGTCGCCGTCAGACCCTCGTGGGCCCCAATGCTCAGTGACAACCGCGCGCGGCGGGTAAGGCCAGCCCGCGGTGGCCGGCGTCGGACGGACCGGGCGCAGCGCCCCTCGTGCGGGCGGGTGCGCGCCCCCGGGTGAAAAAAGGCGCCTTTCTTTCCTTTTTTCTTTTCTTTTCCCACCCTTTTCCGTCTCCGCTCGTCCGCTGGCGGCTTTTCGCGCGAATCTTCTCTCGCCGCTTTTGTTTGCGTATTCCTCATATTTTAAATTACGCGCTGCCGCTCCGTACGCGTACGCAGGGGAATAAACTACGAGTAGTAGTGTGGTTCGGTCACCCACTGGCGCCGGACAGCGTGGCTCTGCGCTGCACACGTGCACACCTTCTACTCTTGATTTTTTTTCCTTCTTTAGAAAATAAAAAAAAACTTCTCTTGCATGCATCGCCATTATTATTGTTCGTTCTTCTTGTTATATATTTATATAAGGATCGGTCACAGCTTAGCATCTCTCTCCTGGATGACCAGGCTCCAGCAAGCAGACAACTTTGGGCTAGCTAGAGCTGGCTGCTATATTGCGGTTGCGAGCGTTGTTTAGTTGGAGCTAACCTGATATGGATCAAGGTATTTTAAAGCGGCTAGCCTGCAAGCAGACCTGGCTGGAAGCTATCATGCATGCATCATCCGCAAAGCAGACGCGTACGTGCGTGTTTTTGTCTGCTTATTGGGATGATGATGCGTACACGGACAGCAAATCCGGCCAGCCATGCGTCAACCTCTACGCGTACCCTGGTGCTTGCGATGATATCGGTGTATAAAATTTGGTTAGTCTGCTGCAGCCTGCCACTGCCAGCGACGACTCACTCCGGGGAATGCCAACCAGCTCTCTTTCAACGCTAGTACAGCATTGCAAAGACACTAGTGTACGCTCGATAATGTATGACGTACTCCCTCCGTCTCAAAATAAGTGTCTCAACTTTGTACTAGCTCTAATATAAAGTTGTATTAAGCTTAAGACATTTATTTTGAGACGAAGGAAGTATATGACTGTATGCATATGTACTCACCTGATTATCCAAGGCAACGACGATGATGGATTCAAGCAAATATGTACATACGGAGTGCTAGCAAAATATCCATACATACATAAATTCTTAGATACTCTCACAAAGCATGCATCCAGCTAATAAACAAGAAAACTGCTGAAAGAAACAAAAATGTTTCCCTCCCCTCCATCAACCGATGTCGATCCAGCATATGATGAATGCATCGTTGCAACTAGTTGATAGTACGCTCCATCTTCATCACGCTTGCTCCATCTCTTCCTTCCAAAGAGTTGAACGCTAGGGGCTGGATCGCCGACCATGATAGGAGGATGGCTTAGTTGCTGGAAGCGCATCGACAAAACATGGGCGTTAGGGAAACGCATTGACGATGCCATGACCATGCGAGCGAGCCATTCTAAATACTGCATTCTCGAGGTTCTAAGATGGTATGCCGCCACGCTGCAGTTTGTTCGGAGGAGCACCACGTCCTTGTGCGGATGTAATCCTATGATCTTCATACTTTTCGCCCTCGTCGTCAGTGTCACTTTCATCTAGGTTAGTAAAGTCGTCCTCGTCGGAGTCCCAAGATTACTCGAAACACTCTACCAACTACATACAGATGTATATAGACATATTTTACTATATAGATTCACTCATTTTGCTCCGTGTGTAGTCCGCATCGACTTACATTTAGTAACGGAGGGAGTACATCACACGTTGTGCCATCAAATTCATTCGTCTGATGGATGCCTTCTTCTTTACCGTCGCTAGCTTTATCAATGCCATGAATTTTGTCACTTTGGTTACCCTCCTAGTTTTCATCTTCGTGTGCATCTCCTCCTTCATTGTGTCCATCATCACTCTGTGGAATGTCAACCAGTTCTCTTTCCATGCTAGTACCCAATAATGCACCCGTGCATGCAGCATTGCAAATACACTGTACGATCGATATATATGATATACGAATGTATGCATATGTACTCGCTTGATCATCGAAAGCAGCGACGACGATGGATTCAAGCAAATGAACTAATAGTTATATACATACGGAGCGCTAACAAAATAGCTATACATACATATATAAATTCTTAGATCCTCTCACAAAGCATGGATCCAGCTAATAAACAAGAAAACTTCTGCGCAAAAGAAAAATAAGAAAACTAGTGAAAGAAATATAACTATTTCCCTCCCCTCCATCAACTGACATGGATCCAGCCGTACGACGACGAATGCATTGTTGCAACAAGTTGAAAGTACGCTCCATCTCTTCACCACCCTTGCTCCATCTTTTCCTTTCAAATAGTTGCACATTATGGACCGGATCGCCGACCATACACTAGTATAGAAACGGCATTTAATCCCGATTGGGAGACTAAAGCCCCCACCCTTTAGTCCCGGTTGGCCACGACCCAGGACTAAATCCCGGCCACGTGGCCGGCAGCGCGCGCCGGGGGCTGGGGACCTTTAGTCCCGGTTGGTGACACCAACCGGGACTAAAGGTTTAGGGGTTTAATTAGGGGTTATTGTTTATTTTTCATTTTCATTTTGTGTTTTCCATTTAATTCTTTTTCATTTCAAACATATTTTACGTTACTACATACTGTACACGTTATGCATATACAATAGAATTTCTCATAGAACCGATCATATATATATCATAAAATTTCTCGTACGACCATGCATACACACACACACACACACACACACACACACACACACACACACACACACACACACACACACACACACACACACATATATATATATATATATATATATATATATATATACAATTTGGTATATACAATTCCTCCTACAATTTGCATATCATTACATGCAGGCATTAGGTGAAATGGTATTCTCCGTCGGGAGATATGACCTGCTCAAGCAAAAATCCCGCCATTTCCTCTTGAAGTGCTCGTATGCGGTCCCTTGGTAGGAGACTATCCCGCATCTCCACCATCTTTAAAGAAGGAGATCGATATGAATATATTAGTTGTGTGTATATATATATTAGATCTTGATAAAAAAAGATTGTGAATAGTGTTTACGTACCCAAAGATGTCTTGCATCTCGGCTCCATTCGATCATAAAGCGAATGTTCTCGTAAACGTAGTATGCACATAAATTGGTCCCATGTTCCTGCCTCATACACTTTACGAGAATAGAATTCAATCATATAATAATCAAGCATGATAATGGTATTGAAACTAAAATTAAAGAGATGCGCTGACGTAGCCAGTACTACTTAATTACCTTGGTCCGTCGCCATTTTAGCTTTGGTTGCCAATCACCGACAATCTCTTTGGTGAACTTTTCCCAAACCCTGCCCGGCAAAGAAAATGAATAAATGATTTATTAATTACTTGATATATCAGGAAATGAACTAAAGAGGCCGACATGGTGCGATAATGATTGAAATTACCTGTCGAGCATCAAAACCAGGCTTTTGTATTCTCCGGGTTCTTTACCTAGTGAGTTCAGTACTTCAACAGTTCCTTTGTCAACTCTAATGATTAGTAGAATACAGTGGTATCTGCGCACACGTTTGTATAAGCGGGCATGCATAACTCATCAACTACACTTAACATCGAGTAAGCAAAAATAGAATTTGTAATACAAGACAGTAACACTCACCTGAAGTTGTAAGGAAGTAGTATTTCTAGTTTGGTATTTAGTTCCTTCAAAAACATTAGCAAGCTTTTCTCCGTGTCTTGTTTGAACTTATTTAACACCTCTTCATTAACGGTATTTGGGTCAATAAACCCAATGCCATAGACTCCATCTCCTTTCATTTCAAAAATCTTCATTCTGCATAATACCACACAAAAGAATATAGTGAGGATAATTATAGGCAATGAACGAGCTGAGCTAGAGAATTAAATTACAGAAAGAAATCACTTACAGACAATAGCAACTGATGAGAGATTTGTCGAGTGCGTCTTGTTGGAATAACTGAAATAATTCTTCATTTTCAATCCACAAATCTTTTTCATGGATGTAATGCTCTCGCTTGACTTTCACCATGAGGCTCTGTCGCCCGCTCTTTACTTCTCTCATGTACCAGTCATGCAAGTTGTGCATTTGCATTGATAGAAGCTTCTCCTCTTCAGGACTCACGAGAGGGTTCCCGGGGACATATTTCCATGCTAGTTCCTTCGGATCCTCCGGTGGGAATTCCTCGATCTGTAGGAGTTGTTCAACAGTGATACTGATCTCTCTAGCCCTCTCTCTATCAGCGTCAGTTATTACCATCTTATGGTAGTAATGCTCTCGCTTGACTTTCACCATGAGGCTCTCTCGCCCAGCCTTTATTTCTCTCAGGTACCACTCATGCAAATGGCGCATTTGCGTTGATAGAAGCTTCTCCTCGTCTTTACTGACCAGAGGTTCCCCGGGGACATATTTCCTTGGGAGTTCATTCTCAACGAAAGTGGACACTTCCTCCATGCCTAGGAGTTGTTCAACAATGATACCCATCTCTCTAGCCATCTTTCTATTAGTGTTGGTTACCGCCTTATCGGTACTCACATTCAGCGGGGGTATCGATTGCACTGCCTGTTCTCCGAGCTGGGGAATAGTTTTCCCGCATTTATTACTAGCTGTAAGGCTTGACTGCTGCTTTTTTTGATGATATGACTTGCTAATGGAGCGTTCATAGTCTGATCGCTTTTTCTCCACGGCCGATTAAGCAAGATCCACAAAGTGTTGTACGACTTTCTCAGGTATTTTCTCCTTTGGCGGCGGGGGCGGTTTCGGTCCAAAATGGGCCCGCAGTTGGGAAGCCACTTCGACATCGGTTTCCTCCTAAGTCATATTGTAAGCTAACTTCTTTTTGGCAGGAGGCTCGGGTTTCTTCTTTGCTGCTCTCTTCCGCTTTGGAGTCGGCGCCTGACGCGGCGGAGATCGATATCGCGGACTCGCGCTAGGCTCCGTCTCGGGTGGGGTGGATTCGACTGACGCCGCGGACTCGCGCTGCGCTCCGTCTCGAGGTGGGCTGGAGTTGGTTGACGCGGCGGACTCGCGCTGCGCTCCGTCTCGAGGTGGGTTGGAGTCGGCTGACGCGGCGGACTTGGAGGAGGAGTCGGTGGCCTTGGCACCGAGTTTGGAAACACGATGCATTCCTTTTCCATACAATGAGACCACGTATGGTTTCTCCCAGTGTCTGCTCCCCTTGACCTCCATGATAGTCAAGCTCTAGTGAGTCATATCCCGACAGAACTTTCGTCCACCCCGACACGAGCATAGCCAGGTGGAATCGGATTGCCGTGGATGGTTGCTTCAGGTGCATTCGGTAAAGCAAAGCCGTCCGCCACCTTCATCGATATGTTCTTCATTTTCATGTGTAGCTCACAAGGTGTCGTCTCTTGGATATCATCCACGGGGTAGCGAGCCAGTAGTGCACCATCGACCGGGACCCCCGTGGAACCCACGCTGCTTTTCGGCATAGATGGGATGGTACTATCCAATGCTGGATCTGGTTGCTCATCCTGCCGCTGAGACGCCCTTTGCTGGCTAAGTGTGTCGATCTGCTCCTGCTGCCGCATGACATCGCGTTCCAACTTTTGAAGCCGGTCTGCATCCTGCTTCTTCTTTCTTGCACGGCTTCTGTAAGTGTCTTTCCACCCCGCAAACCCCTCAACCCACGGAACAACGCCTTTGCCTCGTGTTCGTCCCGGGTGTTCAGGATTCTTGAGGGCGCGTGTAAGCTCGTCGGTCTCTCTATCGGGAACGAACGTCCCCCTTAGAGCCTCGTCTATTGCTTCAAGTAAAGCGTCTGAGGCTTCTTTAAGACTTGCCAGTTCAATAATCTCCCCTGTCTATGGGTCCAACTTTCCCCCATGTGCATAAAACAAAGTCCTGCACCTCTCGGGCCAACCCACTGTGTTTGGAGTGACCCCTATAGCAATCATCTTTCTCTCAGATTCATCCCACTTAGGCAACCCAGTCTTGTAGCCACCTGGCCCCAGAACATGGTGAAACCTTTTTTTCTCAGCATTTATCTTGTTTATTCTCGACCGTTCCTTAGCTGCTTCCGATTCCTTGCACTGCACAAATAAGTCCCAGTGATCTTTTACCTTCACTAGTTCTCCTTTGAATTCTGGAGTGTTCTTTCCTGCGCTGACGTACCTGGCCCATAACCTTTTCTTCCAACTCTGGAATTGTGTGGCCATCTTCTTAAGAGCACACTTCTTGACTTTCTCCCGTTGGCGATCTGTCAAACCCTCTGGTAGGGTGAAATGTGACATGAGCGTATCCCAAAGCGTATTTTTTGCTCTTTCGTCGACAAAACTAACTCCTCAATCTTCCTTTGACTTATTCCATTCTTGAACGCTGATCGGGATTTGGTCCCTAACAATAACTCCGCATTGACGTATAAATTTGTCCGCACTCTTTTTAGGAGCAATCGGTTGGCCGCCCGAACTGATTTCGTCGATGTTGTACTTTATGCCCGCGTCCAACTTTTTGGCCGGACCTCGTACTACCCTTGTAGAAGATTTGCTCGATCCGAAGGGCTAAAAGAAGAAAGATTCGTTCATATATATATATATATATATATATATGATCACCAGAGGCCTTATATATATATATACCTCGCCGGACTTTGTTAATTGAAGAATATTTCCTTCGCCATCATTGTTTGTGTGCCCTTCGTCTATTGGTTCTTCCTCAATTCCCTCACCGGAATCGTTCAGCCATTGTGATCCGTTATCTAGTTCAATCTCTGGGTCTTGGGAGCGTATAATCCTGAAGAGATCCTCTTCACGGTCTCTGCCGCTATCGTCCATAGCTTAACTAATCCAGATGAAAGATAAAACAATTTAGTATTCATCATATAATATCACTAACACATCTCGAATAATCCAGTTAATGCATCATCGAATATTATCGAATATTATCACTAATACACCTCGAATATTATCATATAACATCACTAATACAGCTCGAATACTATCGAATAATCCAGTTGACTCGCGGTTCCTGAGGCGCGGGCGGTGGACACCCAAAGAGAAGGAACCATGACAGAATCATAGCTCGGGTGAGATCCCTGAAGAACCTGCCAGGTATTGGAGAACCTGACGTCCAATGCAACCATGTAGCGACGGACGTGCTCGTCCTCCTCCCTGAAATGACGACGTACCACCTCCTCGGGGGCCGGCTGCCTCCGCATCGATAGTGGCCCACGCGACCGCCACCAAAGAAGCTCCGGGTCGACAACGGGAGCCCGATTCCTCACCAAGCTGCGCGCCCCGGAAGGTAGCACCACCCAGTGCCAGCCCGGCGGAGCCCAGTCCCGGACATGGTGCCTCTCAAGCAGGTTGTCGCCGCCGAGTCGACGACGACGATGCGGGATGGGCATCGTCGACGAGAACAAATTGTGACTACCAAATAACATTTCATTTAACAATAATAACAACATTAACATATTTAACAACAAATCCACACGCACACACTTGCACAATATCTGTCGAAGCATATACATATACAAATTGTGGCTAGCAAATAACATCTCATTTAACAACAATAACAACAATAACAAGCATAAACCGCATTGATGTGACACCAAAGATACCTATGTGTTTAAAATGCAAATTGTTTATTTTCAGTTTATATAAACAAATGCGAGCAGTTTATTAGCCATTTATATAAAAATTAATTGGCATAGCACACACTGCCAATACAACTACCAATTTTTTTGGAGCTCCATTCTTCCCAACAAGCTGAAAGGTATTTCTATATATGATGAAATATTGCAAGCCTTCCAAGTTCCAACTGCTTCCTAAAGGAATTGCTTTTGATGTCGTAATTCACAAAAAAGAAAAGAAATGGCAAGATCTTTAAAAGGGAAGCCCCTACTCTCATCTCTTGGAAGCATATTTTGAAGCAAGATTTGATCCTACTGAAACATAGAGTGAAAACATAGAGCATCTATTTGTATCATGCTCTTCTCTCATCATTGCATCAAGAACATACATATATTTTTCCAACTGAATCAGATTTTGACGGCACATACATCTATTTAACATACATCTATTTGTCCAACCGATTCAAATCTAACATACATCTCTTTGTCCAACTGAATCAGATTTAGACAGCATCAAACACATTTCTACAAAGGACACGATACCATCTAAGATGATGTGAATGAATTTCGGGATCAAGGCCTCACCTTGACGAACGGAACGGAGAAGAGGTGGCGGCACGGGTATCGATGGTGGCGGCGGCACCGGGGTCGGAGACGAGGAGCGGCGACGGCGACGGCGACGAGAGCGGTTCAACAACGGGGCGGCCTGGCGGCGTCGATGAGTTCTCCCGGGCTGTAACTGGCACCGGGACGGCGCCGCTATATATACTGATAGACCTTTAGTCCCAGTTGGTGCCACCAACCGGGACTAAAGAGGCCTTTAGTCCCGGTTAGTATCACCAACCGAGACTAAAGGTCCTTCTCCCGCGCGGGGGCATAGACCTTTAGTCCCGGTTGGAGCCCTAAAGGTCTCCTTTTCGGCGGCCCAAATTCCGCGCGGGAAGGGACCTTTAGTCACGGTTGGTGAGACCAACCGGGACGAAAGGTCAATTTTTTTCTTTTTTGTTTTTCTAAACAGAACAGTTTATGTTTTTAGATTTTGAATAACTGTTAGAATATTGAGGATTTTTGAATGAATCTTTTTGCTTTAGGTCAAAAAAATTATAAACTTTCTGTTAGTGCTGGTAGTTTTCAAATTTAAATAGTTTCAATTTGAATTCTTTTGAAACTTGTGTGAATCACTAGTTTGTGAATAACTTTAGTTTAAAAATAGATTTTTGAGTGATTGTTTTCTTGTTATTTAATATTAGTATGTTTTATCAGTATGTTCAATTTGGGGATTTTTAGGATATTTTAAATAGGTGTTTTAATCAAAACCAGATTCTGTTTAACTCTTTTAGTTTTATACCTTCATTTGTTTAAAAAAAATTAGTTTATGTTTGCTTGTTATTCTTTTGCCAAATTATATTATGTTTCTGTTAGTCAACATGAGGAGTTTTAATTTTCAACCCTTACTTACTTCATTTGCTATTTTCCATGCATTTAATGATTTTTTGAGCTAAATGACCATGAAATTGAAAAGCACTACAAATGAACTTTGAAAAGGTTGAAACTTGGCATGGTATCATAATTTCATCCACATAGCATGTGCTAAAAAGTTGAGAGGGTTACGGCAAAAACTGGATGCACTTCATGTACAAACTGGACCATCTCCTTCGTAGTATGAGAGTTTCGGACGAAAACTCATCTGTTACAAAGGCATTTCATTTTTTCAAACTTATTTCAACTCCAAACTTTTTGTGAATTCAATATGCTCTATTCAAAGCCTCATCCTTGAATTTCAACGCTGTATTACTTCATTTGCTATTTTTCATGCATTTAATGATTTTTTGAGCTAAATGACCCTGAAATTGAAAAGCACTACAAATGAACTCTGAAGAGGTTGAAACTTGGCATAGTATCATCATTTCACCCACATAGCATGTGCTAAAAAGTTGAGAGGGTTCGACAAAAACTGGATGCATTTCGTGTCCAAACTGGACCATCTCCTTCGAAGTATGAGGGTTTCGGACGAAAACTCATGTGTTACAAAGGCATTTCATTTTTTTAACTTATTTCAACTCCATACTTTTTCTGCATTCAATATGCACCATTCAAAGCGACATCCTCAAATTTCAACCCTTTCTTACTTCATTTGCTATTTTTCATGCATTTAATGATTTTTTTGAGGTAAATGACCCTGAAATTGAAAAACATTACAAATGAACTCTAAAAAGTTTGATACTTGGCATGGTATCATCATTTCACCCACATAGCATGTGTTAAAAAGTTGAGAGGGTTACGGCAAAAACTGGATGCACTTCGTGTACAAACTGGACCATATCCTTCGAAGTATGACGGTTTCGGACGATAACTCATGTGTTACAAAGGCATTTCATTTTTTTAAACTTATTTCAACTCCATAATTTTTGTGCTTTAATATGCACCATTCAAAGCCACATCCTCAAATTTCAACCCTTTCTAACTTCATTTGCTATTTTTCATGCATTTAATGATTTTTTTGCACTAAATGACCCTGAAATTGAAAAACAGTACAAATGAACTCTGAAAAGGTTGAAACTTGGCATGGTATCATCATTTCACACACATAGCATGTGCTAAAAAGTTGAGAGGGTTACAACCAAAACTGGATGCACTTCGTGTACAAACTGGACCATCTCCTTCGAAGTATGATGATTACGGACGAAAACTCATCTGTTACAAAGGCATTTCATTTTTTTAAAGTTATTTCAACTCCAGAATTTTTGTGCATTCAATATGCACCATTCAAAGCCACATTCTCAAATTTCAACCCTTTCTAATTAACTTTATTTGCTATTTGTCATGCATTTTATGATATTTTTGCGCTGAATGACCCTAAAATTGAAAAGCAGTACAAATGAACACTGAAAAGGTTGAAACTTGGCATGGTATCATCATTTCACACAAATAGCATCTGCTAAAAAGTTGAGAGGGTTACGACAAAAACTGGATGCACTTCGCGTACAAACTGGATATCTCGGCTAGTCACTAGAGAAGAAAGTGATGACGGTGAAGCCAATCACATCCCAGAGTGGGATCTTGGGGTATAAAAAAATTTCTTCGCGTGTGTCCCCTTGCGCCGTAACCATGGACAATCTTCATCATTTAACATGATGCTTGGGTCAGTCTTCACTGTGAAGGGAGGAATTTCATGAAACTTTTCATAATCTTCTGACATGTCTGTCTTGTCCTCCACTCCCACGATGTTTCTTTTTCCCCTGAAAGAACTATGTGGGACTTTGGCTCACCGTATGATGTATTTGCTTCCTTATCTTTCCTTTTTCTCGGTTTGGTAGACATGTCCTTCACATAGAATACCTGCGCCACATCATTGGCTAGGACGAATGGTTCCTCTCTGTACCCAAGATTGTTGAGATCCACTGTTGTCATTTCGTACTTCAGGTCTACCTTAAACCCTGTCAGATGGACCCATTTGCACCGAAACAAAGGGATCTTAAAATCACGTCCATAGTCAAGTTCCCATATCTCCTCTATGTAACCATAATATGTGTCCTTTTCCCTATTGTTGTTTGTTGCATCAAAGCGAACACCACTGTTTTGGTTGGTGCTCTTTTTATCTTGGGCGATCGTGTAAAATGTATTCCCATTAATCTCGTACCCTTTGAAAGTCAATATAGTCGAAGATGGTGACTTGGACAACAAGTACAACTCATCTCCAACACTGTCGTCATTCATGAGATGTGTTTGCAACTAACCGCCGAAAGTTCCCATGTGTTCACGTGTAATCCAGTCGTCAGACTGCTCCGGGTGTTTGGAGCGTAGAACATTCTTGTGTTCATTGATATACGGGGCCACCAAGGTGGAATTTTGGAGAACTGTGTAGTGTGCTTGGGCCCAAGAATGCCCGTCCCTACATATTACTGAATCCTTTCCTAGCGTGCCTTTTCCACTCAGTCTCCCCTCATGCCGCGATTCAGGAACACCAATCGGCTTAAGGTCAGGAATAAAGTTAACACAAAACCCAATAACCTCCTATGTTTCATGGCCCTTGGAGATGCTTCCTTCTGGCCTAGCACGGTTATGAACATATTTCTTTAAGACTCCCATGAACCTCTCAAAGGGGTGATGGGGAACGTTGCATGGGAAACAAAAAATTTCCTATGCACACGCAAGATCTATCCATGGTGATGAGCATCTACGTGAGGGAGAGTGGATCTACATACCCTTGTAGATCGCTAAGCGGGAAGCGTTAAGAAACGCGGTTGATGTAGTCGAACGTCTTCGCGATCCAAATCGCCGAGCGTCCCGCGATCCCATCACGATCCATCTCGCGATCCAATCTCGATCCGTCCCTAGATCCCATCACGATCCATCCCGCGATCAAATCACGAATCGTCTCGCGATCCTGATCACGGTCCTTCCGATCTAGCGCCGAACGGACGGCACCTCCGCGTTCAGCACACGTACAACTCGATGACGATCTCTGCCTTCTTGATCCAGCAAGAGGGAGCGGAGAGGTAGAAGAGTTCTCCGGCGGCGCGACGGCGCGGCGGCGATGGTGGTGGAACAATTCCGGTAGGGCTTCGCCTAAGCACCACAGAAACTAGACTAGAGGAGAAACCGATCTAGATGAAGTAGAGGGAGCACATGGCAATTAGGGTTAGCTCTTCCCTATAATTCCTCTAGTATATATAGGAGGGAGGGAGGGGAGGAGGCAGCCTCAAACCCTCAAGGTTTGGCCGAAATTGGAGGTGGAGGAGTCCTACTCCAATCCTATTAGGAGTAGGATTCCTCCTCTCCACTTGGAAACCCTTTCCACTTTTCCTCCTTTGGATTTTTTCCACCCAAAGCCACATGGGCCTTAGTGGGGGGGTTAGGCCAGCCCACTAGGGGCTGGTTTGACTCCTCCCACAGCCCATGAGGTCCTTTGGGTCGAGACACCCCTCCCGATAGTCCCCGGTACACCTCCCGGCACTCCCGGTACACTACCGAAATACCCAAAACTTTTCCGGTGACCAAAACGGGACTTCCTATATATCAATATTTACCTCCGGACCATTCCGGAGCTCCTCGTGACGTCCAGGATCTCATCCGGGACTCCGAACAACCTTCGGTCACCACTATACATAACTCTACTATACCGAAACGTCACCGAACCTTAAGTGTGCAGACCCTGCGGGTTCAAGAACTATGTAGACATGACCAAGACACCTCTACGGTCAATAACCAATAGCGGGACCTGGATGTCCATATTGGTTCCTACATATTCTACGAAGATCTTTATCGGTTGAACCTCTATGTCAAGGATTCAGTTAATCCCGTACGCTGTTCCCTTTGTTCTTCGGTATGTTACTTGCCCGAGATTCGATCGTCGATATCTCTATACCTAGTTCAATCTCGTTACCGGCAAGTCTCTTTACTCTTTCTGTAATACAAGATCCCGTGGCTAACACTTAGTCACATTGCTTGCAAGGCTTATTGTGATGTTGTATTACCGAGTGGGCCCTGAGATACCTCTCCGTCACACGGAGTAACAAATC
The DNA here is from genome assembly GCA_039707655.1 of Elymus sibiricus. NCBI lineage: Eukaryota > Viridiplantae > Streptophyta > Magnoliopsida > Poales > Poaceae > Elymus > Elymus sibiricus. The sequence goes on along the minus strand of CM077673.1, from coordinate 425,350,930 downwards.
CCAGTCTTGATCCATGCCCACTCAACAGACACCCTCGGAGATACCTATAGAGCATCTTTATAGTCACCCAGTTACGTTGTGATGTTTGATACACACAAGGTACTCCTCCGGTGTCAGTGAGTTGCATGATCTCATGCTCAAAGGAACAGATACTTGACATGCAGAAAACTATAGCAATAAACTGACACGATCATATGCTATGTTTATAGTTTGGGTCTTGTCCATCACATCATTCTCCTAATGATGTGATCCCGTTATCAAATGACATCTCATGTCTATGGCCAGGAAACCTTGACCATCTTTGATCAACGAACTAGTTAACTAGAGGCATACTAGGGACACAGTGTTGTCTATGTACCCACACAAGTATTTGAGTTTCCAATCAATACAATTATAGCATGGATAATAAACGATTATCATGAACAAGGAAATATAATAATAACCAATTTATTATTGCCTCTAGGGCATATTTCCAACAGTCTCCCACTTGCACTAGAGTCAATAATCTAGTTCACATCACCATGTGTTTTACATTGTTATGAATCTAACACCCAATGAGTTCTAGGGTTCGATCATGCTTTGCATGTGAGAGAGGTCATTAGTCAACAGGTCTGCGACATTCAGATCCGTGTGTACTTTGCAAATCTCTATGTCATACTGTAGACACTGCTACCACACTCCACTTGGAGCTATTCCAAATGGCTGCTCCACTATACGTATCCGGATTGCTACTCAGAGTCATCCGGATTGGTGTTAAAGCTTGCATCGACGTAACCCTTTACGACGAACTCTTTATCACCTCCATAATCGAGAAATATTTCCTTAGTCCTCTGGTTACTAAGGATAATCTTGACCGTTGTCCAGTGGTCCACTCCTGGATCACTCTTGTACCCCTTGACAGACTCATGGCAAGGCACACACAGGTGCGGTACATAGCATGGCATACTATACAAAGCCTATGGATAACGCATAGGGGACGACCTTCGTCCTTTCTCTTTCTTCTGCCGTGGTCGAGCTTTGAGTCTCACTCAACTCCACACCTTACAAATCAGGCAAGAACTCTTTCTTTGACTGATCCATTTTGAACTCTTTCAAAATCTTGTCAAGGTATGTACTCATTGAAAGTTTTATCAGACGTCTTAATCTACCTCTATAGATCAAGATGCCCAATATTTAAGTAGCTTCATTCCAGGTTTTCCTTTGAAAAACTCCTTTTCAAACAACCCTTTATGCTTTCCAGAAATTCTACATCATTTGCGATCAACAATATGTCATCCACATATACTTATCAGAAATTCTATAGTGCTCCCACTCATTTTATTGTAAATACAAGTTTCTCATAAACTTTGTATAGACTCAAAAACTTTGATCACCTCATCAAAGCGTATATTCCAACTCCGAGATGCTTGCTCCAGTCCATAGAAGGATCGCTGGAGCTTGCATATATTTTAGCATCCTTAGAACTGACAAAACCTTCCGGTTGTATCACATACAACCTTTCCTCATGGATACCGTTAAGGAAATGATGTTTTGACATCCATCTGCCAGATTTCATAATCGAAAAATGCAGCAACTGCTAACATAATTCCAACAGACTTTAGCATCGCTACGGGTGAGAAAGTCTCATCGTAGTCAACTCCTTGAACTTGTGAAAAACCCTTTGCCACAAGTCGAGCTTTATAGACGGTGACATTACCGTCCACGTCCGTCTTCCTTTTAAAGATCCATTTGTTCTGAATGGCCTTTCACCCTTCAGGTAATACTTCCAAAGCCCATACTTTGTTTTCTTACATGGATCCCATCTCGGATTGCATGGCCTCTAACCATTTCTCGGAATCCGGGCCCATCATCGCTTCTCCATAGCTCGTAGGTTCATCGTTGTCCAACAACATGACCTCTAAGACAGGGTTGCCGTACCACTCAGGAGCAGTACGCGTCCTTGTCGACCTACGAGGTTCGATAGTAACTTGATCCGAAGCTTTATGATCATCATCATAAACTTCCTCTTCAACTAATGTAGGCTCCACAGAAACAACTTTCTGCGCCGCGCTACTCTCTGGTTGAAACAAAGGTTCAACAACCTCATCAAGTTCTATCTTCCTCCCACTCAATTCTTTCGAGAGAAACTCTTTCTCAAGAAAGGACCCGTTTTAGCAACAAACACTTTGTGCTTGGATCTGAGATAGAAGGTTTACCCAACTGTTACGTTAGGGTATTCTATGAAGATGCATTTGTCCGCTTTGGGTTCGAGCTCATCAGGTTGAAAACCTTTTCCACATAAGCGTCGCAGCCCCAAACATTAAGAAATGACAGCTTAGGTTTCTGCCAAACCAAAATTCATATAGTGTCATCTCAACGGACTTAGATGGTGCCCCTTTTAAAGTGAATGTAATTGTCTCTAATGCATAACCCCAAAACGATAGTGGCAAATCGATAAGAGACATCATAGTACGCACCATATCCAATAGAGCACGACTACGACGTTCGGACACACCATCACACTATGGTGTTCCAGGTGGTGTGAGTTGTGAAACAACTTCCACATTGTCTTAAGTTGTATACCAAACTCGTAACTCAGATATTTACCTCTACGATCATATCGTAGATATTTTATCTTCTTGTCCCGATGATCTCAAACTTCACTCTGAATTTGTTTGAACTTTTCAAATGTTTCAGACTTGTGTTTCATTAAGTAAATATCCCCATATCTACTCAAATCATCAGTGAAGGTAGGAAAATAATGATATCCACCGCACGCTACAACACTCATTGGACCGAATACATCAACATGTATCATTTCCAATAAGTCACTTGCCCGCTCCATCATACCGGAAAACGGGGTCTTAGTCATCTTGCCCATGAGGCATGGTCCGCATGTCTCAACCGATTCGAAATCGAATGAGTCCAAAGATCCATCAGCATGGAGTTTCTTCATGCGTTTTACACCAATATGACATTTAGCGGCAGTGCCACAAGTATGTGGTACTATCATTATTAACTTTGTATCTTTTGGCATCAATATTATGAACATGTGTATCACTACGATCAAGATTCAATAAACCATTCTCATTGGGTGCATGACCATTGAAGGTATTATTCATGTAAACAGAATAACCATTATTCTCTAACTTGAATGAATAACCGTATTGCAATAAACATGATCTAATCACGTTCATGCTCAACGCAAACACCAAATAACATTTATTTAGGTTCATCACTAATCCCGAAGGTAGAGAGAGCGTGCGATGGTGATCACATCAACCTTGGAAACACTTCCAACACTCATCGTCACCTCACCCTTAGCTAGCCTCCGTTTATTCCGTAGCTTTTATTTCGAGTTACTAACATTTAGCAACCGAACCGGTATCCAATACCCAGGTGCTACTAGGAGTACTAGCAAGGTACACACGTATATCAAATATACTTCTATCGACGTTGCCAGCCTTCTTATCTACCAAGTATCTAGGGTTGTTCCGCTTCAGCGACCGTTCTCCTCATAATAGAAGCACTTAGTCTCGGGTTTGGGTTCAACCTTGGGTTTCTTCGCTGGAGCAGCAACTGACTTGCCATCCATGAAGTTTCCCTCCTAGCCCTTGCCCTTCTCGAAACTAGTGGTTTCACTAACCATCAACACTTGATGCTCCTTCTTGATTTCTACCTTCGCGGTGTCAAACATCGCGAATAGCTCAGGGATCATTATTTCTATCCCTGGCATTTTATAGTTCATCACGAGGCTCTAGTAGCTTAGTGACAGTGACTTGGAGAACTATATCAATCACTATCTTATCTGGAAGATCAACTCCCATTCGATTCAAGCGATTGTAGCACCCAGACAATCTGAGCACATGCTCACCGATTGAGCTATTCTCCTTCATCTTGCAGGCAAAGAATCTTGTTGGAGGTCTCATACCTCTCAACACGGGCATGAGCCTGAGATCCCAATTTCAGCTCTTAGAACATCTCATATGTTTCGTGACGTTCAAAACGTTTTGGAGCCTCAATTCTAAGCCGTAATGCATGATGCACTGAACTATTAAGTAGTCATCAGAACGTGCCTGTCAGATGTTCACAACATCTACAGACGACGCTTGAGGGGGTGGCGCACCGAGCGGTGCATTAAGGACATATGCCTTCTGTGCAGCAATGAGGACAATCCTCAGATCACGGACCCAGTCCACATTATTGCTACCATCATCTTTCAACTCTATTTCTCTAGGAATATATAAAAATTCAAGGGAGCTATAGCGCGAGCTAGTAATCTACAACATAATTTGCAAAGACATTTTGACTATGTTCATGATAATGAGTTTAGTTAATCATATTACTTAAAAATTCCCACTCAAATTGACATCCCTCCGGTCATTCTAGTGACACATGATCCAAATCCACCAACTCAAGTCCGATCATCACGTGAGTTGAGGTGGTTTCAATGGTGAACATCTTCATGTTGATCATATCTACTAATGACTCATGTTCGACCTTTCGGTCTCTTGTGTTCCGAGGCCATGTCTGTACATGCTAGGCTCGTCAAGTTTAACCCGGGTGTTCCGCACGTGCAACACTGGCTTGCACCCGTTGTATGTGAACGTAGAGTCTATCGCACCCGATCATCACATGGTGTCTCAAAACGACGAACTTTCGTAACGGTGCACACTCGGGGAGAACACAATTTTATCTTGAAATTTTAGTGAGGGATCACCTTATAATGCTACCGCCGTCCTAAGCAAAATAAGATGCATAAAAGGATTAACATCACATGCAAATCATAAGTGACATGATATGGCCATGAACTTGTGCTTTTGATCTCCATCTTCAAAGCACCGGCATGATCTCCATCGTCACCGGCATAACACCATGATCTCCATCATCTTGATCTCCATCAATGTGTCGCCATGAGGTTGTCGCGCCGACTGTTGCTTCCACGACTATTGCTAACTCATAGCGATAAAGTAAAGCAAAAACGGCGAAAATAATTAAAGACAACCCTATGGCTCCTGCCGGTTGCCGTACTCATCGACATGCAAGTCCTGATATTCTATACAATACATGATCATCTCATACATCACATATATCTCATCATGTAATTGGCCATATCACATCACAACATACCCTGCAAAAACAAGTTAGACGTCCTCTAATTGTTGTTGCAAGTTTTACGTGGCTGCTATGGGTATCTAGCAAGAACAATTCTTACCTACGCAAAAACCACAACGGTGATACAAAAATTGCTATTCAACCTTCTCAAGGACCGCCTTTGTAAAATCCGATCCGACTAGAGTGGGAGAAACAGACACCCGCCAGCCATCTTTATGCAACGAAGTTACATGTTAGTTGATGGAACTGGTCTCTCGTAAGCGTACGAGTAATGTTGGTCCGGGCCGCTTCATCCCACAATACCGCCGAATCAAGAAAAGACCAAGGGAGGAAGCAATCTCTATATCAACGCCCACAAACTCCTTTGTGTTCTACTCGAGATCTCATCTACACATAAACCTGGCTCATGATGCCACTGATGGGGAACGTTGCATGGGAAACAAAATTTTTCCTATGCACACGCAAGATCTATCCATGGTGATGAGCATCTACGAGAGGGAGAGTGGATCTACATACCCTTGTAGATCGCTAAGCGGGAAGCATTAAGAAACGCGGTTGATGTAGTCGAACGTCTTCGCGATCCAAATCGCCGAGCGTCCCGCGATCCCATCACGATCCATCTCGCGATCCAATTTCGATCCGTCCCGCGATCCCATCACGATCCGTCCCGCGATCAAATCACGAATCGTCTCACGATCCTGATCACGGTGCTTCCGAGCTAGCGCCGAACGGATGACACCTCCGCGTTCAGCACACGTACAGCTCGATGACAATCTCCGCCTTCTTGATCCAGCAAGAGGGAGTGGAGAGGTAGAAGAGTTCTCCGGCGGCGTGACGGCGCGGCGGCGATGGTGGTGGAACAATTCCGGCAGGGCTTCGCCTAAGCACCGCTGAAACTAGACTAGAGGAGAAACCGATCTAGATGAAGTAGAGGGAGCACGTGGCAATTAGGGTTAGCTCTTCCCTCTAAATCCTCTAGTATATATAGGAGGGAGGGAGGGGAGGAGGCAGCCTCAAACCCTCAAGGTTTGGCCGAAATTGGAGATGGAGGAGTCCTACTCCAATCCTATTAGGAGTAGGATTCCTCCTCTCCACTTGGAAACCCTTTCCACCTTTCCTCCTTTGGATTTTTTCCACCCAAAGCCACATGGGCCTTAGTGGGGGGGGGGGGGGGGGGTTAGGCAAGCCCACTAGGGGCTGGTTTGACTCCTCCCACAGCCCATGAGGTCCTTTGGGTCGAGACACCCCTCCCGATGGTCCCCGATACCCCTCCCGGCACTCCCGGTACACTACCGAAATACCCGAAACTTTTCCGGTGACCAAAACAGGACTTCCTATATATCAATATTTACCTCCGGACCATTCCGGAGCTCCTCGTGACGTCCAGGATCTCATCCGGGACTCCGAACAACCTTCGGTCACCACCATACATAACTCTACTATACCGAAACGTCACCGAACCTTAAGTGTGCAGACCCTGCGGGTTCAAGAACTATGTAGACATGACCAAGACACCTCTACGGTCAATAACCAATAGCGGGACCTGGATGCCCATATTGGTTCCTACATATTCTACGAAGATCTTTATCGGTTGAACCTCTATGTCAAGGATTCAGTTAATCCCGTACGCTGTTCCCTTTGTTCTTCGGTATGTTACGTGCCCGAGATTCTAGCGTCGATATCTCTATACCTAGTTCAATCTCGTTACCGGAAAGTCTCTTTACTCGTTCTATAATACAAGATCCCATGGCCAACACTTAGTCACATTGATTGCAAGGCTTATTGTGATGTTGTATTACCGAGTGGGCCCTGAGATACCTCTCCGTCACACGGAGTAAAAAATCCCAGTCTTGATCCATGCCCACTCAACATACACCCTCGGAGATACCTGTAGAGCATCTTTATAGTCACCCAGTTACGTTGTGACGTTTGATACACACAAGGTAATCCTCTGGTGTCAGTGAGTTGCATGATCTCATGGTCATAGGAACAGATACTTGACATCAGAAAACTATAGCAATAAACTGACACGATCATATGCTATGTTTATAGTTTGGGTCTTGTCCATCACATCATTCTCCTAATGATGTGATCCCGTTATCAAATGACATCTCATGTCTATGGCCTGGAAACCTTGACCATCTTTGATCAACGAACTAGTTAACTAGAGGCATACTAGGGACACAGTGTTGTCTATGTACCCACACATGTATTTGAGTTTCCAATCAATACAATTATAGCATGGATAATAAAAGATTATCACGAACAAGGAAATATAATAATAACCAATTTATTATTGCCTCTAGGGCATATTTCCAACAAGGGGAACATATTATGTAGAAATACAGGACCCAGAATGGCAATCTCTTCTAATAGGTGAACTAGGACGTGCATCATGATATTGAAGAAGGATGGTGGGAACACCAACTCGAAACTGACAAGACATTGCACCAAATCATTCTGTAACCTTGGTGGGATTTCTGGATCGATTACCTTCTGAGAAATTGCATTGAGGAATGCACATAGCTTCACAATGGCTAATCGAACATTTTCCGGTAGAAGCCCCCTCAATGCAACCGGAAGTAATTGCGCCATAATCACGTGGCAGTCATGAGACTTTAGGTTTTGGAATTTTTTCTCTGCCATATTTATTATTCCCTTTATATTCGATGAGAAGCCAGGCGGGACCTTCATACTGAGCAGGCATTCAAAAAAGATTTCCTTCTCTTCTTTGGTAAGAGCGTAGCTGGCAGGACCTTGATACTGCTTTGGATGCATGCCGTCTTTTTCGTGCATACGTTGCTGGTCCTCCCGTGCCTCCGATGTATCTTTTGTCTTCCCATACACGCCCAGGAAGCCTAACAGGTTCACGCAAACATTCTTCGTCACGTGCATCACGTCGATTGCAGAGCGGACCTCTAGGACTTTCGAATACTCTAGCTCCCAAAATATAGATTTCTTCTTCCACATGGGTGCGTGTCTGTCAGCGTCATTCGGAACAGATTGTCCGCCATGACCCTTTCCAAAGATTACTTTTAAATCCTTGACCATATCAAGTATATGATAACAAGTACGGTGGTCAGGCTTCTTCCGGTTATTTGCCTCACCTTTGAAATGCTTGCCTTTCTATCTTAAGAGATGCTTGATCGGAAGAAATCGACGATGTCCCTGGTACACAACCTTCTTACATTTATCCAAATATATACCTCCAGTTTTATCTAAACAGTGCGTGCATGCATTGTATCCCTTGTTTGTCTGTCCTGAAAGGTTACTAAGACCAGGCCAATCATTGATGGTTACAAACAGCAACGCTCGTAGGTCAAATTCCTCCTGTTTGTGCTCATCCCACACACGTACACCTTTTATGTCCCACAGCTGTAAAAGTTCATCAACTAATGGCCTTAGGTACACATCAATGTCGTTGTCGAGTTGCTTAGGGCCTTGGATGAGCAGTGGCATCATAATGAACTTCCGCTTCATGCACAACCAAGGAGGAAGGTTATAGATACATAGAGTCATAGGCCAGGTGCTATGATTGCTGCTCTGCTCCCCAAAAGGGTTGATGCCATCTACACTTATACCAAACCATAAGCTCCTTGCGTCACCTGCAAAATCCGGCCACTTTCTCTTAATTTTTCTCCACTGCGACCCATCAGCGGGTACTCTCAACTTCCCATCTTTCTTACGGTCTTCTTTGTGCCATCGCAACAACTTGGCATGCTCTTTGTTTTGGAACAAACGTTTCAACCGTGGTATTATAGGAGCATACCACATCACCTTGGCAGGAATCCTCTTCCTAGGGCGCTCGCCGTCAACATCATCACCAGGGTCATCGCAACTGATCTTATAGCGCAATGCACCGCATAGAGGGCATGCATTCAAATTCTCGTACTCCTCGCCGCGATAGAGGATGCAGTCATTAGGGCATGCATGTATCTTCTGCACCTCTAATCCTAGAGGGCAGACAACCTTCTTTGCTTCGTACGTACTGTCGGGCAATTCGTTGTCCTTTGGAAGCTTATTCTTCATTATTTTCAGCAACTTTTGAAATCCCTTGTCAGATACACCATTCTCTGCCTTCCATTGCAACAATTCCAGTGTGGTACCCAGCTTTTTCTTGTCATCTTTGCAATTTGGGTACCACAATTTTTGGTGATCCTCTAACATGTGCTGCAACTTCAACTTCTCCTTTTGACTTTCGTAGTTTCTCTTTGCATCAGCAATGGCCCGACCAAGATCATCAGCGGGCTCATATGATGTCTCAGCTTTAGCTTCTTCTTCTTCATTCTCATCCCCCATTGTAGTACCATCGTATTCAGGGAAACCAGCACTACTGGAAACAGAGGATTTGCCGTCCGCCAGTTCGTTGCCGTCTGCCAGCGGACGACAAAGAATGTCTTTGCCGTCAGCTTCCAAAAAACAGACGACAAAGAACTGGCTGACGGCAAAGATTTTGTTCGCCATCAGTTAGTTCTTTGCCGTCTGCCAGCTGATGGCAAAGAGCCAAAAGGCAGATGGCAAAGAGCCCACCTGGGCCCCACTGGCCCGTGGGGTTGGTGGGGTCAACTAGGCCGTCTGCCAGTTCTTTGTCGTCTGTCTGGTGGCTCTTTGCCATCCGCCAGCAGACGGCAAAGCGGCTGGGTACTAATGGCGTTGGCCCGACCCCCTCCACCCCCTCTCTCTCTTTCTCTCTTTCTTTCCCTCCCTCTCTCTCTCTCTCTCTCGCCCCCGATCTCCCTCTGCCCCCACATCGCCCCTCTGTCCTCGCCCCGCCGCAAGCGCCCCCGCCCCCCGCCGCCCCGGCCGCCCCCCACCTCCGGTGAGTAGCCCGGCCGCCCCCACCTTTTTATTCTGTTTTTTCTTTTTTTTCTGTTAAGTTAGTTAGTTAGTTTATTAGGTTAGAAAAAGAAAAGAAGAAGAAGAAAATTAGAAGAAAAGAATAAACATAGAAGAAAAAAAAGAAGAAAATAAGAAGGAAAAAAAGGAAAAAGGAAAAAGGAAAAGAAGAAAAGAATAAGAAGAAGAAGGAAAAGAAGAAGGAAAAGAAGAAGAAGAAGAAGAAGAGGAAGAAGAAGAGGAAGAAGTACAAGAAGAGGAAGAAGAAGAAGAAGAATAAGAAGAAGAAGAAGAAGAAGAAGAAGAAGAGGAAGAAGAAGAGGAAGAAGAAGAAGAAGAAGAGGAAGAAGAAGAAGAAGAAGAAGAAGTTCATAAAACACGTTTTGCAAAGCGGGATGATAGTAGTAATCTTTTTAGCCTTAGGATGATTGATGTTGGGAAGTTCATAAAACACCTTTTGCAAAGCGGGATGAATGTGCACAAATTTTCTTTCCAATTTTTCAATAAGCATGACAATAGCATCCGCATAACAATTTGTGCTAAGAAGAATAGATCTCTTATTCATAGGCATTACTCCCGTACAATCAGAGAACTCTTGAATAACACTCTTCCCAATAATATTACCCTCTCCAACTTGAAAAGTTTTAGCTTTATAATTAGGAGGAGGTTCAGTTTCATGATCTAGAGAGCAAGATCCAAGTTTTTCCTCAAGATTAGTACTAGAAATACCCTCAAAAGTTTCAATGATAACCTTGCCAGATTCAGACATGGTGTCAACAGAAAGATCTACCACAAAAGCAAGCAAAAAGCAAACGAAAAGACGAACGAAAGAAAGGCGAATAAAAAGGCAAATCTTTCTGAAAATCGTTTTAGAAGTTGAGGAGAGGAAAACGAGAGGCAAATGGCAAATAATGTAAATGCAAGAGATGAGTTTGTGATGGGTACTTGGTAGGCTTGATGTAGATCTCCCCGGCAACGACGCCAGAAATCCTTCTTGCTACTTCTTGAGCTTGCGTTGGTTTTCCCTTGAAGAGGAAAGGGTGATGCAGCAGAGTAGATAAGTATTTCCCTCAGTTGTTGAGAACCAAGGTATCAATCCAGTAGGAGACACAAGCAAGTCACCAATAGATGCACCTACACAAATAATCAAACACTTGCACCCAACGCTATAAAGGGGTTGCCAATCCCTTCACGGTTATTTGCAAGGATGAGATCTGATAGAGATAGATGGAAAAGAATACTAAAACGAAAAGCAAAGTAAATAGATCTGAAAATATAAGATGGAAAATAGACCCGGGGGCCATAGGTTTCACTAGAGGCTTCTCTCATGAAGGCAAATAATACGGTGGGTGAACAAATTACTGTCGAGCAATTGATAGAAAAACGCATAGTTATGACGATATCCAAGGCAATGATTATGGATATAGGCATCACGTCCGTGTCAAGTAGACCGAAACGATTCTGCATCTACTACTATTACTCCACACATCGACCAACTCCTGCCTGCATCTAGAGTATTAAGTTCATGAAGAACAGAGTAACGCATTAGGTAAGATGACATGATGTAGAGGGATAAACTTAAGAAATATGATGAAAACCCCATCTTTTTATCCTCGATGGCAACAATACAATACGTGCCTCGCTACCCCTACTTTGTCACTAGGTGAGGACACCGCAAGATTGAACCCAAAACTAAGCACTTCTTCCATTGCAAGAATTACCAATCTAGTTGGCCAAACCAAACCAATAACTCGAAGAGACTTGCAAAGATATGAAATCATGCATATAAGAATTCAGAAAAGACTCAAATAATATTCATAGATAAGCTGATCATAAACCCACAATTCATCGGATCTCGACAAACACACCGCAAAAGAGTATTACATCGGATAGATCTCCATGAAGATCATGAAGAACATGGTATTGAAGAACATAGAGAGAGAAGAAGCCATCTAGCTACTAGCTATGGACCCGAAGGTCTGTGGTGGACTACTCACGCATCATTGGAGGGGCAATGGAGTTGATGTAGATGCCCTCCGTGATCGAATCCCCCTCCGGCAGATTACCGGAAAAGGCTCCAAGATTGGATCTCACGGGAACAGAGGCTTCCGGCGGCGGAAAAGTATTTGCGTGGCTTGTTCTGGTATTGGGGGAATATTTGGGAATTTATAAGCCGAAGAATAGGGTTAGGAGACCTGCCATGGGCCCACAAGCCAGGGGGGCGCGCCCCCCTAGGGCGCGCCCCTGTGGCTTGTGGCCACACGGCACGTCCTCTGCCTTCATCTCCAAGTCTGGTACGTTTCGTTGGGTACAAGAAAAATCATTCCGAAGATTTATTCCGTTTGGACTCCATTTAATATTCCTTATCTGCAATACTCAAAAACAAGGAAAAAACTGAAACTGGCACTAGGCACTAGATTAATAGGTTAGTCCCAAAAATAATATAAAATAGCATATTAATGCATATAAAACATCCAAAACAGATAATATAATAGCATGGAACAATAAAAAATTATAGATACGTTCGAGACGTATCATGAACCTCACATTAACCCAGACACATCACTAGTGGAATCAGAGTATTTGCCGTCAGCCATCTCTTTGCCGTCTGCCAGCTGAAGGCAAAGTAGGACTTTGCCGTCGGCTATGAGAAAGCAGACGGCAAAGAAAGGACTGATGGCAAAATTCGACGTTGCCGTATGTCCTCTTTTTGCCGTCTGCCAGTGGACGGCAAAGAGGACAATGGCAGACGGCAAAGAGGATAGTGCGCCCCATGGGGCCACGACGTTGGCTAGGTCACCCCTTTGCCGTCTGCTAACAGACGACAAAGAGGGTCCCCCTCTTTGACGGCAAAGAGGGTCCCCCTCTTTGCCGTCTGTTAGCGGACGACAAAGAGGGACTTCCCTTAACGGTAGCCCCCGCCGCACCGTTCCCCACTCCCCCCGGCAGCGCGCTCATCTCTCTCTCTCCCTCTCCCTCTCGCCGTCGTCGCCGCCGCCCCGTGCCCCCGCTGTCGGTGTCAAAACCGGCGGATCTCGGGTAGGGGGTCCCGAACTGTGATACTTGGATCGATGGTAACAGGAGACAAAGGGGGCAAGGTTTTACCCAGGTTCGGGCCCTCCTATGGAGGTAACACCCTACGTCCTGCTTGATTATATTGAGTGTATGGAGATTACAGAGTTGATCTACCGCGAGATCGTATGACTAAAACCCTAGATGAGTTCTCCTGTTCTACATCCTAAAACCCTCTGGCTTATATAGATGCCGGGGTCCCTAGGGTTTACACATGGTCGGTTACACGTCGAAGGGATAAACATGCCTATTGGCTACTCCAAACGTGGAGGACAATCCACGATTCCCGAAGCTTCCTTCTTGGAGAGGAGGTCTTCAACTCTTCCAGTATTCAGCAAGTGGCCCATACAGTCCGGCCCTTAAGACATAGGCCGGCCTCCCGAGGACCCCTTAGTCCAGGACTCCCTCAGTAGCCCCCGAACTAGCCTCCAACGCCAAGGGTCCAGGCTCCAGCTGCTTCGAGTGATCAGAGTCTTCGGCTTGCGAGGCGAGTTCCTTTCTCCAAACAGTGATCGGCCCGAGCTATAGTTCGGCCTCTATCGACGTGTTAATGTTTCCGATTATAGACCGTCCGCACACCATGAGTAGTTCGGCTCCGAAGGCCAAATGTCAGAGAACCAATAGTGTCTTCTGACTACTTTTCAGACGGAAGGCCACGGCCCACCACGACCTCTAAACCAGTCGTGAAGACTCGATTCGCGATTCGAGGCCGTTTCCACCAGCACAATCTATCAATGCACAGATCGTGCCCCGTTTTACACGGGATATGTTTAATCGCGCACAACGGCTCGCATGTCTCGGGAAGCGGAGGGATTCACGGCGTCGCGAAGGGAGGCTAACCGGCAATAATCTTTAATAAAAGGGGAAGGAAACCCCAAGGCTTATCCGCATCTCCCATTCGCCTCCTGCTGCCCCATATTTCCGAGCTTCCTGAGCCCAGATCTAAATCTTCCATTTTCCCTCCTCCGAGCTCAGCCATGGCCAGCGGCAAATGGGAAGCTTCCACGGTCAAAGACCAGGACGTCCGAGATCTCAAGGACGCCGGCTATCTCCCCGCCAACGTCTTCCACCGAGCTGCAGAGGAGGGCCAGGTGATCCACACCCCCAAATCAGGCGAGAGGGTGGTCTTCGTCCCTCACTTCATCCGGGGATTAGGCTTCCCACTTCACCCCTTTGTGAGGGGTCTTATGTTCTTCTATGGGCTCGACTTCCACGACCTCCCGCCGAACTCTTTCATGCCCATATCCGCCTTTATCATTATCTGCGAGGCATTCCTGCGGGTCGAGCCACACTTCGGACTGTGGCTCAAGATCTTCAACATCAAGCCGAAGTGTGTCGCCGGTGCACATGCGAACTGCGGCGGGGCAGTCCTCGGCAAGCTTCCGCGCGCAGTGTGTCCATCTGGCACCTTCATTGACACCATCAAAACCTGGCAGAGGGAGTGGTTCTACATCACCGAGCCAAAGGAGGAGGAAGGCGGAACTGTTCCTGCCGAATGCGGAACTGTTCGTGCCGAATTCAGGTCCGGCCCCCCAACCAGATTGACCTCATGGGTCAGGAAGGGTCTCGACTGGGGGTCGGAAACAGAGGTGGAGGACCTGCAAAGGGGCATCGCCTCCCTAATCAGGGAGGGAGTTGGCCTAACCAACGTGGTCCAGGTCATGCTTCGGCGGCACATCCTCCCCTGCCAGCGCCGGAGCTCTCCTATGTGGGATTGCTGGACTGACGATGACCCTACAGTTCGTCAACTCTTCCGCACTACGCGGGAGAAACTATGGAAGGCGCTGTTCAAGGCGCAGGAGAACTGGCCAAGCAGGAAGGAGGACAAGGGCTTGAGCGCCATCAAGCCTGCACCCGAGGTATAGTGTTGTGTTATTTCATCGGTTCCATCTCCTCAGAGATAGTCTAAGCATTTTCCGATTACCTTCCGTAGGAATGGTTGAGCAAAGCCACGGGCATCAAGTGTCCGGCTCCACAGCCCGAAGACCCCAAGTCTCCGCTGCTGCTGGAAATGCTCGTCGTGGCGCCCTACAAGGCGCCAGAGAAGAAGGAGAAGAAGAAGCCAGGCCGAACTGGCCTGCGCAACAGGGACCAGCCAGGGGCTGCGTCCGAAGAGACTCATGCCTCCTCAAATCAAGAGGAGGAGCATGAGGCTGAGGTGGGAGGCGATTCCCCCCGCACAGGAAAGAGGGCGGCGTCATCGGACGCCTCGGAGGAGATAGCTCCTCCTGCCCAGAAGAAACCGCGCCGGACACAGGTGATCTCGTCCGACGACAGTTCGGACTCGAACACCGAGTCCGAGGACTTCGAGAGGGTTCCGCAGAGGAACCTCAGGGTCAAGCCCACACCTCGAAGGTAAAGATCCGAAGACCTACTGAGCCATCGGTGCTTAATTTAGAATGTTTATTAACACGTGAGCGCCCATCAATTTGCAGCCCACCACGCGTTCTCCCCACTGACCAAGTTTCGGACGGGGAGACCCCGCCCGCCGAACTTACGGAGAGCGGGTCTGCGTCGCGCCCTTCTCCTCCGGGCACTACGAAGGATGCCACGGAGATGTCATCCCAGTAGGCTACCCTGGAGCCAAATACTGGGGGTGAAGGCGACGATGTCATGGTCGAGGCTAATACCTCGGCCACCGAAGACCCGGGGGAGAAGACTCACCCGGACACCGAGGAGGCCGGACATGGAAGTGCCCAGTCTCCTCCGAGGCCATCTCCGGAGCACACAATGTCTCCAGAGGTACCAATTCAATCTCCGGCTGGAGATCGGGCTACACGATCCCCACCGGCTCCGCCGACCACTGGGTGGCCGGCCATGGGGGAGGCTCTGTCCAGCGCCTCCATCTCCAGTGAGCACCGCATCCTTATGGGTGCGGTATTGCGTAGCATTCAGTCCGTGGATTCCGGACTGAAGGAGGCCTTCAACGGTCTCCTGACGGGCTTTCAGGTAAGCCAAGTAATGCCCTTCTTTCTGAAATATTGATTTATTTAAGTAATTGTTATACACATAGCAGCCCCCGAGCCCTGGGTAAGTTTGAAAAACTTACCTGGGGGTCCAACGTAGCCTTACATCCGAGCTGAGCGCCGGACAATATGTGTTCGGATAGGTCTATCAGCCCATTAGTGGTCCGGACACAGAGTCAGTTTTAGTAACAGTTCGGAGTTCCGAAACCTCTTTAATGGTTATATAACTCTGTGATACAGGCTTCATCGACAGTAGCGGCTACTAACGCCGCCGAGCTAGAGGAGCTGAATCGAAAGCTCAAGAGCTCCGAAGACGAGCTTGATGCTCTAAACAAGAGATTCGACGAGGCGCAAGGTAAGCCAAAATTAGAGTATCGAAACTCTTTGTTACCGCTCTATCAACACTGTTTCTGAACATAAGTCGATACTTACGCAGCCTCGGCGACGGAGATAGAGAAGCTCAAAGCCGAGCTTGAGAAAGCAAAGCAAGAAGCTTTGGTTGAGAAGTCGGCGGCTAAAGAAGCAGCCACCGCTCTATCCGCCCTGAGAGCCACCAGCGACAAGCATGAGGCTCGGGTAGAAGAGATTCAACAGGAGCTCAAGGACGCCAGCAAAAAGTGCGAGGTCCTTGAGCTGAAAGGGAAAGAGCAAGCCGCCAAACTATCCACCCTGAAAACCGATCTCCAAAAGGAACGGGTGGATAGGCGGTCATTTGAAGAGGAGCTCCGCCAAGCCAAAGCTATCATGGATGGTAAGCCGTATTCATTGCAGTGTATCTTCGGGGACAGCAAGTTCGAGTTGCTTAACCAGGTATGGCGTTCCTCAGGCGCCTGCTTGGACCTCCAGAAGGGCTTAGCGGACGCGAAGCAGTTCTATGCTTCGCGGGGAGAAGAAGATGAAGCTCGTCTATTCTGGGCGCAATTCGAAGCCCCCGAGCGTTCTCCTCTCCTTGTGGAGTAGCTGAAGCAGCTGATGGAGCTACATCGGATGGCGGAACTGGCCCTGAAGGATCTCTGGATCCGGCTGTGGCCCAACGAGCCATTGCCGGGCAGTTACTTCGGCCTGTTGCGGAAGCTGAGCGACGCCACTCCTCGGATCGATGCATTGAGGCAGTCTTCCTGCATCGAGGGAGCAAGGATGACCTTTGCGAGGGCCAAGGTGCACTGGCTGGGGCTGGACCCACTGAAGGTAGCCACAGCTCCTCCGCCACCTGGAAAGGGTCATAGGCACCCCGAGCTGTACTTCTCCGGAGTTATGGAGGGTGCTCGGGCCATAGAGTCACAGTGCACGAGAGAGAATGAGTATGAATAGAGTGCTGTAATATGTCCAAAGACTTGGCAGCGTGTATAAAATTAAAAATGCATGGTTTTTTATCATGTCTTGTATGTTTTGCATCCTTTATAACTCCTTTGTGGCCGTTAATACTGAAAGCTGCGAGTCATCGGCTTCAGCCCTCGTGTAGATACTGCACAAGGTGTCTCTTCCAACCGCACTATAACCCTTAGCCGAGCTTATCGGCACCCGAAGGCGGTAGTGTGGGGCAGACAAGGCAATCGGACCATAATGCTTTATTGCTTTCACTTAGCCATAGGGGCGCGAGAAAGGAGTGCGGGAGCCAACAACGAGCCCCCTGGTGTTTGTGATGTTCTGATGAACCGTGGCCAAAGCCTATATCACTGGTTTGTGCGAACACCAAACCCATCGTATGACACGGAATAACCTCTGACGAGATTTAGTTAAGCTCGGATTCGCAGACCGGCTCGCGCATACCATGACAGTCAGTTTTCGGCTTTCTCTGTTGAGGCGCTTGACCGGGCTAGCCGGAAGCACAATCGCAGCGGTGCTCCCTTTGCCCTTTTAGCCGAACGAGCAGAACATAAAGGGGCAAGCATAGGAGCCGGGCAACCCAACTATTGACCCAAGACATAGTTCGGAACCAATGCATATAAAGCGGAATTCCAAGACGCCGAACACTTAAAGAAATTGTGATTAGGGCGATTTTTAAAGTCGAGCCCCCGGTCTATTAGCCGGTTGCATCATACAATATACCAAAACAGGTTCGCAAGAAGAGGGAGAAAACAGAACGTGTTCCGAAAAGGGACAGCAAAGAAGAAATGATATATCTGTATTTTACTCAACAACTCTTATTATTCAAATTGCCGATGCAACTGTTTACAGGTATTTGATAAATGAAATATAAATTTTACAGGAGAGGTTGTACCAAGGGCCTTCGATAGATGACCTGACGTCCTTGATGTGCCCTGTCGCTTATCTGCTCCTGCATCTCCTAGGGAGGTGTATGCCTTTATGGGCTATGTTAGTTCGGCTAACGGACCTGGAAAAAAGGGTCTTGAGAAGTTGCCGAGGTATGGGTGAGCTTGACGCCTTGTGGCAGGCACTTTATGGTACCTGTAGAGTGTCCGGAGATGTGTTGTCGATAACAGTTCGGTCCAGCCGAACACCTACCCTGTAATAGTTGGTCCCCACCGCTGCCCATGGAATTTTAAGCGCAAAGTTGTGCCTCTTCGGCACGTACTTTGCCAGTAATAGGGCCGTGCGATGGGGGGCGAGTCCCTATTTACAGGGAGTGGAAGGTTCTGATACCTCAGATTGAGACCGAGCTCTTTTCCCAGCCTTGGGTGCCTTGACGGCAGATGTCGGCGATTGCCAATCATCGGTGTAGTGGAATTCGGCCGCCAGGGACAACGCATGTTCCTCAGTTCGGAGGGAGCGCTCTGTGTTGCCGTTATAGTAATGACCCCCCTAGGGCCGAGCATCTTGAGCTTGAGGTATGCGTAGTGCGGGACGGCGTTAAAGCGGGCGAACGCTGTACGGCCGAGCAGGGCGTGATAGCCGCTGCAGAAAGGTACGATGTCGAAGATCAAGTCCTCGCTTCGGAAGTTATCGGGCGAGCCGAACACAACCTCCAGGCTTACAGAGCCTGTGCACCGGGCTTCAATGCCTGGGATCACTCCTTTGAAGGTAGTGTTGCTGAGCTTGATCTTCGAAGGATCTATGCCCATCTTTTTCACCGTATCTGAGTAAATCAGGTTAAGGCTACTTCCACCATCCATGAGGACTTTAGTAAGGTGGTACCCATCTATGATCGGGTCTAGGACGAGTGCGGCCGAACCCCCGTGACGGATACTGGTCGGATGGTCACACCGATCGAAAGTGATCGGATATGCCGACCATGGGTTATACTTCGGGGCTACAGGCTCTATGGCATAGACATCTCGAAGGGCGCGCTTCCTCTCCTTTTTGGGTATATGTGTGGCGTAGATCATGTTTACTGTTTTCACCTCTGGAGGGAATTTCTTTTGACCGCCACCGATCGGACCACGAGGCTCATCCTCGTCCTCGCTGCGTGGGCTCTTGCCTTGGTCCTCAGTTGCGAGTTTGCCAGCCTGCTTGAAGATCCAACAGTTACGGTTGGTGTGATTGGCGGGCTTCTCCTGAGTGCCATGGATCTGGCAAGGTCTCTCCAGAATCTTGTCCAGCGGGGTGGGTCCGTCATGTTTGCCTTTAGGAGGCTTCTTCCGCTGCCCAAAGCGGGAATTGCGGAAACCGGCGTTGACGGCCGTATCATCGGCATCACTATTATTGTGCCGGCGCTTGTTCTTGTTGTGTTTCGGTTTCCCGTTCCCGTCCCGAACTTCAGAGGTTCTGGGGTCTTCGGGGTTATGGCTACGTCGAGCGAGCCAGTTATCCTCACCCGCGCAAAAGCGGGTCATGAGTGACGTGAGGGTGGACATTGTCCTCGGTTTGTCCTGGCCAAGCTGTCGGGCGAGCCATTCGTCCCGAATATTATGCCTGAAGGAGGCTATAGCTTCGGCATCCAGGCAGTCTACGATCTGGTTCTTCTTGGTCAGGAAGCGGTTCCAGAATAGCCGTGCGGACTCTCCGGGCTTCTGGACGACGTTGCTGAGATCGGATGAGTCTGGTGGCCAAACATAAGTGCCCTAGAAGTTAGATCGGAATGCCTCTTCTAGGTCCTCCCAACACCCGATGGAGTTCTCGGGGAGGCTATTCAACCAGTGCCGAGCTGGCCCCTTGAGCTTCAGGGGTAAGTACTTGATGGCGTGAAGGTCATCTCCTCGTGCCATGTGGATGTGGAGGAGGAAATCCTCTATCCATACTGTTGGGTCAGTTGTCCCATCATATTGTTCTATGTTTACGGGCTTAAACCCTTCCGGGAACTGATGCCGCATTACCTCATCTGTGAAGCACAGTGGCTGTGCAGCCCCTCTAACCCGAGCTATGTTGCGCCGATGATCGGCGTCTGTCCTAGCTCGGTGCTGTTCCCGATCTTCATTGTCGCGGTCGAACCGAGGCCGGTACCCGTCCCGTCTATCGGGTGAGTATCCTCTGGATCCGTAAATGGATCGCGTGCGGCCTGCTCTATAGTCCAGATCGTGTCGCAGGTCGAACCTGTCATTGGGCTCTAGTGGCTCTTTTCCCCGTCGACGGGGTATCGTCGGCCTGTAGCCGGTATCATTAGCAGTCCGGTCTCGTCCTCGAGGGGGGCGGTCTGGTTTGTCATATGGGGTATGCTTGGGTGACGGCGTATCAGTGAGCTCGTCGTCGAATTGTGGCAGCAGCCGTCGGCGAGGATAGCTCTTAGGCTGGTCCGATAGACCGGTGCCGTATCCTTCCTCGGCTGAGAGGACTCTCGTCCATCGGTCGTTGAGGTCGTCCTGTTCGGCTTTGAGCTGCCGCTCTTTTGCTTTCAGGCTTCGAGCCGTGGATATGAGCTGTTGTCTGAACAGTTCCTAGTCAGCGGGATTATCGGGGATGGCAAAGTCATCGGCATCCGCGTTATCCTCCCCCTCGATAGAGCGGAGGTAGTCGTCGTCCTCGGGATCATCTGGATCGTCTGGGTCACGACGGTCTTCGGCTCTCTCCTAACCCTCTAACGGGTGTTCGGGGATTTTGGGGCCGCCGATGTCTTCCGGGGTAGCACCATCCCCGGTGCGATCGGTAGATTTTCGCCCCTTTTTCCCTTTTGACCATTTAGGCGGCCTTCGACGTCTTGACGGTGCTTCATCGGATTTATCGCCGTTGTCTTTCGGGGTGTCCACCATGTAGACGTCGTATGTAGAGGTGGCAGTCCACTGCCCGGTCTTAGCGGGGGTGAGGGCATTATCCTCCTCATCCATATGCTCTGCTTCCTCGGAAGCATAGTCAAGCATGTCGGTTAAATCCTCGATAGTGGCTATGAAGTGGGTGGTGGGTGGGACGAAAATTTTGTCCTGACCCGTCTGAAATCCGGTCTGGGAACAGATCGGAGTTGGATCGTCGGTGATCTTTATCGACGAGATCCGGTCCAGAGCCTCATTGAGTATCGAGAGCTCGGTTGGGTCGGCCTGCACAGGGTTTCCGGAGTGAACCTCCGGTGCGTCCGAGCGGGGGGTGTGTTCGGCAAGAACTGGTGTCCGGGCATTGGGCGCTATGACCGGATCCGGACTGGACGTCGGGTCCTCGACAGGGTTGATCCCAAGGGAGGGGCCGAATAGTGGGTCTGGGATTAAAGCCTCAGAGCCTTCGGGCATGGCGGGCGAGACCGCGAGCCCAGACAGTGATAGATCGCCTCGAGAGTCTACGGAGAACTCTAAGTTCCCGAATCTGATCTCTTGATCAGGGGCGAAGCTTCCGACGCGACCTAGATGGCCGGTGTGGTCGGCGTGCAGCACTATGCTGCCGAAGGCGAAGATCTGTCTGGGGACAAAAGTACCTGTGTTGCAGACCTCGTCGTTGATGACTAGGCGAGCCATCGATTCCTTCTGGCGATCACAGCGGTCCTCTCAATGAAAGCACCAATGTCGGTGTCAAAACCGGCGGATCTTGGGTAGGGGGTCCCGAACTGTGATACTTGGATCGATGGTAACAGGAGACAAAGGGGGCAAGGTTTTACCCAGGTTCGGGCCCTCCTATGGAGGTAACACCCTACGTCCTGCTTGATTATATTGAGTGTATGGAGATTACAGAGTTGATCTACCACGAGATCGTATGAGTAAAACCCTAGATGAGTTCTCCTGTTCTACATCCTAAAACCCTCTGGCTTATATAGATGCCGGGGTCCCTAGGGTTTACACATCGTCGGTTACACGTCGAAGGGATAAACATGCCTATTGGCTACTCCAAACGTCGAGGACAATCCACGATTCCCGAAGCTTCCTTCTTGGAGAGAAGGTCTTCAACTCTTCCACTATTCGGCAAGTGGCCCATACAGTCCGGCCCATAAGACATAGGCCGGCCTCCTGAGGACCCCTTAGTCCAGGACTCCCTCACCCGCCACGCTGCTCCCCCGCCCCGCGGCCGCACCCTCCCCGCCCCGCTCGCGCCCCCGCCTCGCAGCTCCGCCGTCGCCGCCGCCGCCCCGCGCCCTCTGCCCCGACGCCCCACCGCGGCGCCGCCGCCCCGTGCCCCCGCCACGCCGCTCCTCCGTCCCGCAGCCGCACCCTCCCCGCCCTGCTCGTGCCCTCGCCTCGCAGCTCCGCCGTCGCCGCCGCCGCCCCGCGCTCTCTGCCCCACCGCGGCGCCCTCTGCCCCGACGCCCTGCCGCGGCGCCGCCCCGACGCCGGCGGCCCCGTAGCCGTCCGCCCGACGCCCCCCTGCCCCCCTGGTGAGCTCCTGTATGCCCCTGGGCTCCCCCCTTTTCATGTTTTTTCTTTTCCTATTTTTTAATAGATGTTTATTAGGTAGTTAGTTTATTTTCTGTTAAATTAGATAGTTAGTTTATTAGGTAGAAACAACTTAGATAGAAAAGAAAAAACATAGAAGAATAGAAGAAAAGAAAAAAACTAGAAGAAAAAAAGAAGAAAAGAAGAAGGAAAAAAAGGAAAAAGGAAAAAGGAAAAGAAGGAAAAATAAGAAGAAGAAAAATGAAAAGAAGAAGGAAAAGAAGAAGAATGAAAAGAAGAAGGAAAAGAAGAAGGAAAAGAAGGTAAAGAAGAAGAAGAAGAAGAAGAAGAAGAGGAGGAGGAGAAGGAAAGAAGAAGAAGAAGAAAAGGAAGAAGAGGAAGAAGAAGAAAACGACACCCTGACACCTCGACCCCCGACGCCACCGAGCCCCGACCCCCGACGCCACCGACCCCCGACCCCCGACGCCACCGACCCGCGAACCCCGACGACACCGACCCCCGACCCCCGACGCCACCGACCCCCGACCCCCAACGCCACCGACCCCCGACCCCCGACGCCATCGACCCCCGACCCCCGACGCCACTGACCCCCGACGCCACTGACTCCCGACGCCACCGACCCCCGACCCCCGACCCACGACGCCACTGACTCCCGACGCCACTGACTCCTGACGCCACCGACCCCCAACCCCCGACGCCACCGACCCCCAACCCCCGACGCCACCGACCCCCGACCCCCGACGCCACCGACCCGCGACCCCCGACGACACCGACCCCCGACGCCACCGACCCCTCACCCCCAACGCCACCGACCCCCGACCCCCGACTCCACCGACCCCCGACGCCAGTGACCCCCGACCCCCGACGCCACTGACCCCCGACGCCACTGACTCCCGACGCCACCGACCCCCGACCCCCGACCCCCGACTCCACCGACCCCCGACGCCAGTGACCCCCGACCCCCGACGCCACTGACCCCCGACGCCACTGACTCCCGAGGCCACCGACCCCCGACCCCCGACGGGGTCATAGTTTTGTAAATTATGAGTTAGGTCACATATTTTCCCATTTTGTTATAAAAACATCATATTTGTGTTGATCGGGTGGATTTCAATGTGCAGTTGTTCGACGACCTACCCCGTGCATTGGATGAGCTCCCCTGCTGCGTTCGTGGGTGAGCACAAATGGCATCTCCTCGCCCCCCTTAATTTGCTCTGTTCCGGTCTTTGTGCCGATGAAACTGGCTAGCTATAGGTGTCTTCAATTCAACAGTATGCGTGACCAGTATGCGTCTCCCGTTGGAAAGGGCGGCATCTATAAATATGCATGTCTTTGCATATTTATAACCGCCATCCTTTCGAATTGTCCAACGTTATCCATGGACACCCCGAGTATGTGTACATTGAGTTCGTTTTCCCGTATGCTCTGCTCCGGATCCGATGCGGAATTTCGTCAGTGCCTCCCTGTTGTTCTCCGGGTACACATATTCTCTGCTTATTGCCGAGACATGTATCAGGAGAACGGCGGGGAGGTGCTGCTGATAACCCACAAGTATTGGGGATCGCAACAGTTTTTGAGGGTAGAGTATTCAACCCAAATTTATTGATTCGACACAAGGGGAGCCAAATAATATTATCGAGTATTAGCAGCCGAGTCATCAATTCAACCACACCTGAAAGACTTAATATCTGTAGCAAAGTATTCAGTAGCAAAGTAGTATGGAAGTAATGGTGACGGTGACAAAAGTGACAGTAGCTGTTTTGTAGCAATCGTAACAGCAGCAGCAGAAAAGTAACTTAGCAAGGATCAATATATGAAAAGCTCGTAAGCAATGGATCAGTGATGGATAATTATGTCGGATGGCATTCATGATGCAACGGTTATAACATAGGGTGACACAGAACTAGCTTCAATTCATCAATGTAATGTAGGCATGTATTCCATATATAGTCATACGTGCTTATGGAAAAGAACTTGCGTGACATCTTTTGTCCTACCCTCCCTGGCAGCGGGGTCCTAATGGAAACTAAGGGATATTAAGGCCTCCTTTTAATAGAGAACCGGACCAAAGCATTAGCACTTAGTGAATACATGAACTCCTCAAACTACGGTAATCACCGGAAAGATACCCAGTTATTGTCACCCTGGGGGATGCGGATCATAACTCGTAATAGGTGTCTACAACTTGCAAGATAGGATCAAGAACACACATATATTCATGAAAACATAATAGGTTCAGATCTGAAATCATGGCACTCGGGCCCTAGTGACAAGCATTAAACATAGCAAAGTCATAGCAACATCAATCTCAGAACATTGTGGATACTAGGGATCAAACCCTAACCAAACTAACTCGATTACATGGTAAATCTACTCTAACCCATCACCGTCCAGCAAGCCTACGATGGAATTACTCACGAACGGCAGAGAGCATCATGAAATTGGTGATGAAGGATGGTTGGTGATGACGACGACATCGATTTCCCCTCTCCGGAGCCCAAATCAGACTCCAGATCTGCCCTCCCGAGGAAGAACAGGAGGTGGCGGCGGCTTCGTATCGTAAAACGCGATGAACTCTTCTCTCTGATTTTTTCCTCCTCGAATAGGAATATATAGAAGTGGAAACGAGGTCGGAGGAGCCACAGGGGGCCCACAAGCCACAGGGGCGTGCCCTAGGGGGGTGGGCGCGCCCCTGGCTTGTGGCCAGGTGGTGGGCCCCCTGCGGTTGATTCTTTCACCAATATTTTTTATTAATTCCAAAAATATTCTACGTAAATTTTCAGGTCAATCCGAGAACTTTTATTTCTGCACAAAAATAACACCAAGGCAATTCTGCTGAAAACAGCGTCAGTCCGGGTTAGTTTCATTCAAATCATGCAAATTAGAGTCCAAAACAAGGGCAAAAGAGTTTGGAAAAGTAGATACGACGGAGACGTATCAGCTGCCGAAATTCTGCGTCCGATCCGGAGCAGAGCATGGGAAAACGAACCCAATCTACACATACTCGGGTGGGATTAGGACCTATCTTTACCTATTAGCGTGTAGGTTGCATGGACGTAATAAAACTGACAAACTTGATTAACTGATGAATATATATGCTGAATTATATATATATTTCTTGTGTGTCTAGTAGCTATGCAAGATGAGTGATCGTGCGTGGATGTACACCGGTCACACTAGTCAGAAAGACATGACCAAAGAATGGTTAACAAATACCAAGGGGTTTGTGAGAGCCGCATTTGCAAATGGTCAGGATATAACATTGTGCCCCTGTCCCCGGTGCGACAACTTTAAAAAGCAGACAAAGGGTGAAATGGGTAAACACCTGCAGAAGTGGGGTTTTACGCCTAATTATATGGTGTGGACTTTTCATGGTGAGTCTGCCCAACGTGCCTGAGCTGAGGTGGTTCGTCGCCGCACCGACGAGCATGGTACCGGGATCGAAGACATGGTGCAAGACTTTGATGATGCTCGGGATTCGGACGATGAGATGGAGGAATCCGCAAAGGCATTCTATGAAATGTTGGAGTCTTCAAAACGTCCTCTCCACGAGCACACTGAGCTTTGTCAGCTGGATGCCATCGCGCAAGTAATGGCTCTGAAGGCTCAATTCAACCTGGGAAGAGAATGCTACGACGCGATGATGACAATATTTGGACGCTTTCTACCCAAAGGCCATGTACTGCCTACAAACCTGTACCATTCGGACAAAATCCTCCATGTACTTAAGATGCCCTATGAGAAGATAGATGCCTGTGAGAATGGATGTGCCTTATTTAGGCTTGAGTATGCGGACTTGAACAATTGTCCCATTTGCAAGTCTTCCAGGTATGTTGTGGTAGACAACGTTATGGGTGAGAAGAATCAGACCAAAATCCCCGTTAATGTTCTTCGCTATATGCCAATCGTACCAAGACTTCAATGTCTTTTCATGGTTGAAGAGACGGCCAGACAGATGACATGGCACAAATTGGGCAAAAGAACCGAACTAGATGCAGATAGGAATCAGATGTTGGTACACACTTCAGATGCCTTTGCCTGGAAGCACTTCGATGCATTACATAAGGATAAAGCGGGAGATCCAAGGCATCCTTGAGTCGCCATCGGCACTGATGGGTTCAATGTGTTTGGTATGACGGCAGCCCAATACAGTTGTTGGCCTGTATTTGTCATTCCACTCAATCTCCCCCCGGAGAGATTATGAAAAGAAAGAACATTTTCCTGACGTTGATAATTCCAGGGCCCAACTATCTGGGGAAGAATATGAATGTGTACATCCAGCCGCTTAAGGATGAATTGCAACAAGCTTGGGATAATAGGATCAAGACATACGACGCCGCTACAAAACAAAACTTCATGATGCATGTGTGGTACATGTACTCGATGCATGACTTGCCAACGTATGCGCTATTCGTTGGCTGGTGTGTGCATGGAAGGTTCCCGTGCCCCACATGCAAGGCAGCTCTTCAGTTCTGTTGGCTGCAGGCGGGTCGCAAGTTTTCTTGCTTCGACTTGCATAGACAGTTCCTGGATCCTCGCCATAAGTTCAGAAAAGACAAGAAGAATTTCATCAAAGGTAGAGTTGTGAAAAACTCTGCACCACCTGCGTTGACAGACCAACAGACCCTGGATCAGATAAACGCTCTCGAGCCTGATCCAGAGCGTCCAGGGTATTTCAAAGGGTATAATTCGCAACACGCCTGGACTCACAAGACATTCTTATGGGATCTGCCTTACTTCAAAGACCTCCTTTGCCCACACAACATCAACGTCATGCACACTGAAAAGAATATCGCCGAGGCCCTTTTTGGTACATTGTTCGGCATAGAGGGGAAGTCAAAGGATAATCCTAAGGCTAGAGTCGATCAGGAGGCTCTATGTGATAGACCGTTACAAAACAGGCGACAACCGAAAGGAAAGCAGAACTGGACAAAGCCAAAGGCATGGTTCAATCTTGGAAGGCCAGCTATGAGGGAAATGATCTTGTGGGTGAAAATGCAGTTGATGTTCCCTGATGGGTATGCAGCGAATCTAAAGAGGGGAGCGAGTCTTGACAAACTGAAAATATTTGGTCTCAAGAGTCATGATTGGCACATATGGCTTGAGCGGGTAATGCCGGTGATGTTGCGTGGCTTTATCCCTGAGGATGAATGGCTAGTACTGGCAGAGCTGAGCTATTTCTTCCATTCTCTTTGTGCAAAAGAACTATCGCCCGTCATGGTATCTGAAATGGAAGAGTTGGCGCCGGAGTTGATATGCAAGTTAGAGAAGATCTTTCCACCGGGCTTCTTTAATCCAATGTAGCATTTGATTTTGCATCTCCCGACCGAGGCAAGATTGGGGGGCCCGTGCAAAATCGTTGGTGCTATGCAACTGAGAGGATGCAGAAGACGCTTCGAGCAAAATGTAAAAATGAACGTCGAATTGAAGCATCGATGGCCGAGGCATTCATTACCGAGGAGGCGGCAAACTTTGTGACAGCACACTACGAAGCCAAAAATCGTCATTTGCATAATCCGAAGCCTCGGGACAATGATGGCGACCCTAAAAAAGGTCGATCCAACCTCAGCCTATTCAAAGGGAAGCTCGCACTAGCCGGTGCTTCGAAAGGAATAGTGTTGGATGTCGAAGAATGGCGGACCATTTCGTTGTATATCTTCAACAACCTAACAGAAGTGCGGCCGTACATCGAGTAAGTTCTCGGTACATTGTTTCGCAATTTTTAATTCCTTTGAACTGCTCTTATTAGCAGATATTTGATATAGTCGATACGTCGCCAAATTCTCGGATGGAGCGGTGATCCAAAAGGATTCCATCGAAGAGTATGAGCTTCTGGCAAAGCATGGAGGCGGCTATCCCGGTTTCATCTCTTGATTCAAACAAACGGTAATTTCCATTAGACCATTTCATTTCTTCATCTAATTTGCGGCTAATGCAACAATCCCTTTGTATTAAACTTGTAGGCTAATTCAGAGTCTATGGACGCTGAATTGAGACAAGTCGCTAATGGTTTTGGCTATAAGGTCCGTTCATTTGACAAATACGACATCAACGGGTATCGCTTTCGTACCTTTGGCAAAGAGCTATCTATGGCCGACCGAAAGTCTACAAATTGTTGTGTCTCTACTATCGGCGAAGGAGGTACCGAGTATTATGGAAGAGTTGAAGCAATTTATGAACTTCTATTCTATGGTGAAAACCCACCGAACGTCGTAATCTTCAAATGCTATTGGTTCCAGCCGAAGGAGACTAGAAGGACTCATGAACATATAGGGCTAGTCAAAATCAAACAAAGCACCCATTTAGATGTTCCTGATGTCTATATTACGGCTCAACAGGCGACTCAAGTTTTCTATCTACCGTGGGCCTGCCAAACTGATCCAAATCTGAATGGTTGGGATGTCGTTTATGAAGTGCCACCACATTTTAGACCACCTCCCCTCAATGAAGAGGATTATGAACCTCACATTAACCCAGACACATATGAAGGAGAATTCTTCCAAGAAACACGTCTTTCCAAAAAACGTTTCAAGAACCGCTCTAATTCACCCCTGAACATTGAAGTAGATAGCGACTGTGAATCCGACTTCACCCCTGAGCCGGAACAAGAAGAGCCGGAACAAGAAGAGGATACTGCTGCGGATGACCTGTCAATGCTTGACCGATTACATAAAGGAGGCCTTCCACATGTTGTTCCCGATAGTGATGATGATGATGCATTTATTGATGATAGTGATGATGATGATCCCGAAGCATATATAGACGATCAATATTATTATTAGTTCATGTCAGGTATTCAATTTTATTATATACACGATGATGATACACTTAAATTATATACATGTCAGTATTCAATTTTTATTATTCATGTTGGTATTCAATTTTTTTTATGTTGTACTAATTTCGTTCACTCTTTGTCATGGCAGGTGTTGAAAGATGGTGGGCGCGGGTCCAGAGCGTTCCGCGGCTCAGTCTTCGTCGGCGCGCGGTGGGAGGGGTACTTCCCTTCCACCACAGCATCTCCGGAGAGCGTTGCTCGACTATATGCAGACACAGGCGGGAGCTTCCTCGTCGGTGTCGTTGCCCACCGGGAGAGGAGGTTGGGGGAAGAAGAGAGGTACACGTGCCCGTGCTGGGAGAGGTAGGAAGGCTGCTACGCCTTCCTCGCCGCCTGATACATCCATTTTGCATCATAATTTTATATTGATATTTATTGCATCATGGGCTGTTATTACACATTTTGGTACAATACTTATACCTTTTCTCTCTTATTTTACAAGGATTACATGAAGAGGGAGAATGCCAGCAGCTAGAATTCTGGACCGGAAAAGGAGCAAATCTGAGATACCTATTATGAA
Organism: Elymus sibiricus; assembly: GCA_039707655.1. Classification (NCBI taxonomy): domain Eukaryota; kingdom Viridiplantae; phylum Streptophyta; class Magnoliopsida; order Poales; family Poaceae; genus Elymus; species Elymus sibiricus. The sequence goes on along the minus strand of CM077673.1, from coordinate 425,320,960 downwards.
CAACTCCAAAAGTCCTAAAAAGTTACGGAGAATTATTTTGGAATATATAAAAAATATTGGGCGAAGAATATACCAGAGGGGACCCACCAGGCAGTCACAAGCCAGGGGGCGTGCCCCTATGGCTTGTGGCCCACCTGGCAGGTCTCCGGAGCCCATCTTCTGCTATATGGAGGGTTTTGACCTGGAAAAAATCATAAGAGAGCTTTCGGGACAAAGCGCCGCCATCTCGAGGCGAAACCTCGGCAAAACCAATCTAGGGCTCCGGCGGAGCTGTTCTGCCGGGGAAACTTCCCTCCCGGAGGGGGAAATCGAAGCCATCGTCATCACCAACGATCCTCTCATCGAGAGGGGGTCAATCTCCATCAACATATTCACTAGCACCATCTCCTCTCCAAACCCTAGTTCATCTCTTGTATCTGATCTCTGTCTCAAAACCTCAGATTGGTACCTGTGGGTTGCTAGTAGTGTTGATTACTCCTTGTAGTTGATGCTAGTTGGTTTACTTGGTGGAAGATCATATGTTCAGATCCTTAATGATAATTAATACTCCTCTAATTATGAACATGAATATGCTTTGTGAGTAGTTACGTTTGTTCCTGAGGACATGGGAAAAGTCTTGTTATAAGTAATCGTGTGAATTTGGTATTCGTTCGATATTTTGATGAGATGTATGTTGTCTCTCCTCTAGTGGTGTTATGTGAACGTCGACTACATGACACTTCACCATTATTTTGGCCTAGGGGAAGGCATTGGGAAGTAATAAGTAGATGATGGGTTGCTAGAGTGACAGAAGCTTAAACCCTAGTTTATGCGTTGCTTCGTAAGGGGCTGATTTGGATCCACATGTTTCATGCTATGGTTAGATTTATCTTAATTCTTCCTTCGTAGTTGCGGATGCTTGCGAGAGAGGGTAATCATAAGTGTGAGGCTTGTCCAAGTAAGGGCAGAACCCAAGCACCGGTCCACCCACATATCAAACTATCAAAGTAACGAACGCGAATCATATCAGCATGATGAAAACTAGCTTGACAGAAATTCCCATGTGTCCTCGGGAGCGCCTTGCTTTATATAAGAGTTTGTCCAGGATTGTCCTTTGCTACAAAAAGGATTGGGCCACCTTGCTGCACCTTTGTTACACTTGTTACTTGCTACCCGTTACGAATTATCTTATCACACAACTATCTGTTACCGATAATTTCAGTGCTTGCAGAGAATACCTTGCTGAAAACCGCTTGTCATTTCCTTCTGCTCCTCGTTGGGTTCGACACTCTTACTTATCGAAAGGACTACAATAGATCCCCTATACTTGTGTGTCATCAAGACTCTTTTCTGGCGCCATTGCCGGGGAGTGAAGCGCCTTTGGTGAGTGGAATTTGGTAAGGAAAAATTTATATAGTGTGCTGAAATTTACTGTCACTTGTTACTATGGAAAAGAATCCTTTGAGGGGCTTGTTCGGGGTATCTTCACCTCGACCGGAAGCACAAAGAGATGCTCCTCAACCTTCTGAACCTACTGAAAATATTTATTATGAGATTCCTTCGGGTATGATAGACAAACTGCTAGCTAATCCTTATGCAGGAGATGGAACACTACATCCTGATTTGCATCTGATCTATGTGGATGAAGTTTGTGGATTATTTAAGCTTGTAGGTTTGCCCGGGGATGATGTTAAGAAGAAGGTCTTTCCTTTATCTTTGAAGGAGAAGGCATTGACATGGTATAGGCTATGTGATGATATTGGATCATGGAACTACAACCGATTGAAATTGGAATTTCATCAGAAGTTTTATCCTATGCATCTGGTTCATCGTGATCAGAATTATATTTATAATTTTTGGCCTCGTGAAGGAGAAAGTATCGCTCAAGCTTGGGGGAGGCTTAAGTCAATGTTATATTCATGCCCCAATCATGAGCTCTCAAGAGAAATCATTATTCAGAATTTTTATGCTCGGCTTTCTCATAATGATCGATCCATGCTCGATACTTCTTGTACTGGTTCTTTTATGAAGAAGACTATTGAAGACTATTGAACTCTAAAGATTGGGAACTCGACGAAGGTAAGGAGTCAGGTATAAACCTTAAGTTTGATTGTGTTAAATCCTTTATAGACACCGATGCTTTTCGTGAATTTAGCACTAAATATGGACTCGACTCTGAGATAGTAGCTTCTTTCTGTGAATCTTTTGCTACTCATGTTGACCTCCCTAAGGAGAAGTGGTTTAAATATCATCCTCCCGTTGAAGTGAAAGTAGTTGAACCTATTATAGTTGAAGAGGAAACTATTACTTATAATGTTGATCCTGTTATTCCTGCTGCTTATATTGAGAAACCACCTTTCCCTGTTAGAATAAAGGAACATGCTAAAGCTTCAACTGTGGTTCGTAAGAGTTATGTTAGAACACCTACACCCCCTGAGCAAATTAAATTTGAACCTAGTATTGCTATGGTTAAAGATCTCTTGGTTGATAATATTGAAGGGCATGTTATTCATTTCTGTGATGAAGCTGCTTGAATTGCTAGACCTGATACTAAAGATAAACATAGACCTGTTGTTGGCATGCCTGTTGTTTCTGTTAAAATAGGAGATCATTGTTATCATGGCTTATGTGATGTGGGTGCTAGTGTGAGTGCAATTCCCTTTACTTTATATCAAGAAATTATGAATGATATTGCACCAGCTGAATTAGAGGAAATTGATGTGACCATCAAGCTTGCTAATATAGATACTATAGCACTAGTTGGGATTGTTAGAGATGTTGAAGTCTTGTGTGGGAAAATAAAATATCCTACTGATTTTCTTGTTCTTGGCTCCCCACAAGATGATTTTTGTCCCATCATATTTGGTAGACCTTTCTTGAATACTGTTAATGCTAAGATTGATTGTGAGAAAGAAACCATTACTGTAAGTTTTGGGGATGTGTCTCATGAGTTTAATTTCTCTATGTTTCGTAGACGACCCCATGATAAGGAATTGCCTAGTAAGGATGAAATTATTGGTCTTGCTTCTATTGATGTGCCTCCTACTGATCCCTTAGAACAATATCTGCTAGACCATGAAAACGATATGTATTTGAATGAAAGGAATGAAATAGATAGGATTTTCTTTGATCAGCATCCTATTTTGAAACACAACTTGCCTATTGAAATACTTGGGGATCCTCCTCCACCCAAGGGTTATCCCGTGTTTCAGCTTAAACAATTACCAGATACTCTGAAATATGCTTATCTTGACGAAAAGAAGATATATCATGTTATTATTAGTGCTAACCTTTCAGAGCATGAAGAAAATAGATTATTGAAAACTCTAAGGAAGCACCGTGCTGCTATTGGATATACTCTTGATGATCTTAAGTGCATTAGTCCCACTCTATGTCAGCATAAAATTAATATGGAGCCTTATGCCAAACCAGTTGTTGATCACCAAAGACGGTTAAATCCCAAAATGAAAGAAGTGGTAAGAAATGAAATATTAAAGCTTTTGGAGGCAGGTATAATCTATCCTATTGCTGATAGTAGATGGGTTAGTCCTGTTCATTGTGTCCCTAAGAAGGGAGCTATTACTGTTGTTCCTAATGATAAAAATGAATTGACCCCGCAAAGAATTGCTACAGGTTATAGAATGGTAATTGATTTTAGGAAATTAAATAAAGCTACTAGGAAAGATCATTACCCTCTACCTTTTATTGATCAAATGCTAGAAAGACTATCCAAACACACACACTTTTGCTTTCTAGATGGTTATTCTGGTTTCTCTCAAATACCTGTGTCAAAAGAGGACCAAGAGAAGACCACTTTTACTTGTCCTTTCGGTACCTTTGCTTATAGACGTATGCCTTTTGGTTTATGCAGTGCACCTGCTACCTTTCAAAGATGTATGATGGCTATATTCTCTGACTTTTGTGAAAAGATTGTTGAGGTTTTCATGGATGATTTCTCCGTTTATGGAACTTCTTTTGATGATTGCTTGAGCAACCTTGATCGAGTTTTGCAGAGATGTGAAGAAACTAATCTTGTCTTGAATTGGGAGAAGTGCCACTTTATGGTTAATGAGGGCATTGTCTTGGGACACAAAATCTCTGAAAGAGGTATTGAAGTTGACAAAGCTAAAGTTGATGCTATTGAAAAAATGCCGTGTCCTACGGATATCAAAGGTATAAGAAGTTTCCTTGGTCATGCTGGTTTCTATAGGAGGTTTATTAAAGACTTCTCTAAGATTTCTTGGACTCTCACTAATCTTTTGCAAAAATATGTTCCATTCGTTTTTGACGATGATTGCGTAGAAGCATTTGAAATTCTTAAGAAAGCCTTGATCTCTGCACCTGTTGTTCAACCACCTGATTGGAATCTACCCTTTGAAATTATGTGTGATGCTAGTGATTATGCTATTGGTGATGTTCTAGGACAAAGAGTTGATAAGAAATTGAATGTTATTCATTATGCTAGTAAAACTCTAGACAGTGCTCAAAGAAACTATGCTACTACTGGAAAGGAATTTTTAGCAGTTGTGTTTGCTTGTGATAAGTTCAGACCTTATATTGTTGATGCCAAAGTAACTGTTCACATTGATCATGCTGCTATTAAGTACCTTATGGAGAATAAAGATGCTAAACCTAGACTTATTAGACGGGTCCTTTTGCTACAAGAATTTGATTTGCATATTATTGATAGAAAGGGTGCTGAGAACCCCGTAGCAGACAACTTGTCTAGGTTAGAAAATGTTCTTGATGACCCACTACCTATTGATGATAGCTTTCCTGATGAACAATTAGCTATCATAAATGCTTCACGTAATGCTCCATGGTATGCTAATTATGCTAATTACATTGTTGCTAAGTTTATACCGCCTAGTTTCACATACCAACAAAAGAAAAAGTTCTTCTATGATTTAAGACATTACTTCTGGGATGACCCACATCTTTATAAAGAAGGAGTAGATGGTGTTATTAGACGTTGTGTACCTGAGCATGAACAGGAATAGATCCTACACAAGTGTCACTCCGAGGCCTACGGAGGACACCACGCCGGAGATAGAACTGCACACAAGGTATTACAATCTGGTTTTTATTGGCCTACTCTCTTCAATGATGCTCGTAAGTTTGTCTTGTCTTGTGATGAATGTCAAAGAATTGGTAATAACAGTAGACATCAGGAAATGCCTATGAATTACTCACTTGTTATTGAACCATTTGATGTTTGGGGTTTTGATTATATGGGACCTTTTCCAAAGTCCAACGGGTATACTCATATTCTAGTTGCTGTTGATTACGTTACTAAGTGGGTAGAAGCTATTCCAACTAGTAGTGCTGATCATAACACTTCTATTAAAATGCTTAAAGAAGTTATTTTCCCTAGATTTGGAGTCCCTAGATATTTAATGACTGATGGTGGTTCACACTTCATTCATGGTGCTTTCCGTAAATTGCTTGCTAAGTATGATGTTAATCATAGAATTGCATCTCCGTATCATCCTCAGTCTAGTGGTCAAGTAGAATTAAGCAATAGAGAAATTAAATTGATCTTGCAAAAGACTGTTAATAGATCTAGAAAGAATTGGTCTAAGAAACTTGATGATGCATTATGGGCTTATAGAACTGCTTACAAAAACCCTATGGGTATGTCTCCGTATAAAATGGTTTATGGTAAAGCATGTCACTTACCTCTAGAACTAGAACATAAAGCTTATTGGGCAATCAAAGAGCTCAACTATGATTTCAAACTTGCTGGTGAGAAGAGGTTATTTGACATTAGCTCACTTGATGAATGGAGAACCCAGGCCTATGAGAATGCCAAGTTGTTTAAAGAAAAGGTTAAGAGATGGCATGATAAGAGGATACAAAAGCGTGAATTCAATGTAGGTGACCATGTTTTGCTATACAACTCTAGTTTAAGATTTTTTGCAGGAAAACTTCTCTCTAAATGGGAAGGGCCTTACATTATCGAGGAAGTATATCGTTCCAGTGCCATCAAGATCAACAACGCCGAAGTCACAAATCCGAAGGTGGTAAACGGGCAAAGAATCAAACATTATATCTCAGGTACTCCCATAAATGTTGAAACCAATATTATCAATACCATAACTCCGGAGGAGTACATTAGGGAGACCTACCAGAATGTTTCAGACTCCGAAAAGGAATAGGTATGTGGTACGGTAAGCAAACCGACTCCAAAACTTTTCCAATGGCAATTTTTCTCCGTTTTGGAATAGTTAATAATTTTGGAAAATTTAAAATAGTCCAAAAAGTGCACGCGGAGGTGACAAGCTAGGGGGGCGCGCCCTACCCCCCGGGGCGCGCCCCTGTGGCTTGTGACCACCTCGTGTACCCTCCGGACTCCGTTTTCTTGTGGTATACTCCTTTAGGTCGGTAAAAATTCATTATATAATCTCCCGAAGGTTTTAACCTTCGTATCACGACAATACCTCATGTTTTTGTTTTGAGCTGTTTTTGCAGCAGATCTAGAGCAAGATGTCTTCGCAAGAGTCGGTCGGGGAGAGCCGTGTCTCTCACCCGACACCGGACCCTGTAGCATACAGCGAGGCCAACCACTTCGGGCAGGCCACGGAGGAAGAGATGGAGGCCGACTTGAAAAGGGTGGATGCCATGGAGGAAGACCAAGAAGTTAACTCTCGTCTGCAACTTGGAGCCATGTTGGAGGAACTTCAGAGCTCAGCAATTCCGAATTCGGTTATTCCTCCCAATGCCAAATTTCTTACTTATGAAAATATGAAAAAGAGTGTTGTTTCTTCCCCCGCAGCAATGAAACATCCATGGGTGATGGGAGCTCTAACCGTCACTGGGAAACTTCGCAAGGAAATAATGGATCTTAGATAGCAAAATAACAAGCTTGAGGAGGAGAATCGCATTCTGAGAGGCATCATCGCCAAGAATATAAAATCGCCACCTCCGAAGAAAGACAATTAAACACATGGGTATGGGCACTCCCCTTGGCTTGTGTCAAGCTTGGGGGAGGTGCCCCGGTATCGTATCACCATCACATCTTTTACTTTTTCGTTTTTCTTAGTTCGATCCTTTTGGTTATATCTTGATCTAGTAGAATAAAGTTCTTAGTATGATCTAGCTTTGAGTTTTGCTTTATGTTCCCCCTATGTAATTGAGTCCGAGAGTTATATAATAAAAAGTAGTTTTGAGTTGAGGGCTTTGTTTGTTTGCCATGATCTTCAGAAAAAGAAATAGAAAGAAGTATAGAATAAAAGCAAAGAGTATATATGATGATCTTATAGGGAGTGATGACTTCACATATAAGAAGTATGTCCATTGAAATTTGTTGTGGGTTGACAGACTTAGAGATTGGTCATTGCTGCAATTAAAAGGAAGTAATAAAGAAAGAGAGGTTCACATATAAATATATTATCTTGGACATCTTTTATGATTGTGAGCACTCATTAAAATACTATATGCTAAGAAGTTGATGTTGGACAAGGAAGACAACATAATGGGTTATGTTTGCTTATTTCCGAATAGAAGTTATATGGTTATAGATCCTTTAACATGTGACGCTTGCTTCCACCCCATATCAGCCAAAACTTCCGCACCTAGTAGAGATACTACTTGTGCATCCAAACAACCTCAACCCAGTTTTGCCATGATAGTCCACCATACCTACCTATGGATTGAGTAAGATCCTTCAAGTAAGTTTTCATCGGTGCAAGCAATAAAAATTGCTCTCTAAACATGTACGATCTATTAGTGTGAGGAAAATAAACTTTATACGAACTTGTGATATGGAAGAAATAAAAGCGACGGACTGCATAATAAAGTTCTTTATCACAAGAGGCAATATAAAGTGACGTTCTTTTGCATTAAGAGATTGTGCATCCAACTATAAAAGCGCATGACAACCTCTGCTTCCCTCTGCGAAGGGCCTATGTGTTACTTTTACTTTATAGTACTTACCTTTATGCAAGAGTCATGGTGATCATCACCACTTCCTATATTTCGCCTTTATCTCTTGGCAAGCGTCATGTGTTGGGGAATGATCTAGACACATATATCCACTCGGATGTGGGTGATCATGAGTTATTTCTGTTGACATTACCCTTGTGGTAAATAGTTGGGAGGCAAAACTATAAGCCCCTATCTTTCTCTGTGTCCAATTGAAGCTTTGACCTCATAAGTACCGCGTGAGTGTTAGCAATTATGAAAGACTAAAAGATGATTGAGTATGTGGATTTGGTTTACAAGCTCTTATATTGACTCTTTCCGATGTTATGATAAATTGCAATTGCTTCAATGACTAAGATCATAGTTTGTTGGTTCTCAATAGAGTTCTTGATTCATATTTTACATTGTGAATGAATTGTTACTCTAGTATAAGAAATTATATATCAATAAGTATTGCTGTTCTAAAGTTGATCATGATGCCCTCATGTCCGTATTTTGTTTTATCGACAACTCTATCTCTAAACATGTGGACATATTTATCGATTTCGGCTTTCGCTTGTCCTCAAGCGAGGTCTAAGCTTGGGGGAGTTGATACGTCCATTTTGCATCATGATTTTATAGTGATATTTATTGCATCATGGGCTGTTATTACACATTTTGGTACAATACTTATACCTTTTCTCTCTTATTTTACAAGGATTACATGAAGAAGGAGAATGCGGGCAACTGGAATTCTGGACCGGAAAAGGAGCAAATCTGAGATACCTATTCTGAACAACTCCAAAAGTCCTGACAAGTTACGGAGAATTATTTTGGAATATATAAAAAATATTGGGCGAAGAATATACCAGAGGGGACCCACCAGGCAGTCACAAGCCAGGGGGCGCGCCCTACCCCCCTGGGCGCGCCCCTATGGCTTGTGGCCCACCTGGTAGGTCTCCGGAGCCCATCTTCTGCTATATGGAGGGTTTTGACCTGGAAAAAATAATAAGAGAGCTTTCGGGACAAAGCGCCGCCGTCTCCAGGCAGAACCTGGGCAGAACCAATCTAGGGCTCCGACGGAGCTGTTCTGCCGGGGAAACTTCCCTCCCGGAGGGGGAAATCGAAGCCATCGTCATCACCAACGATCCTCTCATCGAGAGGGGGTCAATCTCCATCAACATATTCACTAGCACCATCTCCTCTCCGAACCCTAGTTCATCTCTTGTATCCGATATCTGTCTCAAAACCTCAGATTGGTACCTGTGGGTTGCTAGTAGTGTTGATTACTCCTTGTAGTTGATGCTAGTTGGTTTACTTGGTGGAAGATCATATGTTCAGATCCTTAATGATAATTAATACTCCTCTGATTATGAACATGAATATGCTTTGTGAGTAGTTACGTTTGTTCCCGAGGACATGGGAAAAGTCTTGTTATAAGTAATCATGTGAATTTGGTATTCGTTCGATATTTTGATGAGATGTATGTTGTCTCTCCTCTAGTGGTGTTATGTGAACGTCGACTACATGACACTTCACCATTATTTGGGCCTAGGGGAAGGCATTGGGAAGTAATAAGTAGATGATGGGTAGCTAGAGTGACAGAAGCTTAAACCCTAGTTTATGCGTTGCTTCGTAAGGGGCTGATTTGGATACACATGTTTCATGCTATCGTTAGATTTATCTTAATTCTTCCTTCGTAGTTGAGGATGCTTGCGAGAGAGGGTAATCATAAGTGGGAGGCTTGTCCAAGTAAGGGCAGCACCCAAGCACCGGTCCACCCACATATCAAACTATCAAAGTAACGAACGCGAATCATATGAGCATGATGAAAACTAGCTTGGCAGAAATTCCCATGTGTCCTCGGGAGCGCCTTGCTTTATATAAGAGTTTGTCCAGGCTTGTCCTTTGCTACAAAAAGGATTAGGCCACCTTGCTACACCTTTGTTACACTTGTTACTTGCTACCCGTTACGATTTATCTTATCACACAACTATCTGTTACCGATAATTTCAGTTATTGCAGAGAATACCTTGCTGAAAACCGCTTGTCATTTCCTTCTGCTCCTTGTTGGGTTCGACACTCTTACTTATAGAAAGGACTACGATAGATCCCCTATACTTGTGGGTCATCACCGCCACCCCCAGCTGATTCACCCGGGTGTAGGACTGCTAGGGTGGTCCCGTCTGAGGAGGAGGCTACGCTGACTCCGGTCATCGAGCCTAGGGTGGACCCGTCTGAGGAGGAGGCTAGGCGGACTCCGGTCCAGGAGCCTAGGGTCGACGAGCCTTCGTCCCATGAGACTCCTGTCGCACAGGCTTCGTCCCACGAGACTCCTGTCCCACAGGCTTCGTCCCATGAGACTTCGGGGTAGAGCAGGGATCAGGGTACGTCCCAGCAGACCCAATGGGATAGCTGGCCGGAGCCGAGTGGCCATGCTGATTGTGGCGGGGATGGGTTTCCTGATAGCGAGGCCGAGGTGGTTGAGGGGGGGAAGGCCTACCAGCGTGGTGGTACACGGCTCCCCCCCGTGTCGGCGACCCGCGAGCAGAGGTGGTTGATTAGGCCTAAGGGGGAGAAGTAAGTGCATTTACTCTTTTTTAACCTTTTGCCTTCACGTTTCTTCAAATATCTAATGCGTTGGCTTTGTCATACTGCAGGGGTTGGACTCATGCCAAGGGTGCCCGCAGGCCCAACTCCGTCCTTGGTGTGATTTGCCGGCACAACTTTTCGGGGTTTGTCACGTTGCTCGGTGAGGGCCAGGTTCGAGAGCTAGGATTGACCTGGGAGCACTACTTGGCTGCCCTGGCCCCGCCGGAGACGAGGATCGACGGTGTCTTGTGCCACACGAGGGCCGACATGGTGATCAGACAGTTTTGGGTAAGTTTTCCTTTACACAATTAAAAATCAACAATAGCTATTTATTGTACTAATCAGTGTTGTCTCGTTTGATTGCAGACCTTCTACAGGTGTGAGGAGGGGTACGAGGAGGCCACGACAAAGGTTATCGAAGGCGAGTGCAAGCACCTACTACAGAACTTACGGCACGAGGCTCGACCGCAGGCTGTTCGAGACTACTACGCCTCGTTGAAAGTTAAGAAGGAAAAGACGAAGTGCCGCAGAAAGTTTCTGGACAAGGAGCAGTACATGAAGGTAATCACCTTTTCTTAAGGCCTTGTACTTAGTTTCCTTGATTTGATTCGTAGGCGTAGCGCTCAAATTAATCTTTACTCACTTAGGTGCCCCCGAGATGGTGTGCGGATAAGATGGATTGTTGGGAGGCATTGGATGAGTGGTGCTCAGAGCAATGGCGAGCCGTCCACGACAATGCCAAGGACCGGCGTGCCAAAATGGTTGGTGTGCCACACCATCACGGCAGCGCCGACCTATATCAGTTCGGGGAGAACTGGTATGTGGTTTGCTTCATTATTCATGCAATTCAATCTTGATGCTTGCTTGAGCCCTTTACTAATACTTTGTTCCTCTCTCTCTCTTTTTTAGGCGCATCACAATAACACGGAGGTGCCAGGGATGTACGACCTCTATGCCATGGCCCATACTGCCTCGTACAAGAAGGCGAAGGCATTCTCTGAGTCTGACCTCGATCATCCCGAGAACTTCACCAACATCTCCTCCCACCACAAGCTCGTGAGGTACAGAGATGTGGGGAAGAAGGTGAATGAGGAGGACTTCAACCCGAGTCAGCATCCTATTGATCCAGAGCTTGTGATGGTGGTTGGCGGCGGGAGGCCCCATGGCTTGATAGCCATTGGAGATGGACTTATACGGTCTTCCCGCACTCCCCGGGAGATCAAGGCGCGCCAAACGAGCTCCTGTCCTAAGATAAGGCCTCGTCCACGGCCAGTCGAGCTCACCATCGAGGCTAGTCATACGGACTCAGATAGCTTTCCTCCATTACATTGTGTGTGCGAACAAAGATGATTACAATGCTAACGAGGAGTTGTGTTGCAGGCTGCTCTGCAGAAAGAGAGAGAGGCAACCCAGGCGCTTCTGGAGGAATAGACCCGGCAGGCAGCGGAGGAGAAGAGGGATTTGGAGGAGAGGACGGCTAAGTTGTTGGAGGAGGAGAGGGCACGCAACGATGCGTCTAACCGGGCCCTGTACGAGCTCATCGTGGTAAGTTTCTTCTTCATATTAGCCAAATCATGCACTATAGGTTCGTTTCATTAATAACCAATATGATTGACTTGTCAAAACCAAATGTGCAGTCTATGTGCGAGAAGTACGGCCAGACCCATCCGCCGATGCCAGTCATTACTACAGCGGGAACGGTGAGTTTCATTTTAATGGTCATTAGTTACTAGTCTTAACATTTCAGTGTCATCATGCTAACGAGACTTTGCAAATGATGTTTGGTGCAGCATAACTCCCGAGCCGCATCGCACGACACTTCTCCAGGGCATCCATCTCCAGGGCATCCTTCTCCAGGCCCGAGCAACCCCGGTGCTTCACCTCTGTGATGACGAGGACGGTAAGCCCTAATATGCCACTTACTTGGCTCATTTTCTCAAAGAAAGACAAACTTAGCACTTAGACAAAATTACGTACTTTCGGTCTGTCGGAGCTCCTTGTGAGAGTTTCATGCCTCTTCTTGATGGAGGAATCCCGACTGTTGTCGCGGGGGTCGTTTCTTCTTCTCCTTCTCTGGATATATACCTTGGTATATTGCGGGAGAGGAGAAGGGGAAACGACCATCACCGACGGTCGAAATATTAGTGTTAGGTAGTGTCCACCAACATACACCACCATATAAGTGTGAGTGAGTGCGCACCGTACACACCATGAGGCATGAGAGTTTTTGTAAGGAAAACCTCTAAAGACCGAAAGTCAAGCTCAACAAATGGCATAACAACCTTAGTTAGCTCATGAATGTCATATTTTACCTAAGTTAGCTTTGTTTCCTCTAAAATGACATAGTAAGCTTACTTACCTCCAAAATGACATATTTTACCTAAGTTAGCTCTAAAATGACCTATACTTAGCATTGTTCTCTCCAAAATGACATTGTAAGCTTACTTACCTGATTAGCTCCGAAATGACCTATTTTACCTAGGTTAGCTCTAAAATGACATATACTTAGCTTTGTTTCCTCCTCAATGACATAATAAGCTTAGTTAACTCAAAAATGGCATAATAGCCTTGGTAACCTCATAAATGCCATATATTTAGCGTATTATCTTGTAAAATGACACAATAAGCTTAGTTAGGTGAAAAATGGCATAATTACCTAGGTTAGCTCTAAAATGACACAAATAAGCAATAAGAAGAAGAAAAACAAGAGGAGAAAGAGAAAGAGAAGAAAAACGCTTCTTCATCATCATCACCTTCTTCTTCTTCTAGATCTTCTTCTACTTCTTCTAGTATTCTTCTTCTAACTTTCTCATTTCCAATTTTGCAGATTTGATTCACTTCACGGCAGCTTGCTTTGATGGAGTGCTAGTGTTTACTTTCTGTTTTCATTTTGTATCGATGAACTTATGTGAAACTTTCTACCTATGGATAAAACTATTGTAATATGGATGAAACTATGTATGTATGGATGAAACTATTGTAATATGGTGAAACTTGTACTTTTGATTTGATATGTTTGTTGGATGATCATATTCATATGGCATGGATATGGGTTTTGTGAAATATATATGTATATCATACATTTTGCTTGTGAAAATGCTTGGATATATCAAAAATAAATATAAAAGAGGCAATATGGTCACTTTGCCATCTGCCACCGACGGCAAAGGTGGCTCTGCCGTCTGCCACCGACGGCAAAGGTGACACATGGCAGCCGCCTGTGCACCCTGGGAACACCAGGCCTGGGGCCATTTGTCCCCTTTGCCGTCAGGGGGCAGACGGCAAAGGGGGCCGACGGCAAGGGGGGGCAGACGGCAAAGGAGGCGGACGACAAAGGGGTGGGGGATAGATGGCAAAGGGGGCCGACGTCAAGGGGGGGGGGAGACGGCAAAGGAGGCGGATGGCAAAGGTGTGCGGGGCAGACGGCAAAGGGGGCCGTTAGCCACCTAACGGGGCTAACGTCAGTGCTACACCATCGAGCCTCTTTGTCGTCTGCCCCATGACGGCAAAAAATCTTTGCTGTCCGGTGAGCCCGGGCAGACGGCAAAGAACTCCTTTACCAGAGTTCACAATGCCGACACTGTGGCCGTCTGCCGGCTGACAGCAAAGAGGTTTGTCGTCCGCTGTCCTATCCTTTGCCATCTGCCATGGCAGACGGCAAAGTTCCTGATTCCAGTAGTGACATATGAAGGAGAATTCTTCCAAGAAACACGTCTTTCCAAAAAACGTTTCAAGAACCGCTCTACTTTACCCCAGAACATGGAAGTAGACATCACAGTGAATCCGACTTCACCTCTGAGCCGGAACAAGAAGAACCGGAAGAAGAAGAGGTTACTGCTGCGGATGACCTGTCAATGCTTGACCGATTGCAGAAAGGCCTTCCACATGTTGATGCCGCTGAACCCGATGAGCACGAGATTCATGACGACACGCGTGATAGTGATGATGATGATGCATTTATTGATGACGACGATGCAGACTATTATTAGTTCGTATGCATCTCAACTTTAATTATGTACATATTATTATTCATGTCATGTATTCATTTTTTATGTTGTACTAATTTTGTTTACTCTTTGTCCTGTCCTGAGATAAGGCCTCGTCCACGGCCAGTCGATCTCGCCACCAAGGTTAGTTATACGGACTCATCTATCTTTCCTCCATTACATTGTGTGTGTGGCCATCGATGATCACAATGCTAACGAGGAGTGGTGTTGCAGGCTGCTATTCAGAGCGAGAGGGCTAAAACCCAGGCGCTTCTGGAGGAGAGGGACCGGTTTGCTGCGGAGTAGCAACTGGACATGGAGCAGAAGATGGCTCGGTTGTTGGAGGACGAGAGGGAACGGAACGAGGCGTCTCACCGGGCCATGTACGAGCTCTTCGTGGTAAGTTTCTTCTTCATATTAGCCAAATCATCCATGTAATGTTCGTTTCATTAATTACTAATATGATTGACTTGTGAAAACCAAATGTGCAGTTTATGTGCGAGAAGACCGGTCAGACCCCTCTGCCGATGCCAGTCATTACCACGGCGGGAACGGTGAGTTTCATTTGAATGGTCATTAGTTACTAGTCTTAACATTTGAGTGTCATCATGCTAACGAGACATTACAAATGATTTTTGGTGCAGCATAACTCCCGAGCCGCATCGCACGACCCTTCTCCAGGGCATCCTTCTCCAGGTGAAACCGGCCCGAGCAACCCCGGTGCTTCACCTCCGTGATGACGAGGACGGTAAGTTTTCTCTAGTGTTTTTCTTAACAAATGCATACTTAGCTTCGTACATGCTAGTTAGCCCAAAGAAAGACATACTTAGCTAATTATCCTCCAAAATGACATAATTTAGCTTATTTACTTCATTTATGACATAATTAGCTTAGTTAGGTTAAAAATAGCATAATAACCTTGGTTAGGTCATAAATGTCATATACTTAAATTGTTTTCCTCCAAATTGACATAATAAGCTTAGTTAGCTCAATAATGACATAATTACCTAAGTTAGCTTAATAATGACCTAATACTTGCCCTATTTACCTAAGTTAGCTCTTTTTCTCCATCTTCTACTCCTTCATCATCTTCTTCTTCTTATTCTTCTTCTGCTAGTCTTCTTCTTCTTCTTCTAGTCTTCTTCTTCTTCTTCTTCTTCTTCTTCTAGTCTTCTTCTTCTTCTAGCCTTCTTCTGCTTCTTGTTCTCGTAGTCTTCTTCTTCTTCTTCTTCTTCTTCTTCTAACTGTCTTAATTACTTCATTTTTTGCAGATTTGATTCACTTGGAAGCTACCATTGATGGACTGCTAGTGTTTACTTTCTGTTTTCATTGATGGAAGCTAGAAGATTTGATGAACAATGTGAAACTATGTGTGTATATATGGATGAACAATGTGAAACTATGTATTTTGCTAGCCTATGTGTTCTCTTGTTAAATATTTCATGATGATGTTGGATACATGGCCTATGCCTCTTTCTGAAACTATGTATATATATCATATATGTGTTGTGCAAATGCAGGGAATTAACAGAAAACAAACAAAAAAGGGGGCCATACAGGCACTTTGTTGTCTGCCAGCGGACGACAAAGCCCTTTTCCGTCTGCCAGCCGACGGCAAAGGTGCTACGTGGCAGCAGCCTGTGCAACCTGGAGCACCAGGTCTGACCCAGTTGGTCACTTTGCCGTCCGCTGGCAGACGGCAAAGATAGGCCTGACATACGGCAAAGTTTCGGCAGGGGGTGACGTGCTGCTGCCGGACTGATGACATCACGGGCTGACGGCAAAGTTTACCGTCCACTGGCTGACGGCAAAGTACGCCGTTAGCCACCTACCTCGTGGCTAACAGCCATACGTTGCTGTCAATGGCCTTTGCCGTCAGCCAGCTGACGGTAAATCATCGTTGTCGTCCGCTGTGCTCTAGCTGGCGGCAAACAAGCTCATTGCCGGCGCCAGCAGTGCCGAAACTGGTGCTGTTAGCCAGCTGACGGCAAAGAACTTTGCCGTCTGTGGTATGGTCCTTTGCCGTTAGCCATGGCAGACGGCAAAGAACCTGATTCCTGTAGTGCAGGATAGTTTTCAGCATCCTCTTCTTCTTCATTCTCTTCCATTAGAACCCCTCTTTCTCCGTCCTTGGTCCAACAGTTATAGCCGGACATGAAACCGGACGTAAATAGGTGAACGTTAATGACTTTTGAGCTAGAGTAATTCTTATCATTCTTACAGACACCACATGGACAACACATAAAACCATCCCGCTTGTTTGCCTCAGCCGCATGCAGAAAACTATGTACACCATTAATGAACTGGGGAGAGCTTCGGTCATCGTACATCCATTGCCGACTCATCTTCATTACACAACACCGAAAAGACCAAATTAATACAAGTTCATACATAAAGTTCATACACACTTATTCTCATAAAAACAACATAAAACTATCTAGCTAAAGCATTTAAATGCAACAACAAATGCGATCAAAATCACAACTAAGGTAATAATTGATCCAACAACATAATGATACCAAGCCTCTTTATTAACGCCATATTTTCTAATCTTTCTAATTTTCAAGCGCATTGCATCCATCTTGATCTTGTGATCATCGAC
Source organism: Elymus sibiricus (assembly GCA_039707655.1). Taxonomy (NCBI): domain Eukaryota; kingdom Viridiplantae; phylum Streptophyta; class Magnoliopsida; order Poales; family Poaceae; genus Elymus; species Elymus sibiricus. The sequence continues at coordinate 425,303,899 of CM077673.1, read as the reverse complement.
GACATCGGCAACATACAACTCCAATTTCATCTTCTCTTCAATTCTTTTCAATTTTTCTTTCAAATACTCGTTTTCTTTTTCAACTAAATTTAACTTCTCGACAAGAGAGTCAGTTGCAATTTCCGGTTCACAAACCTCCTAGATAAAAATATCTATGTCAACTTGATGGCCATAATTGTCATAAACATGAAATGCAACAAATAGTTATAACAGAGAATATACCACATCCGAATCATAAACCGGACGAGGCCCGACAGGCACGGATATCAAAACCATGGCACTATGTATAACAAACAATCATACAAGTAAGAAAATTATACAAGTAACTATCTAGACCATACAAATAATATTTTTTTATATAAAAAGGACAAGAACAAGAGTCTCATCAAGGTGGTGCCGGCGACGGGATGGTGCGGGCGATCGACGGTGATTAGGACGGAGACGGGAAGGCACTAAGTAAACCACACCTACACATATGCAAACTAAGAAGTTAATTTGAGCTCAAATTGCATATAAATCAAATAAACTCCCACATAATTACTCCCAAACTAAAACCCACAAATCACTATAATTATAGAACATTGCACGAGCTAATCTAGCAATGAGAGATGAAAGGCCAAAGTTGCTAACCTTTGTGAACACTTGGATAGATGGGGTGCCTCAAATCTTGATAAATCTTGGCAAAAATGGAGGATGAGCTCAAGCAAGGGGAAGAGAGAACAGATGAGAGAAAGGAGAGCTTCGTCTCGGGCTGCATGAAGCACTGGATATAGTGATACCTGTAGTCCCGGTTTGTGCTACCAACCGGGACTAAAGGCCCATCTCTAGTCCCGGTTTGTGCTACCAACCGGGACTAAAGGGGCCCCAGCCCGACGCCAGCCTGCCACCACCCCTTTAGTCCCGGTTGGTAACACCAACCGGAACTAGAGGTTCCTCATGAACCGGGACTAAAGCCTAGCCTCATGAACCGGGACTAGTGGTCACATTAGTCCCGGTCCAAAACCCGACCGGGACTAATGCTCCGGTCCAAAGGCCTGTTTTCTACTAGTGATAATCGGAGGGTGGATTAGTGGCTGGAAGCGCATCGACGAAGCATGGACGGTAAGGAAACACGTTCACGATACCATGCCCATGGGAGTGAGCTTTTCTAACGATCCACCATCCCAAATACTGCATTCTCGAGGTCCTAAGATGATATGCCGCGACACTGCAGCTTGTTCGAAGGAGCACCACGTCCTTGTGCGGGTAATCCTATGATCTTGTACGGCTCATACTCCTCGTCCTCGTCGGTGTCACGTTCGTCCAGGTCAATAAAGTTATCCTCATCCGAGTCCCAAGAGTAGTCGAAACTCTCTTCGCTTTTGAATTTGCCAACAACATCATTAGTTGTGTCACTCTGGCCATTCCCCTCATCATATACAATTCTCTTAATGCTTTGCGACTCGAACAAGCTAGCTAATGTTTCGTTGTATTCGACCGCCTCCCACGGCACTCTAAGCTTCATGAATCGTTGAATTTGATGATTATATGGACTAATGTATGACTTGTGTGCTAGCATCCACCCTATTTGACCATCAACTAATTTTGTCAACGTCCATACATATAGTTGGAATTCCTCGAACACCACATAATGAACCCCTCTCTCGTAATTCATTAAGATTGATCTCTCAAGCAGTCCACACATACCTCCATATTTTCTATCGTTGTAAGGTTTACCTGGTAGTTGGGCCATGTCGTATGCTCTCTCTGAGTTATGCAGGATGGTAATGATGTTATTCCAACAATGTACGTAGAGCGATCCCTGCCAGTAGTCAGCTGACTTCCATATGTTCACATAACTAGGGTGTGGAGCAGTTACTGTGTCGTACAGGTGCCCAGGGGCACAACGTCCCGGCACAAACTCTTGCTTCACCCATTGACCGGTTTGCGACGAGAACACCCAAACAGAGATCACCTTATCCTTTGACTCGTCGGTTGTCGGCACATGGATATGCATCTTTTGTTGTAGCTCCAACAGAGAAGCCTCGGCTTGTTGTGAAGGTACCAACAATTCCTCAGCTATCATATCTAATCTTGATGGCAGTGATGTATCATACTCTCGGACATAACCAAAATGCTCTTTGATCTCTATCTCTTCTTGGTCTTCATCGGATTCTTCTTGGTCTTCATCAGATAGTTTCTCTTCTTCGAACAATTTAGGTAAGTGCAGTTGCTCCATGTCAATAATCTCGATCATGATCTCTGGCTCAATCAAAGTTTGTGGTTGGATCTTTTTCACTCTCACGCCTTGTTGGAGGATCTTTTGTTCGTCGTCTGGTTCGATCGTTCCTCTTGGAAGGAGGAGCACCTCGTAGTGCAGGGACACGGCCGGGTCAAAGGCCAGGAACATGCCCTTGTGGGACTCCCATAGCTCATGTGCCGGTAATGGCAGGCAAGCGTATCGTGCCGTTGTTGGGTTGCAGACGTATCGATGAATGAATCCGCTCTTGAGGAGAAGGAGGCCGTTGCAGTGGTGGAGCACGGAGAAGGAGTCGTGACGAAAGAGAGGACGCTGGAAGACAGGTCCGTCATGAGCTCCGCATGGCGACCCCGAACACGGCGGCGCCGATGGGGCGAAGAAGGAGGATTCATTGTCGCTCCCAAAGTTGTCGGTGAAGATGCCGGAAAAAGTGCCCGGGGGGAAAGAAGTAGGGGAGGAGGAGCTTGTGGCTGTCGATGACGGCGCCACGTGTGGCAGACTCCCCGGGACTCAGCGAGTGCGCTGCAGGGGAGGCGGCGGAGGATGTCGACGAGCACGTCGTAGGCGAAGCACACGCCGTTGCCGTCACCGTCGGTCCCGTCCATCTGGGCGTCCGGCAGGGGTGCGGATCGATCAACTCGGATAAGGCGCCGATCGAGGGGTGAGAGCGACGAAGACAATTAAGGGAGAGGTGGCGGCGATCGATCGAGTTGTAGAAATAGGACTGCAGCCAACAAGATCCTGACCGTCCGTAGCTAGCAAAATCCTTCCAATCTATGTACTGTACGTACGTGCTTGGAAGGTATTAAACCAATTCCGACTCATATACGGCCGGCGTACATTACATAAATACATACACGTTGAGTTATATACCCGTGGTATACAACTCCCCTCGAGTCCATGTCCAGCATATGCGAATTTGGTAGGGACGTAAACTGTTTTCTTCTTAGTTGTTGTCGTGGGTTCTTGAAGCAGTTTGTGTTAGCATTATTCAGCTTGGAAGTCTGGATGTTTTAGATGTTAACCTGTTTTTCAGTTTGCCGGATGTTTTGCGCAAATCTAATATATCAAAACTAATCTGAATACAATGGCATGATTCAGTTCGGATGTCTGAATGAATTAGATGATGCTATCAAGAGTTCCAGACTGTCAGGTCCCAACTTGTTTGGGATACGCAAATCATCAAAGAACAGAACCAGCTGAACATGACAAATCCCCTGCACCACAAACTGACAGACTCTGCATTGTGTTTGTGCTTCGTTGCAGTCCTGCTGCTCGGTGCACCGGTGGCCATCTCCCCCCGGCGGAGACCAACACGTTGCTGATCCTGTCGTGGCCGAGCACGGTGGCCAGCAACCTGTAGCTGCTGGGGTCGGCGGCGAACCTGATCGTGTGCGAGCAGGCGCGTCGGTTCCAGCAGTTTGGCTACATCCTCTCCTTCTTCAGCCGCCTCCAGTTCGACTTCCAGCGACGCTCATTGTCACCAGCATCGGCCTGTTGCTCAGGGCCGGTCCTCAGATTTCAGGGCCCGGGGCGAAAATATAACCGGAGGCCCTTTATATATCTAAAATTATAATCATTATGTGCATGTTTCGATATATTTGTAAACACGAGTTGCTCTTAAGCTTCTTTTGTTATCATGAAGTGCAAAACCAGCTTGTCGACCTAGTTCCAGGATCTAATTATATATTATTATATTAATGGTTTCTCACTTTTGCTAAGATTTTGACAGGGAAGTTTCGTGCATTGTATATTTCATAGTTTGACAAACAAAAAAGTAATTTGAACTGGTGGCACGCAGGTAGAATAACTTTATAATTTGCAACGCTAAAAATTAAATTTGCCACCCAATCATATTGAATCGGCCATGAATTAATCCTCCAAAAACTAATTTGCAACACTAAATAGATTTTTTTATTCGCAAAAAAAATATCGAATCGACCATGAATCCTCCAATTAATTTCAGCTTGACTATCATCATTAATCCATGGATTATAGGCATCCTCTTCCCTCGTCTCTCATCGATCTCCAACACAACCAGATTAGATAGTCAGAAGGATTGCCCTAAAAAAATAGTCAGAAGGACAAGTACGTCCTACTCTTCTCCGCTAATTCACTAGATCTCCTAATTCTTGCACTAACTAGTCACATATCAATCTAGCTAGCTCCGCTGGATGATGCATCAGGAAGATTCTAACCTGATCTCTGTAGTTCAAAACTGCCTACTAGGGCCGGTGGTGTTGTTACTCCTGTCCATGGCGATGAACATGATTGGCCATTGGATGAGAAAACATCGGGGAAGGCCTCCGTGAAGGAGGCTGTGTCGGCGGCGGCGGCGCCCTCGGGATTGCGGGACTTGAGGAGTCGTGCGTGATATGTGGCTAGCTCGATCGCTCATGCGTGGACCTACGCGAGGGAAACGGAAGTTCCACCGATTTAGCGAATCGCTGAATTACTTGCCCACATGTAATGTTCGCTAGACGCTACATGTACAGGTCTGTTGCATCAAAATTAGCCCAAAATCGTTTTTTTTCATGGGCCTGATACATGGAGCACACATACGCGTGGGGCCCCCACTATTAGAAAACAGGGCTTTGAAACGGGCCAGAATATTGCATTAGTCCCGGTCTTGTTACGAACCGGGACTAATACGTGCATCAGTCCCGGTTCATGAGGCCAGGCGCCGGCCGGGCCTCGGCAGGAACCAGTCCCGGTTCGTATGACCCCTTTAGTCCCGGTTCCAGACACGAACCGGGACTAAAGGGCCTCGCTCCTGGCCGAGCCCCTTTAGTCCCGGTTGGTCGATGGAACCGGGACTAAAGATATGCCTATATATATGCTTACCCCTGCCCGCTCACTCTGTTTTTTTGGCCGGCCGGCGCGTGTGAGGTGTGTGCTGCTCTGCTCTCACCTCCTATGCACACGAGGTGTTCGATGAAATGCCAGAGCCATGCTTAAGCTTTCTCCTCTCTAAGCTTGACCTCCAAGCTCCATTTTACTCAAGAATTGTCTAGGTTTGGCGGTCCGTCACATCCCATCCCCGTCCTCACCGTCGTCGATCGCCCGCGCCGATCTCGTCGCCGGCACCACCGTGCTGAGCCTCTTGTTCTTATCTTTTTTTTTAAAGAAAAAAGTTTTTATTTGTATGATTTACATAGATACTTGTATAAATTTCTCACTTTTATTATTGTTTTTTATTATATAGGTCCATGGTTATGGTATCCGCCCACGTCGGCCCTCGTCCGGTCTATGATTCGGATGTGGTATATTATCTTTTATAACTATTTGTTTCATTTAGTGTTTACGACAATTATGCCGACCAACGTGACATATATGTGTTTATTCTAGGAGGTACGTGAACCAGGAATTCCAACCGACCCTCTTGTCGACAGGTTAAATTTAGTTGAAAAAGAAAAAACGAGGATTTGAAAGAAAAATTGAAAAGAATTGAGGAGGAGAAGATGAAATTGGAGTTGCATGTTGCCGATGTCGTCCATGACCACAAGATCAAGATGGATGCACTGCGCTTGAAGATTAGAAAGATAAGAAAATATGCCATTGATAATGAGGCTTGGTATCATTATGCTGTTGAATCAATTGCTAACTTAGTTGCGATTATGATCGCATTTGTTGTTGTATTTAAATGTTTTACATAGTTGTATGTTAGTTTCAATTTATGTTTTAATTAGATGCTCTAGAGAGCTATATGTTGTTCTATGAGAACTATGTATGAACTTTATGTATTTATTTTTTCCTCTATAACTTTTGATCACTACTGTATTTTGGTTTTAATGTGATGATGAACTTGTATATATTTGGTCACTTCTCTATTCATGATGTTCTATAATGGTTTTTGATACATTACCACATGCTATGTGGGTGAAATTATGATACCATGCTAACTTTCAACCATTTCAGAGTTCATTTGCAGTGCTTTTCAATTTCAGGGTCATCTTAGCTCAAAATAAATCATGAAATGAATGAAAAATAGCAAATGAAGTCAGAAAAGGGTTGAAAAGTGATGATGTGGTTTTGAATGGTGCATATTGAATGCAGAAAAAGTCTTGAGTAAAATATGTTTAAAAATATGAAATCCCTTTGTAATACACGAGTTTTCGTCCGAAACCCTGATACGTACTTCGAAGGAGATTGTCCAGTTTGTACACGAAGTGCATCCAGTTTTTTCCGTAACCCTCACAACTTTTTAGCACATGCTACGTGGGTGAAATTATGATACCATGCCAATTTTTAACCATTTCAGAGTTCATTTGCAGTGCTTTTCAATTTCAGGGTCATCTTAGCTCAAAATAAATCATGAAATACGGGAAAAATAGCAAATGAAGTCAGAAAAGGGTTGAAAGGTGATGATGTGGTTTTGAATGGTGCATATTGAATGCAGAAAAAGTCTGGAGTTAAAATATGTTTAAAAATATGAAATCGTTTTATAATAGACGAGTTTTCGTCCGAAACCCTGATACTTCGAAGGAGATTGTCCAGTTTGTACACGAAGTGCATCCAGTTTTTCCCGTAACTCTCTCAACTTTTTAGCACATGCTACGTGGGTGAAATTATGATACCATGCTAATTTTCAACCATTTCAGAGTTCATTTGCAGTCCTTTTCATATTCAGGGTCATCTTAGCTCAAAATAAATCATGAAATGCATGCAAAATAGCAAATGAAGTCAGAAAAGGATTGAAAAGTGATAATGTGGATTTGAATGGTGCATATTGAATGCAGAAAAAGTCTTGAGTTAAAATATGTTTAAAAATATGAAATCCCTTTGTAATAGACTAGTTTTCGTCCGAAACCCTGATACTTCAAAGGAGATTGTCCAGTTTGTACACGACGTGCATCTAGTTTTTCCCGTAACCCTCTCAACTTTTTAGCACATGCTACGTGGGTGAAATTATGATACCATGCCAATTTTCAACCATTTCAGAGTTCATTTGCAGTGATTTTCAATTTCAGGGTCATCTTAGCTCAAAATAAATCATGAAATGCATGAAAAATAGCAAATGAAGTCAGAAAAGGGTTGAAAAGTGATGATGTGGTTTTGAATGGTGCATATTGATTGCAGAAAAAGTCTTGAGTAAAATATGTTTAAAAATATGAAATCCCTTTGTAATAGACGAGTTTTCGTCCGAAACCCTGATACTTCGAAGAAGATTGTCCAGTTTGTACACGAAGTGCATCCAGTTTTTCCCGTAACCCTCTGATAATCCCCAAGTGCAAGGAATCATCGTAGCAATTTTCAAAGGTGGAAGTGATAAGTATGGAATGTCGAACCCACAAGGAGCTAAAGGTAAGATTAATATTCTCTCAAGTCCTATCTGCCACTGATACGACTCTACGTACGCCGAACGTTTGCTTCCAACTAGAAACTAGAAATAAAACTACGTTGTGGGTATGAAGGGAATAGCTTTGCATGAAATCGGAGAACTAAAATATTAAAATAGGTGCTGTTATCATAAAGTTAGAATATATTACAATATATCACAAACAGCGAGGGTGGAATAATGATGGGTCGGTGTGCGGAATTGTCCTAGGCAATTGTTAACAAGATCGGTAATCATTATTGCAATTTTATATGAGGGAGAGGCATAAGCTAACATACTTTCTCTACTTGGATCATATGCACTTATGATTGGAACTCTAGCAAGCATCCGCAACTACTAAAGATCATTAAGGTAAAACCCAACCATAGCATTAAAGCATCAAGTCCCCTTTATCCCATACGCAACAACCCACCTACTCGGGTTTATGCTTCTGTCACTCAAGCAACCCACTATAAGCGAATCATGAACGTATTGCAACACCCTACAGCGGGAATCCTTCACGTGTGCGCGGCACGGAAGGCACCATAGGACAGCACCAAAGTAAAACATACAACTCAAACCAATCTAGATCATAAATCAACCCAAAGGACAAAAGTAATCTACTCAAAACATCATAGGATGGCAACACATCATTGGATCATAATATGTGGCATAAAGCACCATGTTCAAGTAGGGGATTACAGCGGGGTGCGAGAGAGTGGACCGCTGAAAAGACATGAGGACGGTGATGAAGAAGGTGATGTTGATGAAGACGATCACCACGGCGATGGTTCCCCCGGTGGCACTCCGGCACCACCGGGAGAGAGGGGGAGAGGGTCTCCCCCTTGTGCTTCCTCCTCCATGGCCACCCCGCTGGTTGGGGGAAGGTTCTCCCTCTGGTCCTTGGCCTTCATGGCGATGATGGCCCCTCCGTCCACCTCCTCCATGGTCTCCGGTGAAGGTGACCCCCTCCGGCAGGGTGCCGGAGAGGGCCAAGATTGATCTTTCGTTGCTCTGTAGACTTGCGGCGGCGGAACTTCCGATCTAGGTTTCTTTCTGGCATTTTCTGGATTTATAGGAGAGGTTGGCGTCGAAATCACGTCAGGGGAGTGCTCGAGGGGCCCACAAGCCAGGGGGGCGCGCCCTAGGGGGGCTGCGCCCCCCAGGCTTGTGGCCTCCTCGGTCACTTCCTGGCCCAGCTTTTTGCTCCAGTATTTTTCATATTTTCCAAAAATATTCTCCGTAAATTTTCAGCCCATTCCGAGAACTTTTATTTCTGCACAAAAACAACACCACGGTAGTTCTGCTGAAAACAGCGTCAGTCCGGGTTAGTTCTAATCAAATCATACCAAAATCATATAAAATTATTGCAAACATGGCATGAATACTTCATAAATTATAGATACGTTGGAGACGTATTAGTATCCCTAAGCTTAATTCCTGCTCGTCCTCGAGTAGGTAAATGATAAAAGAAATAATTTATGAAGTGTGAATGCTAGCAAGTGCACAAGTTTGATCAATGATAATTCCAATCACTTTTTCTAGCATCAATATAAACCATAAACAGCAGCTCATCTCATAAACTTCTCATGATCAAGTAACAAGCTATTCACATGTTAAAGTATAGACCAAAAAGTTTCTTGAAAACTAACAAACCATATTCGTAGTCATCGAACAATTACAATTCATCTTATTTTTAGGAAGGGTCTATGTAAGAGCTTTGATTTAGCAAATTCCACATACTCAACTATCATATAGTCTTCCATGATTATTGGCACTCAAAGCATATTTTTAGAACAAATGGCATCCATCGAACACAGAGAAAGATAGGGGCTTAATGTTTCGCCTCCCAACTTATTTATCATATAGATAATTGTCAACAATAATAATTCATGATCAAATATATTTGTGTGGATATATATATCTAGATCATTCCCCAACACATGACGCTTGCCAAGAGAAAAAGGCAAAATATAGGAAGTGGTGAAGATCACCATGACTCTTGCATAAAGGTAAGTACTAAAAAGTAAAAGATAGGCCCTTCGCAGAGGGAAGCAGAGGTTGTCATGCGCTTTTTGTTTCTGGATGCACAAACCCTTAATGCAAAGGAACATCATGTTGTATTGCCCTTTGTGATAGCAACCTTTATTATGCAGTCCGTCGCTTTTATTTCTTTACCATCACAAGTTCGTGCAACGCTTATTTTCCCTTACAATAAAATATCATACATATTTAGGAGCAATTTTTATTGCTTTTTGCACCGATGACAACTTACTTGAAGGATCTTACTCAATCCATAGGTAGGTATAGTGGACTCTCATGGCAAAACTGGTTTAAGGGTGTTTGGATGCCCAAGTAGTATTTCTACTTGGTGTGGAAGTTTTGGCTAGTATGAGGTGGAAGCAAGCACCACATGTTGGAGGATCCATAACAATATAACTTCTATACAAATATACCCAAACATAACTCATTAAGTTGTCTTCCTTGTCCAACTTCAACTAATTTGCTCAAGTTTGAAAATAGTTAATGGGCATTCACAATCATAGAAGATGTCCAAGATAGTATATCTATATGTGGAATCTCTCTTCCTTCAATATTCTTTCATGAATTGTTCAAGTGACCAATGCGATGTTTGCTAACTTTCAATAAATTTCACCACCTATATTTATTATGTGTGAAGTCATTACTCTCCATGGGATAAGTATATGAAGCATATTTAATTTCAGATTTATGATATTCAATTAATTCAACCATTTACTCATAGGATATAAGTGAAGCACGAGAGTGAATGACAAACTACTCCAAAAAGATATAAGTGAAGATCAATAAGTAGCCAACAATTAAATAACTATGTGAGGACTCTCTTAACTAAGAATTTCAGATCCAATGATTTTATTCAAACAGCAAAACAAAATAAAAATAGCACTCCAAGAATGGCACGCATCATGTGAACGAATAAAAATTTAGGCTCAACATAGGCTAACCGATAGTTGTTGATGAAGAGAGTTGGGATGCGTAGCATCCCCAAGCTTAAATGCTTGAGACTTCTTGAAATATTTACTTGGGGTGCCTTGGTGTAACACCCCCCAGTGTTAGGCCACAGTAACCTCACACTAATAATGCCATGTCATCATGATCAACTGTGAGTAATCATCATTATTGTCAAAGCTCATTTCAAATTTCAATACAAATGGAAATTCAAACTCAATGTGAAATATTAAGTTGCTCAAACACTGATGAAAAAATGTTCATTAAATTTAATAATCCAGGAGCAATTATGAAACTATAACCAACATTTTTGCAAGGTATTTTGGTGCCTCAATTTAAATAAAACTGGGGCCAAATTATTTATCAAATGCCCTTTTGAATATTAGCAGTTTTCAAAACAATTTAAAAGTATCCTCAAACTTATATGGCACTGTAGATTATTGCATGTGAATTGTTGGACCAGTATCACATTTTTACAAAAGAACTATAGTGCTGGGATTAAAAATAAAACAAAAAAACAATAAAAGGAAATAAAAGAAAAGCTAAAAGAAGAATAGAAAAGGCAACCCCCCGGCCTCCCGGGCCATGGCCTAGCCAGGCCGGCCCACAGCCCACACCGGGGCCATATCCCCCACCCAGGACCAACCCTAGCCCCAGCGCCTCCCCACTCCCCCCCGATCCTCTCCTCACCCTCTCCCTCCCGTCTGGATCGAGCGCCGCCCCCCCCCCCCGATCCCGACGTCGACGTCGCCGCCCCATCCTCCCCCACGCTCGCGCCGCCCCTCCGTGGCCTCCCCATCGGCCCGCCTCGACCGGCGCCTCCATCCCCGAGTCGCCGTTGCCGTGTCACCCGACGCCTCCGCCGCCGCGTCGCCTCGCCACCTCGCCGGCGCCTCCCCGAGCTCCCCCGCGCCCGCTGCCACCGTCGCTTCCCTCCCCTCCCGGTGAGCCCTTCTGGGCTCCTCCCACTGCGCCTCGTCGCCGCCCGCGCTCCCGCACGCCCACGGCCGCGCTCACCACCACGCCGCCGTGCTCGCACGCCCTGTCGCCGCGCCTCCCGCTCGCGCCCTGCGGCCCCGCGCGCTCGTGCACGCACACACCGCGGCCCCGCCACGGCCCCCGCTCGCTGCGCGCCGGCACGCCCCGCTCCTCCCTGTGACGCCCGTCGTCGCCGCATCTGTCCGCACGCGCGCACACGCGCCGCCGGACAAGTCCGGTTTCCCCTGGTGCCCGCGCGCTATCGGGGCCCGGACATGTCCGGCCCCTACACCGGCTCGGGCGCGGACGTGTCCGCCTGTCTCTATGACGAACGGGCCCCACGCCCCTAAAACGTTTTAATTAAACATAAATGAAAATAGAAAATAAAATAATAATATTAATAATAAAAGTTAATAATTAATTAAGTAATTAATTAATTAGTTCATTAAGATAATTAAGTTTGATTAGTTAGTGTCAATGACATGTGGGCCCAGCCCCATTAACACTAATTAAAACAGTTAATTAATCTGCTAATTAATTAGTTAAACAGTAAATACTGTTTCGGATAATCCTAATTTAAATAATTAAAATTAATTTCATAAATTGATTAAATTTTTAAAAATTAATAGAAATTAAACCGTAGCCCGGATCGAAAAACTTTGAACATGAAAGTTGATCAGAGCGACGAGACGGATCCGAATACGCTACCCACATACCTGTCAGATGCCTCTAGCTATCTGAACTTGGAACTTTTTGCCTGTTTTAGATAAATGAATAGTGCATGACTTTAATAAAATAATTCCAATTAAAATCCTAAAATAGCTAAACTGGTTTAGACATTATTTTAGGCAACCCTGCACTGCATCCTAGCTGTCCCATGCCTCTGGCACTGCAAACGTGGAACATTCCCCCTCCGGTCATCTGTCTGACAAATGTCCGGGACCGGGAAAACTTTCCCGGATGGGTTCCCCCTTTCTCGGTATCGTGTAACACTGCGTTAGGTCACACCCGGCACTGCGTATCGTCATGTCTTACTTTGTGTAGCATTGTGTGCTTTGTATTTACTGTTTCTTCCCCCTCCTTCTCTCTCGATAGACGCTGAGGCTACCGATGATACTGCTGTGTACGACTACGTCGTCGACGACCCTTTCCTCTCGATAGAGCAACAAGGCAAGCAAAACCCCCTTGAGCATTCCGATATCACCCATCTCTCTCCCTCTCATTCATGCAATAGAATTTTGCTACTGTATTAGATAGCTCCTATTCTGATGCATAGCCTGATTTTGACGAACTGTTACTATCACTGTAATCATACCAACTGCTTAGTATAGGTGGATCAGTAAATCCCTAGTGACCCCTGAGTCCCAGTGGCCCCTGCTTGTTCATCGATGACTCGACGACTCGAAGACCCGAAGACTCGGTCAACTGACCGACGAGCCAGGCCCCTCACATCACCGCACACCCCTTTAGTATGGCATTGCAGAGCTACCATCGAGTGTCGAGGGTGATACCTCACTTAGCACTCCGGATGTTAATTCTGTAGCGTAGCTAATCGATCGTGGGTATCGAGGGTGATTCCTCCTTCCCATTTATCGGTAGCGACTCTTGTCATACACATACCTCGAGTGGGATCCATCGAGGTTGATTCCTCGGATATCCACTTGGTGTATAACCACACAGTTACTTGGACTTGACATTTATTACATGTGAAAGACGGGACTGGAGGGACAGGCGGTACCACCCTGTTGAGGTGGACCTGAGTTCCCGACAGTTCTGAGACGGGTCGGCCCCAAGGGTACCCGTGTGAGAAAGATTTGGTGGGATGCGCCGCAAGGCATCCGAGGATTTGGTGGGATGCGCCGCAAGGCATCCGGAGACTTGGTGGGGTGCGCCGGAAGGCACTCGAGTGTTCTTGGCGGGGCGACGGACTGCACTTTTGGTTCAAGCTTGCCCCGCACTAATAAATTGCTAATGGGTTGAGTATTTAATCTGAGTTAGGTCGTTGGCCTTATACGCACTAACCACCACGCGGGGTAATCAGTATGGGCTGCTCGGCGGCGTACATTCTCCCGAAAGCTCTTCAGATGCCACGAGATTCGACTCGCGTCCGGGTGGTCTGGAACGCAGGGACCCTGATGGAGGGCGTGCTAGGACTGGTCCCGGCCGAGGGCGTAACGTGCAGGATGGCGAGGGCGATGGCCCAAGACCCCGAGCTTATCGAGCGTGTTGGGGAATGTGGTGCACCCCTGCAGGGAAGTAAACTATTCGAATAGCCGTGTCCACGGTAACAGGACGACTTGGAGTTGTGCTCTGACCTACTACAACTATAATCATAAGCTAATAAAATGAATTGTGGCTCCGGGATTGCTTCCTCGCAGGGGAGTCGAGGAAGGATCTCTGGGCGTGTTACTTAATAAAATTGCTACAACAATATGACTAAATATGAGCTGCAGGTCTACTCTCTTCTAATGCTGCAAGATGCTGAAGATGCTAGTCTTCGATAGGACTAGGTCTTCCCCTTTCTTGCTTTCTGCAGTCAGTCCAGATATTACCCCCTCATTGAGAATGATGCATACTTAGCATAGATCTGATGTAAGTCTTGCGAGTACTTTGGATGAGTACTCACCGTTGCTTTGCTCCCCTTTTTCCCCTTGATACGATGCCGCGACCAGACGATGGTGCCCAGGAGCCGCAGGATCCAGCTTACCCGGTGGACGACTACAACTACCCCGATGGAGACCACTACTACCAGGATGGAGCCTACTACAACGTGGACTTCTCTGACGTTCAGGAGTAGTTAGGAGGTTCCCAGGCAGGAGGCCTCGCCTCTTTCGATCCGCTATCTTATGTTTGTGCTAGCCTTCTTAAGGCAAAACTTGTCTAACTTATGTCTGTACTCAGATATCGTTGCTTTCGCTGACTCGTGTTTATGTCGAGCTTTATATTCGAGCCCTCGAGGCCCCTGGCTTGTAATATTAAGCTGTATGACCTTTATATTTGTGTCTTTTGTCGTGTTGTGGTACTAATCAGTGAGTCCCTAACCTTGGTCGTACGCATTGCGTGATTGATTAGCGTACGGACGAGAATGGGGGCGTAACAAGTTGGTATCAGAGCCGACTGCCTGTAGGTAGCCCCCTTTCCACATCCTTGGCCGAAGTTGAGTCTAGTCATTAAAAAACTGTTTTACTAACTTGGCTGTGTGGCTTACGGGCCCACGTCTCAAATGGGTGGTATTAGGATCTTTTATTCCTCATCCTTACTCTGGGTTCTGATATCTTTCTCTGTCGGGTTAAAGATGTTATTAACTCTAACTCTAGGTTCTCGTAACTACTTTCTCCCGGAGAGCCCTTATTTCAGAAGAACACCTGCTTCGTCAGAAGATTTAGAAGATACTCTTCGATGATATTCCGAGATCCAAGTGCCCACCGCCTTTGCCATTCGCAACCACTGAAATATCCCTATGGATAACTACATACAACTGTCGCTTATACTTCCATCCCTAGTTGCTCTTGTTATTACAAGATGCCCAGAAATACTCTTCGTTGTACCGAGGATCCTTTGAGCTTACTGCTTTGCTGTTCATTAACGCAAGAAAGCCCTTACGAATAAATCCTCATACTTACCGGGGATTCGTTCATCCCTAGTTAGTCATGTGATTCGCAAAATTCTTTGGATTGTTGTTCGATCCTCCGTAATCTGAAGTAGCCTATTGCTCTTGACCTTCCTTACCCGCTTGCATTATGGCTAATTCCATATGTCTAGCAATAATTATTAAAATCCTTTGTGATTGTCATCTGATTTTATTGGTTCAACCTGTGTGCGAATGCACGCAATCATCAGTGGTTTCTTATAAATTATCTTTCCGGCTCAGACGTCTTTTCAAACATGAGCTGGTTCTCGGCAAATCAAACCTTGACCGATTGTGCCTCTGAGTCTGGTCAATTTATCCATCCTTGATCAGAGCGTCTGCTGCTGATCCTTCGTTTTGGAAATCATAATTCCTTTGTTTATTACGCATCGAATTATTCGGGAGTTCTATATTTCGATGCCTTGCATTCTCTCTTTCTGTGATTGAGTACCAATACTCACATCAGCTTCGTTGTGGATCGCCCGATCCATTGTTGGATTATTATCCGATAATGTCGTTCATATACAATCACCTTGTGAGTTCTTCCCCTGATACACAATGCCTTTGGTAAATTGTATCCTCTGCTTTGCCAACCATGCTCTACCTTCGAGCTTGTGTTAATTACTCTTGAAGCTTGTGGTATATGTTCCTAAGATGCCCCGATGGGTTGAACCTATGTTTTCCTTAATCCGTGTGAACTCGACAATTTTCGCGAGTCATATTCTCTGTTGTTTAGCCCGATAAAATTTCAACACTACAACTTCATCGAAAGCGAGAAGTGAATGAGAGGTTATGCCTTGAAGAAGTGGGAGTCGACCTTGAACTTCGTGTTCATGCCCATGGACCCGGTGTATGACTTATCATGGAGCTTCTTGTAACGATTCTCTTTGTATGAATTGATATTGTATCTGTGGTTTGATACTTTGCAACCGTGGTTTCGACCATGATTGTTCTTCCTTGATCCCATTTCTTGGACAAGCTCAAGCACTTGTCTTCGACAGATTAATCCGCCTGCCCAACTTTTATTTTGATCTACCTTCGAGTATTACCCCCTGGTATCTCGAGGATATCGTGACTTTGCACTACATCTTAGGAATTTAAGATGAAGTAATACTTTTCCCTATCATAGTCACTCCACGAGTTCTGGGTTGTCGTCAACCGAGAACACTGAATAATGAATTGAGTCCGCACTACAGTTCAACAGCCCCTAGTAATCTTCTTTGCTTACGAGTGTGTACCTGATCATGTCTTTCCCAGCTGATTGGCTACATCATCGTCATGCTAAGGCTTGACCATGCTTTTATATCCTTCACCCTCGGAACACAATTCCAACAGTGTGCTAAGCTTACATCGAGTTTTCAACATCATGTTGGTTGTCTTGAAGGACAATATCGATCTTGAGCTGGTAATCTTATCTGTGGTTCCGATAACCTTTCGCTTCACCATTCCTTTGCTTGATGTTGTCGTTGATCGATTACATCTTCATGAAACTTCTCGACAAATGTGTCGTGATCATCATTAACATTTGGAGCTCTTTCAGGTATCAATCGAATTCATGATGAGAAATGCCCTCCTTGCCCTCGATGATTTCTGTTATCATCGACAACACCCTTGACTTCTTTTCGGTGCAAGCTTGTCCAGTTATGGATGCAACTTGCTATCCAGCTTATATTATGTTCTATCTTGGAGTACTACTGTCTTTTTGTCGAGTATGTTGTGAGGATTGCTCCCCCTCTTAAGAAATTTCTGGCGTGGTGATACTTCTCACCATCACCGTTCTTTCTTGGTCCCCGTGTTGATTCTAACCGGGATGCCAATACGCAAGCGATACTGCTTGGATTCTGTAATTCTAGCAACCCTGTTGCTTTGAAGTTAACGATCGACAGTTCGTTCTTCAACTGTTGGTTATCGAATCGTCGCCCTACATTGATCGTGCTATCTAAGGTCATATTTCGTACGCCCCTTTCAACCAATGATTAATGGTGTATGTTTTCCTCGAGCATACAACATTATGTCATTTGAATTGAAAAATGCCGTCTCCTTGTTCACATAATTGTGGAAATCCATCCATTTGGGATTCTCGATGAATTGTCGCTGAGTCCATCAGCCACCTCCTCATCCTCTCCTTGGCATAATGATGAACTCTTGTTTCGGGACCCGATTCCCTATTTCATTTCCCGAGAACCTTACAAATGTCAACTCGTCGATCTGTGTTGCATCCTCTTTCTTCTCAGGCCCGCTAAGTCTGAAGTGTCATGGCACCAGTCAGTTCTGGAATCTAGGAGATATATGTTGGTTGGAATATCTTCCAAGAATTATACCATTAGTCTCTAGGTACCCGATAAGGTGGTGTCATGTCGGACACACGTGGTCGGACGACATATTATTATAGTGCCTTGTTCAACAAGAATTACTGTTCTTCCATGAGGAAATCCTATGATTTATTCTAGGAGATATTCTTGATGGATCCTTTGTATTCCCAAACTCCGGTCCTTTACTTGGTGACCATGTCGATGCTACCTCGAAGCATGACTGTGGTATTCCGAATATCATCAACAACATTGGCGGCATGATGCTAAATGTTTCTTGGTCAATTATCCAGACATCGTTGTATGGTAAACATCATAAATTCCTTGCCCCTTTGTCTAAGTGGTTACCTGCCTGGAGCCTTGTCGTGATTATCTCGCTCTGCTTGCTCTTGGAAAGGATATACACCTAATGCTCGCGTATACACATTTTTCTTTCCATTGGTCTGTTTACATTTTCCTTTCCATTGTTCTGTTTAATGTGATAATCACCTTTTCCTTCCATTGGTCTGTTTAACCTTTCTTGAGATTTATCTGATCTGAGCAGTGATAGTTCCCTGCTTAGGTAAATACCTCGGTGTACTACTCTGTCAGTAAGATCCTGTTACTATTCTTGTTAACATTTCGGTAACCGCCGGTGGACGAGAACTTTGCCTATTGGTCCGCCTCATTTCAACGAGCAGGAAGATGGTTCTCTTCGGCCCCCGCCCTTGGTACCGACGTTGTGTCGATATATATGACAGAATTCCTCTAACATGTCTTGCTAGCAAGACCATGCAAGATGTCACCGCTCTTCCTACTCTTAATCCACATGATGGACCCATAACCCATAGTTCCACAGGATCGAAACCTGACTCTCCTGTACCACTTTGATTCCAAGGTATCCTTGGCTTCGTATGTAATTCCCGAGCCACCACCTAAGGGATGATCTATTCTTGTGTCAGACGCAATATTTATTTCGTTGCTCTGAATCCCTTTTCACCTTCTGATCAGGCATCGAATGATTGCCTACCCGTTTGAAACTTTTGATCCATCGCATATTGCTCTCAAAATATTTCTTGAGCTACAACTCGAGGAATAATTCATGTCTTCTTCCTTGAGTTCACTGTCAGGTACCCAACTTAATGAAGTTACATTCTTCCAGAGTTTTCCCTCATATCGCATACGTAGGACGATGAAGATCCCGAAGAAAAGATGATGACTTCATCAGGATGCCCTGATACAGCAAATTGAAGACATCAACGAAAGAGATCTACTTCTTCGAGAAGAGCAACCAAAAACTAGAAGACTCGTTAGAATTTCGTAAACGACACTTTCCCCTTGCCCTACCTCTTAATTCTCGGGACGAGAATTCTTGTTAGACGAGGAGAGTTGTAACACCCCCAGTGTTAGGCCACAGTAACCTCACACTAATAATGCCATGTCATCATGATCAACTGTGAGTAATCATCATTAGTGTCAAAGCTCATTTCAAATTTCAATACAAATGGAAATTCAAACTCAATGTGAAATATTAAGTTGCTCAAACACAGATGGAAAAATGTTCATTAAATTTCAAATAATCCAGGAGCAATTATGAAACTATTAGCAGTTTTCAAAACAATTTAAAAGTATCCTCAAACTTATATGGCACTGTAGATTATTGCATGTGAATTGTTGGACCAGTATCACATTTTTACAAAAGAACTATAGTGCTGGGATTAAAAATAAAACAAAAAACAATAAAAGGAAATAAAAGAAAAGCTAAAAGAAAAATAGAAAAGGCAACCCCCCCGGCCTCCCGGGCCATGGCCCAGCCAGGCCGACCCACAGCCCACACCGGGGCCATATCCCCCACCCAGGACCAACCCTAGCCCCAGCGCCTCCCCACTCCCCCCCGATCTTCTCCTCACCCTCTCCCTCCCGTCTGGATCGAGCGCCGCCCCCCCCCCCCCCCCCCCCCCCCCCCCGATCCCGACGCCGACGTCGCCGCCCCGTCCTCCCCCACGCTGGCGCCGCCCCTCCGTGGCCTCCCCATCGGCCCGCCTCGACCGGCGCCTCCATCCCCGAGCCGCCGTCGCCGTGTCACCCGACGCCTCCGCCGCCGCGTCGCCTCGCCACCTCGCCGGCGCCTCCCCGAGCTCCCCCGCGCCCGCTGCCACCGTCGCTTCCCTCCCCTCCCGGTGAGCCCTTCTGGGCTCCTCCCACTGCGCCTCGTCGCCGCCCGCGCTCCCGCACGCCCACGGCCGCGCTCACCACCCCGCCGCCGTGCTCGCATGCCCTGTCGCCGCGCCTCCCGCTCGCGCTCTGCGGCCCCGCACGCTCGTGCACGCACACACCGTGGCCCCGCCACGGCCCCCGCTCGCTGCGCGCCGGCATGCCCCGCTCCTCCCTGTGTCGCCCGTCGTCGCCGCATCTGTCCGCACGCGCGCACACGCGCCGCCGGACAAGTCCGGTTTCCCCTGGTGCCCGCGCACTATCGGGGCCCGGACATGTCCGGCCCCTACACCGGCTCGGGCGCGGACGTGTCCGCCTGTCTCTATGACGAACGGGCCCCACGCCCCTAAAACGTTTTAATTAAACAGAAATGAAAATAGAAAATAAAATAATAATATTAATAATAAAAGTTAATAATTAATTAAGTAATTAATTAATTAGTTCATTAAGATAATTAAGTTTGATTAGTTAGTGTCAATGACATGTGGGCCCAGCCCCATTAACACTAATTAAAATAGTTAATTAATCTGCTAATTAATTAGTTAAACAGTAAATACTGTTTCGGATAATCCTAATTTAAATAATTAAAATTAATTTCAGAAATTGATTAAATCTTTAAAAATTAATAGAAATTAAACCGTAGCCCGGATAGAAAAACTTTGAACATGAAAGTTGATCAGAGCGACGAGACGGATCCGAATACGCTACCCACATACCTGTCAGATGCCTCTAGCTATCTGAACTTGGAACTTTTTGCCTGTTTTAGATAAATGAATAGTGCATGACTTTAATAAAATAATTCCAATTAAAATCTTAAAATAGCTAAACTGGTTTAGACATTATTTTAGGCAACCCTGCACTGCATCCTAGCTGTCCCATGCCTCTGGCACTGCAAACGTGGAACATTCCCCCTCCGGTCATCTGTCTGACAAATGACCGGGACCGGGAAAACTTTCCCGGATGGGTTCCCCCTTTCTCGGTATCGTGTAACACTGCTGAAAGATCGTGGATGTCGCCTAGAGGGGGGGGGGGGGGTGGTGAATAGGCGCTTTAAAATAATTACGGTTTAGGCTTGAACAAATGCGGAATAAACCTAGCGGTTAATTTGACAAGCACAAAACCTAAATCGACTAGGCTCACCTATGTGCACCAACAACTTATGCTAAGCAAGATAAACAACTAAGTGATAGCAAGATATATAACAAGAAACAATATGGCTATCACAAAGTAAAGTGCATAAGTAAAGGGGTCGGGTAAGAGATAACCGAGGCACGCGGAGACGACGATGTATCCCGAAGTTCACACCCTTGCGGATGCTAATCTCCGTTTGGAGCGGTGTGGAGGCACAATGCTCCCCAACAATGCCACTAGGGCCACCGTATTCTCCTCACGCCCTCGCACAATGCAAGGTGCCGTGATTCCACTAAGGGACCCTTGAGGGCGGTCACCGAACCCGTACAAATGGCAACCCTTGAGGGCGGTCACCGAACCCGTACACTTTGGCAACCCTTGGGGGCGGTCACCGGTACCCGTCAAATTGCTCGGGGCGATCTCCACAACCTAATTAGAGACCCCGACGCTTGCCCGGAGCTTTACACCACAATGATTGAGCTCCGAGGCACCACCAAGCCGTCTAGGGCGCCAAGGCACCCAAGAGGAACAAGCTCTAGGGTGCTCAAACACCCAAGAGTAATAAGCTTCTCAACTACTAACTTCCACGTATCACCGTGGAGAACTCAAACCGATGCAACTAATGCAATGGCAAGGACACACGAAGTGGACAAGTCCCTCACTCCCAAATCCCACCAAAGCAACAAAAGCTATGGATGAATATGAGAGGAAGAACAAGGAGAACATCAAGAACTCCAAGATCTAGATCCAAGGGGTTCCCCTCACTTAGAGGAGAAAGTGATTGGTGGAAATGTGGATCTAGATCTCCTCTCTCTATTCCCTCAAGAACTAGCAAGAATCATTGGAGGGATTGAGAGTTAGGCAAGCTCAAGAAGGTCAACAATGGGGGGAGAAATGAGCTCAAAGGATAAGAAAACCGTTGGGGAAGAAGACCCCTTTTATAGGGCCACCCCAAATCCAACCGTTACCCGTGCAGGACGCGCACAAGCGGTACTACCGCTCTTGCGAGCGGTACTACCGCTCGTGCGGTAGTAATTCAAAAACAGCAGGCAATCAACAAGGAACTGGAGCGGTAGTGCCGCACTAAGCGGTACTACCGTTCCGACCAAGCGATACTACCGCTTAGGAAAACTGGGCAACAGAACAAAGCACGGCAGTGGCACGGTAGTAGGGGGCGGTAGTGCCGCACCAAGCGGTACTACCGCTCTACTACCGCTCAACTACCGCTTAGCGAAAAATAACACCAGAAGAAAACACGGTAGTGCAGCGGTAGTAGGGGCGGTAGTACCGTGTCAAGCGGTACTACCGCTCCACTACCGCTTTACTACCGCTAAACGAAAAAGAATGCCAGTAGAAATCACGGTAGTGCAACGGTAGTAGGGGCGGTAGTACCGTGTCAAGCGGTACTACCGTGGTCCCGAGCGGTACTACCGCTTTGGTGACAGGTAAACTGCCCAGACAAACAATAAACCCTGAACTGCCATAACTTCTGCAAATGAGCTCCGAATTGAGCAAACTCAAGCTTGTTGGATAGAGGACGACAAATACTATCCAACAGCGACTGGTTATATTAAGAAGTGGCAGTAGAGAAAATACCAATGATATAGAGATGAGAAACCTCTATGAATGAAGAACCGGCATAAACTCCAACATCGAAAACATCATAGAAGATGCATATATGAACTCCGTTTTCGATGACCTCGAGCTTGTCATGAAGATGACCAAAAGCTCAAAGACTCACAAAGAGAAACACCAAACACAAACCAAGAAACATGATGCAAGGATGCAATGGTTTGAGCTCTCTACGAAGATATGATAAAGCTACTCACTTGAGAGCCCCCCTTGATAGTACGGCTATCGATCCTATAACCCGGTCTCCCAACTACTACCATGAGACCGGTAAAATAGAAAACCTATCAAGGGCAAACATTTGCCTTGCGCACAGTCCACTAGAGCTAGATGAAGACGATCTTGACCTCCTCAAGTTGGACCACCTTTCTTGATTGCGCCGGCTCGATGAAGACTAGCTGATTGCTCCCCCATACTCCACTATGGGTGAGCCACTCTTCGGCACATCTTCACAAGTCCATTGTCACCACAATGGACAGCAAGCTTCAAGCATGTGATCTCTTCGTGATGCTCCACTTGAACTTGCACACCGCAATCTTGATGACGATCACCACTTGATGTCATCCTCCATGGGTTGTGTGATATCTTCCTTTTGATGCACGCCCATGGAAACAAACCTAACCCCACAAAGAACTCTTGCATAGAACATGGGTTAGTACACAAAGCGTAATGGACAATGCTTACCATACCGTGAGATCACTTGATCCCACTCGGTACATCTTCTACGCTTTGTGTGTTGATCAACTCGAATCACTCTTCATATTTAGTCTTGATCAACCTTGAATCTTTCCAACTCTCTTCATTAGGATGATGTCTTGAAGGTAAACATGAATGTTCACACAATCTCCTTCTTCAAGACATGCTTGCAATAGGCTCATCTCTTACATGACCAATCTTTGGATAACTCCATGAATAACCTTGGTCAACACATATTCTTCTTCAAATCACCTTGAGACCAACAAATGGTCTACAAGCAAAGCCTATGGACAAACCCTTCAAATATAACTCAAGGCAACCATTAGTCCATAGAGATTGTCATCAATTACCAAAACCAAACATGGGGGCAGCACATGTTCTAACAATCTCCCCCATTTTGGTAATTGATGACAATCACTTTCAAGAGAGTTTATATAAGGAATTAAGCATCACCATGAAAAGCAACAACTAATAATGCAAGAGCATGTGATGCAAATGCTTGGGAACAAAACCAAAGCAAGCATGAAGAAATAGCTCTCTTAATTTCTCCACAAAACTCTCTTGAACTTCTCCCCCATTGGCATCGATTGCCAAAATGGGCGAAAAGCTTAGAAAGCCAATATAATATGCGTTCCTCCATAAGGTGTGTATTTCTCAAAATATGAGTGAAATACAATACACATATCCAATGATGAGTAGCTGGAGGAAAACAAACTATATTGAGGATCCAAAGATTGCAAAAGGAAAGACATGACACAAAGACATATCAAGAGAGAAGCAAGCAATCAAAAGATCCGAAGGACCAAAGCATAAGACCAAAATCCTCTAAACTTCTCCCCCATTTGCAAATGGGCGAAAAACTTAGAAGGCCAACATAATGTGTGTTCCTCCATAAAGTGTGTATTTCTCAAAATATGAGTGAAATACAATACACATATCCAATGATGAGTAGTTGGAGGAAGACAAACTATATTGAGGGTCCAAAGATTGCAAAAAGAAAGATATGGCACAAAGACATACCAAGAGAGAAGCAAGCAATCTAATGATACCAAAAGGACCAATCAATCAAATAATCCGATACCAATTGATAGAAACCAATTGAAAGATACCAATTGGACCAATCAATCAAATGATCCGACGAGCCACACGAACAACATATATTATGATAAGAGCAAAGGAGTGTTCTAAAGACATAGGGGAGCTCCCCAAGGTTCATGCACAAATTAGAATTTTTGCATTAAAATACAAAGTGCACAAACATGGAATCATCACTCCCCCAAAATCAATAGAAACTCACAACAAGTGCAAGTGTGCATATAGGAAACTAAGCCTAGCACTTGCAACTAACACATGGTTGAGCAACATGAAAGAGAGGCAACTTAGGAATAGGCTCAACCAAAACGATGTGTGTGAGTCATGGCAAAGCACTTGAGAAGACTAATATAAGAATGAGCATTAAGCATCAACATAGTCTTGAATAAATGAGATACAAGGTGCAAGACACATCCTTCCCACACACAACAAGCAAATGGGTTCACAAGCTCACAAAAAAAAAGGCGAATTAACTACAAAGCTTGTGACAACCCATGGTGAAGATAAGGAATGATAGTTTCATCAAGAGGAGGGATACCAATTGTTGATACCAATTGTTGATACCAAAAGACATGGCGAAAGCCTCATCAAGACAAGCAAGAGGAAAACAATCTTCACCACACAAGAGTGCAACAAAATGCAATGATATAAGATCCGTACTCAAGAAAAACGATTTCACGGAGCCACCAAAGAAATAAAACGAGAAAGACAAGGTGGTCGTGAAAGAAAGGATATCATCTAGAGATGTAATTTCTCTCAAGTGTATAAAGTTCTAGGTAGATGAAAATCATGATGATATCAATCCACAAAGAAGGATATACACACGAAATAGTTACAACACGAAGGAACAAGATATCCAAAAGGAAGTCATAAATATACCAATAAGATCTTTGCTTGAAAGCATAGCACATGGCTTAATATTGTCTTATTGTATATCAATGAACTCCAACTACACGAACATCAAAGACATCACAACTCACAACAAGAGTTCATTGTTGGGATGCTTTGAGAAAGGAAACAAGTATCTGATACCAATTGTGAGAAACGAAGCAAGTATCACGAGAACGAATCAAGAACATCATGCCATGATGCAACCTACACAAGGTTGAATGCAAGAAAAGTATGCATGAAGTTGATACTTGTTACCGGGACAGCTTTGGACGGATGTAGTAGGTACCAATTGAAGGTAGTAGAAAGTAGTTCGTTGATCATCCTAGCTTGACTCCAATAAGCACATGGTGACAACACCTTCCTTGAGAGTGAGCCGAGCATCCAATGCATCTCCAATAGTTCCTAGAACAACATCACAAACAAAATGGTGCCCAAACTCATTGGGACCAAAGAGTTAGAGAACCCAAAACACATAGGACAAACTCCACATAAATATGTGCACAAAGATATGAAAATGAATATCATGCACATCTCATCCAATTTGAGACTTGGTGGAGTTTCCCCCATATATTGGGTCAAAGAAAGAAAGCATGCCAAAGGAAATACATAAAGTAAATATGCATGCTTAAGACTTCCAAGAACCAAAGGGAGATACAATTTGGACAAAACACCAAGTAAACCAAGAAGGCACACGAAAGAGTGACGCAACATAAGGTTGTCCAAATTATATCAAAGAACCAAATCAACACATGATTCAAGACAAATTGAAATCAACACATGGTTGATTTCAACACTCAACAACACATGAGAAGAGATACCAATTGAAACCGAATCAAAACAACACATGATTGATAAGATACCAATTGGAAAATATACCAAGTGAAAATAAGATACCAAATGAAGAAATAAACACTTGAAGGATACCAAATAAAAGATACATCAAGGAATGATATATCCAATAAAACACACAAAAAGAAAAGAAAAAAATATCAAGCTCCCAAAAGAGAGGAAGGTTCCGAACAAACCAAACCCTCTACAAAGTTTCATGATGGCACAAAGTACCAAAAAGAAACGGCATGCCTTCCACCAACACACACTTGATAGGGATCACAAGATGAGTGTTCTAAAGAAAATAGGATAGCTCCCCCAAGCGTTGTGCATTATAGAGAATTTGCATTTGAATACAAAATGCACAAGATGGGATCACCACTTTCACTATATCTAGAAAAACACTAAACAAGATCAAGAAATAAACAAGATCCACAAGTGGTATGGAAGACAATGGGAGTTGACACAATCCTTGGTAAGAGATAAGGCAACTAAAAACAAAAGCCAATGTAAAGATGATCAACAATTTCTACCACATACAAGAATACCAATTGTCAAGAGACAAGAAGTATTTGGAATTAATTCCCGGAGGTAGATTGCACAGGTATCCAAGATCATCTTCACAACAAACAACACAAGCATATGACAAAAGATAAGAATTAAGCACAATGCTTAGATAGATATTCTTGATAGCTTCAAGTAGGCAACCAATCATGCAAGCAATGATTAGAATAACTTGAAGCAACCGGTTCCTAAATAAGATATAAAAGTACATATTGGAGGAAAACCATACCAAGAAAATCTCTTACAAACAAGATCCAAAGATGAGCAATAAAAGCATTTAAGCAAATTGGAACTTGTTTGAGCAACCATGCCACATAGGAACAAGATAATCTATACTATCAACTCTACGTGGCAATACCTCAAATGTACACATTTTCTAGGCTTGTAATATACACAAAGCATATTACTCCCCCATAATGTGATACCAAGGACAACCAAACAAGAGGCAACAAGAGGATACAACACGAGATAATTAATGGACTATTTAGAATTTGAATTTCTCATGAGAAGACATACCACATAGAGACTAGATATACTTGTAATATCAATACTAGGTAGTATTCCTCATGTACACACATTTATAGGATCGTGAAGTGCACAAAGCACATCACTCCCCCAAAATGGGATGTTCCATTAATCTCTCACAAGAGCCAACTAAGATACAAACAAGATGCAAAAAGGCTCAACACAACACTCATACGTACATGATGTGCAAACCAACATCCCATACTTGATTACTCAAGATAAGCAAGCCGAAGGCACACCATATACAAACACATGCAAGGTACAAAACCACAAACATGCAAAGGGGCATGTAACTTTCAATTTAAATAATTTAAGTACAAGTTACCGCAAGGAGGCACATTGGATATAAGATAGAAACTTGATAATCCAATGACTTGGCTTGAGACAATATGAATGATGAAGTCCCCTTAATTCTTCATAATATAGCCAAGTCTCCAATGCCCTCCAACACCACCTATTGATCAAGTTTGAGCTTGTTGGTCCCCAACCAAGTTGGGTCCTAAGAGGTTAGTCACAATAGGCTTGGCAACCCAAATGGTTCTTTTCATGACACCACATTGAGTACCAATAAATTTGGCAAACACATTGCCAAGTTTATCCTTCCCAAGAGAATAGATATCATCAATAATGATTGGGTTGGATAAGTTACCGTTAGTGCATGAAGAAGCAAGGTGACCCTTCTCACGACATAAGTAGCAACATCTACCCTTTACTTTCTTCTCAATTGATTTCTCAACTTGAGGAGCGTTGACTTGGGTCTTCTTGGGAAGAGGCCTTTCTTCAACTTGAGGTTGAGTATGAGATTGAACTTGTGGCCGCTTCCCTTGTTGCTTGTCACTATGGGGCTTCTTCTTCAATGGGCAAGATCTAACATGGTGCCCTTCTATCTTGCACTTGAAGCAAACAATCTTGGCCGAATTCTTGACTTGTTCTTGGCCCTTCTTCTTGTTGATCTTGGACTTCTTCTTCTTATTGGAGTTGAATCCAAGTCCACCTTTGTCATTGGGGGATTTTTGCACACTCAAAATATTCTTGAGTGTAGACTTCCCTTCATGACTCTTTTCCAAGTCTTTCTTCAAAGAAGTGACTTGGGCCTTGAGCTCTTTGATTTCCTCTACATGGTTAGTATCAACACAAGTACTAGAGGAAGTATAAGCATCATTGTTAGAGCAACAAGGCAAGAAAAGTAATTCATCACAAGATGTACCAATGTTATGCATAGATGAATTACGAGGACTAGCACATGTCAATAAAGCATTTCTACTAGATGTAGTGCTAATGTCCACATGAGGCTCACTAGATGTTACCTTAGTAGTACAAGCCTCATGAGCTATCTTTAGCACATCATGGGATACTAGAAGATCACCATGAGAGCTCGAGAGCTTTTCATGACTTT
Source organism: Elymus sibiricus (assembly GCA_039707655.1). NCBI lineage: Eukaryota > Viridiplantae > Streptophyta > Magnoliopsida > Poales > Poaceae > Elymus > Elymus sibiricus. Next base: position 425,275,495 of record CM077673.1, on the reverse strand, counting down.
CTTCCAATTTCCCATAATTGCTAGATAGCATCTCAAGTTGAGCCTTTAGCTCAACATTCTCCTTCAAAATGGATGCTTCACAAGAAATAGAGTTAGTAGCACAAGCATCATCATTAACAATAAGAGGAGAAGACAGTTTGGCAAGCTCTTTAGCATATGAAGCTTGAAGTTGAGCATGAGACTCGGTGAGTTCAATGAGCGAACTCTTAACGACCCTTGAGCCATTTTCGAGGTGCTCAAAGTCCTCAAGGAGTTTAGCATGTGCAAATTCAAGCTTATCATTTTTAGTTCTAAAATCATTAGCCACCTCGAGAGCTCTATCATGGGATTCCTTTAATCTAGATAATTCTAGAGCAAAGGTCTCCTCAAGAGATTCCTTGGTGGTTTGTTCAAGTTCAAGAGCTTGAGATAGCTCCGCAATCTCATTAGCGTAATCACGCTCATGACCTTCCATTTTCTCAATGGTGGCCTCATGCTCCTCGAGATGAGATTCCAACTCCTCCATATATTTCTTGCCCTCAATGGCAATAGTCATAATTTCCATGAAGTTGGAACGAGCAATTTTATTCTTATGAAGAGCTTTAAAAATCATTTCTCCCTTAATTTTTAAGGAAGCAACATTATCATTCTCTTCATCATTATCCTCATCATCACTAGCATCAACATCATCATCAAGAGATATATTGGGGTTCAAAGGAGGAGATACCTTTGAAGCCTTAGCCATAAGGCAAAAAGCAATAGATGATGATGTAGGATCCCTTGAGGCCCCATTCAAGACCACATCTTGTTCCATGGAGTGTTGGGTTTCCTCTACATTGTTAGCACAATAACTCGAGGAAATAGATACATTTTTATCATGGCAACAAGATATAGCAAGCATATCATTATGAGTTATAGTCAAGCAATTTCTACATGATATGCAAGGACTATCAACACAAGCATGTGAAACATTTAGAGTGCTCGAAGTGTTGAAGTCCAAAGATGAATCATTGCAATAAGATAGTGATGAAGAATCATCAACAATAAGCCCACTATCATCATTGCAATGAACACCACTACTCACCATAACATTACCTTGTGGCAAACCACATGTAGGTGAAGTAGAAGAAGTTGAGAAGACAACACGGCCGGAGGTGGAGGGAGAACAATCATCCCTACAAATCTTGGACACACCATATTTATCTTGAAGCTTTGTCCACAACTCATGAGCATCCCGAAACGGCATGAGTTGAAATATAACTACATTGCTCAAAGCATCAAAAAGCACATTAGAAGCTTGAGCATTGAGATAAGAGTTTTTCTCATCCTCTATAGATAATCTTTGAGAATCCTTTGGAGGAGAAAAACCCATATCTACAATTCGCTCTAAACATGGGTCCATGACCCTAAAGAGATTAAGCATGTGAATTACCCAAACATCAAAATTTGTGCCATCGAAACTAAGAGTGTCAGAGAATCCTAATCCCCTAGTCGACATCTTTACTCTCTAGGCGGTTAAGCCTAATAACGAGAGACGAGGCTCTGATACCAATTGAAAGATCGTGGATGTCGCCTAGAGGGGGGGGGGGTGAATAGGCGCTTTAAAATAATTACGGTTTAGGCTTGAACAAATGCGGAATAAACCTAGCGGTTAATTTGACAAGCACAAAACCTAAATCGACTAGGCTCACCTATGTGCACCAACAACTTATGCTAAGCAAGATAAACAACTAAGTGATAGCAAGATATATAACAAGAAACAATATGGCTATCACAAAGTAAAGTGCATAAGTAAAGGGGTCGGGTAAGAGATAACCGAGGCACGCGGAGACGACGATGTATCCCGAAGTTCACACCCTTGCGGATGCTAATCTCCGTTTGGAGCGGTGTGGAGGCACAATGCTCCCCAACAATGCCACTAGGGCCACCGTATTCTCCTCACGCCCTCGCACAATGCAAGGTGCCGTGATTCCACTAAGGGACCCTTGAGGGCGGTCACCGAACCCGTACAAATGGCAACCCTTGAGGGCGGTCACCGAACCCGTACACTTTGGCAACCCTTGGGGGCGGTCACCGGTACCCGTCAAATTGCTCGGGGCGATCTCCACAACCTAATTAGAGACCCCGACGCTTGCCCGGAGCTTTACACCACAATGATTGAGCTCCGAGGCACCACCAAGCCGTCTAGGGCGCCAAGGCACCCAAGAGGAACAAGCTCTAGGGTGCTCAAACACCCAAGAGTAATAAGCTTCTCAACTACTAACTTCCACGTATCACCGTGGAGAACTCAAACCGATGCAACTAATGCAATGGCAAGGACACACGAAGTGGACAAGTCCCTCACTCCCAAATCCCACCAAAGCAACAAAAGCTATGGATGAATATGAGAGGAAGAACAAGGAGAACATCAAGAACTCCAAGATCTAGATCCAAGGGGTTCCCCTCACTTAGAGGAGAAAGTGATTGGTGGAAATGTGGATCTAGATCTCCTCTCTCTATTCCCTCAAGAACTAGCAAGAATCATTGGAGGGATTGAGAGTTAGGCAAGCTCAAGAAGGTCAACAATGGGGGGAGAAATGAGCTCAAAGGATAAGAAAACCGTTGGGGAAGAAGACCCCTTTTATAGGGCCACCCCAAATCCAACCGTTACCCGTGCAGGACGCGCACAAGCGGTACTACCGCTCTTGCGAGCGGTACTACCGCTCGTGCGGTAGTAATTCAAAAACAGCAGGCAATCAACAAGGAACTGGAGCGGTAGTGCCGCACTAAGCGGTACTACCGTTCCGACCAAGCGATACTACCGCTTAGGAAAACTGGGCAACAGAACAAAGCACGGCAGTGGCACGGTAGTAGGGGGCGGTAGTGCCGCACCAAGCGGTACTACCGCTCTACTACCGCTCAACTACCGCTTAGCGAAAAATAACACCAGAAGAAAACACGGTAGTGCAGCGGTAGTAGGGGCGGTAGTACCGTGTCAAGCGGTACTACCGCTCCACTACCGCTTTACTACCGCTAAACGAAAAAGAATGCCAGTAGAAATCACGGTAGTGCAACGGTAGTAGGGGCGGTAGTACCGTGTCAAGCGGTACTACCGTGGTCCCGAGCGGTACTACCGCTTTGGTGACAGGTAAACTGCCCAGACAAACAATAAACCCTGAACTGCCATAACTTCTGCAAATGAGCTCCGAATTGAGCAAACTCAAGCTTGTTGGATAGAGGACGACAAATACTATCCAACAGCGACTGGTTATATTAAGAAGTGGCAGTAGAGAAAATACCAATGATATAGAGATGAGAAACCTCTATGAATGAAGAACCGGCATAAACTCCAACATCGAAAACATCATAGAAGATGCATATATGAACTCCGTTTTCGATGACCTCGAGCTTGTCATGAAGATGACCAAAAGCTCAAAGACTCACAAAGAGAAACACCAAACACAAACCAAGAAACATGATGCAAGGATGCAATGGTTTGAGCTCTCTACGAAGATATGATAAAGCTACTCACTTGAGAGCCCCCCTTGATAGTACGGCTATCGATCCTATAACCCGGTCTCCCAACTACTACCATGAGACCGGTAAAATAGAAAACCTATCAAGGGCAAACATTTGCCTTGCGCACAGTCCACTAGAGCTAGATGAAGACGATCTTGACCTCCTCAAGTTGGACCACCTTTCTTGATTGCGCCGGCTCGATGAAGACTAGCTGATTGCTCCCCCATACTCCACTATGGGTGAGCCACTCTTCGGCACATCTTCACAAGTCCATTGTCACCACAATGGACAGCAAGCTTCAAGCATGTGATCTCTTCGTGATGCTCCACTTGAACTTGCACACCGCAATCTTGATGACGATCACCACTTGATGTCATCCTCCATGGGTTGTGTGATATCTTCCTTTTGATGCACGCCCATGGAAACAAACCTAACCCCACAAAGAACTCTTGCATAGAACATGGGTTAGTACACAAAGCGTAATGGACAATGCTTACCATACCGTGAGATCACTTGATCCCACTCGGTACATCTTCTACGCTTTGTGTGTTGATCAACTCGAATCACTCTTCATATTTAGTCTTGATCAACCTTGAATCTTTCCAACTCTCTTCATTAGGATGATGTCTTGAAGGTAAACATGAATGTTCACACAATCTCCTTCTTCAAGACATGCTTGCAATAGGCTCATCTCTTACATGACCAATCTTTGGATAACTCCATGAATAACCTTGGTCAACACATATTCTTCTTCAAATCACCTTGAGACCAACAAATGGTCTACAAGCAAAGCCTATGGACAAACCCTTCAAATATAACTCAAGGCAACCATTAGTCCATAGAGATTGTCATCAATTACCAAAACCAAACATGGGGGCAGCACATGTTCTAACAACTGCGTTAGGTCACACCCGGCACTGCGTATCGTCATGTCTTACTTTGTGTAGTATTGTGTGCTTTGTATTTACTGTTTCTTCCCCCTCCTTCTCTCTCGATAGACGCTGAGGCTACCGATGATACTGCTGTGTACGACTACGTCGTCGACGACCCTTTCCTCTCGATAGAGCAACAAGGCAAGCAAAACCCCCTTGAGCAATCCGATATCACCCATCTCTCTCCCTCTCATTCATGCATTAGAATTTTGCTACTGTATTAGATAGCTCCTATTCTGATGCATAGCCTGATTTTGACGAACTGTTACTATCACTGTAATCATACCAACTGCTTAGTATAGGTGGATCAGTAAATCCCTAGTGACCCCTGAGTCCCAGTTGCCCCTGCTTGTTCATCGACGACTCGACGACTCGAAGACCCGAAGACTCGGTCAACTGACCGACGAGCCAGGCCCCTCACATCACCGCACACCCCTTTAGTATGGCACTGCAGAGCTACCATCGAGTGTCGAGGGTGATACCTCACTTAGCACTCCGGATGTTAATTCTGTAGCGTAGCTAATCGATCGTGGGTATCGAGGGTGATTCCTCCTTCCCATTTATCGGTAGCGACTCTTGTCATACACATACCTCGAGTGGGATCCATCGAGGGTGATTCCTCGGATATCCACTTGGTGTATAACCACACAGTTACTTGGACTTGACATTTATTACATGTGAAAGACGGGACTGGAGGGACAGGCGGTACCACCCTGTTGAGGTGGACCTGAGTTCCCGACAGTTCTGAGACGGGTCGGCCCCAAGGGTACCCGTGTGAGAAAGATTTGGTGGGATGCGCCGCAAGGCATCCGAGGATTTGGTGGGATGCGCCGCAAGGCATCCGGAGACTTGGTGGGGTGCGCCGGAAGGCACTCGAGTGTTCTTGGCGGGGCGACGGACTGCACTTTTGGTTCGAGCTTGCCCCGCACTAATAAATTGCTAATGGGTTGAGTATTTAATCTGAGTTAGGTCGTTGGCCTTATACGCACTAACCACCACGCGGGGTAATCAGTATGGGCTGCTCGGCGGCGTACATTCTCCCGAAAGCTCTTCAGATGCCACGAGATTCGACTCGCGCCCGGGTGGTCTGGAACGCAGGGACCCTGATGGAGGGCGTGCTAGGACTGGTCCCGGCCGAGGGCGTAACGTGCAGGATGGCGAGGGCGATGGCCCAAGACCCCGAGCCATTAGGATGTAGACCGGCGTGCTGGCCTCTCTGCTGAGCCTAGGTAGGACTACGTCGTGTTGATATGTCGAGGCCGGGTATGACCAGAAAATCGTATCCGGCCGTAGCTTATCGAGCGTGTTGGGGAATGTGGTGCACCCCTGCAGGGAAGTAAACTATTCGAATAGCCGTGTCCACGGTAACAGGACGACTTGGAGTTGTGCTCTGACCTACTACAACTATAATCATAAGCTAATAAAATGAATTGTGGCTCCGGGATTGCTTCCTCGCAGGGGAGTCGAGGAAGGATCTCTGGGCGTGTTACTTAATAAAATTGCTACAACAATATGACTAAATATGAGTTGCAGGTCTACTCTCTTCTAATGCTGCAAGATGCTGAAGATGCTAGTCTTCGATAGGACTAGGTCTTCCCCTTTCTTGCTTTCTGCAGTCAGTCCAGATATTACCCTCTCATTGAGAATGATGCATACTTAGCATAGATCTGATGTAAGTCTTGCGAGTACTTTGGATGAGTACTCACCGTTGCTTTGCTCCCCCTTTTCCCCTTGATACGATGCCGCGACCAGACGATGGTGCCCAGGAGCCGCAGGATCCAGCTTACCCGGTGGACGACTACAGCTACCCCGATGGAGACCACTGCTACCAGGATGGAGCCTACTACGACGTGGACTTCTCTGACGTTCAGGAGTAGTTAGGAGGTTCCCAGGCAGGAGGCCTCACCTCTTTCGATCCGCTATCTTATGTTTGTGCTAGCCTTCTTAAGGCAAAACTTGTCTAACTTATGTCTGTACTCAGATATCGTTGCTTTCGCTGACTCGTGTTTATGTCGAGCTTTATATTCGAGCCCTCGAGGCCCCTGGCTTGTAATATTAAGCTGTATGACCTTTATATTTGTGTCTTTTGTCGTGTTGTGGTACTAATCAGTGAGTCCCTAATCTTGGTCGTACGCATTGCGTGATTGATTAGCGTACGGACGAGAATGGGGGCGTCACACTTGGGCATCCCCAAGCTTGAGCTTTTGTATCTCGTTCCATCCTCTCATATCATGGTTTCACATATTCTCAAAAACTTCATCCACACAAAACTCGAAAAGAACTCGTGAGATAGGTTAGTACACATAATAATAAATTAACTCTTTATGTACTGCCAAGACAAGTTGCATAATAATTTTCAAACATTAGGTACTGTATACTGTCATCTCCACAATTTATATCTACCAATATAGGCTATGGAAACTATAGGATAAGTAGATAACGAAACTATGACAGCAATCTGTCCAAACAGAACAGTCTGTAGCAATTTATGAAAACAGTGTACTTCCATAACTCAAACAATTATGAAAATTTAGGAAATGCTAAGGAATTTATATGCAAATACTGTGTAAAAATTTCAGAAACTTTCCACGTTCCAGTAAAATATGAAAATTCAAACACTACAGCAAACGTTTCTGTTTTTTACACAGCACACATCAAACATGCAATGCACGCATCCTAAGGCAATTCTTGGAACTTTTTATTGAAAAACAAGATTTTAAATGACACCTAACAGAAAATAAGAAAATAAAATGACGCTCCAAGGAAAACTCATATTATGTGACGAATAAAAATATAGCTCCATGTAAGATATACCGATAGTGTTGAAGATGAAAGAGGGGATGCCTTCCGGGGCATCCCCAAGCTTAGGCGCTTGAGTTTTCCTTGGATATTACCTTGGGGGTGCCTTGGGCATCCCCAAGCTTAGGTTCTTGTCACTCCTTATTCTCCTCATATCGGTATCTCACCCAAAACTTGAAAACTTCAATCACATAAAACTTAACGGAAATTCGTGAGAAGGGTTAGTGTAATAAATAAAGATCATTCACTTAGGTACTGTCAAGACAAGATTCATAATTGTTATCACATAATACCTACTGCATTCTATCATTCCCATAATTTATATCACTGAATATAAGCTATGGGAACACTAAAACAAGCAAACTATGCATGCAAAACAGAATCTGTCAAAAACAGAACAGTCTGTGAAGATCTGTAGTATAGCCATAATTTACTGTCTCTAAAAATTCTGAAAAATTAGGAAAATCTAGGAAATTTGTATATAAATCATGTGTAAAAAATTCAGATCAAAATAACGTTCCAGTGAATTTACAAAATTCCTGGACTGAGAGCAAAAGTTTCTATTTTTGCACAGAATCAAGTCAACTATCATCCACACTATCCCAAAGGCTTTACTTGGCACTTTATTGAAATAAAAGACACAAAACATGATTAATACAGTAGCTTAATCATGTGAACACACTAAAATAGAAAGTAAAGGTGTTGGGTTGCCTCCCAACAAGCGCTTTTCTTTAATGCCTTTTTAGCTAGGCATGATGATTTCAATGATACTCTTCCACGCCTAATTCCGATGATAATTTTATTCATACTCTAAAAGATATAAGTGAAGTTCCTAGATCATTCTATAATTAATATAGATTAACCAATATCCAAGCTCAAAAAATATAAGTGAAGCACACGAAGCATTCTTTAAAGCCATACTCAAAAGATTTAAGTGAAGCACAAAGAGCATTCTACGAAGCCATACTCAAAAGATTTAAGTGAAGCACAAAGAGCATTCTAAAAAGCCATACTCAAAAGATATAAGTGAAGCGCATGAAGCATTCTATAAATCAATGAAGGACTATCTCATACTAGAAGGGTGCATAAAAGGAAAACAAAAAAAAACTAAAGATTCATATCATGTGAACAAAACAAAAACCGAGGTATACCGATAATTGTTGAAGAATAAAGATGGGATGCCTTCCAGAGCATCCCCAAGCTTAGATGCTTGAGTCTCCTATAAATATTTACTTGGGGAGCCTTGGGCATCCCCAAGATTGAACTCTTGTCTCTCCGTATTCTTCTTATATCAATACCTCCTCGATCTTCGAACACTTCATTCACACAAAACTTAACAAAACCCTCGTGAGATCCGTTAGTATAATAAAGAAAAATACTACTTTAAGTACTGTTGTGAACTCATTCCAAATTCATATTAGCATTATATCTACTGTAGTCCAACTTCACCATGGTTCATACCCCCCGGTACTACTCATAGATTCATCAAAATAAGAGCACAATGCATAGAAAACAGAATCTGTCTAAAACAGGACAGTCTGTAGCAATCTGGAAACTTCGTATACTTATGTACCTCAAAAAATTCTGAAAATTTAGGACAAATTAAAAAATTTGTATAAAAGTACTGTGTAAAAAATTCAGAAACTTTTGATGTTCCAGTAAGAAATGTAAATTCATGCACTACAGTCAAAGTTTCTGTTTTTGCACCGCACAAAGAAAACAAGAAATCTAATCATCCTAAAAGCAAATCTTGGCTCATTATTTTTATAATAAAATGGATATATACAAGGGGATAATTATTTTTGAGAAGCTTCAATGAAAAATTCTACATTGTTTCCATGAGCATGAACACAAGTGTTCAAGGTCGACCCTCACTTCTCCAATGCACAACTTTCCAATCACTTCTCTTTTTGAAAAACTTCTTAGGTAAGAGGCAAGTAATTCTTTTTGTATTTTTCATTATTTAATTTTTTTGTTTGTTTCACCCACAAATAAAGAAAGCAAAAAGGGAAAACAAAATCTACTTAGTGAAGAAAGCAAACAAGCACACACGAGAATATCAATCCCACGCTATTGCTCCCCGGCAACGACGCCAGAAAAGAGCTTGATAATCCCCAAGTGCAAGGAATCATCGTAGAAATTTCCAATGGTGGAAGTGATAAGTATGGAGTGTCGAACCCACAAGGAGCTAAAGGTAAGATCAATATTCTCTCAAGTCCTATCTGCCACTGATACGACTCTACGTACGCCGAACGTTTGCTTCCAACTAGAAACTAGAAATAAAACTACGTTGTGGGTATGAAGGGAATAGCTTTGCATGAAATCGGAGAACTAAAATATAAAAATAGGTGCTGTTATCATAAAGTTAGAATATATTACAATATATCACAAACAGCGAGGGTGGAATAATGATGGGTCAGTGTGCGGAATTCTCCTAGGCAATTGTTAACAAGATCGGTAATCATTATTGCAAGTTTATATGAGGGAGAGGCATAAGCTAACATACTTTCTCTACTTGGATCATATGCACTTATGATTGGAACTCTAGCAAGCATCCACAACTACTAAAGATTATTAAGGTAAAACCCAACCATAGTATTAAAGCATCAAGTCCCCTTTATCCCATACGCAACAACCCACCTACTCGGGTTTATGCTTCTGTCACTCAAGCAACCCACTATAAGCGAATCATGAACATATTGCAACACCCTACAGCGGGAATCCTTCACGTGTGCGCGGCACGGAAGGCACCATAGGACAGCACCAAAGTAAAACATACAACTCAAACCAACCTAGATCATCAATCAACCCAAAGGACAAAAGTAATCTACTCAAAACATCATAGGATGGCAACACATCATTGGATCATAATATGTGGCATAAAGCACCATGTTCAAGTAGGGGATTACAGCGGGGTGCGGGAGAGTGGACCGCTGAAAAGACATGAGGACGGTGATGAAGAAGGTGATGTTGATGAAGACGACCACCGCGGCAATGGTTCCCCCGATGGCACTCCGGCACCACCGGGAGAGAGGGGGAGAGGGTCTCCCCCTTGTGCTTCCTCCTCCATGGCCTCCCCCCTGGTTAGGGGAAGGTTCTCCCTCTGGTCCTTGGCCTTCATGGCGATGATGGCCCCTCCGTCCACCTCCTCCATGGTCTCCGGTGAAGGTGACCCCCTCCGGCAGGGTGCCGAAGAGGGCCAAGATTGATCTTTCGTGGCTCTGGAGACTTGCGGCGGCGGAACTTCCGATCTAGGTTTCTTTCTGGCGTTTTCTGGATTTATAGGAGAGGTTGGCGTCGAAATCACGTTAGGGGAGTGCTCGAGGGGCCCACAAGCCAGGGGGGCGCAACCTAGGGGGGGGGGGCGCCCCCCAGGCTTGTGGCCTCCTCGGTCACTTCCTGGCCCAGCTTTTTGCTCCAGTATTTTTCATATTTTCCAAAAATATTCTCCGTAAATTTTCAGCCCATTCCGAGAACTTTTATTTCTGCACAAAAACAACACCACGGTAGTTCTGCTGAAAACAGCGTCAGTCCGGGTTAGTTCTAATCAAATCATACCAAAATCATATAAAATTATTGCAAACATGGCATGAATACTTCATAAATTATAGAAACGTTGGAGACGTATCACCCTCACAACTTTTTAGCACATGCTACGTGGGTGAAATTATGATACCATGCCAATTTTCAACCATTTCAGAGTTCATTTGCAGTGCTTTTCAATTTCAGGGTCATCTTAGCTCAAAATAAATCATGAAATACGGGAAAAATAGCAAATGAAGTCAGAAAAGGGTTGAAAAGTGATGATGTGGCTTTGAATGGTGCATATTGAATGCAGAAAAAGTCTTGAGTACAAATATGTTTTAAAAATCGAAATCCTTTTGTAATAGTCGAGTTTTCGTCCGAAACCCTGATACTTCGAAAGAGATTGTCCAGTTTGTACACGAAGTGCATCCAGTTTTTCCTGTAACTCTCTTAACTTTTTAGCACATGCTATGTGGGTGAAAATATGATACAATGCCAACTTTCAACCATTTCAGAGTTCATTTACATTGCTTTTCAATTCAGGGTCATTTTAGCTCAAAATAAATCATGAAATGCATGAAAAATAGCAAATGAAGTCACAAAAGGGTTGAAAGTGATGATGTGGCTTTGAATGGTGCATATTGAATGCAGAAAAAGTCTTGAGTACAAATATGTTTTAAAAATTGAAATCATTTTGTAATAGACGAGTTTTCGTCCGAAACCCTGACACTTCGAAAGAGATTGTCCAGTTTGTACACGAAGTGCATCCATTTTTTCCTGTAACCCTCTTAACTTTTTAGCACATGCTATGTGGGTGAAATTATGATACAATGCCAACTTTCGACCATTTCAGAGGTCATTTACGGTGCTTTTCAATTCAGGGTCATTTTAGCTCAAAATAAATCATGAAATGCATGAAAAATAGCAAATGAAGTCACAAAAGGGTTGAAAAGTGATGATGTGGCTTTGAATGGTGCATATTGAATGCAGAAAAAGTCTTGAGTTCAGATATGTTTTAAAAATTGAAATCCCTTTGTAATAGACGTGTTTTCGTCCTATCAAAGTTATTTAACTTAATATTATATACAATTCATGCAACTAAAATTATCAAAGTTATTTTTTATAAGAATTTAATAGCGAAAAAAATATTCATAAAGTATTTTTTTGTTAAGAGCTTTTAATATGCAAAAAATAATATAAAGTACCCCTTTAGTTCCGGTTGGAGCCACCAACCGGGACTAAAGGGCTGTGCTTCCCGCCCTTTCGCCTGGCGAAAACTACCTTTAGTCCTGGTTGGGGGCTCCAACCCGCACTAAAGGGCTGTGCTTTGATACGTCTCCAACGTATCTATAATTTTTTATTGTTCCATGCTATTATATTATCTGTTTTGGATGTTTTATGTGCATTAATATTCTATTTTATATTATTTTTGGGACTAACCTATTAACCTAGTGCCCAGTGCCAGTTTCTGTTTTTTCCTTGTTTTTGAGTATTGTAGATAAGGGATATCAAACGGAGTCCAAACGGAATAAAAATCTTCGGGATGATTTTTCTTGGAACAGAAGAAACGTACCAGACTTGGAGACGAAGGCAGGAGACCTGCCGGGAGGTCACAAGCCTGCAGGGCGCGCCCTAGGGGGGGGCCCCTGGCTTGTGGCCCCCCAGCAGGCCTCCTAACCCTAATCTTCGGCCTATAAATTCCCAAATATTTCCCCAATACCAGAACAAGCCACGGAAATACTTTTCCGCCGCCGCAAGCCTCTGTTCCCGTGAGATCCCATCTTGGGACCTTTTCCGGTAATCTGCCGAAGGGGGATTCGATCACGGAGGGCATCTACATCAACACCATTGCCCCTCCGATGACGCGTGAGTAGTCCACCATAGACCTTCGGGTCCATAGCTAGTAGCTAGATGGCTTCTTCTCTCTCTATGATCTTCAATACCATGTTCTCCATGATCTTCATGGAGATCTATCCGATGTAATACTCTTTTGCGGTGTGTTTGTCGAGATCCGATGAATTGTGGGTTTATGATCAGATTATCTATGAATATTATTTGAGTCTTTTCTGAATTCTTATATGCATGATTTCATATCTTTGCAAGTCTCTTCGAGTTATTGGTTTGGTTTGGCCAACTAGATTGGTAATTCTTGCAATGGGAGAAGTGCTTAGTTTTGGGTTCAATCTTGCGGTGTCCTCACGTAGTGACAAAGTAGGGGTAGCGAGGCACGTATTTGTATTGTTGCCATCAAGGATAACAAGATAGGGTTTTCATCATATTGCTTGAGTTTATCCCTCTACATCATGTCATCTTACTTAATGCGTTACTCTGTTCTTCATGAACTTAATACTCTAGATGCAGGCAGGAGTCGGTCGATGTGTGGAGTAATAGTAGTTAGATGCAGAATCGTTTTGGTCTACTTGATACGGACGTGATGCCTATATGCATAATCATTGCCTTGGATATCATCATAACTATGCGCTTTTCTATCAATTGCTCGACAGTAATTTGTTCACCCACCATATTATTTTCCTTCAAGAGAGAAGCCTCTAGTGAAACCTATGGCCCCCGGGTCTATTTTCCATATTATATTTTCAGATCTATTTACCGTTTTACTTTTCGTTTTAGTAATATTTTCCATCTATCTCTATTGGATCTCATCCTTGCAAGTAACTGTGAAGGGATTGACAACCCCTTTATAGCGTTGGGTGCAAGTGTTTGATTATTTGTGTAGGTGCATCTATTGGTGACTTGCTTGTGTCTCCTACTGGATTGATACCTTGGTTCTCAACAACTGAGGGAAATACTTATCTACTCTGCTGCATCACCCTTTCCTCTTCAAGGGAAAACCAACGCGAGCTCAAGAAGTAGCAAGAAGGATTTCTGGCGCCGTTGCCGGGGAGAACTACATCAAGCCTACCAAGTACCCATCACAAACTCATCTCTTGCATTTACTTTATTTGACATTTGCCTCTCGTTTTCCTCTCCCCCACTTCTTAAACGATTTTCAGAAAAAACCAAAAAGATTTGCCTTTTTATTCGCCCTTCTTCCGTTCGTCTTTTCGTTTGCTTTTTTGCTTGCTTGAGTGCTAAATTGCTTGCTTTGTCACGATGTCTGAGAATACCAGATTGTGTGACTTCTCCAATACTACTAATAATAATTTTATTAGTACTCCGATTGCTCCCGCCACTAGTGCGGAATCTTATGAAATTAATGCCGCTTTGCTTAATCTTGTTATGAAAGAATAATTTTCCGGCCTTCCTAGTGAAGATGCCGCATCCCATCTAAATACTTTCGTTGAGTTGTCTGATATGCAAAAGAAGAAAGATGTGGATAATGATATTGTTAAATTGAAGCTATTTCCGTTCTCACTATGAGATCGTGCTAAAACTTGGTTTTCATCTTTGCCTAAAAATAGTATTGATTCATGGAATAAGTGTAAAGATGCTTTTATTTCCAAGTACTTTCCGCCCGCTAAGATCATCTCCCTTAGGAACGATATAATGAATTTTAAGCAACTTGATCATGAGCATGTTGCACAATCTTGGGAGAGGATGAAATTAATGATTAGAAATTGCCCCACACATGGTTTGAGTTTATGGATGATTATACAAATTTTTTATTTTTAAGATATGGATTACAAAATTTCAATCGGCCCGCTAAGATCATCTCCCATACGCTTCCATGATTTCAATCGGCTGAATTTAAACATTTTCCACTAACTAAACATGTTTGGATTATGGATTAAGATAGAAAAGGGGCAAAAGTGTTTGGACATGGGCCGAGTGGCCAACGTCTCTATGCTAAACGTGCAAATATTCTCCATACTGAAGAGAAATTAGTGTTGAACCCTTATAGTCTATGAAGATGACCCCAATGATTATTTTAGCTGGCTTCGCCCTGAGGTCAAGGTGTGCCCAACTTTAAGCCAGAAAATAAAATGGCTTAAAATCCGGTTTGTCTCTTATCCTTAGCTTCCCTTGCGCCGTTCAGTATCCTTTGCTGCGATACCACTTCTTCTCTTCCCTTTTTTTTTTTTTTGAGCTTGGACTCTTTTAAGATTGCTTACCACATATGCCATGTGATGATACCACTTCTTCTCTCGCAGGCTATCTGACGATGCCATGTTGGGCTCTGAAGTGTGCTTCAAGGAAGGAAGGAAACTACAGCTATAGCTAGTGCTAGCCCGCACACAGCACCTACATATAGGCACACGTTAATGGCGAAAGTTGGATCACGGAGACATTGCTGTGGATACACAACATATAGAGACACAAAAGGCTACAGGGTAAACACCACTTGCGAGGTAAGCCTAAGGAGCAGAGGAAGCAGCCATGGCACAGCGGCTGCTGCACGGGGTGATAGACGTCAAGATCCTTGAGGCAAGCCTACCATTGACAGCAGATGAGCAGCTGAAGCCCGCCACTACTAGCAAGGTATGCCTGTCCTTCGCCCCGGTAATTAGTTGTCACCTCCGGAAATGAGCCAGGATCGATCTCCTTCAATTCTAGACCAGCCGACCAGGCATTTCTTTGTACTCCAAAAGGAAATGAACACGTGGTCTTGCGTTCCAATAAACATGCTCACTCACATGTCAGGAAGCAAGTAATCATAGTCCATAGAGCATACAGCTAGGTGGTCTTGGTCTTCCTCAGTACCCATGCTTGATCCTTCTAATTTATTTGCTAATTACGACGGTTTTCGTATAGCAAATCCACTAATTATATGATTTTAAATATGCAGAATATAAATATTGTGTATTAGCAGCCTCACTTTTAATGTTTTTGCCATCCTAGTTTTGAAACATCTTTTGTACTCCCTCCGTTCCATAATGTAGTGCATATAGATTTTTTGAAAAGTCAAACATCACAAACTTTGACCAAGTTTTTTGAGAAAAAACATTACATCTACAATGTCAAGCATATGTCATTAGATTCAATATAAGAAGTAGTTTTATATTTTATACATTTGATATTGTAGATATAAATCAAAGTTTGCAAGGTTTGACTTTTTTAAAAATCTACACGCACTATATTGTGGAACAGAGGGAGTAAAAACTTACAAGATATGTATATACGTTTTCTATACGTCAGTGAAAAGAGAAAATATTACAGAGAGAATACATAGGTGAACAGTTTAGAAGTTGTGTACAACTTAATCCACTTAGAAATAGCAGTCCATTTAAAAAATATATCTCAATTTCCTATTCACTGTAACTTACAACCATGCACAATGTAAGGAAAAGAAAACCGATTGATTTTGTATTGTGCCAGAACCAGTGTTTGATGAGAACGGTCTTATCCCTGATCAAGAAGCTGCCCTTGATCTGCAACTGCCAGGTTTGATTTGATAACCCTCCCTTGATCGTTCTAGCAGGATACAAAATAATCCTGATGTTCCTGCAACGCATTCCAAATGAATTCGTTCATATATACTATACTCGCATCGCAGGGATTCGAGATGCCAACTGACATAGGCCAGGACTCCGGCGGCAAGCGCCTCTATGCGACTATTGGCCTGGACGCGGCGTGCGTCGGGCGGACGCGCGCGGTTGTCGCAACTAACAATCCGCAGTGGAAGGATGAGCCGTTCCACATCTACTGCGCGCACGACGCCAGCGACATCGTGCTCGCCGTCGTGAGGGACGGCGGAGCAACCACCACCGGCGACGTGCTGGTGGGCCACGCCTACCTGCCCGTGGAGGACATCATCGGCGGCCAGCAGGTGGACCGGTGGATTCCCATCTGCGACGAGAAGAGGAAGCCACTGGAAGGCTTGGATAGGATACACGTCCAGCTCCGGTTCAACGATGTGTCTACCGACCCAACGGCGAGGTGGGGCAAGGGCATCGGTTGGGGCGTGCCGTACACTGGAGTGCCGCATACCTTCTTCGGACAGCACCGTGGCTGCAGGGTGAAGCTGTACCAGGACGCACACGTCTCCCCTGTTTCCGGCAGCGGTTGCTGGGAGGACGTGTTCGACGCCATCAACAACGCTCGGAGGCTGGTGTACATTGCCGGATGGTGTGTGGACACTGACGTGACACTAGTGCGTGACCGGAGGAGGCCATCGCAGACACTCGGCCAGCTCCTCAAGAAGAAGGCAGCCGAGCGCGTCACGGTACTGATGCTCGTGTGGGATTGGGACGACCAAGGGGCGTCGATTGGGTCAGAGCCACGGCGGGACGGGCACAGCAAGGACACGTCAAGCTATTTCCAGGGCACAGGTGTCCACTGTGCCCTTTGCCCCCGGAACAGCGGCGTCGAGACGGCCGCCAGGTTCACGCACCACCAGAAGGCGATGGTCGTGGACGGGCCGCGGGGCCTTGTGAGCTTCCTCGGCGGCATCGACTTGTGCCAAGGCAGGTACGACACGCAGGAGCATCCTCTGTTCCGGACCCTGGGCACCACGCATGGCGACGACTTCCACCAGCCCAGCTTTCCCGACGCTTCCATCAAGAAAGGCGGCCCAAGGGAGCCGTGGCACGACGTCCACTGCCGCGTCGAGGGCCCGGCGGCGTGGGACATGCTCGAAAACTTCGAGCAGAGGTGGCGGAAGCAGGGCCGCGGCGACAACCTACTTGTCCAGCTCCCGAGGAGCTCCGCCGTGCGTGAGGCAACCGATGACGCCGAGTCCTGGAACGTGCAAGTGTTCCGGTCCATCGACAGCAGCGCGGTCGTCGGGTTCCCAGAAGCAGAAGCCCCTGATGAGGCCGCACGGTGCGGGCTCGTCGCGGGGAAGTACCACCATCACCATGTGGAGGTGGAGCGCAGCATCCAGGACGCATACATCCACGCCATCCGTCGGGCCAAGTCCTTCGTCTACATCGAGAGCCACTACTTCCTAGGGAGCTCCTATGGGTGGAAGTGGAACCGAGGGGTGACGTCGGGGGTGGAGAAGGTCGACGCGCTGCACCTCATCCCCAAGGAGCTGTCGCTCAAGATAGCGAGCAAGATCAAGGCCGGTGAATCCTTCAGGGTGTACGTGGTCGTGCCTATGTGGCCGGAGGGCGTGCCGGAGAGCGCGGACGTTCAGGCCATCTTGCACTGGCAGCGGCGAACCATGGAGATGATGTACAAGGACGTGGCATCGGCACTCGTCGCCAAGGGTCTCACAACAACTAGCCCCAAGGACTACCTCAGCTTCTTCTGCTTAGGTAACCGGGAGCCGTATAGCGCCAGCGAGGATGCGCCACCGGAGCGGCCGGAGTTGGACAGTAACTACATGAGGGCGCAGCAGGCCAGGCGCTTCAAGATCAACGTCCATGCGAACATGATGATAGGTACATATATATCGATACCAAGCATCCGTTATATAATATCGATATCAAATAAAATTTACGTATGTAGGATTTAATAAGGTTAATTAACGAGTGTTGTTCATAATTTGCAGTTGACGATGAGTACGTCATCGTGGGATCAGCGAACATCAACCAGCGCTCCATGGACGGCGGCCGGAATTCGGAGATCGCGATGGGCGCCTACCAGCCGCGGCATTTGCACACCTCGACCGCGTGGCCGAGGGGACAGGTCTACCACTTCCGCCTAGCGCTGTGGCGGGAGCACCTTGGCCAAGCAGCGGCTCAAGGCGCCGGCGACGACCTCCACTACCCGTCAAGGATTACCTGCTTCAACAAGGTGAACCAGGTCGCGCGACATCAATGGGAGTTGTACGCAAGCGACACGTTACAGGGCAAACTCCCGGGCCATCTCATGGCATATCCCATCGGCGTCTGCGAGCGCGGCGAGCTCCACGAAACGGTTACCTTCTTCCCGGACACCAAGGCTAGGGTCTTGGGGAGCAACTCTGACAGCCTCCCGCCGATCCTAACCACGTGACCACGAGAATATGTTCGACTTCTGAAATTGTATACGTACGTACGTCAATATGTCATGGCCGCGTGTATAAACGATTTGCATGTATGCGCTACTGCTGAAAATAAGATGATTTGTGATTAAAAACCATAGTGAGAGCACGTGTTCTTATCTCGTTCTGAGTCACCTTCAAGTATCCTGAATTTCTGGACTCAAACGCACGGTACGTTCTTCAAGTCCTGGCTCTAAGCCTCTAAGCCTACTGCAGTTTCTCAGTCGCGAGAGCCATGGGTTCCCCGAAATGAACAGCTATGATCTCAGCTCCTTCATCCATCGTGGGTACCTCAGAACCCTATGAACACAGTTTTCCATTCGTTTGTAAACATTAACATCAGCCATTGGGGAGCAACACTAGTAGAAAACTAGGGTTTGGTTGAGGCCAGGATAAGGGCATTAATCCCGATTCACTTACGAACCGGGACCAAAGGACGCATCAGTCCCGGTTCGTGAGGCCAGGGCGTCGGCCGGGCCTCGGAGGCCATTGGTCCCGGTTGGTCTGGGACCTTTGGTCCCGGTTCCAGACACGAATCGGGACCAATGGGCCTCGCTCCTGCTCGCTCCTGGCCCAGCACCTTTAGTCCCGGTTGGTGGCTGGAATCAGGACCAAAGGTCGGTCTTCTGTCCCGGTTCTAGCCACCAACCGGGACTAAAGATAAGCCTATATATACCCCCCCGCGCCCCTGCCCGCTCACTCTGTTTTTTGGTCGGCCGGCGTGTGCAGGTGTGTGTTGCTCTAGCTCTCACCTCCTATGCACATGAGGTGTTCGATGAAATGCCCGAGCCACACTGCTTAAGCTTTCTCCTCTCCAAGCTCGACCTCCAAGCTCCATTTTCCTCAAGATTTGTCTAGGTTTGGCGGTCCGTCCTGTCCCGTCCCCGTCCAAACCGCCGTCGATCGCCCGCGCCAATCTCGTCGCCGGCACCACCGTGGTGAGCCTCTTGTTCTTATCTTCTTTTTGAAAGAAAAAATTCTTACTTGTATGATTTGCATAGATACTTGTATGAATGTCTTACTTTTATTATTGTTTGTTATTATATAGTGCCATGGTCATGGTATCCGCCCACGTCGGCCCTCATCCGGTCTATGATTCGGATGTGGTATATTATCTTTTATAACTATTTGTTTCATTTAGTGTTTATAACAATTGTGCCGACCAACGTGACATAAATGTGTTTATCTAGGAGGTATGTGAACCGGAAATTCCAACCGACCCTCTTGTCGAGAGGTTAAATTTAGTTGAAAAAAAAACGAGGATTTGAAAGAAAAATTGAAAAGAATTGAGGAGGAGAAGATGAAATTGGAGTTGAATGTTGCCGATGTCGTCCATGACCACAAGATCAAGATGGATGCAATGCGCTTGAAGATTAGAAAGATAAGAAAATATGCCATTGATAATGAGGCTTGGTATCATTATGCTGTTGGATCAATTGCTACCTTAGTTGCGATTATGATCGCATTTGTTGTTTTATTTAAATGTTTTACATAGTTGTATGTTAGTTTCAATTTATGTTTTAATTAGATGCTCTAGAGAGCTATATGTTGTTCTATGAGTTTTCGTCCGAAACCCTGATACTTCGAAAGAGATTGTCCAGTTTGTACACGAAGTGCATCTAGTTTTTCCTGTAACCCTCTTAACTTTTTAGCACATGCTATGTGGGCGAAATTATGATACAATGCGAACTTTCAACCATTTCAGAGTTCATTTACAGTGCTTTTCAATTAAGGGTCATTTTAGCTCAAAATAAATCATGAAATGCATGAAAAATAGCAAATGAAGTCACAAAAGGGTTGAAAAGTGATGATGTGGCTTTGAATGGTGCATATTGAATGAAGAAAAAGTCTTGAGTACAAATATGTTTTAAAAATTGAAATCCCTTTGTAATAGATGTGTTTTCCTCCTATCAAAGTTATATAACTTAATATTATATACAATTTATGCAACTAAAATTATCAAAGTTATTTTTGTTAAGAACTTTAATAACAAAAAGAATATTCATAAAGTATTTTTTGTTAAGAACTTTTAATATGCAAAAAAATAATATAAAGTACCCCTTTAGTCCCGGTTGGAGCCACCAACCGGGACTAAAGGGCTGTGCTTCCCGCCCTTTTGCCTGGCGAAAACTACCTTTAGTCACGGTTGGGGGCTCCAACCGGGACTAAAGGGTTGTGCTTTGATACGTCTCCAACGTATCTATACTTTTTGATTGTTCCATGCTATTATATTATCTGTTTTGGATGTTATATGTGCATTAATATGCTATTTTATATTATTTTTGGGACTAACCTATTAACCTAGTGCCAAGTGCCAGTTTCTGTTTTTTCCTTGTTTTTGAGTATTGTAGATAAGGAATATGAAACGGATTCCAAACGGAATAAAATCTTCGGGATGACTTTTCTTGGACCAGAAGAAACGTACCAGACTTGGAGACGAAGGCAGGAGACCTGTCGGGAGGTCACAAGCCTGCAGGGCGCGCCCTAGGGGGGGGGCGTGTCCCCCTGGCTTGTGGCCCCCAGTAGGCCTCCTAGCCCTAATCTTCGGCCTATAAATTCCCAAATATTCCCCCAATACCAGAACAAGCCACGAAAATACTTTTCCGCCGCCGCAAGCCTCTCTTCCCGTGAGATCCCATCTTGGGGCCTTTTCCGGTAATCTGCCGGAGGGGGATTCGATCACGGAGGGCATCTACATCAACACCATTGCCCCTCCGATGACGCGTGAGTAGTCCACCACAAACCTTCGGGGTCCATAGCTAGTAGCTAGATGGCTTCTTCTCTCTCTATGATCTTTAATACCATGTTCTCCATGATCTTCATGGAGATCTATCCGATGTAATACTCTTTTGCGGTGTGTTTGTCGAGATCGGATGAATTGTGGGTTTATGATCAGATTATCTATGAATATTATTTGAGTCTTTTCTGAATTCTTATATGCATGATTTCATATCTTTGCAAGTCTCTTCGAGTTATTGGTTTGGTTTGGCCAACTAGATTGGTAATTCTTGCAATGGGAGAAGTGCTTAGTTTTGGGTTCAATCTTGCCGTGTCCTCACCCAGTGACAAAGTAGGGGTAGCGAGGCACGTATTTGTATTGTTGCCATCAAGGATAACAAGATGGGGTTTTCATCATATTGCTTGAGTTTATCCCTCTACATCATGTCATCTTACTTAATGCGTTACTCTGTTCTTCATGAACTTAATACTCTAGATGCAGGCAGGAGTCGGTCGATGTGTGGAGTAATAGTAGTAGATGCAGAATCGTTTCGGTCTACTTGATACGGACGTGATGCCTATATGCATAATCATTGCCTTGGATATCATCATAACTATGCGCTTTTCTATCAATTGCTCGACAATAATTTGTTCACCCACCGTATTATTTTCCTTCAAGAGAGAAGCCTCTAGTGAAACCTATGGTCCCCGGTGTCGGTGTCAAAACCGACGGATCTCGGGTATGGGGTCCCGAGCTGTGAGACTTGG
Organism: Elymus sibiricus; assembly: GCA_039707655.1. NCBI lineage: Eukaryota > Viridiplantae > Streptophyta > Magnoliopsida > Poales > Poaceae > Elymus > Elymus sibiricus. The sequence continues at coordinate 425,253,409 of CM077673.1, read as the reverse complement.
ATCGATGGTAACAAGAGAAGAAGGGGACTAGGTTTTACCCAGGTTCAGGCCCTGCTATGGAGGTAATACCCTACGTCCTGCTCGATTATATTGATGAAATGAGGATTACAGAGTTGATCTACCACGAGATCAAGTAGCTAAAACCCTAGATGAGTTCTGTTGGCCTACAACCTAAAACCCTTTGGCTTATATAGACGCCGAGGGTACCTAGGGTTTACACATGGTCGGTTACACGTCGAAGGGATAAACATGCCTATTCACTACTTTAAACTTGGAGGACACGCCACAATCCTTGAGGCTTCCATCCTGGAGACAAGTCCCTCGATCCATCCAGTGTCCGGCGAACGGCCCATACAGTCCGGCCCATAGGAAATAGCTCGGCCTCCCGAGGACCCCTTAATCCAGGACTCCCTCAGTAGCCCCTGAACTAGCCTCCAACAGCAAGAGTCCTAGCTTCGGCTGCTTCATGTGATCAAAGTCTTCGGCTTGCGAGGCGAGTTCCTCCTTCCCAAATAATGATCGGCCGGGATAGTTCGGCCTCCGACGACGTGTAGTTTTTCCGATCATAGATCGTCCGAACACCATGAGTAACCAGCCCTACAGGCCCAACGTCAGGGAGTAAATAGTGATGTCTGACAACCTTTCAGACGAAAGGTCACGGCCCACCATGACCACTAAACCAGTCGTAAAGACTCGATTCGTGGTTCGAGGCCGTTTCCATCAGCTTGATCCATCAATGCATAGATCGTGCCCCGTTTTACACGGGATGTGTTTAATCACGCGCGTATAATGGCACGCACGCCTTGGGAAGCGGAGAGATTCACGGCGATATGAAGGGAGGCTAACCGGCAGCAAGCTCAATAAAAGGGGGAGAAAACCCCAAGGCTTTATCCGCACTTCCCATTCGCACCCCTGCTTCCCCAATCTTCCGAGCTTCCAGAGCCCAGATCTAGGCCTCCCACTCTTCCCCCTCCGAGCTTAGCCATGGCCAACTCCGGCTCCAACGGCAAGTGGGAGGCATCTTCGGTCACAGACCAGGACATCCGGGACCTCAAGGACGCCGGCTACCTCCCCACCAACGTCTTCCACCGCGCTGCAGAGGAGGGTCAGGTGACCCCCACCCCCAAACCAGGTGAAAGGGTGGTCTTCATCCCTCACTTCATCCGAGGATTAAGCTTCCCGCTCCACCCCTTCGTGAGGGGCCTCATGTTCTTCTACGGACTTGACTTCCACGACCTCCCGCCGAACTCTTTCATGCATATATCGGCCTTCATCATCGTCTGTGAGGCTTTCTTGCGGGTCGAACCACACTTCGGACTGTGGCTCAAGATCTTCAACATCAAGCCGAAGTGTGTCGCGGGTGCACATGCGGACTGCGATGGGGCGGTCATCGGCAAGCTTCCGCGCGCAGTATGGCCATCCGGCACCTTCATCGACACCATCAAAACTTGGCAAAAAGAGTGGTTTTACATCACCGAGCCAAGGGAGGAGGGCGGAACTGTTCCTGCCGAAGTCAGATCCAGCCCCCCGACCAGATTGACCTCATGGGTCCGAAAGGGCCTTGATTGGGGGTCGGATACCGAGGTGGATGACCTGTAGAGGGGCATCGCCTCCATGATCAAGGAGGGAGTCGGGCTGACCAACGTGGTCCAGGATATTCTCCGGCGGCGCATCCTCCCCTGCCAGCGCAGAAGCTCCCCCATGTGGAATTACCGGACTGACGACGAGCCTACGATTCATCAACTCTTCCGCACCACATGCGAGAAGCTGTGGAAGGCGTTGTTCAAGGCGCAGGAGAACTGGCCGGCCAAGAGGGAGGACCAGGGCTTATGCGCCGATAAGCTCCCTTCCGAGGTATGACACAGTCTTATTAGATCGGCTTTTATCTTCCCGAAGAAAATCTAAGTGCTTTCCGATCACTTCCGCAGGAATGGCTGAGCAAAGCCACGGGTATTAAGTGTCCGGTTCCACAGCCCGAAGACACCAGGTCTCCGCTGCTGTTGGAGATGCTCGTCGTGGTGCCTTACAAGGCGCCGGAGAAGAAGGAGAAGAAGAAACCAGGCCGAACAGGCCTGCGCATCAGGGACCAGCCAGAGGCTGCGTCCGAAGAAACCCATGCCTCCTCGAATCAAGAGGAGGAGCATGAGGGTGAGGAGGGAGGCGATTCCCCCCTCGCAGGAAAGAGGGCGGCATCATCGGACGCCCCGGAGGACTTAGATCCTCCTGCCCCGAAGAAAGCGCGTCGGACACAGGTGGTCCTGTCCGACGACAGTTCGGACTCGGATACTGAGTCCGAGGACTTCGAGAGGGTTCCGCGAAGGAACCTCAGGGTCAAGCCCCCACCTCAAAGGTACAGATCCGAAGATCTTTCCGATCTATTAGTGCTAAGTTTCGAATATGATCAATCATGTGAGCGCCTTTGTGACTTGCAGCCCACCACAAGTTCTCCCCGCCGATCAGTCTTCGGATGGGGAGACCCCACCTGCCGAACTAGCGGAGAGCGGGACCGCGTCGCACCCCTCTCCTCCGGGCGCCGCGAAGGACGCCGCGGAGGTGTCCTCCCACACTACTAGGGAAAACCTTATACACAGAAGCTTACCAGTAGCGCTTTTTAAAAGGAGGCGCTGCTGCTACTTAGCAGTAGCGCGTGTACATAAACAGCGCTACTAATAAACACATATCAGTAGCATGGCACGTATAAAAGCGCTACTACTATAATTGCCACACCATTCCTGACAGGCTAGGTATATTAGTAGCGCCCTTCCTCAACCAGCGCTGCTGCTATTCTACTTAGCTGTAGCGCTTGGCACCAACCTGCGCTACTGCTATGCCCACCTTATCCACCCCGTGTGCTCCCTCTCTCTGCCTCACTCCCGGCCCCTCACTCCCCCCTCACACTGTCGCTCCCTCTCTGCCCCCCGCCGCTCGCCGCCGCCATCGCGTACCCCTCGTCCCTCTGCCGCCGTCACCTCCCCCTCCTCCCTAGACTCGGTAATCCTCCCCCTCCTCCCTCCTCCCCGCCCCACCTCCTCCGTCCTCCCTCCACTCCTCCATTCGCCGCCGGCAGGCCCCTCCTCGATCCGCCTTCCTCCTCCGTCCTCCTTCCTCCTCCCTCCTTCAGTCTCCCCTCCTTCTCCCTCCTCCCTCCTCCGTCCACAACCCCTCCTCCCTGCTACATTTTGATTTAGTAGGCTAGTTGATATTTTCTTGTTGATATGCAACATTTTGAATATAGATGATAATGTGTTGTAAATGTCGATGATGAAAATGCTAGTGCTAGTCGCCATGTCATTGATGTCGATGATGATGCATTCTAAATATAGACGATGTCTTGGTGTTCTTGTTTGCAATGTACCTCCGAGTGGCCTATGTTTTGCCGGAATGTTGATTCGTTTCCGTTCCGGCAAATTTCAGGCGCTCGATATGTCCTGTTTTTAGCAAAGGTCATGCCGAATTTTTTTCATGAATTTTAGCATGACTTGTGCTACAATGTAGGACATCTCGAGTTCTTGTGATTTGCCAGAACGGGAATTCATTGATATTCCGGCAAAACATAGGGCATTTTTTCTATGTCATTGCTCGATATATGGAACGGGTTGACTTTAGGTCTGTTTCGGCTCCATGTGTGTCTTTCAGTGAGGGAGAGTGTCCACCATATATATATATATATGAGAGAGGAAGAATCCCGACTGTTGTCGTGGGGGTCGCTTCTCCTTCTTTTCCTCGTGCTAGATATTTGTAATGCACTAGGGAAAGGAGGAGTAGCGACCATCACCGACGGTCGAAATATGAGAGAGGAAGAATCCCGACTGTTGTCGTGGGGGTCGCTTCTCCTTCGTTCCCGTGTGCTAGACATTTTGGTGTAATGCACTCGGGAACGAATGGAGGAGCCACCATCACCGACGGTCGCAATATCAGAGGGAGTGCCCACCATATACGTGAGATGAGAGTTTAGGAAGGAAAGACTCGACAGACCTAAAGTCAACCCGTTGCATATTGAGTAATAGTGATATGTGTGTTGATCAGTTTCCTGGTAGTTGCCTTCGATCGATTTTAAATGTTTCAACTATGAACATAGGAAATGTCTGACGATGAAAGGAAATTCGTTATGTGCGAATGCTGTGAAGACGAGCGCGGCCTGTGCGACAAGCCTCACCTAGTTGATGGTAGGCGCTTCAGCATCATGCTGGATGAGACCTTCGAAGTGGATACAGTAAGTCACAACGACAAGTCTTTTTTCGTAATTAAGCATGACTTCTGCTTCTTTTGCTTCAATACTAAAAAAAGTATGGAGGTAAAGAGAGTTCACTTGAGGACCGAGCATGGTTATACTTTTGCCGTAAAATTGTACAATGCAGACACCTACTCCTATTTTGAATGCAAAAGTTGGAGAGCACTATGCAAGGCTTATGCATTTGATGCTAATATGCTTATCACCCTTGATATTCGTCCGGAAGATGAAATTGAAGGTAATATCGACATCTGGGTCGATGTGCAGACGCCTCCAGTTCTACCATTATGTGAGTTTCTCAACCATATTTATTAAGTAGTTTATATTGTTTATTTAAAAATAGTTGACAACTAATTTCTATTGACAGCTTATTTCCATTCAAGCAAACATGTCCAGCGCTTGGTGGACAGCACCTACTACTGTCCCGGGGCTGAACTAAACTGCGAGGAGATAGGTCATTATGTTTCATGGCTGGAGGATCTTGATACTGTCAAGACAGGTTATTTTCCTGGACTTCGAGATATTAGTACTCAAAATGTGCGGCCACTAGTGTGCGTATTGAACTACGGTCACATCTATCTAGGAAAGATGGTAAGATTTTTACTATTTGTCCTCAGTGCATTTTTTGCATACATTATTTTTTAAGCTAAACTTCATTGCTAAGTATGTTACTACGATGTTCTTCAACAGGGACTCCCGATGAGTGTTGTGCCTCGTTGGATCAAGTCTAAAGGTCGCATGGCAATGGTTAGCTTACTGCCAAGATATCCTGTATTGCACATGAGTGCATTCATCATTTCTCGAAGCGAGCAAGTCTTAATAGTCAAAGACTGGAGCAAAATTGTGAAGGATTGCAAAGAAGACTGGAGCAAAGTAATCAGAAGCGCAGCCCACAATTAGGAGACAGGTTCATATGCATTCTCCAATATGATGAAGAAGGAGTGCTACACATATTTTATGCTATTTTACCTGAGAGAGAGCAGCAGGAGTAGGTCCTAGGTATTAAGAACAATTAGTTAGTGCTGATTATATATGACTATGATGATGATGAGAAGTTTTTATTATGTGCTACAATGTGTTAGAGTTGATGGTGATGCTGAGGAGGAGTAGTGATTAGGAGTAGGTCCTATGAGTTGTTATTATAACTAGTGACCAAGTTGTTATACGATGTCTCATGGACGAAAATGATGATGATGAGTAGTTGTTATATGACAATGATGTATTATGATGATACTGTATGAAAACTTGTATAATGGCGTATGAATATACGGCATAAAACAAAAAAGAAATACGTAATAATAGTAGTAGCGCGGGTAGAGAGGTGCGCTGCTAGTAACTACCAGCAGCGCTTCCTACAAAAACCGCTGCTGCTAAGCAGGTATAGCGGTAGCGCGTGTCAAAACGCGCTACTGATAAAAGTTAGCTGTAGCGCCGTATCAGCAGCGCGGTTACCCGCGCTACTGATACACCAAATACCCGCGCTCTGCTAGGGTTTTCCCTAGTAGTGCCAACAGGCTCCTTTGGAGCCGGACACTGGAGGCGGGGGCGACGATGTTATGGCCGAGGCTAACACCTCGGCCGCCGAAGACCCAGGGGAGAAGCCCCTCCCGGATACTAAGGAGACCGGACAAGGTGATGTCCAGTCACCTCCAAGGTCGTCTCCGGAGCGCACCATGCCTCCGGAGGCACAGGTTCAATCCTCGGTTGGAGATCAGGTCAATCGATCCCCGCCGGCGCCGCCGGCCACTGGGTGGTCGGCTATGGGGGAGGCTCTGTCAAGCGCCTCCATCTCCGGAGAGCACCGCACCCTTATGGCACCCTTATGGGTGCGGTACTGCAGAGCATTCAGTCCGTGGATATCGGACTGAAGGAGGCCTTCAACGGTCTCCTGACGGGCTTTCAAGTAAGCCATGTAATGCTCTATTTTGTGAAATATTGATTTCTTTGAGTTATGGTTTTATACACGGCAGCCCCCGAGCCGTAGGTGAGTTTGAAAAACTTACCTGGGGGTCAGACATAGAGCCTTACCCGAACTGTAATATGTGTTCGGATCGTTCTATCAGCCTGTAAGAGGACCGGACACAGGATCATTTTAGTGACAGTTCGGAGGTTGTAAACCCTTGTAACGTTATATTTATTTGTTTGTTACAGGCTTCGTCGACGGCAGCGGCTACTAACGCTGCCGAGCTAGAGGAGCTAAAACGGAAGCTCAAGAGCTCCGAAGACGAGCTTGACGCTCTAAACAAGAGATTCGACGAGGCGCAAGGTAAGCCGAATTAGAGTATTTAAAACTCTCCATCAGCGTACTGTCAACGCAGTATTTTTTGATATGTCTAATGCTTGCGCAGCCTCGGCGAAGGAGATTGAGAAGCTCAAGGCCAAGCTTGAGAAGGCAAAGCAGGAGGCTGCGGTGGAGAAGGCGGCGGCCAAAGAGGAGGCTACCACGCTCTCCGCCCTAAGAGCCACCAGCGATAAGCACGAGGCTCGGGTGGAGGAAATCCAACAGGAGCTCAAGGACGCCGGCCAAAAGTGCGAGGACCTAGAGCGGAAGGGCAAGGAGCAGGCCGCCGAACTATCCACCCTAAAAACCAATCTCCAAAAGGAGCGGGTGGATAGGCGGTCCTTTGAAGAGGAGGTCAGCCAGGCCAAAGCTATCATGGATGGTAAGCCGTATTCATTGCAGTGTATCTTCGGTGATAGCAAGTTCGAGTTGCTTACCCAAGTATGGCGTTCCTCAGGCGCCTGCTTGAACCTCCAGAAGAGCACAGCGGACGCGAAGCAGTTCTATGCTTCGCGGGGAGAAGCAGATGAAGCTCGGCTGTTTTGGGCGCAGTTTGAAGCCCCCGAGCGCTCTCCTCTCCTTATCGAGCAGCTGAAATGGCTGATGGAGCTACACCGGATGGCGGAGCCAGCTATGAAGGATCTCTGCATCCGGCTATGGCCCGACGAGCCACTGCCGGGCAGCTACTTCGGCCTGGTGCAGAAGCTGAGCGACGCCTCGCCCCGGATCGACGCGCTAAGGCGATCTTCCTACATCGAGGGAGCTCGGATGACCTTTGTGAAGGCCAAGGTGCACTGGCCGGGGCTGGATCCAATGAAGATAGCTACCGCTCCTCCGCCTACCGGGAAAGAGCATAGGCGCCCCGAGCTATACTTCTCCGGCGTAATGGAGGGTGCTCGGGCAATAGAGGCGCAGTGTTTGCGAGAGAATGTGTATGAGTAAACACTTATGTAATATGCCCGAAGACCATTGAACGCGTTTATATTTGAAGCTGCATGGTTTATCATGTCCTTTATGTTTTGCATCCTTTATAACTCCTGTGTGGCCGTTGAAACTGAAAGCTGCGAGTCGTCGGCTTCAGCCCCCACGTAGATACTACGCGGAGTGTTTCTGCCCATCGCACTATGACCCTTAGCCAAGCTATCGGTACCCGAAGGCGGTAGTGTGAGGCGGACAAGGCAATCAGACCATAATGCTTTATTGCTTTCACTTAGCCGTAGGGGCGCGAGAAAGGAGTGCAGGAGCTGATAACTAGCCCCCAGGTGTTTGTGATGTTCGGATGAACCGCGGCCAAAGCCTATATCACCTGGTTTGTACTAACACCAAACCCATCGTATGCCACGGAATAACCTCTGACGAGATTTAGTTAAGCTCGGATTCGCATACCGGTTCTCGCATACCATGACAGTCAGTTTTCGGCTTTCTCCGCTGAGGCGCTTAACCAGGCTAGCCGGAAGCACAATCGCAGCAGTGCTCCCTTTGCCCTTTTAGCCGAACGAGCGGATCATAAAGGGGCAAGCATAGGAGCCGGGCAACCCAACTATTGACCCAAGACATAGTTCGGAACCAATGCATATAAAGCGGAATTCCAAGACGCCGAACACTGAATCAGTTGTGATTAGGGCAATTTTTAAGGCCGAGCCCCCGGTTTATTAGCCGGTTGCATCGTAAAGTATACCAAACAGGTTCGCGAGAAGAGAAGGAGAAATAGAGAGTGTGCCAAGAACAGCGAGGTGATCATGCAAGATACGTCTGTATTTTACTCAACAACTCTTATTATTCAAATTGCCGATACAACTGTTTACAGGTATTAAAAATGAAATATAATTCTTACAGGAGGGGGTTGTGCCAAGGGTCTTCGATAGGTGACCTGACGTCCATGATATGCCCTATTGCTTGCCCGCGCGTGTGTCTAACAAAGAGTTGTATACCTCGATGGGTGTACTATTCGGCGAGCGGGCTTTGTCAAAAAGTATTGAGAAGTCGCCGAAGTGTGAGTGAGCTTTACGCCGTAGTGGATACTTTATGGTACCTGTTGTGTGTCCGAAGACATGTTGACGGTGACAGTTCGGTCCAGCCGAACACTTACCCTTTATTACTTTTCCCCACTGCTGCCAATGGAATTTTGAGCGCGAAGTTGTGCCTCATCGGCACGTACTTTGCCGGTACTAGGGCCGTGCGATGGGGGGTGAATCCCTATTTATGGGGAGAGGAAGGTTCTGGTACTTCGGATTGAGACCGAGCTCGCTTCCCAGCCTTGGATGCCTTTACGGCGGATGTCGGTGTCTGCCAATCATCGGTGTAATGGAATTCGGCCGCCAGCGCTAACGCATGTTCCTCAGTTCGGAGGGAGCGCTCTGTGTTGCCATTGACAGTAATGACCCCCCTAGGGCCGGGCATTTTGAGCTTGAGGTATGCGTAGTGTGGGACGGCGTTAAAGCGAGCGAACGTTGTACGGCCGAGCAGGGCGTGATAGCCGCTGCGGAAGGGTACGCTGTCGAAGATCAAGTCCTCGCTTCGAAAGTTATCGGGCGAGCCAAACACAACCTCCAGGCTGACAGAGCATGTGCACCGGGCTTCAACGCCTGGGATCACTCCTTTGAAGGTAGTGTTACTGGGCTTGATCCTTGACGGATCTATGCCCATCTTTTTCACCGTATCTGAGTAAATCAGATTGAGGCTACTTCCACCGTCCATGAGGACCTTAGTGAGGTGGTACCCATCTATGATCGGGTCTAGGATGAGTGCGTACGAACCCCCGTGATGGATACTGGTCGGGTGGTCGCGTCGATCAAAGGTGATCGGGTATGCCGACCATGGGTTGTACTTCGGGGCTACAGGCTCTATGGCGTAGACATCTCGAAGGGCACGCTTCCTCTCCTTTTTGGGAATATGAGTGGCGTAGATCATGTTTACTGTTTTTACCTCTGGAGGGAATTTCTTTTGTCCGCCACCGATCGGACCACGAGGTTCATCCTCATCCTCGCTGCGTGGGCTCTTGCCTTGGTCCTCAGATGCGAGCTTGCCGGCCTGTTTAAACACCCAACAGTTACGGTTGGTATGGTTGGCGGGCTTCTCTTGAGTCCCATGGATCTGGCAGGGCCTCTCCATAATCTTATCCAGCGGGGTAGGTCCATCGCGATTGCCTTTAGGAGGCTTCTTCCGCTGCCCAGTACGGGAGTTGTGGAAACTAGAGTTAACGGCCGTGTTATCGGCATCAATATTGTTGTGCCGGCGCTTGTTCTTGTTGCGCTTCGGTTTTCCGTTTCCATCCCGAACTTCGGAGGTTCCGGGGTCTTCGGGGTTGTGGCTACGTCAAGCTAGCCAGTTATCCTCGCCCGCGCAAAAGCGGGTCATGAGTGATGTGAGGGCGTACATTGTCCTTGGTTTATCCTGGCCGAGCTGGCGAGCCAGCCACTCGTCCCGAATATTATGCCTGAAGGAGGCTATTGCTTTGGCGTCAGGGCAGTCAACTATCTGGTTTTTTTGGTCAAGAACCGATTCCAGAATAGTCGCGCAGATTCTCCTGGCTTCTGGACGACGTTGCTCAGGTCGGAGGAGTCCGGCGGCCGAACATATGTGCCCTGGAAGTTAGATCGGAATGCGTCTTCCAGGTCCTCCCAGCACCCAATTGAGTTTTCGGGGAGGCTATTCAACCAGTGCCGGGCTGGCCCCTTCAGCTTCAGGGGCAGGTACTTGATGGCGTGGAGGTCGTCTCCTCGCGCCATGTGGATGTGGAGGAGGAAATCCTCGATCCATACGGTTGGGTCAGTTGTCCCATCGTATTGTTCTATGTTTACGTGTTTAAACCCTTCCGGGAACTGGTGCCGCATCACCTCATCTGTAAAACACAGTGGGTGTGCAGCGCCTTGGACCCGAGCTATGTCGCGTCGGTGATCGGCTTCTGCTCTGGTCCGGTTTCGATCCCGACCTTCATTATTGCGGTCAAGCCAGGGCCGGCACCCTTCCCGTTTATCGGGTGAGTATCCTCTGGATCCGTAGATGGAACGCGTACGACTTGCTCTATCGTCCAGGTCGTGTCGCAGGTCGAACCTATTATCGAGCTCTAGTGGCTCTTTTCCCTGTCTTCGGGGTATCGTCGGCCTATAGCCGGTGTTGTCAGCCGTCCTATCTCGTCCTCGAGGAGGGCGGTCTGGCTTGTCGTATTGGGTATGCTTGGGAGACGGCGTATCAGTGAGCTCGTCATCGAATTGTGGCAGCAGCCTTCTGCGTGGGTAGCTTCTGGGTTGGTCCGATATACCGGTGTCGTATCCTTCCTCAACTGAGAGGACTCTCGTCCATCGGTCGTTGAGGTCGTCTTGTTCGGCTTTGAGCTGCCGCACTTTTGCTTTCAGGCTGCGGGCCGTGGATATGAGCTGTTGCCTGAACAGTTCCTGGTCAGCAGGATTGTCGGGGATGGCGAAGTCATCGGCTTCCGCATTGTCCTCCCCCTCGATAGAGCGGAGGTAGTCGTCGTCCTCGGGATCATCTGGATCATCGGGGTTACGACGGTCTTCGGGCCTCTCCTGACCCTCTAGCGGGTGTTCGGGGTTTTCGGGATCACCGAGGTCTTCCGATGTATCTCCGTCTCCGGTGCCATCGGTAGCCTTTTTTTCCCTTTTTTTCCTTTTGACCGTTTATGCGGCTTTCGGTGCCTTCATGGCGCGTCATCCAATTTGTCGCCATCGTTTCTTGGAGTGTTCACCATGTAGACGTCGTATGTGGAGGTGGCGGTCCATCGCCCGGTGTTAACAGGGGCGAGGGCATGATCCTCCTCATCCATGTAATCTGCCTCCTCGGAGGCAAAGTCCAGCATGTTGGTTAAATCCTCGATAGTGGCTACTAAGTGGGTGGTGGGTGGGACAAAAAATTCGCCCTGACCCGTCTGGAGCCCGATCTGCGAACAGATCGGGGTGGTGTCGTCGGCAATCTTCATCGACGAGATCCGATCTAGAGCCTCGTTGAGTATCGAGAGCTCGATCGGGTCGGCCTGCCCAGAGCTTCCGGAGTGAACCTCTGACGCGTCCGCGCGGGGAGAGTGTTCGGCAAGAACAGATGTCCGGACGTCCGGCACTATGACCAGATCCGGACTAAGAGGCGGGCCCTCACCCGGGTAGATCCCGTGGGCGGGGCCGGAAGATGGATCTGAGGTTAAAGCCTCGGAGTCTTCGGGCATAGCCCGGTTAGTGACAGATCGCCCGAGAATCTATGGAGAACTCTAAGTTCCCGAATCTGACCTCTTGATCAGGGGCGAAGCTTCCGACACGGCCTAGATGGCCGGTCGGGTCGGCGTGCAGCACAACGCTGCCAAAAGCGAAGATCTGTCTGGGGACGAAAGCACCCGGGTTATGGACGTGTTCGTTGATGACAAGGCGAGCCATCGATTCCTTCTAGTGATCACAGCGGAATTCTCAATGAAAGCACCAATGTCGGTGTCAAAACCGGCGGATCTCGGGTAGGGGGTCCCGAGCTATGAGACTTGGATCGATGGTAACAAGAGACGAAGGGGACAAGGTTTTACCCAGGTTCAGGCCCTCCTATTGAGGTAATACCCTACGTCCTGCTCGATTATATTGATGATATGAGGATTACAGAGTTGATCTACCACGAGATCAAGTAGCTAAAACCCTAGATGAGTTCTGTTGGCCTACAACCTAAAACCCTTCGGCTTATATAGACGCCGAGGGTACCTAGGGTTTACACATGGTCGGTTACACGTCGAAGGGATGAACATTCCTATTCACTACTTTAAACTTGGAGGACACGCCACGATCCTTGAGGCTTCCATCCTGGAGACAAGACCCTCGATCCATCCAGTGTCCGGCGAACGGCCCATACAGTCCGGCCCATAGGAAATAGGTCGGCCTCCCGAGGACCCCTTAATCCAGGACTCCCTCGCCCGGGTCTATTTTCCATATTATATTTTCAGATCTATTTACCGTTTTACTTTTCGTTTTAGTAATCTTTTCCATCTTTCTCTATTGGATCTCATCCTTGCAAGTAACCGTGAAGGGATTGACAACCCCTTTATAGCGTTGGGTGCAAGTGTTTGATTATTTGTGTAGGTGCATCTATTGGTGACTTGCTTGTGTCTCCTACTGGATTGATACCTTGGTTCTCAACAACTGAGGGAAATACTTATCTACTCTGCTGCATCACCCTTTCCTCTTCAAGGGAAAACCAACGCAAGCTCAAGAAGTAGCAAGAAGGATTTCTGGCGCCGTTACCGGGGAGATCTACATCAAGCCTACCAAGTACCCATCACAAACTCATCTCTTGCATTTACTTTATTTGCCATTTGCCTCTCGTTTTCCTCTCCCCCACTTCTAAAACCATTTTCAGAAAAAACCAAAAAGATTTGCCTTTTTATTCGCCCTTCTTCCGTTCGTCTTTTCGTTTGCTTTTTGCTTGCTTGAGTGCTAGATTGCTTGCTTTGTCACGATGTCTGGGAATACCAGATTGTGTGACTTCTCCAATACTAACAATAATGATTTTATTAGTACTCCGATTGCTCCCGCCACTAGTGCGGAATCTTATGAAATTAATGCCGCTTTGCTTAATCTTGTTATGAAAGAACAATTTTCCGGCCTTCCTAGTGAAGATGCCGCATCCCATCTAAATACTTTCGTTGAGTTGTGTAATATGCAAAAGAATAAAGATGTGGATAATGATATTGTTAAATTGAAGTTATTTCCATTCTCACTAAGAGATCGTGCTAAAACTTGGTTTTCATCTTTGCCTAAAAATAGTATTGATTCATGGAATAAGTGTAAAGATGCTTTTATTTCCAAGTACTTTCCGCCCACTAAAATCATCTCCCTTAGGAACGATATAATGAATTTTAAGCGATTTGATCATGAGCATGTTGCACAATCTTGGGAGAGGATGACATTAATGATTAGAAATTGCCCCGCACATGGTTTGAGTTTATGGATGATTATACAAAAAAATTATGCGGGATCGAATTTTGCATCTAGAAATCTTTTAGATTCCGCCGCGGGTGGTACTTTTATGGAAATTACTTTAGGAGAAGCTACTAAACTCCTAGATAATATTATGGCAAATTTCTCTCAATGGCATACTGAAAAATCTCCTACTAGTAAAAAGGTGCATGCTATTGAAGAAATAAATACTTTGAGTGAAAAGATGGATGAATTAATGAAATTGTTTTCTAGTAAGAGTGGTCCTATTGATCCTAATGATATGCCTTTGTCTTCTTTGATTGGAAATAATAATGAATCTATGGATGTGAATTTTGTTGGTAGGAACAATTTTGGTAATAACGCGTATAGAGGTAATTTCAACCCTAGGCCGTTTCCTAGTAATTCCTCTAATAATTATGGTAATTCCTACAACAATCCTTATGGAAATTATAATAATATGCCCTCTGATCTTGAGAATAATATTAAAGAATTTATTAGTTCGCAAAAGGTTTTCAATGCTACGATTGAAGAAAAATTGCTCAAGATTGATGATTTGGCTAGGAACGTTGATAGAATTTCGCTTGAGATTGATTCTTTGAAAATTAGATCTACTCCACCCAAGCGTGATATTAATGAGTCTTTAAAAGCTATGAGAACTTCTATTGATGAGTGTAAGGAAAGAACCGCTAGAATGCGTGATAAGCGTGAATGGCTTGAAAAAGTGTGTTCTCGTGATAATAATGATGAAGATCTTAAAGTGATTGATGTGACTCCTATTGAATCTTTGTTTTCCAATATAAATCTTGATGAATATGGGACTGGAGATAAGTCCACTTTAGTTAAAATTCGTCCCAATGATTTGGAGTTTGTAGATCTTAATGCTAAGATTGATAAAAGTGGGATTGAAGAGGTCAAAACTTTAAATAGCAATGAACCCACTCTTTTGTATTTCAAGGACTTTAATTATGATAATTGTTCTTTGATTGATTGTATTTCCTTGTTGCAATCCATGTTGAATTCTCAGCATGCTTATGATCAAATAAAAGCTTTTACTAAACATATCGTTGATGCCATGATGAAATCTCTAGAAGAAAAACTTGAGTTGGAAGTTTCTATACCTAGAAAGCTTTATGATGAGTGGGAACCTACTATTAAGATTAAAATTAAAGATTATGAGTGCCATGCTTTGTGTGATCTGGGTGCTAGCGTTTCCACGATTCTGAAAACTCTATGTGATGTGCTAGGTTTCCATGAACTTGATGATTGCTCTTTAAATTTGCATCTAGCGGATTCCACTTTTAAGAAACCTATGGGAAGGATTAATGATGTTCTTATTGTTGCAAATAGGAATTATGTGCCCGTAGATTTCATTGTTCTTGATATAGATTGCAATCCTACATGTCCTATTATTCTTGGTAGACCTTTCCTTAGAACGATTGGTGCAATTATTGATATGAAAGAAGGAAACATTAGATTCCAATTTCCATTAAGGAAAGGCATGGAACACTTTCCTAGAAAGAAAATTAAATTACCTTATGAATCTATTATGAGAGCTACTTATGGATTGCATACCAAAGATGACAATACCTAGATCCATTGCGTTATGCCTAGCTAGGGGCGTTAAACAATAGCGCTTGTTGGGAGGCAACCCAATTTTATTTTTTGCTTTCTGTTTTTGTTTCTGTTTTTGTGTGTTTTACACATTATTACTTCTGTAGTAATTGTGTTTTTATGTTTTAATTAGTGTTTGAGCCAAGTAAGACCTTTGGGATGGTCTACGGTGATTGTTGATTTGATTTTGCTGAAAAACAGAAACTTTTGCGCTCAGTCCAGGAATTTTATAAATTCACCAGAGCGTAGAATGAGTCTGAAATTTTTACACAAGGTTGATATACAAATTTCTCAGATTTTCCTAAATTTTCAGAATTTTTGGAGTTACATAAGTATTCGAAGTCTACAGATTACTACAGACTGTTCTGTTTTTGACAGATTCTGTTTTCTTTGTGTTGTTTGCCTATTTTGATGTATCTATGGGTTGTATCGGGGGGTATGAACCATGGAGAAGTTGGAATACATTAGATATTACACAAATATAAATAAATAATGAGTTCACAACAGTACCTAAAGTGGTGATTTATTTTTCTTATACTAACGGATCTCACGAGTTTTCTGTTGAGTTTTGTGTTGTGAAGTTTTCAAGTTTTGGGTAAAGATTTGATGGACTATGGAATAAGGAGTGGCAAGAGCCTAAGCTTGGGGATGCCCAAGGCACCCCAAGGAATATTCAAGGATGCCAAAGAGCCTACTCTTGGGGATGCCCCGGAAGGCATCCCCTCTTTCGTCTTCAATCCATCGGTAAATTTACTTGACGCTATATTTTTATTCACCACATGATATGTGTTTTGCTTGGAGCGTCTTGTATGATTTGAGTCTTTGCTTTTTAGTTTGCCACAATCATACTTGCTGCACACATCTTTTTGAGAGGGACACGCAATAATCGTGAATTTATTAGAATACTCTATGTGCTTCACTTATATCTTTTGAGCTAGGCAATTTTTGCTCTAGTGCTTCACTTATATCTTTTTAGAGCACGGTGGTGTTTTATTTTATAGAAATAATTGAACTCTCGTACCTCACTTATATTATTTTGAGAGTCTTTAAACAACATGGTAATTGGTTTAGGTTATGAATTTGGTCCTAATATAATAGGCATCCAAGAGGGATATAATAAAAACTTTCATATTAAGTGCATTGAATACCATGAGAAGTTTGATTCCTTGCATATAGTTTTGAGATATAAAGATGGTGATATTTAGAGTCATGCTAGTGAGTAATTGTGTATTGGTAGAAATACTTGTGTTGAAGTTTGCGATTCCCGTAGCATGCACGTATGGTGAACCGTTATGTAACGAAGTCGGAGCATGAGTTGTTTAATGATTGTCATCCTTTGTGTGTGGGTCGGGAGCGCGCGATGGTTAACTCCTACCAACCTCTCCCCTAGGAGGATGCATCTAATACTTTGCTTCGATAACTAATAGACTTTTGCAATAAGTATGTGAGTTCTTTATGACTAATGTGAGTCCATGGATTATACGCACTCTCACCCTTCCACCTTTGCTAGCCTCTCTAGTACCGCGCAACTTTCGCCGGTGCATTAAACCCACCTTCCTCAGAACAGCCACCATATACCTTCCTCAAAATAGCCACCATACCTACCTATTATGGCATTTCCATAGCCATTCCGAGATATATTTCCATGCAACTTCCACCGTTCCGTTTATTAAGACATGCACCATCATTTTCATATTGCTTTGCATGATCGTAAGACAGCTAGCATGATGTCTTCATGATGTCATTTGCTATGCTAGATCGTTGCACATCCCGGTACACCGCCAGAGGCATTCATATAGAGTCATATTTTGTTCTAAGTTTCGAGTTGTAAGTAAATAAAAGTGTGATGATCATCATTATTAGAGCATTGTCCCATGAGAGAAAAGGATGATGGTAGTTATGATTCCCTCACAAAGATGGGATGAGTCTTCGGACTTTACAAATAATAAAAGAGGCCAATGAAGCCCAAATAAAAAAAAAGAGGCCAAAGATGCCCACCAAAAAAAAGAGAGAGAGAAAAGAGAGAAGGGATAATGCTACTATCCTTTTCCACACTTGTGCTTCAAGTAGCACCATGATCTTCATGATAGAGAGTCTCCTATTTTGTCACTTTCATATACTAGTGGGAATTTTTCATTATATAACCTGGCTTGTATATTCCAATGATGGGCTTCCTCAAATTGCCCTAGGTCTTCGTGAGCGAGCGAGTTGGATGCACACCCACTTAGTTTCCTTTTGAGCTTTCATACACTTATAGGTCTAGTGCATCCGTTGCATGGCAATCCGTACTCACTCACATTGATATCTATTGATGGGCATCTCCATAGCCCGTTGATATGCCTAGTTGATGTGAGACTATCTTCTCCTTTTCCTCACAACCTCCACCATATTCTATTCCACCTATAGTGCTATATCCATGGTTCACGCTCATGTATTGCGTGAAAGTTGAAAAGGTTTGAGAACATAAAAGTGTGAAACAATTGCTTGACTTGTCATCGGGGTTGTGCATGATTTAAATACTTTGTGTGGGGAAGATGGAGTATAGCCAGACCATATGATTTTGTAGGGATAACTTTCTTTGGCCATGTTATTTTGAAAAGATACAATTGCTTTGTTAGTATGCTTGAATTATTATTGTTTTTATGTCAATATTAAACTTTTGTTTTGAATCTTACGGATCTGAATAATCATGCCACAATAAAGAATATTACATGGATAAATATGTTAGATAGCATTCCACATCAAAAATTCTGTTTTTATCATTTACCTACTTGAAGACGAGCAGGAATTAAGCTTGGGGATGCTTGATACGTCTCCAACGTATCTATAATTTTTGATTGTTCCATGCTATTATATTATTTGTTTTGGATGTTTTATATGCATTAATATGCTATTTTATATTATTTTTGGGACTAACCTATTAACCTAGTGCCCAGTGCCAGTTTCTGTTTTTTCCTTGTTTTTGAGTATTGTAGAAAAGGAATATCAAACGGAATAAAATCTTCGGGATGATTTTTCTTGGACCAGAAGAAACATACCAGACTTGGAGACGAAGGCAGGAGACCTGCCGGGAGGTCACAAGCCTGCAGGGCGCGCCCTGGGGGGGGCGCCCCCCTGGCTTGTAGCCCCGCAGCAGGCCTCCTAACCCTAATCTTCGGCCTATAAATTCCCAAATATTCCCCCAATACCAGAACAAGCCACGAAAATACTTTTCCGTCGCCGCAAGCCTATGTTCCCGTGAGATCCCATCTTGGGGCCTTTTCCGGTAATCTGCCGGAGGGGGATTCGATCACGGAGGGCATCTACATCAACACCATTGCCCCTCCGATGATGCGTGAGTAGTCCACCACAGATCTTCGGGTCCATAGCTAGTAGCTAGATGGCTTCTTCTCTCTCTATG
The DNA here is from genome assembly GCA_039707655.1 of Elymus sibiricus. Classification (NCBI taxonomy): domain Eukaryota; kingdom Viridiplantae; phylum Streptophyta; class Magnoliopsida; order Poales; family Poaceae; genus Elymus; species Elymus sibiricus. Next base: position 425,234,963 of record CM077673.1, on the reverse strand, counting down.
ATCTTCAATACCATGTTCTCCATGATCTTCATGGAGATCTATCCGATGTAATACTCTTTTGCGGTGTGTTTGTCGAGATCGGATGAATTGTGGGTTTATGATTAGATTATCTATGAATATTATTTGAGTCTTTTCTGAATTCTTATATGCATGATTTCATATCTTTGCAAGTCTCTTCGAGTTATTGGTTTGGTTTGGCCAACTAGATTGGTAATTCTTGCAATGGGAGAAGTGCTTAGTTTTGGGTTCAATCTTGCGGTGTCCTCACCCAGTGACAAAGTAGGGGTAGAGAGGCACGTATTTGTATTGTTGCCATCAAGGATAACAAGATGGGGTTTTCATCATATTGCTTGAGTTTATCCCTCTACATCATGTCATCCTACTTAATGCATTACTCTGTTCTTCATGAACTTAATACTCTAGATGCAGGCAGGAGTCGGGCGACGTGTGGAGTAATAGTAGTAGATGGAGAATCGTTTCGGTCTACTTGATACGGATGTGATGCCTATATGCATAATCATTGCCTTGGATATCGTCATAACTATGCGCTTTTCTATCAATTGATCGACAGTAATTTGTTCACCCACCGTATTATTTTCCTTCAAGAGAAAAGCCTCTAGTGAAACCTATGGCCCCTGGGTCTATTTTCCATATTATATTTTCAGATCTATTTACCGTTTTACTTTTCGTGTTAGTAATCTTTTCCATCTATCTCTATTGGATCTCATCCTTGCAAGTAACCGTGAAGGGATTGACAACCCCTTTATAGCGCTGGGTGCAAGTGTTTGATTATTTGTGTAGGTGCATCTATTGGTGACTTCTTGTGTCTCCTACTGGATTGATACCTTGGTTCTCAACAACTGAGGGAAATACTTATCTACTCTGCTGCATCACCCTTTCCTCTTCAAGGGAAAACCAACGCAAGCTCAAGAAGTAGCATCCTTGCCGCCCTTTCGCCTGGCGAAAACTTCCTTTAGTCCCGGTTGGGGGCTCCAACCGGGACGATAGGGCTGCCTTTAGTCCCGGTTGGAGCCATCAACCGGGACTAAAAGTTGGACTATATAAGCGGGACTTGGAAATTTTTCCAAATCCATCTGCTTTCCCTCTCGCCCGACGGCACCGAAAACCACCTCGACGCCGCTAGGCTGCCGGATCTCGCCATCGCCTCCCCGAGCCCGCTCGCTCCTCGTCGCCGCCCCCGTTGCCGCCCCCAACGTTGTCGCCTCCCCGACGCCGTCGCCGCCCCCCGACGCCATCTCAGTCCCCCGTCGCCGCCCCCCGACGCCGTCGCCTCCCCGAGCCCGCTCCGGCCTCCTCCTCCTCCTAGGTGAGCCGCCGGCCACACCACCGCTCACTCCTTATTTTTTTAGAATTTTTGGAAACTATCAAATTGTGAACCAAAATTAGGGATCAGTTGATCAAACTAGCTATTATATACCAATCCCTTTGTCCAAAGATGCTCAAAATTTTGCAGATTCATACTAGTCACATGTAGTATTTACAATAGATTTCTCAGATTTTTTGAAAGTAGTCAAATTTTGAGGCAAAAGTTGGTATTGCCAATTTAAACAGTGAGTACGTGCCAAATATGAGCTCAAAACGACATGATATTTTACAACACCATGTTTGGTCATATCACAAAGTTTCTAGATGGCATTTTAAGTTGATTTGTTGATCTATGAGGAAGATGCTTCTTTAATTGCTGCCTTACAAGATTTTAAGTGTTATATGTGCTCTTGGGCGCGCGCCACACACACACATACACATCACTAGGCTTTGTTATTAAAAATGGTATTGTTTGTTTTATTTTTGTTAAATAAAATGATATTTGCTATAGCCACAATTTGTTCTCGTCGACGATGCCAATCCCACATCCTCGTCGTCGACTCGGCGCCGACAACCAGTTTGAGAGGCGCCATGTCCGGAACTGGGCTCCGCCGGGCTGGCACTGGGGGGTGCTACCTTCCGGGGCGCTCAGTTTGGTGAGGAATCCGGGTATCGTCGTCGACCTCGAGCTTCTTTGGTGGCGGTCGCGTGGGCCACTATTGGTGCGGAGGCAGCCGGCAACCGAGGAGGTGGTACGTCGCCGTGTCAGGGAGGAGGACGAGCACGTCTGTCGCTACATGGTTGCGTTGTATGCGAGGTTCCCAATACCTGGCAGTTCCTTCAGAGATCTCACCCGAGCTATGATCCTGTGATGGTTCCTTCTCTTTGGGTGTCCACCGCCCATGCTTCAGGAACCACGAGTGAACTAGATTATTCGATAATATTCGATCTGTATTAATGATAATATTCGATGCTTCATTAACTGGATTATTCGAGATGTATTAGTGATATTATATGAAGAGTCGCCGATGATCGCCGGTGCTATTATATGTATTAGTGATATTATATGATTGCCGTCGATTTTTAATCTTAGAATCACGAACATAGGAAATGTCGACATCGTCTGACGACCATAGGATCCCTCAGTGCCCTTTGTGTTGGGACGATAGGGGTCTATGCGACATTTATCCTCACCTGGACAACGATAGGTCGTTCACCGTCAAGCTAACAGAAGAATTTAGTATTATTACGGTATGTACAGACGACATGTATTTTTTGTTAATGAAGTATGACGTGTGCTTTTTTTGCTTTAATTAACCTTTAATTTTCTTTTGTACAATTCGACTAGTGCGTTCCCTGTCATGCAAGATCCGCTGTCTTGGACAAGTTCCATTTCCAAAGGAAGGACAGTACAGAGCCTATGATAGCTCACCTAAGAACGGAGCATTACACATTTGTTGTTAAGGTGAAAAATAACGAAGATCACACATATTTTGGTTGTTCTAATTAGAGAGCATTTTTCCACGCGTATGGGTTGGATGAGGACATGAAGATTACCTTCGATCTTGGTAATGACGATGTTCGTGATAATAATATAGATATTTGGGTGCATGCGGAGGATGACTTGATTCCGGTGCTACCTCCAGGTGCGTTTGTCAACAGATTTGTTAGGTAATTGATATTGATTATTGAAAAGTATTTGGTACTCATCCCGACTAATTTTCTTTATTTTTAATTATCAGCTTATTTCCGTGCAACAACACTAGTAGGAAAACCCCCATTTGTCCCGGTTCGTAAGGGCCTTTTGTCCCGGTTCTGGAACCGGGACTAAAGCCCAAAACCTTTAGTCCCGGTTGGCTTACGAACCGGGACTAAAGGCCCTCCACATGGCCGGTGCTGGGAGCCCAGGCAGGAGGACCTTTAGTCCCGGTTGGTAACACCAACCGGGACCAAAAGGAAGGACCTTTATTCCCGGTTGGCAACACCAACCGGGACCAAAAGGCACTGGGTTTTTTTTTGAAAGGGGGGGGGGGGTTTAGGGGGGTTTGTAGGGTTAATTGAGGTGTTTCATATTGTGTTAGCTAGTTAATAGAGAGAAGTGTCCTCTCTTTCTCCGTGCTTGGTCGACGCTAGCTACTATAGAGAGAACTCGACACGCTAGCTAGTAAGCAAATGAAGGAACCATTAAGTACACAAGATCGTCGATCATGAACATATACATAGAGAAGTGATCGACCTCTCTTTCTCCGAGAGATTGGTCGAACAACAAGTTTTCGTATATCTATCCGACGCTACTAGCTACATATATACAATATAAGATCTCTTACAATCCCTAACATCTAATGTGAAATTCCAGATGGTATTCTCCGACACGTTACGAGAAATCATAATAATAACTTATCATGCTCATATATATAACAACTTAGCATCATACATCATCATAATAATAAATAACTCATCATTGGTATCATAGTAACAAGTCTTACTCGATCATCATCATCTTAGAACCACTCGTTATCATAATAACAAGTCATACTCGATCATCATCATCATAGTCATCTAACCAACCATACTTAATTGTTCTTAGCACATGATCATGAGTATTAGCTAGGACCTAACTACCCTCTCTTAGGTAAAATATCATAAAACAAGATAGGCCCTGACTCTCCATTATGGAGAATGGAGATCATCCTGTCTCCAATTCTTGGCCTACGCACAATGTTGCTTCCAAGTAGCTCTCTAGGATTGACCATACATTTTTTCCACTCTTTGATTGTCATGTCTTCATCGGTTTTAGAAATCCGGTATGGACAGGAGTGATGCGTAGGCTGACCTGGCCGTGCTGGCCGTAAGCTCATAACATCAACGTGACCTCTCGGAAACATCAGATTAGGCACACAATCCGTCGGGGTTTTCTGTTGAAAAACATAGTAATAACTTTGTAGTTAGCAATGTAGTTTAGTTTTAGAAGAATTTATGCAAAAGAGGCACGGATGTCGTAATAGTAGAAAATCTTACCATGCAATCTCCATGGATGTTACCGTAGTTCACCACGTGCACTAGTGGCACGTATTGACCATAATGTGGACGAGTTTGATAATAGCTATTGTAATTCTCAAGATCATTAATAAATGTGACAAGATGATCTTTCTCCTTACAAGTTAATTCTGCTTTATCATTGTAGTAGTAGGTTCTGTCTACCATCTTCCGTACATTTTTTGAAGAATGAAAATAAGCTGCCAATGGAAATTAGTTGTCAACTATTTTTAAATAAACAATATAAATTACTTAATAAATATGGTTGAGAAACTCACATAATGGTAGAACTGGAGGCGTCTGCACATCGACCCAGATGTCGATATTACCTTCAATTTCATCTTCCGGACGAATATCAAAGGTGATAAGCATATTAGGCTCAAATGCATAAGCCTTGCATAGTGCTTGCCAACTTTTGCATTCAAAATAGGAGTAGGTGTCTGCATTGTACAATTTTACGGCAAAAGTATAACCATGCTCGGTCCTCAAGTGAACTCTCTTTACCTCCATACTTTTTTTAGTATTGAAACCAATCTTATCCAAGACATAATTGCTTGCATGGCAGGGGATACGCTAGTAGAATAGTAAAAAATTAAAATTATAAGTTGAAGCAAAAGAAGCAGAAGTCATGCTTAATTACAAAAAAAGACTTGTCATTGTGACTTACTGTATCCACTTCGAAGGTCTCATCCAGCACGATGCTGAAGCGCCTACCATCAACTAGGTGAGTCGTGTCGCACAGACCGCGCTCGTCTTCGCAGTATTCACACATACCGAATTCCCTTTCGCTATCGTCGTCAGACATTTCCTATGTTCATAGTTGAAACATTTAAAATCGATCGAAGGCAAATACCAGGAAACTGATGAACACACAGATCACTATTACTCAAAATATGCAACGGGTTGACTTTAGGTCTGTCGAGTCTTTCCTTCCTAAACTCTCATCTCACGTATATGGTGGGCACTCCCTCAGATATTGCGACTGTCGGTGATGGTGGCTCCTCCATTCGTCCCCGAGTGCATTACACCAAAATGTTTAGCACACGGGAACGAAGGAGAAGCGACCCCCACGACAACAGTCGGGATTCGTCCTCTCTCATATTTCGACCGTCGGTGATGGTTGCTACTCCTTCTTTCCCTAGTGCATTACAAATATCTAGCACAAGGAAAAGAAGGAGAAGCGACCTCCAAGACAACAGTCGGGATTCTTCCTCTCTTATATATATATATATATATATATATATATATATATATATATATATATATATATATATATATATATATATATATATATGGTGGACACTCTCCCTCACTGAAAGACACACAAGGAGCCGAAACAGACCTAAAGTCAACCCGTTCCATATATCGAGCAATGACATAGAAATAATGCCCTATGTTTTGCCGGAATATCATTGAATTCCCGTTCTGGCAAATCACAAGCACTCGATATGTCCTACATTGTAGCACAAGTCATGCTAAAGTTCATGAAAAATATGAGGCATTACCTTTGCTAAAAACAGGACATATCGAGCGCTTGTAAAAATGTGACACCCTGAATTTTTCAACTTTTTCTTTCCAAAACTATTTGGATTCTATTTGCAAATTTAGCTGATTTTCAAAAATTTTGCAATGGAGTTGACCTATGCTTTGCTAAAATTTTCTTCAACAACTCCAAACCCTGGTTCTCTTGGCAAACCTTGCCATGCCTCTCTTGGATGATTTCTCAATATTTTATCTTTTCTTTAAAAGCATTTTTCTTAATTTGGGAATTTAGATCATTACTATGGGTTGTGAAGCAACCTATAGTTTTGTTGGTCAATTAATTCCCAAACTTTTTCCTAATCTTTCCATCATCTTTGTATTTCATATTCTCAAAAAATATTTTGCTACCCAATGGAAAATTTTGGCCAGAATAATTATTTTATCTCTGACCAGAATCTGTCCATTGTGAAGCAACTCTATTTTTCCTATCTCAGAAAATTCCAAGAAAATTCCCCAATCTTTCCCGCATCTTGCATAGCCCCAATATCCAAAAACATCATTTGGTCCAATGCAATTTTGAGAAGCAGGACTCTGTTTAGTTTCTGCAATTCTGAGACCTTTGTGAAGGAAGTGCTAGCTAGAGATGTTGAATGACTTTGAAATTTTTATGTCATCTCCTATGCACTAAATGACTCATCTTCACCAAGTTTCAGCATCTGCAGAGTAACTAGCTGAGTGCCACAAGCTCATTTGCATTCTGGTCCAAATGGTGGTTTTCAAAGGAGATATGACCATTTCTTCTTCAATCTTCTTCAAATTTGGCCAATCTGGAGTCCTTCCATCATGGATCACTCCAGACACTCTCTTTGGTTCTATCCTTTGCTCTCCAAACCTCCAGATCCCTCTCCATTTCTCTGTCTGAATCTGTTGTTGATTGGACCTCGCTTTTCTGCTTGAGCAAGCCAATCTAAGGGCATAGCTGAAGTGAGGGATCGACGGTCGACGAGTTGGACAAAATTTGCCAGGCTTGCGTGGCCTCGTGGTGGTCAGCACCGTGGTGAGCACGGCTGCGGCATGCTTGTCGCCACGCTCTGCGCCGCGCCCGTACCTGACTCGTCGCGTCCGCCTACCCCTCGCCTCAGTTCCGTGTCCGAACGTGTCGACATCTTCCCTGGTTGGCACGCAGCCCCTCCAGAACCCTCGCGCTCGTCGGAGAGACAGTCGGCGGCCGCCACGCCATCGCCGCACTGTGACGCCCGTGCTGTCACAGCGAGTCGCGCCGTCGTCTTCCTCCCCGAGCTGTCCTCTCCTGCATTGATTGCTCTGCTCGCTCAAGTCCCCTCGCCCGCAAGCGGCCAGCCAGCGGGGCGTACGTCGCCGGCGCCATGGCCCGCATCGAGCCGCTTCGGGAGAGCTCGTCGTTCGCCTTCTCCCGGCTATAAATAGCCCGTCCAGCCCCTCCTCGCTTCATCATCCCTCTCCTCCTCCCCCAAATCGTTAGCCAGCAGTGAGAACCCGAGGCAGAGAGGCCTCTGGCCTCGAGCTCAGCCGGAGCTCCGCCGCCAAGCCCCCCCCCATCGCCTGCCCTCTCAACCTCTCCTCTGCCTCGTCCAAGCCTTCCAGTGTGACCAGTGAGGTTCAGCGGTGCTTCCCAAGCCCTCGGCCAGGCGGATTGCTGCCGGAGTGCTCGAATCCGCCGACCACCGTAGCTGCAGCTCGCCGGAGACGAAGGGGGCGACGCCGTCCGTCCACCTCCGGTCGAGCTACGGGTACAGGGTGAACCGCCGCTCCGAGCCCGATCCATCCCCGCTCTCTCCGAGCCCTTCCGCCGTCGGGATCACCGGCAACCATCGCCGGTGAGTTGCCCCCCTCTCTGCTCTCTTTTCCCTCTCTGTTTAGGCGAAGGAGGCCCACAGTCAGTGACTTACCGAATCGGTAATTAAATGGAGGCGTACTGGGCCAATACGCCTTCGACGTGGCCCCTTCTCTGATTTTCTAATTCGATTTTATTAAATTGTTTTGACCAGCAAGTTTGACCATGTATATCTTTTTATAGAAAAGTCCAATTGACCTGATTCTTTTTGCATTGTGTTCCTAATAAAATCTTTTATTTTCTGACCAAGTTTGACATTTTTCCAATAATCACAGAATTGTTGGTGAATAAAATGGCTTTATGTGACATTTGCAATTGTATTTGAAAATATTTCAGAAGGAGGATTTGGTGCTTTTGAAGATCAAGAGTGCCCAAACCACCCAACAGAGCAAGGCAAGCCATGATACCCATCTCATGCATGCATATCTATAGCATTGCATTTTCATACGCAATATGTTGGTTTATGTGATATTTAATTCATAATATTAATTAATACTCAAGAATTACATTGAACCACTTTAGTTGATAAGTAAACTTAGTGGTTGATCTTGAGTCACCTGTCCGGGCATACCCGTGCAACCACACTTGCCGGTATGGGACGGCCCTGACCGGGTCTGACTGCGTGATCTTTCACCGGTACCTCCAAAGAGGGAGGGTTATGCATGGCGTGCTACCCTGATCAGGTAAGCGGTGATAACCCTGTGAGCCTAGTTGAGTTTGTGCCGGCGTCCCCGTTTGGGACAGTAGAACCCCGTTTGGGTCTACAGAGTTTGACCCCGTTTGGGTCGTGGCCACGACGGTGGCAGGTGTCATGAGGACACAGGGGCCACCCAAGGCTGACCTCCGGGGGAGGAAAAGTGTCGTTGGTATGATGAAAGAGTCACGGGTTACGCAGGTTTTGTTGAAGCAACACTGGTCCACCCGAATGGGATCACGAGGCCAGGTGCTTCATGGTGTGGGTAAAGTGCGCAACCTCTGCAGAGTGTCAAATCTATTCGAATAGCCGAGTCCACGGTATTGGACAGCCCATCCAGACCTCAGTAGATGGTCAACCATATCAATGATATTAATGATGGAAGAACTCGTCTTATGATTGGAAGTACTCGAGGAGTATTCCGAGGGTTGTGGATCAACCCGGGTAAGAATAAGTTGATGATCAGTTCAGTAAGTGCATTACCTGAGTGATATCATGTGCTATGCTATTGTTTGCTGCATTACTTGGTTGTCGTGAGCTTGCGAGTACATTCAAAGTACTCACCTGGCGTATCATGCCAGATGCAGGAGAATCCGAGGACGGAGATCCTGAAGGTGCTGGCCATGCTAACTAAGATGTATCCACAGCAGTGTCCCTGTGGATGGAGTTGCGCTATGTTCCGCTACGCAGTAGAAGTTCTTGGTGTTCCGAGGCCCTGTTTGTGACATAAATAATGTTGATATTGTCATAGCACCATGGGTGCCTTTGGCCTCGTCACCATTGTAAGATATGAGTTTGTACCCGTATCCTATCAATAAAGTATGTTCAGTTATGTTCCAAGATGTTGTGTGTTTCCAGAGGACATGATCCTTGGGCTGGAAATACTGGTAATCCGGTTCTCTGAGCCGGGGTGCCACAACGCTTGGTATCAGAGCCAGGCTGACTGTAGGATACCTTAGTTAGCCAGCGCTAGCACCGCGATTACTATAGGATCCTGAGTATGCATCTGATTGCTGCATTTGATTGTTACATTTGATTGCTGCATGGCATGCATCATAATTTTCCTCTAACAGTGGTCATGTGAGTGTAGATGGCACCGGTTCCATTCCAGTATCATTTTGAGCCTGCTCCATCCACCTTTCCAGTACTGCTCCGGAATGTCTGGCTGCGACTGTATCCTCATGGTGAAGAGCCAGTGTACCAGGTGTTTCGGGAGCAGCTTGCTGAGTCAGTATACGAGTACCATGCAGAGGCTTTCATGATCGCGAGCTCGGATCTTGGTTGCTACTCTCGTTCTACCAATGGCGGGACAGCTTCCACTCCGGCGTTGGCGATTGAGTTTGCCGCAATGGAGGCTCTCACTGACTTGCGCTTCCACGAGGTTGAGATGCAGACTCATCCATGTTTTCTCTATTACCCCACCCTGTCGCCTATGACAGGGCGAGTCATTTTCACTCCTGTTGACCCGGCATGTGACCGTGCGACGGTTGTGCTGTCTCGTTATCTGAACGCCAGCTATCGTACGATCATATCCCTGGCTGAGGAGTTGTCTCGTGTTTTAGCGGCGCTTGCAGCCGTAGCCCCGGTGCCACCTCCACCTCAGGCTACCCATCCACCCATATATCCATCCCCAGTTCCCCCTCCACCCAGGTTTGAGGCTCCATCCACCTCCACTGTGCCACCAGGCTTTTCGTCTGGTAGCCGTGGTGAGACCCCTGCTGAGTGGGCCTCACTCCTTGCCACTCCAGTCGCTCCGATGCTGAGGCGTCGTGCTCCTTCTACTCCAGAGGGAGAACCATCCCAGCAGCGTCGTCGTGTTTCCTTTGATCCGGAGGATGAGATTCATATCATCAGTTCCGACTCAGACTCAGGATCAGATGACGAGGAGTCGGTGGCTTGGCAGTGCTCGTGCCATCAGCGCCACTAGAGTGGAGGCTAGAGTTGTTGAGCATGCATCCTTTGCATATGTCAACTGCCATATGAGCAGTTTAGTCATGTTATGTCCTCTACTAGCTTGCCATGTATGATGTTGGGTTATCTTGTATAATTATGTGGTTTGCTTTTCTCGTTTTTTTCGCATAATCTCTTTTGGTGCCATATAACCATGCTTTCCTTCTGGATGTTGCTCATCGATCTGGTATTTTGCAATGGGAACAAATTTAGGATGAAGAGAAGTTGTAGCCATGGCGGCGACGGAACCCCTGTCCGTCGATCCGCCAGACAAGCAGGTCAAGCACCAGAAGATTTACCACCTCCACCACCCCAAGCACCTACTACTGATCAGATTATGAGAATGTTTGAGGAAAAGAGAAACCAGGACCTTATGGAATTCTTGAAGAGTATAAAGAACAATGGTAGGTCAGAATCACAATAATAATGGATCCCATTCCAGATTGTCTGATTTCCAGCGCACGAAGCCACCCAACTTTGGTCAAGCCGTGGATCCGATAGAAGCAGATGACTGGGTAAGGACCATAGAAAAGAAGTTGGAAATAGCTCGCTGTGAGGATTCGGATAAGGTTCCATTTGCCACTCATTACCTACAAGGGCCAGCAGGCATATGGTGGGATAATATCAAGGCAACATGGTCTTCTGAAGAAGAAATTACTTGGGAGAAGTTTAAGGAATTATTCCGCAAATATCATATTCCCACCGGCATCATGAAGGTGAAGCAAAGAGAGTTCCTTGCGCTGACACAAGGAAGCATGTCGGTAGCCGAGTACCTTAACAAATTCAAGAATCTGTCCCAGTACTCTACATATGATGTGGCCACCGAAGAGAGAAAGATAGACCGGTTCTTGGGAGGTCTGAACCACTCTCTCCGTTGTCAGCTATGCATGTTGGACTTTCCCGACTTTCAGACACTGGTGAACAAGGCCTTTATAGCTGAAAGGGAGCAAAAGTCCGGACCAGACAACCATAAGCGGAAGTTTGAACCTAAGAAGGACAATCGGGAGCCGTTTGCGCAGAAGCTACGCACTTGGCAGTCAGGTACTTCTGAGTATAAGCCTACCTGGAGCAATGGTGGCTACAATAACAAAAAAGTGGGCTAGACCAAAACCTTCGGCAAACAGCCGGTGATAGAGGATTGCCGCCGCAACAATACCTGCTTCACTTGGGGCCAAAGTGGGCACTACTCCAAACAGTGTCCCACCAACAATGGGAAGCCATCCGCCGACATCAAGCCGCAGGTCAACACTATTGGACGCCGCCCCAACAATAATGTCTGCCATGGACGCGTCCATCACATCTCCGCCGAAGAAGCCTGCGAAGCCCCAGAAGTCGTATTCGGTATGTTTCCTGTTAACAATATACCTGCATTCATTTTATTTGATTCCGAGGCTTCCCACTCGTTTATTTCGCGGAGTTTTGCCACCTCGCACAAATTTTCTCCGTCACTTTTGGACAAAATCATGGTGGTACAATCCCCTGGCTCCCTGCTCAAAACAAACCTGATTTATAGAGATCTGGAAATTGAAATTCATGGAGTCAAGTTTCCAGCGGCACTCATTGCCATTGAATCTTTGGGGTTAGATGTGATATTGGGAATGGACTGGTTGACACCACACGAGGTATGCATAAATTGTGCCAGCAGAACCGTGACACTGACCAACCCAATCGGGCAAATGGTGCAGTTCCTTGCCAGCACTATGAGAACAAGGAAGGGAATGGCATACCAAGCTACCGCCACAGATATGAACTTAATTCCGGTAGTTTGTGAATTTCCAAATGTATTTCCTGAGGAATTACCAGGGATGCCTCCTGGCCGGGAATTGGAATTCACAATTGAAGTAGTTCCCGGTACCGCCCCCATTTACAAGAAATACTACCGCATGCCAGGACCGGAGTTGGCTGAGCTACAGAAGCAATTAGATGAATTGTTGCAAAAAGGATATATTCGCCCAAGCGTCTCACCTTGGGGATCACCAGTGCTCTTTGTCAAGAAAAAGGATGGAAGTTTGCGCATGTGCGTAGACTATCGTCAGTTAAATGAGGTCACTATCAAGAATAAATAGCCGCTCCCTCGCATAGATGACTTATTTGATCAGCTGAATGGAGCCCGGGTATTCTCTAAGATTGATCTCCGCACTGGATACCATCAGCTAAAAATCCGAAAGGAGGATATCCCCAAGACGGCGTTCACTACCCGCTATGGACTGTATGAGTTCACAGTCATGTCATTCGGATTGACGAATGCTCTGGCCTACTTCATGAGCATGATGCACAAGGTCTTCATGGACTTTCTGGATAAATTCGTGGTAGTATTTATTGATGATATCCTAATATACTCCAAAAACAAAGAGGAGCATAAGCAGCATCTCCGTGCCGTTCTGGAAAGACTAAGAGACCACCGTCTGTATGCCAAATTCAGCAAGTGTGAATTCTGGCTAAAAGAGGTAGGATTCTTGGGGCACATTTTGTCAGCACAAGGAGTAGCCATTGACCCCAGCAAGGTAACTGCGGTACTAAATTGGAAGACGCCAGCCACGGTGACCGAGGTCCGTAGCTTCCTGGGATTGGCCGGCTACTACCGACGCTTCATAGAAGGCTTCTCCAAAATAGCCAAGCCCTTGACAGAGTTGCTCAAGAAGAATCAAAGGTTTGTCTGGACACCAGAATGTGACAGCAGTTTTCTGGAACTAAAGACCAGACTCACTACAGCACCGGTCCTAGTCCTTCCAGACATACACAAAAGCTTTGACATATACTGTGACGCTTCCAGACGTGGAATCGGCTGCGTATTGATGCAAGAGGGGAAGGTTGTAGCCTATGCATCCAAACAGCTACGACCCCATGAGGAGAACTACCCCATGCACGATTTGGAACTAGCAGCCGTGATTCATGCCCTGAAGATCTGGAGGCACTATCTCATTGGTCAACGTTGTGAAATATACACGGACCATAAGAGTCTCAACTATATCTTCACGCAACCTGACCTGAATCTCAGGCAACGAAGATGGCTTGAACTAGTCAAGGACTATGATATTGGGATGAACTATCATCCGGGGAAGGCCAATGTGGTCGCAGATGCTCTCAGCAGGAAACAAAGCACTGTGAATGCACTTATGGGAGGTCTGCATCCAAGATTACAAGAAGAGTTCGCTGAGCTCAACATGGTGCTATGCGGACCAACTACCTCCGACACGTTGGAAATTACCCCCACCCTTATGGAAGAAATCAAGAAGGCCCAAGAGCCCGACGAAGAAATCAAGAAGATTAAGGAATTGATTCCGAAAGGGAAGGCCAAGTCTTTCCACGTGGATGATCTAGGCACCGTATGGTTCGAAAAACGGATATGCGTGCCTGATCAGGATAACTTGAGGCAGCAAATTCTCAAGGAAGCTCATGAGTCCTCGTATTCCATCCATCTGGGAGGAACAAAAATGTATCAGGACCTGCGAGAGACCTTTTGGTGGCCAGGATTGCGAAGAGATATAGCATACTATGTCGCCTACTGCGACACTTGCAACAAGGTGAAGGCAGAACACCAAAAACCTGCTGGGCTATTGCAACCTTTACCAGTACCCCAGTGGAAATGGGATGATATCTGCATGGACTTTATTGTGGGACTACCCAAGTCAGCAAGGGGCAACAATGCTATTTGGGTCATTGTGGACATACTTACGAAAGTGGCTGACTTCATTCCAGTAAAGACCACTTTCAACGCAAGTCAGCTGGCACATCTCTACATGTCCCGAATAGTTAGCCTCCATGGAGTCCCTAAATCCATCACCTCCGACAGAGGTTCCCTGTTCACCTGAGCATTTTGGTTGCGTCTACACCAAGTCCTGGGAACCGTGCTAAAGCATAGCACGGCATATCACCCACAGACCGATGGACAGACAGAAAGGGTGAACCAGATACTAGAGGATATGCTTCGGTCATGTGTCCTTGCTCATGGAGCTAAATGGGAAGACAGTCTACCTTATGCGGAATTCTCATACAGCAACAGCTATCAGTCAAGCTTGAAGATGTCACCATTTGAGGCCTTATATGGGCAGAAGTGCCGCACTCCACTAAATTGGTCCCAGACCGGGGACAGCCAAATCTTTGGTACAGACTTGATGCTCGAGGCTGAGAAGCAAGTGAAGGATATTCGGGAACGTCTTCGGGCAGCCAAGTCTCGGCAGAAAAGTTACTATGACCCCAAGCATCGGGAAGTGACTTTTGAACCCGGGGAATATGTATATCTTCGAGTAACCCCGATGAAAGGAGTAAAGAGATTCAATACTCGGGGAAAACTTGCACCAAGGTATATCGGCCCATTTCTAGTGGTTGCTAGAAGAGGAAGAGTGGCATATCGGTTGGAATTACCATCAGAATTATCGGATGTGCACGATGTCTTTCATATATCACAACTAAGAAAGTGCATTGCACCACCAATCAAACGAGCGGATATGAGTGAATTAGAACTGGCAAAAGATCAGACCTACGAAGAGAAACACGTTAGGATCTTGGATGAAATGGAGAGAACCAGCAGGAGTAAAGTAATCAGATTTTATAAGGTGCTGTGGGAACATCACTCAGAAGAAGAGCCTACATGGGAAAGAGAAGACTTCCTAAGATCTGCATACCCACATTTGTTCCCTGAGCAACCGAATCTCGAGGACGAGATTCATCCTAAGGGGGGTAGGTTTGTGACACCCTGAATTTTTCAACTTTTTCTTTCCAAAACTATTTGGATTCTATTTGCAAATTTAGCTGATTTTCAAAAAAATTGCAATGGAGTTGACCTATGCTTTGCTAAAATTTTCTTCAACAACTCCAAACCCTGGTTCTCTTGGCAAACCTTGCCATGACTCTCTTGGATGATTTCTCAATATTTTATCTTTTCTTTAAAAGCATTTTTCTTAATTTGGGAATTTAGATCATTACTATGGGTTGTGAAGCAACCTTTAGTTTTGTTGGTCAATTAATTCCCAAACTTTTTCCTAATCTTTCCATCAAATTTGTATTTCATATTCTCTAAAAATATTTTGCTATCCAATGGAAAATTTTGGCCAGAATAATTATTTTATCTCTGACCAGAATCTGTCCATTGTGAGGCAACTCTATTTTTCCTGTCTCAGAAAATTCCAAGAAAATTCCCCAAGCTTTCTGGCATCTTGCATAGCCCCAATATCCAAAAACATCATTTGGTCCAATACAATTTTGAGCAGCAGGACTCTGTTTAGTTTCTGCAATTCTGAGACCTTTGTGAAGGAAGTGCTAGCTAGAGATGTTGAATGACTTTGAAAATTTTATGTCATCTCCTATGCACTAAATGACTCATCTTCACCAAGTTTCAGCATCTGTAGAGCAACTAGCTGAGTGCCACAAGCTCATTTGCATTCTGGATCCAAATGGTGGTTTTCAAAGGAGCTATGACCATTTCTTCTTCAAATTTGGCCAGTCTGGAGTCCTTCCATCATGGATCACTCCAGACACTCTCTTTGGTTCTATCCTTTGCTCTCCAAACCTCCAGATCCCTCTCCATTTCTCTGTCTGAATCTGTTGTTGATTGGACCTCTCTTTTCTGCTTGAGCAAGCCAATCTAAGGGCACAGCTGAAGTGAGGGATCGACGGTCGACGAGTTGGACAAAATTTGCCAGGCTTGCGTGGCCTCGTGATGGTCAGCACCGTAGTGAGCACGGCTGCGGCATGCTTGTCGCCGCGCTCTGCGCCGCGCCCGTACCTGACTCGTCGCGTCCGCCAGCCCCTCGCCTCAGTTCCGTGTCCGAACGTGTCGACATCTTCCCTGGTTCGCACGCAGCCCCTCCAGAACCCTCGCGCTCATCGGAGAGACAGCCGGCGGCTGCCACGCCATCGCCGCACTGTGACGCCCGTGCTGTCATAGCGAGTCGCGCCGTCGTCTTCCTCCCCGAGCTGTCCTCTCCCACATTGATTGCTCTGCTCGCTCAAGTCCCCTCACCCGCAAGCGGCCAGCCAGCGGGGCGTACATCGCCGGCGCCATGGCCCGCATCGAGCCGCTTTGCCTCCTCCCGGCTATAAATAGCCCGTCCAGCCCCTCCTCGCTTCATCATCCCTCTCCTCCTCCCCCAAATCGTTAGCCAGCAGCGAGAACCCGAGGCAGAGAGGCCTCTGGCCTCGAGCTCAGCCGGAGCTCCGCCGCCAAGCCCCCCCCATCGCCTGCCCTCTCAACCTCTCCTCTGCCTCGTCCAAGCCTTCCAGTGTGACCAGTGAGGTTCAGCGGTGCTTCCCAAGCCCTCGGCCAGGCGGATTGCTGCCGGAGTGCTCGAATCCGCCGACCACCGTACCTGCAGCTCGCCGGAGACGAAGGGGGCGACGCCGTCCGTCCACCTCCGGTCGAGCTACGGGAACATGGTGAACCGCCGCTCCGAGCCCGATCCATCCCCGCTCTCTCCGAGCCCTTCCGCCGTCGGGATCACCGGCAACCATCGCCGGTGAGTTGCCCCCCTCTCGGCTCTCTCTTCCCTCTCTGTTTAGGCGAAGGAGGCCCACAGTCAGTGACTTACCGAATCGGTAAGTGGAGGCGTACTGGGCCAATACGCCTTCGACGTGGCCCCTTCTCTGATTTTCTAATTCGATTTTATTAAATTGTTTTGACCAGCAAGTTTGACCATGTATATCTTTTTATAGAAAAGTCAAATTGACCTGATTCTTTTTGCATTGTGTTCCTAATAAAATCTTTTATTTTCTGACCAAGTTTGACATTTTTCCAATAATCACAGAATTGTTGGTGAATAAAATGGCTTTATGTGACATTTGCAATTGTATTTGAAAATATTTCAGAAGGAGGATTTGGTGCTTTCGAAGATCAAGAGTGCCCAAACCACCCAACAGAGCAAGGCAAGCCATGATACCCATCTCATGCATGCATATCTATAGCATTGCATTTTCATACGCAATAGGTTGGTTTATGTGATATTTAATTCATAATATTAATTAATACTCAAGAATCACATTGAACCACTTTAGTTGATAAGTAAACTTAGTGGTTGATCTTGAGTCACCTGTCCGGGCATACCCGTGCAACCACACTTGCCGGTATGGGACGGCCCTGACCGGGTCTGACTGCGTGATCTTTCACCGGTACCTCCAAAGAGGGAGGGTTACGCACGGCGTGCTACCCTGATCAGGTAAGCGGTGATAACCCTGTGAGCCCAGTTGAGTTTGTGCCGGCGTCCCCGTTTGGGACAGTAGAACCCCGTTTGGGTCTACAGAGTTTGACCCCGTTTGGGTCGTGGCCACGACGGTGGCAGGTGTCATGAGGACACAGGGGCCACCCAAGGCTGACCTCCGGGGGAGGAAAAGTGCCGGTGGTACGATGAAAGAGTCACGGGTCAGGCATGTTTTGTTGAAGCAACACTGGTCCACCCGAATGGGATCACGAGGCCAGGTGCTTCATGGTGTGGGTAAAGTGCGCAACCTCTGCAGAGTGTCAAATCTATTCGAATAGCCGAGTCCACGGTATTGGACAACCCGTCCAGACCTCAGTAGATGGTCAACCAGATCAATGATATTAATGATGGAAGAACTCGTCTTATGATTGGAAGTACTCGAGGAGTATTCCGAGGGTTGTGGATCAACCCGGGTAAGAGTAAGTTGATGATCAGTTCAGTAAGTGCATTACCTGAGTGATATCATGTGCTATGCTATTGTTTGCTGCATTACTTGGTTGTCGTGAGCTTGCGAGTACATTCAAAGTACTCACCTGGCGTATCATGCCAGATGTAGGAGAATCCGAGAACGGAGATCCTGAAGGTGCTGGCCATGCTAACTAAGATGTATCCACAGCAGTGTCCCTGTGGATGGAGTTGCGCTATGTTCCGCTACGCAGTAGAAGTTCTTGGTGTTCCGAGGCCCTGTTTGTGACATAAATAATGTTGATATTGTCATAGCACCGTGGGTGCCTTTGGCCTCGTCACCATTGTAAGATATGAGTTTGTACCCGTATCCTATCAATAAAGTCTGTTCAGTTCTGTTCCAAGATGTTGTGTGTTTCCAGAGGACATGATCCTTGGGCTGGAAATACTGGTAATCTGGTTCTCTGAGCCGGGGTGCCACAAAAAATTCCTATATATGCAATGTAATTTTATTAGGAAATCTAATTAAGCATATATACTAATTTTAGGGTTCATTAACTCATGACATACATACATGGAAAAAAATGTATATCGACCCCCCCCCTCATGTCGAAGTTATCGGGGAGGGGGGTATATCGACCCCCCCTCATGTCGAAGTTATCGGGGGTGCTCTACATTTTATATGTTTTTTCTTATATGTTTGTTTTCGTTTTCACTCTACATTTTCGTACATATGAAAAACAACGAAGTTTGTATACAAAAGTGCACATATACATCTCATACATGAACATATACATCTCATACATGAACATATACACATGAAAATTTATCTATCTATCTATCTCATCTCATACATGAACATATACACACATATACATGAACATATACACATATACATGAAAAAAACATATACATGAACATATACACATATACATGCCCGCAAAAAAAATACACATATACATGAAAAATATAGAGGACATGGAGCAGCGGCGACGGGGAGCAGGGGACATGGGAAGGGGGGCTCACTGTGGGGGGGCGAGGGCGCAGCGAGGACGGCGGGCTCCGGGGGGCGAGGGCACGACGAGGACGGCGGGCTCGAGGCCGGCGACGAGGACGGTGCGCGGCGAGGGCGACGGCGCGTCGGCGACGAGGACGGCAGGCTCGAGGCCGGTGACGAGGACGGCGTGCGGCGAGGGCGAGGGCGCGGGCAAGGGCGAGGGCGCGAGGGCGCGTCAGCAAGGGCGTCGGCGAGGGCTCGGGGAGGAGAGCGCGTCGGCGAGGGCGAGGGCGCGGTCTGGCAGCCTGGCGGCGTCGTGCTGTTCGGCGCGGCGTCGGGGGGAAGATGAACTGGCTGGAATACGCTAAGTGTGGGCTTATATACCCAGAGCCTTTGGTCCCGGTTGGTGGCACCAACCGGGACCAATGCCCACCTTTGGTCCCAGTTGGTTCTACCAACCGGGACCAAAGGTCTCTTTTCGTCAGCCCAAAGGGCGGGAAACAGGGACCTTTGGTCCCGGTTGGTGGCACCAACCGGGACCAAAGGTAGGCATTGGTCCCAGTTGGTGGAACCAACCGGGACTAAAGGTAGGCATTGGTCCCGGTTGGTGCCACCAACCGGGACCAATGGCCTTGCACAGCGGCGTGGTGGAAGTTTAGTCCCACCTCGCTAGTCGAGGGGCGCCTCGACCAGTTTATAAGCCCCGGCGCGGGCACCGCATTGACCTCCTCTCTAATGCAGGCCTTCTGGGCCTACCTCTGCTGCGATTCCTAGTGGGCCTACTGGGCCTTGCGGGCCTGCGTCCTATGCAGGCCGTTGTGGCCCAGTAGGCGGGTTTTTTTTAATTTATTTATTTTTCATTTTTTTTTGTTTTCTGCTTTAATTTTTTTTATTTCTGAGTTGTTTTTTCTTTATTTAGAGTTTCTTTGTGAATCCTTTTGCTTTAGGTAAAAAAATATAAACTTTCTGTTAGTGCCAGTAGTTTTCAAATTTGAATAGTTTAAATTTGAAAAATTTGAAATTTGTGTGAATCACTAGTTTGTGAATAACTTTACTTTAAAAATAGATTTTTCAGTGATTATTTTTTCTTCTATTTAATTTTATTGTGTTTTATCATTATATTCAATTTGGTAATACTTAGGTTATTTAAAAAAAATGAAATGCCTTTGTAACAGACGAGTTTTCGTGTGAAACCTTGATACTTCGAAAGAGATTGTCCATTTTGTACACGAAGTGCATCCAGTTTTTGCCGTAACCCTCTCCACTTTTTAGCACATGCTATGTGGGTGAAATGATGATACCATGCCAACTTTCAACCTTTTCAGAGTTCATTTGTAGTGCTTTTCAATCTCAGGGTCATTTAGCTCAAAACAAATCATTAAATGCATGAAAAATAGCAAATGAAGTCAGAAAGGTTTGAAAATTGATGACGTGGCTTCGAATGGTGCATACTGAACGCACAAAAAGTCTGGAGTTGAAATAAGTTTAAAAAAATGAAATGCCTTTGTAACAGACGAGTTTTCGTGTGAAACCTTGATACTTCGAAAGAGATTGTCCATTTTGTACACGAAGTGCATCCAGTTTTTGCCGTAACCCTCTCCACTTTTTAGCACATGCTATGTGGGTGAAATGATGATACCATGCCAACTTTCAACCTTTTCAGAGTTCATTTGTAGTGCTTTTCAATCTCAGGGTCATTTAGCTCAAAACAAATCATTAAATGCATGAAAAATAGCAAATGAAGTCAGAAAGGTTTGAAAATTGATGACGTGGCTTCGAATGGTGCATACTGAACGCACAAAAAGTCTGGAGTTGAAATAAGTTTAAAAAAATGAAATGCCTTTGTAACAGACGAGTTTTCGTTTGAAACCCTGATACTTCGAAAGAGATTGTCCATTTTGTAGAGGAAGTGCATCCAGTTTTTGCCGTAACCCTCTCAACTTTTTAGCACATGCTATGTGGGTGAAATGATGATACCATGCCAACTTTCAACCTTTTCAGAGTTCATTTGTAGTGCTTTTCAATCTCAGGGTCATTTAGCTCAAAACAAATCATTAAATGCATGAAAAATAGCAAATGAAGTCAGAAAGGGTTGAAAATTGATGACGTGGCTTCGAATGGTGCATACTGAACGCACAAAAAGTCTGGAGTTGAAATAAGTTTAAAAAAATGAAATGCCCTTGTAACAGACGAGTTTTCGTCTGAAACCCTGATACTTCGAAAGAGATTGTCCATTTTGTACAGGAAGTGCATCCAGTTTTTGCCGTAACCCTCTCAACTTTTTAGCACATGCTATGTGGGTGAAATGATGATACCATGCCAACTTTCAACCTTTTCAGAGTTAATTTGTAGTGCTTTTCAATTTCAGGGTCATTTAGCTCAAAACAAATCATTAAATGCATGAAAAATAGCAAATGAAGTCAGAAAGGGTTGAAAATTGATGACGTGGCTTCGAATGGTGCATACTGAACGCACAAAAAGTCTGGAGTTGAAATAAGTTTAAAAAAATGAAATGCCTTTGTAACAGACGAGTTTTCGTCTGAAACCCTGATACTTCGAAAGAGATTGTCCATTTTGTACAGGAAGTGCATCCAGTTTTTGCCATAACCCTCTCAACTTTTTAGCACATGCTATGTGGGTGAAATGATGATACCATGCCAACTTTCAACCTTTTCAGAGTTCATTTGTAGTGCTTTTCAATTTCAGGGTCATTTAGCTCAAAACAAATCATTAAATGCATGAAAAATAGCAAATGAAGTCAGAAAGGGTTGAAAATTGATGACGTGCTTTGAATGGTGCATACTGAATGCACAAAAAGTCTGGAGTTGAAATAAGTTTAAAAAAATGAAATGCCTTTTTAACAGACGAGTTTTCGTCTGAAACCCTGATACTTCGAAAGAGATTGTCCATTTTGTACACGAAGTGCATCCAGTTTGGGCAGTGAAGGTCGTACCAATCAGGAAGAAGCACACGGATCGTGTGTTTCTTTCAAGCGCTTGTGAGCTGTTGGATCAGCACTATAACGACTAGTCCCGGTTCGTGCTAGCAACCGAGACTAAAGAGGCACACGACCCTATATATAGCCCACCTCTCGGACATGTTCGACACTTAGTGTGTGTACTCATTCGGATTCAAATCATTCCGTGATTGAGGGAGACCAATCTTCTTAAGGTCAGGAATGAATTCAACACAAAACCCAATGACATCCTCGGTTTGATGGCCCATGGAGATGCTTGCTTCTGGCCTAGCGCGGTTACGAACATATTTCTTTAAGACTCCCATGAACCTCTCAAAGGGGAACATATTGTGTAGAAATACAGGGCCCAGAATGACAATCTCGTCGACTAGATGAACTAGGACGTGCGTCATGATATTGAAGAAGGACGGTGGGAACACCAGCTCGAAAACAAGACATTGCACCAAATCACTCCTTAACCTTGGCAGGATTTCTGGATCGATCACCTTCTGAGAGATTGCATTGAGGAATGCACATAGCTTCACAATGGCTAATCGAACGTTTTCCGGTAGAAGCCCCCTCAATGCAACCGGAAGCAGTTGCGTCATAATCACGTGGCAGTCATGAGACTTTAGGTTCTGGAACTTTTTCTCTGCCATATTTATTATTCCCTTTATATTCGACGAGAAGCCAGACGGGACCTTCAT
Source organism: Elymus sibiricus (assembly GCA_039707655.1). Classification (NCBI taxonomy): domain Eukaryota; kingdom Viridiplantae; phylum Streptophyta; class Magnoliopsida; order Poales; family Poaceae; genus Elymus; species Elymus sibiricus. The sequence goes on along the minus strand of CM077673.1, from coordinate 425,212,344 downwards.
ACTGAGCAGGCATTCAAAGAAGATTTCCTTCTCTTCTTTGGTAAGAGCGTAGCTGGCAGGACCTTCATACTGCTTTGGATGCATGCCGTCTTTGTCATGCACACGTTGCTGTTCCTCCCGTGCCTCCGGTGTATATTTTGTCTTCCCATACACTCCCAAGAAGCCTAGCAGGTTCACGCAAAGATTCTTCGTCACGTGCATCACGTCGATTGCAGAGCGGACCTCTAGGTCTTTCCAATAGGGTAGGTCCCAAAATATAGATTTCTTCTTCCACATGGGTGCTCGTCCCGCATCGTCAGTCGGAACAGATAGTCCGCCAGGACCCTTTCCAAATATTACTTGTAAATCATTGACCATATCAAGTATGTGATCACCATTACGGAGGGCGGGCTTCTTCCGGTGATCTGCCTCACCTTTGAAATGCTTTCCTTTCTTTCGACATTCATGGTTGGTCGGAAGAAATCGACGATGCCCCAGGTACACATTCTTCCTGCATTTGTCCAAATATATACTGTCGGTGTCATCTAAACAGTGTGTGCATGCGTGGTATCCCTTGTTTGTCTATCCTGAAAGGTTACTGAGAGCAGGCCAATCATTGATGGTTACAAACAGCAACGCTCGTAGGTCAAATTCCTCTTGTGCATGCTCATCCCACACACGTACACCTCTTCCATTCCATAGCTGTAAAAGTTAATCAACTAATGGCCTTAGGTACACATCAATGTCATTGCCGGGTTGCTTAGGGCCTTGGATGAGCACTGGCATCATAATGAACTTCCGCTTCATGAACAACCAAGGAGGAAGGTTATACATACATAGAGTCACAGGCCATGTGCTATGCTTGCTGCTCTGCTCCCCAAAAGGATTAACGCCATCTGCACTTAAACCAAACCATACGTTCCTCGGGTCACCTGTAAAGTCGCTCCACTTTCTCTCGATCTTTCTCCACTGCGACCCGTCAGCGGGTGCTCTCAACTTCCCGTCTTTCTTACGGTCTTTTTTGTGCCATTGCATCAACTCGGCATGCTTTTTGTTTCTAAACAAACGTTTCAACCATGGTATTATAGGAGCATACCACATCACCTTGGCAGGAACCCTCTTCCCGGTGCACTGGCCCTCAACATCACCAGGGTCATCTCTTCTGATCTTATACCGCAAGGCACCGCATACCGAGCATGCGTTCAAATCCTCGTACGCACCGCGGTAGAGGATGCAGTCATTAGGGCATGCATGTATCTTCTGCACCTCCAATCCTAGAGGGCACAGAACCTTCTTTGCTTCGTACGTACTACCGGGCAATTCGTTATCCTTTGGAAGCTTCTTCTTCATTATTTTCAGTAGCGAACTAAATCCCTTGTCAGATACACCATTGTCTGCCTTCCATTGCAGCAATTCCAGTGTGGTACCGAGCTTTCTGTTGTCATCTTCGCAATTTGGGTACAACCCTTTTTTGTGATCCTCTAACATGCGATCGAACTTCAACTTCTCCCTTTCACTTTCGCATTCTTTCTGTGCATCAACAATGACCCGGCGAAGATCATCATCGGGCACATCGTCTAGTTCCTCTTCATCTTCAGCTTCCCCCATTGCAGCATCACCGTATTCAGGGGGCGGGTAGTTGTCGTCATCCTCTTCTTCTTCGTTGTCTTCCATCATAACCCCTCTTTCTCCGTGCTTGGTCCAAACATTATAGTGTGGCATAAAACCCTTCTGAAGCAGGTGGAAGTGAAGGGTTTTATAGTTGGAGAAAGCCTTCGTATTCGCACAGACAGTACATGGACAATGCATAAAACCATTCTGCTTGTTTGCCTCAGCCGCTTCGAGAAAATTATGCAGGCCCTCAATATACTCGGAGGTGCGTCGGTCACCGTACATCCATTGCCGGTTCATCTGCGTGCATATCATGAATAGAGAAGTGACCAAATTAATAGAAATTCATCATCACATTAAAGCCAAATTACAGTAGTGACCAAAATAAATACATAACGTTCATACATAGTTCTCATTATTGAACAACATATAGCTCTCTAGAGCATCTAATTAAAACATACATTGAAACTATAAAATTTAAATGCAACAACAAATGCGATCATAACCGCAACTAAGGTACCAATTGATCCAACGGCATAATGATACCAAGCCTCAGTATGAATGGCATATTTTCTAATCTTTCTAATCTTCAAGCGCATTGCATCCATCTTGATCTTGTGATCGTCGACGACATCGGCAACATGCAACTCCAACTTCATCTTCTCCTCTTTCAAGTAATTGTTTTCTTTTTCAACCAAATTTAACTTCTCGACAAGAATTTCTATGTCGGTTGGAATTTCCGGTTCACATACCTCCTATATTAAAAAATCTATGTCACGTTGGTCGGCATAATTGTCATAAACACTAAATAAAACAAATAGTTATAAAAGATAATATATACCACATCCGAATCATAGACCGGACGAGGGCCGACGTGGGCGGATACCATGACCATGGCACTATATAATAACAAACAATAATAAAAGTAAGAAAATTACACAAGTATCTATCTAAATGATACAAGTAAGAACTTTTTTCTTTTAGAAAGAAGATAAGAAGAAGAGGCTAACCACGGTGGTGCCGGCGCCGAGATGGACGCGGGCGATCGACGGCGGTGAGGACGGGGACGGGACAGGACGAACCGCCAAACCTAAACAAATCTTGAGAAAAATGGAGCTTGGAGAAGGAGCTTCGAGAGGAGAAAGCTTAAGTGTGGCTCGGGCATTTCATCGAACACCTCATCTCTACTCCTAAAGGGGGAGTTGGTAGCTTCTTGCCTCGGTTTTTTTTCGTCATCCCTCCCACCTTTGTCTGGGTTTTTTTTCGTCCGTTTTTTTTCCTCACTCCTTCCAGCCCCCGCCATCGATCCCACCGATTTTCTTTCCCCATCGATCGACATCCCAGCCCCCGTTAGCGATTTTTTTCTACGCCAGCCTCGCTCCCACCGATTTTCTTTCCCCATCGATCGACATCCCAGCCATCTATCCATCGCCTCTCTCGGCCTAACCCTAAGTGGCCGCCGCCGCCGCCGCAGACGGCGCCTCCAAACATCCGATCCCCCATGCCTCCATCCGCCTTAGAGCTGTGCCGCCCCATTCGCACCCGATCTCCACCGCCGATCGTGCGAGGTCTGTCGCCCGTTCGAGGCGGCGCCCGCCTACCTCGGCCACGACGACCGCAACACGCGCAAAGGCGTCCCTTGAGGTGGCGTGGCGGCGATGCAACGCCCGCGGCGTAGCTGCAGACTGCGACGGATGTGCACTGGTCTTTGCGGCCACCGGCGGTTGCTACGCACCTCCGGATGCTCCCGACGCAGGCGCAAGCGGCTCGGCGACGACTGCATCGGGTGGCCCTCCGGCAGAGGAGGTCTAGGGTGGAGGCGCACAAGGGCGCGTTGGTCGCTGCCTGGAAGAAGAAGCGGAGGTTTGCCGGAGACCTCATGGTCGGGGCCATGGCCGAGCGTATCCGCTGCAGAAGGGTGAGTTTTTCTTTCTTTGACATGCTTGCCTTTCCCCGTGCGGTTGTTATTATATATGAGTAGGCGAGAAGGATTACTTTGCTGCTTGGGGCCTCACAGTTAAGAAGGGGCATCGTCAGTGTTGTGTTAATTGACAGTTCCCTACAACCAATAGCAATGCAATACTATAAAATAAACAAAGTATGGTTGGAATGGGCAAAGCGGATGGATTTTCCAGATCAACGTGAAAGTATTTTGTTTACATTGATGCATGTCAACGTGAAAGTATTTTATCTAGAATTGCTGCCTTGCTTTCATAATTTGCTACACTGTTATTTTACCTTATGGGGTTCATGAGCCAGCACTTGGTTTTGTCATTGGTATGGTAATCAAGGAATCAGAGTGGAAGAAATGTGCGGGTGGAGCTTTATTGCCGAGTCAAACTTAAAATTTTGTTCTATTTTTACATTGTTTCAGTAGTTAACTGAACTGTTGATCTTATTAGCTCCAACAAGCTTACTCGTTGATTTTCCAATCACTGATAGGGATGGTTGCTGCTATTCCTAACATCATTGGAGGGCTTGCCATCTCCTTTGCATAAGTACGATTGTGCATTTTTCAGATGCTTAGTTTCACCATTTGCTGCTTCTGAACTTGATGCACGTCGGCGTATGCAAATAAAAAAGGAACACACATATGCCAAACTTCTCAACCAGAAAACTTGCCAATTCATTTGGTTCAGAGGCTCCGCTAGCTACATTAAAACAAAAAAAGCCACATGTTATCATCGCTTGCACTTCCTTCTGAAAAAAAAAGAAATATACTTGAACGTGTATAGAAACGAGGACTGTGGCCAGTACACATCTCATTTAGACAAATCTCATATAGAAGCTGAAGGTGTTGTTCATGATCTAAGAGGACTGTGGTCAGTACAATGTTATAATGAACTGAAGGTGTTGTGGTCACTGGTCAGTAAGAGGATTGTGGTTAGTACAATTTTGTGTAGTCACGCAGGAGAAAATGGCCAATATGTCAAAACAGTCAGTTGTAGGGCTTGTAGTTAAGAATAGCTGAAACTCGAAACCACCACTTCAGAAGGGATATATGCCTTACTCTGTTTTCATTATTGTTCTGCTATCTTTGTTTGTACACCACAGTTCATTGCATTGCCACGGTATCAAGCTGTTGAGTTTTCATTGTTCTAGCTGCTACAGAGCCTATAGCTATCATCTACTTTGCTTAGTGCAGACTGATGCTATTTTAGTGGTTTACACAGAAGGAAATGAAGACCTTGAAGTAATACTGAATTTACAGATTTGCGATTGTCGAACCGCTCGTGTAATTTTATAAAATCTAAACATACTCATTACTTCTAGAACGCTCATACTTACTGCTACTTTTTTTGGATATATGACATTGCCAAAGAGCATCTCAACACACAAGTGAAGGTACATTCTGCGTCCGTAATTCATGTTTTTGTTGGAGCCATGTTTGAAATCAAGACGAGCTTTAGATATAATTCTAGCGATAAACATAATCAGTTTCCTTCCTTATCCAAATTTTTTGAATGCAGTTAACATTTCTGCTCCGGACGGGTTTCCCGACCATCCACACCAGGGTATCAAGACCGTGATCTACATGCTCGATGTATGCATGCAATCCTGCTGCTGTTTGTGTGCTCTTCGTTCTTAATTTGCTTAGGAGTTTGGATAGATACACTGACAACTTTATGTGCTTAGGAGTTTGAAGGAAAGGTAGATTTAATTTTAGTACACTCTATGCCAAGAGACACACTTATTTTGCTGCCATACACATATTGCTGCGCTTTGTTCTTCTCCCAAGAATTATCACTTTTTTTCTCTTTAGCGGGTTGTTGGTTACCATGACATCGAGTCGGTGGCAGAGTAAGACTCGGCACGAAGACCAGACTCAAGTGGCCACCTTGATTTGGATTTTTTTGGTTGTTTTTTGGAGGTGGTTGACTTTATTTTTTCGGTCGGATTGTTGTGGCTTATTCCAGGAGGCAGTGGAGTTGTCTGGTGTGTTGTTGCAATGCGATTACATGTTATACAATTCTAGCTTTTTTCTTTGTATGGGTTAATTTCATACTCATGTAGGAGGATTCGCACGAGTGAAACTATCAGCTCTCATGCAAGGGAAATCTGAAAAATGAGAGCAATTTGGGATTTTTGATGTATAGCATTGCAAAATTGTTCGGAAAATTATTTATTTATTCAGAACCTTAAGGAGAGAGTGGATAACGAATGTTGGAAGACATTCAAAGTTATGACGATGGGAATGCCTATGGTAATTTGGTGAACTTAGAGAAAACATATGTCAATTTGAGTTTGGTGGCAATGTAGAGCTAAAACCAAGCGAACCATGTGTTAGGGATGATGGGACTCAACAATTTGATACACTTGGAGGGAACACGGATTTAGAGTGGGTTGACAGCATAGCAAAGTAATAACACAATGATCGAAGAGCTGAAGTTGAGGGGCTCATGATAGATTCATTTGTAAGACCATGATGTAGTCTCACACGAGAAAAAAGACTGCATCTTTTCAGTTCGGAGTTCAGTGTATATTGAATTAAATAGTTGCATATCTCTTATATTATAATTGGATTTTTGCAAAGATCTTTTCAGACGAAGAGATTGCAGGTTTATTGGCTCAAGCAGATGATCAAATCCTTGGGCATTGATAAAAAATATTGATGTGTGTGTGGTGGTGGTGGCAGCTGGCATGTGAGTTTGCACTCACATATAGATAACATATTTTTCTTAACAGTTACTGATCAGGGCAATACTATTTTCGTAACAAATCGTTTGTTGTGCATGCATACTAAAATATGTTTGACCCAGCTGATGTTAAATTGTTAGAGTAGTCACGCTCCCGTTGCGACGCACAGGCGATTACCAGATGAGTGTGATACAGTAGAATTCAAATTTTTGTGCAGTTGCATCAACTAGGACTTGTAAGGTATAAACTTTGGGACTGTATATAGAGAACAAGAGTGTTTTTTCCTGCCCTCCATAGTTAAATCATTATATTGCTAATGCAAGTGAGCAATCAACATTTCTTATTGAACCATGCTAATATTTCTCTTTTCTTAATTGCCTACTCCTTTTGTTTACTTCTTCAGAAAGCACTTCGCTCTGTTGCACACAATTGATAGCTATTTCTACACCAATCTTTTCGAAGACATAAAGTTTGAAACAGCCCTTAGCTTGCATTTGGTCAGTTCATCTTTCAGGAGAATATGCATCTTACTTAGTTCGAGGTGAAATTTTGTTTGTCGCAACAGGAATCAAGAAAATATGGTGCCTCTGTATATTTATATAAAACTTCATCACTTGGGTATATGGTTTACTTGCATGAAGGGTTATTCCAGCCACCTGTACTTAGTAACTCCCAATTATATATTATGTAACATATTGTGATGGATCTATTCTAATTGGTATAGGGGATGGTGGGAGATATTATCTTGTTATGATCCCATGGAGGTGGTTTTATTCTCGAGTGAACAATATGATTTCTTTTTTTGGAATTAAGAATCATATCATGCTGCTACCAACATGTCATGTTGAATGCTGAAAAGGTGAGAAGAAATGCATGTATCCATTGGTTTCAGAATTAATGACTATCACTTATTTGTAGAAGAAAAGGAGATTCCCTATACATAGATTGGGCATTGGTAATCTTGGATCGGCATGCCATACATGATACATGACCTGATTTTCTGGTATGTTTCTTTTGATTGAACTTATCACATGTAACAATTTGGATTCTTACAATGCCTAAAAGCTTATCACTTGTAGCAAAAGTCAACAATGCAGCCTAATGGGCACGAGGATCGTAAATGCATATATTAGACACCGATTAGAATAAAACCATCTAAACATGTATGCCCCGTTGCAACACACGGGGACCACACCTCCACCACAAGAGACTAGGGAGCGTTCCCGTTGCTGCACCACCTTGTGGCCGAGTCCCCTTTTCCGCCACACCAGCGACATGAGCAGGATGGTGTACACCGGCTTCCTATAGACATGTGGCCATCGAGGCTCAGGATGTGCTAGACGCTGCCGAGGACCTGGACAGTTTGTGGAGCCGCATCGGGTATATCTACCCTCCGTCTTTAACCAATAGCAAGACCACTCTGTTTATGATGCGCATATGAAATCAATCAATGTTGCAACTCACACAGGTTTGTGGAGGTGATGGCACGAGTATTTACGAGGATGCTTGGAGATGTGTTGGCATATGGCCAGGTACTGAAATTGCTGGGAGTTTGCTTAGCACATATCTGGCTAGACTAAATAATTCAGGTGTTTCTCTCAGCCGTGTAATGGAGAAAAAGAGACTTACGCAGGGTATGTGTTCTCTCTCGAAAAATAATTAAATTTGGTACTACTTAAATAACTCATTAGATGTTTTTACGGGTTGATCTCACATCATATTTATGTGCTAAGAAATGAGTTGTAACTAAAACTATAATGTTAAATTTGGTAACTACATGAAATGTGTTGGATATTAGGTTTTTGAAATTAATTCCGTGTTATGTGTGAAGAATTTATTTACAATCTGCACATGAGTAATTTATTACAAGATTCGTCATAAAACTGAAACAACATCAGTGCTCTTTGAAGTCATAATATCACCTTCAAAATTAATGACTATCGCTTATTTGTAGAAGAAAAGGAGATTCCCTATACATAGATTGGGCATTGGTAATCTTGGATCGGCATGCCATACATGATACATGACCTGATTTTCTGGTATGTTTCTTTTAATTGAACATATCACATGTAACAAATTTGGATTCTTACAATGCCTAAAAACTTATCACTTGTAGCAAAAGTCAACAATGCCGCCTAATGGGCACGAGGATCGTAAATGCATATATTAGACACCGATTAGTATCAAACCATCTAAACATGTATGCCCCGTTGCAACACACGGGGACCACACCTCCACCACAAGAGACTAGGGAGCGTTCCCGTTGCTGCACCACCTCGTGGCTGAGTCGTCTTTTCCGCCACACCAGCGACATGAGCAGGATGGTGTACACCGGCTTCCTATAGACATGTGGCCATCGAGGCTCAGGATGTGCTAGGCGCTGCCGAGGACCTGAACAGTTCGTGGAGCCGCATCGGGTATATCTACCCTCCGTCTTTAACCAGTAGCAAGACCACTCTGTTTATGATGCGCATATGAAATCAATCAATGTTGCAACTCACACAGGTTTGTGGAGGTGATGGCACGAGTATTTACGAGGATGCTTGGAGATGCGTTGGCATATGGCCAGGTACTGAAATTGCTGGGAGTTTGCTTAGCACATATCTGGCTAGACTAAATAATTCAGGTGTTTCTCTCAGCCGTGTAATGGAGAAAAAGAGACTTACGCAGGGTATGTGTTCTCTCTCGAAAAATAATTAAATTTTGTACTACTTAAATAACTCATTAGATGTTTTTACTGGTTGATCTCACATCATATTTATGTGCTAAGAAATGAGTTGTAACTAAAACTATAATGTTAAATTTGGTAACTACATGAAATGTGTTGGATATTAGGTTTTTGAAATTAATTCCGTGTTGTGTGTGAAGAATTTATTTACAATCTGTACATGAGTAATTTATTACAAGATTCATCATAAAACTGAAACAACATCAGTGCTCTTTGAAGTCATAATATCACCTTCAAACATCGACGTTCTACCATAACTGTGCCATACATTTCAAGGTCCATGATAAAACTGAAAGAGCATCAATGGTTTTACAGGTCATGGTGGCTGGGTTTTGCTCGCGTTGTGGTCCATGCATACCAATTCTTTGAAGCAGTGGCACAGTGCAGCTATGTAAGAAAAATGTGTGTCGTTTGTCGACCGTGGGCAATGGAGTGATGTAGATTTACTTTAGAGTACATATCTAAGGTACAGAGTGAACTATTTTAGTTATTTCTTGTGCTATATGTCAATCTTAGATTTTATGTTAGCAATAAAAAGCACTTGCAAATGTATTTGTGTTGAGTGCATAAATTTGTGTTCCAGAAGATAAATGTAGAGAATGGTCACAATAATTTATGTTTCTGTTTAGTACGATATTTATATTCAGAATAAGTAGTAGATATACATTCCTGTGTAGTTTTAGTATCTGAGTTGAGAAATACATAGTAGTATTCCTCTATGAGGTTTGATGCCTTGCTTTTTATAATTCAATTCATTTGTATTTATTTTCTAATATTTAGACATAATGGTTTGCAGAGAATAGTGAGGTGACTTTAGATAGCTGTAATGAGTTGTTTGAGTCTTTGACCTGAAGTTATATTTGTATAAATTACATGATTTGTTGATGAGGATAAGAAAGAGGAGCTGATGGAAAACCAACCGAGGAAGGTCATGGAAGATTGAGGTAGAAGTTAGTTAGGCTATGAGTGAGTTAGGAATCCTGGAGTGAGCCGATAGGAGGGTCGAGTATGGTGCATAAATGTCAGCATTGGTAGTCAGAACTTGATACTGAGTGTTGATGGAAATGATGGGATGCGGACGGGTGTGCTGCAGTCCAGCAATTTGTCATTGCCAAATGATTCAATCCCGGTGAGGTCATTGCTGGATGCAAGGTCTCCCTGGGAAAGGTATTCGAAGTTCTTAAGTGCTTAGGAACCTCACTTGTTTTTGTATTGATTTGATTAGCAAGTGTATTTACTGATGCATAGATGTAATGCGGATTATGTGTAGCACCGAACCTGAGGTGGCTGCAATCCAGTCGGTTCTGGCATTGGAGAGTTAAAAGTGAATCAGACTTAATCAGATGGCATTGACAATTTTATAAATTATTAATAATTGGAAGGTCCGTTTAGCGTTTGGGAAGAGAAGCATGATGCCAAAACCGTTTGGGAAGAGAAGCGTGGTGCCAAAACGTACTTCTGGTTCTTAACCCAGATGAACTCATTTAAAGTTGTTGGTGTTTGTTAAAATTATTCTTGATATATGTTTGACACAATTAGTGTATTATGCCCCGTTGCAACGCACAGGAAATTAAGGAGCACGTGAAATTAGATATTTTGCTGAAATGCATGGTTGGAGAAACATATTTAAAGAAAATCGAGAGATTGAAAATAACTATTTGTGACAACATAGTGCTAAGCATGTGATGTACACAGTGCATATAATGATATTTTTAATATATGTTTCCATAAATAAGTTTGTTGTTCCATAGCAACGCAAGGGCATTCAGCCAGATTTAGCTTCCTTGGACTACAAATAGATAAGGAAAAAAGCGACATGCTCGGGTTGTTTTTGTATAGTTCAAGACAACAAAACAATTGACAAGGTGGTAGATAAAGAGGATGACTGATGTATAGACATAGAAAGTGATGTATGACAGGTTCAGCGAAAAAGAGCGCTAGAGGAGTGTGTGTTGTTTGTAAGAATAGAGAGAAGATACATGTATTTGTGTTGTGGTTGAACATTGCGTGTAATGTGCTCGTTTGTAGGAAGGAACATGAGCTTTGTTTACAAATTTATTTTTTGGCCCGTGGCAACGCACGGGCAGTCTACTAGTGTGCATAGGAGGTGAGCTAGAGCACCACAAAGCTCTCCCCTCACCGGCCAGAAAAACAGAGCAGTGTGGAGTGCTCTGCTCGCTGGCGGGGGGGGGGGGGGGGGTATATATAGGCATCTCATTGGTCCCGGTTCGTGGCTGGAACCGGGACTAAAGGACCCCCTTTGGTCCCGGTTCCAGCCACGAACCGGGACCAATGGTTGTGGGCCAGGAGCGAGGCACACTGGTCCCGGTTCGTGTCTGGAACCGGGACCAAAGGGTCCAGACGAACCGGGACCAATGCCCCACGTGGCCCGGCCGGCCCCCTGGCCTCACGAACCGGGACCGTTGCCCCCATTGGTCCCGGTTCGTGACTGAACCGGGACTAATGGGCTGGCCTGGCCTGGACCAATGCACTGTTATGTACTAGTGCAAGGACTACCCGACAGATAATAGATCGGACGTACTACAGTCATGACTCCAAACTTACTTGGTTGGAGAAAGATCATCTCATCTCATTTATTCATGATGTTCAGCATCATAAGGAAAATTACATGATTGGTAACATTTATCATGGATATGTGCCACTAGTGCACAAGTTAAACCCTTATAACATCACTAGAGACAACTTTGTAAGAATTTTTTTACTCTTGTGTCATTAGTCCATCCTTTTCATACATTGTTCTTAAGCAAAACTAGTTTGCTAACTATGTTATTATAAATTATGTTCTTCAATAGGTACTTCCGCCAGAGACCATTCCTAAATAGATGTTTACCAAAGGTGATTTGCATATGGTTAGTTTACGGCCAATGCCGATGAGTTACCCTAGTAAATACACGATATCTCAAAGTGACAATACCATGAAACTAAAAGGACGGAGCAAGGCAATAACAGCATCCTGGCAAACACTTGGAGACTATAAATTGCGCAAGTCAGAAGTTGGAGATAGGTTGATCTGTATTCTTCAATGGGGAGATGCAGGAGTTCACCTTTTTTATGCTATTTTACCTAGGATAGAGCAGTAGTTAGTGTTTTTAACTTGTGATAACTTGATCATTTGCTAGTATGATAACAACTAGAATGATGAGGAGTTCACCTTTTTATGTTATTTTACCTACAATGATGAAGAGTTGATTAAGATGATGATGAGTTGTAATATGACATATACCACTACAAATTAGATGGATGCAATAGACCAAGTTGAATTAGAGGATTCCATCTAATTTGTACTGATGTTGGATGTTTTTTTTCCATAATTTGTACTGATGATGTTGTATATTAATATGTGTAACTGTGTGAAAATACAACATAAATATAAAAGAAAATGAAAACACAAAATGAAACACGGCCATTTCCAAAAAAAAAAACCCTAGACCCCAGCGCTTTGCAGGGGTTGACACGTGGATGACCTTTTGTCCCGGTTGGTGTTACCAACCAGGACTACAGGTCCTCTGCCTGGGCGCCCTACAGCGGCCGGTTGGAGCCATTTTAGTCCCGGTTCGTAAGCCAACTGGGACTAAATGTCTGGACCTTTAGTCCCGATTAAGTTGTCCCGGTTCCAGAAGCGGGACTAAATGTCCTATGGAACCGGGACAGATGCCCTGTTTTTAACTAGTGCCCTTTGTTTCGGGGGCCTGGGGCGACCACCCCCTGCCCCCCCCCCCTCAGGGCCGGGCCTGCTGCTGCTCATCAAGAGGAACTGAACAAGTGAGATATTGATGATTATCAACAGAGCAGTAGAAGATATGGAGAAACATGTACATTCTGGAGTAGCTCCTATCACAATTAACAAAGTAAAAAAGCAGTGCATATTTGTTCAGTATTCATAATGAATTGGATGGTACACATAACAATCTGTTGAACAACCAAGTGGGCCCTGTCCCCACATGCCATCCTCGAAGGCTCAATGGAGCCCATGTGCAACCTTGGTCCATCTTCACCATGCTTGTTCTTCCTTGTAGAGTTACACGCTACGGGGCAGGTCACTAACCATAATGGGAATACGGTAGTTTAGTCGTCGGAAGCACATCGACGTAGCATGGGCGGTAAGGGAACACAGCGCCGATGCCATGGGCATTTGTGCAAGGGTTCCTAAGGAGGTCATAGCCTAAACATTGCATTCTCGAGGTCCCAATATGATATGCCGTAACGGCGCCGTGGGTTTGGAGGAGCACCACTTCCTTATGCGGGTGTAGTCCTACGATCTTGTAATCCCGTGACATGTTTTCGGAACTTTCATGTAGGTCGATGAAGTTGTCCTCATCCGAGTCCCAAGATGACCCAAAGCTCTGTTCACTTTTGAATCCGTCATCTTCATCTTCGTGAGCAACATCTTCTTCATTGTGACCATCGTCATCAACATTCCCGTTGGCTTTATCATCGAAGCCATCCGCCTCATGGATGTCTTCTGCTTCATCGTTTTCATCGTTCCCATCACGACCATCAGATGTGTCGCTCTCCTCAATGTTATAAGGTTCAAACAAGCTAGCAATTGCTTTGTTGTTTCCGACGGCCTTCCATGGCACTCTAGGCTCAACCCATTGTTGTATTTCGTGACTAAGCTCTGCTTGGTGTGCTAGCATCCACTCCACCCGGCCATCGTTTGATTCTATCAGTGTCCATACTCGTAGTTGGATTTTGTCGTGCGTCACATAGTGAACCCCTCTCTCATAACTCGCTATGACGGAGCTCTCGAGCAACTTTGACCAACTTGTATGTTCATCAATACAAGCTTTCCCTGGTAATTGGACCATGTTGTACACCCCCTCCAAGTTGCGCAGGATCAAAAGGATGTTGTTCCAGCAATGTACGTAGAGCGACCCCTGCCAGTACTCGGCCGACTTCCATATTTTCACGTGACTAGGATGTGGCGCGGTCACCATGTCATAGAGTTTCCTAGGGGCGTAATGCCCCGGCACAAAGTCCCGGTTCACCCATTGATTGGTCTGTGACGAGAACACCAATATAGAGATCACATCTGATGGTGTTGTTGTATTAAAATCTCTTGTTACATAATCGAAATGATATGTGATGTCTATCTCCTCTTGGTCTTCTTCAGATAGGTTCTCTTCTTCAAACAACATAGGCAAGTGCAGTTGCTCCAAATTAACCTCGACCCAAGTTTGTGGCTGGGTATTTTTCTCTGGTAGGATCTTTCCCTCTGGAAGGAGGAATACCTCGTGGTGCCGCGACACGGCCGGGTCAAAGGCGAGGAACATGCCCTCGACGAATAGCCAGGTTTTCTTCTGTGGCAATGGTGGCAGGATAGCGATTCGCACCGTGGCCGGGTTGCACACGTAACGATGATGTTGTGACCTGTCCATTAGGAGAAGGAGGCCGTTGCAACAGTGGAGCACGGAGAAGGTGTTGTGCCGAAAGAGAGGACGCCGGAAGACAGGCCCGTCGTGAGCTCCACGTAGTTTTTCCGAACGCGCCGGCGCGGATGGGGCGAAGAAGGAGGATTTGTCGGCGCATCCGTAGTTGGTGGTGAAGATGCCGGGGAACGGGCTCCGGGGGAAGAAGCAGGGGAGGAGGAGCTTGTGGGCGTCGACAATGGTGCACCACGTGCGGCAGACGCGGCGGGACTCAACGAGCGGGCGGCGGGGGAGACGCCGGAGTATGCCGAGGAGCACGTCGTATGGGAAGCAGATGCCGTTGCCGTCGGTCCCGTCCATCTGGCCGGCGGCCGGGCAGGCGATGTTCGACTCGAAGAGGGCGCTGATCGATGGAGAGCGACCAAGGAGCCGATCGATCGATGGAGAGCAACGATGGCGAGAGCGATCGATGAAGTTGCATAAATAGTAGTACTCGGTGTAGACACAGAGTCTCTCCGTACTCCGTAGTCGATTCTAGGTTGAATTGCGAGTTGATTCGTGTTCAAGTCTCACACCACCTGGTCTTGCCGTTAGCATGGACATCATTTCAATCTCTGAACTTATTTGTGTTCAAAAAAGTAATAATTTCTGAACTTAATTTTTGTACATAAAAAACAAACACTACCGGAATCAGGCTCGTTGCCGACCGCAACCGCCGGCGCATATCACCATTTGCCGACGACCTACGGCTAACCGTCGGCGTATAAAAAACCGTCGGCATAGATCTGGCTATGTCGACGGCAACCATTGGCGTACAAAGGCCGTCGGCATATCTGTGGGCCCGTCGATCCTGTAGTTTACGGCCGTTTGACGCCGTCAAAGATATGCCGACGGCCCTGACGGACACCGTCGGCATAGCTGCTTTGGTCCACGTCATCGATCCGTGGCAGTTGCCGATCCGGGGCATAGCTATACCGACGGTTATGCCGTCGGCATAGCTATGTTTTTTTCCCCTAAACTAAAATTTAATTTACTTAGGAAGTCTATATAGCCCATGTCCATGTAATATATAATCTATTTAGTTATCTACTACACACAGTTTTTACAATACATCGTCTATTTAGCTGTGTGTATGGGCGCTAAAATCATGGGGTGGTTAGACCAATCCTGGGGATAGCTATGCCGCCAGGTCTTGCGCTGGGCCCTCTTACGCGTCTGGAAATGTGGTGGCGGGTGCAAACAACCGGCACACGTCTCCGGGGTGTGATCCTCTTCACGGACGGCGCTGCCGCCGGCACCTGGAGGGGGGAGACGGTGGCATCGGGTCGACACGGAGGGAATCTTGCGGCTGGTTGGGCCCGGACCTTGTTCTAAGATGTTGCTATGGGCTGGCCTATCACAGCCAGGTGAAAATGTCCCTCGGTCAAACCCCGTCCGGTGAAAGCAAAGGGGTAGATCTAGTTGTCAACGGGGCTAGGGTCAGTCCGGTCAGTGGAGCTTCCGGGTGTAGCAATGCCACCGAAACACCGCACCGGGTCCTCCTACATGTGTGAAAGTGTCGTGGCGTGCGTAGACGCCCTTCTTGGGGTTCCGGGGTGTGCCTCCCTCCATGGACGGCACTTCCGCCGTCACATGGAGGGGGGGGGGAACGTGCGGGTCGAGGCAAGCCGGAGGGAATCTAATGGCTGGTTGGGTCCGGACCTTGTTCTAAGATATTGCTATGGGCTGGCCTATCACAGCCAGGTGAAAATGTCCCTCGGTCAAACCCCGTCCGGTGAAAGTCAAAGGGGTAGATCTGTCCGGTCAACAGTGTCAGGGTTAGACGGGACGGGGTATTTGGGGGGTGGCAATGCCGCCAGGTCTTGCCCTGGGCCCTCTTACGCGTCTGGAAATGTGGTGGCTGGTGCAAACAACCGGCACACGTCTCCGGAGTTTGTCCCTCTTCACGGACGGCGCTGGCGCCGGCACCTGGAGGGGAGAAACGGTGGCGTCGGGTCGACGCGGAGGGAATCTTGCGGCTGGTTGGGCCCGGACCTTGATCTAAGATGTTGCTATGGGCTGGCCTATCACAGCCAGGTGAAAATGTCCCACGGTCAAACCCCGTCCAGTGAAAGTCAAAGGGGTAGATCTACTTGTCAACGGGGCTAGGGTCAGTCCGGTCGGTGGGGCTTCCGGGTGTAGCAATGCCACCGAAACACCGCACCGGGTCCTCCTACATGTGTGAAAGTGTCGTGGCGTGCGTAGACGCCCTTCTTGGGGCTCCGGGGTGTGCCTCCCTCCACGGACGGCACTGCCGCCGTCACATGGAGGGGGGAACGTGCGGGTCGAGTCAAGCCGGAGGGAATCTAATGGCTGGTTGGGTCCGGACCTTGTTCTAAGATGTTGCTATAGGCTGGCCCACTAGTAGAAAACAGGCCATTATTCCCAGTTGGGAATGGCCTTTAGTCCCGGTTCCCCAACCGGGACTAAAGTATAGAGACTAAAGGGTCCAAGCCTTTAGTCCCGGTTGGCTACGAACCGGGACTAAACCCTGGCCACGTGGTCGGCCGCGCGCACCAGGGCATGGGGACCTTTGGTCCCGGTCCGGTTGGTAACACCAACCGGGACAAAAGGTTTAGGGGTTTAGGGGTTTAGGTGTTTAGAGGTTTAGTGTTTATTGTTTATTTTTTCCTTTTCATTTTGTGTTTTCCATTTAATTCTTTTTCATTTCAAACATATTTTACGCAACTACATGTTGTACACATTATGCATATATAATAGAATTTCTCGTAGAACCGATCATATATCATAAAATTTCTCGTACAAGGAATCATATATCATAGAATTTCTCGTACGACCACATGCATACACATATATATATATACAATTTGGTATATACAATTTCTCGTACAATTTGCAAATCATTTGCGGATCGGGTAATGGTATTCTCCGTCGGGAGATATGACCTGCTGAAGCAAAAATCCTGCAATTTCCTCTTGAATTGCCCGTATGCGGTCCGTTGGTAGGAGCTTATCCCGCATCTCGTGCATCTTTAAAGAAGGAGATCAATATGAACATGTTAGTTGTGTGTATATGTATTAGATCATGATAAAAAATATGAATGGTGTTTACGTACCCAAAGATCTCTTGCACTCTTGCTGTTTTCGGTCATAAAGCGAATGTTCTCGCAAACGTAATATGCACATAGATTAGTCCCCTGTGCCTGCCTCATGCACTTTACGAGAATAGAATTTAATCAGATAATAATGAAGCATGACAATGGTATTTAAACTAGAATTAAAGAGATGCGTGGACGTAGCTAGTACTACTTAATTACCCTGGGCTTTCGCCATCTCAACTCTGGTTTTCATTCACCGGTGACCTCTTTGATGAAACGTTTCCAAACCCTGCCTGGCAAACAAAATGAATAAAGGAGTTATTAATTACTTGATATCAGGAAATGAACTAATAAAGAAGCCGACATAGTGCGTCAATGATTGAAATTACCTTTCGAGCAACAAATGCAAGCTTATGTAATCTTCAGGGTCTTTACTTAGCGAGTCCAGTACTTCAACAGTTCCATCGTCAACTCTAATGATTAGAAGGATCCAGTGGTAGCTACGCACACGATTTGTATAAGCGGGCATGCATAACTCATCAACTACACTTAACATCGAGTATATATATATATACGCAAAAATAGAATTTGTAGTACAAGACAGTAACACTCACTGGAAGTTCCAAGGTAAAAGTATTTCTGGTTTGTACTTTAGGGCCTTCAAAAACCTTAGAAGCATTTTCTCCGTGTCTTTAGGGTTCCTTCTCAACACTTCTTCATTAACGGTATTTGGGTCAATGAACCCAATTCCATAGACTCCAGCTCTTTTCAATTCAAAAATCTTCATTCTGCATAATACCACACAAAAGAATATAGTGAGTATAATAACAGGCAATGAACGAGCTTAGCTAGAGACTTAAATTACAGAAAGAAATCACTTACAGACAATAGCAACTGACGATAGATTTGTCGAGTGCTTTTTGGTTGAATAACTGAAAAAATTCTTCATTTTCAATCCACAAATCTTTTTCATGGATGTAATGCTCTTTGTCGACTTTCACCATGAGGCTCTCTCGCCCGTCCTTTACTTCTCTCATGTACCAGTCATGCAATTTGTACATTTGCGTTGTTAGAAGCTTCTCGTCGTCAGGACTGACCAGAGGTTTCCCAGGGACATATTGCCATGCTATTTCCTTCGGATCCAACGGTGGAAATTCCTCGATCTCTAGGAATTGTTCAACGGTGATACCGAGCAATCTAGCATTCTCTCAATCAGCGTCGGTTATTACCACGTTATTGGCACTCACCTTGAGCGGGCTGATCGATTGGACTGCCTGTTCTCCGAGCTGGGGAACAGTTTTCCCGCATTTACTGCTACCGCTCGACTTCTGTCTTTTCTGGGATTCATAGGACTTGGTAATACAGCGTTCATAGTCTGATATCGGCCTTTTCTCCGCCGGTTTAGCTGCATCAATAAAGTGTTGTACGACCTCGTCGGGTACTTTCTCCTTTGGCGGCGGGGGCGCTTTCGGTCCAAAATGGGCCTGCAAAGCGAGATTCACTGATTCATCGAGTTCCTCGTCAGTCATATCATAAGCTAACTTCTTTTTGGCAGGAGGCTCGGGTTTCTTCTTTTGTCTTCTCTTTCGCTTTGGAGACGACGGATATCGATATCGCGGACGTCTCACGCTAGGCTCCGTCTCTGGGTGGGATGGACTCTGCTGACGTGGCGGAGCTTGATATTGCGGACTCGCCATGCGCTCCGTCTCGGGGTGGGATGGATTCGGCTGGCGCGGCGGAGATGGATATGGCGGACTCACCCTGTGCTCCGTCTCGGGGAGGGTTGGAGTCTGCTGACGCGGCGGACTTGGAGGAGGAGTCGGTGGCCTTGGCACCGAGTTTGGAAACACGATGCATTCCTTTTTCCATACAATGATACCACGTATGGCTTCTCCTAGTGTCAGCTCTCCTTGACCTCCAGTGTGATCAAGCTCTAGTGTATCATATCCCGATAAAACTTGATCCACCCCGACACGAGCATAGCCAGGTGGAATCGGATTGCTGTGGAGGAGTGCTTCAGGTGCATTCGGTAAAGCAAAGCCGTGCGCCACCTTCATGGATATGTTCTTGAGTTTCATGTGTAGCTCACAAGGTGTTGACTCTAGGATATCATCCACGGGGTAGCGAGCCAGCAGTGCATCATCGGGCGGGACCCGCGTGGAACCCACGCTGCTTTTCGGCATAGATGATGGACTGGTACCATCCAGTGCTGGATATGGTTGCTGCTGCTGCTGAGACGCGCCTTGCTGGCTAAGTTTGTTGATTTGCTCCTGCTGCATGTTATATTTGCGTTCCAAGTCCTGAATCCGATCTACTTCATGCTTCTTCTTTCTGTCACTACTTCTGTAGCTATCGTTCCAATCCGCAAACCCCAAAAACCACGGAACAATGCCTTTGCCTCGTGTTCATCCCGGGTGCTCAGGATTCTTGAGGGCGCGCGAAAGCTCGTCCTTCTCTCTCTCGGGCTCGTACACACCCGCTCGAGCTTCTGCTATTGCTTTAAGTAACTCGTCCGTGGCTTCTTTAAGACTTGCCAGTTCAAGAACCTCCCCTGTCTTTGGGTCCAACTTTCCCACATGTGCATAAAACCAAGTCATGCACCTCTCGGGCCAAGTCTCTGTTTCTGGAGTGACCCCTGTAGCCTTCATGTTTCTCTCAGATTCATCCCACTTAGGCAACCCATACTTGTAGCCGCCTGGCCCCAGACGATGGTGCCACGTTTTTTTGTCGGCATTTATCTTGTTTATTCTCGACCGTTCCTTAGCTACTTGTGATTCCTTGAACTTCACAAATTCGTCCCAGTCATCTGCTAACTTCACATATTATTCTTTGAATTCTGGAGTCTTCCTTCCGTTTTCCACGTAACTTTTCCATAATCTTTTCTTCCAAGACTGGAATTGTGTGGCCATCTTCTTAAGAGCACACTTCTTGACTTTCTCTCGTTGGACATCTGTGAGACCCTCTGGTAGGGTGAAATGTTTCATGAGTGTCTCCCAAAGCAGATTTTTTGCTCTTTCGCTGACAAAAGAAACTGCTTGGGTATCTTTTGGCTGATTCCATTCTTGAACGGTGATCGGGATTTGGTCCCTAACGATAACTCCACATTGACGTATAAATTTGTCCGCAATCTCTTTAGGAGCAATCGGTTTGCCATCTGCTCTGATTTATCGATGTTAAACTTTACGCCTTGTTTCAACTTTCTTGTCGGGCCACGTTTAACCCTTGTAAAAGATTTGCTCGATCCGGAGGGCTAAAAGGAAGAAAGATTCGTTAATATATACAAATCAATCAATACATCTCATGATCACCAGAGGGCAAATTAATACCTCGCCGGACTCTGTTAAATGGACAAAAATTTCTTCGCCGTCGTCATTGTCAGCTGGTTCGCCTTCGTCTCTTGGTTGTTCTTCCTCAATTCCCTCACCGGATGGGTTAAGGTATTGTGAGCGATCATCTACTTCATTCTCTTCGTTTTCGAAGCGTATCAGGTCGTACATGGCATTCTCTTGATCATGGTCTCTGTCTCTACCGTCCATAGCTTAACTAATCCAGAACAAAGATAAAACAATTAGAATGCATTCAATAAGCAGAACCGGAGATATGCAAATCAATACAAGGCAATGCAACAATACGATCATATAATATCACTAATACATCATCGAATAGTATCACTAATACATCATTGAATATAATATCACTAATACAAATCTAGTTGACGTCTCGCGACGCAGGCGGTGGACACCCAAAGATAAGGAACTATGACAGGATCATAGCTCGGGTGTGATCCTTGAAGAACCTGCCAGGTATTGGAGAACCTGGCGTCCAACGCAGCCATGTAGCGTCGGACGTGCTCGTCCTCCTCCCTGACACGGCGACGTACCACCTCCGCGGGGGCCGGCTCCCTCTGCACCGACAGTGGTCCACGCGACCGCCACCAAATAACCTCCGTGTCGATGACGGGACCCTCATTCCTCACCAAGCTCCGCGCCCCGGAAGGCAGCACCTCCCAGTGCCAGCCCGGGGGAGCCCAGTCCCGGACATGGCGCCTCTCAAGCAGGCTGTTGCCACTGAGTCGAAGACGAGGATGCTGGCCATGCATCGTTGACTCAACAGCTATGCTATGCAACTAAACATTTAAACATGTAAACATCATATATCTGCCTAATATAAAATCATCGGTATCGTCGGGGACACTCCCTCACCGACGATCGTCGGGGGGTACTCTCCCTCACCGACGATCGTCGGGGACTCCTCGATATCACGTCACCGACGACCGACGATACTACATTAAAAACAACTAAACAATAAAAACAACTAAAACAACTAAATTAACTAAATTAACTACCACTTAATCCTAAAGTCAAATTCTAAGCATCTACATCTACATACTAAGCATCTACATACATAGTACATATATACATACATTCATTAAGCATCTAATACATAGTACATATATACATACATTCATTAAGCATCTAAAAATGATAAGGGAGAGGAGGAGAGCTCACCGACCGGGAATCGTCGGGGCGGAGGGAGGCGAGGAGGATTCCGGAGACGGAGGAGCGGCGCCGGAGTTGGAGGAGGATGCCGGAGACGGAGGAGCGGCGCCGGAGATGGAGGAGGACGCCGGATGAGGGCAGGAGCAGCGCCGGCGTGGGCTCAGGCGGCCGCGGCAGTGCGTGGAGGAGCGGCGGCGGCGCGTGGAGGAGGAGAGCGGAGGCGGCGCGTGGGCAAAGCGACCGGACGGCGACGTCGATCGAGGGCGCGGGCGGGGCAGCCTGGCAGCGTCGTTGAAGTGGGTGAAGACGGAGTGCTTTGGGGGAGGAAGAAGATAGGCTTAAATAGCCCAGGACCTTTAGTCCCGGTTGGTGGCACCAACCGGGACTAAAGAGCCTTTAGTCCCGGTTGGTGATACCAACCGGTACTAAAGGTCTATTTTATCTTTTTTCTGTTTTTATATTTAGTCCCGGCTGTGGTGGGAGTTTAGTCCCACCTCGCTAGTTGTGGAGCACGACGACCAGCTTATAAGCCCCGCTGTGAGAGAGGCAGCACGAGCCTCTCTCAAACCGAGCATGTGCCTACTATGTCGCTGTTACTAAAGTGAAAATAGAAACTAGCACTTTGAATTTATATTCAATTTTCTCTATAAGCGCATCTATTTTCATTTTTGCTATTTTTTTATGTTATTTTTTTTTGCATATTCAAAATTCTTAACAGAAAATACTTTATGAATATTCTTTCTACTATTAAAGTTTTTAACAAAAATAACTTTGATAATTTGAGTTGCAATAATTTTATATAATATTAAGTTAAATAATTTTGATCGGACGAAAACACGTCTATTACAAAGGGATTTCAATTTTTTAAACATATTTTAACTCAAGACTTTTTCTGCATTCAATATGCACCATTCAAAGCCACATGATCACTTTTCAACCCTCTTCTAACTTCATTTGCTATTTTTCATGCATTTCATGATTTATTTTGAGCTAAAATGACACTGAATTGAAAAGCACTGCAAATGAACTCTGAAATGGTTGAAAGTTGGCATGGTATCATAATTTCACCCACATAGCATGTGCTAAAAAGTTGAGAGGGTTACAGGAAAAACTGGATGCACTTCGTGTACAAACTGGACAATCTCTTTCGAAGTATCAGGGTTTCGAACGAAAACTCATCTATTACAAAGGGATTTCAATTTTTTAAACATATTTTAACTCAAGACTTTTTCTGCATTCAATATGCAACATTCAAAGTTACATCATCACTTTTCAACCCTTTTCTGACTTCATTTACTATTTTTCATGCATTTCATGATTTATTTTGAGCTAAAATGACAATGAATTGAAAACCACTGCAAATGAACTCTGAAATAGTTGAAAGTTGGCATGGTTTCATAATTTCACCCACATAGCATGTGCTAAAAAGTTGATAAGGTTACAGGAAAAACTGGATGCACTTCGTGTACAAACTGGACAATCTCTTTCGAAGTATCAGGGTTTCGAACGAAAACTCATCTATTACAAAGGGATTTCAAATTTTTAAACATATTTTAACTCAAGACTTTTTCTGCATTCAATATGCATTATTCAAAGCCACATCATCACTTTTCAACCCTTTTCTGACTTCATTTGCTATTTCTCATGCATTTCATGATTTATTTTGAGCTAAAATGACACTGAATTTAAAATCACTGCAAAGGAACTCTGAAATGGTTGAAAGTTGGCATGGTATCAGAATTTCACCCACATAGCATGTGCTAAAAAGTTGAGAGGGTTACAGGAGATACTGGATGCACTTGGTGTACAAACTGGACAAGCTCTTTCGAAGTATCAGGGTTTCGAACGAAAACTCGTCTATTACAAAGGGATTTCAAATTTATAAACATATTTTAACTCAAGACTTTTTCTGCATTCAATATGCACCATTCAAAGCCACATCATCACTTTTCCACCCTTTTCTGAATTCATTGCTATTTCTCATGCATTTCATGATTTATTTTGAGCTAAAATGACACTGAATTGAAAAGCACTGCAAATGAACTCCGAAATGGTTGAAAGTTAGCATGGTATCATAATTTCACCCACATAGCATGTGCTAAAAAGTTGAGAGGGTTACACGAAAAACAGGATACACTTCGTGTACAAACTGAACAATCTCTTTCGAAGTATCAGGGTTTCGAACGAAAACTCATCTATTACAAAGGGATTTCAATTTTTTAAACATATTTTAACTCAAGACTTTTTGTGCATTCAATATGCACCATTCAAAGCCACCTCATCACTTTTCAACCCTTTTCTGACTTCATTTGCTATTTCTCATGCATTTCATGATTTATTTTGAGCTAAAATGACACTGAATTGAAAAGCACTACAAATGAACTCTGAAATAGTTGAAAGTTGGCATGGTATCATAATTTCACCCACATAGAATGTGCTAAAAAGTTGAGAGGGTTACAGGAAAAACTGGATGCACTTCGTGTACAAACTGGACAATCTCTTTCGAAGTATTAGGGTTTCAAACGAAAACTCGTCTATTACAAAGGGATTTCAATTTTTTAAACATATTTTTACTCAAGACTTTTTCTGCATTCAATATGCACCATTCAAAGCCACATCATCACTTTTCAACCCTTTTCTGACTTCATTTGCTATTTTTCATGCATTTCATGATTTATTTTGAGCTAAAATGACACTGAATTGAAAAGCACTGCAAATGAACTCTGAAATGGTTGAAAGTTGGCATGGTATCATAATTTCACCCACATAGCATGTGCTATAAAGTTGAGAGGGTTACAGGAAAAAATGGATGCACTTCGTGTACAAACTGAACAATCTCTTTCGAAGTATCAGTGTTTCGAACGAAAACTCGTCTATTACAAAGGGATTTCAATTTTTTAAATTTATTTTAACTCAAGACTTTTAATGCATTCAATATATGCACCATTCAAAGCCACGTCATCACTTTTCAACCCTTTTTTGACTTCATTTGCTATTTTTCATGCATTTCATGATTTATTTGAGCTAAAATGACCCTGAATTGAAAAGCACTGCAAATGAACTTTGAAATGGTTGAAAGTTGGCATGGTATCATAATTTCACCCACATAGCATGTGCTAAATAGTTGAGAGTGTTACAGGAAAGACTGGATGAACTTTGTGTACAAACTGGACAATCTCTTTCGAAGTATGAGGGTTTCGAACGAAAAGTTGTCTATTACAAAGGGATTTCATTTTTTAAAACTTATTTTAACTCAAGACTTTTTCTGCATTCAATATGCACCATTCAAAGTCACAGCATCACTTTTCAACCCTTTTCTGACTTCATTTGCTATTTTTCATGCATTTCATGATTTATTTTGAGCTAAAATGACACTGAATTGAAAAGCACTGCAAATGAACTCTGAAATGGTTGAAAGTTGGCATGGTATCATAATTTCACCCACATAGCATGTGCTAGAAAGTTGAGAGGGTTACAGGAAAAACTGGATGCACTTCGTGTACAAACTGGACAATCTCTTTCGAAGTATCAGTGTTTCGAACGAAAACTCGTCTATTACAAAGGGATTTCAATTTTTTAAACATATTTTAACTCAAGACTTTTTCTGCATTCAATATGCACCATTCAAAGCCACATCATCACTTTTCAACCCTTTTCTGACTTCATTTGCTATTTCTCATGCATTTCATGATTTATTTTGAGCTAAAATGACACTGAATTGAAAAGCACTGCAAATGAACTCTGAAATGGTTGAAAGTTGGCATGGTATCATAATTTCACCCAAATAGCATGTGCTAAAAAGTTGAGAGGGTTACAGGAAAAACTGGATGCACTTCGTGTACAAACTAGACAATCTCTTTCGAAGTATCAGGGTTTCGGACGAAAACTTGTCTATTACAAAGGGATTCCAATTTTTTAAACATATTTTAACTCAAGACTTTTTCTGCATTTAATATGCACCATTCAAAGCCACATCATTACTTTTCAACCCTTTTCTGACTTCATTTGCTATTTCTGATGCATTTCATGATTTATTTTGAGCTAAAATGACACTGAATTGAAAAGCACTACAAATAAACTCTGAAATGGTTGAAAGTTGGCATGGTATCATAATTTCACCTACATAGCATGTGCTAAAAAGTTGAGAGTGTTACAGAAAAACTGGATGCACTTCGTGTACAAACTGAACAATCTCTTTCGAAGTATCAGGGTTTCAGACGAAAACTCGTCTATTACAAAGGGATTTCAAATTTTTAAACATATTTTAACTCAATACTTCTTCTGCATTCAATATGCACCATTCAAAGCCACATCATCACTTTTCAACCCTTTTCTGACTTCATTTGCTATTTTTCATGCATTTCATGATTTATTTTGAGCTAAAATGACACTGAATTGAAAAGCACTGCAAATGAACTCTGAAATGGTATAAAGTTGGCATGGTATCATAATTTCACCCACATAGCATGTGCTAAAAAGTTGAGAGGGTTACAGGAAAAACTGGATGCACTTCGTGTACAAACTGGACAATCTCTTTCGAAGTATCAGGGTTTCGAACGAAAACTCGTCTATTACAAAGGTGTCACGCCCAAGATGCGGTCCTATCCCTATTAAGGCTTGTGGCCTCGACGGGGATAGAAGCGCATCTCGTCGTTCGCAAGCACAGTAAACATTGCAATACATGTAGGAAGAGATGAGTATATGAGTTGGCTTACACTCGCCACAAGCTATCTTACAAGACCACACAATTAAATCCATACATCATTCAGAAGACAGGGTCCGACTACGGATGAAAACAAACGATAAAAGAAGCAATGTAAAACTGTCTCGCTATCCCAGGATCACCACCATGAAGCTCCCTACTCGTCTGGATACGTAACATACATACGTCTACTCTCCTCGTCGTACTCCCACTGGAGCTGAGTCACATCGTCTGGCACGTTCTTATCAACACCTGTACCTGTATTGTTGTAATCTGTGAGCCACAGGGACTCAGCAATCTCATAACCCGAGTACCGAAACTATGTAAGCCATTGGGTAAGGATTTGATTAAGTGGTGAGGCTGCAGCAAGCGCTAAGCATATATTTGGTGGCTAACTTACGAGAACATGAATGTAAATATGGTGGCATACGTATGACGATCGTGAATTAGCATGATCACTAAGTGATCCTGAACACCTACTTACGGTAATCATAACCCCACCGTGTTCTCTCTCGGTTCATGTTCACGAGCAGAGACGGTCACGGTTACGCACACAGTTGGTGTATTTTATTGGAGTTTACTTCAAGTTAACTATAACCTGGTGTTAAACAAATTTCCAAGTTGCCACATAACCGCGGGCACGGCTTTCCGAAAAGATTAAACCCTGCAGGGGTGCTCCAACTCATCCATCACAAACTAACCACACTTCGTGGGAATAACCTCGACCACGAATCTCGTGATCGTCCTAGGCAATTCCACTGGAAAACCGCAACCTCGAGATAGCCCGAAGAAAAACCGGAATTCCTCGCGCAAGACATTCGATAAAGGTAAAACAAGTCCAGCAAGACCGCCCGACGTGTCGACAAACCCGATAAGAGCCGCGTATCTCGTTCTCAGGACACGACAGATAGGTCACACTACGAGTCAAACCAAACCTCGAGTTTCCTTGTGGTGGCCCCGCAGTCTGCCCGTTTTGGACCAACACTCATGAGGAGCACTGGCCCGGGGGTTGAATAAATTATCCACGGGGTAGCTAAGCCCTATGCAATTTTATTAAGTTGTTTAGCAAATGTAGTACCAATGTTGGGTCTTGCCAGACAAGTTTTAATCTAAAACGAATGGTCAAGGGGGTCCCCATAACAACCCCGAGCATGTTAGGAGCGCAAAATATGGAATATAACACCGGTACTCGGAACTAGTGCGGCAAAAGCGGAACAAAACACTGAGCAAAAGGCCAAGCCTTCCACCGTTGCCAGATATATATATGTGCATTAGTTTAAATAGCAGTAAATAGAGTGATATAAACAAAATCCATGTTGACACATGGAAAGCTTGCACCTGCAACTAGCAACGCTATAAGATAAGGGCAGAGCAGCGGTAACATAGCCAATCAAGGTTTGCTAGGTAGTGGAAGGGTTAGAGGCTTCCATGGCAGTTTAGGAGGCTGACAATATAAGTGGTAGGTAACGTAACATAACGGTAAAAACGAGACATCTAGCAAGGCAAAAATAGTGTCGGGATCCGGGTATGATCATCTTGCCTGTTGGTTCTTCAGAGGGACAAAGAGCTGGGTCCTCGTAGTTGTACTCTCCGGAATCCTCGTACTCAGGCTCAACACTCGCGTCTACCCAAAGAGAACAGCACCAAATAAACAAACAGCGAGGTGCAATGCACAAACAAGATGATGCATGATCATGTTAAGAAATATAGCATGGCAAGCCTATGCTAGTCATGTTTCACATGCATTTATTAAGTTGTTTAGTATTCTGGACAGAACCTCAATATTACTTATCTGGTCATGCATGATCATGGAAAATATGGATGCTTCATGCAAAAATGATGCAAATGCATATGTAGAACGTTGCAAACGGAGTAACGTAGCTCACGGTACGCTCATGGCAAGGTACGAACGTTAACGGAGACAAAACACAACATGAGGCAATCCATGGGCTATACCTTGGTGTTCCAAGGATGCCACTGGATAGGTAATGAAAATCTAACAAGAATAGAGCTAAAGATCAAGCAAAACAATGGAGTATAGCTCCCACAAATCACAAAACATTCAAACACACAATCTGTCCACAACAGCAACATTACATCTTGTCACACACCTAGCCAGAGCTACAGCAGGTATTAAATCAAAACCAAGGCATGTACAGAAGCTTTACAACATGCTTATCAAAACATCTATCTACACAAACTTGAAAGGAAGCATGGATAAATAGCAATGAAGCTCACAAGATGGCATGTTGAAACAGATTTTTAGGACTTAGTGAAAATTCCAGTTTTCTGGAATCTGAGTTAACCAGATGGCATATTGACAGCATTGTTAATATATGCCAGAGGGCATATCATGGCATGAAAATTAACAGGATGGTATAGGAAAACATACACTACAGTTCATTAGCATTGAGCACGAGCTAGAACACAACATATCACTTGGTAGCATCCACTCTTCATGGCATAAAAATATTAACAGATCTCAGACTTAGAAATATTTAGCATGTTTGAAAACAGCAACTTTTAGTAGTCACTTGTATGCAAGACTAATATGACAAAAGTAAATACCATGGCATTCTACTCATCAAAGGCTACCACTTCCATGTTGACACAATTATCATAGCATGCTTGGATTAAATATAACTAAAATGACGAAATGGCACCTTGAGACAAAATGATATTTTGTCAAACTTGCTCAAAAGACAAAACAAACTGCAACACTGGATTCCTTAGGAAATTCTACCCCAAAATCATGTATCATACTTGTCGTGGATTTGTCACGGCAGATGTCCGGGTTAACGGACTTAAGGTGTGGGGCCATCGCACCTAACTGGTAGCTTGAGAGGGGTTGAGCGGGACGAGAGACGCGGAGTTTTTACCCAGGTTCGGCCCCTCCGATGGAGGTAAAAGCCTACGTCCTGCTTTGTGTCTTATATTGATGACGATGACGATCTCGGTTACAAGGGTGCGGAGTCAGCACCTCTAATCTCGAGACCTTCTTGTCTGACTATCTTTCTGACCTGTCTATGAGACCTGTCTATGAGACCTGTCTATGAGACGTCTAACCTGACCCTCTTGGGGTGACCCGCCCCTCCTTATAAAGGCTGAAGGGGCGGTTTACATATAGAGTCTAAGTCGGATTGATGACTTCCCATCGCGGGCTTCTCTTCATGGGCTTCCGAGTCCTGGGCTTGTAACCCATCCCGGGCGGGTTACAACCAGGGCTTATCTCTGAGACCCGTCTCCGGGACTGTCTGATAACACTGTTCACCTCCTGGCACTGTAGCATCCGGGTTAGCCTCCTGACACTGTAGCCGGGTTAGCATCCTGACACTGTAGCCGCCGGGTTACCATCCCGACACTGTAGCAGCCGGGTTACCATCCCGACACTGTAGCAGCCGGGTTAGAACTATAACCAGGTCTGTACTGTTTGCCGGGTCAGCATGTCTGCCGGGTCAGTACTGTTCTCCGGGTCAGTACTGTTTGCCGGGTCAGCATGTCTGCCGGGTCATATCGCGGGGTAATATCCCCGTCATTAGCCCCCAGGTTAGCTTGAATTTATTCATGGTAAGCTCCATCGTCTTGCAGGTATATGTCCTTTGAAATAAAATATTGGGAATACAACACCCATATGCCGTTGAGTCGGCCTTCAATGCTCTTGGCGGGTCTCCTCCGCCGGGTTATAATCATTGATGGTGCCAGGTTATGATTGTTGGTGACGCCGGGTCAAATAACTGTACTCCCGCTGAAATTGCCATCTTGAAAACTTCTCCAATTTTTTGATATATTCATATTACCTGTAGCCCCCAAGCTCCAAGTTGATCCATGATGACTTGGCGCTTTG
The DNA here is from genome assembly GCA_039707655.1 of Elymus sibiricus. NCBI lineage: Eukaryota > Viridiplantae > Streptophyta > Magnoliopsida > Poales > Poaceae > Elymus > Elymus sibiricus. The sequence continues at coordinate 425,181,856 of CM077673.1, read as the reverse complement.
CAACAATATCTTTGCAACAACATCTTTGATTGTGTAGCCCCCAAGTACCAGGTTGTCTTGCCTGCAGCAGCCTGGGACTTGTAACTGTCTTATACCTTATAAAGCTTCAGCTGGTGTAGCCCCCAATGGCCGGCTCATCAATATGTGATGCGCCGGGTCCTCAATTTGTACCTTATAATCTGTTTTGAACAACTGAATACTGTAGCCCCCAAGTGCCGGGTCGCACGCCTGCGGCGTCTTGGGACTTTAGAAAATTTGATCTGAGCGGTGTAGCCCCCAAGTGCCAGGTCAGTAAGAAGTACTGGGCTGGGACTTAGAAAAATATTGAAAGGCTTGCTCATCTCCTTGAAACAACAAGATCTGTTGACCATGTAATGATTTGAAAACAACCTTGCATTAGCCCCCAAGTGCCGTGATGCATGCTTGCAGCGGCATGGGACTTCGCATACTTGTTATAAACTGGACTTGTATAATGTAGCCCCCAAGTGCCGGGTCGTCTGCCTGCGGCGACTCGGGACTATTGTGATAATAATATGACTCATCATAATTGTTGGATGAATCCTTGACCGTGGTTGTAATATAACCCGGAATGAATATCCTGGAATAATTCCTTTGTCTTTGATATGAAATCCCTGCTCGTAGTTGCGGTGCAACCCGGCGAGTATGTGAGAAATCCATGATGAAGATCCAGCCATGTTGGCTATTAAAGATCTATTTGTTCTGGCGGCTTATCTTATAAGACAAGACCTGCAAAAATAAACAAAACAGAGTATATTCTGCATTGTTTGTAAGGGCGGCTTGAAAAAGCACAACCCGGAGATGTTAAAATCTCGTATAGCCTTGCTTCCTCTTTCACAATCTTGCTCTGACCCGGTTTGGCAAACCGGCATGATATGTAAATATGATGCAATGCATGATGTAATGTATGATGCAATGCAATGTATGATGCAATGTATGATGTTTCTTGCTTTGCTTTCCAAAAAATTCATATGATGGTTCTTCTGGGTGGACTCGATGCTTGAACTCATATCAGTGCAGGGTCTCTAACGAGAGTGGCCGTCAACTCCTTTGAACGGCTCAGGGTCTCTAGGCGAGATTAACTGATAAGAGCGCAACGAACCAGAGAGAGACACAGCAGGGGGTGAGTACCCCTAGAGCCCATAAGCCACTTCTCACGTGACATAAATCCATCGTTTGAACCTCCAGGGTACGACAGGCCACTTAGCGGAGAGTACGCAGCAGATGGGAGAGTTTACCTCGCCGCTGTAAGAGGCCCTTGCAGGGGGTAAGTTTTAGAACTCGCTGCACCCCTGACAAAGCGGCAGCAACTTACAGGCAGGTATAACTCGGATTTGCGGATGTAAGGGTTTGCCTCACCGCTGTAAGAGGCCTTTGCAGAGGGTGAGTTTTAGAACTCGCTGCACCCCTGACAAAGCGCATCTACTTACAGGCAGGTATAACCCGGCCTTGCAGATCGAAAAGGAGGTAAGTTTTTAGAACTCGCTGCACCCCTAGTGATCTTTGTTGACGGAGTCAACCTTTGGGTCCACGACCCGCCTTATATTGGCTGAAGAGCCTGACCGAGAGGGTTGAAGCTTAACCCGGCGGATTGAAAGCCCCCAAACGACCTTGTTGAAGTATCAACATTGTGGCAACATCTTGTAAGCCGCCATCTTGTATGAAGAAATAGCAGAAGCCCCCAAGTTGAACGGTGCATCATGGCGACTCGTCTTCTTGGGTAACTTTTAATCCTTCCGCCAATAATGTAATATCCCCCGAGATCGGGTTAACTTCCTTGCCATGATCTGTGGCTCTCGTTGAAAAATGTCCAAGTGTGTCGAGCCATGTCTGTAGCCCCCGAGTTCTTAAGTTGACTCGAAGAGGCGGCATGAGAATCTCCACTGAAGGTTGAGGTTGACCGTGGCGGGTTATAGATGACCCCGTATGACTTGTTTCAATAATCCGGTTGATGGCTCGTCCCGGCTGGTTGTTGAAGCTTTAACCAAACTGCCGTGGGGGCGACTTGTTCGCCTGTCCATTTGGGCGGCTCGTATAGACGAACACTGCCCCGATATGCTGATGTAGATCACTGCGGGTGGCATCTCAGAACCGCCCGTTGGGCGGCTCGTACTGAGGTATACAGCCCCCAGTGTGTTGATGTAGACGTAAGAGTCAGTCGCGGCGTTTGCAGAACGGCGCGGTCGCGAGAGACGGCCACGGCGTTGTAAGCCGGTGCGATCGTGAGAGACGGCCGAAGCGTTGTAAGCTGGCGCGGTCGCGAAAGACGGCCACGGCATTGTAAACCGGAGCAGTCACGAGAGTCAGCTATGGCGTTGTAAGCCGATGCAGACGGGTGACCTGGCCGTGGGCGTTTGTAAGCCGGCGTGAACGTATGAATTACCCGCGGGTTGATGTAGACCGGACCGCAGGTGGTGTCCGTGCGTCCGTTGGACAACTCGTACGGGCGGATGCTGATGCGAGCTTTGTACCCGCAGTACGATAGTCACCTGGGCAGTCCTGCATAACGTCATCGCAGACGAGAGTAACTGTTCTCGAAAGAAAAAATGTATCAATAAAAATTGACCGGATGGATTTCACCTGATTTGTCCCGATGACCAGCTGGGTCATATATAACGTCCGTGGATCACCTCCCGTAATCTCAACAGCGATTGAGCCACTCTCTCGAGGCCGCAGCGGAGGTGGCGACTCAGCCACGGCGGCTCAGAAACGGCGCTGGGCTAAAGTAGCTCGGCGGTGACGGCGTCGCGTCGATGAAGTCCGTCGGGGCGACTTGAAGTGGAGGACCACGGCGTGTTGACCAGGCGGGTTTCCATTTTTTTTTACACCATACTTTTCTTAGTCGGCTCCCCCAACTCTTATCCATCCAAACCGACCCCCACTTCTCCTCCCACGAGTACGAGGAGAGACAGCCGCGGCGGGCCATGCGCCGGACAGGCCTGAGAGGGGCGGCGAGCCGGCAGGCGCAGGAAAATCGGCGAGGCGGAGCCAGCGAGGGCGAAGCGTGGCCGCGGAGGGGAGGCAGAGCCAGTGGCGGAGCACGGCTGTGGCCGGCGGTCGCGCCAAACGGAGGCGGAAAGCAGCGGCGACTTGCAGCTGCGGCTGGTGCTTGCAGAGGCGGGGTAAAGCTGTGGGGGGCAGAGCCGGCGGGTCGGGGCGCGCGCGCTGGCCATGGGTGGCGCTGGTGTGGACGGCTAGCGGCGCGGCAGCAGTCACCTCGGGAACGAACAAAGCCAACCACGGCGCATCGAGGAGGAGCGGAGGAGAGGCGACTCGGCCGACGGCGCAGTGCGGCGGGCCGGCGTATGGGAGCGATTCGCGACGGGGAGAGGCGGGCTGGCGGCTGAACCTGCTGGGGAGAGGCGGCATGGCGCGACGGCGAGTCAGGCCACGGGCGAGGCGGGCGTAGCGGCGGAGGCCGGCGGCGGCTCGATGCACGGCCGTGGGGACAGCATCCGGCAGAGGCGGCTGGTGGCCCAAGGCGCGGCGGCTCGGAGCGGCCGCTTGGAGGCGAGGCCGCTGAGGCGGCGATGGAGGCCGGCTCGAGGCGGAGGCGGAGCCACTTGACGAGAGCGGCTCGGAGGCGGGCAGCTTGGCTCACCGGCGAGGGAAGGCCGCAGAAGTAGCGAGTCGGCGGAGGCGACCTGGCAAGTTGCAATGGCGGCTCAGCGCGAGACAAGCCTGTAGCGGCGCGGTGAGCCACGGCGGGGTCGGTGAGGCGAGCTGGCTCGAGGCGAACTGCGGTTCAGAGAAGGCCCCGGCGGCTCGCGGCGACGGCGGTTCAGAGAAGGCCCCGGCGGCTCGCGGCGACGGCGGTTCAGAGAAGGCCCCGGCGGCTCGCGGCGACGGCGGTTCAGAGAAGGCCCCGGCTGCTCGCGGCGACGGCGGTTCAGAGAAGGCCCCGGCGGCTCGCGGCGACGGTGGTTCAGAGAAGGCCCGGGCGGCTCGCGGCAACGGCGGTTCAGAGAAGACCCCGGCGGCTCGCGGTGACGGCGGTTCAGAAAAGACCCCGGCGGCTCGCGGCGACGGCGGTTCAGAGAAGGCCCCGGCGGCTCGCGGCGACGGCGGTTCAGAGAAGGCCCCGGCGGCTCACGGCGACGGCGCGCGTAAGGGGGACAAGGCGATGGAGAGGCGCCAGCGGATTGAGGCCGCAGCGACAAGGTGACGCCGGCCGGGGCGGAATAGAGCCGGTCCAGTAGATCACCCGGCCGTGGCGGCTCGCATAGCATGTTGAAGACGCCGGCGGCTCGAAATTTCGGTCTTGGCTGGAGCGGAGCTCTGTCTCCGGGTCAAAGTACTACTTGAGGCTTCTTTGTATTTGACCCGGTCTTCACTCTAGGAAAAAGGCGTGATTATGGTTTATTTCTTTCAAACGCCGTATATCATCAGGAGGACATGGTTCGATTCCCAGCGGATGCAATCCTTTTCCCGGTCAAGGATGGTTTGACCATACTCTCCGTGTGGAAAGAACGATCATTGGTCCGTGACTGCTTCCTCGGCGACTTGTGGTGGTTCTTGTTGATCTCGGCGACTCGTGGTGACGCACAAACGCCACCTTAACCTTCTTGAATTTAAGTTTCGCCGATCGTAACTCCGGACCGATAAGCATAAAACTGACGCAAATCCTTCCAAGCTGAGTCTTTCTTTATCCGGAAAATTGTGAATTTCTCGGTCCCTGAGAGAGAACCCTTCAAGAACTTAACACCACCGTGCTCTGGCCCCACGGTGGGCGCCAACTGTCGTGGATTTGTCACGGCAGATGTCCGGGTTAACGGACTTAAGGTGTGGGGCCATCGCACCTAACTGGTAGCTTGAGAGGGGTTGAGCGGGACGAGAGACGCGGAGTTTTTACCCAGGTTCGGCCCCTCCGATGGAGGTAAAAGCCTACGTCCTGCTTTGTGTCTTATATTGATGACGATGACGATCTCGGTTACAAGGGTGCGGAGTCAGCACCTCTAATCTCGAGACCTTCTTGTCTGACTATCTTTCTGACCTGTCTATGAGACCTGTCTATGAGACCTGTCTATGAGACGTCTAACCTGACCCTCTTGGGGTGACCCGCCCCTCCTTATAAAGGCTGAAGGGGCGGTTTACATATAGAGTCTAAGTCGGATTGATGACTTCCCATCGCGGGCTTCTCTTCATGGGCTTCCGAGTCCTGGGCTTGTAACCCATCCCGGGCGGCTTACACCGGGCGGGTTACAACCAGGGCTTATCTCTGAGACCCATCTCCGGGACTGTCTGATAACACTGTTCACCTCCTGACACTGTAGCATCCGGGTTAGCCTCCTGACACTGTAGCCGGGTTAGCATCCTGACACTGTAGCCGCCGGGTTACCATCCCGACACTGTAGCAGCCGGGTTACCATCCCGACACTGTAGCAGCCGGGTTAGAACTATAACCAAGTCTGTACTGTTTGCCGGGTCAGCATGTCTGCCGGGTCAGTACTGTTCTCCGGGTCAGTACTGTTTGCCGGGTCAGCATGTCTGCCGGGTCATATCGCGGGGTAATATCCCCGTCATTAGCCCCCAGGTTAGCTTGAATTTATTCATGGTAAGCTCCATCGTCTTGCAGGTATATGTCCTTTGAAATAAAATATTGGGAATACAACACCCATATGCCGTTGAGTCGGCCTTCAATGCTCTTGGCGGGTCTCCTCCGCCGGGTTATAATCATTGATGGTGCCGGGTTATGATTGTTGGTGACGCCGGGTCAAATAACTGAACTCCCGCTGAAATTGACATCTTGAAAACTTCTCCAATTTTTTGATATATTCATATTACCTGTAGCCCCCAAGCTCCAAGTTGATCCATCATGACTTGGCGCTTTGCAACAATATCTTTGCAACAACATCTTTGATTGTGTAGCCCCCAAGTACCAGGTTGTCTTGCCTGCAGCAGCCTGGGACTTGTAACTGTCTTATACCTTATAAAGCTTCAGCTGGTGTAGCCCCCAAGGGCCGGCTCATCAATATGTGATGCGCCGGGTCCTCAATTTGTACCTTATAATCTGTTTTGAACAACTGAATACTGTAGCCCCCAAGTGCCGGGTCGCACGCCTGCGGCGTCTTGGGACTTTAGAAAATTTGATCTGAGCAGTGTAGCCCCCAAGTGCCAGGTCAGTAAGAAGTACTGGGCTGGGACTTAGAAAAATATTGAAAGGCTTGCTCATCTCCTTGAAACAACAAGATCTGTTGACCATGTAATGATTTGAAAACCAGCTTGCATTAGCCCCCAAGTGTCGTGATGCATGCTTGCAGCGACATGGGACTTCGCATACTTGTTATAAACTGGACTTGAATAATGTAGCCCCCAAGTGCCGGGTCGTCTGCCTGCGGCGACTCGGGACTATTGTGATAATAATATGACTCATCATAATTGTTGGATGAATCCTTGACCGTGGTTGTAATATAACCCGGAATGAATATCCTGGAATAATTCCTTTGTCTTTGATATGAAATCCCTGCTCGTAGTTGCGGTGCAACCCGGCGAGTATGTGAGAAATCCATGATGAAGATCCAACCATGTTGGCTATTAAAGATCTATTTGTTCTGGCGGCTTATCTTATAAGACAAGACCTGCAAAAATAAACAAAACAGAGTATATTCTGCATTGTTTGTAAGGGCGGCTTGAAAAAGCACAACCCGGAGATGTTAAAATCTCGTATAGCCTTGCTTCCTCTTTCACAATCTTGCTCTGACCCGGTTTGGCAAACCGGCATGATATGTAAATATGATGCAATGCATGATGTAATGTATGATGCAATGCAATGTATGATGCAATGTATGATGTTTCTTGCTTTGCTTTCCAAAAAATTCATATGATGGTTCTTCTGGGTGGACTCGATGCTTGAACTCATATCAGTGCAGGGTCTCTAACGAGAGTGGCCGTCAACTCCTTTGAACGGCTCAGGGTCTCTAGGCGAGATTAACTGATAAGAGCGCAACGAACCAGAGAGAGACACAGCAGGGGGTGAGTACCCCTAGAGCCCATAAGCCACTTCTCACGTGACATAAATCCATCGTTTGAACCTCCAGGGTACGACAGGCCACTTAGCAGAGAGTACGCAGCAGATGGGAGAGTTTACCTCGCCGCTGTAAGAGGCCCTTGCAGGGGGTAAGTTTTAGAACTCGCTGCACCCCTGACAAAGCGGCAGCAACTTACAGGCAGGTATAACTCGGATTTGCGGATGTAAGGGTTTGCCTCGCTGCTGTAAGAGGCCTTTGCAGAGGGTGAGTTTTAGAACTCGCTGCACCCCTGACAAAGTGCATCTACTTACAGGCAGGTATAACCCGGCCTTGCAGATCGAAAAGGAGGTAAGTTCTTAGAACTCGCTGCACCCCTAGTGATCTTTGTTGACGGAGTCAACCTTTGGGTCCACGACCCGCCTTATATTGGCTGAAGAGCCTGACCGAGAGGGTTGAAGCTTAACCCGGCGGATTGAAAGCCCCCAAACGACCTTGTTGAAGTATCAACATTGTGGCAACATCTTGTAAGCCGCCATCTTGTATGAAGAAATAGCAGAAGCCCCCAAGTTGAACGGTGCGTCATGGCGACTCGTCTTCTTGGGTAACTTTTAATCCTTCCGCCAATAATGTAATATCCCCCGAGATCGGGTTAACTTCCTTGCCATGATCTGTGGCTCTCGTTGAAAAATGTCCAAGTGTGTCGAGCCATGTCTGTAGCCCCCGAGTTCTTAAGTTGACTCGAAGAGGCGGCATGAGAATCTCCACTGAAGGTTGAGGTTGACCGTGGCGGGTTATAGATGACCCCGTATGACTTGTTTCAATAAACCGGTTGATGGCTCGTCCCGGCTGGTTGTTGAAGCTTTAACCAAACTGCCGTGGGGGCGACTTGTGCGCCTGTCCATTTGGGCGGCTCGTATAGACGAACACTGCCCCGATATGCTGATGTAGATCACTGCGGGTGGCATCTCAGAACCGCCCGTTGGGCGGCTCGTACTGAGGTATACAGCCCCTAGTGTGTTGATGTAGACGTAAGAGTCAGTCGCGGCATTTGCAGAACGGCGCGGTCGCGAGAGACGGCCACGGCGTTGTAAGCCGGTGCGATCGTGAGAGACGGCCGAAGCGTTGTAAGCTGCCGCGGTCGCGAAAGACGGCCACGGCATTGTAAACCGGAGCAGTCACGAGAGTCAGCTGTGGCGTTGTAAGCCGATGCAGACGGGTGACCCGGCCGTGGGCGTTTGTAAGCCGACGTGAACGTATGAATTACCCGCGGGTTGATGTAGACCGGACCGCAGGTGGTGTCCGTGCGTCCGTTGGACAACTCGTACGGGCGGATGCTGATGCGAGCTTTGTACCCGCAGTACGATAGTCACCTGGGCAGTCCTGCATAACGTCATCGCAGACGAGAGTAACTGTTCTCGAAAGAAAAAATGTATCAATAAAAATTGACCGGATGGATTTCACCTGATTTGTCCCGATGACCAGCTGGGTCATATATAACGTCCGTGGATCACCTCCCGTAATCTCAATAGCGATTGAGCCACTCTCTCGAGGCCGCAGCGGAGGTGGCGACTCAGCCACGGCGGCTCAGAAACGGCGCTGGGCTAAAGTAGCTCGGCGGTGACGGCGTCGCGTCGATGAAGTCCGTTGGGGCGACTTGAAGTGGAGGACCACGGCGTGTTGACCAGGCGGGTTTCCATTTTTTTTACACCATACTTTTCTTAGTCGGCTCCCCCAACTCTTATCCATCCAAACCGACCCCCACTTCTCCTCCCACGAGTACGAGGAGAGACAGCCGCGGCGGGCCATGCACCAGACAGGCCTGAGAGGGGCGGCGAGCCGGCAGGCGCAGGAAAATCGGCGAGGCGGAGCCAGCGAGGGCGAAGCGTGGCCGCGAAGGGGAGGCAGAGCCAGTGGCGGAGCACGGCTGTGGCCGGCGGTCGCACCGAACGGAGGCGGAAAGCAGCGGCGACTTGCAGCTGCGGCTGGTGCTTGCAGAGGCGGGGTAAAGCTGTGGGGGGCAGAGCCGGCGGGTCGGGGCACGCGCGCTGGCCACGGGTGGCGCTGGTGTGGACGGCCAGAGGCGCGGCAGCAGTCACCTCGGGAACGAACAGAGCCAACCACGGCGCATCGAGGCGGAGCGGAGGAGAGGCGACTCAGCCGACGACGCAGTGCGGCGGGCCGGCGTATGGGAGCGATTCGCGACGGGGAGAGGCGGGCTGGCGGCTGAACCTGCTGGGGAGAGGCGGCATGGCGCGACGGCGAGTGAGGCCACGGGCGAGGCGGGCGTAGCGGCGGAGGCCGGCGGCGGCTCGATGCACGGCCGTGGGGACAGCATCCGGCAGAGGCGGCTGGTGGCCCAAGGCGCGGCGGCTCGGAGCGGCCGCTTGGAGGCGAGGCCGCTGAGGCGGCGATGGAGGCCGGCTCGAGGCGGAGGCGGAGCCACTTGACGAGAGCGGCTCGGAGGCGGGCAGCTTGGCTCACCGGCGAGGGAAGGCCGCAGAAGTAGCGAGTCGGCGGAGGCGACCTGGCAAGTTGCAACGGCGGCTCAGCGCGAGACAAGCCCGCAGCATCGCGGTGAGCCACGGCGGGGTCGGTGAGGCGAGCTGGCTCGAGGCGAACTGCGGTTCAGAGAAGGCCCCGGCGGCTCGCGGCGACGGCGGTTCAGAGAAGGCCCCGGCGGCTCGCGGCGACGGCGGTTCAGAGAAGGCCCCGGCGGCTCGCGGCGACGGCGGTTCAGAGAAGGCCCCGGCGGCTCGCGGCGACGGCGGTTCAGAGAAGGCCCCGGCGGCTCACGGCGACGGCGGTTCAGAGAAGGCCCCGGCGGCTCGTGTCGACGGCGGTTCAGAGAAGGCCCCGGCGGCTCGCGGCAACGGCGGTTCAGAGAAGACCCCGGCAGCTCGCGGCGACGGCGGTTCAGAAAAGACCCCGGCGGCTTGCAGCGACGGCGGTTCAGAGAAGGCTCCGGTGGCTCGCGGCGACGCCGGTTCAGAGAAGGCCCCGGCGGCTCACGGTGACGGCGCGCGTAAGGGGGACAAGGCGATGGAGAGGCGCCGGCGGATTGAGGCCGCAGCGACAAGGTGACGCCGGCCGGGGCGGAATAGAGCCGGTCCAGTAGATCACCCGGCCGTGGCGGCTCGCATAGCATGTTGAAGACGCCGGCGGCTCGAAATTTCGGTCGTGGCTGGAGCGGAGCTCTGTCTCCGGGTCAAAGTACTACTTGAGGCTTCTTTGTATTTGACCCGGTCTTCACTCTAGGAAAAAGGCGTGATTATGGTTTATTTCTTTCAAACGCCGTATATCATCAGGAGGACATGGTTCGATTCCCAGCGGATGCAATCCTTTTCCCGGTCAAGGATGGTTTGACCATAGTCTCCGTGTGGAAAGAACGATCATCGGTCCGTGACTGCTTCCTCGGCGACTTGTGGTGGTTCTTGTTGATCTCGGCGACTCGTGGTGACGCACAAACGCCACCTTAACCTTCTTGAATTTAAGTTTCGCCGATCGTAACTCCGGACCGATAAGCATAAAACTGACGCAAATCCTTCCAAGCTGAGTCTTTCTTTATCCGGAAAATTGTGAATTTCTCGGTCCCTGAGAGAGAACCCTTCAAGAACTTAACACCACCGTGCTCTGGCCCCACGGTGGGCACCAACTGTCGTGGATTTGTCACGGCAGATGTCTGGGTTAACGGACTTAAGGTGTGGGGCCATCGCACCTAACTGGTAGCTTGAGAGGGGTTGAGCGGGACGAGAGACGCGGAGTTTTTACCCAGGTTCGGCCCCTCCGATGGAGGTAAAAGCCTACGTCCTGCTTTGTGTCTTATATTGATGACGATGACGATCTCGGTTACAAGGGTGCGGAGTCAGCACCTCTAATCTCGAGACCTTCTTGTCTGACTATCTTTCTGACCTGTCTATGAGACCTGTCTATGAGACCTGTCTATGAGACGTCTAACCTGACCCTCTTGGGGTGACCCGTCCCTCCTTATAAAGGCTGAAGGGGCGGTTTACATATAGAGTCTAAGTCGGATTGATGACTTCCCATCGCGGGCTTCTCTTCATGGGCTTCCGAGTCCTGGGCTTGTAACCCATCCCGGGCGGCTTACACCGGGCGGGTTACAACCAGGGCTTATCTCTGAGACCCGTCTCCGGGACTGTCTGATAACACTGTTCACCTCCTGGCACTGTAGCATCCGGGTTACCCTCCTGACACTGTAGCCGGGTTAGCATCCTGACACTGTAGCCGCCGGGTTACCATCCCGACACTGTAGCAGCCGGGTTACCATCCCGACACTGTAGCAGCCGGGTTAGAACTATAACCAGGTCTGTACTGTTTGCCGGGTCAGCATGTCTACCGGGTCAGTACTGTTCTCCGGGTCAGTACTGTTTGCCGGGTCAGCATGTCTGCCGGGTCATATCGCGGGGTAATATCCCCGTCAATACACATATGTTTAGTTTGATAAAATGCCCACAAAGCAATACGAAAACACACACATACACTTATAAGTTACTTATTTCCCAAAATGGCTATCTCCAAATATGGCAGTGGACTGATCTGGACTATTCCCAAAACAGAAAAAACAACCAGAGACAAAACAACAAAACAAATAAATAGAAAAAGGGGAGGGGTCCCACTGGTCATACACACCAGGCCCCTCCTGAGATGACAGGGTGGCCCCACAGGGTCCACCTGTCACTCACACACACACAATTATACACAGCACACACACACGGGGGCACACACCGGGCCACACACTCAGGCACACACACACGCACATGATCCATGCGTGGCCGCACGGGATCCACACACACAGGCCACAGGGATAAACAGCACACGCGCACTACACCGAAAAAATAAAAGGGGCCGGGGGGGAATCGAACCCCGGACCTGCTGGTCGTTGCCCCGGGTCGGTACCACTGCGCTAGGCGCCGGCTACTGAACAGAGAGGGGATCAACGCAACAAATAACAGAAAAGGCCCCTGCTTTGCAACAGAGAGACAACGGCGGCGACGGCGCAGCCACACGCGACAACGGCGGCGGACTCCGGCGAGGAGAACCACCGGCGGGGACGCGGACTGCGAGGGAAACGCAACCCAGAGGTCTCCTACTACTACGCGCGCACGATGCGAGGGGGGGCTCGAGCTCGAGCTGCTGCTCGCTCGGGCATGGCGTGGTAACGGTGAACGGCGACGGCATCTACGCGCAGAGAGGAACAAGGACGCGGGAGAGGGAAGGAGACGATCGCTGGCTCACCCCGAACGCTCGGGATGCAGAGACGACGACGCAAGGCGAAGAAGAGGCTCAGGGTGGCCTGAAGCAGCGGAGCTCCCTCGCACCGACGATGGCGATGAAGGGGCCGACGCCACGGAGGAGCTCGGACCTCCCTAGCGCCGGGAACGGAACGCGGACGCCATCAGGAACCCCGCGGGCATCTCGGACGCCACGGGGACGCCACCGGTGATGAAGGATACGACAGAATCGACGGCGGCTCTCTGCTCTCTCTCTGAAGCCTGAATCTCTTCCTCTCTGAACTTACCGCGGGGAGGAAGAGAAAGGAGGGGAGAGGGAGATGGCGGCGGCGCGGAGAGAAAGGGGGGAAATCCTAGCTAGAGGGGTGCGGACGCCGAGGCTTTATAGCCCAAGCACTGGTCGTCGTGGCTGCCACGGCGGCCCTGTCCTCGTCGCTCAGCTCAGGCGCTGTGAGAGGGAGGTGGAAAGGAGGAGGAAGAAAGGAGGGAGGGAGAGACTGATGCGCGGGCCCGGCGCACGCCACGCTGGAGGGAACCAGCGCACGGGGTAGCTGGGCCGCGGGGAAGGAAGGAGCCCAGGTGGGCCGACTCACTCTCTCTCAGCGAAAACAAAAACTCCGGACCTTCCTATTTAAATAAAACAGCACAAAGAAAATAAGCTTGGCAAGATTTGAAAAGGAATTGGGAGGAAGAAAATAAGTTTTGGAATTAGAAAAAAATGCTCTATTTAAAAAAAAATGGAGATGGCATTTTTTAGAGCAACAAAATAAATGCCTCTTTTAAAATCAAATGGCAATCTGATTTTTGAGAGAGAGGTTGGATGCATTTCAAACATGACTAGGAGCTGGTTTAGAAATCATATTAGGTTATCTGGAAAAAGGTCAACATTTTTAATAGGTGAAAACAGCCAGTAAATTATTATCATGGGAATATTTGAATGAGAGAGAAGAGGGAGATGCAATATTTGGGATGGGTAAGAGAAAGAGGAGCACTTCAATCAAGGCAACACATACCAGCCCACCATAACACATACACTCACATCACAACAATCACAAGGCAAACATGGCAAGAATATTATGCATATGATATGATGATCATGATGGCATGATGCATGAGATGAAATGGCAAGTAGAACTCAAACTCATGATAGCATGCATAGAGGGTTCACACATGGAAATATTACAAATGGCAAGGATGCTCTTGGGCTGTTACAACTCTCCCCCACTACATGAGGATCTCGTCCCGAGATCTAGGAACGGAAGAATTCGGGAAATTCGGAACGGAGATGGTCCTCTCGTTCCCAAGTGGCTTCTTTGTCGGAGTGATGTGACCACTTCACCTTTAGAAACTTGATTGACTTGTTGCGAGTCTTACGCTCAGTTTCTTCAAGGATAGCAACTGGATGCTCATGATAGGATAGGTCTTCTTGGAGATCAATTTCTTGGAGATCAACGTTGCGCTCGGGAGTCTTGAAACACTTCCGGAGCTGAGAGACATGGAACACATCGTGCACATTGGAGAAATTGGGAGGAAGCTCGAGTTGGTAGGCAAGGTCACCCCTCTTGCCCACAATCTTGAAAGGACCCACAAAGCGTGGAGCAAGCTTGCCTTTGATGCCAAAGCGTTGAGTGCCCTTCATGGGCGACACTCTGAGATAGACAAAATCATCGATCTGAAAGGTCATGTCACGATGCTTGCTATCATAATAACTCTTCTGACGGGATTGAGCTGCTTTGAGATTTGCACGAATGACACGACACATTTCTTCTGCTTCAGTGATCATGTCATTACCAAGGATTTGACGCTCACCGGTTTCAGACCAATTGAGCGGGGTACGGCACTTCCTGCCATAGAGAATCTCGAAAGGGGCTTTGCCGGAACTTGCTTGGAAGCTATTGTTGTATGAGAACTCAGCAAACGGGAGACAATCTTCCCACTTCATGCCAAAAGAAATCACACAAGCTCTGAGCATATCTTCGAGGATTTGATTGACTCTCTCAACTTGACCACTAGTCTGAGGATGGAAAGCTGTGCTGAAACGGAGATTGGTCCCCATTGCAGTCTGGAAGGAATCCCAAAACTTGTAAGTGAAGATGCTTCCACGATCTGAGGATATGAGCTTAGGAACACCGTGCAAAGAAACTATCCTTGACGTATACAACTCTGCTAGCTGAGCTGCCGAGATATATTCTTTGACTGGAAGGAAGTGGGCAACTTTGGTGAGCTTGTCGATGACCACAAAGATGGCATCATTACCTCTCTTGGACTTAGGAAACCCAGTGACGAAATCCATTTCCACATGATCGAATTTCCACTCTGGGATAGGCAAAGGCTGAAGGAGGCCTGCTGGACGTTGATGTTCCGCCTTCACTCTGCGACAAACATCACACTCGTTCACGAACTGAGCAATCTCGCGTTTCATGCGAGTCCACCAGAAGGTTTGCTTGAGGTCTTGATACATTTTGGAACTGCCTGGATGAATCGAGAGGAGGGAATTGTGTGCTTCATCCATGATAACTTTCCTGAGATCCCCTTTCGGAACCACCAGACGGTCCTTGAAGAACAGGGTGTCTTTGTCATTAACACGGAAACACTTATACTTTGGAATGCTCTTGGCCACACCTTTCTTCACTTTCTTCACCATAGCATCAAGAAGCTGAGCTTGGTGAACCTGATCCTCGAGAGTCGGAACTTGAAGATTGGCAAGAAAACCTTGAGGCATCATTTGGAGATTGAGCTTGCGGAATGCTTCACAAAGCTCGGGTTGAAGAGGCTTGAGAATAAGACTGTTGCAGTACACCTTTCTGCTCAGCGCGTCTGCAATGACATTCGCTTTCCCAGGAGTATATTCGATGCTTGGATTGAAGTCCTCGATCATCTCCACCCAACGCGACTGCCGAAGATTGAGGTTGGGTTGGGTGAAGATATACTTCAAGCTTTTGTGGTCGGTGAACACCTCAACTGGTCTTCCCAACAACAGATGTCTCCACGTCATCAAAGCATGCACAACTGCCGCCAGCTCGAGATCATGAGTGGGGTAGTTCTTCTCAGCAGGCTTCAACTGCCTCGAGGTATAAGCCACAACCTTCTTATCTTGCATGAGAACGCCACCGAGACCATGAAGAGAAGCATCGCAAAATACTTGGAAAGGCTTGGATTGCTCGGGAGGAACAAGAACTGGAGCCGAAGTCAGCTTCTGTTTGAGTGTATTGAATGCCACATCACACTCAGGAGACCACAGAAACTTGGCATTCTTCTGAAGGAGGTTGGACAGAGGCTTAGCAATTTGAGAGAAATTCTCAACGAATCTTCTGCAATAGCTTGCAAGGACGAGGAAGCTACGAAGCTGCTTGACATTCTGAGGAGGCTCCCAATTCACAATTGCCTCAACTTTCTCAGGGTGCACTTTAATGCCCTCGGCAGAGATGACATGCCCAAGGTACACCACTTCATTGAGCCAAAACTCACATTTCGAGAACTTCGCATAGAACCGATGTTCCCTTAGCTTGTCAAGAACAAGCCTGAGATGCTCTACATGCTCTTCTTCAGTCTCCGAGAACACGAGAATATCATCCAAATAGACCAAGACGAACTCATTCTTGAAAGGAGAGAATATGTAGTTCATCATTCTGGAGAAGGTCGGAGGCGCATTTGCTAGACCAAAAGACATGACGGTGTACTCATAGGAGCCAAAACTCGTCCTAAAAGTTGTCTTTGGAATATCTTCTTCACGAATGCGGATTTGATGATAGCCCATACGGAGATCTAACTTCGAGAAAACCTTGGCACCTTTCAATTGCTCAAACAACTCATTGATGTTGGGAAGCGGATACTTGTTCCTGATTGTCTTCTTATTCAATGGACGGTAATCGACACATAGTCGGTCCGTGCCATCCTTCTTCTTGACAAACAGAACACCACAACCCCAAGGTGAAGAACTTGGTCTGATCAAACCCAGACGCTCTTGTTCATCTAGCTTCTTCTTCAACTCTTTCAGCTCTTCGGGGCCAAGCTTATAAGGATGCTTGCACACCGGTTCAGTTCCAGGCTCAAGTTCAATCACAAACTCCACTGGCCTGTGAGGAGGCATTCCTGGCAACTCTTCTGGAAAGACATCTTCATACTCCGAGACAACGGGAATTTGAGAGATGGCAGAAATTTCACCCTTCTCATTGAGAGAAAATAGACGAATCGTGTCATCGCGAGCAGCGAAAATGATCACATCTTCAGAAGGATGAGTCAATTGAACTTCTTTAGCTTTGCAATCAACATAAGACTTGTTCATCGCCAGGAAATCCATGCCAAGAATAAGATCAATATCGGAATTGCCGAGCACAATAGGAGAGGCCAGAAAAGAATAATTGCCCATCTTGATAGAGGCATCCCGAACTATCCAACGAGAACTCATGAGCTTTCCCGGCGAAACAACATCTAATGCTTTAGGCAACTCTTCATGAGGCAAATCATGCTTGACCGCAAAAGGATATGATATGAATGAATGCGATGCACCAGTGTCAAACAAAACTTTTGCAGGAATAGAATTAACCAAGAGATTACCCATGATCACTTGAGAAGAATCCTCTGCTTCAGCTGCATTCACCATGTTCACTCTTGCTGACTTGGGATTATGCTTCACCATAGCATTGCCTGGGGGCCTGATAGGAGGAGGAGGCGGAAGACGCCGCTGGTTGTTGCACTTGTTGGAGTAGTGGCCCTTCTGACCACACTTGTGACAAGTAACCTCTGAGAGCGGACGAAAGTTGCCTGGAGGAGGAGCATTTGCTGACTTGGGAGCCTGAGGCCTCTACTGAAAACCTGAGTTGGGTGGGTGGGAAGGACCATGACCACCGTGCTGCCTCTGCTGCTGAGGGGGACGAAACGGAGGAGGAGGAGGAACCCAATACTTCTGCTACTTAGGAACAATCTGAGAGCTGGAAGAAGAAGAGTTGGTGTCTCTGAATCGCTTCCTGGAATTCTCCAACCTGAGCTGAGAAGCCTCGACCTTTAGAGCCATGTTGTAAAACTGATCAAACTCACGAGGCTCTTGCAGGACTAGACCCGGCTGAAGTTCATCCTTGAGACCACCTCTGAACTGATAAATCATTGACTTCTCGTCGGGAACATCTTGCTTAGCATAGCAGGCCAGATTCTGGAAGTCGATGTTATACTGATAGACAGACTTGCTTCCTTGCTTCAAATTCCTGAACTTCTCACGCATCTCCTCGACAAAGCTTGTCGGGATGTGATGAGCTCTGAAGTCACGACAGAAATCATCCCAGCTGATAACACGATCACCTCTGGAATCCTTGTACTGCTGCCACCAATCTGCTGCCTGACCCTTGAGTTGGAAAGTCGCGAACTTGACATAGTCCGCAGGTCTGACATTGCTGCACTCAAAATGCTTGTTCATGTCACGGAGCCAATCATCCGCATCGTGAGGCTGCTCACAACAGGTGAAGGACTTGGGCTGATTTGCGAGGAACTGGTTCAGAGTTGCGAACTGAGGCTGATTCTGAAAATTCCCTTGATAACCTTGTTGTCCCTGCTCTCTTTCCTGCAGCAACCTGAGCAACATCTGAGTGTTCACATTGGTTGCGGCCATCACTGCTTGCCAAGCCTCCGGAGGTGGAGGTGGAGGTTGTGGTGGGGGTGGTGGAGGATCAGACTGCTCTCCATCACGACCTTGGTTCCCACGAGTTGCTGGAGCCATCCTGAAGATGGACAGAATATCAGCACACCATTGACAAAGATGATTGAAATAAGCTGAATCAACGGCTTGAAAGAAATTGCAACGGAATATCATCAATTGCATTCAAACTGCAAATAGTAAGAATGCCTTCTGCGGATCTTGATAACATCATTAGAACATGAAGCCACTTGAAATAACACACAAGTATTGAGCTAAGGTTGCTCGGAACAAATGTACAACCATTATACATCTGTCGGAAGATGATCCTAAGAACTACTGGAATTCCCACCTAAGAATCTCCGAAATCTCAGTTATGCAATCGGGTACACGGATACACGGAGTTTTACATGATCACTCAACTCCTAGCAGTAATACTACTCTCCAGTGTATCACATCCCTCAACACACAACCGAAGGTCTTGGACACTCATCTACCTCAGACCCTCGTAATAACAATGATACTAAGTATGGCAGTACATCCGAACTCTCTCCACCAGTACTGGGGATGCTGGACTCCTCTCGCCACTACTAGTATTGAAGCAATTTCGAACATCCTCCGTCCTGAGATACTAAGGAAACTGAATGATAACGATGTGTCAAGAATCCCCTGGAGCTCAACTCCCCGGAAGAAATCAAGTCAGACAGGAGGCACCAAGACAGAACTCCGTCACATCGGCATCATATAGTTTCCAAAATACCCGCGTGATCCTAAAAAATTTTGAGCGAGAAGAGGAGTAGAATAAACTCCTAAGTCGAATTCCTCACCAGAGTATAGAAGAGGAGTAAAAGAATCCTACTCTCCGATATAACTAGACTCAAAATAGTTTTTCACTAGACTCGACTCGGCCAAGTTCAATCAAGCAAGGGGCTCCTATGGTCGGTATGGCTCTGAATACCAACTTGTCACGCCCAAGATGCGGTCCTATCCCTATTAAGGCTTGTGGCCTCGACGGGGATAGAAGCGCATCTCGTCGTTCGCAAGCACAGTAAACATTGCAATACATGTAGGAAGAGATGAGTATATGAGTTGGCTTACACTCGCCACAGGCTATCTTACAAGACCACACAATTAAATCCATACATCATTTAGAAGACAGGGTCCGACTACGGACGAAAACAAACGATAAAAGAAGCAATGTAAAACTGTCTCGCTATCCCAGGATCACCACCATGAAGCTCCCTACTCGTCTGGATACGTAACATACATACGTCTACTCTCATCGTCGTACTCCCACTGGAGCTGAGTCACATCGTCTGGCACGTTCTCATCAACACCTGTACCTGTATTGTTGTAATCTGTGAGCCACAGGGACTCAGCAATCTCATAACCCGAGTACCGAAACTATGTAAGCCATTGGGTAAGGATTTGATTAAGTGGTGAGGCTGCAGCAAGCGCTAAGCATATATTTGGTGGCCAACATACGAGAACATGAATGTAAATATGGTGGCATACGTATGACGATCGTGAATTAGCATGATCACTAAGTGATCCTGAACACCTACTTACGGCAATCATAACCCCACCGTGTTCTCTCTCGGTTCATGTTCACGAGCAGAGACGGTCACGGTTACGCACACAGTTGGTTTATTTTATTGGAGTTTACTTCAAGTTAACTATAACCTGGTGTTAAACAAATTTCCAAGTTGCCACATAACCGCGGGCACGGCTTTCCAAAAAGATTAAACCCTGCAGGGGTGCTCCAACTAATCCATCACAAACTAACCACACTTCGCGGGAATAACCTCGACCACGAATCTCGTGATCGTCCTAGGCAATTCCACTGGAAAACCGCAACCTCGACATAGCCCGAAGAAAAACCGGAATTCCTCGCGCAAGACATTCGATAAAGGTAAAACAAGTCCAGCAAGACCGTCCGACGTGTCGACGAACCCGATAAGAGCCTCGTATCTCGTTCTCAGGACACGACAGATAGGTCACACTATGAGTCAAACCAAACCTCGAGTTTCCCCGTGGTGGCCCCGCAGTCTGCCCGTTTTGGACCAACACTCATGAGGAGCACTGGCCCGGGGTTTGATTAAATTATCCATGGGGTAGCTAAGCCCTATGCAATTTTATTAAGTTGTTTAGCAAATGGAGTACCAATGTTGGGTCTTGCCAGACAAGTTTTAATCTAAAACGAATGGTCAAGGGGGTACCCATAACAACCCCGAGCATGTTAGGAGCGCAAAATATGGAATATAACACCGGTACTCGGAACTAGTGCGGCAAAAGCGGAACAAAACACTGAGCAAAAGGCCAAGCCTTCCACCATTGCCAGATATATATATGTGCATTAGTTTAAATAGCAGTAAATAGAGTGATATAAACAAAATCCATGTTGACACATGGAAAGCTTGCACCTGCCACTAGCAACGCTATAAGATAAAGGATGAGCAGCGGTAACATAGCCAATCAAGGTTTGCTAGGTAGTGGAAGGATTAGAGGCTTCCATGGCAGGTTAGGAGGCTGACAGTATAAGTGGTAGGTAACGTAACAAAACGGTAAAAAGGAGACATCTAGCAAGGCAAAAATAGTGTCGGGATCCGGGTATGATCATCTTGCCTGTTGGTTCTTCAGAGGGACAAAGAGCTGGGTCCTCGTAGTTGTACTCTCCGGAATCCTCGTACTCAGGCTCAACACTCGCGTCTACCCAAAGAGAACAGCGCCAAATAAACAAACAGCGAGGTGCAATGCACAAACAAGATGATGCATGGTCATGTTAAGAAATATAGCATGGCAAGCCTATGCTAGTCATGTTTCACATGCATTTATTAAGTTGTTTAGTATTCTGGACAGAACCTCAATATTACTTATCTGGTCATGCATGATCATGGCAAATATGGATGCTTCATGCAAAAACGATGCAAATGCATATGTAGAACGTTCCAAACGGAGTAACGTAGCTCACGGTACGCTCATGGCAAGGTACGAACGTTAACGGAGACAAAACACAACATGAGGCAATCCATGGGCTATACCTTGGTGTTCCAAGGATGCCACTGGATAGGTAATGAAAATCTAACAAGAATAGAGCTAACGATCAAGCAAAAAAATGGAGTATAGCTCCCACAAATCACAAAACATTCAAACACACAATCTGTCCACAACAGCAACATGACATCTTGTCACACACCTAGCCAGAGCTACAGCAGGTATTAAATCAAAACCAAGGCATGTACAGAAGCTTTACAGCATGCTTATCAAAACATCTATCTACACAAACTTGAAAGGAAGCATGGATAAATAGCAATGAAGCTCACAAGATGGCATGTTGAAACAGATTTTTAGGACTTAGTGAAAATTCCAGTTTTCTGGAATCTGAGTTAACCAGATGGCATATTGACAGCATTGTTAATATATGCCAGAGGGCATATCATGGCATGAAAATTAACAGGATGGTATAGGAAAACATACACTACAATTCATTAGCACTGAGCACGAGCTAGAACACAACATATTACTTGGTAGCATCCACTCTTCATGGCATAAAAATATTAACAGATCTCAGACTTAGAAGTATTTAGCATGTTTGAAAACAGCAACTTTTAGTAGTCACTTTAGAGCATGGTTCCCACTTGTATGCAAGACTAATATGACAAAAGTAAATACCATGGCATTCTACTCATCAAAGGCTACCACTTCCATGTTGACACAATTATCATAGCATGCTTGGATTAAATATAACTAAAATGACAAAATGGCACCTTGAGACAAAATGACATTTTGTCAAACTTGCTCAAAAGACAAAACAAACTGCAACACTGGATTCCTTGGGAAATTCTACCCCAAAATCATGTATCATACTCATATGTTTAGTTTGATAAAATGCCCACAAAGCAATACGAAAACACACACATACACTTATAAGTTACTTATTGCCCAAAATGGCTATCTCCAAATATGGCAGTGGACTGATCTGGACTATTCCCAAAACAGAAAAAAAACAACCAGAGACAAAACAACAAAACAAATAAATAGAAAAAGGGGAGGGGTCCTACTGGTCATACACACCAGGCCCCTCCTGAGATGACAGGGTGGCCCCACAGGGTCCACCTGTCACTCACACACACACACTTACACACAGCACACACACACACGGGGGCACACACCGGGCCACACACTCAGGCACACACACATGCACATGATCCATGCGTGGCCGCACAGGATCCACACACACAGGCCACAGGGATAAACAGCACACGCGCACTACACCGAAAAAATAAAAGGGGCCATGGGGGAATCGAACCCCGGACCTGCTGGTCGTTGCCCCGGGTCGGTACCACTGCTCTAGGCGCCGGCTACTGAACAGAGAGGGGATCAACGCAACAAATAACAGAAAAGGCCCCTGCTTTGCAACAGTGAGACAACGACGGCGAAGGCGCAGCCACACGCGACAACGGCGGCGGACTCCGGCGAGGACAACCACCGGCGGGGGACGCGGACTGCGAGGGAAACGCAACCCAGAGGTCTCCTACTACTACGCGCGCGCGATGCGAGGGGGGGCTCGAGCTCGAGCTGCTGCTCGCTCGGGCATGGCGCGGTAACGGCGAACGGCGACGGCATCTACGCGCAGAGAGGAACAAGGACGCGGGAGAGGGAAGGAGACGATCGCTGGCTCACCCCGAACGCTCGGGATGCAGAGACGACGACGCAAGGCGAAGAACAGGCTCGGGGCGGCCTGAAGCAGCGGAGCTCCCTCGCACCGACGATGGCGATGAAGGGGCCGATGCCACGGAGGAGCTCGGACCTCCCTAGCGCCGGGAACAGAACGCGGACGCCATCAGGAACCCCGCGGGCATCTCGGACGCCACGGGGAAGCCACCGGTGACGAAGGAGACGACAGAATCGACGGCGGCTCTCTGCTCTCTCTCTGAAGCATGAATCTCTTCCTCTCTGAACTTACCGCGGGGAGGAAGAGAAAGGAGGGGAGAGGGAGATGGCGGCGGCGCGGAGAGAAAGGGGGGAAACCCTAGCTAGAGGGGTGCGGACGCCGAGGCTTTATAGCCCAAGCACTGGTCGTCGTGGCTGCCACGGCGGCCCTGTCCTCGTCGCTCAGCTCAGGCGCTGTGAGAGGGAGGTGGAAAGGAGGAGGAAGAAAGGAGGGAGGGAGAGACTGACGCGCGGGCCCGGCGCGCGCCACGCTGGAGGGAACCAGCGCACGGTCTAGCTGGGCCGCGGGGAAGGAAGGAGCCCAGGTGGGCCGGCTCACTCTCTCTCAGCGAAAACAAAAACTCCGGACCTTCCTATTTAAATAAAACAGCACAAAGAAAATAAGCTTGGCAAGATTTGAAAAGGAATTGGGAGGAAGAAAATAAGTTTTGGAATCAGAAAAAAAATGCTCTATTTAAAAAAAAAAATGGAGATGGCATTTTTTTAGAGCAACAAAATAAATGCCTCTCTTAAAATCAAATGGCAATCTGATTTTTAAGAGAGAGGTTGGATGCATTTCAAACATGACTAGGAGCTGGTTTAGAAATCATATTAGGTTATCTGGAAAAAGGTCAACATTTTTAATTGGTGAAAACAGCCAGTAAATTATTATCATGGGAATATTTGAATGAGAGAGAAGAGGGAGATGCAATATTTGGGATGGGTAAGAGAAAGAGGAGCACTTCAATCAAGGCAACACATACCAGCCCACCATAACACATACACTCACATCACAACAATCACAAGGCAAACATGGCAAGAATATTATGCATATGATATGATGATCATGATGGCATGATGCATGAGATGAAATGGCAAGTAGAACTCAAACTCATGATAGCATGCATAGAGGGTTCACACATGGAAATATTACAAATGGCAAGGATGCTCTTGGGCTGTTACAAAAGGGATTTCAAATTTTTAAACATATGTTAACTCAAGACTTTTTCTGCATTCAATATGCACCATTCAATGCCACATCATCACTTTTCAACCCTTTTCTGACTTCATTTGCTATTTCTCATGCAATTCATGATTTATTTTGAGTTAAAATGACACTGAATTGGAAAGCACTGCAAATGAACTCTGAAATGGTTGAAAGTTGGCATGGTATCATAATTTCACCCACATAGCATGTGCTAAAAAGTTGAGAGGGTTACACGAAAAACTGGATGCACTTCGTGTACAAACTGAACAATCTGTTTCGAAGTATCAGGGTTTCAAACGAAAACTCGTCTATTACAAAGGGATTTCAATTTTTTAAACATATTCTAACTCAAGACTTTTTTTGCATTCAATATGCACCATTCAAAGCCACATCATCACTTTTCAACCCTTTTCTGACTTCATTTGCTATTTTTCATGCATTTCATGATTTATTTCGAGCTAAAATGACACTGAATTGAAAAGCACTGCAAATGAACTCTGAAATGGTTGAAAGTTGGCATGGTATCATAATTTCACCCACATAGCATGTGCTAAAAAGTTGAGAGGGTTACAGGAAAAACTGGATGCACTTCGTGTACATACTGGACAATCTCTTTCGAAGTATCAGGGTTTCGAACGAAAACTCGTCTATTACAAAGGGATTTCAATTTTTTAAACTTATTTTAACTCAAGACTTTTTCTCAATTCAATATGCACCATTCAAAGCCACATCATCACTTTTTAACCCTTTTCTGACTTCATTTGCTATTTCTCATGCATTTCATGATTTATTTTGAGCTAAAATGACACTGAATTGAAAAGCACTGCAAATGAACTCTAAAATGGTTGAAAGTTGGCATGGTATCATAATTTCACCCAAATAGCATGTGCTAAAAAGTTGAGAGGGTTACAGGAAAAACTGGATGCACTTCGTGTACAAACTGGACAATCTCTTTCGAAGTATCAGGGTTTCGGACGAAAACTTGTCTATTACAAAGGGATTTCAATTTTTTAAACATATTTTAACTCAAGACTTTTTCTGCATTCAATATGCACCATTCAAAGCCACATCATCACTTTTCAACCCTTTTCTAACTTCATTGCTATTTCTCATGCATTTCATGATTTATTTTGAGCTAAAATGACACTGAATTGAAAAGCACTGCAAATGAACTCTGAAATGGTTGAAAGTTGGCTTGGTATCATAATTTCACCCACGTAGCATGTGCTAAAAAGTTGAGAGGGTTACACGAAAAACTGGATGCACTTCGTGTACAAACTGAACAATCTCTTTCGAAGTATCAGGGTTTCGAACGAAATCTCGTCCATTACAAAGGGATTTCAATTTTTTAAATTTATTTTAACTCAAGACTTTTAATGCATTCAATATATGCACCATTCAAAGCTACATCATCACTTTTCAACCCTTTTGTGACTTCATTTGCTATTTTTCATGCATTTCATGATTTATTTGAGCTAAAATGAGCCTGAATTCAAAAGCACTGCAAATGAACTCTGAAATGGTTGAAAGTTGGCATGGTATCATAATTTCACCCACATAGCATGTGCTAAAAAGTTGAGAGTGTTACAGGAAAAACTGGATGAACTTTGTGTACAAACTGGACAATCTCTTTCCAAGTATGAGGGTTTCGAACGAAAACTTGTCTATTACAAAGGGATTTCATTTTTTAAAAAATATTTTAACTCAAGACTTTTTATGCATTCAATATGCACCATTCAAAGCCACATCATTACTTTTCAACCCTTTTCTGACTTCATTTGCTATTTCTGATGCATTTCATGATTTATTTTGACCTAAAATGACACTGAATTGAAAAGCACTGCAAATGAACTCTGAAATGGTTGAAACTTGGCATGGTATCATAATTTCACCTACATAGCATGTGCTAAAAAGTTGAGAGGGTTACAGGAAAAACTGGATGCACTTCGTGTACAAACTGAACAATCTCTTTCGAAGTATCAGGGTTTCGGACGAAAACTCGTCTATTACAAAGGGATATCAAAATTTTAAACATATTTTAACTCAATACTTTTTCTGCATTCAATATGCACCATTCAAAGCCACATCATCACTTTTCAACCCTTTTCTGACTTCATTTGCTATTTTTCATGCATTTCATGATTTATTTTGAGCTAAAATGACACTGAATTGAAAAGCACTGCAAATGAACTCTGAAATGGTTGAAAGTTGGCATGGTATCATAATTTCACCCACATAGCATGTGCTAAAAAGTTGAGAGGGTTACACGAAAAACTGGATGCACTTCGTGTACAAACTGAACAATCTGTTTCGAAGTATCAGGGTTTCAAACGAAAACTCGTCTATTACAAAGGGATTTCAATTTTTTAAACATATTTTAACTCAAGACTTTTTCTGCATTCAATATGCACCATTCAAAGCCACATCATCACTTTTCAACCCTTTTCTGACTTCATTTGCTATTTTTCATGCATTTCATGATTTATTTTGAGCTAAAATGACACTGAATTGAAAAGCACTGCAAATGAACTCTGAAATGGTTGAAAGTTGGCATGGTATCATAATTTCACCCACATAGCATGTGCTAAAAAGTTGAGAGGGTTACAGGAAAAACTGGATGCACTTCGTGTACAAACTGGACAATCTCTTTCGAAGTATCAGGGTTTCGAACGAAAACTCGTCTATTACAAAGGGATTTCAATTTTTTAAACTTATTTTAACTCAAGACTTTTTATCAATTCAATATGCACCATTCAAAGCCACATCATCACTTTTCAACCCTTTTCTGACTTCATTTGCTATTTTTCATGCATTTCATGATTTATTTTGAGCTAAAATGACACTGAATTGAAAAGCACTACAAATGAACTCCGAAATGGTTTAAAGTTGGCATGGTCTCATAATTTCACCCACATAGCATGTGCTAAAAAGTTGAGAGGGTTACAGGAAAAACTGGATGCACTTCGTGTACAAACTGGACAGTCTCTTTCGAAGTATTAGGGTTTCGAACGAAAACTCGTCTATTACAAAGGGATTTCAATTTTTTAAACATATTTTAACTCAAGACTTTTTATGTATTCAATATATGCACCATTCAAAGCCACATCTTCACTTTTCAACCCTTTTCTGTCTTCATTTGCTATTTTTCATGCATTTCATGATTTATTTGAGCTAAAATGACCCTGAATTGAAAAGCACTGCAAATGAACTCTGAAATAGTTGAAAGTTGGCATGGTATCATAATTTCACCCACATAGGATGTGCTAAAAAGTGGAGAGGGTTACAGGAAAAACTGGATGCACTTTGTGTACAAACTGGACAATCTCTTTCGATGTATGAGGGTTTCGAACGAAAACTCGTCTATTACAAAGGGATTTCATTTTTTTTAAACATATTTTAACTCAAGACTTTTTCTGCATTCAATATGCACCATTCAAAGCCACATCATCACTTTTCAACCCTTTTCCGACTTCATTTGCTATGTCTCATGCATTTCATGATTTATTTTGAGCTCAAATGACACTGAATTTAAAAGCACTGCAAAGGAACTCTGAAATGGTTGAAAGTTGGCATGGTATCATAATTTCACCCACATAGCATGTGCTAAAAAGTTGAGAGGGTTACAGGAAATACTGGACGCACTTTGTGTACAAACTGGACTATCTCTTTAGAAGTATCAGGGTTTCGAACGAAAACTCGTCTATTACAAAGGGATTTCAATTTTTTAGACATATTTTAACTCAAGACTTTTTTTGCATTCAATATATCCACCATTCAAAGCCACATCATCACTTTTCAACCCTTTTCTGACTTCATTTGCTATTTTTCATGCATTTCATGATTTATTTTGAGCTAAAATGACACTGAATTGAAAAGCACTGCAAATGAACTCTGAAATGGTTGAAAGTTGGCATGGTATCATAATTTCACCCACATAGCATGTGCTAAAATTTGAGAGGGTTACAGGAAAAACTGGATGCACTTCGTGTACAAACTGGACCATCTCCTTCAAAGTATGTGGGTTTCGGACGAAAACTCATCTGTTACAAAGGCATTTCATTTTTTTAACTTATTTCAACTCCAGACTTTTTGTGCATTCAATATGAACCATTCTAAGCCACATCCTCAAATTTCAACCTTTTCTAACTTCATTTGCTATTTTTCATCCATTTAATGAATTCGTTTGAGCTAAATGATCCTGAAATTAAAAAGCACCACAAATGAACTCTGAAAAGGTTGAAACTTGGCATGGTATCATCATTTCACCCACATAGCATGTGCTAAAAAGTTGAGAGGGTTACAACATAAACTGGATGCACTTCGTGTACAAAACTAGACCATCCCGGCTACTCACTAGAGAAGAAAAGTGATGACGGTAAAGCCAATCACATCCCAGAGTGGGATCTTGGGGTATAAAACTTTTTCTTCACGTGTGTCCCTTGATTATTGCGCCGTAACCATGGACAATCTTCATCATTTAACAGGATGCTTGGGTCAGTCTTCACTGCGAAGGGAGGAATTTCATCAAACTTTTCATAATCTTTTGACTTGTCTGTCTTGTCCTCCACTCCCACGATGTTTGTTTTCCCAGAAAGGACTATGTGGCGCTTTGGCTCATCGTATGATGTATCCGCTTTCTTATCTTTCCTTTTTCTCGGTTTGGTAGACATGTCCTTTGAAAGAACATGCGGTGCCCCCATGTTTGGTTTTGGTAATTGATGACAATCTCTATGGACTAATGGTTGCGTTGAGTTATATTCGTAGGATTTGTCCATAGGCTTTTCTTGAAGTCCATTTGTTGTTTTCAAGGAGTTTATGTGTTGACCAAGGTGGTATCCAAGGATCTATCCAAAGATTGGTCTAGTGAGTGTTGAGCTAATCGCTAGCATGTCTTGAAGAAGAAGATTGTGTGAACATTCATGTGTATCTTCAAGACATCATCTTTATGAAGAGAGAAGATTTCACACAAAGCGTAGAAGATACACCGAGTGGGATCAAGTGATCTCACGGTTTGGTAAGCATTGTCCATTGCGCTTTGTGTACTAACCCATGGTCTTTGTGAGAGTTCTATGTGGGGTTAGGTTTGCTTCCATGGGCTTGCGTCAAGAGGAAGATCACATACAACCCATGGAGGATGACATCAACTCAAGGTTGTGTTGTGCAAGTTCAAGTGGAGCATCACGAAGAAATCATGCTTGTAGCTTGCCGTCCATTGTGGTGACAATGGACTTGTGAAGGTGTGCCGAAGAGTGACTCACCCATAGTGGAGTATGGGGGAGCAATCAACTAGCCTTCATCGAGCCAATGCAATCACGAAAGGTGGTCCAACTTGAGGGAGTCAAGATCGTCATCTTCTAGCTCAAGTGGACTTCGTGCAAGGCAAAGGTTTGCCCTTGATAGGTTTTCTATTTTACCGGTCTCATGGTGATAGTTTGGAGACCGGGTTATAGGATTGATAGCCGTACTATCAAGGGGGGCTCTCAAGTGAGTAACTTGATCGTATTATTCGTCGAGAGCTCAAAACATTGCATCATTGCATCATCTTTCTTGATTCTTATTTGTATTTTCTCTTTTTGAGGTTTTAGAGCTTGTGGTTATCTTCATGACAAGCTCTAGTACATCGAAAACGGATTTCATATGCTTCTTCTATTGCATTTTCGGTGTTGGAGGTTTTACCGGTCTTATTCGAGGAAGGGTTCTCACCATTTTCTTATGAGACTTTTCTCATTTGCTTCTTATTGATATTTCTATCAAGATTGTGTTAGCCCATGTCGTTAGCTTTCAACAAACTTGGTTTCGTTGAATTCGGAGTCCGTTTGCAGAAGTTGTGGCAGTTTTGGTGTTCTTAAAAGGCTGCAGCGGTACTACCGCGGCTACTACCGCTTGGAGCAGATGTAATTTTTTACTACCGCTCCAGAGCGGTACTACCGCGGCTACTTCCGCTCCGGACCAAAATCTCGTGTTAAGTCCAGCGGTGGTCGGCACGGATGTATTTTTGAAGTACCGCTCGCAAGCAGTAGTACCGCTACCCTTAGCGGTAGTACCGCTATCCCTAGCGGTAGTACCGTGAGGACGAGCGGTAGTACCGCTCCGGCGGTTCTACTGGCATTTTGCCTCCTCGCTGTTGTTTTTCAAAGGGCTTCCACCGCCCTAGCGGTAGTACCGCTCCCATGAGCGGTAGTACCGCTCTGTGCGGGCTGTGAGCAAACCGGTTGGATTTTTCCCCACCTATAAAAAGGGGTCTTCTTCCCCATTGAACCTTATCTCTTTAGCTCGAGTTTGCCCCCCATTGTTGACCTTCTTCGACCTTGCTAACTCTCAATCCCTCCAATGATTCGTGCTAGTTCTTGAGGGAAAAGGGAGAGGAGATCTAGATCCACATTTCCACCAATCACTTTCTCCTCTATGTGAGGGGAACCCCTTGGATCTAGATCTTGGAGTTCTCCGTGTTCTTCTTCGTTCTTCCTCTCATTTTCCTCCCTAGCATTAATTGCTTTGGTGGGATTTGGGAGAGAAGGACTTGGGCACTCCGTGTGCCCCTGCCATTGCATTTGGTGCATAGGTTTGAGTTCTCCACGGTGATACGTGGAAGTGAGAAGTTGAGAAGCTTATTACTCTTGGGTGTTTGAGCACCCTAGAGCTTGTTCCTCTTGGGTGCTTTGGCGCCCTAGACGGTTGGTGGTGCATCGGAGCTCAATCTTTGTGGTGCAAAGCTCCGGGCAAGCTTCGGGTTCTCCAATTAGGTTGTGGAGATTGCCCCGAGCATTTGAGGTCACCTCGGAGCCACAATCCATTGTGGTGAAGCTTCGTGGTGTTGTTGGGAGCCTCCAATTAAGATGTGGAGTTTGCCCCAACCTTGTTTGTACGGGTTCGGTGACCGCCCTCAAGGGTCCCTTAGTGGAATCGCGGTATCTTGCATTGTGCGAGGGCGTGAGGAGATTACGGTGGCCCTAGTGGCTTCTTGGGGAGCATTTTGCCTCCACACCGCTCCGAAGGGAGATTAGCATCCGCAAGGGTGTGAACTTTGGGATACATCGTCGTCTCCGCGTGCCTCGGTTATCTCTTAATCGAGCCCTTTACTTATGCACTTCACTTTGTGATATCCATATTGTTTCTTGTTATATATCTTGCTATCACTTAGTTGTCTATTTTGCTTAGCATAAGTTGTTGGTGCACATAGGTGAGCCTAGTTGTTTTAGGTTTTGTGCTTGACTAATTAAATGATAGTTTTATTCCACATTTGTTCAAGCCTAAACCGTAATTATTTTAAAGCGCCTATTCACCCCCCCCCCCTCTAGGCGACATCCACGTCCTTTCAATTGGTATCAGAGCCAGGTCTCTCATTATTAGGTTTAACCACCTAGAGAGTAAGGATGTTGACTAGGGGATTAGGATTCTCTGGCACTCTTAGTTTCGTTGGCACAAATTTTGATGTTTGGGTAATTCGCATGCAAAATCTCTTTAGGGTCATGGACCCAAATTTGGAGCGAATTGTAGATATGGGTTTTTCTCCTCCAAAGGATTCTCAACACATATCTTTAGAGGATGAGAAAAACTCTTATCTCAATGCTCAGGCTTGTAATGTGCTTTTCGATGCTTTGAGCAATGTAGTTATATTTCAACTCATGTTGTTCCAGGATGCTCATGAGTTGTGGACAAAGCTTCAAGATAAATATGGTGTGTCCAATATTTGTAGGGATGATTGTTCTCCCTCCACCTCCGGTCGTGTTGTATTCTCAACTTCATCTACTTCACCTACATGTGGATTGCCACAAGGTAACGATATGATGAGTAGTGGTGATCATTGTAATGGTGATAGTGGGCTTATTGTTGATGATACTTCATCACTATCTTATTACACTGCTTCATCTTTGGACTTTAACACTTCGAGCACTCTAAATGTTTCACACGCTTGTGTTGATAGTCCTTGCATATCATGTAGAAATTGCTCGACTAAATCTCATGATGATATGCTTGCTATATCTTGTTGCCATGATAAAAATGTATCTATTTCCTCGAGTTGTTGTGCTAACAATGTAGAGGAAACCCAACACTCCATGGAACAAGATGTGGTCTTGAATGGTGCGTCAAGGGATCCTACATCATCATCTATTATTTCTCACTTTTGCCTTATGGCTAAGGCTCCAAAGGTATCTCCTACTTTGAATCCCAATATGTCCCATGATGATGATGTTGATGATGATGAAGAGAGTGATAATATTGCTTCCTTAAAAATTAAGGGAGAAATGGTTTTTAAAGCTCTTCATAAGAATAAAATTGCTCGTTCCAACTTCATGGAAATCATGTCTATTGCAATTGAGGGCAAGCAATATATTGAGGAGTTGGAAGCTCATCTCGAGGAGCATGAGGCCACCATTGATAAAATGTAAGGTCATGAGCGTGATTATGCTAATGAGATTGCGGAGCTATCTCAAGCTCTTGAAAATGAACAAACCACCAAGGAATCTCTTGAGGAGACCTTTGCTCTAGAATTATCTAGATTAAAGGAATCCCATGATAGAGCTCTCGAGGTGGCTAATGATTTTAGAACTAAAAATGATAAGCTTGTAGTTGCACATGCTAAACTCCTTGAGGACTTTGAGCACCTCGAAAATGGCTCAAGGGTCATTAAGAGTTCGCCCATTGAACTCACCGAGTCTCATTCTCAACTTGAAGCTGCATATGCTAAAGAGCTTGCCAAGTTGCCTTCTCCTTTTGTTGTTAATGATAATGCTTGTGCTACTAACTCTATTTCTTGTGAAGCAACCATTTTGAAGGAAAATGTTGAGGTAAGGGCTCAACTTGAGTTGCTATCTAGCAATTATGGGAAATTGGAAGAAAGTCATGAAAAGCTCTCGAGCTCTCATGGTGATCTTCTAGTATCCCATAATGTGCTAAAGATAGCTCATGAGGCTAGTACTACTAAGGTAACATCTAGTGAGCCTCATGCGGACATTAGCACTACATCTAGTAGAAATGCTTTATTGCCATGTGCTAGTCCTCGTAGTTCATCTACTCATAATGTTGCTACATCTTGTGATGAATTACTTTCCTTGCCTTGTTGCTCTAACGATGAAGCGTATACGTCCTCTAGTACTTGTGTTCATACTAACCATGTAGAGGAAATCAATGAGCTCAAGGCCCAAGTCACTTCTTTGAAGAAAGACTTGGAAAAGGGTCATGAAGGGAAGTCCACACTCAACAATATCTTGAGTGTGCAAAAATCTCCAAATGACAAAGGTGGACTTGGATTCAACTCCAATAAGAAGAAGAAGTCCAAGAGCAACAAGAAGAAGGGCCAAGATCAAGTCAAGAACTCGGCCAAGATTGTTTGCTTCAAGTGCAAAATAGATGGGCACCATGTTAGATCTTGCCCATTGAAGAAGAAGCCCCATAGTGACAAGCAACAAGGGAAGCGGCCACAAGTTCAATCTCATGCTCAACGTCAAGTTGAAGAAAGGCCACTTCCCAAGAAGACCCAAGTCAACGCTCCTCAAGTTGAGAAATCAATTGAGAAGAAAGTAAACGGTAGATGTTGCAACTTATGTCGTGAGAAGGGTCACTTTGCTTCTTCATGCACTAATGGTAAAGTATCCATCCCAATTATCATTGATGACATCTATTCTCTTGGGAAGGATAAGGTTGGCAATATGTTTGCCAAGTTTGTTGGTACTCAAAGTGGTGTCAAGAAAAGAACCATTTGGGTTGCCAAGCCTATTGTGACTAACCTCTTAGGACCCAACTTGGTTGGGGACCAACAAGCTCAAACTTGATCAATAGGTATTGTTGGAGGGCATTGGTGACTTGGCTACATCATGAAGAATTAAGGGATCTTCATCATTCATATTATCTCAAGCCAAGTCATTTGGATTATCAAGTTTCTATCTTATATCCAATGTACCTCCCTACGGTAACTTGTACTTAAATTGTTTACATTGTTAGTTACTTGCCCCTTTGCATGTTGTGGTTTTGTACCTTGCATGTATTTATATATGTTGGGATTCCTACTTATTTTCTTGAAGTAATCAAGTATGTATGGTGGGTTGCACATCATGTTTGTGTGAGACTCGTGTTGAGCCTTTTGCATCTAGTTTGAATCTTAGTTGGCTCTTTTGAGAGATTAATGGATTATCCCATTTTGGGGGAGTAATGTGCTTTGTGCACTTCATGACCCTAAAAATGTGTGTACATGAGGAATACCTCTTAGTATTGATATTACAAGATTATCTAGCTTCTATGTGGTATGTCTTCTCATGAGAAATTCAAATTATAAATGGTCCATTAATCATCTCTTGTTGGATTTCATTTGCCACTTGTTATTAACGCTGGGTTACCACATTATGGGGGAGTAATATGCTATGTGCATATTACAAGCCCAGAGAATGTGTACATTTGAGATATTGCCACTTAGTTTTGATATTATAATTTATCTTGTTCCTAGGTGGTATCCTAGCTCTACAAGTGTCATTTGCTTGTGATTTAGGAGTAAAGATGATGTTGGATCTATTTGCAATCTACCAATGGGAATTATTTCCAAATACTTCTTGTCCTTTGACAATTGGTATTCCTTTTAAGTGGTAGAATTTGCTAATCATCTTTACATAGGTTTTTGTTTATCGCTTGTCTTCCTTGCCTCTTGTGGATCCTTTTGAGCATGTCTAGTGTTTCTATATATATAGGGAAAGTGATGATCCCATCGTGTGCATTTTGTATTCAAATGCAAATTCTATATAATGCACATCTCTTGGGGGAGCTATCCTATTTTCTTTAGAACACTCTCTTTATGTTTTTATCATAAAATCTTTTTATCTTCATCAAGTGTGTGTTGGTGGGAGGCAAGCCTTTTCTCTATGGTGCTTTGTGCCATCATGAAAATTTGCGGAGGGTTTGGTTTGTTTGGAACCTAGCTCTCTTTTGGGAACTTGATACCTCTTGTTTTCCTTCAATTGGTATCTTGTTTCCTTCTATTTGGCATGTGTCAATGGATATCTCATTCCTTGATGTATCTTTTAGTTGGTATCGGTCAAGTGATAATTTTTCGTTTGGTATCTTATTTTCACTTGGTACCTTATCTTTCGGTATCCTATCAACTGTGTGTTGATTTGATTCTTGAAAGCTTTGAGCATGCATATTTACTACATGTACTTTCATTGGCATGTTCTCTTTCCTTGACCCAATATATAGGGGAAACTCCACTATGACATAAATTGGCTAAAGTGTGCATGAAATTCAATTTCATATCTATATGCACATATTTATGTGGAGTTTTGTCCTATGTATTGTTGGTCCACTAACTTTTTGGTCCCAATAAGTTTGGGTACCACTTTGTTTGTGGTGTTGTTCTAGGAACAATGGGAGATACATTGGACACTCGACTCACTTACAAGGAAGGTGTTGATACCATGTGCTTATTGGAGCCATGCTAGGATGATCAAAGAACCATTGTCTACTACATCAATCCAATGCTATCTCGGTAACAAGTATCTACTTCATGCATACATTTCTCGCATTCAACCTTTTATAGGTTGCATCATGGCATGAATTTCTTGAGTCATTCTTGTGGTACTTGTTTCCTTTCTCAAAGCATCCCAACGATGATCTCTTGTTGCTAGTTGTGATGTCTTTGATGTTCGTATGCTGGGAGTTCATTTATGTACAATAAGAAAAATACTAGGCCATGTGCTAAGCTTTCAAGCAAAGATCTTATTGGTATATTTATGACTTCCTTTTGGATATCTTGTCCGTTCCTTCTTGTAACTATTTCGTGTGTACATCATTCTTTGTGGATATATCATCATGGTTGTCCTCTATCTAGAATCTTATACACATGAGAGAAGTTACATCTCTAGTTGATATCCTCTTTTCTTTCACGTCCACCGTTGCGTTCCCTTTTTATTTCCTTGGTGGTTTCGTGAAAGAATTTGTCTTGAGTGCGGATCTTATATCCTTGCATCTTGTTGCACTCTTTGGTGGTGAAGAATATTTTCCTCATGCTTGTCTTCACGGGGGTTTTGCCATTTCGATTGGTATCCCTCCTCCTGACAAGGCTATTATTTACTATCTTCACCAGGGGTTGTCACAAGCTTTGGGTTTTAATTTTCTTATTAGTAAGCTTGTGGACCCATTTGCATGTAGTTTGTGTTTGTGGGAAGGATATGGTTTGCACTTTGTGTCTCATTTCATCAAGACTATGTTGATGCTTAATGCTCATCCTTATACTAGTCTTCTCAAGTGCTTTGCCATGACTCACACACATCATTTTGATTGAGCCTATTCTTAAGATTGCCTCTTTTACATGTTGCTCAACCATATGTTTAGTGCAAGTACTATGCTCATTGTCTTATCTACTTACTTGCACTTGTTGTGTGTTTATATTGATTTTGGGGGAGTCATGATCCTATTTTGTGCACTTGTATTCAAATACAAAAATTCTTATTTGTGCACAAATCATGGAGAGCTCCTCTAGTTTCTTTTAAACACTCTTTTGCCCATATCATAATATCTTTTATTCATGTGGCTGGTAGGACCATGTGATTGATTGTTCCAATTGGTATCTTTTGATTGCTTGCTTCACTCTGGTGTATGTCTTTGTGCCATACGATCCTTTTTGCAATCTTTGGATCCTCAATATAGTTTGTTTTCCTCCAACTACTTATCATTGGATATGTGTATTTCATTGCAATCATGTTTTGAGAAATACACACTTTATGGAGGAACACATATTATATTGGCTTTCTAAGCATTTCGCCCATTTCGGCAATCGATGCCAATGGGGGAGAAGTTTTGAGAGAGTTTAGAGGGAATTGTTTGGAGAAGTTTAGAGAATCTTTGTGGCTCTTTGGTTTCATGCATTGGTTTTGTTCCTAAGCATTTGCATATCATGCTCATGCATTATGTGTTGTTGCTTTGCATGGTTGTGGTCAATTCCTTATATAAACTCTCTTGAAAGTGATTGTCATCAATTACCAAAATGGGGGAGATTGAAAGAACATGTGGTGTACCCATGTTTGGTTTTGGTAATTGATGACAATCTCTATGGACTAATGCATGGTTGCGTTGAGTTATATTCATAGGATTTGTCCATAGGCTTTTCTTGAAGTCCATTAATTTGTTGGTTTCAAGGAGTTTATGTGTTGACCAAGGTGGTATCCAAGGATCTATCCAAAGATTGGTCTAGTGAGTGTTGAGCTAATTGCTAGCATGTCTTGAAGAATAAGATTGTGTGAACATTCATGTGTATCTTCAAGACATCATCTTTATGAAGAGAGAAGATTTCACACAAAGCGTAGAAGATACACCGAGTGGGATCAAGTGATCTCATGGTTTGGTAAGCATTGTCCATTGCGCTTTGTGTACTAACCCATGGTCTTTGTGAGAGTTCTATGTGGGGTTAGGTTTTCTTCCATGGGCTTGCGTCAAGAGGAAGATCACATACAACCCATGGAGGATGACATCAACTCAAGGTTGTGTTGTGCAAGTTCAAGTGGAGCATCACGAAGAAATCATGCTTGTAGCTTGCCGTCCATTGTGGTGACAATGGACTTGTGAAGGTGTGCCGAAGAGTGACTCACCCATAGTGGAGTATGGGGGAGCAATCAACTAGCCTTCATCGAGCCAACGCAATCACGAAAGGTGGTCCAACTTGAGGGAGTCAAGATCGTCATCTTCTAGCTCAAGTGGACTTCGTGCAAGGCAAAGGTTTGCCCTTGATAGGTTTTCTATTTTACCGGTCTCATGGTGATAGTTTGGAGACCGGGTTATAGGATCGATAGCCGTACTATCAAGGGGGGCTCTCAAGTGAGTAGCTTGATCGTATCGTTCGTCGAGAGCTCAAACCATTGCATCCTTGCATCATCTTTCTTGATTCTTCTTTGTATTTTCTCTTTCTGAGGTTTTAGAGCTTGTGGTTATCTTCGTGACAAGCTCTAGTACATCGAAAACGGATTTCATATGCTTCTTCTATTGCGTTTTCGGTGTTGGAGGTTTTACCGGTCTTATTCGAGGAAGGGTTCTCACCATTTTCTTATGAGCCTTTCCTCATTTGCTTCTTATTGATATTTATATCAAGATTGTGTTAGCCAATGTCGTTAGCTTTCCAACAAACTTGGTTTCGTTGAATTCGGAGTCCATTTGCAGAACTTGTGGCAGTTTTGGTGTTCTTAAAAGGCTGCGGCGGTACTACCGCGGCTACTACCGCTTGGAGCGGATGTAATTTTTTACTACCGCTCCACCTCGGCTACTACCGTGGCTACTTCCGCTCCGGACCAAAATCTTGTGTTAAGTCCAGCGGTGGTAGGCACGGATGTATTTTTTTAGTACCGCTCGCAAGCAGTAGTACCTCTACCCTTAGCGGTAGTACCGCTATCGCTAGCGGTAGTACCGTGAGGATGAGCGGTAGTACCGCTCCGGCAGTTCTACTGGCCTTTTGCCTCCTCGCTGTTGTTTTTCAAAGGGCTTCCACCGCCCTAGCGGTAGTACTGCTCCCATGAGTGGTAGTACCGCTCTGTGCGGCCTGTGAGCATAACGGTTGGATTTTTCCCCACCTATAAAAGGGGGTCTTTATCCATTGAACCTTATCTCTTTAGCTCGAGTTTGCCCCCCATTGTTGACCTTCTTCGAGCTTGCTAACTCTCAATCCCTCCAATGATTCTTGCTAGTTCTTGAGGGAAAAGGGAGAGGAGATCTAGATCCACATTTCCACCAATCACTATCTCCTCTATGTGAGGGGAACCCCTTGGATCTAGATCTTGGAGTTCTCCGTGTTCTTCTTCGTTCTTCCTCTCATTTTCCTCCCTAGCATTAGTTGCTTTGGTGGGATTTGGGAGAGAAGGACTTGGGCACTCCGTGTGCCCTTGCCATTGCATTTGGTGCATAGGTTTGAGTTCTCCACGGTGATACGTGGAAGTGAGAAGTTGAGAAGCTTATTACTCTTGGGTGTTTGAGCACCCGAGAGCTTGTTCCTCTTGGGTGCTTTGGCGCCCTAGACGGTTGGTGGTGCCTCGGAGCACAATCATTGTGGTGCAAAGCTCCAGGAAAGCTTCGGGGTCTCCAATTAGGTTGTGGAGATTGCCCCGAGCATTTGAGGTCACCTCGGAGCCACAATCCATTGTGGTGAAGCTTCGTGGTGTTGTTGGGAGCCTCCAATTAAGTTGTGGAGTTTGCCCCAACCTTGTTTGTACGGGTTCGGTGACCGCCCTCAAGGGTCCCTTAGTGGAATCACGGCATCTTGCATTGTGCGAGGGCGTGAGGAGATTACAGTGGCCCTAGTGGCTTCTTGGGGAGCATTATGCCTCCACACTGCTCCGAACGGAGATTAGCATCCGCTAGGGTGTGAACTTCGGGATACATCGTCGTCTCCGCATGCCTCGGTTATCTCTTACTCGAGCCCTTTACTTATGCACTTCACTTTGTGATAGCCATATTGTTTCTTGTTATATATCTTGCTATCACTTAGTTGTCTATCTTGGTTAGCATAAGTTGTTGGTGCACATAGGTGAGCCTAGTTGTTTTAGGTTTTGTGCTTGACTAATTCAACGATAGATTTATTCTGCATTTGTTCAAGCCTAAACCGTAATTATTTTAAAGCGCCTATTCACCCCCCCTCTAGGCGACATCCACGTCCTTTCTGTTGGGGAACGTTGCATCGGAAACAAAAAATTTCCTACGCACACGCAAGATTTATCCATGGTGATGAGCATCTACGAGAGGGAGAGTGGATCTACATACCCTTGTAGATCGCTAAGCGGGAAGCGTTAAGAAACGCGGTTGATGTAGTCGAACATCTTCGCGATCCAAATCGCCGAGCGTCCCGCGATCCCATCACGATCCATCTCGCGATCGAATCTCGATCCGTCCCGCGATCCCATCACGATCCGTCTCGCGATCCAATCTCGATCCATCCCGTGATCCCATCACGATCCGTCTCGCGATCAAATCACGAATCGTCTCGCGATCCTGATCACGGTCCTTCCGATCTAGCGCCGAACGGACGGCACCTCCGCGTTCAGCACATGTACAGCTCAATGACGACCTCTGCCTTCTTGATCCAGCAAGAGGGAGCGGAGAGGTAGAAGAGTTCTCCGGCGGTGCGACGTCGCGGCGGCGATGGTGGTGGAACAATTCCGGCAGGGCTTCGCCTAAGCACCGCTGAAACTAGACTAGAGGAGAAACCGATCTAGATGAAGTAGAGGGAGCACATGGCAATTAGGGTTAGCTCTTCCCTCTAAATCCTCTAGTATATATAGAAGGGAGGGAGGGGAGGAGGCAGCCTCAAACCCTCAAGGTTTGGCCGAAATTGGAGGTGGAGGAGTCCTACTCCAATCCTATTAGGAGTACGATTCCTCCTCTCCACTTGGAAACCCTTTCCACCTTTCCTCCTTTAGATTTTTTCCACCCAAAGCCACATGGGCCTTAGTGGGGGGGGTTAGGCCAGCCCACTAGGCGCTGGTTTGACTCCTCCCACAGCCCATGAGGTCCTTTGGGTCGAGACACCCCTCCCGATGGTCCCTGGTACCCCTCCCGGCACTCCCGGTACACTACCGAAATACCCGAAACTTTTCCGGTGACCAAAACAGGACTTCCTATATATCAATATTTACCTCCGGACCATTCCGGAGCTCCTCGTGACGTCCAGGATCTCATCCGGCACTCCGAACAACCTTCGGTCACCACCATACATAACTCTACTATACCGAAACGTCACCAAACCTTAAGTGTGCAGACCCTGCGGGTTCGAGAACTATGTAGACATGACCAAGACACCTCTACGGTCAATAACCAATAGCGGGACCTGGATGCCCATATTGGTTCCTACATATTCTATGAAGATCTTTATCGGTTGAACCTCTATGTCAAGGATTCAGTTAATCCCATACGTTGTTCCCTTTGTTCTTCGGTATGTTACTTGCCCGAGATTTGATCGTCGGTATCTCTATACCTAGTTCAATCTCGTTACCGGCAAGTCTCTTTACTCATTTTGTAATACAAGATCTCATGGCTAACACTTAGTCACATTGCTTGCAAGGCTTATTGTGATGTTGTATTACCGAGTGGGCCCTGAGATACCTCTCCGTCACACGAAGTAACAAATCCCAGTCTTGATCCATGCCCACTCAACAGACACCCTCGGAGATACCTATAGAGCATCTTTATAGTCACCCAGTTACGTTGTGACGTTTGATACACACAAGGTATTCCTCCGGTGTCAGTGAGTTGCATGATCTCATGGTCATAGGAACAGATACTTGACATGCAGAAAACTATAGCAATAAACTGACACGATCATATGCTATGTTTATAGTTTGGGTCTTGTCCATCACATCATTCTCCTAATGATGTGATCCCGTTATCAAATGACATCTCATGTCTATGGCCAGGAAACCTTGACCATCTTTGATCAACGAACTAGTTAACTAGAGGCATACTAGGGACACATTGTTGTCTATGTACCCACACATGTATTTGAGTTTCCAATCAATACAATTATAGCATGGATAATAAACGATTATCACGAACAAGGAAATATAATAATAACCAATTTATTATTGCCTCTAGGGCATATTTCCAACAGTCTCCCACTTGCACTAGAGTCAGTAATCTAGTTCACATCACCATGTGTTTTACATTGTTATGAATCTAACACCCAATGAGTTCTGGGGTTCGATCATGCTTTGCATGTGAGAGAGGTCTTTAGTCAACGGGTTTGCGACATTCAGATCAGTGTGTACTTTGCAAATCTCTATGTCATACTGTAGACACTGCTACCACACTCCACTTGGAGCTATTCCAAATGGCTGCTCCACTATACGTATCCGGATTGCTACTCAGAGTCATCCGGATATGTGTTAAAGCTTGCATCGACGTAACCCTTTACGACCAACTCTTTATCACCTCCATAATCGAGAAATATTTCCTTACTCCTCTAGTTACAAAGGATAATCTTGACCGTTGTCCAGTGGTCCACTCCTGGATCACTCTTGTACCCCTTGACAGACTCATGGCAAGGCACACACAGGTGCGGTACATAGCATGGCATACTATACAGAGCCTATGGATGAGGCATAGGGGACGACCTTCATCCTTTCTCTTTCTTCTGCCGTGGTCGAGCTTTGAGTCTCACTCAACTCCACACCTTACAAATCAGGCAAGAACTCTTTCTTTGACTGATCCATTTTGAACTCTTTCAAAATCTTGTCAAGGTATGTACTCATTGAAAGTTTTATCAGACATCTTGATCTACCTCTATAGATCAAGATGCCCAATTTTTAAGTAGCTTCATTCCAGGTTTTCCTTTAAAAAACTCCTTTTCAAACAACCCTTTATGCTTTCCAGAAATTCTACATCATTTCCGATCAACAATATGTCATCCACATATACTTATCAGAAATTCTATAGTGCTCCCACTCACTTTATTGTAAATACAAGTTTCTCATAAACTTTGTATAGACTCAAAAACTTTGATCACCTCATCAAAGCGTATATTCCAACTCCGAGATGCTTGCTCCAGTCCATAGAAGGACCGCTGGAGCTTGCATATATTTTAGCATCCTTAGAACTGACAAAACCTTCCGGTTGTATCACATA
Source organism: Elymus sibiricus (assembly GCA_039707655.1). Classification (NCBI taxonomy): domain Eukaryota; kingdom Viridiplantae; phylum Streptophyta; class Magnoliopsida; order Poales; family Poaceae; genus Elymus; species Elymus sibiricus. Next base: position 425,139,493 of record CM077673.1, on the reverse strand, counting down.
CAACCTTTCCTCACGGATACCATTAAGGAAATGATGTTTTGACATCCATCTGCCAGATTTCATAATCGAAAAATGCAGCAACTGCTAACATAATTCCAACAGACTTTAGCATCACTACGGGTTAGAAAGTCTCATCGTAGTCAACTCCTTGAACTTGTGAAAAACCCTTTGCCACAAGTCGAGCTTTATAGACGGTGACATTACCGTCCGCGTCCGTCTTCCTTTTAAAGATCCATTTGTTCTGAATGGCCTTTCACCCTTCAAGTAATACTTCCAAAGCCCATACTTTGTTTTCTTACATGGATCCCATCTTGGATTGCATGGCCTCTAACCATTTCTCGGAATCCGGGCCCATCATCGCTTCTCCATAGCTCGTAGGTTCATCGTTGTCCAACAACATGACCTCTAAGACAGGGTTGCCGTACCACTCAGGAGCAGTACGCGTCCTTGTCGACCTACGAGGTTCGATAGTAACTTGATCCGAAGCTTTATGATCATGATCATTAACTTCCTCTTCAACTAATGTGGGCTCCATAGAAACAACTTTCTGCGCTGCGCTACTCTCTGGTTGAAACAAAGGTTCAACAACCTCATCAAGTTCTATCTTCCTCCCACTCAATTCTTTCGAGAGAAACTCTTTCTCGAGAAAGGACCCGTTTTAGCAACAAACACTTTGTGCTTGGATCTGAGATAGAAGGTTTACCCAACTATTACGTTAGGGTATTCTATGAAGATGCATTTGTCCGCTTTGGGTTCGAGCTCATCAGGTTGAAAACCTTTTCCACATAAGCGTCGCCGCCTCAAACATTATGAAATGACAACTTAGGTTTCTGCCAAACCAAAATTCATACGGTGTCATCTCAACGGACTTAGATGGTGCCCCTTTTTAAAGTGAATGTCGTTGTCTCTAATGCATAACCCCAAAACGATAGTGGAAAATCGATAATAGACATCATAGTACGCACCATATCCAATAGAGCACGACTACGACGTTCGGACACACCATCACACTATGGTGTTCCAGGTGGCGTGAGTTGTGAAACAACTTCCACATTGTCTTAAGTTGTATACCAAACTCGTAACTCAGATATTTACCTCTACGATCATATCAAAGATATTTTATCTTCTTGTCACGATGATCTCAAACTTCACTCTGAATTTGTTTGAACTTTTCAAATGTTTCAGACTTGTGTTTCATTAAGTAAATATCCCCATATCTACTCAAATCATCAGTGAAGGTACGAAAATAATGATATCCACCGCACGCTACAACACTCATTGGACCGAATACATCAACATGTATCATTTCCAATAAGTCACTTGCCCGCTCCATCATACCGGAAAACGGGGTCTTAGTCATCTTGCCCATGAGGCATGGTCCGCATGTCTCAACCGATTCGAAATCGAATGAGTCCAAAGATCCATCAGCATGGAGTTTCTTCATGCGTTTTACACCAATATGACATTTAGCGGCAGTGCCACAAGTATGTGGTACTATCATTATTAACTTTGTATCTTTTGGCATCAATATTATGAACATGTGTATCACTACGATCAAGATTCAATAAACCATTCTCATTGGGTGCATGACCATTGAAGGTATTATTCATGTAAACAGAATAACCATTATTCTCTAACTTGAATGAATAACCGTATTGCAATAAACATGATCTAATCACATTCATGCTATACGCAAACACCAAATAACATTTATTTAGGTTCATCACTAATCCTGAAGGTAGAGAGAGCGTGCGATGGTGATCACATCAACCTTGGAAACACTTCCAACACTCATCGTCACCTCACCCTTAGCTAGCCTCCGTTTATTCCGTAGCTTTTATTTCGAGTTACTAACATTTAGCAACCGAACCGGTATCCAATACCCAGGTGCTACTAGGAGTACTAGCAAGGTACACATCAATAACACGTATATCAAATATACTTCTATCGACGTTGCCAGCCTTCTTATCTACCAAGTATCTAGGGTTGTTCCGCTTCAGCGACCGTTCTCCTCATAATAGAAGCACTTAGTCTCAGGTTTGGGTTCAACCTTGGGTTTCTTCACTGAAGCAGCAACTGACTTGCCATCCATGAAGTTTCCCTTCTAGCCCTTGCCCTTCTCGAAACTAGTGGTTTCACTAACCATCAACACTTGATGCTCCTTCTTGATTTCTACCTTCGCGGTGTCAAACATCGCGAATAGCTCAGGGATCATTAATTCTATCCCTGACATTTTATAGTTCATCACGAGGCTCTAGTAGCTTAGTGACAGTGACTTGGAGAACTATATCAATCACTATCTTATCTGGAAGATCAACTCCCACTCGATTCAAGCGATTGTAGCACCCAGACAATCTGAGCACATGCTCACCGATTGAGCTATTCTCCTTCATCTTGCAGGCAAAGAATCTTGTTGTAGGTCTCATACCTCTCAACACGGGCACGAGCCTGAGATCCCAATTTCAGCTCTTAGAACATCTCATATGTTCCGTGATGTTCAAAACGTTTTGGAGCCTCAATTCTAAGCCGTAATGCATGACGCACTGAACTATCAAGTAGTCATCAGAACATGCCTGTCAGATGTTCACAACATCTACAGACGACGGTTGAGGGGGTGGCGCACCGAGCGGTGCATTAAGGACATAAACCTTCTGTGCAGCAATCAGGACAATCCTCAGATCACGGACCCAGTCCGCATTATTGCTACCATCATCTTTCAACTCTATTTCTCTAGGAACATATAAAAATTCAAGGGAGCTATAGCGCGAGCTAGTAATCTACAACATAATTTGCAAAGACATTTTGACTATGTTCATGATAATGAGTTTAGTTAATCATATTACTTAAAAACTCCCACTCAAATTGACATCCCTCTGGTCATTCGAGTGACACATGATCCAAATCCACCAACTCAAGTCCGATCATCACATGAGTTGGGGTGGTTTCAATGGTGAACATCTGCATGTTGATCATATCTACTATATGACTCATGTTCGACCTTTCGGTCTCTTGTGTTTCGAGGCCATGTCTGTACATGCTAGGCTCGTCAAGTTTAACCCGAGTGTTCCGCACGTGCAACACTGGCTTGCATCCGTTGTATGCGAACGTAGAGTCTATCACACCCGATCATCACGTGGTGTCTCAAAACGACGAACTTTCGCAACGGTGCACACTCGGGGAGAACACAATTTTATCTTGAAATTTTAGTGAGGGATCACCTTATAATGCTACCATCGTCCTAAGCAAAATAAGATGCATAAAAGGATTAACATCACATGCAAATCATAAGTGACATGATATGGCCATGAACTTGTCCTTTTGATCTCCATCTTCAAAGCACCGGCATGATCTCCATCGTCACCGGCATAACACCATGATCTCCATCATCTTGATCTCCATCAATGTGTAGCCATCAGGTTGTCGCGCCGACTGTTGCTTCCACGACTATTGCTAACTCATAGCGATAAAGTAAAGCAAAAACGGCGAAAATAATTAAAGACAACCCTATGGCTCCTGCCGGTTGCTGTACACATCGACATGCAAGTCGTGATATTCTATACAATACATGATCATCTCATACATCACATATATCTCATTATGTAATTGGCCATATCACATCACAACATACCCTGCAAAAACAAGTTAGACGTCCTCTAATTGTTGTTGCAAGTTTTACGTGGCTGCTACGGGTATCTAGCAAGAACAATTCTTACCTACGCAAAAACCACAATGGTGATACAAAAATTGCTATTCAACCTTCTCAAGGACCTCCTTTGTCAAATCCAATCCGACTAAAGTGGGAGAAACAGACACCCGCCAGCCATCTTTATGCAACGAAGTTACATGTCAGTTGATGGAACCGGTCTCTCGTAAGCGTACGAGTAATGTTGGTCCGGGCCGCTTCATCCCACAATACCGCCGAATCAAGAAAAGACCAAGGGAGGAAGCAATCTGAATATCAACGCCCACAAACTCCTTTGTGTTCTACTCGAGATGTCATCTACACATAGACCTAGCTCATGATGCCACTGTTGGGGAACGTTGCATGGGAAACAAAAAATTTCCTACGCACACGCAAGATCTATCCATGGTGATGAGCATCTATGAGAGGAAGAGTGGATCTACATACCCTTGTAGATCGCTAAGCGGGAAGCGTTAAGAAACGCGGTTGATGTAGTCGAACGTCTTCGCGATCCAAATCGCCGAGCGTCCCGCGATCCCATCACGATCCATCTCGCGATCCAATCTCGATCCGTCCCGCGATCCCATCATGATCCGTCTCGCGATCCAATCTCGATCCGTCCTGCGATCCCATCACGATCCGTCTCGCGATCAAATCACAAATCGTCTCGCGATCCTGATCACGGTCCTTCCGATCTAGCGCCGAACGGACGGCACCTCCGCGTTCAGCACATGTACAGCTCGATGACGATCTCTGCCTTCTTGATCCAGCAAGAGGGAGCGGAGAGGTAGAAGAGTTCTCCGGTGGTGCGACGGCGCGGTGGCGATGGTGTTGGAACAATTCTGGCAGGGCTTCGCCTAAGCACCGCTGAAACTAGACTAGAGGAGAAACCGATCTAGATGAAGTAGAGGGAGCACGTGGCAATTAGGGTTAGCTCTTCCCTCTAAATCCTCTAGTATATATAGGAGGGAGGGAGGGGAGGAGGCAGCCTCAAACCCTCAAGGTTTGGCCGAAATTGGAGGTGGAGGAGTCCTACTCCAATCCTATTAGGAGTAGGATTCCTCCTCTCCACTTGGAAACCCTTTCCACCTTTCCTCCTTTGGATTTTTTCCACCCAAAGCCACATGGGACTTAGTGGGGGGGTTAGGCCAGCCCACTAGGGGCTGGTTTGACTCCTCCCACAGCCCATGAGGTCCTTTGGGTCGAGACACCCCACCCGATGGTCCCCGGTACCCCTCCCGGCACTCCTGGTACACTACCGAAATACCCGAAACTTTTCCGGTGACCAAAACAGGACTTCCTATATATCAATCTTTACCTCCGGACCATTCCAGAGCTCCTCGTGACGTCCAGGATCTCATCCGGGACTCCGAGCAACCTTCGGTCACCACCATACATAACTCTACTATACCGAAACGTCACCAAACCTTAAGTGTGCAGACCCTGCGGGTTCGAGAACTATGTAGACATGACCAAGACACCTCTACGGTCAATAACCAATAGCGGGACCTGGATGCCCATATTGGTTCCTACATATTCTACGAAGATCTTTATCGGTTGAACCTCTATGTCAAGGATTCAGTTAATCCCGTACGCTGTTCCCTTTATTCTTCGGTATGTTACTTGCCCGAGATTTGATCGTCGGTATCTCTATACCTAGTTCAATCTCGTTACCGGCAAGTCTCTTTACTCGTTCTGTAATACAAGATCTCGTGGCTAACACTTAGTCACATTGCTTGCAAGGCTTATTGTGATGTTGTATTACCGAGTGGGCCCTGAGATACCTCTCCGTCACACGGAGTAACAAATCCCAGTCTTGATCCATGCCCACTCAACAGACACCCTCGGAGATACCTGTAGAGCATCTTTATAGTCACCCAGTTACGTTGTGACGTTTGATACACACAAGGTATTCCTCCGGTGTCAGTGAGTTGCATGATCTCATGGTCATAGGAACAGATACTTGACATGCAGAAAACTATAGCAATAAACTGACACGATCATATGCTATGTTTATAGTTTGGGTCTTGTCCATCACATCACTCTCCTAATGATGTGATCCCATTATCAAATGACATCTCATGTCTATGGCCAGGAAACCTTTACCATCTTTGATCAACGAGCTAGTTAACTAGAGGCATACTAGGGACACAGTGTTGTCTATGTAGCCACACATGTATTTGAGTTTCCAATCAATACAATTATAGCATGGATAATAAACGATTATCACGAACAAGGGAAATATAATAATAACCAATTTATTATTGCCTCTAGGGCATATTTCCAACACTTTCACACATAGAAAACTCGCGCCACATCATTGGCTAGAACGAATGGTTCGTGTGTGTGCCCAAGATTGTTGAGATCCACTATTGTCATTCGGTACTGCGGGTCTATACCATTATATTACCCCTCCTCCAGTCAGATTGGCCCATTTGCACCGGAACAAAGGGACCTTCAAATCACCTCCATAGTCAAGTTCCCATATCTCTTCTATGTAACCATTATATGTGTCCTTTTCCTTGGTGTTTGCCGCATCGTCAAAGCGGACACCACTGTTTTGGTTGGTGCTCTTTTTATCTTGGGCGATCGTGTAAAATGTATTCCCATTTATCTCGTACCCTTGGAAAGTCAATATAGTCGAAAATGGTCTCTTGGCCAACAAGTACAAGTCATCTTCAACATTGTCGTCGTTCATGAGATGTGTTCGCAACCAACCGCCGAAAGCCTCAATGTGTGTACGTTGAATCCAGGGGTCAGACTTCTCCGGGTTCTTCGAGCGTATAATATCCATGTGTTTCTCTATATACGGGGTGACGAAGGTAGAATTCTGTAGAATTGTGTAGTGTGCTTGCGCCCAAGAATGCCCGTCCCTACATATTATTGATTTTCGTCCAAGCGTGCCTTTTCCATGCAGTCTCCCCTCATGCCGCGATTGAGAAACACCAATTGGCTTAATGTCAGGAATAAAATCAACACAAAACTCAATAACCTCCTTTGTTTCATGGCCCTTGGAGATGCTTCCTTCCGGCCTAGCATGGTTATGAACATATTTCTTTAAGACTCCCATGAACCTCTCAAAGGGGAACATATTGTGTAGAAATACAGGACGAAGAATGGCAATCTCTTCGACTAGGTGAACTAGGACGTGCGTCATAATATTGAAGAAGGATGGTGAGAACACCAACTCGAAACTGACAATACATTGGACCAAATCATTCTATAAGCTTGGTAGGATTTCCGGATCCATTACCTTCTGAGAAATTGCAATAAGGAATGAACATAGCTTCACAATGGCTAATCGAACATTTTCTAGTAGAAGCCCCCTCAACGCAACCGGAAGCAATTGCGTCATGATCACGTGGCAGTCATGAGACTTTAGGTTCTGGAATTTTTTTTCTCTGTCATATTTATTATTCACTTTATATTCGACGAGAAGCCAGACGGGACCTTCATACTGAGCAGACATTCAAACAAGATTTCCTTCTCTGCTTTGGTAAGAGCGTAGCTGGCAGGACCTTGATACTGCTTTCGATGCATGCCGTCGTTTTCGTGCACACGTTGCTGGTCCTCCCGTGCCTCCGGTGTATCTTTTGTCTTCCCATACACGCCCAGGAAGCCTAGAAGGTTCACGCAAAGATTCTTCGTCACGTGCATCACGTCGATTGCAGAGCGGACCTCTAGGACTTTCCAATATTCTAGCTCCCAAAATATAGATTTCTTCTTCCACATGGGTGCGCGTCCCTCAGCGTCAGTCGGAACAGATTGTTCGCCAGGACCCTTTCCAAATATTACATGTAAATCCTTGACCATATCAAGTATGTCATCACCAGTACGGAGGACGGGCTTCTTCCGGTGATCTGCCTCACCTTTGAAATGCTTGCCTTTCTTTCTCAAGGCATGCTTGGTCGGAAGAAATCGACGATGTCCCAGGTACACATTCTTCTTGCATTTGTCCAAATATATAATTTCAGTCTCATCTAAACAGTGCGTGCAAGCATGGTATCCCTTGTTTGTCTGTCCTGAAAGGTTACTAAGAGCAGGCCAATCATTGATGGTTACAAATAGCAACGCTCGCAGGTCAAATTCCTGTTGTTTGTGCTCATCCCACACACGTACACCTTTTTTATTCCACAGCTATAAAAGTTCATCAATTAATGGCCTTAGGTACACATCAATGTCGTTGCCGGGTTGCTTAGGGCCTTGTATGAGCACTGGCATCATAATGAACTTCCGCTTCATGCACAACCAAGGAGGAAGGTTATAGATACATAGAGTCACAGGCCATGTGCTATGCTTGCTGCTCTGCTCCCCAAATGGATTAATGCCATCTGCACTTAAACCAAACCATAAGTTCCTTGGGTCATCTGCAAAGTCCGGCCACTCTCTATCGATTTTTCTCCACTGCGACCCATCAGCGGGTACTCTCAACTTCCCGTCTTTCTTACGGCCGTCTTTGTGCCATCGCAACAACTTGGCATGATCTTTGTTTTGGAACAAACGTTTCAACCATGGTATTATAGGAGCATACCACATCACCTTGGCAGGAATCCTCTTCCTGGGGCGCTCGCCCTGAACATCATCACCAGGGTCATCGCGACCGATCTTATATCGCAATGCATTGCATACCGGGCATGCATTCAACTTCTCGTACTCACCGCGGTAGAGGATGCAGTCATTAGGGCATGCATGTATCTTCTGCACCTCTAATCCTAGAGGGCAGACAACCTTCTTTGCTTCGTATGTACTGTCGGGCAATTCGTTGTCCTTTGGAAGCTTATTCTTCATTATTTTCAGCAACTTTTCAAATCCCTTGTCAGATACACCATTCTCTGCCTTCCATTGCAACAATTCCAGTGTGGTACCCAACTTTTTCTTGTCATCTTCGCAATTTGGGTACAACCCTTTTTTGTGATCCTCTAACATGCGCTGCAACTTCAACTTCTCCTTTTCACTTTCGCAGTTTCTCTTTGCATCAGCAATGGCCCGACCAAGATCATCAGCGGGCTCATCTGATGCCTCAGCTTCTTCTTCTTCATTCTCTTCCCCCATTGTAGTACCATCATATTCAGGACACCCAGGATAGTTGTCGTCATCCTCTTCTTCTTCATTCTCTTCCATTAGAACCCCTCTTTCTCCGTGCTAGGTCCAACAATTATAGCCGGACATGAAACCGGACGTAAACAGGTGGACGTGAATCTGTTTTGAGCTAGAGTAAGTCTTATCATTCTTACACACACCACATGGACAACACATAAAACCATCCCGCTTGTTTGCCTCAGCCGCACGCAAAAAACTCTGCACGCCATTAATGTAGTGGCGGGTGCAAACAACCGTCACGCGTCTCCGGAGTGTGACCCTCTTCACGGATGGCGCTGCCGCCGACACCTGGAGGGGGGAAACGGTGACGTCGGGTCGACACGAAGGGAATCTTGCGGTGGGTTGGGCCCGGACCTTGTTCTAAGATGTTGCTATGGGTTGGCCTATCACAGCCAGGTGAAAATGTCCCTCGGTCAAACCCCGTCCGGTGAAAGTCAAAGGGGCAGATCTGTCCGGTCAACAGTGTCAGGGTTAGACGGTACGGGGTACTTGGGGGGTGGCAATGCCGCCAGGTCTTGTGCTGGGCCCTCTTACACGTATGGAAGTGTGATGGCAGGTGCAAGCACCCGGCATGCGGCTCCGTAGTGTGACCCTCTTCACGGACGGCGCTGCTGTTGACACCTGGAGGGGGGAAACGGTGGCGTCGGGTCGACACGGAGGGAATCTTGTGATGGGTTGGGCCCGGACCTTGTTCTAAGATGTTTCTATGGGCTGGCCTATCACAACCAGTTGGAGGAGTCCACTGGTCAAAGGACGTCTGGCGATAGTCAAAGTCCTAGATCTACTCGTCAACGGGGCTAGGGTTAGTCCGGTCGGTGGGGCTTCGGGGGTAGCTATGCCACCAAAACACCGCACGGGTCCTCCTACATGTGTGAAAGTGTTGTGCCGTGCGTAGACGCCCTTCTTGGGGCTCCAGGGTGTGCCCCCCCCTCCACGGACGGCACTATCGCCGTCACATGGAGGGAGGGGGGGACGTGCGCGTCGGGTCGAGCCGGAGCGAATCTAATGGGGGGTTGATCCCAGACCATGTTCAGGGATGTTCCTATGGGTTGTCTTATCTCAACGAGGTGGAAGAGTCCATTGGTCAACGGACGTCCGGCGAAAGTCAAATGCCTAGATCGCCGGGTCAACGGGGCTAGGGTTTAGTCCGGTCGGGGGGCATCCGTGGGTAGCAATGCCACCGAAATATCGCACCGGGTCATTGGAGGGGAGGAAGGATATGGATATTTAAAAAATTCCTAGGACATTTGAGAAATATATTAAAGTTAATGTCAATAAAAAATATAACGAAAAAATGAAAAAACACATATGCCTATGGCTTAGCCGTCGGCATAGATTGACACGTGGCTACACAATCTATGCCAACGGCTATGCCGTCGGCATAGAGCTGCCTTATCCACTCGGGCATCCCCCCGTCCACCCATTCCTCCCGTCCACCTGCGATACTCCCCGCGCCGCCCCTCGATCCGCCCCGCGCCGCCGCTCGATCCACCCCGCGGTGCTACCATCGACGCCCTCTGCCGCCCTCGTCTGCGCCGCCATTGTCCCCGCCCGGACCGCACCGCCGTGGTACCCGCCCCGGTCGCCCTGCCTCCGTCGCGCCCGTCGTCCGCCATCGCCGCCCCACACCGCCCCCGTCCCCACTGCCGCCGTCCTGCACCGCCCCCGTCCCCACTGCCGCTGTCCTGCACCGCCCCCGTCCCCGCCATAGCCATCGCCGCCCCGCATAGCCCCCGCCCGGCTTGCCTCGGCACCGCCTCGCCGCGGCTCCGGCCATCCCGCGCCCCTTCTCGGCCGGCCCTGCTGCTCCAGCCGGCCATCCTCCGCTGCACCCGCGCCCGCGACGACCCTCTACCATCCGTGGCCATTGTGAGCATTTTTTTACTTTGTTTTTCTAGTTTTTTGCTACTGTTTGTAGGTGGATGGATGCATGAACTAGTATGTTGTAGATAGTATGGATGTTTTTAGATTCATAGATGGATGGATGGAATGTTGGTCAAATTTGTTATAAACTTAGTTTGCAAAATATTTATCAATGGATGTCATTGTCACTATGATTTTTTCCAAGTTTGAAGTGTCAATGTTGTATGTGATGTGGTCATATATACTTCTCTCACGGTGGAATTAGCATTCTTTGTTGTGTCGGTTCTCCCCGGAGTGACCCTCATCGGAAGCGTTGGTCCCTGATGAGTGGTTTTTTGTTCATGATAGTCTTGATGCAAAATAATGATGAACTCATTTTTGACACTTGATGGTCTTGCTAAAAAAATAGATATTTGATAAAAAATGTTAACTTGTTCATTAGGATTTAACATTTCTAATACTTTGAACGTGGAACTTTAAGTGGATGAATTTATTTTGTATTGCTCATCTAGTAAATAATTCTATGAAGCATATCTTGCAATTTGATGTGATGACCTAAGTTTTTTTCACTCGGTGAAATTTACAGGATTTGTGGTGTTGCATCTCCGTGGAGTGATCGTCGACGTCGGAGCTGTTGGTCCCCGATCGTCCCTCCGTTGTTTGACTACTTCCTCTACAGCCGAGGGTGAGCTACGAATCCACCTTCACCTCGTATGCTCTTTTAATCATGTCACTAGATTTTTTTTTCACGTCAAGTCGCGTAACCTAGGCGTCTCCCATCCGAAATGGTTGCATGGATAAATATGCATTCAATTGCATATTTATCACCGCAACTGTTTCGGATTGTCCAGCGTTTTCCACGGACAGCCCGAGGATGTGTAGATTGGGTACGTTTTCCATGCTCTACCCCGTTCCAAGACAGGATTTCGGCGGCGCCTCCCCGTTGTTCTCCGGATGCACATTCTCTCGGCTTTTTGCCGAGACGTGTATCTGGAGAACAGCGGGGAGGTGCTGCCGAAATTTTGTCTCGGAACAGGGTAGAGCATGGAGAACGTACTCAATCTACACATCCTCGGGTGGGATTAGGACCCTCTTTACCTATTAGAGATGTAGGTGGATTCAGTGCCGTCAACGCGGTAGAAAATAAAAATTTGATGTGATTAATTTAAATGAATTCTTAATTTTGTTGTGTGGCTCCCAATAAAGCAGAGGATGGCAGATAATCAATGGATGTACAATGGTTTTATCCGTGGGAATCGAGTAACATTAGAGTGGGTTACGAAAACCGATGTGTTTTTGAAGGACACATTCCGTGGTCCAATGAGAATGATCCCACATTGCCCGTGTGAGAAATGTGGCAGACGTCACCGTAAAGGTCGGGAGGAAATGACCTTGCACCTTCGCACGCACGGATATATGAAAAACTTTGACATGCCAATAAACTTTGCCGAGCGGGACCGTGGTAGAGAGGAGTTGATCCGACAACGCATCAGTGGTTATGTGGACGACGGGGTCAGAGACATGCTAGATGATGTCATTGCTGCAGAGACGACACATGTGACACCTTCAGAGAATGAACCGGAGGAGCCTGAGGAGCCGGAGTAGCCGGAGGCAACCGCAAAGTCCTTCTTGGAGATCTTGGCTTCTTCAAAGAAGCTTCTATATGCGGGTGCCAAACTCTCTCAGCTCGATGCCATCTTGCAATTGAGGGCAGTTAAGGTCGAGTACGGCTGTAGCCGAGCTTGCATCGAAGCATTTCTGGGAGTATGGGCTAACAGCCTTCCCGAGGGTCATGAACTGCCGAAAAGCATGTACGCCACGAAGAAAATCATGAAGGCACTCTCTATGGATTATGAGAAAATACATGTTTGTCCGAAGAATTGCCTTTTGTTTAGGCACGAGTATGCGGATGACAAGTACTGTAGGAAGTGTGGTTCCTCTCGGTACCTTGAGGTGGTTGGTAAGGATGGTGAGAAGAGGCAACTAGGCATCCCCGCAAAGGTTCTTCGATATCTCCATTTCATAGAAAGACTGCAGTGCCTTTTCATCACGGAGGACTCTGCCAAAATGATGGAGTGGCACAAGAAAGGGATAAGGTACCATAAAAATAAAATTGTACATCCATCGGAAGGTGAAGCATGGAAGTCATTCGATAAAGAATACCCCGAGAAAGCAGCCGAGGCTGGGAATGTCAGAGTTGCGATAACAGTTGATGGGGTCAATCCATATGGTATGTCGTCCAATCCATACAGCTGCTGGCCACTAACCAACTATTTGGTCGCGGTCCCCAGCTTCCAGCACCAGATATATATAAAGAGGGGTTGTTATGAGGCGTGATGAGACGTACCTGACTAGCAACCAAACTTACCGATCCTGAAGTGGTGCCTGGAGGCAAGAAGACCGACGACCACCGCCAGCCACCAGCAGGGTAGTGCCAGCGACGTCCTTCAACTCTGCATATCTGTCACGCAACGGCTGCTCTTCTTCACCAGCCATCTCCTCATTGCTGGTGACCTCAAGGTGCAGCTGTTGGTATGGGAATCAGGCGATTCTGGTTAGTACCCTTATTTCCGCACAAGTATTTGGTGTTCTAATAAGAGATCAAGATCCTGTTTATGTTAATCCTAAAATATTATTTCTAACATTGGTATCATGAGCTTTGTTTAGAATCTTCTGATCGTACGAAAGCTGGAGCGTTCGATTCTTACCCACACACATAATTTTTACAATGGACGCAAACCCAGCAGGCTCCTCTGAGCATCGAAAGAAGCCAGGCGGCAGCCCAGCCGAGCGACGTGCCAAAAAATCGAATGCGGTGTACGAAGAAACCATCAGACAGACGAGCAGAAGCAATCACCCTTTTAATACTCCCTCCATCCCAAAATAAAGTTATACTAAAGTGAAGACATTTATTTTGAGACCGAGGGAGTAGTAGGTATAGATACACTACTAGTATAATTCAGCTTTATATTCAAGAAGCACAACTTAACATTTCTCTCGTCGCCCATGAATGATCAGACTCCTGCGAGTATTCTGTCGTGACATGAATGAGAGCTAAGAGCAAATATAATAAGGTGACATAGGCGGATTGTAAGACTTTAAATATTATATCTTTGCTGAGTTGGATGAGAGAGAATAGAAGCGGCATGTAGATTTACAGCCGGCTGTACCACGTGCTCCAAGAAGCTATGCAAGAGTATATGGTAGGACATGTGATAGAAAAGTAATATTTTCTTGTAGCCCACTACTATACATGTTGGTTATTACAAAGGCTATAGATGACATGACAACATGTTATAGCCATCGGTTGACTATACTATTAATAATGCTCTAACCAGCAAAGCTCTGGAATAATCTCTGCAAGCAGTGTAAGACTGCCCACAATGGAGAGTAACATAGAGTAGTAACATGCATATGTTACTAGTCTAAGTTACTACCTCCATAGTGGATAGTAACATAGTAGTAGTAACATTGAGCCTTTCATTTATTAGCTTATAGACTCATCTTGCCTTGGTATGCGTTATGTTACAGTAACATGCTAAGTTACTCAATTTCTCTCTCTTCTCATTAATTAGTTGCCACATCATATTTTTTGCTTAGGTGGCATATATGTTACTACCTATGTTACTCCCATTGTGGGTAGTCTAATGAGAAGAAGAACAACAACTGAATTATTTGCGATCCGGACAGCCATTATCCTATTATCTACGTGCCCCGATACATGGCATAATTGGGTTTTTTGTTTGTCAATGTCTCGAAACAGGCTCTCGCTGCGCTTTATATAAAAAGCAACAACACGAAGGATACATGGCCGAACGATACAATGTGGTGAGGTAGTTCCCTGAGACAGCAGATCCCTGGAAACAAGCAAACATAAATGCCGATTATGTTGTCGAGACACTAGTACAGGACTACCCGGTTACAACGCCATGACATGCCCTAGGACACCTAGCCCCCACAACAACGCATCAAGAGGGGAACGCGAGCACCGTCGCTGCCGAGTCCAAGGTGGACAATGGTTTTCACCTGGAGACTGTGACACAGAGAGAAGAACCACGACGACGTCTTCAAGAAGATAACGGCACCCACAGGTGTCATCGTTGCCAGTGCCAAAGCACGGAGCTTTCGCTCGGCAGTTCACCCATGCCACCATGGGGCACCCAGACCGCAAATGGAGAGAACCAGCCTCCAGATCTGGATCTGGGCAACAACAAGTATGCCCAGACCACCCTCTGCTAAACCTCCCGCCGCCCAAGCGACCGAGAAACGAAGCCACTACAACCATCATGGGGCCTGTCAGAAAGCCACCATACGGACCACCATCCGGGCCCACCGCCCCGGCATCCATGTCCCTAGTCACTGCCAGCCATCACCATCACAACGCGCAGACCATGGTGGGAAGAATAGGAGATAGTCCTTCTACTCCTAGCCCGGCATCAGCCACCGGACCTGGGTGATCGCCTCCGCAGTAGGAGGTGTCCACGTCTGCGTCCACAGCCAGCCCCTGTGAACCAGGGGGACACGGCCTAGTAGCAAGCCCCAACACTAGTCCCCGACCTTGGTCGAGGCGAGCTCAGACGCCGCCACACCCAAGGCCGCCGGCGTCGCTCTGATCAATGGCCCTGCAGCAACACGGGCGCCAACTCGGACCGACGGCACAACGGAACAGCAAAACAGGATGGCACAGACGCGATGGCGAGCACCAAAGCGGACTAGGTCGGCCCCCTACCTGCACGCCGTCGACCGCCATTCACCACCACTGGCCAGATCCATGCTGCCCGCCAGAAGAAGCCCGCATCGAGCCACACCAACCGCCGCAGACCCGGATCGGCCGCTGCCAACCAAGGCAGCAGCCCCGCCCCAACGCCACCCGAGGAGCCCTGAGCCGCACCACCGCGTCGGGCATGCGTTACCCCGCCGGATCAGAGCCAACACCACGCACCCGTCGCCCCCGAGCCCCAAGCCATGCGCTGTCCGCCACCCCCGCGCCAGATCTGGCCGGAAGGACGCCAACTCGCCACCACCAAAGCCGGCCACCATCACGCCATGGACGACCGGGACCGCCACGCAGCAAGCCCACGCCCGTGTCGCTGCTGCCAGCGTCCCCACGCACGTCGCCGCCACCGGTGCCAGCCGCCGGCCCCACGGGAGCGCAGCGCCCCACCAGGCCAGGCCGTCACGCTCCAGCCCCAAATCCGAAGCGGGGAGGAGGAGCTCCCCGTCGCCGCCGACGCTACCAGAGCTTTGCCCGGCGGCATGTGCCGGCGGCGGCGGGGGAGGGAGATGGAAGGAGGGGTGAAGAAGGCCGGCGGCTAGGGTTCCCTCTCGGTCGCCCGCGGGGCGACGCGAGAGGGGAGGGGGGTTCTTGTTTTTCAATGTCCAGTCAACCAATTCTACTTTCCATGCTAGTATGCTACTCGTCGATGCACCCAAATAAATGAACATAATATATACAAGCAATGCTATATATATGTACAGCTCATGTTACAACCAGGACGAATT
Organism: Elymus sibiricus; assembly: GCA_039707655.1. Taxonomy (NCBI): domain Eukaryota; kingdom Viridiplantae; phylum Streptophyta; class Magnoliopsida; order Poales; family Poaceae; genus Elymus; species Elymus sibiricus. The sequence goes on along the minus strand of CM077673.1, from coordinate 425,123,346 downwards.
ATTTCATGCAAAACTCATAGTACTAGCTAGCTATACCGAGTACACGTTAATTATCCATAACAATATAAATGAATTCTTAGATCCTCACACAATCACATGCATCCATCTGTTTTCAGCTGCAGCCAGTTGATAAGAAAACAAGCAGCTGGCAAACCAGTAAAAGATATAGAATTATTTCCCTATGATCTATCTTCACCCCCAAAGAGTCACACGCAACAGGAAAAGACGGATCACCGACCATATTAGGAGGATGGTTTAGGCTGTCGGAAGCACATCAACGTAGCATGGCCGGTAAGGAAACGCAACATTGGCGCCATAAAATGACCAAGGATCTCTAACAAGCTTCTTTCCTAAATATTGTATTCTCGAAGTCATGACATGGTATGCTGCAACGGCGTTGCCAGGTGTTATGAAGAGCACCACGTCCTTGTGTGGATGTAATCCTAAAAGAAGGTAATTCCCATAGTCCTTGGGGTGGGCAGCACTTTCATCCACGTCAATGAAGTTGTCCTCGTCTGAGTCCCAGGAGTACTCCAAACCCTCTTCGCTTTTCAATTGGTGATCTTTGTCTTCGTGTACATCTCCTTCTTCATCTTGACCACCATCGTCAACATCATCGTCACTTGTATCGCTCTGGCTATCCTCCTCATCGTATATGATTTCCTTAATGTTACGAGCTTTGAACAAGTTAAATGGAGCTTTCTTGCTGTCAACCGCCTCCCACTGCAGTTTCGGCTTCATGTATGCGTAAGCATCTATTTGACGACCATAAGGACCAAGGTCAGCCTCGTGTGTGAGCATCCACCCCACCTGGCCATCGGTTGATTCTCTCAATATCCATATATGTACTTCGTATTTTTCGAATGTCACATAGTGAACCCCTTTCTCATAGCTCGCGAAGACAGACCTCCTTAGCGGCGTAATTGAACTTACATATTCTTTATCTTTGTAAGCTTTCCCCGGCAGCGGAACCATATCATACACCTTCTCTGAGTTGGGCAGGATCATAATGACGTTGTTCCAGCAATGTACATAGAGTGATCCATGCCAGTATTCAGCTGAGTTCCATCTTGTTATATCACTAGGATGTGATGCAGTCACCGCGTCGTAGAGGTGCCTAGGGGCGCAATGCCGCGGCACAAACTCCCGGGTCTCCCATTGCATAGTCTGTGACGAGAACATTGATGTAGAGATTACCTTATCCTTGTCTGGTTGGATCTCTCCTCTCAGAAGGAATACCTCATAGTGCAGAGACACGGCTGGGTCGAAGGCCAGGAACATGCCTACATTGAACAGCGAAAAGTCCTTTGACGGTCGTGGAGTAAATGGCACTGGCGGTCCGAGAACTTGCGCTGCGGGTGCACTTAAGTCACGGTACTTACAAACCGGAAAAACCCGTCATAGAACTTGCATTGCGGGTGCAGATAGGTCACATATGCCATCTGAACCGGCCAGCTGCTCCATTTTCGAAAAAAATCCGTCATAGAACTTGCGTTGCGGGTGCAGACAGGTCACACATGCCATATGAACCGGCCAGCTGCCCTTTTTTTTCCTTCGAGCGGTCACGCACGGCCCACGTGAGGTTGGTTGGGGTTGATTATTTTGTAGAAAGACCATATTATTTTGAAGAAAAATGTTCAAAAATATTTTTTTAAATGTTCACGACTTTAAAAAAATGTTCGCGAATCACAAATATTTTTAAAATTAATCGTTCACGCACATTTTCAAACTTATCGTTCGCAAACATTTTCAAATGTTTTCGTTTCTGGACATTTTTTTAAAGTCACGAATCACAAATATTTTTAATAAATATCGTTCGCGAACATTTTTTTAAAGTCGTGAATCACAAATATTTTTTTAAATGTTCACAACTTTAAAAAAATGTTCGTGAATCACAAATATTTTTCAAATTTATCGTTCGCGAGCATTTTTTTAAAGTCGTGAACAAATAGATTTCAAATTAATCGTTCACGAACATTTTCAAATTTATCGTTCGCAAACATTTTCAAATTTTTTCGTTCGTGGACATTTTTTTAAAACGGACGAATAACAAATATTTTTAATAAATATTTTTTAATTTATCATTCGCGGACTTTTTTTTAAAGTCGTGAATCACAAATATTTTTTTAAATGTCACCACTTTAAAAAAATGTCCGCAAATCACAGACATTTTTCAAATTTATCGTTCGCGAACATTTTTTTAAAGTCGTGAACAAATAGTTTTCAAATTAATCGTTCACGAACATTTTCAAATTTATCGTTCACAAACATTTTCAAAATTTTCGTTCGTGCTCATTTTTTTAAAGTCTTGAATCACAAATATTTTCAATAAATATTTTTTAATTTATCGTTCGCGAACATTTTTTTAAATTCATGAATCACAAATATTTTTTTAAATGTTCGCGAATCACAAAAAAATTTCAAATTTATCGTTCGCGATTTTTTTTAAAGTCGTGAACAAATAGTTTTCAAATTTATCGTTCACGAACATTTTTTTAAAGTCACGAATCACATATATTTTTAAAGTTGTGAACAAATTTATCGCGCCTGACCGTTAGAGGGAGAAAACCGGGCAGCTGGCCGGTTCAGATGGCATATGTGACCTATCTGCACCCGCAATGCAAGTTCTATGACGGGTTTTTCCGGTTTGCATGTACCGTGACTTAAGTGCACCCGCAGCGCAAGTTCTCGGACCGCTAGTGCCATTTACTCACGGTCGTGGCAGGCAAGCATAATGCATCGTCGCCGGGTTGCAGACATAAAGATCACGTGAAAAATTCTTAAGGAGGAGGAGGCCATTGCAGTAGTGCGGCACAGAGGCCCAGTCGTGCCGGAAGAGCGGACGCCGAAAGACTGGGCCGTCGCGAGCTCTACGTGGCCGCTCTGAGCGCGGCGCCGGCGGGGCGAAAAAGGACGATTCATTGTCGGACCCGAAGTTGTCGGTAAAGATGCCGGGGAAGGCCCCCTGGGGGAAGAAGTACGGGAGGAGGAGCTTGTGGGCGTCGACTAGGGCACGCCATGCGCGACAGACGCGCCTGGACTTGGCGAGGGGGCGGCATGGGAGGCGGCGGAGGATGTGGAGGAGCACGTCGTAGGGGAAGCAGATGCCGTTGCCGTCGATCCCGTCCATCCGACCGGCACCTGGCAGGGGTGCAGATCGATCAGCTCAGAGAAGGCGGGGATCGAGAGATCGACGGAGCGAAGCCAAGGCGAGTTTTATACATATATATACAGGATAGGTTGCCATCGATCGAGTTGTATAAATAGTAGTACTGGCGGCTGGCCAGATATGGAGTCTGTCTAGCTAGGTTGAACTAATTGTGCATACCGATCCGGTTTGTGAGTTGATTCCGAGTCCATGTCCAACACGCACGAACGTTTTGGTTTTGTATGTGTTGGAGCTTCCTTTCTGGCCTTCCATCGATCTCTTCAATGGCTGCCGCCGTACACCACAGTTCAGAAATGCTGTGGAGGCGTGGAGCCAGCCGTCTCCGGCCCAGAACGCTCGCCGATGCAGCGGCGGTGTGTGGAGAACTAGAGACTCGGGTGGGCAGTACCTGGGCGGCTGGGCTCATCTGCGTTTGTTCTCCGGAGTCGGAGACGTGGCAACTCTTGAAGCAATAGCTTTTTTTTTTAGTTGAAACCATAGAACAATCGTTCTACGGTATTTTCATTAAACAAATAAAATTATAAAGTTGGAGCGGAACTCTCCTCTCCTTGCGCCGTCCCCGCGGGCGGCCGGGGGGAGCCCAGATCTGCTGCCCCTCGCCCCTCCTCCCTCCTTCGCCACTCCTCGTCGCCAACTGCGCAGGTCGCCGGGCAAAGCCCACTCAGCCTAGGCGACGGCGGGGCCTTCTACTCCTCCTGTCCAAGGATGGCGGCGCGGGACGCTTTCTTCTAGTGGCGGCGAGGCGCGGGCGTGGGGCGCGGCGGCGCGACGGCCCGGGCTGGTGGCGATGGCTGCTGGGCGTACGTGGCGTTGTCCTCTCCTGGGCTGGCGGCAGGGTCTGGTGTAGGGTTGTCCGATGGTGCGGCTAGGGCTTGCGGGTGGCCCTGCTACTCGCGCGGCGCGGCTGCTGGCTGGTCAAGCAACGGCGGCCTGGAGCTTACTTTCAGTCCCCGGTGGAGATGGCGGCGATCCGTACACAATACTTAATGGAGGTTCTTCGAACAGATCTGGGTGAAAACCTTGCACTCAGCTAGATGCCAAGGCCGGCGAAGGCGGCGCTCTTCTGTGTCGTTCTCTTCTTGAAGACATCGCCGTGGAGAAGTTGCAGACCTCTATCTGTTACCTCCGGGGGAAACCCTAGATCGGTAGATCGGATGGCGGCGGCGCTCTTGCGTCGTTTCCCCCTTGGGGCGTCAGTCTTGGAGGTGTGCATGGGCTCGAGTGACCAGCGGGCAGCATCTTTGGTAGAGCGGTGTTTCATCTTACGCATCGACGACTGTGGATCTCGGCAGCGGGGCGCAGTGGAGTCTCGGCGTTCCATGTGTGTACACGGACTCGTGCAAGAGGATGGCGATGTCTGGCGTCGTGGTGACGTCGATGGCAGACCTGGCAAGGTCGTGACGTCAGTATCTGCTCTGAAGATGGATCGGTGGAAGAAGGCGGCGGCGGCCAGAGTGCGCCAGACTGGTGTGTGCCCCAGACCAGGTATATGGCTTGGCTGGGGCCTCCGGTTTTAGATGTTAGGCTTAGGTGCGAGGTTTGTTTGGTATTAGGCTCGGACTATCGGCACCCCTTCATCAAGTGGATAGCAGTAGCGACATATGTTGCCAAGATGGTGGCTTCAGACTTACTGACGTACTACTTTGTAAGGTATTTATGAATAATTAATAAAGTGGTTGCATGCATCGTCCAGATGCAGAGGCGGGGGGTCTTCCTCCTTTTCAAAAAAATGATATAAAGTACAATTGCACAAAGTGCTTATTAAAACAGTTAACCAATGCCATCTCTAGGAAACATGGAAACATGGAAACATGGAAAAGAATTACAAAGTTATTCTTGATCCAGCTATTGTGCTATCCAATTTCTTATCCGTGAGGCCTTGACATTCTTTGCCCTAATTTCAACTTCCCACAGACATTCCTTGAGGTAGTGTTTCCATGTGTTGAAGTTAGGAGGTGCTGATCTGAAGATCTTATCATTTCTACTGACCAAATGCCCCAACATGCAGATATAATAATATCAATGGCAATCGCTCTTGGTAGATGTGCCACTGAAAGAATGATCTCATCATAAATGGATATACCTCTGTGTTTCTCATTGCAGAGAAAATTCCAGCAGTCTTGGGCAAAAGGACAGTCCCAGAATAGGTGTAAGGTGGTTTCCTCGGCCTTGTAAGAGCAAAGAACAGAGTTATAATCTTCCAAAAACATGTTTTTCCTCTGGAGAAGGTTCCTGATGCCTCAGTCTGCATGTTGAGCTCCACAGTTTCTTGAAGAGATTATGTGATGTGTTGGGTCCTACAAGAGCTCTATACATCCTCATTGAGGAAAACTTTGGTGTGGACGAGGAGTAAGTCCATCTGTCTTGAGCTTCATTTGTCAATCCACTATCAATCATCTGTTGCAGATTGTTGTACTGCTGATAAGCTTGGAGGGACAAAGGTCTATGGAAAAGTTGGTTGTTATCTATATCCTCAAGAACTCTAGCCACTGAGATGTCTGTGTTGATGGCAAATGAGAATAATTTTGGATAAGTGGTAGAGAGTGGTTGACCTGTCTAGTTGTCTGGCAAGAAGAATGTGGTGGTACCACTGCCAACCTTACAAATAGCATGTTGCTTATAGGTAGGGAGCAGCTTGAGAACTGATTTCCACCAAAATGAGCCTACCATTCTGCTACCTGACATGGAATCTTAGGGAAGCTCTCTCTCTCTCTCTCTCTCTCTCTCTCTCTCTCTCTCTCTCTCTCTCTCTCTCTCTCTCTCACGCCCAAGATGCGGTCCTATCCCTATTAAGGCTTGTGGCCTCGACGGGGATAGAAGCGCATCTCGTCGTTCGCAAGCACAGTAATCATTTCAATACATGTAGGAAGAGATGAGTATATGAGTTGGCTTACACTCGCCACAAGCTAAATTACAAGTCCACACAATTATTCAATACATCATCCAGAAGACAGGGTCCGGCTATGGACGAAAACAAACGATAAAAGAAGCAATGAAAACTGCCTTGCTATCCCAGGATCACCACCAAGAAGCTCCCTACTCGTCTGGATACGTAACATACATACGTCTACTCTCCTCGTCGTACTCCCACTGGAGCTGAGTCACATCATCTAGCACGTTCTCGTCAACACCTGTACCTGTATTGTTGTAATCTATGAGCCACACGGACTCAGCAATCTCATAACCCGGGTACCGAAACTATGTAAGCCATTGGGTAAGGAGGTGGTTAAGTGGTGAGGCTGCAGCAAGCGCTATGCATATTTTGGTGGCTAACTTACGAGAACATGAATGTAAAATATGGTGGCATACGTAAGACGATCGTGAAATAGCATGATCACTAAGTGATCCTGAACACCTACTTACGTCATTCATAACCCCACCGTGTTCTCTCTCGGATCATGTTCACGAGCAGAGACGATCACGGTTACGCACACAGTTGGTGTATTTTATTGGAGTTTACTTCAAGTTAACTATAACCGGGTGTTAAACAAATTTCCAAGTTGCCACATAACCGCGGGCACGGCTTTTCGAAAAGATTAAACCCCGCAGGGGTGCTCCAACTCATCCATCACAAACTAACCACACTCCGCGAGAATAACCTCGACCACGAATCTCGTGATCGTCCTAGGCCATTCCACTGGAAAAACCGCAACCTCGAGATAGCCCGAAGAAAAAAACCGGAATTCCACGCGCAAGACATTCGATAAAGGTAAAACAAGTCCAGCAAGACCGCCCGGCAGGCCAGATCCCAATAGGAGCCGCGCGTATCTCTTCTCAGGGCACTACCAGATAAGCTAGACGTCGGGTTGGCTGAAACCCCGGGTGACCAGGGGGCGCCGGACATCGCTCGGTTTGGACCAACACTCATGAGGAGCACTGGCCCGGGGGTTGATTAATTTATCCTCGGGGTAGCTATGCCCTATGCAATTTTATTAAGTTGTTAGCAAATGTAGTACCAATGTTGGGTCTTGCCAGACAAGTTTTAATCTAAAACGAATGATCAAGAGGGTCCCCATAACAACCCCGAGCATGTTAGGAGCGCAAAATATGGAATATAACACCGGAACTCGGAACTAGTGCGGCAAAAGCGGAACAAAACACTGAGCAAAAGGCTAAGCCTTCCACCGTTGCCAGATATATATGTGCATTAATTTAAATAACAATAAATAGAGTGATATAAACAAAATCCATGTTGACACATGGAAAGCTTGCACCTGCAACTAGCAACGCTATAAGATAAGGGCTGAGCGGCGGTAACATAGCCAATCAATGTTTTGCTAGGTAGTGGAAGGGTTAGAGGCTTTCATGGCAAATCCGGAGGCTGACAGTTTAAGTGGTAGGTAACATAACATAACGGTAAAAACGAGACATCTAGCAAGGCAAAAATAGTGTCGGGATCCGGGTATGATCATCTTGCCTGTTGGTTCTTCAGAGGGACAAAGAGCTGGGTCCTCGTAGTTGTACTCTCCGGAATCCTCGTACTCAGGCTCAACACTCGCGTCTACCCAAAGAGAACAGCACCAAATAAACAAACAGCAAGGGGCAATGCACAAACAAGATGATGCATGGTCATGTTAAGAAATATAGCATGGCAAGCCTATGCTAGTCATCTTTCACATGCATTTAATAAGTTGTTAGTATTCTGGACAGAACCTCAATATTACTTATTTGGACATGCATGATCATGGCAAATATGGATGCTTCATGCAAAAACGATGCAAATGCATATGTAGAACGTTGCAAACGGAGTAACGTGGCTCATGGTACGCTCACGGCAAGGTACGAACGTTAACGGAGACAAAACACAACATGAGGCAATCTCTGGGCTATACCTTGGTGTTCCAAGGATGCCACTGGATAGGTAATGAAAATCTAACAAGAATAGAGCTAAATATCAAGCAAAACAATGGAGTATAGCTCCCACAAGTCACAAAACAATCAAACACACATTCTGTCCAAAAACAGCAACATGGCATCTTGTCACACACATAGCCAGAGCTACAGCAGGTCTTAAATCAAAACCAAGGCATATACAGAAACCTTACAGCATGCTTAACAATTAATATATCTACACAAACTTGAAAGGAAGCATAGATCAATAGCAATGAAGACCACAAGATGGCATGTTGAACCAGATTTTTAGGACTTAAAGAAAATTCCAGTTTTCTGGAATCTGAGTTAACCTGATGGCATATTGACAGCATGGTTTATATATGCTACAGCAACTTGCATGGCATGAAAATTACCAGGATGGTAGAGGGCAACCTCTACAACAAAACACTAGCACTGAGCATGAGCTAGAACACAACACATGACTTGGTAGCATCCACTCTCCATGGCATAAAAATATTAACAGATTCTCAGACTTAGAGATATTTAGCAAGGGCAAAACTGGGCACATGTTTACAGAATAGCAACTTGACAGCAGGTTTAAAATATGATGCAAGGGCTTAATGCTCAAGTTCTTAGCACAATTTAGTAGAGCATGCTGGGCACAACAAAACATGTTCATGTCCCAACTCAAAGGACCAACACATTCATGGGAACCATCATCTAAACATATCAAGAAAATAACAGCTCCAGCACTTACAATATTTTGAGACATGCAACCAGTGTTATTATCTTAGCATGTTAACAGCAAGAAAACCACTTATCCACAAGTTTATGATGCCAAACAAAAATACCAGGGTCTAGCACCCACAAAACACTAGCACATTCATGTTGGCAAGTATCACATATATTGCATAGATTAAATCACATGAAAAAGACAAAATGGCATGTTGGGACAAAATGACATTTTGCAAACTTGCTCAAATGACAAAACAAATAGCACCATTGGATTCCTTGGGAAATTCTACCCCAAAATCATGTATCATACCCATATGTTCAAGTAAGGAAAACTCACACAACACTAGAAAGAAAAATCACACAAAAACCACCCTTGGCTTATAAGTGGAATCTTGCCCTATTTGGCTACTGCCAAAAATGGCCATGTCCAGATCTGGATCTCTCCAAAAATGGAAAGAAATAAGACAACAGAATAAATAAAATAAAATAAAACAACTAGAGGGGGGGTCCCACTGGCATACTCACCAGGCCCTCCTGAGGATGACAAGTGGGGCCCGGTCCCACTGTCAGGGCCTCACACACTCAGCACACACCTGCACAGAAAACAAATAAAAAGGGGGGGGGCGATGTGCCCACTGGGGATCGAACCCACGCCCTCCTGGTCGAGCTGGTTCGGTCGAACCACTCGGCCACCACACGGATCTGACCAGAGATGGGCTCGACCACACTTGGCCCTTCCCTGGCGAGAGGCCTGGCCCCAACTGCAGCGACACAAACACAGCCACACACACTGCAACTCATCGGCGACGAACAGAGACACACTCGCGACGGAGGGGCCACCGATGACCAAATCGAGCGGCGGATGGCACCACTACACGCACCACAACGTCCCGCACACGCACGCACACGCACAGGGCCGGAGACGCGCTAGAACGCACCCGGCGTTGAGGAACTCCGGCGGCGACGGCGGAGTCGTTCAGCGAGCTACGAGGAAGGGATCGAGCGCTACGTTGCAAAAATGGAACCTTCACATGGTCTGGAGCTCAAGAACAAACGCGCATACGCAAGAACTGGACGGAACACTCGCCGGCGACGAGGTCCGACGGCGGCGAGAACCTGGCTACGCGGAGACGGTGCTACACAACGCAATCACACGCAGGACACTAGCGGGGACGGGAAGAAGCTCACAGGGAGGCTCTAGCGTCGATGAACGGGCTTGAGGAAGACGGACGGCGACGAATTTGAACGGCGATGACCGGCGGGCGCGGAGGAAGAAGGCAGCAATTCCGGCGATTCTTGGCGTCCCGCGGCAATGCAGAGGACGACGGGGAAGAAGAGGATGACGCGGAGCGATCCTGACGCTCGCCGGCTCGAGGGGCTCGCCGGAGATGCGCCCTCGACGATCGGCGCTCTCTGAACCCGCTCACTCCTGAATCTGGGGGGGAGAACGAACCTGGCGGCGAAGGCAAGGAAGAGGGGGAACCCTAGGGAGAGGGCGCGGACGTCGAGGCTTTATAGCCCTGGAGGCACGCCCTAGCCTCGCCACCCTGGCCCTGGCGGGTCCCCGTGCGGGAGCTCTCTGAGAGGGAGCTGGAAAGCGAGGAAGAAGAAAGGGGGAAGGGAGAGGCTGACGTGCGGGCCCGGCTCACGCCACGCTGGAAGGAGAGCGCGCGCGGGAGCTAGCTGGGCCGCTGGAGGGAAGGAAGGAAGGAGGTGGCCCAGATGGGCCGGCCCACTCACTCTCTGCGCAAACAACACAGGCCTCCCCTTTAAAATAAAACAGCTCAGAGAGAACAAAAAGGAAAAAAAAACCAGGCAAGTTGAAAAGAATTTGGGAGGAAGAAAAAAATATGTTTGGAAACACCAAATTATACTCTATTTAATAAAATTAGAATTGGCATTTTTAGAGCACATAAAACATCACATATATTTAGAATTGGGATCTGTTTTGCAATTGTTTAAAATATTCAAAACCAGTAGAACATGTTTGAGACTACACAACAATACTCATCTAAATGTCCAGACAAGGAGCAACATTTTTAATATGAGAAAACAGCAAGTAAATTAGCATGTGGAATTATTTGAATAGGGAGAGAGATGGCATAGCTTTAAAATGGAAAGAGGAGAAATCAAACCAAAGCATCACATGCATCTACTCCACAACACACCACTCACATCAACAACACCCACAATCACAAGCATGGCAATAAATATGATGCACTTGATGTTATGAATATGATGCCATGATGCATGAGATGACAAGAGGCAAAGTAGGAATCCACTCATATGCATAGATAACATCCATGGAAGGTCACACATGAGAATTACATCATACAAAAGGCAAGGATAGCACTTGGGCTGTTACAACTCTCCCCCCACTACATGAGGATCTCGTCCCGAGATCTAGGAACGGAAGAATTCGGGAAATTCGGAACGGAGATGGTCCTCTCGTTCCCAAGTGGCTTCTTTGTCGGAGTGATGTGACCACTTCACCTTTAGAAACTTGATTGACTTGTTGCGAGTCTTACGCTCAGTTTCTTCAAGGATAGCAACTGGATGCTCATGATAGGATAGGTCTTCTTGGAGATCAATTTCTTGGAGATCAACGGTGCGCTCGGGAGTCTTGAAACACTTCCGGAGCTGAGAGACGTGAAACACATCATGCACATTGGAGAAATTGGGAGGAAGCTCGAGTTGGTAGGCAAGGTCACCCCTCTTGCCCACAATCTTGAAAGGACCCACGAAGCGTGGAGCGAGCTTGCCTTTGATGCCAAAGCGTTGAGTGCCCTTCATGGGAGACACTCTGAGATAGTCGAAATCATCGATCTGAAAGGTCATGTCACGATGCTTGCTATCATAATAACTCTTCTGACGAGATTGAGCTGCTTTGAGATTTGCACGAATGAGACGGCACATTTCTTCTGCTTCAGTGATCATGTCATTACCAAGGATTTGACGCTCACCGGTTTCAGACCAATTGAGCGGGGTGCGGCACTTTCTGCCATAGAGAATCTCGAAAGGAGCTTTGCCGGAACTTGCTTGGAAGCTATTGTTGTATGAGAACTCAGCAAATGGGAGACAATCTTCCCACTTCATGCCAAAAGAAATCACACAAGCTCTGAGCATATCTTCGAGGATTTGATTGACTCTCTCAACTTGACCACTAGTCTGAGGATGGAAAGCTGTGCTGAAACGGAGATTGGTCCCCATTGCAGTCTGGAAGGAATCCCAAAACTTGGAAGTGAAGATGCTTCCACGATCTGAGGATATGAGCTTAGGAACACCGTGCAAAGAAACTATCCTTGACGTATACAACTCTGCTAGCTGAGCTGCTGAGATAGATTCTTGGACCGGAAGGAAGTGGGCAACTTTGGTGAGCTTGTCGATAACCACAAAGATGGCATCATTACCTCTCTTGGACTTAGGAAAGCCAGTGATGAAATCCATTTCAACATGATCGAATTTCCACTCTGGGATAGGCAAAGGCTGAAGGAGACCTGCTGGACATTGATGTTCCGCCTTCACTCTGCGACAAACATCACACTCGTTCACGAACTGAGCAATCTCGCGTTTCATGCGAGTCCACCAGAAGGTTTGCTTGAGGTCCTGATACATTTTGGAACTGCCTGGATGAATCGAGAGGAGGGAATTATGTGCTTCATCCATGATAACTTTCCTGAGATCACCTTTCGGAACCACCAGACGGTCCTCGAAGAACAGGGTGTCTTTGTTATCAACATGAAAACACTTATACTTTGGAATGCTCTTGGCCACACCTTTCTTGACTTTCTTCACCATAGCATCAAGAAGCTGAGCTTGGTGAACCTGATCCTCGAGAGTCGGAGAGACTTGAAGATTGGCAAGAAAACCTTGAGGAATCATTTGGAGATTGAGCTTGCGGAATGCTTCACAAAGCTCGGGTTGAAGAGGCTTGAGGATAAGACTGTTGCAGTACGCTTTTCTGCTGAGCGCGTCTGCAATGACATTTGCTTTCCCAGGAGTATATTCAATACTCGGATTGAAGTCCTCGATCAGATCCACCCAACGAGACTGCCGAAGATTGAGATTGGGTTGGGTGAAGATATACTTCAAGCTTTTGTGGTCGGTGAACACCTCAACTGGTCTTCCCAACAACAGATGTCTCCACGTCATCAGAGCATGCACTACTGCCGCCAGCTCAAGATCATGAGTGGGGTAGTTCTTCTCAGCAGACTTCAACTGCCTCGAGGTATAAGCCACAACCTTCTTATCTTGCATGAGAACGCCACCGAGACCTTGGAGAGAAGCATCACAAAAAACTTGGAAAGGCTTGGATTGCTCGGGAGGAACAAGAACTGGAGCCGAAGTTAGCTTCTGTTTGAGTGTATTGAACGCCATGTCACACTCAGGAGACCACAGAAACTTGACATTCTTCTGAAGGAGGTTGGACAGAGGCTTAGCAATTTGAGAGAAATTCTTGACAAATCTTCTGCAATAGCTTGCAAGGCCGAGGAAGCTACGAAGCTGCTTGACATTCTGAGGAGGCTCCCAGTTCACAATTGCTTCAACTTTCTCGGGGTGCACTTTAATGCCCTCGGCAGAGATGACATGCCCGAGGTACACCACTTCATTGAGCCAAAACTCACATTTCGAGAACTTAGCATAAAACCGATGTTCCCTTAGCTTGTCAAGCACAAGCCTGAGATGCTCTGCATGCTCTTCTTCAGTCTCCGAGAACACGAGAATATCATCCAAATAGACCAAGACGAACTCATTCTTGAAAGGAGAGAATATGTAGTTCATCATTCTGGAGAAGGTCGGAGGCGCATTTGCTAGACCAAAAGACATGACGGTGTACTCATAGGAGCCAAAACTCGTCCTGAAAGCTGTCTTTGGAATATCTTCTTCACGAATGCGGATTTTATGATAGCCCATACGGAGATCTAACTTCGAGAAAACCTTGGCACCTTTCAATTGCTCAAACAACTCATTGATGTTGGGAAGCGGATACTTGTTCCTGATTGTCTTCTTATTCAATGGACGGTAATCGACACATAGTCGGTCCGTGCCATCCTTCTTCTTGACAAACAGAACACCACAACCCCAAGGAGAAGAACTTGGTCTGATCAGACCCAGACGCTCTTGTTCATCTAGCTGCTTCTTCAACTCTTTCAGCTCTTCGGGGCCAAGCTTATAAGGACGCTTGCACACCGGTTCAGTTTCAGGCTCGAGATCAATCACAAACTCCACTGGCCTGTGAGGAGGCATTCCTGGCAACTCTTCTGGAAAGACATCTTCATACTCTGAGACAACGGGAATTTGAGAAATGGCAGAGATTTCACCCTTCTCATTGAGAGAAAATAGACGAATCGTGTCATCGCGAGCAGCGAAAATGATCACGTCTTCAGAAGGATGAGTCAATTGAACTTCTTTAGCTTTGCAATCCACATAAGCCTTGTTCATCGCCAGGAAATCCATGCCAAGAATAAGATCAATATCGGAATTACCGAGAACAATTGGAGAGGCCAGAAAGGAGTAATTGCCCATCTTGATAGAAACATTCGGGGCTTCCGTGCTTGCATGCATGAATTTCCCCGGAGAAACAACTGACAAAGGTCTAGGCAACTCCACCACATGAATACCATACTTTGATGCAAAAGGTCTAGACATGAATGTATGCGATGCACCAGTGTCAAATAAAACTTTTGCAGGAAAAGAATTCACCGAGAGGTTACCCAATATCACTTGAGAAGAATCCTCTGCTTCAGCTGCATTCACCATGTTCACTCTTGCTGACTTGGGATTGTGCTTCACCATAGCACTGCCTGGAGCCTAATAGGAGGAGGAGGCGGGAAACGCCGCTGGTTGTTGCACTTGTTGGAGTAGTGGCCCTTCTGACCACACTTGTGACAAGTAACCTCTGAGAGCGGACGGAAGTTTCCTGGAGGAGGAGCATTTGCTGACTTGGGAGCCTGAGGCCTCTGCTGAAAACTTGAGTTGGGTGGGTGGGAAGGACCACGACCACCGTGCTGTCTCTGCTGCTGAGGGGGGCGAAACGGAGGAGAAGGAGGAACCCAATACTTCTGCTGCTTAGGAACAATCTGAGAGCTGGAAGAAGAAGAATTGTTGTCTCTGAATCACTTCCTGGAATTCTCCAACCTGAGCTGAGACGCCTCGACCTTTAGAGCCATGTTGTAGAACTGATCAAACTCGGGAGGCTCTTGCAGGACTAGACCCGGCTGCAGATCATCCCTGAGACCACCTCTGAACTGGTAAATCATTGCCTTATCATTGGGAACATCTTGCTTAGCATAGCGGGCCAGATTCTGGAAGTCGATGTTATACTGATAGACAGACTTGCTCCCCTGCTTCAAATTCCTGAACTTCTCACGCATCTCCTCGACAAAGCTCGTCGGGATATGATGAGCTCTGAAGTCGCGACAGAAATCATCCCAGTTGACAACACGATCACCTCTGGAATCCTTGTACTGCTGCCACCAATCTGCTGCCTGACCCTTGAGCTGGAAAGTCGCAAACTTGACATAGTCTGCAGGCCTGACATTGCTGCACTCAAAATGCTTGTTCATGTCACGGAACCAATCATCCGCATCGAAAGGCTGCTCACAACAGGTGAAGGACTTGGGCTGATTTGCGAGAAACTGGTTCAGAGTTGCGAACTGAGGCTGATTCTGAAAATTCCCTTGATAACTTTGCTGACCCTGCTCTCTTTCCTGCAGCAACCTGAGCAACATCTGAGTGTTCGCATTGGTTGCGGCCATCACTGCTTGCCAAGCCTCCGGAGGTGGAGGTGGAGGTGGGGGTGGTGGAGGATCAGACGGCTCTCCATCACGACCTTGGTTCCCACGAGTTGCTGGCGCCATCCTGAAGATGGACAGAATATCAGCACACCATTGACAAAGATGATTGAAATAAGCTGAATCAACGGCTTGAAAGAAATTGCAACGGAATATCATCAATTGCATTCAAACTGCAAATAGTAAGAACGCTTTCTGCAGGATCTTGAAAACATCATTAGAACATGAAGCCACTTGAAATAACACAACAAGTATTGAGCTAAGGTTGCTCGGAACAAATGTACAACCATTATACATCTGTCGGAAGATGATCCTAAGAACTACTAGAATTCCCACCTAAGAATTTCCGAAGTCTTTCTTGTTTATGCGATTCGGGTTGCGGACCCAGGAACGTACCCAAGGTAATCAGCTACAACTGCGCCCGCAACCTTCCACACCATAATTCAAGAAAACTCCGCAAACTCGTCTACCACGGACACTCGTAATCACTACGATACTAAGTATGGCAGTACATCCGAACTCTCTCCACCAGTACTGGGGATGCCGGACTCCTCTCGCCACTACTAGTATTGAAGTAATTTCGAACATCCTCCGTCCTGAGATACTAAGGAAACTGAATGATAACGATGTGTCAAGAATCCCCTGGAGCTCAACTCCCCGGAAGAAATCAAGTCAGACAGGAGGCACCAAGACAGAACTCCGTCACATCGGCATCATATAGTTTCCAAAATATCCGCGTGATCCTAAAAAAAATTTGAGCGAGAAGAGGAGTAGAATGAAAATTCCTAAGTCGAATACCTCACCAGGGTATAGAAGAGGAGTAAAAGAATCCTACTCTCCGATATAACTAGACTCAAAATAGTTTTTCACTAGACTCGACTCGGCCAAGTTCGATCAAGCAAGGGGCTCCTATGGTCGGTATGGCTCTGAATACCAACTTGTCACGCCCAAGATGCGGTCCTATCCCTATTAAGGCTTGTGGCCTCGACGGGGATAGAAGCGCATCTCGTCGTTCGCAAGCACAGTAATCATTGCAATACATGTAGGAAGAGATGAGTATATGAGTTGGCTTACACTCGCCACAAGCTAAATTAAAAGTCCACACAATTATTCAATACATCATCCAGAAGACAGGGTCCGGCTACGGACGAAAACAAACGATAAAAGAAGCAATGAAAACTGCCTTGCTATCCCAGGATCACCACCAAGAAGCTCCCTACTCGTCTGGATACGTAACATACATACGTCTACTCTCCTCGTCGTACTCCCACTAGAGCTGAGTCACATCATCTGGCACGTTCTCGTCAACACCTGTACCTGTATTGTTGTAATCTGTGAGCCACAGGGACTCAGCAATCTCATAACCCGGGTACCGAAACTATGTAAGCCATTGGGTAAGGAGGTGGTTAAGTGGTGAGGCTGCAGCAAGCGCTATGCATATTTTGGTGGCTAACTTACGAGAACATGAATGTAAAATATGGTGGCATACGTAAGACGATCGTGAAATAGCATGATCACTAAGTGATCCTGAACACCTACTTACGTCATTCATAACCCCACCGTGTTCTCTCTCGGATCATGTTCACGAGCAGAGACGATCACGGTTACGCACACAGTTGGTGTATTTTATTGGAGTTTACTTCAAGTTAACTATAACCGGGTGTTAAACAAATTTCCAAGTTGCCACATAACCGCGGGCATGGCTTTTCGAAAAGATTAAACCCTGCAGGGGTGCTCCAACTCATCCATCACAAACTAACCACACTCCGCGAGAATAACCTCGACCACGAATCTCGTGATCGTCCTAGGCCATTCCACTAGAAAAACCGCAACCTCGAGATAGCCCGAAGAAAAAAACCGGAATTCCACGCGCAAGACATTCGATAAAGGTAAAACAAGTCCAGCAAGACCGCCCGGCAGGCCAGATCCCAATAGGAGCCGCGCGTATCTCTTCTCATGGCACTACCAGATGAGCTAGACGTCGGGTTGGCTGAAACCCTGGGTGACCAGGGGGCGCCGGACATCGCTCGGTTTGGACCAACACTCATGAGGAGCACTGGCCCGGGGGTTGATTAATTTATCCTCGGGGTAGCTATGCCCTATGCAATTTTATTAAGTTGTTAGCAAATGTAGTACCAATGTTGGGTCTTGCCAGACAAGTTTTAATCTAAAACGAATGATCAAGAGGGTCCCCATAACAACCCCGAGCATGTTAGGAGCGCAAAATATGGAATATAACACCGGAACTCGGAACTAGTGCGGCAAAAGCGGAACAAAACACTGAGCAAAAGGCTAAGCCTTCCACCGTTGCCAGATATATATGTGCATTAATTTAAATAACAATAAATAGAGTGATATAAACAAAATCCATGTTGACACATGGAAAGCTTGCACCTGCAACTAGCAACGCTATAAGATAAGGGCTGAGCGGCGGTAACATAGCCAATCAATGTTTTGCTAGGTAGTGGAAGGGTTAGAGGCTTTCATGGCAAATCCGGAGGCTGACAGTTTAAGTGGTAGGTAACGTAACATAACGGTAAAAACGAGACATCTTGCAAGGCAAAAATAGTGTCGGGATCCGGGTATGATCATCTTGCCTGTTGGTTCTTCAGAGGGACAAAGAGCTGGGTCCTCGTAGTTGTACTCTCCGGAATCCTCGTACTCAGGCTCAACACTCGCGTCTACCCAAAGAGAACAGCACCAAATAAACAAACAGCAAGGTGCAATGCACAAACAAGATGATGCATGGTCATGTTAAGAAATATAGCATGGCAAGCCTATGCTAGTCATGTTTCACATGCATTTAATAAGTTGTTAGTATTCTGGACAGAACCTCAATATTAATTATTTGGACATGCATGATCATGGCAAATATGGATGCTTCATGCAAAAACGATGCAAATGCATATGTAGAACGTTGCAAACGGAGTAACGTGGCTCACGGTACGCTCACGGCAAGGTACGAACGTTAACGGAGACAAAACACAACATGAGGCAATCTCTGGGGTATACCTTGGTGTTCCAAGGATGCCACTGGATAGGTAATGAAAATCTAACAAGAATAGAGCTAAATATCAAGCAAAACAATGGAGTATAGCTCCCACAAGTCACAAAACAATCAAACACACATTCTGTCCAAAAACAGCAACATGGCATCTTGTCACACACATAGCCAGAGCTACAGCAGGTCTTAAATCAAAACCAAGGCATGTACAGAAACCTTACAGCATGCTTAACAATTAATATATCTACACAAACTTGAAAGGAAGCATAGATCAATAGCAATGAAGACCACAAGATGGCATGTTGAACCAGATTTTTAGGACTTAAAGAAAATTCCAGTTTTCTGGAATCTGAGTTAACCTGATGGCATATTGACAGCATGGTTTATATATGCTACAGCAACTTGCATGGCATGAAAATTACCAGGATGGTAGAGGGCAACCTCTACAACAAAACACTAGCACTGAGCATGAGCTAGAACACAACACATGACTTGGTAGCATCCACTCTCCATGGCATAAAAATATTAACAGATTCTCAGACTTAGAGATATTTAGCAAGGGCAAAACTGGGCACATGTTTACAGAATAGCAACTTGACAGCAGGTTTAAAATATGATGCAAGGGCTTAATGCTCAAGTTCTTAGCACAATTTAGTAGAGCATGCTGGGCACAACAAAACATGTTCATGTCCCAACTCAAAGGACCAACACATCCATGGGAACCATCATCTAAACATATCAAGAAAATAACAGCTCCAACACTTAGCAATATTTTGAGACATGCAACCAGTGTTATTATCATAGCATGTTAACAGCAAGAAAACCACTTATCCACAAGTTTATGATGCCAAACAAAAATACCAGGGTCTAGCACCCACAAAACACTAGCACATTCATGTTGGCAAGTATCACATATATTGCATAGATTAAATCACATGAAAAAGACAAAATGGCATGTTGGGACAAAATGACATTTTTGCAAACTTGCTCAAATGACAAAACAAATAGCACCATTGGATTCCTTGGGAATTTCTACCCCAAAATCATGTATCATACCCATATGTTCAAGTAAGGAAAACTCACACAACACTAGAAAGAGAATCACACAAAAACCACCCTTGGCTTATAAGTGGAATCTTGCCCTATTTGGCTACTGCCAAAAATGGCCATGTCCAGATCTGGATCTCTCCAAAAATGGAAAGAAATAAGACAACAGAATAAATAAAATAAAATAAAACAACTAGAGGGGGGGTCCCACTGGCATACTCAGCAGGCCCCCCTGAGGATGACAAGTGGGGCCCGGTCCCACTGTCAGGGCCTCACACACTCAGCACACACCTGCACAGAAAACAAATAAAAAGGGGGGGGCGATGTGCCCACTGGGGATCGAACCCATGCCCTCCTGGTCGAGCTGGTTCGGTCGAACCACTCGGCCACCACACGGATCTGACCAGAGATGGGCTCGACCACACTTGGCCCTTCCCTGGCGAGAGGCCTGGCCCCAACTGCAGCGACACAAACACAGCCACACACACTGCAACTCATCGGCGACGAACAGAGACGCGCTCACGATGGAGGGGCCACCGATGACCAAATCGAGCGGCGGATGGCACCACTACACGCACCACAACGTCCCGCACACGCACAGGGCCGGAGACGCGCTAGAACGCACCCGGCGTTGAGGAACTCCGGCGGCGACGGCGGAGTCGTTCAGCGAGCTACGAGGAAGGGATCGAGCGCTACGTTGCAAAAATGGAACCTTCACATGGTCTGGAGCTCAAGAACAAACGCGCATACACAAGAACTGGACGGAACACTCGCCGGCGACGAGGTCCGACGGCGGCGAGAACCTGGCTACGCGGAGACGGCGCTACACGACGCAATCACACGCAGGACACTAGCGGGGACGGGAAGAAGCTCACAGGGAGGCTCTAGCGTCGATGAACGGGCTTGAGGAAGACGGACGGCGACGAATTTGAACGGCGATGACCGGCGGGCGCGGAGGAAGAAGGCAGCAATTCCGGCGATTCTTGGCGTCCCGTGGCGATGCAGAGGACGACGGGGAAGAAGAGGATGACGCGGAGCGATCCCGACGCTCGCCGGCTCGAGGGGCTCGCCGGAGATGCGCCCGCGACGATCGGCGCTCTCTGAACCCGCTCACTCCTGAATCTGGGGGGGGAACGAACCTGGCGGCGGAGGCAAGGAAGTGTTGGAAATATGCCCTAGAGGCAATAATAAATTGGTTATTATTATATTTCCTTGTTCATGATAATCGTTTATTATCCATGCTATAATTGTATTGATTGGAAACTCAAATACATGTGTGGGTACATAGACAACACTGTGTCCCTAGTAAGCCTCTAGTTGACTAGCTCGTTGATCAAAGATGGTTAAGGTTTCCTAGCCATTGACATGAGATGTCATTTGATAACGGGATCACATCATTAGGAGAATGATGTGATGGACAAGACCCAAACTGTAAACGTAGCATTTGATCGTGTCAGTTTATTGCTATTGTTTTCTGCATGTCAAGTATCTGTTCCTTTGACCATGAGATCATGCAACTCACTGACACCGGAGGAGTACCTTGTGTGTATCAAACGTCGCAACGTAACTGGGTGACTATAAAGGTGCTCTACAGGTATCTCCGAGGGTGTCTGTTGGGTTGGCATGGATCAAGACTGGGATTTGTTACTCCGTGTGACGGAGAGGTATCTCAGGGCCCACTCGGTAATACAACATCACAATGAGCCTTGCAAGCAATGTGACTAAAGTGTTAGCCACGAGATCTTGTATTACGGAACGAGTAAAGAGACTTGCCGGTAACGAGATTGAACTAGGTATAGAGATACCGACGATCGAATCTCGGGCAAGTAACATACCGAAGAACAAAGGGAACAGCATACGGGATTAACTGAATCCTTGACATAGAGGTTCGACCGATAAAGATCTTCGTAGAATATGTAGGAGCCAATATGGGCATCCAGGTCCCGCTATTGGTTATTGGCCGTAGAGGTGTCTCGGTCATGTCTACATAGTTCTCGAACCCGCAGGGTCTACACACTTAACGTTTGGTGACGATTAGTATAGTTGAGTTATTATGTTGGTGACCGAAGGTTGTTCGGAGTCCCGGATAAGATCCCGGACATGACGAGGATCTCCGGAATAGTCCGGAGGTAAAGATTGATATATGTGATAATAGTGTTTTGATCTCCGAAAGAGTTCCGGAGTTCACCGGAAGGGGTTCCGGATGTTTACCGAAGTGTTCGGGTGCAGCAACACTTTATATGGGCCAAGGGATAAAAGCCCACAAGGTATTGGAAAGTGCAAAAAGTAGTTTTGCTGCCGCGTAAGCGGTACTACCGCTTGTGTGAAGCGGTACTACCGCCCGAGCGGTACTACCGCTTGTGTGAAGCGGTACTACCGCCCAAGCGGTACTACCGCTTGTGAGCGGTACTACCGCTTGTGTGCGGCTGTGCACGGTTCGGCAGGGATCCGAGTTGGACTCTTTCCCTGCGGGCCAAACCGACCTTGTGCGGGCAAAACCGACTTGGAAGAGACTTTTACTCCAAGTTTAGACCCCAAGGCTCAACATATAAATAGAGGGGCAGGGCTAGCACACGTGATACATCAAGATTTCCCCAAGCCGTGTGCGGCAACCCTAACCCTCTAGTTCCTCCGTCATAATCTCCGTAGTGCTTGGCGAAGCCCTGCAGAGATTGTTCCTCACCACCATCACCACACCGTCGTGCTGCTGGAACTCAACCACTACTTCATCATCGCTCGCTGGATCGAGGAGGTGAAGGCGTCATCAAGCCGTACGTGTGTTGAACGCGGAGGTGCCGTCCGTTCGGCGCTAGTTCGTGATCGGATCGAGGGACGACTTGCGATTTGGATCGCGGAGACGTTCGACTACATCAACCGCGTTTCTTAAACGCTTCCGCTTAGCGATCTACAAGGGTATGTAGATTCACTCTCCCTCTCGTAGATGCTCATCACCATGGATAGATCTTGTGTGTGCGTAGGAAAATTTTTGTTTCCCATGCAACGTTCCCCAACAGTGGCATCTGAGCTAGGTCTATGCGTAGATGAGATCTCGAGTAGAACACAAACGAGTTGTGGGCGTGGGTGTATACATATTGCTTGCCGTTACTAGTTGATATTTGATTCGGCGGTACTGTGAGATGAAGCGGCCCGGACCGACATTACGCGTACACTTACGCGAGACAGGTTCCTTCAACTAACATGTAACTTCGTTGCATAAAGATGGCTAGCGGGTGTCTGTCTCTCTCACTTTAGTTGAATCAATTTCAATGAAGAGGGTTCTTTTAGAAGATCAAAAAGCAATCACTACACCACGTTGTGGTTTTGCGTAGGTAAGAACGGTTCTTGCAAACCCGTAGCAGCCACGTAAAATTTGCAACAACAATTAGAGGACGTCTAACTTGTTTTTGCAGGGTATGTTGTGATGTGATATGGCCAATTACATGATGAGATATATGTGATGTATGAGATGATCATGTGTTGTATAGAATATCACGACTTGCATGTCGATGAGTACGGCAACTGGCAGGAGCCATAGAGTTGTCTTTAATTATTGTATGACCTGCGTGTCAATCATTAAGCGCTATGTAATGCTTTACTTTATCGCTAAACGTTAGCAATAGTCGTGGAAGCAACAGTCGGCGCGACAACCTTATGGCGACACGTTGATGGAGATCAAGATGATGGAGATCATGGTGTCATGCCGGTGACGATGGAGATCATGCCGGTGCTTTGGAGATGGAGATCAAAAGCACAAGTTCATGGCCATATCATGTCACTTATGATTTGCATGTGATGTTAATCCTTTTATGCATCTTATTTTGCTTAGGACGACGGTAGCATTATAAGGTGATCCCTCACTTAAATTTCAAGATAAATTGTGTTCTCCCCAAGTGTGCACCGTTGCGAAAGTTCATCGTTTCGAGACACGCCGTGATGATCGGGTGTGATAGACTCTACGTTCACATACAACGGGTGTAAGCCATGTTGCACATGCAGAAACACTCGGGTTAAACTTGACGAGCCTAGCATGTACAGACATGGCCTCGGAACACAAGAGATCGAAAGGTCGAACATGAGTCATATAGTAGATATGATCAACATGAAGATGTTCACCATTGAAACCACCTCAACTCACGTGATGATCGGACTTGAGTTGGTGGATTTGGATCATGTTACACTCGAATGACCGGAGGGATGTCAATTTGAGTGGGAGTTTTAAGTAATATGATTAACTAAACTCATAATCTAGAACAATAGTCTAAGTTGTCTTTGCTATATTTATGTTGTAGATCATGGCTCGCGCAGTAGCACCCCTGAATTTTAATGCGTTCCTAGAGAAAGCTAAGTTGAAAGATGATGGAAGTAACTTTGTGGACTGGGCCCGTAATCTAAGGATTATCCTTACGGCTTCCCAGAAGGCTTATGTCCTTGATGCACCGCTTGGTGATCCACCCGCTCCAGTTGAGTCTCTAGACGTTGTGAACGCCTGGCAGGCTCGTTCTGATGATTACTCAATAGTTCAATGTGCAATGTTGTATGGCTTAGAACCGGGACTTCAAAGACGTTTTGAACGTCATGGAGCATATGAGATGTTCCAGGAGTTAAAGTTTATCTTTCAGAAGAATGCCCGGATCGAGAGATATGAGATCTCCGATAAGTTCTATGCTTGCAAGATGGAGGAGAACGGGTCTATCAGTGACCACGTGCTCAGAATGTCTGGGTACTCCACCCGTCTGGCTGAATTGGGGATGCCCCTTCCGCCAGAGGCTATCACTGACAGAGTTCTTCAATCATTGCCACCTAGCTACAAGAGCTTCGTGTTGAACTATAACATGCACGGGATGAACAAGTCAGTCGCCGAGCTGTTTGCGATGCTGAAAGCCGCTGAGTCTGAAATTCAGAAGGAGCATCAAGTGTTGATGGTCAATAAAACCACTAGTTTCAAGAAAAATGGCAAGGGTAAGAAGGGTAACTCCAAGAAGAGTGGCAAAGCAGTTGCTCCTCTCGTGAAGAAACCCAAGGCTGGACCCAAACCAGAAACTGTGTGTTTTCATTGCAAGGGAACTGGACACTGGAAGCGGAACTGCCCCAAGTATTTGGCTGACAAGAAGGCGGCCAACAAACAAGGTATATATGATATACATGTTATTGATGTGTACCTTACCAACTCTCGTTGTAGTGCCTGGGTATTTGATACCGGTGCGGTTGCTCATATTTGCAACTCAAAACAGGAACTGCGGAATAGACGGAGGCTGGCAAAGGACGAAGTGACGATGCGCGTGGGAAATGGTTCCAAGGTTGATGTGATCGCCGTCGGCACGCTCGCTCTTCGATTACCATCGGGATTAGTGATGAACCTGAATAATTGTTATTTAGTGCCTGCGTTAAGCATGAACATTATATCTGGATCTTGTTTATTGCGAGACGGTTACTCATTTAAATCAGAGAATAATGGTTGTTCTATTTACATGAGTAATATCTTTTATGGTCATGCACCCAATGTGAGGGGTTTATTCTTATTGAATCTCGATAGTAATGATACACATGTTCATAACATTGATGCCAAAAGATGTAGAATTGATAATGATAATACCACTTTCTTGTGGCACTGCCGTTTAGGTCATATTGGCGTAAAACGCATGAGGAAGCTCCATGCTGATGGACTTTTGGAGTCACTTGATTTTGAATCACTTGACACATGTGAGCCGTGCCTCATGGGCAAGATGACTAAAACGCCGTTCTCTGGAACAATGGAACGGGCAAGTGACTTATTGGAAATCATACATACTGATGTGTGTGGTCCAATGAGTATTGAGGCGCGCGGTGGTTATCGTTATTTTCTCACCTTCACTGATGACTTAAGTAGATATGGGTATATTTACTTAATGAAACACAAGTCTGAAACATTTGAAAAGTTCAAACAATTTCAGAGTGAAGTTGAGAATCATCGTAACAAGAAGATTAAATTCCTACGATCTGATCGAGGAGGAGAATATCTGAGTTATGAGTTTGGCAGTCACTTAAGACAGTGTGGAATTGTTTCACAATTAACACCGCCTGGAACACCACAGCGTAATGGTGTGTCCGAACGTCGTAATCGAACCTTATTGGATATGGTGCGATCTATGATGTCTCTTGTCGATTTGCCACTATCGTTTTGGGGTTATGCATTAGAGACAGCTGCATTCACTTTAAATAGGGCACCATCGAAATCCGTTGAGACGACACCATATGAACTTTGGTTTGGCAAGAAGCCAAAGCTGTCGTTTCTTAAAGTTTGGGGATGTGATGCTTATGTCAAAAAGCTTCAGCCTGAAAAGCTGGAACCCAAAGCGGAGAAATGCGTCTTCATAGGATACCCAAAAGAGACAGTTGGGTATACCTTCTATCTCAGATCCGAAGGCAAAGTGTTTGTCGCTAAAAACGGAACATTTCTTGAGAAAGAGTTTCTCTCGAAAGAATTGAGTGGGAGGAAGATAGAACTTGATGAGGTTGTTGAACCTTTACTTCAACCTGAGAGTAGCGCAGCGCAGAAAGTTGTTTCTGTGGAGCCTACATTAGCTGAAGAGGAAGTTAATGATGATGATCATGAAGCTTTGGATCAAGTTGCTATCGAACCTCGTAGGTCGACAAGGACGCGTACTGCTCCCGAGTGGTACGGCAACCCTGTCTTAGAGGTCATGTTGTTAGACAACGATGAACCTACGAGCTATGGAGAAGCGATGATGGGCCCGGATTCCGAGAAATGGTTAGAGGCCATGAAATCCGAGATGGGATCCATGTATGAAAACAAAGTATGGACTTTGGAAGTATTACCTGAAGGGCGTAAGGCCATTCAGAACAAATGGATCTTTAAGAGGAAGACGGACGCGGACGGTAATGTCAATGTCTATAAAGCTCGACTTGTGGCAAAGGGTTTTTCACAAGTTCAAGGAGTTGACTACGATGAGACCTTCTCACCCGTAGCGATGCTTAAGTCCGTCAGAATCATGTTAGCAATAGCTGCCTTTTTCGATTATGAAATTTGGCAGATGGATGTCAAAACAGCGTTCCTTAACGGTTACCTTAAGGAAGAGTTGTATATGATGCAACCAGAAGGTTTTGTCGATCCAGAGAATGCTGACAAAGTTTGCAAACTCCAGCGATCCATTTATGGACTGGTGCAAGCATCTCGGAGTTGGAATCTTCGTTTTGATGAGGTGATCAAAGCGTTCGAGTTTATACAAGTTTACGGAGAAGCTTGTATTTACAAGAAAGTGAGTGGGAGCTCTATAGCGTTTCTAATATTATATGTGGATGACATATTGCTGATTGGAAACAATATAGAAATGCTGGAAAGCGTGAAGGAATATTTGAACAAGAGTTTTTCAATGAAGGACCTAGGAGAAGCTGCTTTCATATTAGGCATCAAGATCTATAGAGATAGATCGAGACGCTTAATAGGACTTTCACAAAGCACATACCTTGATAAGATTTTGAAGAAGTTCAAAATGGATCAGTCCAAGAAGGGGTTCTTGCCTGTTTTGCAAGGTGTGAAGTTGAGTAAGACTTAATGCCCAGTGACTGCAGAAGATAGAGAAAAGATGAGTGTCATCCCCTATGCTTCGGCCATAGGCTCTATCATGTATGCAATGCTGTGCACAAGACCCGATGTCAGCCTTGCCATAAGTATGGTCGGAAGGTTTCAAAGTGATCCAGGGATGGAACACTGGACGGCGGTCAAGAATATCCTGAAGTACCTGAAAAGGACTAAGGACATGTTTCTCGTTTATGGAGGTGATCAAGAGCTCGTCGTAAAGGGTTACGTCGATGCAAGCTTTGACACTGATCCGGATGACTCTAAGTCGCAAACCGGATACGTGTTTATTCTTAATGGGGGTGCGGTTAGCTGGTGCAGTTCCAAGCAAAGCGTGGTAGCAGATTCTACATGTGAAGCGGAGTACATCGCTGCCTCGGAGGCGGCGAAGGAAGGTGTCTGGATGAAGGAGTTCATGACAGATCTTGGAGTAGTGCCTAGTGCACTTGACCCAATGACTCTGTTTTGTGATAATACTGGTGCCATTGCTCTAGCCAAGGAACCAAGATTTCACAGGAGGACCAGACACATAAAGCGACGTTTCAATTCCATCCGCGATTACATCAAGGAGGACGACATAAATATTTGCAAAGTACACACGGATCTAAATGTTGCAGATCCGATGACTAAACCTCTTCCAAGGGCTAAACATGAACAACACCAGAACTGCATGGGTGTTCGATTCATTACAATGTAAATCACATAGTGATGTGAACTAGATTATTGACTCTAGTGCAAGTGGGAGACTGTTGGAAATATGCCCTAGAGGCAATAATAAATTGGTTATTATTATATTTCCTTGTTCATGATAATCGTTTATTATCCATGCTATAATTGTATTGATTGGAAACTCAAATACATGTGTGGGTACATAGACAACACTGTGTCCCTAGTAAGCCTCTAGTTGACTAGCTCGTTGATCAAAGATGGTTAAGGTTTCCTAGCCATTGACATGAGATGTCATTTGATAACGGGATCACATCATTAGGAGAATGATGTGATGGACAAGACCCAAACTGTAAACGTAGCATTTGATCGTGTCAGTTTATTGCTATTGTTTTCTGCATGTCAAGTATCTGTTCCTTTGACCATGAGATCATGCAACTCACTGACACCGGAGGAGTACCTTGTGTGTATCAAACGTCGCAACGTAACTGGGTGACTATAAAGGTGCTCTACAGGTATCTCCGAGGGTGTCTGTTGGGTTGGCATGGATCAAGACTGGGATTTGTTACTCCGTGTGACGGAGAGGTATCTCAGGGCCCACTCGGTAATACAACATCACAATGAGCCTTGCAAGCAATGTGACTAAAGTGTTAGCCACGAGATCTTGTATTACGGAACGAGTAAAGAGACTTGCCGGTAACGAGATTGAACTAGGTATAGAGATACCGACGATCGAATCTCGGGCAAGTAACATACCGAAGAACAAAGGGAACAGCATACGGGATTAACTGAATCCTTGACATAGAGGTTCGACCGATAAAGATCTTCGTAGAATATGTAGGAGCCAATATGGGCATCCAGGTCCCGCTATTGGTTATTGGCCGTAGAGGTGTCTCGGTCATGTCTACATAGTTCTCGAACCCGCAGGGTCTACACACTTAACGTTTGGTGACGATTAGTATAGTTGAGTTATTATGTTGGTGACCGAAGGTTGTTCGGAGTCCCGGATAAGATCCCGGACATGACGAGGATCTCCGGAATAGTCCGGAGGTAAAGATTGATATATGTGATAATAGTGTTTTGATCTCCGAAAGAGTTCCGGAGTTCACCGGAAGGGGTTCCGGATGTTTACCGAAGTGTTCGGGTGCAGCAACACTTTATATGGGCCAAGGGATAAAAGCCCACAAGGTATTGGAAAGTGCAAAAAGTAGTTTTGCTGCCGCGTAAGCGGTACTACCGCTTGTGTGAAGCGGTACTACCGCCCGAGCGGTACTACCGCTTGTGTGAAGCGGTACTACCGCCCGAGCGGTACTACCGCTTGTGTGAAGCGGTACTACCGCCCAAGCGGTACTACCGCTTGTGAGCGGTACTACCGCTTGTGTGCGGCTGTGCACGGTTCGGCAGGGATCCGAGTTGGACTCTTTCCCTGCGGGCCAAACCGACCTTGTGCGGGCAAAACCGACTTGGAAGAGACTTTTACTCCAAGTTTAGACCCCAAGGCTCAACATATAAATAGAGGGGCAGGGCTAGCACACGTGATACATCAAGATTTCCCCAAGCCGTGTGCGGCAACCCTAACCCTCTAGTTCCTCTGTCATAATCTCCGTAGTGCTTGGCGAAGCCCTGCAGAGATTGTTCCTCACCACCATCACCACACCGTCGTGCTGCTGGAACTCAACCACTACTTCATCATCGCTCGCTGGATCGAGGAGGTGAAGGCGTCATCAAGCCGTACGTGTGTTGAACGCGGAGGTGCCGTCCGTTCGGCGCTAGTTCGTGATCGGATCGAGGGACGACTTGCGATTTGGATCGCGGAGACGTTCGACTACATCAACCGCGTTTCTTAAACGCTTCCGCTTAGCGATCTACAAGGGTATGTAGATTCACTCTCCCTCTCGTAGATGCTCATCACCATGGATAGATCTTGTGTGTGCGTAGGAAAATTTTTGTTTCCCATGCAACGTTCCCCAACAGGAAGAGGGGGAACCCTAGGGAGAGGGCGCGGACGTCGAGGCTTTATAGCCCTGGAGGCACGCCCTAGCCTCGCCACCCTGGCCCTGGCGGGTCCCCGTGCGGGAGCTCTCTGAGAGGGAGCTGGAAAGCGAGGAAGAAGAAAGGGGGAAGGGAGAGGCTGACGTGCGGGCCCGGCTCACGCCACGCTGGAAGGAGAGCGCGCGCGGGAGCTAGCTGGGCCGCTGGAGGGAAGGAAGGAAGGAGGTGGCCCAGATGGGCCGGCCCACTCACTCTCTGCGCAAACAACACAGGCCTCCCCTTTAAAATAAAACAGCTCAGAGAGAACAAAAAGGAAAAAAAAAACCAGGCAAGTTGAAAAGAATTTGGGAGGAAGAAAAAAATATGTTTGGAAACACCAAATTATACTCTATTTAAGAAAAATAGAATTGGCATTTTTAGAGCACATAAAACATCACATATATTTAGAATTGGGATCTGTTTTGCAATTGTTTAAAATATTCAAAACCAGTAGAACATGTTTGAGACTACACAACAATACTCATCTAAATGTCCAGACAAGGAGCAACATTTTTAATATGAGAAAACAGCAAGTAAATTAGCATGTGGAATTATTTGAATAGGGAGAGAGATGGCATAGCTTTAAAATGGAAAGAGGAGAAATCAAACCAAAGCATCACATGCATCTACTCCACAACACACCACTCACATCAACAACACCCACAATCACAAGCATGGCAATAAATATGATGCACTTGATGTTATGAATATGATGCCATGATGCATGAGATGACAAGAGGCAAAGTAGGAATCCACTCATATGCATAGATAACATCCATGGAAGGTCACACATGAGAATTACATCATACAAAAGGCAAGGATAGCACTTGGGCTGTTACAACTCTCCCCCCACTACATGAGGATCTCGTCCCGAGATCTAGGAACGGAAGAATTCGGGAAATTCGGAACGGAGATGGTCCTCTCGTTCCCAAGTGGCTTCTTTGTCGGAGTGATGTGACCACTTCACCTTTAGAAACTTGATTGACTTGTTGCGAGTCTTACGCTCAGTTTCTTCAAGGATAGCAACTGGATGCTCATGATAGGATAGGTCTTCTTGGAGATCAATTTCTTGGAGATCAACGGTGCGCTCGGGAGTCTTGAAACACTTCCGGAGCTGAGAGACGTGAAACACATCATGCACATTGGAGAAATTGGGAGGAAGCTCGAGTTGGTAGGCAAGGTCACCCCTCTTGCCCACAATCTTGAAAGGACCCACGAAGTGTGGAGCGAGCCTACCATTCTGCTACCTGACATGGAATCTTAGGGAAGCTCTCTCTCTCTCTCTCTCTCTCTCTCTCTCTCTCTCTCTCTCTCTCTCTCTCTCTCTCTCTCTCTCTCTCTCTCTCTCTCTCTCTCTCTCTCTCTCTCTCTCCGATGACCTTCTATTTTACGATCTGGTTATTGCAACAGACTCCAAGCAGGTTGCGGGAAGCCATATGGTAACTATGGTCAAATTTTGTTCTAAAAACGATGGTCAGATCATTAATGAAATCAAGCTTAGAGCAGTAGATTGACCGAAAAAGGTTGTCGCCCCGCTTTATAGATAAAGCGAATAGCTTATAGATTACAATGGGGCGTAATGTGTAGTTGGACCAACCCATGATCCTCTTTGTATCTCAAACTTGTAATCTTTGAGGAATAAAGACTTGCTCTAAGCATGCTAGAACAGGGACAGAAAAAAAGTTAGTGCTCTAAAGGAAACTTAATCCATGAAACTTTAACATGCACATGTTCTAGTGATTAACATGTCTCTCAATTTTAATGAAAAGAAAAGAGTGATTTGTGGGTTAAAAGGTTAGTGCTCTACGGAAAGCAATTTTAAATTGTTTTTCTTGGAAAAGTTTTTTTACCTCTACTGTTTTATCTTGTACATAGAACACAAAGTTATACCTTTTCGAGGATTATATGGCGCCCGGTTCAAAGAAAAATGACCCAAAATGCTGCCTTCTGACATCCGATTGCAAGTCCTTGTAGTGATGGTGGCAACGATTACTGCCACCATGTCATTACACATCCTGCTATAATCATCTCTAAATCATTTTATATCTTATATATACACAAGCACCAATAAGACTCTAACTTACACGTGTATCTTTTTAACAAAAATAAATAAAAGCAAAAACGGATTATTTCCACTTGGGAGCACACATTTTCTGGTACCCCTTTGAATACCATCAATTATTGAAAAAAATCAATGCTCCATGAACAGAAAATTTTCAGCCTCTAGGGTTTTCTTTTCTACATAGACTGCAAAACTAAATGTGTTTTACTTACAAGCAATTGTGTCTCGAAAGGCCCATGCATATTTTCAAAAAAGTTCACATCAAGATAAAAGTTACTTTCAACTCAGGAGCACGCATTCTCAGGTGCACCTTTGAGTACCATCAATCATCGACAAGACAAGAAAATTGGCTGATGATTGTTTGGCTACAAAATTTTGCATTACTTAGAAAGTTTGGAAGCACAACATTTTCCCCTACCTCGTCGATAAGAAACTCAACGTTGGACTTACTTGCTTTGGCAAACTATGCTATGCTCCCCGCAAAAAAAAACTATGCTATGCTCGGCTTGCCCCCCAAAATAAGTTGCTCATTTTTAGTCCGGTCACCAGCAATCAGTCATTTGTTTTTCAGCTTTGTCCAAACTTGAAACGACACATATTGTCTTGGTTCTATCTTTCAAGTTCTAGAATGATATGGATTCAGTGATCGTTCCCTGTGAAAATTGATTGTACCTAGGAGAAACTTGTGGGTTCCAATTAAACATGGTAAACCAATATGCGTATGGGTGACAAGGATTCGAAACAGAATGTACTCCGGTGTTGAAAATTAAGCAACTTATATGCACCCAGATGATTAACACTCGGTGACTGAGTGCTTCTTCAAATAATGGACTCGACTAAAAGACAGTGTGCTTCTTCAAACAATGCTTAAGCGGATGGAAAGAAAAAAAATACATGTGCTCCCTCTCATCGCTCCTATTCTTCATTTTATGGATAAATCCCAGGACCATCGGGATGAGGCGGTTTGCTTACGGGGAGGGCATCGATGTAGCATGGCGGGTAAGGGAATGCACGATTGATGCCATGACCCCGTTGGTGGGGGTATCTAAGGATCCCCCTACCCAAATATTGCATTCTCAAGGTGTTCAAATGGTATGCCACAACATGGCCGCACCAAACATGATGGAGGAGGAGCACATCCTTATATGGATGCAATCCCATTATTCCCTAATTTGCACCCTCTGGTTGTTGTAGTTGGGTCGGCCGTTGACGGTGTAGTTGCACGGAGGTGATTCCCCATTGCAAAGCCTCTTGAACACCGGAGATCGTTGAAGCACGTTGATGTCATTGTGACAACCCGGTATTCCAAAGAAAGCATGTCAAATCCATAAGTCATATGATGTCATCGCTTCTAGTATGATGGTGGCCTCTGTGGTGTGACCTTGATACATTCCTCGCAAACCTTTGGGGCAGTTCTTCCACTACCAATGCATGCCATTAATTGATCCGAGCATTCCTGGAAACCCTCTGGTCTCTCCAATAGCCAACAACTTCTCTGTGTCCTGCACATTTGGTTCTCTCAGATACTCTGCTCCAAACACCTCGACCATAGCACGGGCAAACTTGACAGTAGTCTTCAGGCATGTGCTCTCCCTCATCCTGACCATCTCACCAACGACATCTGCCGCAGTACCAAGTGTAAGCATTCTCACAGCAGCCGTGCACTTCCGCTTGGCAGAGAAAGAGAGTTTACCGCATCAATCCCTTGTCAGCTTGAAGTAGTCGTCGTGTGCCTCCACTACGTCCACAATGCGCAAAAACAATGGCTTCCGCATGCGAAAACTCCTTTGATTGAGACCTTGAAATTGAGAATATGCTCCACTTGCCGGTCCATTTCTTCTTGCATGGTCATGAGCATGATCATGTCCACTTCTTCGTCTGAATCCAATGAATCGAAGAACTCATCTTGAATCAGTTGATCAAGCTCCGTCGGTCCATACTCCTCGCCGGACAAAGCATCGTAATCCATTGTTTCCCCTAAAAATTTCACCAAAAAATCCAGTCAGACATTGTGTCGAACACATCCAGCGTAAGGTAGAGCCAGAGAGTTGCCGAAAGTACCGCGGTGTCTTCCGGGCCGGCGACGACGTCCTCCGCGGCGAGGACGGGACAGAAGACTCCTCTGACGAAGCTGGCAGGGCAGAGGCTACGAACGGCGGCGGAGCGCGCACGGCGGCGGAGCTGCAAGACGGACAACGCGGTGAGGAAGAAGAGAGGGAAACAACAAATGGATCCGGCAGTTCTGCGGGGTGGATTTGATGCAATTTCTTGTGGGGTCAGGATGTCGGGTCCGACGTGGCGGCGTGCCCGAGCACACCTGGGCTCCCCCATATCCAGCCCAAATACATATCCGCCCCATATTTGGGCTGGATATGAGGAGTGACGGTCCGCCCGGGCATTTGAGGCCGGTTTGAGAGGCCCGGTTGGATTGAAATTTCGTGACCGGTCAATGACCGGGCGTTTGAGTAGGGCGTTTGAGTAGGGTATGAGGGGTCCGGTTGTAGATGCTCTTATAACTTTAAAAGTGCATGTGGTCGATCCGGTACAGGCACTGAGTCGAACACGTGGGGTATATCTTGCCACGTAAAGCCTCAAGGAGATGAGAGATTTCGATGAAATTCATTAAATTTCACTAATTTCAGCAGACACTGAAATATTTACGTTTCAGCCAAAATATTTCATCGATTTCATTGGTACACATGAATTCAATTTTTTCAAAATATATATATTTTAAAAAAAATGAATTCAAGTGAATAATTCGGCCCTTTGGCCAAAATGCAAACCGAAATCACTGAAATTCACTGAATTTCGGTGATTTCGGTAGGTGCTGAAATTTTCATGAAACTAAAATTGAAAACCATGGACCAGCCATGCCGGAGACGACGACGTAGCGGCGGCGCCACCCGCCGTCTGGCTTATTTTGTGTTTTGCACCAAAATGCATTCAAAAAAGTCTGGACCAAAATTTCCTTCAGCACAAATCAAATTTCACACCCAACAATATCATCAGTTCATCATGTGTATATCGTCCGACAAATTGTAATCCGGGAGAAGATAGATTAAAATTCCACCGCAGAAGTAATACTAAAGTGGCAGACAAATTGCAGCAGCAACACAGCGAAGCTGAGCAGGGGCAGCTCTTCCAAAGTTGGGAAAGCAACCACATCAAACTCATGTATGTTACATACCCAGGAGGAGTTTTGGGTTTAATTACACAGCCAGCGCGCATAAACACAGCTGCGTTGGGTATTTCACCACTGCATACATTAGTTTCAAGATACATCGTACGGTCGACGGGATCGTTATCATCAGCCCAATTGAGCTTGTCCAATGGGGAGCCGGACTTGGGAGGTTGCCGGCAACAAGAATGTCCTTTATCCGGTTTAACGATACAGCAACGTAGTTTATTCTCCGAAAAGTAAACAAGTGTTTGTTGTTTACTAGAATTCTGCTGTCAGTTGGCACTGTAATTTGAAACTTGCTACAAAACTGACATTAACAGGAGTTGCTGAAATATAAATGCGAGCGAATGCTAACATGCTACAGACTAACAGAGGAGTTCCTAAGTCGCAATACCTGAGAAATTCTGGCACCATCCCGGACAGCCAACCAAAAATAGATAACAGCAGAGCTTTTAAGCACAGGGAAAATAAACATAAGAACATGCATGATTCATAGTATTTGAATGACAAAGGCAACAGTCTGATTTTCCATTGCAGCTATGTAAATAACTTTGATGAAAGCAGCATGCATAGTTTTGAGATACAATTATATGTAAGTCATCACCTACCTGAATTGCATTGCAGGCCCAATTAGTCTGTTCACATGGAAAATTTGGCTGGTATGATCAAATTCTGCCAGCGCTGCCGGAAATAGGCCAGAGCATGTTAGTCTCCGTAACACTTTTGTACAGCGATATAAGTTGCTTTCTCCACATCACGTTTTGGAACCGTCAGTTTTGCTCCCTTCATCGGAAGCAAAGATCTTGGGCATATTGGTGAAAGGGCCCATAATTTGCATTTTTGGACCTTGTTCGGTCTTCTCCTTGGCACTCTAGCTCACCAACGCTATTCTTTCTCAACATCATTTGTATTGTAATCAGATGATGAGAACTTAACTGGGTCTTCCGCAGTCGGGCTCATGCCGTGCAACTCACTGCCATCATCAGGCGCCATATCGACAGAGGAAAATTGTCGAAGGACGGGATCCTGTCACAGCCACCGTCTTTTGATTTACTTTCTCTTGCCGGTCTTCCACCGTATCATCGTCATCGCCCTTGTCAGAGTCTGCGTACTGGCTGTTGTGCCACTCCTACCGCTCTTTCATACCATCTCCATCAGTGAGATTCTCAGCCTCATATTGCGGAACCCAGAGCAGAAGTGCCGCTGCCGCCGAATCATCCCCCTTTGCACCATACACCTGGTCTATGTGTCGGTCTTGCCGAATCAGGAGTTTTTTTTTTTAACTGTCACGGGGAAAGACTCCCCACCTGAATATACTTCTAACAAAAGATATCAAAGTACATGTTTAGAGGAGACGAGAGGAGAAAAATCCCGCCACATGCCGGCGTGGATTTTTTGATCCTGTCTTTCTGAGACAGTGTGACCATAGGGATGCGGTAGGATGCACAAGCTCCCAATCTTTCCTACAGGGACCAGTCTGTCTTGTGCCAACTCTGGTCAGGCTCCATCTTCCAGGCTGAGATAGATTCAAGTTAGAAAAACCACGGTGACCATGTCCTGCCTGCTGAGGGACATCAGCAGCGAGGATCGTCCCACGCCATGAAATGTTGCTTCTCACGTGGCTTGCAGCTCAGGGGCATGTGACCAAGCACCTAGACCGCCACGGAGTCGACCAGTTGGTACAGCATCCACAGGATGCCATTCAGTGCTGCGGACAGCAAAGCACAGTGGGATACAAACCAGCGCGCAACTGTTCTGCAAATCGGAGTCCGGATCGTGTCGGCAACTCAGAGTTTGGATCTCGAAGTCGTGACGGCCTTTCTGAGACTGGTGACGGTATGGGATACCCCCTTCATCAACAGATCGGGTTCGATGTGGCTCGGCAGGTGACACATGCATCTCTTTCAGAGTTTTCGGGCAGTGCCTATCGTCGGCGGGTGAAGCCTCCGGCGGATTCTACGCACGACGTCTCATGTGGGGGTGTCAAGTCATACCTGCTACCGGCACATACTGCATGGTGACTCTGACAGAGGTCTCATGTCTAGCCTGTTGATGTTGGATCGAAGGTGGTGCGATAGTGGCAGGAGGCAGACGGTATGGGACGTCTGTCTTCTGGTGTCTCTTCTAGAGGTATCCGCTTATCGAGGCGTCGGTAGCCGGATAAGGGATGATTGTACTGACGGCTTCAACGATGACTTTATGCACAGTGAAAACATAAGATCTCTAATCAGGTTATATCGACGAGCGTCTCCGTCATGTCCTTGTTGAAGGTGGTGGATTAAATTTGGCTTCAGAGATGAGAATCCGGAGTTCAATCTTTTGTTCGACTCGCCATCATTCGGTGCACATGCGATGGTTCCTTTTTGAAGGCATAGCCTAGGAATTGTGTATTTTTCGTTTTGATGTCGCCTTGTAACATAAGGTTAGTGGCTATCTGGTGGAGTTATTGTCGTGAGTCATGCGGCCTCGGGTTTTCTTTTCGCTTTATTTCCGGGTCGATGTTGTTTGGCTGCTGGATTTTGCATTCTTAATAATATATGGATGTATTCATCGTCCTGACGCCAGAGGTTCGGGGTTATCCACCTTTTTCGAGAGAAAAAAACAATTCTACCAATCCACCCATCAATTGGCTACTGGCCGTGCCAAAAAAATAAAGCATCAACCAGTTAGGATGCAGACATACAGTTAGCACATAAACCACATGCTATAAAACTGACACAACCCAGAAGTTGCTAAAATATAAATGTCAGTAGAAGTTTACCATCGTGTAGACTGACACACGAGTTCCTGAATTCGGAATTTCCAGGAAGTTCTCGCACGATGGGAAAGCCAAAAAAGCATGACAGGCAGAGCTTTTAAGCACGGCGAGTTATACTAGAAAAATAAAATTCATAAGAAAATACAATGCCAGATGCCAAAAGGCAAATAAACCATTCATCACTTGCCCTTGAGTGAGTTCTATTCCGGGACTGCTCTCGTCCCCGTCCATGGCTCTCGCGTCCCCGTGAGCAAGCGGCCGCCGCCGGCCGGATCTGCCTGCTCCGGCAACCGCTCCGCCCGCCGCGCCTGGATCCGGCTTCCGCGCCATCTGCTCTCTCCCTCCCGCAAGAAAAGCATGTGTGGGAGATGAGCCTTCATGAGCTCGCGCCTTCCGTCCCGTCGGCCTCCGCGCCGCCGCCCCGCGTCCTGGCCAGCGCGCCGGCGCCCCCTCCTGCCGAGCTGGCTGCTGGCTGCGGGGCATGCGTCGCCCTGCCGGTCCCCCCGTCCGCTGCTCCAATCGCTCCGGCTCGGGAGATCCTGTCCGATCTGCCGCTGCAGGCGCTGGACAGTCCCGTCCAGGTGGATGGGGCGCCCGTGCAGGGGCTGGAGGTGCCCCTAGCCACGCCTGCGCCCGCGCCCGTGAAGCTCCCCGTGCCGGCTGCTCCGACTTCGTCTGTCGTCCCCGCGGCTGCGCCGGCTTTCCGCGAGGCCGACCCGACCATTGTTGGTCATATGGTCCACCACCTGCCCGTTGTTGCGGCCGCTCCAACGCCCCTGCCCTCCGTCCCTGCTGCCATGGCTAGAGGCGATGTGGACCAGCTCAAACCTCCACTGGCACTGGTCCCTTCGGTTCCTGAGACTGCGGATCTTCCTCCGCCAGTTTCCGCTACTTCACCTCCGCACGCCGCTGTTGCCGGTGACAGGCTTGTCGTGAAGGCTCCCCAAATGCGGTCGGTCTGGGGGGATTGGCGAGGATGTTTTGACCGGGAGGCGACGTCGACAGCCCCTGTGACTTCATGCAAGAATGCGCCGGCGGACTGGCAGCTTGTCTCGAGAGAGCGGCGCTCGGCTCCCGCTGCTTTTCGTCGTCCCGCTGTCAATGCGCGGCGGCTCCCTCCGGCGTGGATGAGAGACAGGTGTTTTCGGTGCCTCTGTCGGGGTCACCGTGCACACTCTTGCACGGATCCAATTCGGTGCACGGAGTGTCTTTGATCCGGCCACATCGCCCGCTTCTGTCGTGTGAGGAAGCCCGTTCACCAATCTTCACCGCTCCAATGTCATGCCCCATCGCCTGCACCCACCAGTGAAGTCATCACGTCAGATGTGCAGTTCCAGTCTGACTTGGCTGGGAATGCCGAGTTGGCGGAGGAGGTCGAGCTGCTTCACACGGAGCTTCGTGACTGCCTTGCGCGAGTTGAGAGTGTTTTGGGGAGAGCAGAGGTCGCTCTCGCCAAACTGGAGGTGGTGCCGGTTGTGTCTTCCTTGTCTGAGCTTCATATTGGGTCTTCGGTTCGGGAGGATGGAAGTCTCTATGGACATTTCTCTCCTCGTACTACATCATGTCCTTCGCAGATGCCTCTGCTGTTGTCTGCCTCTGGGCGTGTTGTCATCGATGAGGTCGTGACTCCAGTGCTACAGATTATGCCTGAGC
The DNA here is from genome assembly GCA_039707655.1 of Elymus sibiricus. NCBI lineage: Eukaryota > Viridiplantae > Streptophyta > Magnoliopsida > Poales > Poaceae > Elymus > Elymus sibiricus. The sequence continues at coordinate 425,083,837 of CM077673.1, read as the reverse complement.
TGCAGGAGCGTTGTGGCGAACCCACTTCACCTCTTTCAATGGTGTTTTCGAATGAGATGGGGCAGGCGATGTCTGTGGGTGACGAGGTTGGTGCTTTGGTACCTAATTTCGATGCACAGCCACAGGGTTCGCCTTTGCCATGTGGGCGGCTGGAGGCGCTAGAGTCTATTGTGTCTGTGGTAACCGTGGCTGATGATGTTCTTGCGATGGTGTCTATGAGGGACAAAGTGGCGTCTGTGGATGCCGAAATTAGTGAGGTTGGCGCTTTGGCACCTCATTCTGAGGCGCCGAAGTTCATCTTCGACCGGGAAGGTATGTTGGCAAGCATTGATGAGGCGGTCTTCAAGAAAAAGCTTTGCGGCTTGCTCGTCTCCTTAGAGGCAGCTAGCCCTGCGTCTAGCACGACAATTGCTAGCCTCCTAATGAAGAAGACTTCTACGGACAAAATCAAGAAGGTGAAGAAGGCTCTCAGAAGCATAGGCAAGAAGGGTGGCGCCATTGATAAGGCGTCCGTGGCTGCTTAATGGATGATACTCAATATCTTTGAGCACCACGTCCGATTGACTCGTCTTCGTGGATTTGGTGGTGGTGTCCGTTTTCAGGCATGATTTTGTTGGGGGTTTCTTTGCAACGTAGAAGTGCGAGGGATTGTGGTTGTTGCGTGTTATGTATGTTTGTCGGGTTGATCGTGGGGTCATGGAGTTTCTTTCTTAGCGAGTAGTCCGCATGCGGTCTATATGTATCGGTTTTTGCCCGGTTTTCCGTTAATTAACTGGGCAATTCTCTTCTTCTTAATTAATCGATGAGGCAAATCTTTTGCCTCCGTTTCGAAAAAAACTTGCCCTTGAGTAGTGAGTACCATCATAAGAATATACAGCATATGGCTGTCAGTGATAGTATCATAATAGCCAAGTCAAGAATCTAATTTTCCTCGCTTTTCTATATAAAATAGTTTCATAAAATCAACATGAATAATTTTTTTTCAGATATGAACATATGCATGTATTACCTACCTGAATTTCACGTCCAACTAATCTGCTCAGTTGCATGAAACTTTTGGCTAATATGTTTCCTCCTTGCTACTAGCAGGTTGTAATTTGACCTGCTGAAGCTTGCAGCTTGCTCAAGGCTAGCCAGTTGAAGACCTCAGAGCAGGTGACCCTAGACTTTGACGAACAGAAGTGGTATTGTTTGCAGAAATCATGGAAGCTTGTAAGCAGTTGGCTAATTTCTTATCTATGGGTTATGTTTCATCGCAAAGAAGACTGTAGGCAACAGAACATTCTGTTTTTTAAAGAACATTCAAAAAAGGAAAGAGAATTTGAATCTTTATCAGCCAAAAATGCAGTACAACGCAATGCAATTAACAAATACTAAATGCATTTATGCATTTATACTGGTGTGCTGTGGTAACTCGCGCTTATGTCCAGAGCTATATCTCTTGAAAGGCCAAACAATACAATGTCTTGAACCGTTACCGAATTGTAAAGCAAATAGTTTGGCTGAACAATATGACCCATGATTTTACAAGGCAAATAAATCATTTCATTTCAAATCTTTTTTATACCTCGAACTTGAATATATTCATTTGCAGTTGGGACCATGCATTAGCATAATTCTCCGGTATGCCTCCTTAATTAATACTCAACATTTGACTAACCAACCAAGTAACGAACAAGGTAGTGTCAGCACATGGTCTCAAAAGGTAGCAGCGCCAGCTTTGACAAGTTCCTAGAGTCCCAATTGAAGCCTGCAAAACACACGTGGTGATTAATTTAGTTGTTTAGTAGAAGCAACGACAAGTTTGGAAAATTTTAGGCATGTGATGGCAATAGACATTAACACAAAAAAGGAAGCAGAACTTCTTTTTTGATGGAACCTCGTCAGAGGGTGGGGAGCTCCCACATTGCATTAAAAAAGAGGAGTGGTGCTCTAGTTTATAAGGAAAACGGACACAATAACCGCACAAGGAATGAGTTTTTACATTAAAAACTGGCAAAATCCCGAACACCACAGCCACACTACCAACCTAAACTAGGCCTGGGGCGGCGTCGGAGAAATCATACCCACAATACTAGGCGGCACACCCACCGTGACCCAGCATCGGAGAGAAGCCAGAACACGAAGGAAAGCAAATTTGGGCCTCACCGACCACGTGAAGAAGAGCGAACCACATCACTGTCTAACGCACTCGGAACCACTAGCATCCCACCAGAGAAGGTTAGTGCCAACAAGGCCAGCCAAGCCTCATCTTCCAAAAATGGTGCCTCCAAGGAGCCAAACGACGCAGAGAGACCGTTGTGACCATCTGATAAAGAAATGATATGAGTTATCATCCAGAAGACGAACCCTGTGGTTGGACACAGTTTAAGACTCAATAGCAACACCATCAAGATGGGAATGGCGCAAAATAGTGTCGCCGTTCCTGAGCATCGACAAAGTTAGGCTAAACTTTCGTCCGGCTTAACACCAAAAGCTGCCATCACCAGACTGTCACGAGGACGGCGCACTGTGTTGCCAGCTCTCGATGCCCCCAAGGAGCGATGTCCTCACCGGAACCTCCTCTGTGATCAATTTAAAAATAATAATCTTATTCACTCGATATAGTCAATTCAGAAAAAAAATCTCTCAACAATTCTCTTCCCATAAAAACCACTATGACCACAATTTAGAAAAGGAACAACTTGCATATAAGAATTTACATGTACAGAATTCATGTACAGTACCTTTCAAAGTTGAACATAAATCTGATTGTTAATTCAATCTTTGTTGGGTCAGCCAAACATCTCAAGAAACCATTTGCAACTGTCTCTAATAAAATATAGCAGTTAGCATTCAAATACTCCTATAAATTTTTCATATAGGTAAAACAGATCATCTCAAAAGCGATAGCCAAGAACTCAAAGTTTTATCGTTCTAGAAATTAAAGTAAGCAGATAAAAGGGTAACTAGTGAGCTACTATAGATTCATATATACTTATATAAGACGAGCCAACCATACATTGGAGACATACATTTTATAGAACTAACTGGTTCATCCAAAAGATCTCCAAAAACTGAAAGACATGGCAGCCTCATCTCATGTCGTTGTGTATCGAAAGTAACTCGATAGAAGCCAACCAATGATGGGCATTCTAAATTTAGCACGACTTCATCACCTACTCCAAACCGACATACCAAGGATCTTCGAGAACTGAAGGACAAGTAGTAGCTCATACCAGGTTGGCATACTAAATTTTGCGGGACTTAACTGTTCTTTCAAACACATCGATAATGACGTCTGGAAAAGATCTTTTGAGATGTAGATAACCTTGGCTTGCGAGCACATCATTCATTCTATTCGAAGAGAGCATAAATTCAATGCAAGCATCTTTGAGGTTGCTACAATGTTGTTGCTCGGCTAGAGCTAATATTGTCGCCACGGTCTCAACATCAAGACTCCTGCATAGCATGCCTTCACATATCACCTTCATCCTTTCCATCGCATACTTATCTGCAGCCACAACTAAGTGCATAACCATTTCCCTTTTGTCATCATCATCAAGATCAACCATGGAAGGCAATGAATCTGTGTAGATGAAGTGAAGAAATGCCTTGAAAACAGCAGGCTGCATGTCGTCGATAGTTATGGCATGTGACTCTTTGCCCCTCATAGCCATAGGCCCGTAGAACTTAGCGTCGAAGACCGCCGAGCGCATCGCAAGCAAAATCTTATGAGCAGAAAATATCTCCCCTTGAACCTTGAAAGTCACGTCTGCTCCTTTCTTCCCCTCTAGCAATGTTGCAAGATTATCTGAAAGTTCAGAAGGCGGCACATAGATCTCTGGTGCTTCCTTGATAACACGGACTTCACACTCCATCAGGAGACAATTGTTTCGCACGTACGGTAGCTCGGTAGTCTTCATGAACTGTGGAAAGCCCCAAGATGGGCTTTTAGGTTCGAACACTTTTGTCAATTGGCTTATGAACTCTGCCTTAATCGGTTGGCCCCTAACCGCTTCCACAGGACATAACCTATAGAACACCCTCACCACAACGTTATTGGTCAGGAGCTTGAGGAAGACAGAGGCATAACCTTGGCTCCCCTCGCGCCCGAAACCATCGGGGTAGTAGAGGATGCACCATTCGTAGCCGCTGATGGAGAACGGCGAAGAAGAGAGGAATTCACCTCTACCGAGGCCCTTGAGTAGGCTATAGTCGGCAATCTCGAACGCGACCGTGGTCTCTGTCGTCTCTTGTGTGCGCCCCGACGGCACCCTGACTATTGAACCCTGCGATGCTGCCATTGCAGGAGTTGGGAGGAGGAGGGGCTCGGGGCGGGTTGGAACTCTCGATGAAGGTCGTCGGCGATGCTATTGGTGGTGGGGGGGAGGGGAGGGAGTGGCGGCGGCGCGGCGGAAGAAAGTGACCGGGCGGATTGGGGGAAAGTTAGGGTTTGGACTTTGGAAAGGGGGAAGTTTTATGCTGTTGTGTAGTGGTCATATAAGAATTAGTACTAACTCTTATTTTTAGGTTTTTACGGTTTTATTAGATGTCACGAGAAACAAGTGGTTCCCTGTTCGCACAAAACCACGTCACCGTGTACCTTTGCCGTTGAGCACGGTACGCAAGACATGTTGCTGGAGGAGCCTTCGTTTCACCTCGAGCCTACGTTAGTGCCTCCTACATCTCAAGCAGTGTCGTCTGTTTTCATCTACCACCTCTACACGATTTCCATCCTACCATCCCAAACATGTAGTATGTCTCAAGATCTAGGATTGGCCAGTGTACCTGGTCCACAATTTAACCTGAGACTGCTAGATGGAGAACTCGAGGGATACATGTCTGAGAGTTCACATCTGCAGTTCAGTACTACTGAAATTCGAACTACTATGATCAGATTGTAAAGTACTCCCTCCATTCAAAAATATAAGATGTTCAAATGATTCAAAAGGAAACTTTTGAAAGAGGGAGGATTCCCATGACAGTAGCATGCAGATGAAGAGCTTACCACCTAATTAACACACATCGATTATAGCCCATGAAAGCAAAGAGAAGAACCAATACCACTGGTTACGCAATCTAGAAAAGAGCAATAGCATGAACCAGGCATTAAAAGCTATGCATAATATTATCATACGGGTGAAATTTCCAATGATATACTATTATGAACTATAAACAGAATATCATGTCAATGTATATATAGAAAGTTCCGAATTTCAGGGCTCAACTATCTTGTTTCTGTTTCAAAAAGTTTTTTTCTCAGTCTAGGAAAGTACAAATTAATATGGAATATTATGAATATAGAGGATAAATAACAAGAATGGAAATGGAAAAGGTTGAGGCACGAAAAAAAAGTGTGTCCAGATACAACATAACAAATAATGCTGATAAGCATGTTATACATGTTGCGTAAGTACCACAATACCGACTGCTCATATTCTTTTCACCGGTGAGTGGGTGAAAAGGGATCCTGCAGCGTGCGTCCTGTGTGTGGGTGAGGTGTGTCTTCGGTGAAAAGCATGCCTACTCACACCGTCATTATTTCCACTCAGCTGCCGTTCTTCCTCTTCAAACCGCCTTGGGCCCACTCGTCGGTCTCTTGGGTATGTGCGCCTGTGTGGTCAGGTGAGGTCCTCCGTTTTACCCACCTCTCTCTCTCTCCCTTTACCCTCGTCGCCACCAATCCTTTCCGTCCTCAAGCCCCCTCCAGTTCCCATTCACCGATCTCCGTACTCACATCCACGATGAGTGGGACGACCGTGAGAGAACATCAGCAACGACTAGCGTTGATGTTGGGAGCCGGCGGGAGCAGGGGGGCAGGTCAAGGTGGGCGACGGGGGTCTGGCGGGCGTGGCGGCTGACCTGGCGGGCATGGCGGCAGCTGGATGGGCAGCAGCAGCGCATCAACCAAACCGGCGGCGACCCCGATGGAGCGGAAGGGACCGGCAGGCGCGTGCACGCGAGAGAAGCTTGGGGGCCTCCTGGATTGGGTAGATGGCGGCCACCCGAGTTTGGTCGATTGATCTGGACAGGCCATGGCAGCGCACGTGAGGGTGGAGGCGAGCGACCGATGGCATCGGATTTGAAAGCTTGTGGACCCCGGATCTCCCCTCCCCCTCTCCCCCCCTCTCCTCAAGCGTTGCCCCCGCGGGCGACCGAGAGGGGCAACCCTAGCCGCCGCTAACCCCCTCCCCCTCCACCCTTCCTCCTCCCCCGCCGCCGCCGGCACGCGCAGCCGGGCGAAGCCTCGTGGCGTCGGCGGCAGCGGGCATCTCTCCCTCCTCGCTTCAGCGCGGGGCCGACGCGGGTAGGCCTGCTGGACGGGGACGTCGTGCTTCCGCGGGGCCGGCGACGCGGCGGTAGGAGCGGGTGGCGGCGGCGTGCGTTGTGCGGCGTGTGGCGGCTGGGAGGTCCTCGCCGCGGATCTGGTGCAGGCAGTGCTCCTGGGTGGCCGGTGGTGCCCCGACGTGCGTGCGGGGTGGCGTGCGGCGACGGGGCTGGGCTTGGCGGGCTGCGGGCTGGTGCCTGTGGCGGCGGCGGCGGGTCACGTCCCGGCATGCTCGAGCTGGAGGCTCCGGCACTCCGCGTGTCGTCCTCCTCGGGTGACGCGAGGCGACCTCCCCCCTAACGTGCTACTGGAGGCTTCGGATCTGGCCATGGCCGGCGGCGGCTGTAGTGGCGTGCAAGGGCTCCGATGGCTGGTGGTGTGGCGGATCTATGGTTAGGTTGCGGAGGGCCTCGTGGGCTGGACCTGATCTAGCCCGTGGAGGCCCACTGCTCCGGTGGCCCGTCTGGTTGGGCTGCCCGGCGACGATGCTGACTGACCCTAGCGATCCGCGCCCCTGACCGAAGTGGTGGTCCCTGCGTGTGGACCGACGTCGGGGATGCCCGGTCCTGCCCGACGGCGGGTCCGCTCTGGCGTCGTCCGTGTCCGGATGCCTGTCCTAGGTCGTCATGTTGTTGCGTTGGTGGTGGTGGTGGTTTCGTCTGGGATGTCGGGGCGGCGGCCCTGAATGGTGAGGCTGCACGGATGGCTCTGCGGCGGGCAGCGTGGCAGCGGTGGTGGCGCCTTCTCTTGGCTATGTGGGTAGCAAGGGGAGGGGTGGCGGGTGGCCCTGTTGTCGTCGTGGCTCCGGCAATGGCGATCCCCTGGTCTGGATCTGGAGGCATGGCGTGCATGGCCGCGGCTCCCCCTTTGAGGTGGATTGGCAACCGTGAGTCCGCTGGTGGCACTTGTGTGGGTCCGAGCGAAAGCTTTGTGCTCCGGCGCCGACAACGACGGCATCTGCGGATGTCGCTTCCCTCTTGGGGGCGTTGTTATGGGGCCCCTCAAGGTCCGAGGGGTTCGGGGTGAAAATCCTAGTCCATCTCTTGGACTCGATGACGGTGGCGCTCGGTGTCATCTCCCTGTTGAGGCCGTCGTCGTGGACCCTCGGGTCCTCTCCGCTGCAGATGGCTTATGGCGTCGGGTTTGCCTTCCCACTGGCGTAGTGCATCCTTGCCTTTGGCGAGGGTGGTGTCGATGGCCCCTATCTTATAGACATGTCCTCGTGGTCTCCGCTCTCGGTCCTTGCTGTTTCTTGGCAGGAGCGGCGCTCCACGGCCCGGAGCGAGGGGGCTGGCTCGACGCTGAGTTTGCCCTCTCCGGAGACGGCTCGGTGTGTTCGGATCCTCATGGCATGGTGGTTTCTCTTGGCGGCGCGGCTTCGCTCCTCTTCGGTGTCTTGGTTGTAGTGTGTTAGGGGGTGGTCTCTCCTATTCTTCATGTTTGGCATTGGGTTAGTGGCACTTGTGCCACTCGCATGGTACCTTTTATCTTTCGTTCCTACCTGCTTGTATGAGGGTTTCCTCACCACTATGTATCGTTCGGCCGTTTGTGCCTTTATTTATAAAGGGGGGCGAAAGCCTGTTTTGAGAGGCGAGCGACCCTCTGGAGCCACACACGTCGACAGGCAGGTGTCATGCCCCTCCTCCCCCCTTCGCTTTTCACCTCCTCCCCTTCGCTCTCACTCCTCTCCGATCTAGGCTGCACATCTGTGTCCTCAGCATATTTTTCTCCCAGATTTTACTGCTTGACTCTCCGGTTCTCTGATAATCTTTAGATGATTGCATGCCTGGCTGTGCTAATTATGTCTCCTGCCCCTCGGTCATGTGCAGCGGCAAGGTGATACAAGCCTCTGCCCCTTTCTCTCTCACAATAACTAATATTTTTTATGATGACTCTTGTGTGAGATGGATCTTTCTAATACTAGACAGGTAACACATTTTGTTTAGGTAACTTGCGAGACGTGATAGGTGGAGACATCTATGAGGATAGAAGACAATATGAGATGAGATGATCCATCAAACTTAATGCTTGGTTCGGGTTATGGTACGAGGATCTTAATTGTGGAGACAACCATGTTGTGGCAATGGAGTAGCAGAACCATAGAATAGAATGTAATCCCGTGAGGAGGAGTTCCATAACCTTATGGTGATCCGCCTACAGGACAAACATATCAAACACTATGAACATGATACAACGTAACTGGTATTATCGTCGCACTGACACACTTGATGTATACCATGAGCTAAATTTTGTGCCTGCCTAGTCTCTCCATTACAGGAAACATAACTCTATTTCCCAGTTTATTTACGTTATTTATTTATTTTAAATTACTTTCTTACTACAAGACTTTCATCTTTGTCACTCTGGTTTATTCGTCCACCAGGACAGTAACGATATTTGCAGAATCACAAGCAATTACTACACATAAGAATTATGACACTTTGTGTGTGATAGAAGCGCTCATATAAATACTCTCCTCTTCTCTTCGTTGGGACGATAACTAATTGAGATACTTCCACGAAAGTGCTGCGCAACCTTGTGTGTCTTGCAGGCCATCAGTGGTTAAATTTATTTACGTAGTACATGGAGACCTCAGGTTTGACTCACTGCGAATCCACCTCCTCACGCGTTTCATTTTTGGTGATTTAAATATCGGAAAACAAAATACATGGGCCGGCCCAACTCGCGGCAGAGGGGGTGCGCTTCAGGCATCCATTTGGAAAATGATCTATAACGAGCGCCTGAAGCACCAAATAGGAAGTGCCCCAATGAGTGCCTTAAGCGATATAGAGGAGTCCTATGCGTTTCTATGATGTATCCCAACAATTAATGGCATACATCAAATTATGAAGACGTAGCCCATTTCGACCAAGCTCAGAGGACGCAAAAAATGTTGATAGGCTAAGACAATAGTTCACCACGAGAACCAATTTTACCATGATAGATATTGCCAAAGGACAACGCTGATACAACCTCACTAAAACTTCAGTTCGGAGAGATGTGACAACAAAATATTATTCATTTTATTTATATAATTAGTGGCCACTGAAAGCTGTTGTTATTATCAACCACGACAACCTTCGGGCCCACCATAATAGAACAAATAACTGTCCTTTACTCCAAGAGGAATGTCACCCACCTTGTAGCAGTCTGGCCTATTCATCCAAGGGATCATGATACTTGGAATGGGATCATGAGCATTAGCATTTGAGTCGAATATCTTCATGTTCTTAAAGTATGCTGCTTTTCTTTCACCTTCCTTAGGAAAATGCCCGCTGCCCATTGCCGGCCCTCTCCCATTCTTTGGATAAATTGCAAATCCAGAAAATAATACTTGGGGTGCAACACCATTCAACTCCGGACAAAGATCTTTAGGAAAATGCCCTAGGAATGAAGGCCTCTCTAGGTCGTCCCGGTATAATACCCAGTTTCCTGTGTGAGGATCCTATAATTTCAAAACAAAAGAAAGAAAATCAATTACTAGCCAACGGCTCACACATATGTATGGGGCAATCCATGGGTTAATGTATTCAGATTCAATGTCGCAATGGAGGGTTAGTCACCGCATCCATCTTATGTACACAATTTGAAATACTTTTGGTACAAAGATAGCGGTTAACATGGCAATTGTGAAGATGATAGAGACTGACCTAATAAATAGACTACAAATATGCGTACATCCTAAAATGGTTAATTATGCCCAAAGACCATAAGGCATCTAGGTTTTCTATATATTTTTACTTTGTTGCTTGCATACTTCAATGGAAGTTAAAGGTAGGGGCCTCCCTTTCCACCCATTGCTAATTGAAAATCCTAAAGATCCATATCCAATGTGTAATTTTACTTTGCAACATCGCTAATTGAATATATAATGGGGTTGGCTCATGCTATTTTTATCCGTATATGAGATTAATATGTACCTAGCTTGAACTGGAGTTTTCATACTACTCTCTTGGAATCAAAATTTAAGTCTTATTTTGATGTTACCATGGTTTCCTCAAGATTATAAGGTAGGTTTCATAATAGCAAACTTCATAATTGTATTAAAAAATGACACCAAATTGAGGCATACCGTGTGTAGGCTAATTGTGATGTACTGATCTTCTCCATCATATGTTGAGGGAGGACCAACTGCTTGACCCGGAACTAGTGCAGCTCCTTTAGCAGGAATGAATCCGCTGCATTTCAGATTATAGCAGCCTGTTGATCTATATCCATCCCTCTATGTAATGGTAAAAATAAATTGGTTGTTATGAGCTCTAGTGTCCTTATTTTTACAAATACCTGCACAATAGAAACAAACTGGTTTGCACTTACAGTCCAATACGTAAAGAAGTGAACATCACTGTTATTATACAGGTCAGGAAAAACCTGAGTGAAAAAACAAAATTAGAAAACTGGTCATTTCGTAGCAGCATGTACATTTATGTGTTTAGTTAGTTTTTGATTTTACATGAAACCCGGCTTCGACTTGGTTGAACATGGATCCAAACTTTGTATTGCTGACAGATATGGATGCTCCAGATTCTTGAGAATGTTCTTGATTTGGGTGAGCCCACACACCTATTTTAGCTCGGAGACCATAGTATTTTCCTGGTTGTGTCTTCCACACAGCTAACTGGTAATAAAAATTGTTTAAGTATACTTGATAATTCAAATGAATGAATATCTTATCCCTTTTAAGTAACTAAAGGTTTTATCCCTCCTAGCTGATTGGAATTGCACAAATATGTAAACAAAATACTCCTTCCATTGGAATAGCATATGTTGCTCCATCCTTAAATTGTGGTGACTTACCCGAGCAACAATGTTATCTTGGGATTCTCTAGAAGGATATTTATCTCTCATAGACAACTCAAAATGGTGTTGCTCTGCAAGAGTTTCATGCTGCAAAAAATAATGTTGTTACTGTTGAGATGATTTACAAAAGTTAACAATATTATTTTCACACCAAAACACAAAATTATGTGATAACATGCTTTGAGCATCATATATAAGTTTGTGCCGGTTATGAGAAATTTAAAAATAGTGTAGTTAATTAGGTTTTTGTGACGCGCAAATTTAGTGTCCATAGATGGTTACTACAAAGAGCCACAAATTCTAGAGTGCCCAATAGTGTTGTTGTATTGAGAGAGAGAGAGAGAGAGAGAGAGAGAGGGAGAGAGAGAGGAAGAGAGAGAGAGGGAGAGAGAGAGAGAGAGAGGGAGTGAGTGAGTGAGAACAAATAAATTGGGAGCTATAATTCCTATTATTTTATCTCATTGAATGGCTAAAAAAATCATACGTGATGCAATATTTTCCTCAAATTGCACCTTCACTCAGATCGAATGGACTAAGGGTCGAATCATTGGCTCAAAAAAAATTTTGCTCAAAAAAATTCAATTAGCTTAGAGTGTTATTCGTACCTTTATATTGGTTAGTATATTGCCATGTTCTCTCCCTCATCCTGACCATCTCACCAACGACATCTGCCGCAGTACCAAGTGTAAGCATTCTCACAGCAGCCGTGCACTTCCGCTTGGCAGAGAAAGAGAGTTTACCGCATCAATCCCTTGTCAGCTTGAAGTAGTCGTCGTGTGCCTCCACTACGTCCACAATGCGCAAAAACAATGGCTTCCGCATGCGAAAACAACGACGAAACCATGGATCATCCGAGAAAGTTGGGTTCGGAGTAAACTAATCCTTTTGCAGTAGCTTTGCTTCGGATACCCTATCCCGATTGATCACTTGACCAAAAAATCCAGTCAGACATTGTGTCGAACACATCCAGCGTAAGGTGAGCCAGAGAGTTGCCGGAAGTACCGCGGTGTCTTCCGGGCCGGCGACGACGTCCTCCGCGGCGAGGACGGGACAGAAGACTCCTCTGACGAAGCTGGCAGGGCAGAGGCTACGAACGGCGGCGGAGCGCGCACGGCGGCGGAGCTGCAAGACGGACAATGCGATGAGGAAGAAGAGAGGAAAACAACAAATGGATCCGGCAGTTCTGCGGGTTGGATTTGATGCAATTTCCTGTGGGGTCAGGATGTCGGGTCCGACGTGGCGGCGTGCCCGAGCACGCCTGGGCTCCCCCATATCCAGCCCAAATACATATCCGCCCCATATTTGGGCTGGATATGAGGAGTGACGGTCCGCCCGGGCATTTGAGGCCGGTTTGAGAGGCCCGGTTGGGTTGAAATTTCGTGACCGGTCAATGACCGGGCGTTTGAGTAGGGTATGAGGGGTCCGGTTGTAGATGCTCTTATAACTTTAAAAGTGCATGTGGTCGATCCGGTACAGGCACTGAGTCGAACACGTGGGGTATATCTTGCCACGTAAAGCCTCAAGGAGATGAGAGATTTCGATGAAATTCATTAAATTTCACTAATTTCAGCAGACACTGAAATATTTACGTTTCAGCCAAAATATTTCATCGATTTCACTGGTACACATGAATTCAATTTTTTCAAAATATATATATTTTAAAAAAAAAAATGAATTCAAGTGAATAATTCGGCCCTTTGGCCAAAACGCAAACCGAAATCACTGAAATTCACTGAATTTCGGTGATTTCGGTAGGTGCTGAAATTTTCATGAAACTAAAATTGAAAACCATGGACCAGCCATGCCGGAGACGACGACGTAGCGGCGGCGCCACCCGCCGTCTAGCTTATTTTGTGTTTTGCACCAAAATGCATTCAAAAAAGTCTGGACCAAAATTTCCTTCAGCACAAATCAAATTTCACACCCAACAATATCATCAGTTCATCATGTGTATATCGTCCGACAAATTGTAATCCGGAAGAAGATAGATTAAAATTCCACCGCAGAAGTAATATTAAAGTGGCAGACAAATTGCAGCAGCAACACAGCGAAGCTGAGCAGGGGCAGCTCTTCCAAAGTTGGGAAAGCAACCACATCAAACTCATGTATGTTACATACCCAGGAGGAGTTTTGGGTTTAATTACACAGCCAGCGCGCATAAACGCAGCTGCATTGGGTATTTCACCACTGCATACATTAGTTTCAAGATACATCGTACGGTCGACGGGATCGTTATCATCAGCCCAATTGAGCTTGTCCAATGGGGAGCCGGACTTGGGAGGTTGCCGGCAACAAGAATGTCCTTTATCCGGTTTAACGATACTGCAACGTAGTTTATTCTCCGAAAAGTAAACAAGTGTTTGTTGTTTACTAGAACTCTGCTGTCAGTTGGCACTGTAATTTGAAACATGCTACAAAACTGACATTAACAGGAGTTGCTGAAATATAAATGCGAGCGAATGCTAACATGCTACAGACTAACAGAGGAGTTCCTAAGTCGCAATACCTGAGAAATTCTCGCACCATCCCGGACAGCCAACCAAAAATAGATAACAGCAGAGCTTTTAAGCACAGGGAAAATAAACATAAGAACATGCATGATTCATAGTATTTGAATGACAAAGGTAACAGTCTGATTTTCCCTTGCAGCTATGTAAATAACTTTGATGAAAGCAGCATGCATAGTTTTGAGATACAATTATATGTAAGTCATCACCTACCTGAATTGCATTGCAGGCCCAATTAGTCTGTTCACATGGAAAATTTGGCTGGTATGATCAAATTCTGCCAGCGCTGCCGGAAATAGGCCAGAGCATGTTAGTCTCCGTAACACTTTTGTACAGCGATATAAGTTGCTTTCTCCACATCACGTTTTGGAACCGTCAGTTTTGCTCCCTTCATCGGAAGCAAAGATCTTGGGCATATTGGTGAAAGGGCCCATAATTTGCATTTTTGGACCTTGTTCGGTCTTCTCCTTGGCACTCTAGCTCACCAACGCTATTCTTTCTCAACATCATTTGTATTGTAATCAGATGATGAGAACTTAACTGGGTCTTCCGCAGTCGGGCTCATGCCGTGCAACTCACTGCCATCATCAGGCGCCATATCGACAGAGGAAAATTGTCGAAGGACGGGATCCTGTCACAGCCACCGTCTTTTGATTTACTTTCTATTGCCGGTCTTCCACCCTATCATCGTCATCGCCCTTGTCAGAGTCTGCGTACTGGCTGTTGTGTCACTCCTACCGCTCTTTCATACCATCTCCATCAGTGAGATTCTCAGCCTCATCTTGCGGAACCCAGAGCAGAAGTGCCGCTGCCGCCAAATCATCCCCCTTTGCACCATACACCTGGTCTATGTGTCGGTCTTGCCAAATCAGGAGTTTTTTTTTTTAACTGTCATGGGGAAAGACTCCCCACCTGAATATACTTCAAACAAAAGATATCAAAGTACATGTTTAGAGGAGACGAGAGGAGAAAAATCCCGCCACATGCCGGCGTGGATTTTTTTATCCTGTCTTTCTGAGACAGTGTGACCATAGGGATGCGGTAGGATGCACAACCTCCCAATCTTTCCTACAGGGACCAGTCTGTCTTGTGCCAACTCTGGTCAGGCTCCATCTTCCAGGCTGAGATAGATTCAAGTTAGAAAAACCACGGTGACCATGTCCTGCCTGCTGAGGGACATCAGCAGCGAGGATCGTCCCACGCCATGAAATGTTGCTTCTCACGTGGCTTGCAGCTCAGGGGCATGTGACCAAGCACCTAGACCGCCACGGAGTCGACCAGTTGGTACAGCATCCACAGGATGCCATTCAGCGCTGCGGACAGCAAAGCACAGTGGGATACAAACCAGCGCGCAACTGTTCTGCAAATCGGAGTCCGGATCGTGTCGGCAACACAAAGTTTGGATCTCGAAGTCGTGACGGCCTTTCTGAGACTGGTGACGGTATGGGATGCCCCCTTCATCAACAGATCGGGTTCGATGTGGCTCGGCAGGTGACACATGCATCTCTTTCAGAGTTTTCGGGCAGTGCCTATCGTCGGCGGGTGAAGCCTCCGGCGGATTCTACGCACGACGTCTCATGTGGAGGTGTCAAGTCATACCTGCTACCGGCACATACTGCATGGTGACTCTGACGGAGGTCTCATGTCTAGCCTGTTGATGTTGGATCGAAGGTGGTGCGATAGTGGCAGGAGGCAGACGGTATGGGACGTCTGTCTTCTGGTGTCTCTTCTAGAGGTATCCGCTTATCGAGGCGTCGGTAGCCGGATAAGGGATGATTGTACTGACGGCTTCAACGATGACTTTATGCACTCCAGTGAAAACACAAGATCTCTAATCAGGTTATATCGACGAGCGTCTCCGTCATGTCCTTGTTGAAGGTGGTGGATTAAATTTGGCTTCAGAGATGAGAATCCGGAGTTCAATCTTTTGTTCGACTCGCCATCATTCGGTGCACATGCGATGGTTCCTTTTTGAAGGCATAGCCTAGGAATTGTGTATTTTTCGTTTTGATGTCGCCTTGTAACATAAGGTTAGTGGCTATCTGGTGGAGTTATTGTCGTGAGTCATGCGGCCTCAGGTTTTCTTTTCGCTTTATTTCCGGGTCGATGTTGTTTGGCTGCTGGATTTTGCATTCTTATTAATATATGGATGTATTCATCGTCCTGACGCAGAGGTTCGGGGTAATCCACCTTTTTCGAGAGAAAGAAACAATTCTACCAATCCACCCATCAATTGGCTACTGGCCGTGCCAAAAAAATATAGCATCAACCAGTTAGGATGCAGACATACAGTTAGCACATAAACCACATGCTATAAAACTGACACAACCCAGAAGTTGCTAAAATATAAATGTCAGTAGAAGTTTACCATCGTGTAGACTGACACACGAGTTCCTGAATTCGGAATTTCCAGGAAGTTCTCGCACGATGGGAAAGCCAAAAAAGCATGACAGGCAGAGCTTTTAAGCACGGCGAGTTATACTAGAAAAATAAAATTCATAAGAAAATACAATGCCAGATGCCAAAAGGCAAATAAACCATTCATCACTTGCCCTTGAGTGAGTTCTATTCCGGGACTGCTCTCGTCCCCGTCCATGGCTCTCGCGTCCCCGTGAGCAAGCGGCCACCGCCGGCCGGATCTGCCTGCTCCGGCAACCGCTCTGCCCGCCGCGGCTGGATCCGGCTTCCGCGCCATCTGCTCTCTCCCTCCCGCAAGAAAAGCAGGTGTGGGAGATGAGCCTTCGTGAGCTCGCGCCTTCCGTCCCGTCTGCCTCCCCGCCGCCGCCCCGCGTCCCGGCCGGCGCGCCGGCGCCCCCTCCTGCCGAGCTGGCTGCTGGCTGCGGGGCATGCGTCGCCCTGCCGGTCCCCCCGTCCGCTGCTCCAATCGCTCCGGCTCGGGAGATCCTGTTCGATCTGCCGCTGCAGGCGCTGGACAGTCCCGTCCAGGTGGATGGGGCGCCCGTGCAGGGGCTGGAGGTGCCCCTAGCCACGCCTGCGCCCGCGCCCGTGAAGCTCCCCGTGCCAGCTGCTCCGACTTCGTCTGTCGTCCCCGCGGCTGCGCCGGCTTTCCGCGAGGCCGACCCGACCATTGGTGGTCATATGGTCCACCACCTGCCCGTTGTTGCGGCCGCTCCGACGCCCCTGCCCTCCGTCCCTGCTGCCATGGCTAGAGGCGATGTGGACCAGCTCAAACCTCCACTGGCACTGGTCCCTTCGGTTCCTGAGACTGCCGATCTTCCTCCGCCAGTTTCCGCTACTTCACCTCCGCACGCCGCTGTTGCCGGTGACAGGCTTGTCATGAAGGCTCCCGCAATGCGGTCGGTCTGGGGGGATTGGCGAGGATGTTTTGACCGGGAGGCGACGTCGACAGCCCCTGTGACTTCATGCAAGAATGCGCCGGCGGACTGGCAGCTTGTCTCGAGAGAGCGGCGCTCGGCTCCCGCTGCTTTTCGTCGTCCCGCTGTCAATGCGCGGCGGCTCCCTCCGGCGTGGATGAGAGACAGGTGTTTTCGGTGCCTCTGTCAGGGTCACCGTGCACACTCTTGCAGGGATCCAATCCGGTGCACGGAGTGTCTTTGATCTGGCCACATCGCCCGCTTCTGTCGTGTGAGGAAGCCCGTTCACCAATCTTCACCGCTCCAATGTCATGCCCCATCGCCTGCACCCACCAGTGAAGTCATCACGTCAGATGTGCAGTTCCAGTCTGACTTGGCTGGGAATGCCGGGTTGGTGGAGGAGGTCGAGCTGCTTCACACGGAGCTTCGTGACTGCCTTGCGCGAGTTGAGAGTGTTTTGGGGAGAGCAGAGGTCGCTCTCGCCAAACTAGAGGTGGTGCCGGTTGTGTCTTCCTTGTCTGAGCTTCATATTGGGTCTTCGGTTCGGGAGGATGGAAGTCTCTATGGACATTTCTCTCCTCGTGCTACATCATGTCCTTCGCAGATGCCTCTGCTGTTGTCTGCCTCTGGGCGTGTTGTCATCGATGAGGTCGTGACTCCAGTGCTACAGATTATGCCTGAGCTGCAGGAGCGTTGTGGCGAGCCCACTTCACCTCTTTCAATGGTGTTTTCGAATGAGATGGGGCAGGCGATGTCTGTGGGTGACGAGGTTGGTGCTTTGGTACCTAATTTCGATGCACAGCCACAGGGTTCGCCTTTGCCATGTGGGCGACTGGAGGCGCTAGAGTCTATTGTGTCTGTGGTAACCGTGGCTGATGATGTTCTTGCGATGGTGTCTATGAGGGACAAAGTGGCGTCTGTGGATGCCGAAATTAGTGAGGTTGGCGCTTTGGCACCTCATTCTGAGGCGCCGAAGTTCATCTTCGACCGGGAAGGTATGTTGGCAAGCATTGATGAGGCGGTCTTCAAGAAAAAGCTTTGCGGCTTGCTCGTCTCCTTAGAGGCAGCTAGCCCTGCGTCTAGCACGACAATTGCTAGCCTCCTAATGAAGAAGACTTCTACGGACAAAATCAAGAAGGTGAAGAAGGCTCTCAGAAGCATAGGCAAGAAGGGTGGCGCCATTGATAAGGCGTCCGTGGCTGCTTAATGGATGATACTCAATATCTTTGAGCACCACGTCCGATTGACTCGTCTTCGTGGATTTGGTGGTGGTGTCCGTTTTCAGGCATGATTTTGCTGGGGGTTTCTTTGCAACGTAGAAGTGCGAGGGATTGTGGTTGTTGCGTGTTATGTATGTTTGTCGGGTTGATCATGGGGTCATGGAGTTTCTTTCTTAGCGAGTAGTCCGCATGCCGTATATATGTATCGGTTTTTGCCCGGTTTTCCGTTAATTAACTGGGCAATTCTCTTCTTCTTAATTAATCGATGAGGCAAATCTTTTGCCTCCGTTTCGAAAAAAACTTGCCCTTGAGTAGTGAGTACCATCATAAGAATATACAGCATATGGCTGTCAGTGATAGTATCATAATAGCCAAGTCAAGAATCTAATTTTCCTCGCTTTTCTATATAAATTAGTTTCATGAAATCAACATGAATAAATTTTTTTCAGATATGAACATATGCATGTATTACCTACCTGAATTTCACGTCCAACTAATCTGCTCAGTTGCATGAAACTTTTGGCTAATATGTTTCCTCCTTGCTACTAGCAGGTTGTAATTTGACCTGCTGAAGCTTGCAGCTTGCTCAAGGCTAGCCAGTTGAAGACCTCAGAGCAGGTGACCCTAGACTTTGACGAACAGAAGTGGTATTGTTTGCAGAAATCATGGAAGCTTGTAAGCAGTTGGCTAATTTCTTATCTATGGGTTATGTTTCATCGCAAAGAAGACTGTAGGCAACAGAACATTCTGTTTTTTAAAGAACATTCAAAAAAGGAAAGAGAATTTGAATCTTTATCAGCCAAAAATGCAGTACAACGCAATGCAATTAACAAATACTAAATGCATTTATGCATTTATACTGGTGTGCTGTGGTAACTCGCGCTTATGTCCAGAGCTATATCTCTTGAAAGGCCAAACAATACAATGTCTTGAACCGTTACCGAATTGTAAAGCAAATAGTTTGGCTGAACAATATGACCCATGATTTTACAAGGCAAATAAATCATTTCATTTCAAATCTTTTTTATACCTCGAACTTGAATATATTCATTTGCAGTTGGGACCATGCATTAGCATAATTCTCCGGTATGCCTCCTTAATTAATACTCAACATTTGACAAACCAACCAAGTAACGAACAAGGTAGTGTCAGCACATGGTCTCAAAAGATAGCAGCGCCAGCTTTGACAAGTTCCTAGAGTCCCAATTGAAGCCTGCAAAACACACGTGGTGATTAATTTAGTTGTTTAGTAGAAGCAACGACAAGTTTGGAAATTTTTAGGCATGTGATGGCAATAGACATTAACACAAAAAAGGAAGCAGAACTTCTTTTTTGATGGAACCTCGTCAGAGGGTGGAGCTCCCACATTGCATTAAAAAAGAGGAGTGGTGCTCTAGTTTATAAGGAAAACGGACACAATAACCGCACAAGGAATGAGTTTTTACATTAAAAACTGGCAAAATCCCGAACACCACAGCCACACTACCAACCTAAACTAGGCCTGGGGCGGCGTCGGAGAAATCATACCCACAATACTAGGCGGCACACCCACCGTGACCCAGCATCGGAGAGAAGCCAGAACACGAAGGAAAGCAAATTTGGGCCTCACCGACCACGTGAAGAAGAGCGAACCACATCACTGTCTAACGCACTCGGAACCACTAGCATCCCACCAGAGAAGGTAAGTGCCAACAACGCCAGCTAAGCCTCATCTTCCAAAAATGGTGCCTCCAAGGAGCAAAACGACGCAGAGAGACCGTTGTGACCATCTGATAAAGAAATGATCTGAGTTATCATCCAGAAGACGAACCCTGTGGTTGGACACAGTTTAAGACTCAATAGCAACACCATCAAGATGGGAATGGCGCAAAATAGTGTCGTCGTTCCTGAGCATCGACAAAGTTAGGCTAAACTTTCGTCCCGATTAACACCAAAAGCTGCCATCACCAGACTGTCACGAGGACGGCGCACTGTGTTGCCAGCTCTCGATGCCCCCAAGGAGCCGATGTCCTCACCGGAACCTCCTCTGTGATCAATTTAAAAATAATAATCTTATTCACTCGATATAGTCAATTCAGAAAAAAAATCTCTCAACAATTCTCTTCCCATAAAAACCACTATGACCACAATTTAGAAAAGGAACAACTTGCATATAAGAATTTATATGTACAGAATTCATGTACAGTACCTTTCAAAGTTAATCATAAATCTGATTGTTAATTCAATCTTTGTTGGGTCAGCCAAACATCTCAAGAAACCATTTGCAACTGTCTCTAATAAAATATAGCAGTTAGCATTCAAATACTCCTATAAGTTTTTCATATAGGTAAAACAGATCATCTCAAAAGCGATAGCCAAGAACTCAAAGTTTTATCGTTCTAGAAATTAAAGTAAGCAGATAAAAGGGTAACTAGTGAGCTACTATAGATTCATATATACTTATATAAGACGAGCCAACCATACATTGGAGACATACATTTTATAGAACTAACTGTTTCATCCAAAAGATCTCCAAAAACTGAAAGACATGGCAGCCTCATCTCATGTCGTTGTGTATCGAAAGTAACTCGATAGAAGCCAACCAATGATGGGCATTCTAAATTTAGCACGACTTCATCACCTACTCCAAACCGACATACCAAGGATCTTCGAGAACTGAAGGACAAGTAGTAGCTCATACCAGGTTGGCATACTAAATTTTGCGGGACTTAACTGTTCTTTCAAACACATCGATAATGACGTCTGGAAAAGATCTTTTGAGATGTAGATAACCTTGGCTTGCGAGCACATCATTCATTGTATTCGAAGAGAGCATAAATTCAATGCAAGCATCTTTGAGGTTGCTACAATGTTGTTGCTCGGCTAGAGCTAATATTGTCGCCACGGTCTCAACATCAAGACTCCTGCATAGCATGCCTTCACATATCACCTTCATCCTTTCCATCGCATACTTATCTGCAGCCACAACTAAGTGCATAACCATTTCCCTTTTGTCATCATCATCAAGATCAACCATGGAAGGCAATGAATCTGTGTAGATGAAGTGAAGAAATGCCTTGAAAACAGCAGGCTGCATGTCGTCGATAGTTATGGCATGTGACTCTTTGCCCCTCATAGCCATAGGCCCGTAGAACTTAGCGTCGAAGACCGCCGAGCGCATCGCAAGCAAAATCTTATGAGCAGAAAATATCTCCCCTTGAACCTTGAAAGTCACGTCTGCTCCTTTCTTCCCCTCTAGCAATGTTGCAAGATTATCTGAAAGTTCAGAAGGCGGCACATAGATCTCTGGTGCTTCCTTGATAACACGGACTTCACACTCCATCAGGAGACAATTGTTTCGCACGTACGGTAGCTCGGTAGTCTTCATGAACTGTGGAAAGCCCCAAGATGGGCTTTTAGGTTCGAACACTTTTGTCAATTGGCTTATGAACTCTGCCTTAATCGGTTGGCCCCTAACCGCTTCCACAGGACATAACCTATAGAACACCCTCACCACAACGTTATTGGTCAGGAGCTTGAGGAAGACAGAGGCATAACCTTGGCTCCCCTCGCGCCCGAAACCATCGGGGTAGTAGAGGATGCACCATTCGTAGCCGCTGATGGAGAACGGCGAAGAAGAGAGGAATTCACCTCTACCGAGGCCCTTGAGTAGGCTATAGTCGGCAATCTCGAACGCGACCGTGGTCTCTGTCGTCTCTTGTGTGCGCCCCGACGGCACCCTGACTATTGAACCCTGCGATGCTGCCATTGCAGGAGTTGGGAGGAGGAGGGGCTCGGGGCGGGTTGGAACTCTCGATGAAGGTCGTCGGCGATGCTATTGGTGGTGGGGGGGAGGGGAGGGAGTGGCGGCGGCGCGGCGGAAGAAAGTGACCGGGCGGATTGGGGGAAAGTTAGGGTTTGGACTTTGGAAAGGGGGAAGTTTTATGCTGTTGTGTAGTGGTCATATAAGAATTAGTACTAACTCTTATTTTTAGGTTTTTACGGTTTTATTAGATGTCACGAGAAACAAGTGGTTCCCTGTTCGCACAAAACCACGTCACCGTGTACCTTTGCCGTTGAGCACGGTACGCAAGACATGTTGCTGGAGGAGCCTTCGTTTCACCTCGAGCCTACGTTAGTGCCTCCTACATCTCAAGCAGTGTCGTCTGTTTTCATCTACCACCTCTACACGATTTCCATCCTACCATCCCAAACATGTAGTATGTCTCAAGATCTAGGATTGGCCAGTGTACCTGGTCCACAATTTAACCTGAGACTGCTAGATGGAGAACTCGAGGGATACATGTCTGAGAGTTCACATCTGCAGTTCAGTACTACTGAAATTCGAACTACTATGATCAGATTGTAAAGTACTCCCTCCATTCAAAAATATAAGATGTTCAAATGATTCAAAAGGAAACTTTTGAAAGAGGGAGGATTCCCATGACAGTAGCATGCAGATGAAGAGCTTACCACCTAATTAACACACATCGATTATAGCCCATGAAAGCAAAGAGAAGAACCAATACCACTGGTTACGCAATCTAGAAAAGAGCAATAGCATGAACCAGGCATTAAAAGCTATGCATAATATTATCATACGGGTGAAATTTCCAATGATATACTATTATGAACTATAAACAGAATATCATGTCAATGTATATATAGAAAGTTCCGAATTTCAGGGCTCAACTATCTTGTTTCTGTTTCAAAAAGTTTTTTTTCTCAGTCTAGGAAAGTACAAATTAATATGGAATATTATGGATATAGAGGATAAATAATAAGAATGGAAATGGAAAAGGTTGAGGCACGAAAAAAAAGTGTGTCCAGATACAACATAACAAATAATGCTGATAAGCATGTTATACATGTTGCGTAAGTACCACAATACCGACTGCTCATATTCTTTTCACCGGTGAGTGGGTGAAAAGGGATCCTGCAGCGTGCGTCCTGTGTGTGGGTGAGGTGTGTCTTCGGTGAAAAGCATGCCTACTCACACCGTCATTATTTCCACTCAGCTGTCGTTCTTCCTCTTCAAACCGCCTTGGGCCCACTCGTCGGTCTCTTGGGTATGTGCGCCTGTGTGGTCAGGTGAGGTCCTCCGTTTTACCCACCTCTCTCTCTCTCTCCCTTTAGGGCCTCTTTGATTCGTAGGATTTTGAAAACGCGGGAATAGGAAAAGTATAGGGTTGGAGTGGCATGTTCATTTGAACCCTATAGGATTAGCAAGGAGTGTTTGATGCCACAGGAAAAACAAAGGAATTGTAAAAAGAGGTTGGAGTGGATGTTAGATTTCCTATGAAATGTAGTACAAAAGATTCCATAGGAAAAAAATCATATGGGATCCAATCCAATGAATGTAATTATGGTGGCATACGTATGACGATCGTGAATTAGCATGATCACTAAGTGATCCTGAACACCTACTTACGGCAATCATAACCCCACCATGTTCTCTCTCGGTTCATGTTCACGAGCAGAGACGGTCACGGTTACGCACACAGTTGTTGTATTTTATTGGAGTTTACTTCAAGTTTACTATAACCGGGTGTTAAACAAATTTACAAGTTGCCACTTAACCGCGGGCACGGTTTTCCGAAAAGATTAAACCCTGCAGGGGTGCTCCAACTCATCCATCACAAACTAACCACACTTCGCGGGAATAACCTCGACCACGAATCTCGTGATCGTCCTAGGCAATTCCACTGGAAAACCGCAACCTCGAGATAGCCCGAAGAAAAACTGGAATTCCTCGCGCAAGACATTCGAGAAAGGTAAAACAAGTCCAGCAAGACCGCCCGACGTGTCGACGAACCCGATAAGAGCCGCGTATCTCGTTCTCAGGACACGACGGATGAGCAGTACGTACGGTGGCCTGATAGAAATCCCCGAGTTGCCCCGGGTGGCCCCGCAAGTGGCTCTGGTTTGGACCAACACTCATGAGGAGCACTGGCCCGGGGGTTGATTAGATTATCCACGGGGTAGCTAAGCCCTATGCATTTTAATTAAGTTGTTTAGCAAAGATAGTACCAAAGTTAGGTCTTTCCAGACAAGTTTTAATCTAAAACGAATGGTCACGGGGGTCCCCATAACAACCCCGAGCATGTTAGGAGTGCAAAATATGGAATATAACACCGGTACTCGGAACTAGTGCGGCAAAAGCGGAACAAAACACTGAGCAAAAGGCCAAGCCTTCCACCGTTGCCAGATATATATGTGCATTAATTTAAATAACAGTAAATAGAGTGATATAAACAAAATCCATGTTGACACATGGAAAGCTTGCACCTGCAACTAGCAACGCTATAAGATAAGGGCTGAGCAGCGGTAACATAGCCAATCAAGGTTTGCTAGGTAGTGGAAGGGTTAGAGGCTTTCATGGCAGTTTAGGAGGCTGACAGTATAAGTGGTGGTAACGTAACATAACGGTAAAAACGAGACATCTAGCAAGGCAAAAATAGTGTCGGGATCCGGGTATGATCATCTTGCCTGTTGGTTCTTCAGAGGGACAAAGAGTTGGGTCCTCGTAGTTGTACTCTCCAGGATCCTCGTACTCAGGCTCAACACTCGCGTCTACCCAAAGAGAACAGCACCAAATAAACAAACAGTGAGGTACAATGCACAAACAAGATGATGCATGGTCATATTAAGAAATATAGCATGGCAAGCCTATGCTAGTCATGTTTCACATGCATTGATTAAGTTGTTTAGTATTCTGGACAGAACCTCAATATTACTTATTTGAACATGCATGATCATGGAAAATCTGGATGCTTCATGGAAAATCTGGATGCTTCATGCAAAAACGATGCAAATGCATATGTAGAACGTTGCAAACGGAGTAACGTAGCTCACGGTACGCTCACGGCAAGGTACGAACGTTAACGAAGACAAAACACAACATGAGGCAATCTCTGGGCTATACCTTGGTGTTCCAAGGATGCCACTAGATAGGAAATGAAAATCTAACAAGAATAGAGCTAAAGATCAAGCAAAACAATGGAGTATAGCTCCCATACGTCACAAAACAATCAAACACACAATGTCCACAAACAGCAACATGGCATCTTGTCACACACATAGCCAGAGCTACAGCAGGTTTTAAATAAAAACCAAGGCATGTACAGAAACTATATAGCATACTTAACAATTAATATATCTACACAAACTTTAAAGGAAGCATAGATCAATAGCAATGAAGATCACAAGATGGCATGTTGAAACAGATTTTTAGGACAGTGAAAATTCCAGTTTTCTGGAATCTGAGTTAACCAGATTGCATATTGACAGCATGGTTTATATATGCTACAGCAACTTGCATGGCATGAAAATTAACAGGATGGTAGAGGGCAACCTCTACAACAAAACACTAGCACTGAGCATGAGCTAGAACACAACATATCACTTGGTAGCATCCACTCTTCATGGCATAAAAAATAACAACAGATTCTCAGACTTAGGCAATTTTAGCAGGGGCAAAACTGGACACATGTTAACAGAATAGCAACTTGACAGCAGGTTTTAAATATGATGCAAGGGCTTAATGCTCGAGTCCTTAGCACAATTTAGTAGAGTATGCTGGGCACAACAAAACATGTTCATGCCCCAAACTCAAAGGGACATCACATACATGGGAACCATCCTCTACACATGGCAAGAGAATAACAGCTCCAACACTTAGTAATTATTTGAGACATGAAACAGGGTTATTAACTTAGCATGTTAACAGCAAGAAACCCACTCATCCACAAGCATATCATGCCAAACAAAATACCAAGGCCTAGTACCCACAAAACACTAGCATAAACATGTTGACAAGTTTCACATATATTGCATAGATTAATTCACATGAAAAAGACAAAATGGCATGTTGGGACAAAATGACATTTTGCAAACTTTCTCAAATGACAAAACAAACTGCACCATTGGATTCCTTGGGAAATTCTACCCCAAAATCATATATCATACTCATATCTTCATGTAAGGAAAAACTCCCACAACACTAGAAGGAAAAACACACAAAACCCACCATGGCTTATAAGTGAAATCTTGCCCTATTTGGCTACTGCCAAAAATGGCCATGTCCAGATCTGGACTTCTCCAAAAATGGAAAGAAACAAAACAGCAGGATAATAATAAAAATAAATAATAATAAAAAAACAAACCAACAGAGGGGGGTCCCACTGGCATACTCACCAGGACTCCCTGAGGATGACAAGTGGGGCCAGGGCCCACTGTCATTCTCACACACACACAGCACACACACAAGCCACACCAGAGAGCACACACACACGCACGCACGGGCACACGGGATCCCCCCACGGCCACACGGGATCCCAGCATCACACACGCGTACACACACACCAAAAATAAAAGGACGCGGGGGTTGGGAATCGAACCCTGGACCTCTCGGTCCTCTCCCCGGGCTGCTACCACTACGCTAGGCGCCGGTCTTTGACTGAAAGGGGGGCCTTTGCCCATAAATACAGACAAAGGGGCGAGGTCCCTTCTTCCCCGAACCAGAGAAGGAGGCGACGGCGCCAGCGGCTACAGCGATGGTCTCCGGCGAGGATGGCCGCCGGCGGGGGCTGCGGGGATCCTGGGGGTTCCATTCCCGCCGCGGGGGGGGGGGGGGGGGGGGGGGGTGCAAAGGCACAGGGAGGGGGCTGCAGGAGCAGCGCCTCTCGAGCCCGAGCACTGGCTCGGCTCGGGGGCAGGCAGGGCGAGGCGATGCAAGGGGCGAGGCGAGGCACGGGCGTGCGCTATGGACGAGCTGCTGCGCGCGCAGGGCACCCACACGAACGAACCAAACGGGGGGGGGTTGCTACGATGCAACGCTCTACTGAAGAAAAGAACCCGACCTCTACAGATCACCGGGAGCGCGACGGCGGCATGCACGGATCTCTGCGACCGGGGCACGAAAACGCGAGGGAGAAGGGCTGCGGGTATAAGGGTATACCTATCTCACCTAGGACATGGATAGGAGGACGGGGTCGAGCTGGAGATGACGCGACGAGGCTCTGAACCTTGACGGCCTTCGGGTCCGGTTCAGGGACGAAGTAGATGACGATGAGGGGGGCTCCTGGCTCGCAGACGATGCGTGCGTAGAGGAAGAAGACGGCAGGCACTCCCGGGGCCTGATCCACGGCGTCGGGGAGGATGAGGACGAGGGGGGGACGCTACCCCGCGCATGAACTGAAGCTTGCTCGGTGCTCCGAGAGCATGGCATCGACGTGGCTTGGGACGAGCCTTACCTGCGGAACGAAATGGAGAGACGGGAAACCCTAGGGCACGGGGGACGCCTTATAAAGAGGTTGCGGTCACCGGACGGCCGTCAAATCGGCACGGACGTCGACGTGGACCTCCTGGATGCTCGCCGTACAGAGGAGGACGAACGCGCGCGGCTGGGGGCTGCTGGGCTGCGCTACTGCTGCTACTGGGCCACTGCGGGGCAAGGAGGCCCAGGTGGCTGGCTCGCTCTCTCTCTCTCAGGAAAAGAAGGGTTTTCTTTTTAGATAAAACCACAGATGTAAATAAAACCCAGAGAAAAATAGGAGGGTTTTTGGGAAGAAAGAAAAATATGTTTGAACTCACCTAAATGTACACTATTTAACAAAATTAGTTTGGGTAATTTTTTAGCAAACAAAACTAATTCACATAACTAACCAATGGCTCTATTTTGCAATTTACCCAAAAGGCAGACACCTCAAACTTTTACCAGATCTACTCAATAATTCATGAAAGATTATTTAGAAGAAGTTCAACATTTTTAATGTAGGAAAACAGCAAGTAAAATATTGGCATGAGGCATAATTAGAATAAGAGAGAAAATGGGGGTAGTTTATAAATGGCAATAGAGGAGAATGAAACCAAAGCATCACATGCATCCACTCCACAACACCTACACTCACAATACAAACAAATACAGGCACAAGCATGGCAATAATTATTATGCATTTGATATGATGATCATGATGGCATGATGCATGATGCATGAAATGACAATGGCAAGGTAGAGCTCCAACTCATGATGGCATGATAACATCCATAGAAGGTCACACATGGAAATAAGTTACAAATAAGGCAAGGGATGCTCTTGGGCTATTACAACCTTCTAGCGCTAGCCTGGGCACAGTGGGGAGGAGTGCTCCGTTGAACTCCACGGCTGTTGGTTCGGACGGCATTGGTTTGCCGATCGTGAGTGGGGGGGGGGGGGTTGTGGGCAGGAGGCCCGCAGCGACCTCTCACCTCCGGCGGTGCCGAGCAACATTGGGGAGGGGCGCGGGCAGGCGGCCCGCGGCATCTCCTCACCGCGGGGGAGTGGAACTGTCGAGCAGGTGGCTCCACGGTCTCCTTCTCCTATCACTTCGGTTGGCGATACCCGCTCGACCGCGCCTTACCCTTCTTCACCGGCAAAAAGGGAAGGGCGTGGGAGCAGGAAGCACACGCCTCGGGAGAGGACAACGGAGGAGCTTATCGCTTTCGGTGGGATCGCGGATCTGGTGACGATTGGCTGGCGTGTCAGCAACCGGATCCAGGGACAGCCAGATGCCGATGACCTGCAGCTAGCGCGCGCCAAGAGGGCGGCCAAGCTTCGAGATGTCGAGGCAACTACAGGTATGTCTTTCGATAAGAGTTGTTCTATTCTGCATTTTACCGAGCATGAAATTATTGATAAGGCAAACGACTTAGGTATATCTTTGGGTTCAACTGAGAAGGAGGTTGCGAAATCTGTAAATGATCTTTTAGATTTAGAAGCGGAATGGGCTTCTGAAATAATTCACAATCTCGCATCAGTTAAACCTATGAATGACGATGACATGAAGAATCTAGGAATGGTTGCTTTTGAAAACATATGTAATAATCTCTGGCCTAATGCGGAGGCCGAAGATGTGGAGGGGTCGGAGACTACGGACACTGTAGAGCCGCTAATGATGGAGGGCACTGTCTCGTGTTCTGTCGATCCTACGTTCCCGAAGGGTGATGGGGAGAAGCCCAAGCGACCCTGGAAACGGAAAATTTATCCTACTTCGGCGGTTCGAAGAAGTGCTAGGGTTAAGCTTAAAAAAATTCCATGATGACTTATGAAGGGAATCTTTTGGAATAGCAGAGGTCTAGCTGACTTGGCTAAACGAAGGTTCTTGGCAGAGACAACGATAGAGCAAAAATTAGATTTCATTGCGCTACTGGAAACACAACGGGATAATTTCACCTCACAGTTCCTTGGAACTTTATCTGGAGGAATTGATTTTGATTGGCACGTTTTACCTCCTAGAGGAAGATCTGGTGGGATATTACTAGGGGTTCGGTGTGAAACGCTTGAGGTGCTTAACGTGGTTCGGGGAGATTTTGCGGTCAAGTTTCGGGTGAGATCAAAATTGGATGGCTTCCGATGGTCTCTAGTTGTTGTATATGGGGCAGCACAACCCGAACTCAAACCAGATTTTTTAGCCGACTTGGTGCGGATATGTGGAGATGAGACTCTGCCAATCCTTGTCGGAGGGGACTTTAACATAATTCGGAGGAGAGATGAAAAGAACAATGACAACTTTGATGGACGTTGGTCTAGGATGTTTAACATGATTATTGAGAGTCTTAGTTTGAGAGAAATTGAGCTCACCGGTAGACAATTTACATGGGCCAATACATTGCCCACTCCGACTTATGAGAAGTTGGATAGGGTGCTCGCTAGTGTGGAATGGGAACAAAAGTACCCATTAGTGTCGGTACATGCGATGCAGAGGGCGATCTCAGACCACACACCATTACTTGTAGACTCGGGAGAGGCTACACATATTGCTAACAAGAATGCTTTCTCTTTCGAACTAAGTTGGTTCGAGAAAGAAAACTTTTTGGAGATCATTGCACGCGAATGGGCAAGACCTGTTAGTGGACGAACTAGTATTGAGAGATGGCAAAATAAAATCAGACATCTGAGACAGTTTTTGCGAGGTTGGGCCAGAAACGAGAGTGGGATATACAGACAGGAAAAAGGGCGACTCACCCAATTAATTGAAGCGCTAGATTTAAAAGCTGAAGTTAACCTTCTTACGGTTGATGAGCAAAGCTCCAAGTCCGAAGCTGAGCAAGGCTTACGAGCCCTTCTTAGAGAAGAGGAGCTCCGGTGGGCATTGCGTGCTAAAGTGCTTAAGGTTGTCCAAGGGGATGACAATACACAATTCTTCCATATGATCGCGAATGGTAAACATAGGAAGAAGAAAATAATACAGCTTGAACAGGACGAGGGGACAATTGTGGGGCATGAGAATCTAAAAGCTTACATCTCTAATTATTATAAACAACTTTTTGGGCCTCCGGAAGCAAGCACGGTGTCCCTAAATGAATCTGTTATTGGAGATATCCCTCAGTTGCGGACAGAGGAGAATGATATTCTATCTGCACCATTTATTGAGAAAGAGGTTCTGGATGCAATCTCACAAATGAAACCGAATAAAGCACCGGGACCAGATGGGTTTCCAGCTGAATTCTATAAGAAATGTTGGCATATTATTAAGGATGATCTTATGCCTATGTTTCATGATTTTTTTAACGGTCATTTAGAGCTGTTTCATCTTAACTTTGGTATGATTACGCTGTTGCCAAAGAAAGAAGAGGCAGTTCGGATCGAACAATTCAGGCCAATATGTCTTCTTAACGTGAGTTTCAAAATATTCACGAAAATGGGTACAAATAGATTGACACAGATCGCTCACTCAGTGGTACAACCGAGCCAGACAGCGTTCATGCCAGGGCGACACATACTTGAAGGGGTGGTCGTTCTGCATGAAACGCTTCATGAAATTCATTCGAAGAAGCTAGATGGGGTTATCTTCAAAGTGGATTTTGAGAAGGCATATGATAAAGTTAAGTGGCCTTTCCTTCAGCAGGCAATGCGCATGAAAGGATTTAGTGAGGCTTGGCGGAACCAAGTGGGTTCTCAAGTCCAGAAGGGTAGTGTCGGAATCAAGGTTAACGATGATATCGGGCACTACTTTCAGACACGCAAGGGTTTGAGACAAGGGGATTCCATGTCTCCTCTCCTTTTTAATATAGTGGCCGATATGTTGACCATTCTTATTGGTAGGGCCAAGCAGAACGGTCAAGTGGAGGGGTTAGTTCCTCATCTGGTCGATGGGGGAGTCTCCATTTTACAGTACGCTGACGACACTATCTTATTCATGGAACATGACATTGCAAAAGCGCGCAATATGAAACTCATTTTATGTCTCTTCGAACAATTGTCTGGATTAAAGATAAACTTTCACAAGAGTGAGTTGTTCTGCTTTGGGAAGGCCAAAGAAGAGCAAGATACTTATAGACAACTGTTCGGGTGTGAATTAGGTTCTTTGCCATTCAGTTATTTGGGCATACCGATTCATCACCGTAAGTTATCTAATAAAGAATGGAAGTGCATCGAAGATCGAATTGAAAAAAAGCTCAGTTGCTGGAAGAGCAAGCCTATGTCGTATGGAGGTCGGCTTGTGCTGATTAACTCGGTACTGACTAGTATGCCGATGTTCCTATTATCGTTCTTCGAGATACCGAAAGGGGTGCGGAAGCGTCTTGATTTCTTCAGATCTCGATTCTTCTGGCAGTCAGATGAGGCCAAGAAGAAATACCGTCTCGCACGATGGGATATTCTTTGCCGACCCAAGGACCAGGGGGGTCTCGGTATTGAGAACTTAGAAATCAAGAATAAATGCCTTATGAGTAAATGGCTCTACAGGTTAGAGACAGAGCCGGAAGGTATGTGGGCACAGATTCTACGCAATAAGTATTTACAGCCGAAAACGCTCGCCCAGGTTACCATGAGACCAACTGACTCGCCCTTCTGGAAGGGACTCATGAGAACGAAGGATTTGTTCTTTCGTAGGGTCAAATTCTTGGTTGGCAATGGGATGTCAACAAGATTTTGGGAGGATACGTGGTTAGGAGAGACGCCCCTAGCCGTACAATATCCCACCCTTTATAACATTGTGCAACGTAAAGAGGATTACGTTGGCACAGTATTTCAAACGACTCCCTTGAATATTCAGTTCAGACGTGCGTTAGTTGGTGAGCGATGGACTGCCTGGATGCACTTAGTTCGGAGATTGATAGATGTTCAATTATCCGACCAACCGGATTCGACGCACTGGAAGTTAGCTAGAAATGGGGTATTTACGGTGAAATCGTTCTACATGGATTTGATTAATTCTGGCCCAATCTCAAGATGGTTACATATTTGGAAGGTTAAGGTTCCCTTGCGTATTAAAATTTTTATGTGGTTCGTCCACAAGCAAGTAATACTCACCAAGGATAACCTAATAAAGAGGCGATGGGTAGGTAGTTCACGTTGTTGTTTTTGTGATCATGATGAAACAATACAACATCTATTCCTTGAATGCCCACTTGCCAAATTGCTTTGGAGAACGATTCATATAGCCTTTAATATTAATCCTCCAGTTGACATTGATTCGTTGTTTGGAACGTGGTTAGCTGGGGTTGAGCATATTACTGCGGCCCGTATCCGGATTGGAATATGTGCGCTTCTTTGGGCTATATGGAATTGTAGGAATGATATGATTTTTAACAGACAACACACTTTAAATTTCTTGCAGGTCATCTTCAGAGCTACCGCATGGATCCGTATGTGGTCCTTACTCACTCCTATGGACTCCAGGGAGCCTTTGGTTATTGGATGCAACCAGTGGGAGATGGTAGCACGGGCTATATTCAACCGATTTGGGTGGCGGTCGCATAACATGATAGGAGTCTAGGGAGCTTATCCTTTACATTACCTTACCGGTTGCGATTTTGAGCATGTACTTTTCATTTCTTTGTTTCGCTCCATTTGCGAGCTGTAATACTTTTATGACTATGTGTTACTTTGAGGATTTTTAATAAGATGGCTGCATGCATCATTATGATGCAGAGGCCGGGGGTACGCCTCCATTTCCAAAAAAAAAGAAGAATGTGGTGGTACCACTGCCAACCTTACAAATAGCATGTTGCTTATAGGTAGGGAGCAGCTTGAGAACTGATTTCCACCAAAATGAGCCTACCATTCTGCTACCTGACATGGAATCTTAGGGAAGCTCTCTCTCCGATGACCTTCTATTTTACGATCTGGTTATTGCAACAGACTCCAAGCAGGTTGCGGGAAGCCATATGGTAACTATGGTCAAATTTTGTTCTAAAATCGATGGTCAGATCATTAATGAAATCAAGCTTAGAGCAGTAGATTGACCGAAAAAGGTTGTCGCCCCGCTTTATAGATAAAGCGAATAGCTTAGATTACAATGGGGCGTAATGTGTAGTTGGACCAACCCATGATCCTCTTGGTATCTCAAACTTGTAATCTTTGAGGAATAAAGACTTGCTCTAAGCATGCTAGAACCGGGAGAGAAAAAAAGTTAGTGCTCTAAAGGAAACTTAATCTATGAAACTTTAACATGCACATGTTCTAGTGATTAACATGTCTCTCAATTTTAATGAAAAGAAAAGAGTGCTTTGTGGGTTAAAAGGTTAGTGCTCTACGGAAAGCAATTTTAAGTTGTTTTTCTTGGAAAAGTTTTTTTACCTCTACTGTTTTATTTTGTACATAGAACACAAAGTTATACCTTTTCGAGGATTATATGGCGCCCGGTTCAAAGAAAAATGACCCAAAATGCAGCCTTCTGACATCCGATTGCAAGTCCTTGTAGTGATGGTGGCAACGATTACTGCCACCGTGTCATTACACATCCTGCTATAATCATCTCTAAATCATTTTACATCTTATATATACACAAGCACCAATAAGACTCTAACTTACACGTGTATCTTTTTAACAAAAATAAATAAAAGCAAAAACGGATTATTTCCACTTGGGAGCACACATTTTCTGGTACCCCTTTGAATACCATCAATTATTGAAAAAAATCAATGCTCCATGAACAGAAAATTTTCAGCCTCTAAGGTTTTCTTTTCTACATAGACTGCAAAACTAAATGTGTTTTACTTACAAGCAATTGTGTCTCAAAAGGCCCATGCATATTTTCAAAAAAGTTCACATCAAGATAAAAGTTACTTTCAACTCAGGAGCACGCATTCTCAGGTGCACCTTTGAGTACCATCAATCATCGACAAGACAAGAAAATTGGCTGATGATTGTTTGGCTACAAAATTTTGCATTACTTAGAAAGTTTGGAAGCACAACATTTTCCCCTACCTCGTCGATAAGAAACTCAACGTTGGACTTACTTGCTTTGGCAAACTATGCTATGCTCCCCGCAAAAAAAAACTATGCTATGCTCGGCTTGCCTCCCAAATAAGTTGCTCATTTTTAGTCTGGTCACCAGCAATCAGTCATTTGTTTTTCAGCTTTGTCCAAACTTGAAACGACACATATTGTCTTGGTTCTATCTTTCAAGTTCTAGAATGATATGGATTCAGCGGTCGTTCCCTGTGAAAATTGATTGTCCCTAGGAGAAACTTGTGGGTTCCAATTAAACATGGTAAACCAATATGCGTATGGGTGACAAGGATTCGAAACAGAATGTACTCCGGTGTTGAAAAGTAAGCAACTTATATGCACCCAGATGATTAACACTCGGTGACTGAGTGCTTCTTCAAATAATGGACTCGACTAAAAGACAGTGTGCTTCTTCAAACAATGCTTAAGCGGATGGAAAGAAAAAAAATACATGTGCTCCCTCTTATCGCTCCTATTCTTCATTTTATGGATAAATCCCAGGACCATCGGGATGAGGCGGTTTGCTTACGGGGAGGGCATCGATGTAGCATGGCAGGTAAGGGAATGCACGATTGATTCCATGACCCCGTTGGTGGGGGTATTTAAGGATCCCCCTACCCAAATATTGCATTCTCAAGGTGTTCAAATGGTATGCCACAACATGGCCGCACCAAACATGATGGAGGAGGAGCACATCCTTATATGGATGCAATCCCATTATTCCCTAATTTGCACCCTCTGGTTGTTGTAGTTGGGTCGGCCGTTGACGGTGTAGTTGCACGGAGGTGATTCCCCGTTGCAAAGCCTCTTGAACACCGGAGATCGTTGAAGCACGTTGATGTCATTGTGACAACCCGGTATTCCAAAGAAAGCATGTCAAATCCATAAGTCATATGATGTCATCGCTTCTAGTATGATGGTGGCCTCTGTGGTGTGACCTTGATACATTCCTCGCAAACCTTTGGGGCAGTTCTTCCACTACCAATGCATGCAATTAATTGATCCGAGCATTCCTGGAAACCCTCTGGTCTCTCCAATAGCCAACAACTTCTCTGTGTCCTGCACATTTGGTTCTCTCAGATACTCTGCTCCAAACACCTCGACCATAGCACGGGCAAACTTGACAGTAGTCTTCAGGCATGTGCTCTCCCTCATCCTGACCATCTCACCAACGACATCTGCCGCAGTACCAAGTGTAAGCATTCTCACAGCAGCCGTGCACTTCCGCTTGGCAGAGAAAGAGAGTTTACCGCATCAATCCCTTGTCAGCTTGAAGTAGTCGTCGTGTGCCTCCACTACGTCCACAATGCGCAAAAACAATGGCTTCCGCATGCGAAAACTCCTTTGATTGAGACCTTGAAATTGAGAATATGCTCCACTTGCCGGTCCATTTCTTCTTGCATGGTCATGAGCATGATCATGTCCACTTCTTCGTCTGAATCCAATGAATCGAAGAACTCATCTTGAATCAGTTGATCAAGCTCCGTCGGTCCATACTCCTCGCCGGACAAAGCATCGTAATCCATTGTTTCCCCTAAAAATTTGACCAAAAAATCCAGTCAGACATTGTGTCGAACACATCCAGCGTAAGGTAGAGCCAGAGAGTTGCCGGAAGTACCGCGGTGTCTTCCGGGCCGGCGACGACGTCCTCTGCGGCGAGGACGGGACAGAAGACTCCTCTGACGAAGCTGGCAGGGCAGAGGCTACGAACGGCGGCGGAGCGCGCACGGCGGCGGAGCTGCAAGACGGACAACGCGGTGAGGAAGAAGAGAGGGAAACAACAAATGGATCCGGCAGTTCTGCGGGGTGGATTTGATGCAATTTCTTGTGGAGTCAGGATGTCGGGTCCGACGTGGCGGCGTGCCCGAGCACACCTGGGCTCCCCCATATCCAGCCCAAATACATATCCGCCCCATATTTGGGCTGGATATGAGGAGTGACGGTCCGCCCGGGCATTTGAGGCCGGTTTGAGAGGCCCGGTTGGGTTGAAATTTCGTGACCGGTCAATGACCGGGCGTTTGAGTAGGGCGTTTGAGTAGGGTATGAGGGGTCCGGTTGTAGATGCTCTTATAACTTTAAAAGTGCATGTGGTCGATCCGGTACAGGCACTGAGTCGAACACGTGGGGTATATCTTGCCACGTAAAGCCTCAAGGAGATGAGAGATTTCGATGAAATTCATTAAATTTCACTAATTTCAGCAGACACTGAAATATTTACGTTTCAGCCAAAATATTTCATCGATTTCATTGGTACACATGAATTCAATTTTTTCAAAATATATATATTTTAAAAAAAATGAATTCAAGTGAATAATTCGGCCCTTTGGCCAAAATGCAAACCGAAATCACTGAAATTCACTGAATTTTGGTGATTTCGGTAGGTGCTGAAATTTTCATGAAACTAAAATTGAAAACCATGGACCAGCCATGCCGGAGACGACGACGTAGCGGCGGCGCCACCCGCCGTCTGGCTTATTTTGTGTTTTGCACCAAAATGCATTCAAAAAAGTCTGGACCAAAATTTCCTTCAGCACAAATCAAATTTCACACCCAACAATATCATCAGTTCATCATGTGTATATCGTCCGACAAATTGTAATCCGGGAGAAGATAGATTAAAATTCCACCGCAGAAGTAATACTAAAGTGGCAGACAAATTGCAGCAGCAACACAGCGAAGCTGAGCAGGGGCAGCTCTTCCAAAGTTGGGAAAGCAACCACATCAAACTCATGTATGTTACATACCCAGGAGGAGTTTTGGGTTTAATTACACAGCCAGCGCGCATAAACACAGCTGCGTTGGGTATTTCACCACTGCATACATTAGTTTCAAGATACATCGTACGGTCGACGGGATCGTTATCATCAGCCCAATTGAGCTTGTCCAATGGGGAGCCGGACTTGGGAGGTTGCCGGCAACAAGAATGTCCTTTATCCGGTTTAACGATACTGCAACGTAGTTTATTCTCCGAAAAGTAAACAAGTGTTTGTTGTTTACTAGAACTCTGCTGTCAGTTGGCACTGTAATTTGAAACATGCTACAAAACTGACATTAACAGGAGTTGCTGAAATATAAATGCGAGCGAATGCTAACATGCTACAGACTAACAGAGGAGTTCCTAAGTCGCAATACCTGAGAAATTCTGGCACCATCCCGGACAGCCAACCAAAAATAGAAAACAGCAGAGCTTTTAAGCACAGGGAAAATAAACATAAGAACATGCATGATTCATAGTATTTGAATGACAAAGGCAACAGTCTGATTTTCCCTTGCAGCTATGTAAATAACTTTGATGAAAGCAGCATGCATAGTTTTGAGATACAATTATATGTAAGTCATCACCTACCTGAATTGCATTGCAGGCCCAATTAGTCTGTTCACATGGAAAATTTGGCTGGTATGATCAAATTCTGCCAGCGCTGCCGGAAATAGGCCAGAGCATGTTAGTCTCCGTAACACTTTTGTACAGCGATATAAGTTGCTTTCTCCACATCACGTTTTGGAACCGTCAGTTTTGCTCCCTTCATCGGAAGCAAAGATCTTGGGCATATTGGTGAAAGGGCCCATAATTTGCATTTTTGGACCTTGTTCGGTCTTCTCCTTGGCACTCTAGCTCACCAACGCTATTCTTTCTCAACATCATTTGTATTGTAATCAGATGATGAGAACTTAACTGGGTCTTCCGCAGTCGGGCTCATGCCATGCAACTCACTGCCATCATCAGGCGCCATATCGACAGAGGAAAATTGTCGAAGGGCGGGATCCTGTCACAGCCACCGTCTTTTGATTTACTTTCTCTTGCCGGTCTTCCACCCTATCATCGTCATCGCCCTTGTCAGAGTCTGCGTACTGGCTGTTGTGTCACTCCTACTGCTCTTTCATACCATCTCCATCAGTGAGATTCTCAGCCTCATATTGCGGAACCCAGAGCAGAAGTGCCGCTGCCGCCAAATCATCCCCCTTTGCACCATACACCTGGTCTATGTGTCGGTCTTGCCAAATCAGGAGTTTTTTTTTTTTAACTGTCATGGGGAAAGACTCCCCACCTGAATATACTTACTTCAAACAAAAGATATCAAAGTACATGTTTAGAGGAGACGAGAGGAGAAAAATCCCGCCACATGCCGGCGTGGATTTTTTGATCCTGTCTTTCTGAGACAGTGTGACCATAGGGATGCGGTAGGATGCACAACCTCCCAATCTTTCCTACAGGGACCAGTCTGTCTTGTGCCAACTCTGGTCAGGCTCCATCTTCCAGGCTGAGATAGATTCAAGTTAGAAAAACCACGGTGACCATGTCCTGCCTGCTGAGGGACATCAGCAGCGAGGATCGTCCCACGCCATGAAATGTTGCTTCTCACGTGGCTTGCAGCTCAGGGGCATGTGACCAAGCACCTAGACCACCACGGAGTCGACCAGTTGGTACAGCATCCACAGGATGCCATTCAGCACTGCGGACAGCAAAGCACAGTGGGATACAAACCAGCGCGCAACTGTTCTGCAAATCGGAGTCCGGATCGTGTCGGCAACTCAGAGTTTGGATCTCGAAGTCGTGACGGCCTTTCTGAGACTGGTGACGGTATGGGATGCCCCCTTCATCAACAGATGGGGTTCGATGTGGCTCGGCAGGTGACACATGCATCTCTTTCAGAGTTTTCGGGCAGTGCCTATCGTCGGCGGGTGAAGCCTCCGGCGGATTCTACGCACGACGTCTCATGTGGGGGTGTCAAGTCATACCTGCTACCTCGGGTTTTCTTTTCGCTTTATTTCCGGGTCGATGTTGTTTGGCTGCTGGATTTTGCATTCTTAATAATATATGGATGTATTCATCGTCCTGACGCAGAGGTTCGGGGTTATCCACCTTTTTCGAGAGAAAAAAACAATTCTACCAATCCACCCATCAATTGGCTACTGGCCGTGCCAAAAAAATAAAGCATCAACCAGTTAGGATGCAGACATACAGTTAGCACATAAACCACATGCTATAAAACTGACACAACCCAGAAGTTGCTAAAATATAAATGTCAGTAGAAGTTTACCATGGTGTAGACTGACACACGAGTTCCTGAATTCGGAATTTCCAGGAAGTTCTCGCACGATGGGAAAGCCAAAAAAGCATGACAGGCAGAGCTTTTAAGCACGGCGAGTTATACTAGAAAAATAAAATTCATAAGAAAATACAATGCCAGATGCCAAAAGGCAAATAAACCATTCATCACTTGCCCTTGAGTAGTGAGTACCATCATAAGAATATACAGCATATGGCTGTCAGTGATAGTATCATAATAGCCAAGTCAAGAATCTAATTTTCCTCGCTTTTCTATATAAATTAGTTTCATAAAATCAACATGAATAAATTTTTTTCAGATATGAACATATGCATGTATTACCTACCTGAATTTCACGTCCAACTAATCTGCTCAGTTGCATGAAACTTTTGGCTAATATGTTTCCTCCTTGCTACTAGCAGGTTGTTATTTGACCTGCTGAAGCTTGCAGCTTGCTCAAGGCTAGCCAGTTGAAGACCTTAGAGCAGGTGACCCTAGACTTTGACGAACAGAAGTGGTATTGTTTGCAGAAATCATGGAAGCTTGTAAGCAGTTGGCTAATTTCTTATCTATGGGTTATGTTTCATCGCAAAGAAGACTGTAGGCAACAGAACATTCTGTTTTTTAAAGAACATTCAAAAAAGGAAAGAGAATTTGAATCTTTATCAGCCAAAAATGCAGTACAATGCAATGCAATTAACAAATACTAAATGCATTTATGCATTTATACTGGTGTGCTGTGGTAACTCGCGCTTATGTCCAGAGCTATATCTCTTGAAAGGCCAAACAATACAATGTCTTGAACCGTTACCGAATTGTAAAGCAAATAGTTTGGCTGAACAATATGACCCATGATTTTACAAGGCAAATAAATCATTTCATTTCAAATCTTTTTTATACCTCGAACTTGAATATATTCATTTGCAGTTGGGACCATGCATTAGCATAATTCTCCGGTATGCCTCCTTAATTAATACTCAACATTTGACAAACCAACCAAGTAACGAACAAGGTAGTGTCAGCACATGGTCTCAAAAGATAGCAGCGCCAGCTTTGACAAGTTCCTAGAGTCCCAATTGAAGCCTGCAAAACACACGTGGTGATTAATTTAGTTGTTTAATAGAAGCAACGACAAGTTTGGAAATTTTTAGGCATGTGATGGCAATAGACATTAACACAAAAAAGGAAGCAGAACTTCTTTTTTGATGGAACCTCGTCAGAGGGTGGGGAGCTCCCACATTGCATTAAAAAAGAGGAGTGGTGCTCTAGTTTATAAGGAAAACGGACACAATAACCGCACAAGGAATGAGTTTTTACATTAAAAACTGGCAAAATCCCGAACACCACAGCCACACTACCAACCTAAACTAGGCCTGGGGCGGCGTCGGAGAAATCATACCCACAATACTAGGCGGCACACCCACCGTGACCCAGCATCGGAGAGAAGCCAGAACACGAAGGAAAGCAAATTTGGGCCTCACCGACCACGTGAAGAAGAGCGAACCACATCACTGTCTAACGCACTCGGAACCACTAGCATCCCACCAGAGAAGGTTAGTGCCAACAAGGCCAGCCAAGCCTCATCTTCCAAAAATGGTGCCTCCAAGGAGCCAAACGACGCAGAGAGACCGTTGTGACCATCTGATAAAGAAATGATCTGAGTTATCATCCAGAAGACGAACCATGTGGTTGGACACAGTTTAAGACTCAATAGCAACACCATCAAGATGGGAATGGCACAAAATAGTGTCGTCGTTGCTGAGCATCGACAAAGTTAGGCTAAACTTTCGTCCGGATTAATACCAAAAGCTGCCATCACCAGACTGTCACGAGGACGGCACACTGTGTTGCCAGCTCTCGATGCCCCCAAGGAGCCGATGTCCTCACCGGAACCTCCTCTGTGATCAATTTAAAAATAATAATCTTATTCACTCGATATAGTCAATTCAGAAAAAAAAATCTCTCAACAATTCTCTTCCCATAAAAACCACTATGACCACAATTTAGAAAAGGAACAACTTGCATATAAGAATTTACATGTACAGAATTCATGTACAGTACCTTTCAAAGTTGAACATAAATCTGATTGTTAATTCAATCTTTGTTGGGTCAGCCAAACATCTCAAGAAACCATTTGCAACTGTCTCTAATAAAATATAGCAGTTAGCATTCAAATACTCCTATAAGTTTTTCATATAGGTAAAACAGATCATCTCAAAAGCGATAGCCAAGAACTCAAAGTTTTATCGTTCTAGAAATTAAAGTAAGCAGATAAAAGGGTAACTAGCTAGTGAGCTACTATAGATTCATATATACTTATATAAGACGAGCCAACCATACATTGGAGACATACATTTTATAGAACTAACTGGTTCATCCAAAAGATCTCCAAAAACTGAAAGACATGGCAGCCTCATCTCATGTCGTTGTGTATCGAAAGTAACTCGATAGAAGCCAACCAATGATGGGCATTCTAAATTTAGCACGACTTCATCACCTACTCCAAACCGACATACCAAGGATCTTCGAGAACTGAAGGACAAGTAGTAGCTCATACCAGGTTGGCATACTAAATTTTGCGGGACTTAACTGTTCTTTCAAACACATCGATAATGACGTCTGGAAAAGATCTTTTGAGATGTAGATAACCTTGGCTTGCGAGCACATCATTCATTCTATTCGAAGAGAGCATAAATTCAATGCAAGCATCTTTGAGGTTGCTACAATGTTGTTGCTCGGCTAGAGCTAATATTGTCGCCACGGTCTCAACATCAAGACTCCTGCATAGCATGCCTTCACATATCACCTTCATCCTTTCCATCGCATACTTATCTGCAGCCACAAGTAAGTGCATAACCATTTCCCTTTTGTCATCATCATCAAGATCAACCATGGAAGGCAATGAATCTGTGTAGATGAAGTGAAGAAATGCCTTGAAAACAGCAGGTTGCATGTCGTCGATAGTTATGGCATGTGACTCTTTGCCCCTCATAGCCATAGGCCCGTAGAACTTAGCGTCGAAGACTGCCGAGCGCATCGCAAGCAAAATCTTATGAGCAGAAAATATCTCCCCTTGAACCTTGAAAGTCACGTCTGCTCCTTTCTTCCCCTCTAGCAATGTTGCAAGATTATCTGAAAGTTCAGAAGGCGGCACATAGATCTCTGGTGCTTCCTTGATAACACGGACTTCACACTCCATCAGGAGACAATTGTTTCGCACGTACGGTAGCTCGGTAGTCTTCATGAACTGTGGAAAGCCCCAAGATGGGCTTTTAGGTTCGAACACTTTTGTCAATTGGCTTATGAACTCTGCCTTAATCGGTTGGCCCCTAACCGCTTCCACAGGCCATAACCTATAGAACACCCTCACCACAACGTTATTGGTCAGGAGCCTGAGGAAGACAGAGGCGTAACCTTGGCTCCCCTCGCGCCCGAAACCATCGGGGTAGTAGAGGATGCACCATTCGTAGCCGCTGATGGAGAATGGCGAAGAAGAGAGGAATTCGCCTCTACCGAGGCCCTTGAGCAGGCTGTAGTCGGCAATCTCGAACGCGACCGTGGTCTCTGTCGTCTCTTGTGTGCGCCCCGACGGCACCCTGACTATTGAACCCTGCGATGCTGCCATTGCAGGAGTTGGGAGGAGGAGGGGCTCGGGGCGGGTTGGAACTCTTGATGAAGGTCGTCGGCGATGCTATTGGTGGTGGTGGGGAGGGGAGGGAGTGGCGGCGGCGCGGCGGAAGAAAGTGACCGGGCGGATTGGGGGAAAGTTAGGGTTTGGACTTTGGAAAGGGGAAAGTTTTATGCTGTTGTGTAGTGGTCATATAAGAATTAGTACTAACTCTTATTTTTAGGTTTTTACGGTTTTATTAGATGTCACGAGAAACAAGTGGTTCCCTGTTTGCACAAAACCACGTCACCGTGTACCTTTGGCGTTGAGCACGGTACGCAAGACATGTTGCTGGAGGAGCCTTCGTTTCACCTCGAGCCTACGTTAGTGCCTCCTACATCTCAAGCAGTGTCGTCCGTTTTCATCTACCACCTCTACACGATTTCCATCCTACCATCCCAAACATGTAGTATGTCTCAAGATCTAGGATTGGCCAGTGTACCTGGTCCACAATTTAACCTGAGACTGCTAGATGGAGAACTCGAGGGATACATGTCTGAGAGTTCACATCTGCAGTTCAGTACTACTGAAATTCGAACTACTATGATCAGATTGTAAAGTACTCCCTCCATTCAAAAATATAAGATGTTCAAATGATTCAAAAGGAAACTTTTGAAAGAGGGAGGATTCCCATGACAGTAGCATGCAGATGAAGAGCTTACCACCTAATTAACACACATCGATTATAGCCCATGAAAGCAAAGAGAAGAACCAATACCACTGGTTACGCAATCTAGAAAAGAGCAATAGCATGAACCAGGCATTAAAAGCTATGCATAATATTATCATACGGGTGAAATTTCCAATGATATACTATTATGAACTATAAACAGAATATCATGTCAATGTATATATAGAAAGTTCCGAATTTCAGGGCTCAACTATCTTGTTTCTGTTTCAAAAAGTTTTTTTCTCAGTCTAGGAAAGTACAAATTAATATGGAATATTATGAATATAGAGGATAAATAACAAGAATGGAAATGGAAAAGGTTGAGGCACGAAAAAAAAGTGTGTCCAGATACAACATAACAAATAA
This sequence comes from Elymus sibiricus, assembly GCA_039707655.1. Lineage (NCBI taxonomy): Eukaryota > Viridiplantae > Streptophyta > Magnoliopsida > Poales > Poaceae > Elymus > Elymus sibiricus. Next base: position 425,039,719 of record CM077673.1, on the reverse strand, counting down.
TGCTGATAAGCATGTTATACATGTTGCGTAAGTACCACAATACCGACTGCTCATATTCTTTTCACCGGTGAGTGGGTGAAAAGGGATCCTGCAGCGTGCGTCCTGTGTGTGGGTGAGGTGTGTCTTCGGTGAAAAGCATGCCTACTCACACCGTCATTATTTCCACTCAGCTGCCGTTCTTCCTCTTCAAACCGCCTTGGGCCCACTCGTCGGTCTCTTGGGTATGTGCGCCTGTGTGGTCAGGTGAGGTCCTCCGTTTTACCCACCTCTCTCTCTCTCCCTTTACCCTCGTCGCCACCAATCCTTTCCGTCCTCAAGCCCCCTCCAGTTCCCATTCACCGATCTCCGTACTCACATCCACGATGAGTGGGACGACCGTGAGAGAACATCAGCAACGACTAGCGTTGATGTTGGGAGCCGGCGGGAGCAGGGGGGCAGGTCAAGGTGGGCGACGGGGGTCTGGCGGGCGTGGCGGCTGACCTGGCGGGCATGGCGGCAGCTGGATGGGCAGCAGCAGCGCATCAACCAAACCGGCGGCGACCCCGATGGAGCGGAAGGGACCGGCAGGCGCGTGCACGCGAGAGAAGCTTGGGGGCCTCCTGGATTGGGTAGATGGCGGCCACCCGAGTTTGGTCGATTGATCTGGACAGGCCATGGCAGCGCACGTGAGGGTGGAGGCGAGCGACCGATGGCATCGGATTTGAAAGCTTGTGGACCCCGGATCTCCCCTCCCCCTCTCCCCCCCTCTCCTCAAGCGTTGCCCCCGCGGGCGACCGAGAGGGGCAACCCTAGCCGCCGCTAACCCCCTCCCCCTCCACCCTTCCTCCTCCCCCGCCGCCGCCGGCACGCGCAGCCGGGCGAAGCCTCGTGGCGTCGGCGGCAGCGGGCATCTCTCCCTCCTCGCTTCAGCGCGGGGCCGACGCGGGTAGGCCTGCTGGACGGGGACGTCGTGCTTCCGCGGGGCCGGCGACGCGGCGGTAGGAGCGGGTGGCGGCGGCGTGCGTTGTGCGGCGTGTGGCGGCTGGGAGGTCCTCGCCGCGGATCTGGTGCAGGCAGTGCTCCTGGGTGGCCGGTGGTGCCCCGACGTGCGTGCGGGGTGGCGTGCGGCGACGGGGCTGGGCTTGGCGGGCTGCGGGCTGGTGCCTGTGGCGGCGGCGGCGGGTCACGTCCCGGCATGCTCGAGCTGGAGGCTCCGGCACTCCGCGTGTCGTCCTCCTCGGGTGACGCGAGGCGACCTCCCCCCTAACGTGCTACTGGAGGCTTCGGATCTGGCCATGGCCGGCGGCGGCTGTAGTGGCGTGCAAGGGCTCCGATGGCTGGTGGTGTGGCGGATCTATGGTTAGGTTGCGGAGGGCCTCGTGGGCTGGACCTGATCTAGCCCGTGGAGGCCCACTGCTCCGGTGGCCCGTCTGGTTGGGCTGCCCGGCGACGATGCTGACTGACCCTAGCGATCCGCGCCCCTGACCGAAGTGGTGGTCCCTGCGTGTGGACCGACGTCGGGGATGCCCGGTCCTGCCCGACGGCGGGTCCGCTCTGGCGTCGTCCGTGTCCGGATGCCTGTCCTAGGTCGTCATGTTGTTGCGTTGGTGGTGGTGGTGGTTTCGTCTGGGATGTCGGGGCGGCGGCCCTGAATGGTGAGGCTGCACGGATGGCTCTGCGGCGGGCAGCGTGGCAGCGGTGGTGGCGCCTTCTCTTGGCTATGTGGGTAGCAAGGGGAGGGGTGGCGGGTGGCCCTGTTGTCGTCGTGGCTCCGGCAATGGCGATCCCCTGGTCTGGATCTGGAGGCATGGCGTGCATGGCCGCGGCTCCCCCTTTGAGGTGGATTGGCAACCGTGAGTCCGCTGGTGGCACTTGTGTGGGTCCGAGCGAAAGCTTTGTGCTCCGGCGCCGACAACGACGGCATCTGCGGATGTCGCTTCCCTCTTGGGGGCGTTGTTATGGGGCCCCTCAAGGTCCGAGGGGTTCGGGGTGAAAATCCTAGTCCATCTCTTGGACTCGATGACGGTGGCGCTCGGTGTCATCTCCCTGTTGAGGCCGTCGTCGTGGACCCTCGGGTCCTCTCCGCTGCAGATGGCTTATGGCGTCGGGTTTGCCTTCCCACTGGCGTAGTGCATCCTTGCCTTTGGCGAGGGTGGTGTCGATGGCCCCTATCTTATAGACATGTCCTCGTGGTCTCCGCTCTCGGTCCTTGCTGTTTCTTGGCAGGAGCGGCGCTCCACGGCCCGGAGCGAGGGGGCTGGCTCGACGCTGAGTTTGCCCTCTCCGGAGACGGCTCGGTGTGTTCGGATCCTCATGGCATGGTGGTTTCTCTTGGCGGCGCGGCTTCGCTCCTCTTCGGTGTCTTGGTTGTAGTGTGTTAGGGGGTGGTCTCTCCTATTCTTCATGTTTGGCATTGGGTTAGTGGCACTTGTGCCACTCGCATGGTACCTTTTATCTTTCGTTCCTACCTGCTTGTATGAGGGTTTCCTCACCACTATGTATCGTTCGGCCGTTTGTGCCTTTATTTATAAAGGGGGGCGAAAGCCTGTTTTGAGAGGCGAGCGACCCTCTGGAGCCACACACGTCGACAGGCAGGTGTCATGCCCCTCCTCCCCCCTTCGCTTTTCACCTCCTCCCCTTCGCTCTCACTCCTCTCCGATCTAGGCTGCACATCTGTGTCCTCAGCATATTTTTCTCCCAGATTTTACTGCTTGACTCTCCGGTTCTCTGATAATCTTTAGATGATTGCATGCCTGGCTGTGCTAATTATGTCTCCTGCCCCTCGGTCATGTGCAGCGGCAAGGTGATACAAGCCTCTGCCCCTTTCTCTCTCACAATAACTAATATTTTTTATGATGACTCTTGTGTGAGATGGATCTTTCTAATACTAGACAGGTAACACATTTTGTTTAGGTAACTTGCGAGACGTGATAGGTGGAGACATCTATGAGGATAGAAGACAATATGAGATGAGATGATCCATCAAACTTAATGCTTGGTTCGGGTTATGGTACGAGGATCTTAATTGTGGAGACAACCATGTTGTGGCAATGGAGTAGCAGAACCATAGAATAGAATGTAATCCCGTGAGGAGGAGTTCCATAACCTTATGGTGATCCGCCTACAGGACAAACATATCAAACACTATGAACATGATACAACGTAACTGGTATTATCGTCGCACTGACACACTTGATGTATACCATGAGCTAAATTTTGTGCCTGCCTAGTCTCTCCATTACAGGAAACATAACTCTATTTCCCAGTTTATTTACGTTATTTATTTATTTTAAATTACTTTCTTACTACAAGACTTTCATCTTTGTCACTCTGGTTTATTCGTCCACCAGGACAGTAACGATATTTGCAGAATCACAAGCAATTACTACACATAAGAATTATGACACTTTGTGTGTGATAGAAGCGCTCATATAAATACTCTCTTCTTCTCTTCGTTGGGACGATAACTAATTGAGATACTTCCACGAAAGTGCTGCGCAACCTTGTGTGTCTTGCAGGCCATCAGTGGTTAAATTTATTTACGTAGTACATGGAGACCTCAGGTTTGACTCACTGCGAATCCACCTCCTCACGCGTTTCATTTTTGGTGATTTAAATATCGGAAAACAAAATACATGGGCCGGCCCAACTCGCGGCAGAGGGGGTGCGCTTCAGGCATCCATTTGGAAAATGATCTATAACGAGCGCCTGAAGCACCAAATAGGAAGTGCCCCAATGAGTGCCTTAAGCGATATAGAGGAGTCCTATGCGTTTCTATGATGTATCCCAACAATTAATGGCATACATCAAATTATGAAGACGTAGCCCATTTCGACCAAGCTCAGAGGACGCAAAAAATGTTGATAGGCTAAGACAATAGTTCACCACGAGAACCAATTTTACCATGATAGATATTGCCAAAGGACAACGCTGATACAACCTCACTAAAACTTCAGTTCGGAGAGATGTGACAACAAAATATTATTCATTTTATTTATATAATTAGTGGCCACTGAAAGCTGTTGTTATTATCAACCACGACAACCTTCGGGCCCACCATAATAGAACAAATAACTGTCCTTTACTCCAAGAGGAATGTCACCCACCTTGTAGCAGTCTGGCCTATTCATCCAAGGGATCATGATACTTGGAATGGGATCATGAGCATTAGCATTTGAGTCGAATATCTTCATGTTCTTAAAGTATGCTGCTTTTCTTTCACCTTCCTTAGGAAAATGCCCGCTGCCCATTGCCGGCCCTCTCCCATTCTTTGGATAAATTGCAAATCCAGAAAATAATACTTGGGGTGCAACACCATTCAACTCCGGACAAAGATCTTTAGGAAAATGCCCTAGGAATGAAGGCCTCTCTAGGTCGTCCCGGTATAATACCCAGTTTCCTGTGTGAGGATCCTATAATTTCAAAACAAAAGAAAGAAAATCAATTACTAGCCAACGGCTCACACATATGTATGGGGCAATCCATGGGTTAATGTATTCAGATTCAATGTCGCAATGGAGGGTTAGTCACCGCATCCATCTTATGTACACAATTTGAAATACTTTTGGTACAAAGATAGCGGTTAACATGGCAATTGTGAAGATGATAGAGACTGACCTAATAAATAGACTACAAATATGCGTACATCCTAAAATGGTTAATTATGCCCAAAGACCATAAGGCATCTAGGTTTTCTATATATTTTTACTTTGTTGCTTGCATACTTCAATGGAAGTTAAAGGTAGGGGCCTCCCTTTCCACCCATTGCTAATTGAAAATCCTAAAGATCCATATCCAATGTGTAATTTTACTTTGCAACATCGCTAATTGAATATATAATGGGGTTGGCTCATGCTATTTTTATCCGTATATGAGATTAATATGTACCTAGCTTGAACTGGAGTTTTCATACTACTCTCTTGGAATCAAAATTTAAGTCTTATTTTGATGTTACCATGGTTTCCTCAAGATTATAAGGTAGGTTTCATAATAGCAAACTTCATAATTGTATTAAAAAATGACACCAAATTGAGGCATACCGTGTGTAGGCTAATTGTGATGTACTGATCTTCTCCATCATATGTTGAGGGAGGACCAACTGCTTGACCCGGAACTAGTGCAGCTCCTTTAGCAGGAATGAATCCGCTGCATTTCAGATTATAGCAGCCTGTTGATCTATATCCATCCCTCTATGTAATGGTAAAAATAAATTGGTTGTTATGAGCTCTAGTGTCCTTATTTTTACAAATACCTGCACAATAGAAACAAACTGGTTTGCACTTACAGTCCAATACGTAAAGAAGTGAACATCACTGTTATTATACAGGTCAGGAAAAACCTGAGTGAAAAAACAAAATTAGAAAACTGGTCATTTCGTAGCAGCATGTACATTTATGTGTTTAGTTAGTTTTTGATTTTACATGAAACCCGGCTTCGACTTGGTTGAACATGGATCCAAACTTTGTATTGCTGACAGATATGGATGCTCCAGATTCTTGAGAATGTTCTTGATTTGGGTGAGCCCACACACCTATTTTAGCTCGGAGACCATAGTATTTTCCTGGTTGTGTCTTCCACACAGCTAACTGGTAATAAAAATTGTTTAAGTATACTTGATAATTCAAATGAATGAATATCTTATCCCTTTTAAGTAACTAAAGGTTTTATCCCTCCTAGCTGATTGGAATTGCACAAATATGTAAACAAAATACTCCTTCCATTGGAATAGCATATGTTGCTCCATCCTTAAATTGTGGTGACTTACCCGAGCAACAATGTTATCTTGGGATTCTCTAGAAGGATATTTATCTCTCATAGACAACTCAAAATGGTGTTGCTCTGCAAGAGTTTCATGCTGCAAAAAATAATGTTGTTACTGTTGAGATGATTTACAAAAGTTAACAATATTATTTTCACACCAAAACACAAAATTATGTGATAACATGCTTTGAGCATCATATATAAGTTTGTGCCGGTTATGAGAAATTTAAAAATAGTGTAGTTAATTAGGTTTTTGTGACGCGCAAATTTAGTGTCCATAGATGGTTACTACAAAGAGCCACAAATTCTAGAGTGCCCAATAGTGTTGTTGTATTGAGAGAGAGAGAGAGCGAGAGAGAGAGAGGGAGAGAGAGAGAGAGAGAGAGAGAGAGAGAGAGGGAGGGAGTGAGTGAGAACAAATAAATTGGGAGCTATAATTCCTATTATTTTATCTCATTGAATGGCTAAAAAAATCATACGTGATGCAATATTTTCCTCAAATTGCACCTTCACTCAGATCGAATGGACTAAGGGTCGAATCATTGGCTAAAAAAAATTTGCTCAAAAAAATTCAATTAGCTTAGAGTGTTATTCGTACCTTTATATTGGTTAGTATATTGCCATGTGCATCTATGGACTTGACTGGACGAATATAGTAGGTTGAATGCAAGAGACACAGAAAGACAACTATTACCACAAAACCCATCAGGTGTAGGAAACAATCCTTTATTTTGTAAGAGTTCATGTGTTGTGGTGGCATACATATATATGATCCTCATATTTAATTCATAGAGGTGAGGCTACATACTCTTGTCATCATTTAATATTTACATCATATCTTTAGATACGCCACAAGGCATATCGCAGAAACAAATATCTTTAGCAATAATTCCATTTTTATGGATTCCTATTTATAATGTATATTCTTCAAAAGCACGGAAAGATTTGGGTTCCTATATTACCAATACATTAGTGCTTCCAATTAATGTATACAATAGGTATATTGTGATACAGATAACACATTCATTCCAAGATATTAGATATACAATTTAGATTTGTCCATTTAAACCACATATCTCTACTCCTAAAGGAGCAGTCTGCGGTCGTGATGGTAGGTTTCCGTTCTGGGTTTATTTTCGTCATACTTCCCATCTTTGTCCGGTTTTTTTCCGTCCGGTTTTTTTCGTTCCTCCTCCCATCATCTTATATTTGGTAATGTATTTATGTGAAAAAAGCAATCAATATTAATTTATAATAAATCTTTAAAGACTAAATCTGAATTAATTAACCTTACCATAAATCGCTCAATCACATTAATTAATATTATCATACATCACTAATTACATTAATTAACATTCCGTTCCAGTTTTTTTTTCTTTATCCTCTCACCTTCCTCTGTTTTTTTTCGTCTGGTTTTTTGTCCCTTCTCTCATCTCAACTCCAAAAGGAGGAGTTGGTATCTTCCATTCCAGGTTTATTTTTGTCGGTTTTTTCGTCTCACTTACCACCATCTCCTCTCAGTACCCTCTGCCACCGGTTTATTTTTCTCTTCACTTTTATGTTGTGTCTACTCCTAAAGGAGCAGTCCGTGGTCGTGATGGTAGGTTCTTTTCCAGGGTTTTTTTCGTCTCACCTCTCACCTTCGTCTGGTTTTTTTTGTTCGGTTTTTTGTCCCTCCTTCCATCATCATATATTTAGTAATGTATTTATGTAAAAGAATCAATCAGATTTAATTTTTAATAAATCTTTAAAGACCAAATCTGAATTAATTAACCTTACCATAAGTTGCTTAGTCACATTTATTAATATTTTCAGACATCACCAAATTACATTAATTTCTGATAAATCTTTAAAGACCAAATCTGAATTAATTAGGCTCAATCACATTTATTAATATTTCCATACATCACCAAATTACATTAATCTCTACTCCTAAAAGGGAAGTGCATATGTCTAGGGTGGACCTAGGATAAAAACTGACCGGGGGCACCCAACTATAGAAAACTCTCAAACATATATACACATAGGCTTATAAATGCTTCAATCTCTACTCCTAACTACTCCCTCCATTTTTAGAATATAAGGTGCATTGATTTCCGTGCAAGTAAACCATTTGAATGTTTGACCAAGATTATAAAATGAAATAACGACATTTGTGATACCTAATAGATAAAATATAAAACTACTTTTCATGATGGATCAAATTATATAAATTTGTTATTGTGGATACTGATATATTTGTCTAAAAATTTGGTCAAACATGAACTTGGTTGACTTTTGAAAAAACAAATACACCTTATATAAAGGAATGGATGGAGTAGTAGAATGCCGATGCGTTGCCACGGGTTTCTGAAATATTTTGCTGAAGTTATATAAAGATAATGTATGTTAAATTTCATAAGTAGAGACATCATAACATGTTGAACGATGTGACGATATTTTGATGGGTCTATGTCTTTTTCTCCGTTTTCTTTTATCTGGCAAGATATGAACGTGCTAATAATATGTACCTTTTCATCCACCCTGTCTCGTAGATGGTCGTGAGCAAGCATGCAATATATGTAAGCATTTGTCACCTGTAATTCCATCTTTAAAATATATTTATGTCATTAGATATTACATATGATTTATATTATTAAGTGCAAAGTTTATCCAATTAGCCTTACACCATTGTGCAAGAACATACCATCTTTCAGAAGGCATTCTAAATCTTCGTTTGATAACAAGGTATCTTCAATGTCCACGAACTTGGTTTTCTTGGGGGAGCAGACATGCCTGATTCAATAACTCTAATATCTCTAGGATACAAACATAGGTTGTCGTCACGATACAAAAAAATGAGCCAAATTAGTATAAAAATTGAGGCAAAATAGTTCAATATAAAAAATAACATGACGAAGGAAAGACCGATAATAACATTGAAAAATACCTTGAGCGTTGACATTTGTATTTGCTTTTTTGGTTTGTTACCGAATATCACCATTTGCACATCATTATGTTGTAAAAAACTTTGAAAACTTTCGGCCCCTTCCAACGACGTCGTCTCAGAACCTTTGTGGATAGACTCTTTTTCAAGGTCGCCATAATACAACCCTATCTCTCCCATGTTTTGAAACAATAATCATATAAAAATGCTCCTTTTGTATAATAACATACATATAAAGAAGGATAGGTTGTATGTACATCTTCTCCTGGTGTTGCAGTTCGGTCTGTCATCGTTATGTCCGTGCTTACGTGAGATGATATTTCTAATACATCATTCGAATCCATCACTTTTTATCTGAACAAAAGTGGAACATATAAAAATACAAAGAATATTTTATAATGCACTAGCAAAAGGGCCCGTGCGTTGCAACGGGAGAAAATAATACCACACGCTCTTAATTTACAAAAAATGATCTCTAATGTGAGAATTTGTAGTTACGACCCAAACAAAGATGGTCTTAGCCTACAAAAGCGCAGTTTAAGATTTCACAGGTCTTCTATTTCAACACGACTTGCATATAGATTTAATACATACAAAGAAACGGGTAAGTGACCTTCAATTTCTTCTCCAATTCTGGTTTTGCTGAGGTGTTCATCGCCAATCCGGATCAGCACCGGTATGAAAGAAAGACGGACAATGCATTATTTACTAAGATTGCCCTAGATAGTATTTTTTTCTAAATGGTTAACAGGTAAAATAACATCGTATTTAGATTCTACATATTTTTCTAATCAAATTTCATATATAACATGTTGAATTTGGAGTTACGATTTAAAAGATATGAGTATTTTTAAAAACATTTAATATATATTGCGAGTTTAATGTCAAAGAAATTTTATACTCTCTCCGTTCCTAAATATAAGTCTTTCTAGAGATTTCACTACGGACTACATACGGAGCAAAATGAGTTACTCTACACTCTAAAGTATGTCTATATATATATCCGTATGTTGTTCGTAGTGAAATCTCTAAAAAGACTTATATTTAGGAACGGAGGGAGTATAAAATAGCAGACGGACTAAGAATACCTATTTCTTTTATTAATATGTATAGATTATAAATATATATATATATATAATATTTAAACAAAAGTCAGACTAACACATTTTTTAATTTGCAATAAAAAACCGGATATTGCTAATTACATATAAATATACAAAATATACTCCCTTCGTAAAAGCTTTATTAAAGCGTTTAGAATCCACGTTCATTTCCAGTCACGTATAGAAAATTTGTTCCTTTTCAATTTTGCCCCTCGCTGGCTCACTCGTGTTACTCACTCATTCGGTCATTCCCCACTCCCTCTCTCGTCCAAATCCCTAGCTCGCCTCGCTCCGCTGCTCACGTCGTCGCCGCCCGCCTCTCTCTCGCCCGCGTCGCCGTCGCCGCTCGCCTACATCTCGCACGCTTCGCCGTCTTCCTCTGACGTCTTCGCCGCTCCCTCTCAAGTCTCAACCGCGTCGCCTGCGCCAGCCAGCGAGCTCTCGCCACAAGATTGCTTTTTTTTTACCAAAGCGGAGTCAAGGACCAGCTGGAGAGATGTGCCAGTGGCTGGATCTGAAGTGGTTGGACGTCTCCTCCATGAGGATGAGCGGGAGGAGCAAGAGCACATCTGAAGATGGGGAGGAGTGGAGGCGTTGGTTCTAATTTTGAAGATGGTGCCGTGGGGAGTAGCGGGAGGAGCAGTCGCCGATAGCTTGGCTGCATGGGGTACGCCCCCCTTCGTCTCTTATGGCGTCGTGGACATCCTTCTCGGCGACGAACATCTGGTCGAGGGCATCCTGCTCGACAATGCTCCTCTTCTCTAGAATCTCCAGCACGTGGTGAGCTTCCCCTGTCTCCTCCCTTTACTCCTGGTTGCAGGATTTGGCTCAGATTTGGAGTACTGCTTGGGTACAGATTAGGAGTAGGGTACAGCTTATTTGTACGAGTATGGGTACAGATTCGGAGTAAGAGATGTAGTTGTAGGCATAGTTTTAGTAAAAAATTAGTAAACATAGTGTGAGTGTTTTAATCCAGTAATCTTGCTTGAAGTAAATTTGAGTAACTTCAGTAATCTTGCTTGAAGTATTCTGAAAATATATTCAGAAAATGTACTGCTTGTACTGCTGATCTTGCAGATAGGAGGAGAGTTCTTATACTCAGAACAGCTGTTGATCTGCAGTAACTCTAGGAGTAGGATTTAGGATAATCATATTTTCAGTTTGCCTTACACCAATTTTGTGACCACAGTTTTAGTAAAATATCTAGTGTGGAGTTTATTGTAATTTTGGTTGTTGTATCATAAGTAGAGGCATGCTTTATTGAATTTGTGACCACATTCTTCAATTGCCTTACACCAACAACAAAACTCATGACAGCTGTAATGTATTTCTTTTGGCATTTTGGATTTGTTCCTCTGTTGTTGCAGCATCACACCTTTTTCCTTACATGTAAAGATGAACCTGAAACAGTAAATGTGAAAACATCTTATTTTCTATAATAAGATTATGCGATTCAGATAATTAGATTTTACAGGAATATGTTCTTTGGCCTTCAATATGCCTTGTGACGAAGCTGTTAGAAGTTCTATCCTTCATAACTAAAACAGACTGGCACATACCTAGTTTACTTAAGATGTGTGTATAACTTTGTGTAGTCAAGAAGAAAATGCTACATTGTCAAAACATTGGTACCGTATTGTACTTTATGTAGTCAAGAAGATCATTTTAACTAATTTTGGCTATTCTATTTAGGAACTCATAATAGTAAACCGGAGAGTTATCAAAAACACCATCGGCATGAAAGGCAACTTTGGATCATGGAGAACTTGAAGAATCATGTCGTTCGCATTGGAACTTTGGGTAGAAGGTATGTGCCTCACAACCATCTTATGTTTGGTTAATGGCTTGGTTTAAGTTTGATTATAAGTTCAAGTAAAGTACATATACATTTTTGGGCAAGACCAAGAAAATTATTCCAGCATAGACCCTCTGGTTTGATATTTTGAAGGCACAAACAGAAACAAGCACACTTGATATGCTATAAAATGTACATTACGCGGCAGAATAATAGGTGGTTGTAAATTCTGATACTGTTCATGTTCCAACAATTCATTAAAACTGTTATGTGTTATGTTTCTGTAAGCTACACGCAATAGGAAAAGTAACCAACGGAATATGGCACAATGAGGTGCAAAAATACTACTACTTGTTTGGACATGAAATTCTGTCAACCGGAAATAATCAACCAAATATGAATAGAGTGACAAGCTGAGCTTAGTATGTTACAGTATAAAGATCATTGGTAGATGGTAAGTTCAAACAAAAATACATGAGATCTACCATGAAAAACGGTAATTTGGATATGCCTTCAACAAATATCACGCAAATAATGCCTTTGCATAAATACATCGGATGATTTTTGTCACACCCATGGGAAATACTGATAACAGATGAAATTAATGCAAACATTTGCTATGTCAAACACTTTACTATTGAAATTTCCCTCAACGGTATAAAATAGGAGTCTGAAATGTAGCTACAACCAATAACACTTACAGAGGCGATAATTGCATAGCCGCCACTAGTAGAAAACAGGGCTTTGGTCCAGGCCAGAATATTGCATTAGTCCCGGACGGGTGCATCAGTCCCGGTTCGTGAGGCCAGGACGCCGGCCGGGCCTCGGCGGGCACCAGTCCCGGTTCGTCTGACCCCTTTAGTCCCGCTTCCAGACACGAACCGGGACTAAAGGTCATCGCTCCTGGCGCAGCCCCTTTAGTCCCGGTTGGTGGTTGGAACCGGGACTAAAGGGAAGTCTTCTGTCCTGGTTCTAGCCACAAACCGGGACTAAAGATATGCCTATATATATGCTTGCCCCTGCCCGCTCACTCCTCTGTTTTTTGGCCGGCCGGCGTGTGGGAGGTGTGTGCTGCTCTGCTCTCACCTCCTATGCACACGAGGTGTTCGATGAAATGTCCGAGCCACGCTTAAGCTTTCTCCTCTCCAAGCTCGACCTCCAAGTTCCATTTTCCCCAAGATTTGTCTAGGTTTGGTTGTCCGTCACGTCCCGTCCCCATCCTCACCGTCGTCGATCGCCCGCGCCGATCTCGTCGCCGGCACCACCGTTGTGAGCCTCTTGTTCTTATCTTCTTTTTGAAAGAAAAAATTCTTACTTGTATGATTTACATAGATACTTGTATAAGTTTCTTACTTTTATTATTGTTTGTTATTATATAGTGCCATGGTCATGGTATCCGCCCACGTCGGCCCTCGTCCGGTCTATGCTTCGGATGTGGTATATTATCTTTTATAACTATTTGTTTCATTTAGTGTTTATGACAATTATGCCGACCAACGTGACATAGATGTGTTTATCTAGGAGGTATGTGAACCGGAAATTCCAACCGACCCTCTTGTCGAGAGGTTAAATTTAGTTGAAAAAGAAAACGAGGATTTGAAAGAAAAATTGAAAAGAATTGAGGAGGAGAAGATGAAATTGGAGTTGCATGTTGCCGATGTCGTCGATGACCACAAGATCAAGATGGATGCAATGCGCTTGAAGATTAGAAAGATAAGAAAATATGCCATTTATAATGAGGCTTGGTATCATTATGCTGCTGGATCAATTGTTACCTTAGTTGCGATTATGATCGCATTTGTTGTTGTATTTAAATTTTTTACATAGTTGTACGTTAGTTTCAATTTATGTTTTAATTAGATGCTCTAGAGAGCTATATGTTGTTCTATGAGAACTATGTATGAACTTTATGTATCTATTTTTTCAGTAATAACATGTGATCACTACTGTATTTTGGTTTTAATGTGATGATGAACTTGTATTAATTTGGTCACTTCTCTATTCATGATGTTCTGTAATGGTTTCGTCCGAAACCCTGAAATGCATGAAAAATAGCACATGAAGTCAGAAAAGGGTTGAAAAGTGATGATGTGGCTTTGAATGGTGCATATTGAATGCATAAAAAGTCTTGATTAAAATATGTTTAAAAAAATGAAATACCTTTGTAATAGACGAATTTTCGTCCGAAACCCTAATACTTCGAAGGAGATTGTCCAGTTTGTACACGAAGTGCATCCAGTTTTTCCCGTAACCATCTCAACTTTTTAGCACATGCTATGTGGGTGTAATTATGATACCATGCCAACTTTCAACCATTTCAGAGTTCATTTGCAATGCTTTTCAATTTTAGGGTCATTTTAGCTCAAAATAAATCATGAAATGCATGAAAAAATAGCAAATGAAGTCAGAAAAGGGTTGAAAAGTGATGATGTGGCTTTGAATGGTGCATATTGAATGCAGAAAAAGTCTTGAGTTAAAATATGTTTTAAAAAATGAAATCCCTTTAATAGACGAGTTTTCGTCCAAAACCCTCATACTTCGAAGGAGGTTGTCCAGTTTGTACACGAAGTGCATCCAGTTTTTCCCATAACCCTCTTAACTTTTTAGCACATTCTATGTGGGTGAAATTATGATACCATGCCAACTTTCAACCATTCCAGAGTTCATTTGCAGTGCTTTTCAATTTCAGGGTCATTTTAGCTCAAAATAAATCATGAAATGCATGAAAAATAGCAAATGAAGTCAGAAAAGGGTTGAAAAGGGATGATGTGGCTTTGAATGGTGCATATTGAATGCAGAAAAAGTCTTGAGTTAAAATATGTTTAAACAATGAAATCCCTTTGTAATAGACGAGTTTTCGTCCGAAACCCTGATACTTCGAAGGAGATTGTCCAGTTTGTACACGAAGTGCATCCAGTTTTCCCGTAACCCTCTCAACTTTTTAGCACATGCTATGTGGGTGAAATTATGATACCATGCCAACTTTCAACCATTTCAGAGTTCATTTGCAGTGCTTTTCAATTTCAGGGTCATTTTAGCTCAAAATAAATCTTGAAATGCATGAAAAATAACAAATGAAGTCAGAAAAGGGTTGAAAAGTGATGATGTGGATTTGAATGGTGCATATTGAATGCAGAAAAAGTCTTGAGTTAAAATATGTTTAAAAAATGAAATCCCTTTGTAATAGACGAGTTTTCGTCCGAAACCCTGATACTTCGAAGGAGATTGTCCAGTTTGTACACGAAGTGCATCCAGTTTTTCCCGTAACCCTCTCAACTTTTTAGCACATGCTATGTGGGTGAAATTATGATACCATGCCAAATTTCAACCATTTCAGAGTTCATTTGCAGTGCTTTTCAATTTCAGGGTCATTTTAGCTCAAAATAAATCATGAAATGCATGAAAAATAGCAAATGAAGTCAGAAATGGGTTGAAAAGTGATGATGTGGCTTTGAATGGTGCATATTGAATGCAGAAAAAGTCTTGAGTTAAAATATGTTTAAAAAATGAAATCCCTTTGTAATAGACGAGTTTTCGTCCGAAACCCTGATACTTCGAAGGAGATTGTCCAGTTTGTACACGAAGTGCGTCCAGTTTTTCCCGTAACCTTATGGTTTGAGCAGCGTATATATGTGCCCAATGACCCAGAGATCAGGAAGTTAATTCTTCAGGAGGCTCATGATTCGCCTTACTCGATACACCCGGGTAACACCAAGATTGTTGTGAAGAGCCTCCTGAACGAACATGGCATCGCCCATTGCTCTGCCTCAGTAAGACAATCGTCGTGAGTTGTCTGCCTCAATGAATCCCAACCTCTCAGCAGCCTCTCGAAAGCTACCACATAGAACGTCATCCACGGTGAGCAGGTCTTCGAAGGATGTCTTGCCCGTGACATGGTTTAGTAGCACACGCAGATGGTATCGCTCCCCCTCGGCTGGATTGGCAGACACGATTCGACCTATTTGATAATGTTCCAGCCACGGCTTCCAATACTTCGTTCTCTGCCATGTGAAGCTCTTAGGAAAATCCTTGTACAATATATGCCTAGCCCACGGGTGGTCCTGGTTAGCCTTGAAATACTCCGTCAACATGGATTTTGAAGCATTCTGAGAGGCGACGACATTGGTCAAGTCAACTTGCTCATTGAATGCCACCCTATGCATATTCGGGAGATGAAGAGGCAATTGTAGGACAGACGGGGAGTTAACCCATAAGGGGAAGCCAAATATCCTCCACATCGCCTCCGGAGGAGTAACCCACCTCGTGTCGACGTATCTTTTGATCTCATCAATGTTACCATCGACGTCGGGCTGGTCGATGCTGAAAGAAGCCCTATCGTGGCACTTGTATATGGATTTGTAAAGGTATTTGATGGCCTTTATGCTGGAGCAGACCTCAACGTTGATGTGTCAATTGAACATCCGTAGAAGTTAAGGGTTATAAGGCACAACCCATTTGTTGTCCAACATTTTACCCTGGACCTTGGCCCATTTGACTGCCATCTCTACGCTGATAAACTGGGTACGAGTCCTTGCCCTGTGCCGTGTTTTCATTGAACACCCGAGGGTATCTGCATTTGCACTCGTTCTATTGCATGCACACATTCTTGGGGTTGAGGGCACCGCATGGTCAGTGCATCATATGTTTGACCACCAAGGCATAAAATTCTGGATACTTATGCTTGTCTGGGAGCTCGGCGAAAATTTCTCGGTCGTACTGCTCCAGAACGACGAGCTTATACGACAAATCCATGATCAACAGAAAGTGTGCGTGGGGAGTCCTCTCTTCTGGAACTCGACTACGTATACATACGCAACAAGAACACCCAGGATATGCTTCTTGAACAACATCTCTTTCATAGCCTCTAGCTTGCCATGAAACACGCGAGCCACAAGATCAGGTCGGTCCCGTGCTGTCTGACCAGGAAACAACTTGTTCGATATCTCTTCCCAGTTAGGGTTGCAGGTCATGGTCAAGAAGATGCCAGGCTTCCCGTATGTATGGACAATTGCCATGGTATCCATATGCCTCCGCTTCATGTCGCGATCGCCACCAGGGTACGTTCCAGGGAGCACTATCCTTACTCCAACAGCACTTGCTCACGTCTCCCCGGAAGTGATAGCATCAACAACTCCTTTATAGAGGTCGGCATGGATCTTCGTCTGGTTCTTCCTGTACTGATACGTCTCCAATGTATCTATAATTTTTGCTTGTTCCATGCTGTTATATTATCATTCTTGGATGTTTTACAATCATTTTATAGCAACTTTATATCATTTTTTGGGACTAACCTATCGACATAGTGCCAAAGTGCCAGTTGCTGTTTTTGCTTGTTTTTTACTTTGTGGAATATCAATACCAAACGGAGTCCAATCGCGACGAAACTTTTTGGAGATTTTTTTGGGCCAGAAGACATCCAGTGGGCCAAAGACGTGCCAGAGGGGAGGGTCGAGGAGACCACAACCCACCAGGGTGCGCCAGAGGCCCCGGGCGCGTGCCCTGATTGGTTGTGCCCTCCTCGGGACCCCTCTCCATCGCCTCTGATGCCTATAAATTCCCAAATATTCCAGAAACACTAAGGGAGTCGACGAAAAACACATTCGGCCGCCGCAAGTTCCAGAACCTCGAGATCCAATCTAACACCATCACGGAGGGGTTCATCATCCTCATTGGTGCCTCTCCGATGATGCGTGAGTAGTCCACCATAGACCAACGGGTCCGTAGGCAGTAGCTAGGTGGCTTCCTCTCTCTCTCTTATGATTCTCAATACAATGGTCTCTTGGAGATCTATTTGATGTAAACTTTTTCGGTGTGTTTGTTGGGATCCAATGAATTTTGAGTTCATGATCAGTTTCTATCCATGAATATTATTTGAGTCTTCTTTGATCTCTTATATGCATGATTACTTATAGCCTCGTATTTCTTCTTCAAATCTTTGGTTTATTTAGGCCGACTAGATCGATTTTTCTTGCCATGGGAAGAGGTGCTTTGTGATGGGTTCGATCTTGCGGTGTTCTTTCCCAGTGACAGAAGGGGCAGCAAGGCACGCATGTATCGTTGCTATTAAGGATAACAAGATGGGGTCTATTCCTACATGAATAGATCTTGTCTACATCATGTCACCGTTCTTATTGCATTACTCCGTTTTTCAATGAACTTAATACACTAGATGCATGCTCGATAGCGGTCGATGTGTGGAGTAATAGACGTAGATGCAGGCAGGAGTCCGTCTATCTATCTTGGACGTGACGCCTATATAATGATCATTGCCTTGGATATCGTCATGATTATTCGATTTTCTATCAATTTCCCAACAGTAATTTGTTCACCCACCATGCGCTATACTCATGAGAGAAGCCACTAGTGAACCCTACGGCCCCCGGGTCTACTTTTCCTATCATATTGCTTTCCGATCTATGTTTTTTTGCACTCTTTGTTTTCAGAACTGTTATTCCAAAAACCCAAAAATACCTTGCTGTACTTTTTATTTGCCCTTTTTATTTTGTGTTCTTGAGAGATCTATCTCTCCAATCTATCACTACCTAATCTATCTTTTTACCGTAGAGAGATTGACAACCTCTCTTTCGCGTCGGGTTGCAAGTATTTGTTCCTTGTGCGCAGGTGTTGTTTACGTAGTGGTGGTGATCCTCCTACTAGTTCCATACCTTGGTTTCATAACTGAGGGAAATACTTACCGTCGCTATGCTGCATCACCCCTTCCTCTTTGGGGAAATACCGACGTAGTCTCAAGCCACGTCAAAGAAATTTCTGGCGCCGATGCCGGGGAGGAAGCGGTCTCTTCTATGTGCCAATCTCTGGCACCGAGGAGACACCATCATCATCTACCAGGTTCCGAATCACAAATCTCATCTCCTTGCAATTACATTATTTGCCATTTGCTTCTCGTTTCCTCTCCCCCACTTCACAAATTTGTCGTTTTATTCGCCCTCTTTTTTGTTTGGCTTTTTCTCGTCAGATCTCTTGTTTGCTTGTCATCATGAGTGATTTTGGTATGGCGGAAACAGATGATGGCAGGACTCCTAATATTGGACATTCTGGTAATCTGGATGCTAAAACTTTTGTTTTGGGGCAAGGGAACGTTATAGGAAAAGAAACTATCCAATAATTTTTCAATTGCGTTGGAAATTTGACTCTCGATGATACCCCTATACTGAAAAGAACTAAAACTTATGCGGAAGCTATTTCAGCGCTAGTTCTGAAACTTGAAAATAGGTTTATTCATACCCATCCTACCTTGCAAAGATTGTTTTATGAGTTACCCGTCATAAAGGATCCCAAAGCTAAGAAGTTAGCCACCCTTGTCCTCATGAATGAATTTGATCACATAGTACGAGAAGCTAGGGAGATTTTCAATTTCTTTGGTATGAGCCGTAAAAAACCGGTAATAGGAGAGATCCTTTACAATAGTGATTACATGTTGAGACATCTTGTCGGTGCACTAGGACTGGGGTACCCAGTGCCCCTGACTTATGCACAGGCAGTAGTAGCAGAACCCATCAACATGCACACAGTCAAGACCAAGACTCCGGCAGAAGCAACCTATGCTGGCTAAGCAACGCCGGCAAGGTCGAGGCAACGGCCCAGGACAAGCCCAAACCGCGCCAGTCGCGTCCCCGGTGCCTGCCGGGAACCAAGGCGCGCACATCTTCAGGAAGACCCGGCAAGCCGTCCCCCGGCAGGCGCGGGCCGATCGGCCACCGCTCCACCGCATCGCAGTGCCAGTCATTTGTCGATGCGGTGTCGAGCCCTCAGGTGGCTAAGTGGCTCTCGCTAAGTATGTGGCGGCGCGCCAGAAGGCAGATTATGCCCATTTGACACCCGTCCAGAGGCGTGTCAAGATACTAAGCAATAGATAGCCAAAGCGGTGGTAGAAGCTTGCCGGGGATGCATCCCCGCACGCCACCTAGGCTAGCATTTACGGCATTTTGTCCTAAATGCCAGAGTTAGGTATGATAGCACTGTTGGCTATCTAATCACTAGTTAATGTCTATTTTGCCACTGTGGTTGCCCCTTGAGCTATAAAAGGAGGCCCAAGGCAACCTAGCTAAAGATTCAGACCTTTGGGCACTTGTATTCGCGTAGCAGCTCCCCCGAAGGCAGCCTTACCGGGTTTGAGCTCTGCGTATGCTTCATGTTCCCCCGATCAATCCACCAAAGCAGGAGTAGGGTTTTACGCTTCTCAGCGGCCCGAACCTGGGTATAACACCAGCGTCTCGTCATCGTGCTGCCTCACCATCTCTGCTCATTGTGTAACGTAATCTCGCCCCTGCCGAACCACAAAGGGGCCCGTGGCTCCATAGGTGATCGTGTGCATCGTTACCCGACATCTTTGGCGCGCCAGGTAGGGGGTGCGTCATTTGAGTGAACCTGAGTTCATGAGCAGCGTGTCCATCTTCATCGTCATCTTCTTCCTCTATGGCTCCCAAGAAGAAGCCCGGCGCGACCATGCATCCCTCCACTTCGAAGGTCCCCCTCGCGCGCAGCTGCGGACGCCGTTGGCACCGAGGTGGCGACGAGTGAGGTGGGCGTCGTGGGCGACGCGACCGGCATAGGCGGCGCCACCATCGTGTCCCCCACGGCCGAAGTTGGAGCGGGGAACGCCGAAGAGGAGCAGCAGCAACAACACTTTGGCGAGCTCGGCCCTAGTGCCGCGGAAGGAGGGAATGTTCGGTCTCCACCTCCCCGCCGCACTGGTGGCCGCGGCCGCAATAGCGACACCCAATCTGGAGCAAGCTGTGATCTTCTAGCTGCGCCTGCCACAGGCACGGCTGCTGGGCGCGCGCCTCGCCCAGAGCAAGACCGAGCGCTGAGCGGGACCATAGACCCACAAGTTTGACCTCCTCCACGTTAGACCGCCCCGGCAAACAGTGTGCGGTGGCAAGAATGCGGCGACGCCCCTCTTGGTTCCACCAGGAGTCGAGCGACGTCGCGGTCCGCCTCTCTAGCCATGCCGGCCACGGCAGCAGAAGCAATGGCGCGGGCCCAGCTGTTGTTAAACTTCCCGCCGGTGGCTGACAAAATGGACGAATGGAGAGCCACCATCCAGAGTCTGATCGGCGTTATCGAAGCCAACAAATCGCAGCATGCGGAACCGTCGCGACGCCCGCGGACGGCGTCGGCGGCCCAGACTGGCGGTGGTGTCGAGGGGGCCGCGCCAACGGTGCAAACCCCTCCGCGACAACAGACCCAGAGGCAGCCATAACGAGCTCCACATACTGACGAGCCTGACGAAGCGTCTATGGCCTCGTCCGGCCAGCATGATCGCCGGGAACAGCGGCGTATCCTGGAACACCGGCGGAGGGAAGACGCGCGCATCACCATAAAGCAACGCCGGGAAGCGCACCGCCAATCCGACAGGCGCAACGGCCCAGATGCTGGCGACCCCGCACCCAGTGCTGGCGGGTACCTGCCTTATGAGGTTGGGTGCCCTGCCTTCACTCGCGAGCTGCGACAGGTCCGCTGGCCATCGGCCCGAGCTTTCAAGCCTGAACTGACGAAGAAATATGACGGGAAGCTAAACCCGCTGGAATTCCTTGGTATCTATACGATAGCCATTCAAGCCGCCGGGGGAAGAGATGAGAAGGTGCTCGCCAACTATTTCCCTTTGGCGCTCAAGCCAAATGTGAGATTGTGGCCGATGCACCTGCCGGAGAACTCTATTTCATCATGGGCTGACTTGTGC
Source organism: Elymus sibiricus (assembly GCA_039707655.1). Taxonomy (NCBI): domain Eukaryota; kingdom Viridiplantae; phylum Streptophyta; class Magnoliopsida; order Poales; family Poaceae; genus Elymus; species Elymus sibiricus. Next base: position 425,018,453 of record CM077673.1, on the reverse strand, counting down.
AATGAGTTTGTCGGCGCCTTCACAGGTGGCCACCAGGAGCCAGGACAGCCCAGCGACCTGCAAGTCCTTCCGCAAAAGGAGGGAGAAACCTTGCGGAAATACATCCAGAGGTTCAGCCAAGTACACCGCAATATTCCAGAGATACACCCCGCAGCTGTGATTGCCGCGTTCGATTTGAACGTGCGCAACAGGAGGATGTGGGCCAAGATGAATGTTAGACTCCCCAAGACCGTCAATGAGTTGTACACATTGGCGGACAAGTGTGCTCGTGCTGAGGAAGGAAGGCGACTCCCCGGAGAGGAGGCTGGCGTCGAAGTCGACTCATACGACGACGATGATGCCCCTGGCCCAAAGGGAAAAAGTGAAAGGCGCAACAAGAAGCGTAAGGGAAAGGCAGTGTTGGCCGTCGAGAGCTCTGGTGATCTCAGTGCCGGCAAGAAAGCCAAGGCCAAGGCCCCCGGCAAGGGAGTTGTCGCGTGTGCTGATTGCCGGGAGGCCGCGGCGGCAGAGAAAACCAGAAAGTCTGACGGGCCATACTGCAAAATCCACCGCACCAAAGGTCATGATGTCCAAGAATGCCGCCAAGTTGAGCAGCTTGCTGAGAAGCAGAAGGCTAAATACGAGAAGCGTGACAAGGAGAGAGGCCAAGATAGTGCTGCCGAGAAGGGCTGTGGTGGTAGAGGAGGCCATCGCGGCAAGGCCCCGCGGTAGAAGGAAAAACCTGCTAGAAGCCGTGAGAAGAAAGAAGGAGATGATATGAGTGATGATGAGGATGATGGAGAAAAATCCAGTGATCGAGAATTCCAGAAGGCAACTGAAGCCATGTGTGTGGACGGGGATGCGTCATTGCATTCCTCTCATCGCCAACTCAAACAGTGGGCGCATGAGATCAATGCCATGGAGCCAGCTGCAGATTCCAGAAGGCCACTCAAATGGTCCCGCACGCCTATCATCTTTGACGAAGAGGATCATCCTGACCGCACCACTGCAGTCGGATGTTTGCCGTTGTTGGTCTCCCCAACAATCCGCAACCTCAAAGTAACCAAGATGTTAGTTGACGGCGGGGCGGGGTTGAATTTAATATCCCCTAAAGTGGTTAAAAGGCTGCAGATCCTTGATGAAGAGCTCAAAGCTACGGGTACGTTTCAAGGAACCAACCCCAGCAGAAGCCGACCCAAGGGAAAGATCACTTTGCCTGTGACGCTTGGCGGGGAGTTGAACTACCGGACTAAGAAAGTTGTGTTTGACATGGTCGAACTCCCTCTGCCTTACAATGGAATTCTTGGTCGCCCAGCTCTGGCAAAATTCATGGCAGCATCCCACTATGCTTACAACACTTTGAAGATGCCAGGACCAATGGGAATCATCTCCATTCCATATGATGAGAAGGATGCAGTTATATGCATGGACAAGAAGTATCGAGACGCGGTAGGAGCTGAGGTCGCAGAAACCCCAGCTCCCGCCAAGGAATCAAGAAGGGGAAGAAGTCTAGCAGGGACACCGGCAAGGACTCTGGGAAACGTGCCTCTTCGGAGTGCGCTGCACCCGTCGATGACCTGCCATAGAGTTCCACTAGCAAAAGATCCAAGGTCACCAGTCCTGCAACGAAGAAGATCCCGGCAGGGCAGGATGGCACTGATGGTACGTTCACCATCAGTGCCACCCTTAATGACAAATAGGAAAGTGAGCTCGTTGCCTTCCTGCGGGCGAATGTTGATGTGTTTGCTTGGCAACCATCTGATATCCCCGGTGTTCCCAAGGAGGTAATTGAGCACCACCTTGTTGTCTGCCCTCATGCCAGGCCCGTCAAGCAAAAAGTTAGAAAGCAAGCCTTGGAGCGGCAGCAGTTCATCACCGAGGAGATCAAGAAGCTCAAAGCAGCTGGTTTGGTCAGAGGAGTGTTGCATCCAACATGGTTAGCCAACCCGGTAGTGGTGCACAAGGTGTCGGTGTCAAAACCGGCGGATCTCGGGTAGGGGGTCCCGAACTGGGATACTTGGATCGATGGTAACAGGAGACAAAGGGGGCAAGGTTTTACCCAGGTTTGGGCCCTCCTATGGAGGTAATACCCTACGTCCTGCTTGATTATATTGATTTTATGGGGATTACAGAGTCAATCTACCACGAGATCAAGTAACTAAACCCTAGATGAGTTCTGTTGTTCTACACCCTAAAACCCTCCGGCTTATATAGATGCCGAGGGTGTCTAGGGTTACACATGGTCGGTTACACGTCGAAGGGATAAACATGCCTATTTACTACTTTAAACCTGAAGGACAATCCACGATTCTCGAAGCTTCCTTCTTGGAGGTGAGATCTTCAATCCTCCCAGTATCCGGCAAGTGGCCCATACAGTCCGGCCCATAAGACATAGGCCGGCCTCCCGAGGACCCCCCAATCCAGGACTCCCTCAGTAGCCCCCGAACTAGCCTCCAACGCCAAGGGTCCAGGCTCCAGCTGCTTCGAGTGATCAGAGTCTTCGGCTTGCGAGGCGAGTTCCTTTCTCCAAACAGTGATCGGCCCGGGATATAGTTTGTCCTCCGTCGACGTGTAATGTTTCCGATCATAGATCGTCCGTATACCATGAGTAATTCGGCCTAAAGGGCCAAACGTCAGAGAACCAATAGTGTCTTCTGACAACTTTTTAGATGAAAGGCCACGGCCCACCACAACCTCTGAACCAGTCGTGAAGACTCGATTCGCGGTTCGAGGCCATTTCCACAAGCACGATCCATTAATGCACAGATCGTGCCCCGTTTTATACGGGATATGTTTAATCACGCGCGTACAATGGCACGCACGCCTTGGGAAGCGGAGAGATTCACGACGCCGTGAAGGGAGGCTAACCGGCAACAATCTTTAATAAAAGGGGAAGAAAAACGCCAAGGCTTATCCGCATCTCCCATTCGCATCCCTGCTTCCCCAATCTTCTGAGCTCCCTGAGCCCAGATCTAGGTCTTCCGTCCTTCCCCCTTCGAGCTCAGCCATGGCCAGCGGCAAGTGGGAGGCTTCCACGGTCATAGACCAGGACATCCGGGATCTCAAAGACGCCGGCTACCTCCCCGCCAATGTCTTCCATCGTGCTGTAGAGGAGGGTTAGGTGATCCCCACCCCCAAATCAGGCGAGAGGGTGGTCTTCGTCCCTCATTTCATCCAGGGATTAAGCTTCCCACTTCACCCCTTCGTGAGGGGTCTTATGTTCTTCTACGGGCTCGACTTCCAGGACCTCCCGCCGAACTCTTTCATGCACATATCTGCCTTTATCATCGTCTGCGGGTCGAGCCACACTTCGGACTGTGGCTCAAGATTTTCAAAATCAAGCCGAAGTGTGTCGCCGGCGCACATGCGGACAGTGGCGGGGCAGTCATCGGCAAGCTTCCACACGCAGTGTGGCCATCCGGCACCTTCATCGACACCATCAAAACTTGGCAGAGGGAGTGGTTTTACATCACCGAGCAAAAGGAGGAGGAGGGCGGAACTGTTCCTGCTGAATGCGGAACTGTTCCTGCCGAATTCAGGTCCGCCCCCCCCCCCCCCCCCCGACCAGATTGACCTCATGGGTCCGAAAGGGTCTCGACTGGGGGTCGGAAACAGAGGTGGAGGACCTGCAGAGGGGCATCGCCTCCCTAATCAGGGAGGGAGTCGGCCTAACCAACGTGGTCCAGGTCATGCTCCGGCGGCACATCCTCCCCTGCCAGCGCCGGAGCTCTCCTATGTGGGATTACCGGACTGACGATGATCCTATAGTTCGTCGACTCTTCCGTACTACACGGGAGAAGCTATGGAAGGTGTTGTTCAAGGCGCAGGAGAACTGGCCGGGCAAGAAGGAGGACAAGGGCTTGAGTACCATCAAGCCCGCACCCGAGGTATAGCATAGTTTCATTTCATCGGCTCTATCTTCCCAAAGATAGTTTAAACACTTTCTGATCACCTTTCATAGGAATGGTTGAGAAAAGCCACGGGCATCAAGTGTCCGGCTCCACAGCCCGAAGACCCCAAGTCCCCGCTGCTGTTGGAGATGCTCGTCGTGGCGCCTTACAAGGCGCCAGAGAAGGAGAAGAAGAAGCCAGGCCGAACAGGCCTGCACAACAGGGACCAGCCAGGGGCTGTGTCCGAAGAGACTCATGCCTCCTCGAATCAAGAGGAGAAGCATGAGGCTGAGGGGGGAGGCGATTCCCCCCTCACAGGAAAGAGGGCGGCGTCATCGGACGCCTCGAAGGAGGTAGCTCCTCCCGCCCAGAAGAAACCGCGCCAGGCATAGGTAGTCTCGTCCGACGATAGTTCGGACTCGGACACCGAGTCCGAGGACTTCAAAAGGGCTCCACGAAGGACCCTCAGGGTTAAGCCCCCACCTCGAAGGTAAGGATCCGAAGACCCATTGAGCCATCGGTGCTTAATTTAGAATGTTTATTATTGACATGTGAGTGCCCACCAACTTGCAGCCCACCGCAAGTCCTCCCCACCGATCAAGTTTCGGACGGGGAGACCCCACCCGCTGAGCTAGCGGAGAGCGGGGCCATGTCACACCCCTCTCCTCCGGGCGCCGCGAAGGACACCGCGGAGGCGTCCTCCCGACAGGCTCCTTTGGAGCCGGACTCTGGAGGCAGGGGCGACGAAATCATGGCCGAGGCAAATACCTCGGCCGCCGAAGACCCGGGGGAGAGGCCCCTCCCGGATACTGAGGAGACCAGACCAGAAGACGTCCAGTCACCTCCAAGGCGGTCTCCAGAGCGTACCATGCCTCCGGAGGCACCGATTAAATCTCCTGTCGGAGATCGGATCCATCGATCCCCGCTGGCGCCACCGACCAACGGGTGGCCGGCTATGGGGGAGGCTCTATCAAGCGCCTCTATCTCCGGGGAACACCGCACTCTTATGAGTGCGGTACTGCAGAGCATTCGGTCCGTGGATTCCAGACTGAAGGAGGCCTTCAACGGTCTCCTAACGGGCTTTCAGGTAAGCCAAGTAATGCTCTACTTTGTGAAATATTAATTTTTGTAAGTTATGATTATATGCATGGCAGCCCCCGAGCCCTATCCGAACTATGCATAGGACAACATATGTTCGGATCGTTCTGTCAGCCCTTAAAAGGACCGTTCATAGGATTATTTTAGTGACAGTTTGGAGGTTGTAAGCCCCTGTAACGTTATATGATATTGTTTGTTATAGGCATCGTCGACGGCAGCGGCCAATAACGCTACCGAGCTGGAAGAGCTAAATCGGAAGCTCAAGAGCTCCGAAGACGAGCTTGATGCTCTAAACAAGAGATTCGACAAGGCGCAAGGTAAGTCGAATTAGAGTATCGAAACTCTTCTTTACCGCTCTATCAACACGGTTTCTTAATATAAGTCGATGCTTACGCAGCCTCGGAGAAAGAGATATAGAAGCTCAAAGCCGAGCTTGAGAAAGCGAAGCAGGAAGCTTTAGTTGAGAAGGCGGCAGCTAAAGAAGCGGCCACCGCTCTATCCGCCCTGAGAGCCACCAGCGATAAGCATGAGGCTCGGATGGAAGAAATTCAACAGGAGCTCAAGGACACCAGCAAAAAGTGCGAGGTCCTTGAGCTGAAAGGGAAGGAGCAAGCCGCCGAACTATCCACCCTGAAAACCGATCTCCAAAAGGAGCGGGTGGATAGGCGGTCCTACGAAGAGGAAGTCAGCCAAGCCAAGGCTATCCTGGATGGTAAGCCATATTTATTGCAGTGTATCTTCGGGGATGGCAAATTCAAAGTGCTCACCCAAGTATGGCGTTCCGCAGGCGCCTGCTTGGACCTCCAGAAAAGCGTAGTGGACGCAAAGCAGTTCTATGCTTCGCGGGGAGAAGGGGATGAAGCTCGGCTATTCTGGGCACAATTCGAAGCCCCCGAGCACCCTCCCCTCCTTGCTGAGCAGCTGAAGCAGCTGCTGGAGCTACACCGGACGGCGGAACCGGCCATGAAGGATCTCTGCATCCGGCTATGGCCCCACGAGCCGCTGCCGGACAGCTACTTCGGCCTGGTGCAGAAGCTCAGTGATGCCACTCCTCGGTTCGACGCGCTAAGGCGGTCTTCCTGCATCGAGGGGGCTAGGATGACCTTCACGAAAGCCAAGGTACACTGGCCGGGGCTGGATCCGATTAAGGTAGCCACTGTCCCTCCGCCGCCTGGGAAGGAGTATAGATGCCCCGAGCGGTACTTCTCCGGAGTTATGGAAGGTGCTCGGGCCATAGAATCACAGTGTTTGAGAGATACCGTGTATGAGTGAACGCTTATATAATATGTCCGAAGACCCTTGAACGCGTTTTTATATATAAAGTTGCATGGTTTATCATGTCTTGTATGTGTTTGCATCCTTTATAACTCCTTTGTGGCCGTTAACCCTGAAAGCTGCGAGTCGTCGGCTTCAGCCCCCGTGTAGATACTACATGAGGTGTCTCTACCAACCGCACTGTAACCCTTAGCCGAACTATCGGCGCCCGAAGGCGGTAGTGTGGAGCGGACGAGGCAATCGGACCATAATGCTTTATTGCTTTCACTTAGACGTAGGGGCGCGAGAAAGGAGTGCGGGGGCTGATGACTAGCCCCCAGGCGTTTGTGATGTTCGGATGAACCGCGGCCAAAGCCTATATCACCTGGCTTGTACTAACACAAAACCCATCGTATGACACGGAATAACCTCTGACGAGATTTCAGTTAAGCTTGGATTCGCAGACCGGTTCTCGCATACCATGACAGTCCGTTTTCGGCTTTCTCCGCTGAGGCGCTTAACCAGACTAGCCGGAAGTGCAATCGCAGCGGTGCTCCCTTTGCCCTTTTAGCCGAACTAGCGGAACATAAAGGGGCAAGCACAGGAGCCGGGCAACCCAACTATTGACCCAAGACATAGTTCGGAACCAATGCATATAAAGCAGAATTCCAAGACGCCGAACACTTAAAGAAATTGTGATTAGGGCGATTATTAAGGTCGAGCCCCCAATCTATTAGCCGGTTGCATCGTACAGTATACCAAACAGGTTCGCAAGGAGAGGGAGAAAACAGAAAGTGTTCTGAAAAGGGACGGTAAAGAGAAAATGATATGTCTGTATTTTACCCAACAACTCTTATTATTTAAATTGCCGATGCAACTATTTACAGGTATAGGATAAATGAAATATAAATTTTACAGGAGAGGTTTGTACCGAGAGCCTTCGATAGATGACCTGACGTCCTCGATGTGCCCTGTCGCTTGTCTGCTCCTGCATCTCCTAAGGAGGTGTATGCCTTTATGGGCTTTGTTAGTTTGGCGGAACGGACCTTGAAGGAGGGGTCTTGAGAAGTCGCCGAGATATGGATGAGCTTGACGCCTTTCAGCAGGCACTTTATGGTACCTGTAGTGTGTTCAAAGACGTTTTGACGGTAATAGTTCGGTCCAACCGAACACCTACCCTCTAATAGTTTGTCCCCACCGCTGCCCAAGGAATTTTGAGCGTGAAGTTGTGCCTCTTTGGCACGTACTTTGCCGGTGATAGGGCCGTGCGATGGGGGGCGAGTCCCTATTTACAGGGAGTGGAAGGTTCTGGTACCTCGGATTGAGACCGAGCTCTTTTCCCAGCCTTGGGTGCCTTGACAGCAGATGTCGGCGATTGCCAATCATCGGTGTAATGGAATTCGGCCGCCAGGGCCAACGCATGTTCCTCAGTTCGGAGGGAGCGCTCTGTGTTGCCATTTACAGTAATGACCCCCCTAGGGCCAGGCATCTTGAGCTTGAGGTATGCGTAGTGCGGGACGGCGTTAAAGTGAGCGAACGCTGTACGGCCAAGCAGGGCGTGATAACCACTGCAGAAAGGTACGATGTCGAAGATCAATTCCTCACTTCGGAAGTTATCGGGCGAGCCGAACACAACCTCCAGGCTTACAGAGCCTGTGCACCGGGCTTCAACGCCTGGGATCACTCCTTTGAAGGTAGTGTTGTTGGGCTTGATCCTCAAAGGATATATGCCCATCTTTTTCACCGTATCTGAGTAAATCGGGTTAAGGCTAACTTCCACCGTCCATGAGGAGTTTAGTAAGGTGGTACCCATCTATGATCGGGTCTAGGACGAGTGTGGCCGAACCCCCGTGACGGATACTGGTCGGATGGTCGCGCCGATCGAAGGTGATCGGATATGCCGACCATAGGTTATACTTCGGGGCTATAGGCTCTATGGCGTAGACATCTCAAAGGGCGCGCTTCCTCTCCTTTTTGGGAATATGAGTGGCATAGATCATGTTTACTGTTTTTACCTCTGGAGGGAATTTCTTTTGACCGCCACCGATCGGACCACGAGGCTCATCCTCGTCCTCGCTGCGTGGGCTCTTGCCTTGGTCCTCATTTGCGAGTTTGCCGGCCTGTTTGAAGACCCAACAGTTACGGTTGGTGTGATTGGCGGGCTTCTCCTGAGTGCCATGGATCTGGCAAGGTCTCTCCAGAATCTTGTCCAGCGGGGTGGGTCCGTCGTATTTGCCTTTAGGAGGCTTCTTCCGCTGCCCAGAGCGGGAATTGCGGAAGCCGGCGTTGACAGTCGTGTCATCGGCATCACTATTATTGTGCCGGCGCTTGTTTTTGTTGCGCTTCGGTTTCCCATTCCCATCCCGAACTTCAGAAGTTCCGGGGTCTTCGGGGTTATGGCTACGTCGAGCGAGCCAGTTATCCTCGCCCGCGCAGAAGCGGGTCATGAGTGACGTGAGGGCGGACATTGTCCTTGGTTTGTCCTGGCCGAGCTGTCGGGCCAGCCATTCATCCCGAATATTATGCCTGAAGGAGGCTATAGCTTCGGCATCCGGGCAGTCTACGATCTGGTTCTTCTTGGTCAGGAAACGATTCCAGAATAGCCACGCGGACTCTCCTGGCTTCTGAACGACGTTGCTTAAATCGGAGGAGTCCGGCGGCCGAACATAAGTGCCCTGGAAGTTAGATCGGAATGCCTCTTCTAGGTCCTCCCAACACCTGATGGAGTTTTCGGGGAGGCTATTTAACCAGTGCCGAGCTGGCCCTTTGAGCTTCAGGGGTAAGTACTTGATGGCGTGGAGGTCATCTCCTCGTGCCATGTGGATGTGGAGGAGGAAATCCTCTATCCATACTGTTGGGTCGGTTGTCCCATCGTATTGCTCTATGTTTACGGGCCTAAACCCTTCCGGGAACTGATGCCGCATTACCTCATCTGTGAAGCACAGTGGGTGTGCAGCGCCTCTAACCCGAGCTATGTTGCGCCGGTGATCGGCGGCTGCCCGAGTTCGGTACTGTTCCCGATCTTCATTCTCGCGGTCGAACCGAGGCCGGTACTCATCCCGTCTATCAGGTGAGTATCCTCTGGATCCGTAAATGTATCGCGTACGGCCTGCTCTATAGTCCAGGTCATGGCGCAGGTCGAACCTGTCATCGGGTTCTAGTGGCTCCTTTCCCCGTCTTTGGGGTATCGTCGGCCTATAGCCGGTATCGTCAGCCGTCCTGTCTCGTCCTCGAAGAGGGCGGTCTGGCTTGTCGTACGGGGTGTGCTTGGGAGACGGCATATCAGTAAGCTCGTCATCGAATTGTGGCAGCAACCATGTGCGAGGATAGCTCTTAGGCTGGTCTGATAGACCGGTGCCGTATCCTTCCTCGGCTGAGAGGACACTCGTCCATTGGTCGTTGAGGTCGTCCTATTCGGCTTTGAGCTGCCGCTCTTTTGCTTTCAGGCTGCGAGCCGTGGATATGAGATCTTGTCTGAACAGTTCCTGGTCCGCAGGATTATCGGGGATGGCAAAGTCATCGACATCCGTGTTATCCTCCCCCTCGATAGAGCGGAGGTAGTCGTCGTCCTCGGGATCATCTGGATCATCAGGGTCACGATGGTCTTCGGGTCTCTCCTGACCCTCTAACGGGTTATCAGGGATGTCAGGGCCGCCAATGTCCTTCGGGGTATCGCCGTTCCCGGTGCCATCGATGGATTTTCGCCCCTTTTTTCCTTTGGACCGTTTATGCGGTTTCCGGCGCCTTGAAGGCGCTTCATCCAATTTGTCGCCGTTGTTTTTCGGAGTGTCCACCATGTAAACATCATATGTGGAGGTGGCCGTCCACTACCCGGTCTTAGCGGGGGTGAGGGCGTTATCTTCCTCATCCATATATTCTGCTCCCTCGGAAGCATAGTCAAGCATGTCGGTTAAATCTTCGACAGTGGCTATGAAGTGGGTGGTGGGTGGGACGAAAAATTCGTCCTGGCCCATCTGAAATTCGGTCTGAGAGCATATCGGGGTTGGATCGTCGGTAATCTTCATCGACGAGATCCGATCTAGATCCTCATTGAGTATCGAGAGCTTGATCGGGTCGGCCTGCTTAGAGCCTCCGGAGTTAACCTCCGATGCGTCCGCGCAGGGGGAGTGTTCGGCAAGAACAGATGTCCAGAAGTCGGGCATTATGACCTGATTCGGACTGAACGTCGGGCCCTCGCCGGGGTAGATCCCGTGGGCAGAGCCGAATAGTGGATCAGAGGTTAAAGCCTCAGAGCCTTCGGGCATGGCAGGCGAGACTGCGAGCCCGGATAGTGATAGATCGCCTCGAGAGTCTACGGAGAACTCTAAGTTCCCGAATCTGACCTCTTTATCAGGGGCGAAACTTCCGACGCGGCCTAGATGACCGGTCGGGTCGGCGTGCAGCACAACGCTGCCGAAAGCGAAGATCTGTCCGGGGACAAATTTGCCCGGATTGCGGACCTCTTCGTTGATGACTAGGCGAGCCATCGATTCCTTCTGGCGATCACAGCGGAACTCTCAATGAAAGCACCAATGTCGGTGTCAAAACTGGCGGATCTCGGGTAGGGGGTCCCGAACTGTGATACTTGGATCAATGGTAACAGGAGACAAAGGGGGCAAGGTTTTACCCAGGTTCGGGCCCTCCTATGGAGGTAATACCCTACGTCCTGCTTGATTATATGGATTTTATGGGGATTACAGAGTCGATCTACCACGAGATCAAGTAACTAAACCCTAGATGAGTTCTGTTGTTCTACACCCTAAAACCCTCAGGCTTATATAGACGCCGAGGGTGTCTAGGGTTACACATGGTCGGTTACACGTCGAAGGGATAAACATGCCTATTTACTACTTTAAACCTGAAGGACAATCCACGATTCTCGAAGCTTCCTTCTTGGAGGTGAGATCTTCAATCCTCCCAGTATCCGGCAAGTGGCCCATACAGTCCGGCCCATAAGACATAGGCCGGCCTCCCGAGGACCCCCCCAATCCAGGACTCCCTCACAAGGCGAATGGGAAATGGAGGCTTTGCATTGATTTCACTGACTTGAATAAAGCATGCCCAAAGGACCATTTTCCCTTGCCGTGCATCGATCAGATTGTTGACTCCATTTTCGGGTGTGACTTGCTTTCCTTCTTGGATGCATACTTGGGATACCACCAGATATTCATGGCCAAGGAAGACGAGGAAAAGACCGCGTTCATAACTCCGTGTGTCACGTACTACTTTGTACGTATGCCCTTCGGGTTAAAGAGCGCTGGTTCTACCTTTGCAAGGGCCGTGCAGATTGGATTTGAACCTCAGTTACATAGAAACGTGGAAGCTTACATGGATGACATAGTAGTCAAAACCAGAGATGAAGCAACCCTCATACAAGACTTGGAAGAAACTTTTATGAACTTGCGTGAGATCAATTTGAAGCTCAACCCTGAGAAGTGTGTGTTTGGCGTCCCATCCGGCAAGCTGCTTGGGTTCTTTGTGTCTCAACGAGGAATAGAAGCCAATCCCGACAAGATCAAGGCAATCGAGCAGATACAAGCACCCAATTCCGTCAAGGACGTAAGACGCTTGGCCGGATGCATTGCCGCGTTGAGTAGATTCATCTCCAAATCCGCTGAACGCGCCCTGCCATTTTTCAAGATTCTGAAAAAGGCTAGCTCGATGAAGTGGACCCCGAAAGCAGACGCAGCGCTGCAAGATCTGAAAGCTTACCTTTCCTCCGCTCCCACCTTGGTCGCGCCTAAACCACAAGAACCATTGCTGCTATACTTGGCAGCAACGAATCAAGTGGTTAGTGCAGCGCTGGTGGCACAGCGAGAAGTGGACAAAGATGCGGCCGCTGCGACTGATTTCGCCGGGGGAGGAACCGAAGCATCCGTGGCAGGACCTGATATAGACCAAGGGGAACCTAAGCAAGCAAACGAGGGCAGTTTCAAGGAAATGGCAAAGAAGAAGGTGGTGCAGCGACCAGTATACTTTGTGAGCTCCTTGTTACAACGGGCTAGGTCGAGGTACTCTAGAGTGCAAAAGTTGATCTTTGGCCTTGTCATGGCCTCGAGGAAACTGCGCCACTACTTTCAAGGCCACGAGATCACAGTTGTCATCCGCTTTCCGCTGCACCGTATATTGAGGAACCCCGAAGCCACTGGCAGGATAGTTGAGTGGGCGCTAGAGCTGTCAAGTTTTGGTTTGAAGTATGAGAGCACTTCCACAATACAAAGCAGGGCATTGGCGAAATTCATTGCAGAATGGACGCCCATGCCAGATGAAGAGGTTCCTGAGACAATGCTCCCCGGCAAAGAAGCGCCTAAGGAATGGATCATGTATTTTGACGGTGCTTTCTCGCTTCAGGGCACCGGAGCAGGCGTGCTCCTCGTCGCCCCCACCGAAGAGCATCTCAAATATGTGGTTCAAATGCACTTTCCCCGGGAGGAGGCCACCAACAACACCGCTGAGTATGAGGGGCTCCTTGCCGGACTCAGAATCGCGATGGAATTGGGAATTAAGAAACTGATCATCCGAGGAGACTCTCAACTCATGGTGAAACAAGTCAACAAAGATTATCAGAGTCCGTTGATGGAAGCATACGTGGAAGAGATGAGGAAGCTGGAGGAGCACTTTGATGGATTTCAATCAGAGCATGTACCACGAGCAGAAAACAGCATCGATGATCATCTATCAAAGTGCGCAGCGCAGAAGCTTCCTGTGGAACCAGGAACTTTTGTCATCCATCTCACTCAGCCATCAGTATCCCCATAAACGATGACTAGGAAAAGGAGAAAGCTAAACTCCGGCAAGCATTTCCCGGCAGAACTTCCTGAAGCCGCTGGTAGAGAGGCTGCCGGGGACAGTCTCGTATCGGTTGGTGAGCAGCTCCCTCCTGCAGAATCACGGGTTCTCGCGGTCGAGGTAAGCGCTCCCAGGAATGAGGAAACGCCTTTAGTCCTCGTTGTCGAGCCACAGGCTCCAACTTGGGCACAGCATATAGTCCACTTCCTTCAAACAGGTGAAATTCCCGAAGAGCAAGAAGAAGCCGAAAAAGTAGCCCATCAATCAAGTATGTACCAGTTTGTCGATGACACTCTGTACAGAAAAAGACCAAACGGTGTGAAATTGAGGTGCATTCGCCGGGAAGATGGACTGAAGCTGTTGGCAGAGATTCACAGGGGCATGTGTGGGTCCCACATTGGATCAAGGGCGCTTGCCGAAAAAGCCTTCTGGCAGGGTTTCTATTGGCCCACTGCCCTCCAGGATGCAACCGAGCTAGTCACCAAATGTGAGGTCTGCCAGTTCCATTCCAAGAACATCCATCAACCAGCGCAAGCTCTCTAGACGATCCCTTTGTCCTGGTCATTCTCGGTCTGGGGGCTCGATATTTTGGGCTCCTTTCCCAGCGCAGTCGGGGGCTTTGAATTGTTGTTCGTAGCAATCGACAAGTTTACAAAGTGGCCTGAGGTGGAACCAGTGATCGAGAAAGGTGACCGTGCAGTCAGCTGTCAAGTTCCTGAAAGGACTAGTGTGCCGTTTTGGAGTGCCCAACAGGGTGATCACCGATAATGGCACCCAGTTCACGAGTCGCACCTTTATGCAATACATCCAAAGCCTTGGAAGCAAGGTCTCCTTCGCCTCTGTTGCCCACCCGAGAAGCAACGGGCAAGTCGAGAGGATGAATGCTGAAGTGTTGCGAGGGCTCAAGACAAGAACTTGTGACAGACTGTGAAGAAGCGGCAAGCGCTGGATAGATGAGCTGCCGGTGGTTCTTTGGTCCCTCAGAACAACACCAAATCGAGCTACCGGCCAGTGATACGTCTCCAATGTATCTATAATTTTTGATTGTTCCATGCTATTATATTATCTGTTTTGGATGTTTTATATGCATTAATATGCTATTTTATATTATTTTTGGGACTAACCTATTAATCTAGAGCCTAGTGCCAGTTTCTGTTTTTTTCCTTGTTTTTGAGTATTGCGGGTAAGGAATATTAAACGGAGTCCAAACGGAATAAAATCTTCGGAATGATTTTTCTTGGACCAGAAGAAACCCAGCAAACTTGGAGATGAAGGCAGGAGAGCCGTCGTGTGGCGACAAGCCACAGGGGCGCGCCCTAGGGGGGGCGCCCCCTGGCTTGTGGCCCCACGGCAGCCCTCCTAACCCTATTATTCGGCCTATAAATTCCCAAATATTCCCTGGATACTAAAAAGAGCCACAAAAATACTTTTCCGCCGCCGAAAGCCTCTGTTCCCGTGAGATCCCATCTTGGAGCCTTTTCCGGTAATCTGCCGGAGGGGGATTCGATCACGGAGGGCATCTACGTCAACTCCATTGCCCCTCCGATGATGCATGAGTACTTTACGACAGACCTTCAGGTCCATAGCTAGTAGCTAGATGGCTTCTTCTCTCTCTTTGTTCTTCAATACCATGTTCTTCATGATCTTCATGGAGATCTATCCGATGTAATACTCTTTTGCGGTGTGTTTGTCGAGATCCGATGAATTGTGGGTTTATGATCAGCTTATCTATGAATATTATTTGAATCTTCTCTGAATTCTTATATGCATGATTTCATATCTTTGCAAGTCTCTTCGAGTTATTGGTTTGGTTTGGCCAACTAGATTGGTAATTCTTGCAATGGGAGAAGTGCTTAGTTTTGGGTTCAATCTTGCGGTGTCCTCACCCAGTGACAAAGTAGGGGTAGCGAGGCACGTATTGTATTGTTGCCATCGAGGATAAAAGGATGGGGTTTTCATCATATTGCTTGAGTTTATCCCTCTGCATCATGTCATCTTACCTAATGCGTTACTCTGTTCTTCATGAACTTAATACTCTAGATGCAGGCAGGAGTCGGTCGATGTGTGGAGTAATAGTAGTAGATGCAGAATCGTTTCGGTCTACTTGACACGGACGTGATGCCTATATGCATAATCATTGCCTTGGATATCTTCATAATTATTCGTTTTTCTATCAATTGCTCGACAGTAATTTTTTCACCCACCGTATTATTTTCCTTCATGAGAGAAGCCTCTAGTGAAACCAATGGCCCCCGGGTCTATTTTCCATATTATACTTTCAGATCTAAAACCAAAAATACCAAAAATACCTCGCTGCCTTATTTTTACTTTTGTTTTACTTTCCATTCTAGCAATCTATCATACCTATCTCTATTAGATCTCATCCTTGCAAGTAACCGTGAAGGGATTGACAACCCCTTTATAGCGTTGGGTGCAAGTGTTTGATTATTTGTGTAGGTACATCGATTGGTGACTTGCTTGTATCTCCTACTGGATTGATACCTTCGTTCTCAACAACTGAGGGAAATACTTATCTAC
The DNA here is from genome assembly GCA_039707655.1 of Elymus sibiricus. NCBI lineage: Eukaryota > Viridiplantae > Streptophyta > Magnoliopsida > Poales > Poaceae > Elymus > Elymus sibiricus. The sequence continues at coordinate 425,002,905 of CM077673.1, read as the reverse complement.
TTTGTTGCATCACCCTTTCCTCTTCAAGGGAAAACCAACGCATGCTCAAGAAGTAGCAGCCAGACACCCGGCCCTTCTCCCTGGTATATGGGGCGGAAGTAGTTCTCCCCACGGAACTCATATACGGGTCACCTCGAGTACTTGCCTACGATGAAGTAGAGCAAGAGCAGCTAGGGCATGACAATGCCATGCTCCTCGAGGAAGATCGTCTCCGGGCCGCTGTGCGTGCTGCACGCTACCAGCAAGCCCTGCGCCGCTATCATAGCCGCAGGTTCCACACCCGGAGCCTTGAGGAAGGCGACCTTGTCCTTAGGTGCGTTCAGTCCGCCAAGGGTACCAACAAGTTGACGCCGAAGTGGGAAGGCCCTTACCGGATAGCACGAGTCACTAGACCTGGCGCAGTCCCTCTGGAGACCGAAGATGGCATCAAAATGCTTAACTCATGGAATATTGAGCATCTTCGTAAGTTCTACCCGTAAAGCGCGGTTGCTGGGCTCGGTCCCCGGCAACCACCTTTTGTACGAGCCTTGCCGCAGTGCATGTAACCCTTTGTACAAAGCCAGGCGCAGACCCTGTGCATGCAATAATAAAGCTAGGCATTGCATCATACCATCAAACTGCATGTTTACTATGCATTTTTATGTTGCAATGTTATCGCTTTTAAGTTTTAGGAATTTACTAGAGTAACTTGATGAGCTCATTATCCTTGTTACTGCATTCTCTCTCCCCAAAAGACAGAGGCCTTTTTGCCCCACATGTTTTACCATCAGGAGAACAAGGAAGAAGGGCAAAGAGACAAGGACGGCGGCCCATTGTACTCCAGAAAGCGATACTGCCTGAAAAGATACGTCTAAACATGTATCCCAAACTCGGAGCCGTTTGCTCCCTTAAGGAAACCCCTACTATCCTTTTTAACTATGTACAATGGAGTCCTTCACGCAATGGAAACCCTTGTCGGGACGAGCCGTCCCCCAGCTCCTGTCGCTTATCAGCTCTGGCGGGCTGCGCCGATACCGACAAGGAGCCTTGCCGGGGAATGACACCAGCTTATTGCCGGGGGCTCGCTCCCCCTTGGCGCTCGCGGTACGTACTGGCCTGGCAAATAGTTCCATGCGGCAAGGACAAACACGTTGACACAGTACAAACAAGAGGAGAAAGGGATAGTACTTAAGGAAAAGAAATAGCATTCTTTCATTCATTTTCGATGCGAAATGGATAAAGATTAGATTATGATTAGCTAAAACTTGGCAAGTGCCTAAATCTTTTGATTTATAAAAAGATAAGTGCCCCGTAATGCCTTTCTTGTCCCTCTCCTCCTAGGGATCAGGTGGAAAAGAAAAAGAGGGCAGAAGGAGCGCCCGGCTGGGATTCGGCGCCTCCCCGCCAGGGACAGCGGGACGCGTCCCCGGGAGGATCATGGGGATCCTGCCCCCAGGCAAGGCAGACGAAGCCGGCAGGGAGGAAGTAGATGGAGGACAGGTGCAGGTGGTGGCGCTGCCGAAGCACAGCTGGTGATGATCGTGCTACCGGCAATCACGATGCATCAGAGCTGTCTTCCCCGCTCTTGAAGAGTCATGGGTTGCCGCCGCCATCTCCCTCATCGCCATCGCTCGATGGAATGCCTCCGCAGTCATCGGAGCCCTCGACGCGGCAGTCAAGGCAAACGCCAAGCCTCCCGAAGAGCCTCACAGAGAGCATGGTCGTCCCCGTCGACCCGAGGCAGGGAAGACTCCCTGCCCTTAAGGAGTACACGCAGGCAAAAGTCTCCCACTCACGTGCAGAATACATAGTGCCATGGGTGGGGAACTCTGCCACGATCCATGATGGACCGCTGCTGCGACCACTCGCACGCAGTCGATGGTCGTACGGACGATCTTTCTCCGTCGCCTTGAAGAAGGAGCGCAGAGACCGCAGTCGACCACAACACTGCGTCTCCACTATGAACTCCAGCGCAGTGTCATCCACGCGGCGTTCCGCCAAGAATAAAGCAGCGGGCGATGCAGCAGTAGGAGCGCCACCGCAGCTGCTCCCGGCGTGACCGTGTCAGGACCGGTTTTCTAGGATATTAATTTCCCAGCAAATGGTCCTTGTGCTCACCAGCCCCAGGATTACTGTTAGCTGATGAGGCACATTCTTGATACTGAAATTCCAAGAAAAATTACAAAATATGAAGTACAAGACCATTATGGCCTATGAGTACAACAAAAGGTTTCTAGTGGTTGGTGGCGGAAGCGGTTCGGGGTCATCAGCGTCTATGGGACTGCAGTTCCCACAGGAACAGCTGACCTGGATAACTCCTATCTTCGCGTGGCTGCTATCTTCGATGCCTAAGCTCCGGGGCTGTCGACATTTTGCTTCTCTCCAAGCAGGAAAATCTAGCCAAGACAATAGCCAGGGACAAGCAAGTGAGTACTTTGAATGTACTCGCAAACATAATGAAAACAGGTATAACATAGCAGGTGGTATTCATGCACTGAAATCATCCACGATCACTTAACCAGTCAAAATAAAATTCGTGATGCACGCAAGCAGGTCATTCATGTTAAACAAGACTAAGTAATCAGAGAGTAAAAATAAACCGATCGGGTGTCTGAAGCGACGCCTTGAAAGGATAATAATATAAAGCATGCCTCAGTCGGGCGTCTGAGCGATGCCACATAAAGGGCTAAAAAAATTAAATAACATGCATGCCACAGTCGGGCATCTGAGCGACGCCACATAAAGGGCTTATAAGGAAATTAAATAACATACATGCCGCAGTCGGGCGTCTGTGTGACGCCACATAAAGGGCTTATAAGGAAAATAAATACAAGCATGCCACAGTCGGGCGTCTGTGCGACACCACATAAAGGGCTTATATGGAAAATAATAACATGAGTATCCAGGAGGTAGAACCATCCCAGGGATACTCAATAATACAAATAATGTAAATGGTTAGTCCACAATAATGATAATCATAATCATCATGTCTCACACATCACGATCAATATTCTGGTTTAGAAATTTTCCTCCGAAGACCGACACTAAGACCAACACTTGACCCATCCCAGACTGTAGTCCTTAACCGCGGACACGGCTATTCAAATAGATATAAACTCTGTAGAGGGTGTACTCTTTACCCACGAGTAACAGATTCCTTTAGTCCACCGGGACTAATTCCGTTTACGGTCTTTGAATTGAAAACACACCTGACCCGCACACACCAGCTTAACTTACCGGTGCCTGGAATCACCCACGACACTTGTTAAGCAAAACTCTAAGTGGGGAGGCTCCAACCTCGATTAGCATGGGATCACAAAATTTATATCGCGCACATAACAGGGGAGCTACCCCCTCGGACTCACTGGAACACCCATACCCCCGGACAATGTGACATGCCTACCAGGGGCCACTGGTATCTTTCACTATGGCCTCTCTGTACGGTGTGTGCTAAGACAGGGGTTGACAACTTACTGAACCGTACCCTACCTGTGGCAGGGACAAGTGGTATATGAATCAAGTATGGGGGTTACTAGCACAAGACTCGATCTACGGTCGACTCAGGAGGTTATGTGTTCTCTGCATGATTAGCACAACAAATATATTCCACACCATCGGACAGAATCACCACTCATTATACCTCACCATGCCTTACTGATCATACTCGTCCCAACGAAATGTCAGCATACAGCTCGTGTCTACCCGAGACATAAACTTTTCCGGATTCCTTCCGGTAGGCATGAAAGGCATAAGAGGATGAATACTGTCACAAGCATTTCAATTCCAACAGCAAGGAATTCTCATCATGCACTTTTAAACATGATCACATCATCACATGAAATAATGCATACTTCAAGTCAACTCGGTGTTGTAGTCACATCAAACAACACACAATAAATATTATACCAGGGTTCAGAATGCTTGCCTTGAGGTTGCAGAAAGATGGGGGTGCACTCCAAAAATTTGAAAGCTTAATTCTCCCTCCATTTCCTATTTTAGAATGCATTCTAATTAACACACAATTCAAAAACAGCACAAAATGTTGTCTTGGAAAATTTTCAAATAAATATGAAAATAAACTAGGTGAAATTTGAGAAACAACAGAAAAAGAAATAGGTCCATTGGAGTTTTAGTTTAAAAGATAAGGATAGTCAAACTTGGGTCAAACTGTCTGTTTTTAATAAACCAGAAAAAGGGAAATGCACCGGGGAGAATACACTTACTGAAAGCGAAAGCGTACTTTCAGGATTACGTGTCCCCCGAGGAAACACGTAAAGGAGGGGCTGCGCCACTGGCGGCTTGGGCAGGCTCACCGACAAGTGGGGCCCGCACTGTCGGGTTCATCTCCCTCCTCACGCGCGTGCCTGGACAGGAACAGAGGCCGGTTCCGGCGACGATTGCTGGCGATAGGGGCCATCATCCTCGGCGCTTGGCACACTGGCTTGTTCAGGAGGCTTGACCGCATCGGTTGGGGACGGAAGGGAACGCCGGGGAGCTCGAGGTCGAGCAGGGCTTCAACCATGGCGGGAGGTGGTCACAGCCAAGGAGGGGGCTTCGCCCCTGATTTCTCCCGAGCACCATTGGAAGGGGGAAGGGCCCCGGGGTGGCAAGAGGGGGCCATTTTCGAAGACAGTGGGGGAAGGAAAGCTCAGCTGTGGTTGGATTTAATGGTGAAGCGGTGGCGGCCGAAACTGATCAGAGGAGAGGAAGATGACCCCTTTCGGTCATTCTGGTCGCTGCAGGGGCTTGCTACGGAGGCGGGAATGATCCTGGAGTGCGCTGCATCTCGATGCCATGCTATTTATAGCGCCGGGAGGTCGGTTCGACGGCGGCAGAGGATAAGAACGGGGGCTCACTGCCACTGTGGGTTGCAGGGCGACGTGGCGATGCTAGCGGTGGCACGGCGTGGCTGCGGTGAGCTTGGGGATGAGAACGGCCTATTTGAGAGACAGCTGGCGAGCTGAGGGTGCTCGGGCGGCGCCGTCCATGGCAGACTGCTGCTGGCGGCGGCAGAGGCGATGGCGGCTTGCGGCGCTGGCTCTGCGCTACAGGGAGCTTGGTCAGGAAGAGTTGGCGTGTTGTTGCGAATGGGAATGGATCAGAACGAGTGCGGGGAGGCAGCAGTAGGACGCGGCAGCTCGGGCACACGCACGTGCAAAACGCACGCTCTGTTCGTGCTCTGGACATGCTCGTCAGTCGTTCGACGAAATGCCAATGCGTGCTAGGAGGCTTGGATGAATCTGCAAATTAACAGGGTGGTTTGGGTGTATGAACTAGGCCTAATGGACATGGTGGTTGGGTCAGGGGATCAAGTTCACAAAGTAATCACAAAACAATGCCAAATCTAGCCAGACACACAAGGTGTTTGATGAAATGCCAAGGTTACCTAGGGTATCTTGCTGGCCACCAAAAATTTCAGGACATGGGCTCTATGGGTGCTAATCATGATGGCATGGTTGGTCTGGGCAAAACAAAAACTTGTTAGTGCAAATAATTCAAAACTTATTTCTAGACAGAAATAAAATGGAGCTACAGCATGGTCTCAATATATCCCAATGGAGCTCAACTTCTGGAGTTAAGGGTTTGGTAGGATGGACTACAAGCAGTAAAATTCCTAAGGGCATTAGGGCAAAATAAAGATGGGTTGCAGTACAAACTACGAAACTGGACCAGAATAGAAAATAGGATGATATGGCCAAATTTTACAAAACACAAGGTTGGGTTTTGCATGAAAGTAATCCAGGGACATCACATGACATCTACAAATTTTTGTGGAATTTAAAATTGAGTTTATGAAAGGGTTGCAGTGCAATAGGAGCCTTAAAAATGATGGAAATGCTATTAAAAGAATTAAAACTTGGCAAATTTTAGTATAAAAATTATTCCACTGGTTTTACTAAATGTAATTAAATGATTTAATAAAACATTCAAGCCACACAACATTATTCAAAAGTTTCAGATAGGAGAGAAGAATTTTATTTTTTTGAAATTCAGACAAAAGGAGTGGCCATGAAATCAATAGAAAATCCAGAAAATAGAAAATAATTATTTTTGGCAACATTTTATTTAATAAAACAATATTAAATTTTTGGGGTGTTACAGACCGCCACGCCGCCCGCTTCCCCGTCCAAGGCCCCTCCCGCCAGCTCTAAGTCTAAAACCATCGACCCAAATCGGGAGTTGGGCACGGACACAAAAAGAAGACCCTGCGATGGCAGGCGTGCTCGCCCGACCCTTCCCCCTGACCATCAGGGGGGAAGGGACGGTCCGACGACGGAAAAGAAGGGCAAGCTATCTGAACTTGAGATGGAGGAGGAGAAGGGAATGGATGAGCATCGCCCGATGTGACCCCCCAATTTATAGGGAGAGGCACGGGGGCTGGCTCTCCTTCGCTCCAAGGCGGCCGCCCATCTCCACCAATCTCGCTACCCATAATCACGGGCGAACAGGTAACCGCCCCACTGCTCCAATCCCTGGCGCTGCAGTTTCTGCCACTTCCACGCCTGTGAGCCATGCGCACTCACCACAAACTCCCCGCAATGCATGCGGCGCGCGTGGCGGAAACGGCCTGGGGTAGTAGTATGTGCTGGCTTGAAAGTCGGCAGTTACTCCCTCACATTGCGCGCCTATGCATAAATTTTGGGCCTGACCCAACGGCGGTGGGCGAGTGCATTTGAGCCAGACCCGGGGGCCCCTGTCGGTGCACTAGGACTGGGGTACCCAGTGCCCCTGGCTTATGCATAGGCAGTAGTAGTAGAACCCATCAACATGCACACAGTCAAGACCAAGACTCCGGCAGAAGCAACCTACGCTGGCTAAGCAACGCCGGCAAGGTCGATGCAACGGCCCAGGACGAGCCCAAACCGCGCCAGTCGCGTCCCCGGTGCCTGCCGGGGACCAAGGCGCGCACATCTTCAGGAAGACCCGGCAAGTCGTCCCCCGGCAGGCGCGGGCCGATCGGCCACCGCTCCACCGCATCGCAACGCCAGTCGTTTGTCGATGCGGTGTCGAGCCCTCAAGTGGCTAAGTGGCTCTCGCTAAGTACGTGGCGGCGCGCCGGAAGGCAGATTATGCCCATTTGACACCCGTCTAGAGGCATGTCAAGATACTAAGCAATAGTTAGCCAAAGCGGTGGTAGAAGCTTGCCGGGGATGCATCCCCGCACGCCACCTAGGCTAGCATTTATGGCATTTTGTCCTAAATGCTAGAGTTAGGTATGATAGCACTGTTGGCTATCTAATCACTAGATAATGTCTGTTTTTCCACTGTGGTTGCCCCTTGAGCTATAAAAGGAGGCCCAAGGCAACCTAGCTAAAGATTCGGACCTTTGGACACTTGTATTCGCGTAGTAGCTCCCCGAAGGCAGCCTTGCCGGGTTTGAGCTCTGCGTATGCTTCGTGTTCCCCCGATCAATCCACCAATGCAGGAGCAGGGTTTTACGCTTCTCAGCGGCCCGAACCTGGGTAAAACACCAGCGTCTCTTCGTCGTGCTGCCTCACCATCTCTGCTCTTTGTGCAACGTGATCTCACCCCTGCTGAACCACAAAGGGGCCCGTGGCTCCATAGGTGATCGTGTGCATCGTCACCCGACACATTTGCTTGAAAATAATGAATTTTTTGATGAGAATCTTAAAAAGGAAGTCCCCGTTTTAGATATGATCCAACAAGTTTTCAATGATGTTAATCAACAGTATTCTTGGATTGTGGCCGGGAATCAAAGAGGGTACATAGATGGACAACTTGATAGTGCTAAGGTTTCTATGGATGATGTGTTTCAAGTTTTATTTGCAAAACCTCTTGATAAAAATATCTCTACGAAAACGAAAGATGACAATACTTGAATCTACGTGTTATGCCTAGCTAGGGGCGTAAAATGATAGCGCTTGTTGGGAGGCAACCCAATGAATAAATTTATTTTCATATTTTTATTTCTGTTTTTGTATGTTGACACAATTATGCCTCTGTTATGATTGTTTTTTTTTATGTTTTATTTAGTGTTTGTGGCAAGTAAAGCCTTTAGGATGATTCATAAGATGAGTAGAAACAATGCTGAATCTGAAACAGAAACTTTGCCTCCAGTGTGCGACTTTTCATTTTTTACTGGAACGTGATATTGAGCTGAAATTTTAACACAATATTTCTATACAAATTCTTTACGTTGTCCTAATTTGTAAGAATTTTTAGAGTTACAGAAGCATGGTTAGAGTACAGATTACTACGGACTGTTCTGTTTAAGACAGATTCTGTTTTTGTTGCATTGTGTGCTTGTTTTGATGAATCAATGGGTTGTATTGAAGGGTATGAGCCATGGTAAAGTTAAAATACAGTAGGTATAATGCAATAATAAAATTTTAATGAGTTTGCAACAGTACTTAAAGTAGTGATTTCCTTATTATACTAACGGATCTCATGAAGATTTTGTTGAGTTTTGTGTGATTGAAGTTTTCAAGTTTTGGGTGAGATCACGATGGATGAAGGAATAAGGAGTGAAAAGAGCCTAAGCTTGGGGATGCTACAGCACCCCCCCATGATATATCCAAAGAGAAACAAGCAACTAAGCTTGGGGATGCCCCGAGTGGCATCCCCTCTTTCTTCTAACGACCATCGGTATTTTACTTGGAGCTATATTTTTATTCGTCACATATCATGAGTTTTGCTTGGAGCGTCTTGTATCATTTGAGTCTTTGCTTGCTTTACTATTTAGTTTTTCACTTGTATCCTTGCTGAACACACCTATTTGAGAGAGCCAAAATATGCTATGATTTGTTAGAATTGCTCTATATGCTTCACTTAAACTTTTTGAGCTATAGAATTGCTCTAGTGCTTCACTTATATCTTTTTAAGCACGGTGTACTTGGAAACTTTTGAAGAAATCCTCTCATGCTTCACTTAGATTATTTTGAGAGTTAGTAACTTTTGAAGAAATCCTCTCATGCTTCACTTATACTATTTTGAGAGATGAAATCTCTATGCTCATGTGCTTCACTTAAATTTGTTTGAGCTTGTAAAAAGCAATGGCAATATATGAAACTAGTCCCAAAGTGATAAATATCCAAGGGGGGTATAATAAAAACTTTCATGAAGATCATTGGACAAATTAAACTTGATTCTTTGTAATAGTTTTGAGACATGATGATAGTAATACGTGAGTCATGTTGGTGAGTAATTATGCTTTAGTAAGAATATTGGTGTTAAGGTTTGTGATTCCGTACGCAAGTACGAAAGTCAATAGTTATGAAATGAAATTACATCCTACTTATGGTGCATTATTCGGTGTTAGTTATGCTCAATGCTCGCTTATGTGAATTTTTGTTTCTTGGTTGGTTGCTTCTCAATCTATTTGCTTGCCTCCACTTGTACTAAGTAGAAATACTACTTGTGCATCCAAAATCCTTAAACCCAGTTTTGCCTTATGAGTCCACCATACCTACCTATATGCAGTATTTCCATGTCATTCTAAGCAAATTTGTATGTGCCATCTCTAATTTTCAAAATAAATTTCCTTTTTGTGTGCTCGTACCGCTCATGAAATGGTAGGGGTGTCCAATATTTTTCCATGCTAGATGTGTTATTCTCAAGATGAGTGTTTATTCACTTGTCATTGCACGAGAGTACGACGGTAATAGGGATGCACATTCCCGAAATGAAAAAAAAAAGAAAAAAATTACTTTATGTTGTCAAATAATAAATTCCTTGGAAAGTGTTGTCATGGAAGGCAACCGTGGATACGGCTAGCCATGAATTGTGAAAGAATGGTGGAAAAGGGAATAAACTTTATTTTCTGTTTGGGAACCGCCTATGATATATCTAGCATGGAAAGTATTGTGAACTACTTTGTCGTTTTCGTTGACAGGAAAGGCATGCCACTCAAAATATTTTTCTCTCTCAATTTAAACTTTGAGCTCTGGCACCTCTACAAATCCCTACTTCCCTCTACGAAGGGCCTATCTATTTACTTTATGCGATTTTTATTTTTACTTTGAGTCTCCATCTTCTCTTATAAAGCACCAACTAGGGGGCACTATGAGCATACTTGGGCATTGGGTGTAGTTAATATTTGAGTGTGTTTCATGAATAGATCAATGATTTAGCATGATGGGCTAGGGATAACTTTCTTTAGTGTTGATATTTTGAAAGACATAGTTGCTTGTTGGCATGGTTGAGTATTGAAGTCATTATGTCAAAACTAGACTATTGCTTTGAACCATCTAAAAGTCCAAATGTCCATACTACAAAAGAAAAGAATATGTGATGAACATGTTAGGCAGCATTCCACATCAAAAATTCTGTTATCATTTACCTACTCGAGGACGGGTAGGAATTAAGCTTGGGGATGCTGATACGTCTCCAACGTATCTATATTTTTTGCTTGTTCCATGCTGTTATATTATCAATCTTGGATGTTTTTCAATCATTTTATAGCAACTTTATATCATTTTTTGGGACTAACCTATTGACATAGAGCCAAAGTGCCAGCTGATGTTTTTGCTTGTTTTTTACTTCGCAGAATATCAATACCAAATGGAGTCCAATCGCGACGAAAATTTTTGGAGATTTTTTTTGGGCCAGAAGACATCCAGTGAGCCAAAGAAGTGCCAGAGGGGAGGGTCGACGAGACCACAGCCCACCAGGGCGCACCAGAGGCCTGGGCACGCCCTGATGGGTTGTGCCCTCCTCGGGACCCCTCTCCACCGCCTATGACGCCTATAAATTCCCAAATATTCCATAAACCCTAAGGGAGTGGACGAAAAACACATCCATCCACCGCAAGTTTCAGAACCTCGAGATCCAATCTAACACCATCACGGAGGGGTTCATCATCCTCATTGGTGCCTCTCCGATGATGTGTGAGTAGTCCACCATAGACCTACGGGTCCGTAGGCAGTAGCTAGATGGCTTCGTCTCTCTCTCTTTTGATTCTCAATACAATGGTCTCTTGGAGATCTATTTGATGTAAACTTTTGCGGTGTGTTTGTTGGGATCCGATGAATTTTGAGTTCATGATCAGTTTCTATCCATGAATATTATTTGAGTCTTCTTTGATCTCTTATATGCATGATTACTTATAGCCTCGTATTTCTTCTTCGGATCTTTGGTTTAGTTAGGCCAACTAGATTGATTTTCTTGCCATGGGAAGAGGTGCTTTGTGATGGATTCGATCTTGCGGTGTCCTGTCCCAGTGACAGAAGGGGAAGCGAGGCACGCATGTATCGTTGCTATTAAGGATAACAAGATGGGGTCCATTCCTACATGAATAGATCTTGTCTACATCATGTCACCGTTCTTATTGCATTACTCCATTTTTTCATGAACTTAATACACTAGATGCATGCTGGATAGCGGTCGATGTGTGGAGTAATAGTAGTAGATGCAGGCAGGAGTCGGTCTACTAATCTTGGACGTGATGCCTATATAATGATCATCGCCTTGGATATCGTCATGATTATTTGATTTTCTATCAATTGCCCAACAGTAATTTGTTCACCCACCGTGTGCTATTGTGAAGCCCCCAGTCTGAACCGTACGCTAAACAATCACGCAATGCGTACGATCCAGATCAGGGACTCACGGGATGATATCACAACACAACATAAGACACAAATCCAAAGTCATACAGCTTCATATTACAAGCCAGGGGCCTCGAGGGCTCGAATACAAAGCTCGACATAACACGAGTCAGCGAAAGCAATAATATCTGAGTACAGACATAAGTTAAACAAGTTTTGCCTTAAGAAGGCTAGCACAAACATAAGGTAGCAACGGATCGAAGAGGCGAGGCCTCCTGCCTGGGAACCTCCTAACTACTCCTGGACGTCGGAGAAGTCCACGTCATAGTAAGCGCCATCCTCCTGGTGGTAGTGGTGGCCTCCATCGGGGTAGCTGTAGTCGTCCACCGGGTAAGCGGGATCCTGGGTCTCCTGGGCTCCAACATCTGATCGCAGCAACGTATCGAGGGGGAAGAGAAATGCAAAGCAGCATGAGTACTCATCCAAAGTACTCGCAAGACTGACATCAGAACTATGCTAGTATGCACCAGTATCAAAGAATGGGGTTATATCTGGGCTGACTGCAGAAATGCCAGAATAGGGGAAGAAGGCCTAGTCCTATCGAAGACTAGCATCTTCAGCGTCTTGCAGCATAAGACGAGAGTAGACAGATATCACAATATAGTCATATTATTGTAGCAAATTTTATTAAGTAACACGCCCAGAGATCCTTCCTCGACTCCCTGTGAGGAAGCAATCCCGGAGCCACAATTCATTTAAATTAATTCATGATTATAGTTGTAGTAGGCCCAAGCATAATTCCAAGTCGTCCTGTTACCGTGGACACGGCTATTCTAATAGTTTGTTCTTCCCTGCAGGGGTGCACCTCATTTCCGCTCACGCCTGTCCCCTTTGGCCGGACACACTTTCCTGGGTCATGCCCGGCCTCAGGTTTCAGCACGTCGCTGCCCCACCTAGACTCAACGAAGAGGCCAGCCCGCCGATCTACTCCTAAGCGCGCAGGTTCGTGGGCCCACTTGCCCTTGCACTCCTGCACGATGCGTACGCGGCCGGAAACAGTCCTAGCATGCCTTAATGCAAGCGCCATGCATTCCAGACCAATCCGTCTCGCGCCGCTCCATTGCTGACGTCCGAAGAGCTTCGGCTGATACAACGACGCTGAGTGCCCATAACTTCCCCGCGTGAAGGTTTAGTGCGTTAAAAGTCGTATCGACCAACTCAGATTATATACTCAATCCATTAGCATTTTATTAGTTGCGGGGCAAGCTCGAACATATCGCAGTTCGTCGCCCCGCCAATAACACTCGAGTGCCTTTCGGCGCACTCTACCAATATCACACGGGTACCCTTGGGGCCGACCCGTTTATCACATATTCCCGTAACCAGGTCATAGTAACTGTGTGTCTATACACCAAGTGGATACCCGAGGAATCACCCTCGATGAGTCTCCACTCGAGGTAAGTGTATGACAAGAGTCGATATCGGTAAGGGTAAGGAGGAATCACCCTCGATGACCATAACCGATAACTACGCTATAGAATTAGCACCGGAGGTGCTAAGCGAGGTATCACCCTCGGCAGTCGGTAGTAGCTCTGCAGTGCCATACTAAATGGGTGTGAGGTGATGTGTCGGTAACGGCTTGTCAGTCATTGATGACTGAGTCTTCTGTCTTCAAGTCCTCGGTGTCGTCGATGAAAGCGGGGGCAACTGGACTAAGGGGTCTCAGGGATTCATTGCTCCACCTAGACTAAGCAGTGGGTATGATAGCAGAATGTAGCAGTTCATCAAAAACAGGCTATGCATCAGATATAGGAGCTATCTAATACAGTAGCAAAATCTAATGCAAGAACAAGAGGGAGAGAGATGGGTGTTATCGGAATGCTCAAGGGGTTTTGCTTGCCTTGCTGCTCTGCGGCAAAAGGCTGGTCATCGGGGACGTAGCTGATCACGGCAGTAGCGTCAACCTCAGGGTCTACCGAAGAGAAGAGGGGGAAGAAACAATAAATACTAAGCACACAAATGCAACATGATGCATGACATGACGATACGCAGTGCTAGGGATAGTCTAACGCAGTACTTCACGATACCGAGAAGGGGGGAACCCATCCGGGAATGTTTTCCCGGTCCCGGACAAATGTCAGACAGATGACCGGAGGGGGACGGTTGCGAGTTCGCGGTGTCAAAGGCATGGGACAGCTAGGATGCAGTGCAGGGTTGCCTAAAATAATGCCCAAACCATTTCAGCTATTTTAGGATTAAAGTTGGAATTAATATCCGGTAGTTATGCACTATCCATCTGCAGGAAACAGACGAAAAGTTGCAGCTGTGCTATGCTAGGGATATCTAACAGACTAACGGATCACGTAGATGTATTCGTCTCGTCGTTCTGAGCAACTTTCATGTACAAAGTATTTTGATCCGAGTTACGGTTTATTTAATATTAATTTTAAAAGATTTAATCAATTTATGGAATTAATTTAATTATTTAATTCAACATTATCCGAAACAGTATTTACTGTTTATCTAATTAATTAGCAGATTAATTAATATCTAATCTGGATTAATTAGGGGGTGGGACCCACATGTCAGTTCCTGTTTAGACTAATTAACTAATTAATTAGATTAACTAATCTTAATTAGTTTAATTAATAGAATTAATTAAGTTAATTAATTAATTAATTACTTAATATTTATTTATTTATTTATAATTACATTTTATTATTTATTTTTAATCCTGTTTAATTAAAACGTCTTAGGGGCCGTGGGGCCCATCTGTCATTGACAGAGGCCGGACATGTCCAGGCCTGGCCCTTTGGGCACCGGACATGTCCGGTGTCCAAATGCGCGCGCGCACGGGGAACAGAGGCGACGGCGGGCGAGCGCGCGGGCGTGCAGCGCGCGCGGGGCGGCCAGGGGGAGCGCGTGCGTGCGGCGGGGGCGTGTGCGTGCGCGGCCGGCGCGAGGGGGAGCGCGGGGCGGAGCGGTGCGCGCGGAAACGAGGCCGGGGGGGTGCGAGCGGCAGGGCGAACGGCAACGGCCCGAGGCCGGAGGGGGAAGAGGAGGGGAGGGAGAGGAGCTCCGAGGGAGCTCACGTTGCGTCGGGAGAGGGAGGGGCAGTGGGCGCGACGGAGGGGCGGCGGCCGACGACGACGGAGGCGCGGTGGCGACGGGGTTGCGAGCGGCGACGTGGAGGGAGGCGGCGCCGGGCGAGGTGAGGATGCCGAGGTGGACGAGGAGGCGAGGGGCCGACGGGGCGGAGAGGTGGCGCCGCGGGAGGAGGGGCGCCGGCGACGGGCGCAAGGGGGCGTCGGGGTCGGGGCAGCCACCGGCCCCGATCCGGTTTTTGCGGGAGGGAGAGAGAGATCGGGAGAGAGTGGGGTGGGGGTCGGGCTAGGGTTGCCCGTGGGGGGGGATAAGGGGGGCGCCGGGGCGGGCCAGCTGGGCCGGTCTGGCTGGGCTTTGGCCCAGTTGGGCCGGTGGGGGGGTGGGTGCTTTTATTGCTTTTTATTTTTCTTTTTGTTTTTCTTTTTCCATTTCTGTTTTTATTTCTTTTAGACCATTATTCCAATTAGTAAAAATGAGACATGGGGTCCAACAAATATCTTGCAACATAGTGGAGGGCCAAATCCATTTTGGGCATTTTTAGAATCTGTCTCCATTTTCAAAATGATTTTAAATGGCATTATTAATTGTTTCTGTCCACTGTTTTCTTCGAGTGTCCAAACCAGAGACTTGGTGATGTTGTTTTCCTCAACAACATTTGTTTTGCAATATTCCACACACATCCAACATTTTAGTTTAGGTGTTTGATGAAATATTTTCATCACTTGGAATCATATGGCAATTTGAGTTGGAATTTTGAATTGAATTTGAACATCAACTTGATCATATTCCAATTAGCAAAATGATCATGCACTGATCATGGGGTTCACTGTGCTCATTACATAGGGGGTGTTACAGCTATACTCATGAGAGAAGCCACTAGTGAAACCTACGGCCCCCGGGTCTACTTTTCCAACATATTGCTTTCTGATCTATCTTTTTGCCGCTTTTGTTTTCAGATCTATTATTCCAAAAACCCAAAAATACCTTGCTGCACTTTTTATTTGCCCTTTTTATTTTGTGTTCTTGAGAGATCTATCTCTCCAATCTATCACTACCTAATCTATCTTTTTACCGTAGAGAGATTGATAACCTCTCTTTCGCGTCGGGTTGCAAGTATTTGTTCTTTGTGTGCAGGTGTTGTTTACGTAGTGGTGGTGATCCTCCTACTGGTTTGATACCTTGGTTTCATAACTGAGGGAAATACTTACCGTCGCTGTGCTGCATCATCCCTTCCTCTTTGGGGAAATACCGACGCAATCTCAAGCCACGTCATGTACCATCTCAACCTACAACTCTCAATCTTGATGTACATGTCGACCCCCCATTGCTGGAGCAATCGTGCTCCACAAACTATGGGATTGAATATCGCAGGTCGTGTCTGCAGCCTGTAATAGTAGTAGTCTCTCATGGACACACATAACCTGCTATTCCCCTCTGCAAAAGGATGTGTAACGTTGATATTAGTATTCATATGAGAATTATATTATTTTCAGAACGACAGAATACAAAAAAGGCCTACCTGCATCCTCATCATCATCATGGCCCCCTCTTGGTTGTTGTACAACCTCCCAAGGGACATTACGTTTAGGCAGTTTTGGATCCCAACCGAACTCCCCCTTGGGTAGAAGAGGGGATACTACTGTGCCTCTGGTTATCGTTACCGTAAAGTGTAATCCTACGATCAAACCTTTTCGCTAGGTCAGCACCCTCGACCCAGTTTGCAGCGACCTCTGATGACACCGGTCTATTATATCTCCGTTGGTCAATCCTCTGGTCGGTGTTGAGGTCTATCCTGTAATCGTCGAGGTTATCCTTTTGTGCAACCAAACTCCTAAACTTCTCAGAGTACGGGTTTCCCCGGAGTATGTCCACTAACTCCTTGATGACATTCTGGTCCAATTGCTTGGTGGCAGCCTTGCGATAGGTCAGGTTAGGGTCATTGTCATAGAAGTACAACTGGATATGTTCAGGAAGGGAGCTTGGCCCGAAGGAATGCACATTGTGGTAGATGGTGCCATGCGCCCGGAACGTGTACACCCCAAACTTCATGTTTGTGTAGTTTTCATCGAGGCTGACGCCAAGGGTTGTGAACGCGAAGTGGCCGTTGAAGAACCATATGTTCTCCCGAAAGTATCTAGAGTCTGCATCCGTGCTAGACCAAAGCCTCATTAGCTCGGGGATGGGATCCGGTTCCTTGAGCTCGATCTGCCCATTGCGACAGTAGAAGCCGTCGGTGTTGGACTCATACTTCTTGGCCTTGTAGTGGTCACAGTTCGTGGCATGCTTCAGGATGTGTGTGCAGTCTGGGAGGTTTGAGTAGACATAGTCGAACTGATCATTGTCGATACACTCAGCGCTAGACATGTTCGTGTCTTCATCTCAATCCATGCTATCAACATCGGATCCTGCGGGCATAACACTGCAGTCAGAACTTATTCTGCTATAATATTTTTAATCAACAAATCGATAAACGTTGTGCTTGTTCACCATTCACCGTACCTTGTCTACCAAATAGATAGTACTCATCATCCATAAAACCGGGCAGTATCGGATTATCGCCCGTGATGCCGCTTAGGAATGCTTCCATGTCTCCTGCAACATAATTGTACTGCTAAGAAAAGGAGGGTACAATCTTGTGCAAAATATTGTGAGAATAACCAACTCTTACCATCGGTACCGACAGTGAAAGTTGGCATGCTCGTCGAAGGGCTGACATCTGGTGGAGCAGCTTCGACAGGCTGAATGACGGATGATGCACGAGAGGTGAAAGCCCGAGAGTCGGAGGTTGTGCTAGCTAGATCTGGAGGTGGTGTTGCGATGGATTCAGCACATGGGGTGTTTGTACTTGTAGCATACTTTGCCTTTCTCTCAGCACTTGACTCGCCCTTCTCAATAGGAGTCATGCCTTTTCGGCGTTGCATGTGCTGCTGTCGTAGCTTTTCATTTCGTCCTTGCACATCAATCTTTCCCTCATCCTTTTTCTTCCGATACAATGCTCGGGCCCGTGCATTTCTCTGCTCCCTTTATTCGTCTGTTAACTTCCCCTTGCGTTCATTCTCACATTGCCTCCTAGCTAGGACATTATCATGAATGACACCAGATGTAATTGTACTCGAAGGAGGCAATATTGCATCATCATGTGAGAATGGTGTAGTGCTTGAGCTAGTTGGGTTGGTTGGTTCAACAATAATTGTTGAACAAGAATGAAGCTAGCAAAATCCCGTCAATCTATGTAAAGATTATTTGATACTTATCTACTATCATCGTAAAGGTTAAACATAAAATAATCTTAGTTGATATTGTAAGGGGAGGTAGATTTTCATATTGTTCCTTAACCGTACCATCCTCTTTTTTCTTCCGATAAGCAGCTCGCCTCTAAGCATTTATCTGCTCCTTTTTTCGTGTGTCAGGCTCATGTTGGGTTCTTTTATACGTTTTGGCCTAGTTGTGGTAGCGTTGAGCACATCTCCTGGTGTCATTCATTCAGGGCATGCTTAGAACTTAATTATTCAACAAGAATGAAGCTAGCAGAAAAACGAATATATATATACTTTAATCGACTCAGTAGACAAAATTGCAGTACTGTACCTGACATCGCATAGGAGTTTTGATTAACATTCGTGATATCACCGGGGGGGGTCGGGGAACATTTTGCACATCATCGGTATGGTCTGATTCTATAGGTACTGTAACAACAGAAAAACCACAAGTTGTATAAATATATGTAGCTGAACCCCCATAAGCACAAATTAGTTTATATCAAAGACAGATCGGATAATACCATTTGAACTTTGGGGTACACCTATGGCATAAACCAGTGTGAGATTACTGGGAGCCGGAAACGAAGCATCATTTTGCATGAATGAGATTGTTGGGTTGCCTGCAAGATGTAAAAATAACAATTAATGCTAACCGAATTTATTACAAACCTCGAAAATCACAAAGCACAATTATTAATGGATGAGATTGGACCAAACCTGAGGGTTTACTAAATAAATATATAGTATACCTGACATCTTACGGGAAGGTTGATGAACATTCGTTATATCACCGAGAGCGGGTCAGGGAACATCTTGCCCATCATTTTGTAGCTTGATCGTACACTCGTCCTTCTTCTTCCGATAAGATGCCTGCCTCCGCGCATTTTTAAGCTCCCTTTTAACATCCTTATCACGTTGAATACTAGCCAGGTCTTTGTCATTAAAAGCAACCAGATGTGAGTAGTCAAAACATGAATAGTATGAATCATCATGTGAGAAGGATGTCTACCGAGTGGTCTAAACAGTAATGAAGTCTGCAGAATCATTTCAACATTAAACAACCTTACCAGACATTGTAAGGGAATTATGATTTCCATCTTAGAGTTTGACCGTAGCCTCCGTTCTTTTATTTATGCCAGCAGCTCGGCTCGGGGCGTTTAGCTGCTCCAATTTGTCGTCAGTCAAGACAGCTCTTGTTGGCTGGTGCTCGGATGTTGGAATAGACATTGATCCATCACGAGCACGAGCAATATGCCGTACTTGGTTTCCCACATCCTCATGGGAAGATTCTACAGCTATTGGAACCCCAGAAAAGCCATAAGTTGTCTAAATATATGAGGATGAACCCCCATAAGCACAAATTAGCTCAATGATACGAGTCAAAAAGTATGTCGATCATATTTCCTCGTGGCCTTATACCTGGACTCGTTGGGCAACTCTCGACAACATTGTCAGCTACAGGCATAACTTCTAGTTTGTATTCGCCAACATTTGACCCATCCATATGACCTGCAACACATTATGTTTACACAATATCATTGTGAGAAGGGAGCATATATAGCAAAACCTTATGGCGGAACATATACCCATCCAAATTAGCTCAATGATACAAGTCAAAAAGTATGTCGATCATATTTCCTCGTGGCCTTATACCTGGACTCGTTGGGCAACTCTCGTCAACATTGTCAGCTACAGGCATAACTTCTGGGTTGAATTCGTCAACATTTGAGCCATCCATATAGCCTGCAACACAGTATGTTTAGAATGTCATTGTGAGAAGGGAGCATATATAGCAAAACCTTATGGCAGAACATATACCTGTAGGTACATCTGACCCTCTTGTATGTTCAGTTGCCTTGCTTTTTGAATTCCCCATAAGTACCTATCAATTGCCAGTTCCATGAGAGCAAAATAAAGTTGTACCCTAATGAATTGATAAACTACTATGCATTCATATCAATTTCCAGCTATTTGTCAAAAATTAAACTCCCAACAGACCTTACTCTATATAGAAAAGATTGTATTACTTCCTGATATTGTTGTTGGTACTTTCATATTCAGCATGGATCAAGTGGAAAAATGTCAGATTGAGCATGGATCATTGCTTGCCTGTTTCTTGTTATCAATTTATCATAGATTAATGTTGGCAACATTGTGGAAAGAAAAAGTAAGAAACTTGTTTTCAGTTTATCTGTTACTTATGTCAGTCCTAGTGCTCCTATCCCAGTTATTCATTTGCTCAATTAGCCAATGTCCACTGCTACAACAAGTTCGTACCTATATCATGTGCAACAATAGTACAATGACAACAAAGTATAGGCCATATCGTGAAGTACTTCTCAAGATGTATCATTATATGAGAAAACTTGCTGTCTGGATATGGTGGATTGATAACCTTAGCCTCTTTTTAAAATTGTCGCTCAATAGTTGAAATCCAAATCCGACTTGGGCTCTTGTTTTACTGCAGTAGAAAAGGGATAACCAAACTCCACTTTTGGTTGTAACAATGACAGGCCAAGGTCTTTATTTCTGTTCAATTCCAATACCTTTAGCTGTTATGAGTTATGGCAACTTAGCAGCCTAATAATATTATTGTTTGTCTTTTTTTAGTGTTTAGTTGCCCTAGCCACCAATTGTCATTTTGTTTTGTACTCTTAATCAGTATTCAGTAATCAAAACTATTATACTGTTCTCTGGTTGGGTTGTCTACTATTTATATTTTCTAGAAATGCATATATCAGTGAGTAGGATATTTGCTGAACTTCTTTGCCACTTGCCAGGAAGTGCGGATGCCAGCAACAGGTTCCAAAGGAGCTCCAAAAATCCTAGTGAGCTAAAAGATGACACAACCTCGTCACACTATAGAAAAACTGGTAATACTAAGGGAGCAGGCCTGTACCCTGTAGTTATATAAAGTGGATCCCATATGTCAGATCCATTGGTTCTGGCTAAAATTAAATTTCCGCAACATTATGGATAAGACGTGTAGTTCCTTGAAATGGCTTTGTAAAAACTTTGTTTTGTGATAGATATGTTGATTATTGAAAATGCAGGCACAACTGTGTTCATGAAGAAGAAATTTATTCAAAATATGCAGGCACAACTGTGTTCATGAAGAAGAAGTTTGAACCAACGAAAGTGTCATTCAACTTGGATCAAACATGCAAGTTTGTTTGAAGAAGTTAAGTAATTGTCCCATGCTCTACTCTAGTGGAACTTTGTGTTCATCATGTTATAACTTTGTGATTGTGTCATAGGATTTAATTTGGTAAGCGTGGTAAGATACTGATCATATGATGGTGAAAGAATATGTTATAACTTTGTGATTGTGTTATAGTATATGATCTGATTTTATAAATTTTTAGACCATCTACGGTGAAAGAATGTGAGTCTATTTGCTATAGCACCTCCTCAGGGGTTTTTGTACTCGTATTATGCTGGTAGGCTATTGATCTGAGTGGAGGAGCTGCTATGTTACGGTGTGGGTAGGCTGGTAGGTTGGATAACCCTGGACAGAGGAGGTGCGACTGCCACCCCCAGCCAAGAAGAGGCTGCCCCACAACAGGAGCAGGGAAGAAATAGAGAAGATAGTTTAGGCTAATTTTCTGCTTGTCTATTGATTGGGAGAGCACGTCTCATAACCTGGGGTATGAACTATCGATACAGATTCCAACTCTGGGATCTTAACAGATGTACATAGGTTACATGGGATCCGACGCCGACGAGCTTCATCATGTAAGCATATTAGTAATTTCATTCAAATTTATCCAGCAACAATTGCATGACTCTAGACCTGGACATTTGCACCCTATGACAATTAATAATTACATACAATGTGTGTTTGGTGTAGATGAGATAGGGGTGGGCCAACAATGTCATTACCACAAAGTGTGGACGGTGAGGGATTCTTAGTTTTGTGTTCGTTGGATTTGTATTTGCTCAATGATTTTCTTATTTAAGCCAGACAATGTTTTTTTTGTTTAGCTATTATCTGTTTGTAAGTTTCTATGTGATAGTTTTTGTTCATAATCATAAACCTTTGTTGTAGATTTCACATGCATTCTTTGTGATAGTTTTTAGTTTCTAAATCCTTGCTGTAGATTTCACATGCATTCTTTGCTGTAGATAGTTTCTTTGTGAAATCTTCATGCATGTGAAATCTATAGTTTTTTCACATGCACATAGATTTCACATGAATTCTTTGTTGTAGATAGTTTCCAATTCCTTGTTGTAGATTTCACATGTATTCTTTGTTGTAGTTTTTAGTTTCTATGTGATTTCACATGCATTCTTTGCTAATCCATGACATTGGTTGATATTATATGCACCCCAACTCAGGCCCCCAGGTTTGACTGAATCCTCACAGTTGGATTACAAAGGTATATGCAGTGATTTGTTGGGAAAAACTATGTTCAGAAAAAGTGGGCCAATGCGAACTCTAAGAGAGCTGAAGGAGACGCATAGAGCAAGAGACACCAGCAATACATCAGCTTCTGAGAATGTACAGCAAAGAATTAGAAAGGGACAATAACTAAGTATGCATGTGAAATCTACAACAAAGAATTAGAAAGGGACAGTAGTTACTTGTATCATTGTCTCCAACCCTGACCCATGTTGGTACTTTCAGATTACGCATGTGTCATAACCTGTAGACGCAAAATTGTATTACTTCAAGATTTGTCCTCAAGAGTATGGCTGGGAGAGCACGTCTCATAACCTGGGTTTTGAACTATCGATACAGATTCCAACTGTGGGATCTTAACAGATGTACATAGGTTAAATGGATGGAACATTCAAATACCTGTGCGTGCAAATACCAAGCGCTGAACTCAAAGGTCAGGAATCTATGGGACCTGGAAGGCGGAGATTGTGGTTCTCAGCGACCTGGAGGTCCACACTGAAGGCGACGGTGGCTCCTCTAGGCTAAGGGATCCTGGATGGCGGGGATGGCGACGATGCCGACGAATGGATCCGGGATGGCGGTGAAGGCCTTCGGGGTGGAGGTGGTCTGGGGTTCGCAATGGAAGCGATGGAGGAGATCTGGGATTCGCAATGCAGCGATGGAATGGTGGCGCGGCTAGAGCGTCTAGGACTCTAGCGTGACGGGGTATTTTTCTTCCGATTTTTTTTCGTGGGTGCCCCGATCGGCCTTTTTTCGTCTGATTTTTCTTCGCTTCCGTACGTGGGAGCCTCGATCGGCCTTTTTTCGTCCGCTTTTTTCTTCGTTACGTAGGTGGGAGGCACTTGGTTTGTAGGAGGTGGGAGGGAAGACTAAAAAGACCGGATGAAGGTGGAAGGGAAGACGAAAAAAAACCTGAATCGGAAGCTACCAAGTCCCCTTTAGGAGTAGAGATTTCTGGGTGATGAAAGTTGCAATCAATTGCAAATTTTCTTGGGGAGGGGCGTTTTGTCTCCCGGATGTGCTCCCGGGTGAACAGTAACATGAAAAAACTGTTTTCCAAAAATTCTGAATTTTTTTGTGGATGGTCATGTTAGTGTCGCAAGCATGCTTAACAATTTTCATGCAAAACAGAGCAGCAGTGTTTCGTCAGTGAAAAAAACAAATTTGGAGTGATATTTTGGGGTAACATTTCGTGCTTGATTTGTTATTTTTGCAAAGGCCAAAATGCTCAATCTTTTTGCCTCGAAATTTGCAGGTAGCATTTGGATATGACTAAGAAAACATAAAAATTCTGTCTCGGTTTTTTTGACATTTCCAAATATATATTTTGTCCCGGGAGCACGTGCTTCTAGGAAATTTTTGTTTGGGGCATTTATATACCTTTCTAATATGTGCAAGCTTTCTGCTGATTGAAGGGAGGAGCTCGAGCCGCAGTGGTGGTCCACTGTGATGCCCCCATTCTTGTCCGTACGCTAATCATGCACACAATGCGTACGACCAAGATTAGGGACTCACTGATTGATACCACAACACAACATAAGACACAATATAAAGTCATACAGCTTCATATTACAAGCCAGGGGCCTCGAGGGCTCGAATACAAAGCTCGACATAAACACGAGTCAGCGGAAGCAAATATATCTGAGTACAGACATTGATGTTCGATCTCGAAGAGAAGGAAGAGATCTTCGAAAAGTAGGTTTTTATGATCCGATAAAGAATCAAACTTGTTTAAATGTTCCAGCTATTCTCTATTTCCTTGAAAAAAGTTAGACAATTTTTTCCTTAAGAAGGTTAGCACAAACATAAGCAACGGATCGAAAGAGGCGAGGCCTCCTGCCTGGGAACCTCCTAACTACTCCTGGACGTCGGAGAAGTCTACGTCGTAGAAAGCGCCATCCTGCTGGTAGGGGCCTCCGTCGGGGTAGTAGTAGTCGACATCTCCAGCGTACTACAAATCATGGGCTCCATCAACTGAACGCAGCATCGTATCGAGGGGGAAAAGAGAAAGGCATAGCAGCGTGAGTACTCATCCAAAGTACTCGCAAGACTTACATCAGAACTATGCTAGATATGCATCATTATCAAGGGGTGGGATTATATCTGGACTGATTGCAGAAAGCAAGAATAGGGAGAAGGCCTAGTCCTATCGAAGACTAGCATCTTCAACATCTTGCAGCATTAGAAGAGTGCAGATTGGTATCTCATATATAGTCATATTGTTGTAGCAATTTTATTAAGTAACCTCGCCCAGAGATCCTTCCTCGACTCCCTGCGAGGTAGCAATCCCGGAGCCACAATTCATTTCCAATTTAAAGTCACAATTATAGTTGTATAAGGTCAAGGTACAACTCCAAGTCGTCCTGTTACCGTGGACACGGCTATTCGAATAGATTTATCATCCCTGCAGGGGTGCACCACATATTCCCAACACGCCTGAGTCACCTCCGGCCGGACACACTTTCCTGGGCCATGCCCGGCCTCGGGATATCAGCACGTCGTCGCCCCACCTAGACTCATCGAAGAGGTCAGCCCGCCGGTCTAAATCCCATGCGCGCAGGGGTCATGGGCCCAATCACCCTTTGCACACCAGCACGATGCATGGGCGGCCGGAAGCAGACCTAGTACACTCCAGTCCAAGAGCTGCACCGTCCAGTCCAATCCGGCGCGCGCCGCTCCATTGCTGACGTCCGAAGAGCTTCGGCTGATACAACGACGCTGAGTGCCCATAACTTTCCCACGTGATGGTTAGTGCGTATTAAGGCCAACGACCTAACTCAGATCAAGTACCCAACCCATTAGCAATTTATTAGTGGCTAATAACACTCGGATGCCTTACCGGCGCACCCCACCACATATCACTCTCGCGGGTACCCTTGGGGCCGACCCGTCTTCAACAAGTTTCAGTAACCCGGTCATAGTAACTGTGTGTATAAAACATCGAGACGGAACCTGAGGAATCACCCTCATGGGGTCCCGCTCGATGAAACCATCAAGGTGGACTTAGAGGAATCACCCTCGAGAGTCCCACACTTGAGGGGTTGCACGACAGAGTCATCGTCGGGAATGGTGAAGGAGGAATCACCCTCGAGAACCATGACCGACTAGCTACACTATAGAACTAGCATCATGAGTACTTCACGAGGTGTCACCCTCGGTACTCGATAGTAGCGCTGCAGAGTCATACAACTAAGGGGGTGTGCGGTGATGTGAGGGGCCTGGCTTGTCAGTCATGACGACTGAGTCTTCTGTCTTCAAGTCCTCGGTGTCGTCGATGAAAGCAGGGGCAACTGGGACTAAGGGGGTCTCAGGGGTTCACTGATCAACCTAAGCTAAGCAGTTGGTATGATTGCAGGTAGAGTAACAGTTCATCAAAAACAGGCTATGCATCAGAATAGGAGCTATCTAATACAGTAGCAAAATCTAATGCAAGCATAAGAGGGAGAGAGATGGGTGATATCGGAATGCTCAAGGGGGTTTTGCTTGCCTTGCTGCTCTGCGGCAAAAGCCTGAACGTCAGGGGCGTAGTCGATCTCGACAGCACCGTCAGCCTCGGGGTCTACCGGAGAGAAGAGGGGGAAGAAACAATAAATATAAAGCACACAGAGGCAACATGATGCATGACATGGCAATACGCAGGGCTAGGGGTGTTTACGGCATATCTAGGTGCGATAGTTAATTTAGAAATTTATTTGAAATTATTCACCTATCCGAAATAGGCAAAAAGTTGCATGTTCAGATAGCTGGAGGCATGTGACAGATGAATGGATGGCATATTTGGATTCGTGGGATTTTTCTGATCAACTTTCATATATAAATTATTTTCATCGGAGTTACGGTTTAAAAGATATGATTTTCTAAAGTTTTATTGATTTTCTGGAATTATTTTAATTAATTAAATCCAAAATTATCCAGAACAGTGTAATGTGACGTCAGCATGACATCAATATGACGTCAGCATGTCAACTCTGGCTGACCAGAGTCAAACCTGACATGTGGGGTCCACATGTCATAGACACAGGTTTATTCCACGGTTTTAATTTAACTAAAACAGATTAATTAGAATGTGGGACCCATTTGTCAGTGGGACATGAGTGTTAATTTAATCATTTTAATTAACCTAATCTGTTAATTAGGCAACTGACAGGGGGACCCATATGTCATAGACACTGGGGGAAGGGCCCCACATGTCAGTGGCTGGTCAACCCAAGTCAGCCCAGTTGACTGGGTCAACCCAGTCAACTGGGGCCAGGGGCCCCACTGGCAGTGAACCAGGGGTGGGCCCCAGGTGTACCACGTCGGCGCCGGCCGCCGGAGACGCGCCGGCGAGCGCCGGACGCAGCCGAGAGCTCCGGCGAGCTCGGAAAGGGCGCACAGAGGGCCATTTGGCGCGCGGCCGGGCGCGTTCGAACGGCCACTCGATGCCGCGTCGAGTGGTGGCGGTGGCACGGCCGGACCTGGTTGGAAACGGCGCCGGCGATGACGATAGGCGGCGGCGGCTACGGGAGCACGATGGAGACGGCGCTACGGTGAGCAAAACGAGCAGCGTGAGCGCGGGTCGGACTCTACGCGATGCGGCGAAGCAGATGGGCACATGCCCGTGACCATTTGGTCACCGGAGCCATGCTGGCGATGAGCTAAAGTGGCGGCGGGTTCGGTTGCACGCCAGGGATGGTCCTAGAGGCGGCTAACGGCGACGAGAGTGGGAGGGGGAGGAAGCGGAGGCTCACGGAGGGGCGTAGCCGTTCAAAGTGGGCTCGGGGAGGGCTCGGAGTATCCGGAACCGTCGACGACGAGCGGCGGCGATCCGAGGGGGAACGAGCTCGTGGCCGTCGCTGTGGCGATGAAGGGCTCCAACGGACGAGCGCAGTCGAAGGAGAAGGAGCCGGCGGTGCTTCTGGACACATTGGCGAGGGAGGAGGTGGACGACGGCCGCGCCTAACCGGCGTCCATGGCGACGGCGGCGCTCGGGTGAGGTGCGAGCGAGATCTGGAGGAGGAGGAGGAGAGAGCGAGGGAGAGGGGGCGAATGGGGAGGGCGTCCAGGGGAGGTGGACGAGGGCGCCCTTATCCCCTCGTCCACCTGCTCCGGCGCCGTGGCAAGCGGCGGGCGGCGCGGCGAGCTCCTGTCCACGGCGGCGTCGACACGCAGGGGGGAGCAGGTGAGTGGAGGTGGGCTGGGCCAGCTCGGCCCAGTAGCAGGTAGGCTCAGGTAAGTGGCCTCTGGCCTTTTTCTTTTATTTCTTTTTCTGTTTTCCTTTGATTATTTCTGTTTTATTTATGTTAGGCCAATATTCCTTTAAGTAAAAATATGTCATATGGTCCAACAATTAACTTGCAATATTTTGGAGGGCCACATCCACTTGGAGCATTTTTAGAAACTGTTTTCATTTTCCAATGCAATTTAGAGCACTTTTAAAATGCTTTTAGCTACTATTATTGATGGTGGGGTCCACACCAGAAGCTTGGCGATGTTGTTTTCCTCAACAATATTTGTTTCATGATTTTTCACAAATATGCAACATTTTACTTACGCTGTTTGAGAATTTATTTTATCACCATAAAATCCTAGGGCATTTGAAATGAAATTTGAATTGGAATTTGAATCCAAACTTGATCAAGCTCCACTTAGCAAAATGATCAGGCACTGTTCATGATCATTAATGTAGCTTAATTACAATCATCACTGTAGCTTAAACCCAGGGTGTCACAATTCTCCCCTACTAACAAGAATTCTCGTCCCGAGAATTAAGAAGTAGAAGGAAAGAGCCCGGGGTATTCTGCACGAAGATGATCTTCGCGTTCCCAAGTGGCTTCATCTTCAGAGTGATTTGCCCACTGCACTTTGAAGAACTTGGTAACCTTCTGACGAGTCCGACGTTCAGTTTCATCGAGAATGCGGACTGGTTGCTCCTTGTAAGAAAGGTCTTGTTGCAGGTCCAGCATTTCATGGTCCACTGCTCGGGTGGGATCCTTGAAGCAGCGACGAAGTTGCGACACATGGAACACATCGTGAACCTGTGATAGGTTGGGCGGTAGTTCCAGTTGATATGCCACTTTACCACGCCTTTCGAGAACAGTGAAAGGACCAATATATCGAGGAGCCAGCTTGCCCTTGATTCCAAATCGGTGTGTACCTCTCATTGGCGTGACTCGAAGATAAGCCTTTTCGCCAGGTTGATAGACCATATCTTTGTGATGACGGTCATACTGACTCTTCTGACGAGACTGAGCAGCCTTTAGATTTGCATGAATAATGCGGACTTGATCTTCGGCATGCTGGATAATATCCGGACCGATAAGTGTACGTTCCCCAGTTTCTGACCAATTTAGAGGAGTCCGACACTTACGTCCATACAACACTTCAAAGGGAGCCATCTTCAGACTAGCTTGATAGCTATTGTTGTAGGAGAACTCAGCATACGGGAGAGATTCCTCCCATTTCTTGCCGAAAGAAATGACACAAGCTCGGAGCATGTCTTCGAGAATCTGATTGACTCGTTCAACTTGTCCCTGGGATTGAGGGTGAAAAGCGGTGTTGAAGGACAAACGAGTCCCCATAGCTTCCTCGAAACTTGTCCAGAATCTTGAAGTGAATAAACTACCACGGTCTGAACTAATCACCAATGGAATACCATGTAGTGAAACAACCCTGGACATGTATAGATCTGCCAGCTGACTAGCAGTAATAGTTTCCTTGACAGCCAGAAAATGTGCAACTTTGGACAACCGGTCAATGACGACAAGAATAGCATCATTACCTTTCTGTGACCTGGGAAATCCAGTAATGAAGTCCATTTCGACATGATCCCATTTCCATTCAGGAATAGAAATAGGTTGTAGAGTTCCAGCAGGCTTTTGATGTTCTGCCTTGATCCGACGGCAAATGTCACATTCTGAAACATAACGTGCAATGTCTTGCTTCATGTTAGACCACCAGAATCTTTGCCGAATGTCTTGGTACATCTTGGTGCTACCAGGATGAATAGACAGTGGAGTGTCATGTGCTTCCTTCATGACCTCTTGAGTTATATCCTGGTTTTTCTCCTTACTTGGTACCACTAGGTGGTCTTTGAAGTACAAAGCGCCATCCTCAGCAATAGTGAAGGGTGAGGGCTTTCCTTCTGCGAGATCGCGTTTAATCCTCTCGACTTCACTGTCACACTTCTGGATCCACTTGATGACGTCCACAAGATCTGGTTTAGCAACCAGGGTATTAAGAGAACCCTGGGAAACAACATGGAGGTTCATTTTGTAGGACCCTTTAGGAGGGGGGTGAGATAACCCTGAGGAACAATATGGAGGTTCATCTTGCGAAATTCTTCTTGAAGACGGGGATGAACCTTGTGAACCTGAAGGTGATTGCAGTACGACTTGCGGCTCAAAGCATCAGCCATTACATTAGCCTTGCCAGGTGTATAAGAAATCCCCACATTGTAATCTGCTATGCGCTCCATCCATCTCTGTTGACGGAGATTCGGATCGGGCTGAGTAAACAGATACTTCAGACTTTGGTGGTCGGTGTAGATCTCGCAACGGTTCCCAACAAGGTATTGCCGCCACTCTTTTAATGCATGAATTACCGCAGCAAGTTCCAGGTCATGAACTGGGTAGTTCTCTTCATGAGGACGCAATTGACGAGATGCATAAGCAACCACCCTGCATTCTTGCATTAGAACACATCCTAAGCCTTGACAGGACGCATCACAATAAATGGCAAAATCCTTACGAGTATCCGGGGGAGCAAGCACTGGGGCAGATGTCAGTTTGTCCTTAAGTGCCTGAAAGCACTCCTGACATTTTTCTGTCCACTCATATTTAACACCTTTGTGAAGCAGGTTGGTTAAGGGTTTTGCAATCTTGGAGAAGTTCTCGATGAATCGACGGCAATAGCTGGCGAGACCAAGAAAACTTCTGACTTGCTTGACATTCTTCGGGGGAGTCCAGTCAAGAATAGCCTGAACTCGTTCGGGATTGACCGCAATACCATCCTTGGAGATCACATGTCCAAGGTAGGTTACTTCGTCCATCCAGAACTCACACTTCGAATACTTAGCATAGAGTTGATGTTCTCGAAGCCTCTCCAGTATAAGACGAAGATGTTCAGCATGCTCTTCTTTATTCTTGGAGAATACCAGAATATCATCCAGATAAACCACGACAAATTTATCGAGGTAATCCATGAAGATATAATTCATCAATCGAGAGAAAGTTGCTGGAGCATTGGTTAAGCCGAAGGACATGACGGTGTACTCGTATGAACCATAGCGAGTAACAAATGCAGTCTTGGGAATATCCTCTTCGCGAACTCGGATTTGATGGTAACCCAACCTCAAGTCGAGTTTAGAAAATACTGATGATCCAGCAAGTTGATCATACAGATCGTTGATCCGAGGAAGCGGGTATTTGTTTTGAATCGTTGCTTGGTTGATGGGACGGTAATCTTGGACCAATCGATTCGTACCATCCTTCTTCTTGACAAAGAGAGAAGGTGCTCCCCAAGCAGAGGAACTTGGACGAATGAAACCCAGACGAAGCGAATTGTCAATTTCTCGCTTAAGTTCTAGGAGTTCATGTGGTGGCATCTTATACGGACGCTTGGCTATAGGAGTGGTACCAGGTACCAAGTCGATGACAAACTCGACAGCTCTAGCAGGGGGGATCCCTGGGAGTTCTTCCGGAAAAACATCTTGGAAATCCCGGACAACTGGAATGTTTTCAATCCCTTCAAGAGGTGACTCATTTAATGCATTCATGGCATATAGCCGGGCTTCAGCATTCCGAACAAGATGAGCATGATAGCTTACAATCTCATTCGAAGGATGCAGGAGGTGTACGGTTTTGGTGTCACAAACAATTGAAGTGGTATGTGTCTTCAACCAATCCATTCCGAGAATGAGATCGATATTGGAAGACTTCAACATTATGGGGGAGGCATGGAATTCCAACCCTTCAATTTCAATGGTGACATTGGGACTATTAATGGAGGTCCGACATTGGCCCGTGGGAGTGTTTACCACTATTGGGACGTTCATCTCTTCGCACTTAATGTCATGCATGCATGCGAAATCTTCAGACATAAAAGAATGTGATGCTCCTGTATCAAACAATACAGAAGCTGGTACTGAGTTGACGAGAAGAGTACCCATCACAGTAGCAGGCTGGTCTTGAACTTGATTCAGATCAATATTGTTGGCTTGAACACGTCCCTGAGCAGACCTGGCATTGTTGTTGCGGGGTGGTTGGTAGGCAGTGCAAGTTGATTCTGATTCTGCCTGCATTCTCTAGCATGGTGCCCTGGGCGACCACACTTGAAGCGCAGCCCATCCTCAGGACGAGATGGTGGAGGCTGAGGTGCTCTTGGCGGTATAGCTCTTGGCTGTCTTGGCGGTGGAGGGGGCAGACGAGGCGCCACATAGGATGGCCTCGGGGCATAGGCAGGTGGACGGTAGCTGTTGGGGATCCAGATCATTTGCTTCTGAGGACGTGGGCCCAAAGATGAACCCACATCAATTTTGCGCTTAGTGTGATCCTTGTACCTCTGCAGACCTGTCTCAATCTGGATAGCCTTATTCACCAGGGTGGCAAAATCAGGGAAGTCGTGAGCTAGAAGAGCAAGGTGAATATCTGGTTGAAGTCCTTCACGGAATTTCTCCTGTCTGCGAGCATCAGTTGCAATGTCTTCCTCAGCATAGCGAGATAAGTCCAGAAATTCCCGCTGATAGGCATCCACAGTCTTGTTGCCCTGGACTAAGTTGCGAAATTCACGCTTCTTCTTATCCATCATTCCCTGGGGAATGTGGCGAGCACGGAACGCAGCTTGGAACTCTGGCCAGGTGATGATTGTTCCAACAGGCTAAGAGCGCCTGTGGCTATCCCACCATTGAGCAGCGGGACCCTTCAGAAAGTACGAGGCAAAAGTGACATAACTAGCCTCTGGGGCGCCTGAAGACTCCAGCTCATAAGTGATGTCACGGAGCCAGTCATCTACGTCAAGCGGCTGAGTTGAGCTGCGAAAAGTCGTAGGGTTGAGACGCATGAAGTCTTGCAGAGTCATTGGGGCTGGCTGCTGATTCATATTCGGCCTTGGGAAATGGTCCATAAGCCCTTGCATAAACTGGCGATTCAGCTCAAATTGTTGCATCATACCAGCCATGTAGTCAGGTGGTGGCGGTGGTTCAGGAGCACCACGACCACGACCAGCTGGCCTAACCATTCTGTCAAATTCAATAGTGGTAGTTTAGCATTTGGTAATTGCAAAATCAAGGAATCATTCATGAAGTAAATTGCACAAAGAAGGAAGTGCAATAATTACGACATAGTAGTTCAAATTTCAACATACAGATCCATACATAAGTCTATTACAAACCATAAATTCGTTACAAAATAGACAATAGATCCGGCATGAAATTAACCTAGACAACTAGGCGGCACGCAGGCACGCGGTGGAGGGATACAACAACGCATCAGCGTCGGGGACAACGAAAGTAGCCGGGAAACTGCGCATGACCCCGATTGTGAAAGTCGATGGCAGGGTCCTGCATCCCGTGCAAACTCTGATGCAGAACCTGCATACTAAGCGGGAGCGCAGGTCCACGTGCCGGAGTACGACCTCCAACCTCAGGCCATCCAAGACCTGGGGGAAACTCAGTCCGAGGCGGGTAAAGGATGTGTTCCGGATGTATGCTCGCACGAACTGCTGGCAACAAGTGCTCCATCGCCTGATACAGACGAGCACGGGTGGCGTACAACTCGACGTTAAGAGCCCTGACAGTGCGATCCAGAGCCTCAGTGTACTGCACCAAAACCTGTGGGTCGTAACGACAACTCACGTAGGGGGCGCAGATAGCAGTGTAGGATCGGTCGGTACGCTGCCGTGCGAAAGGTGTCAAGACCTCAGCGTCAGCTGCCGTATCAACTCCAGCAGGGACATACGGGATGTATCTGTATGATGTCTCCTCCAAACAGGGGTTCGCTGCACGGAGACGAACAATAGCAGCATAGGCAGCATCCTGTACTGCCATCTCAACAGTCACTCCAATGCCACGAAAGGTGTGCAGCTCAGTGATGGAGCGGTCATGTCGATCCCAGATAACCATCTCAGCCTCATACTGTTCCTGGTTGAACTCGTGGTAGTCCTCGTAAACAGTGTACTCGGGGTACCAGCGATATCCCAGCTTCTTCAAGAGGCCGATCAGAATGGCCGGGAACCCAGTCGTATCGTGCGCGTAGGTCAGACGAACGATCTGCCTATCGGGACGCATCTGTAACAAGGAGATTCAAGATGTCAAATGACAGTGCGTGTATCATACTTCAAGAGAAAACAATTTTCGACGAAACAATTCTCCGGTGGATGTGATCACGAGAACCTAATGTTAGATTTCGCAAAATCTTTAACCCGAAAGAGAAGAGAGATTAGAACCCAGAGTATAGACGAGGAATAAAAGATCCTAATACCACCCGATTGAGATGTGGGCCCGTAAGCCACAGCATCAGTGTTAGTAAAAGTTTTGCAATGACTAGACTCAACTTCGGTCAAGGAGTTGGAAAGGGGGCTACCTACAGGCAGTCGGCTCTGATACAACTTGTGACGCCCCCATTCTTGTCCGTACGCTAATCATGCACACAATGCGTACGACCAAGATTAGGGACTCACTGATTGATACCACAACACAACATAAGACACAATATAAAGTCATACAGCTTCATATTACAAGCCAGGGGCCTCGAGGACTCGAATACAAAGCTCGACATAAACACGAGTCAGCGGAAGCAAATATATCTGAGTACAGACATAAGTTAGACATTTTTTTCCTTAAGAAGGCTAGCACAAACATAAGCAGCGGATCGAAAGAGGCGAGGCCTCCTGCCTGGGAACCTCCTAACTACTCCTGGACGTCGGAGAAGTCTACGTCGTAGAAAGCGCCATCCTCCTGGTAGGGGCCTCCGTCGGGGTAGTAGTAGTCGACATCTCCAGCGTACTCCAAATCCTGGGCTCCATCAACTGAACGCAGCATCGTATCGAGGGGGGAAAGAGAAAGGCATAGCAGCGTGAGTACTCATCCAAAGTACTCGCAAGACTTACATCAGAACTATGCTAGATATGCATCATTATCAAGGCGTGGGATTATATCTGGACTGACTGCAGAAAGCAAGAATAGGGAGAAGGCCTAGTCCTATCGAAGACTAGCATCTTCAACATCTTGCAGCATTAGAAGAGTGCAGATTGGTATCTCATATATAGTCATATTGTTGTAGCAATTTTATTAAGTAACCTCGCCCAGAGATCCTTCCTCGACTCCCTGCGAGGAAGCAATCCTGGAGCCACAATTCATTTCCAATTTAAAGTCACAATTATAGTTGTATAAGGTCAAGGTACAACTCCAAGTCGTCCTGTTACCGTGGACACGGCTATTCGAATAGATTTATCATCCCTGCAGGGGTGCACCACATATTCCCAACACGCCTGAGTCACCTCCGGCCGGACACACTTTCCTGGGCCATGCCCGGCCTCGGGATATCAGCACGTCGTCGCCCCATCTAGACTCATCGAAGAGGCCAGCCCGCCGGTCTAAATCCTATGCGCGCAGGGGTCATGAGCCCAATCACCCTTTGCACACCTGCACGATGCGTGGGCGGCCGGAAGCAGACCTAGTACACTCCAGTCCAAGAGTTGCACCGTCCAGTCCAATCCGGCGCGTGCCGCTCCATTGCTGACGTCCGAAGAGCTTCGGCTGATACAACGACGCTGAGTGCCCATAACTTTCCCACGTGATGGTTAGTGCGTATTAAGGCCAACGACCTAACTCAGATCAAGTACCCAACCCATTAGCAATTTATTAGTGGCTAATAACACTCGGATGCCTTACCGGCGCACCCCACCACATATCACTCTCGCGGGTACCCTTGGGGCCGAACCGTCTTCAACAAGTTTCAGTAACCCGGTCATAGTAACTGTGTGTATAAAACATCGAGACGGAACATGAGGAATCACCCTCATGGGGTCCCGCTTGATGAAACCGTCAAGGTGGACTTAGAGGAATCACCCTCGAGAGTCCCACACTTGAGGGGTTGCACGACAGAGTCATCGTCGGGAATGGTGAAGGAGGAATCACCCTCGAGAACCATGACCGACTAGCTACACTACAGAACTAGCATCATGAGTACTTCACGAGGTGTCACCCTTGGTACTCGATAGTAGCGCTACAGAGTCGTAGAACTAAGGGGGTGTGCGGTGATGTGAGGGGCCTGGCTTGTCAGTCATGACGACTGAGTCTTCTGTCTTCAAGTCCTCGGTGTCGTCGATGAAAGCAGGGGCAACTGGGACTAAGGGGGTCTCAGGGGCTCACTGATCAACCTAAGCTAAGCAGTTGGTATGATTGCAGGTAGAGTAACAGTTCATCAAAAACAGGCTATGCATCAGAATAGGA
Source organism: Elymus sibiricus (assembly GCA_039707655.1). Lineage (NCBI taxonomy): Eukaryota > Viridiplantae > Streptophyta > Magnoliopsida > Poales > Poaceae > Elymus > Elymus sibiricus. The sequence goes on along the minus strand of CM077673.1, from coordinate 424,967,223 downwards.
GCTATCTAATACAGTAGCAAAATCTAATGCAAGCATAAGAGGGAGAGAGATGGGTGATATCGTAATGCTCAAGGGGGTTTTGCTTGCCTTGTTGCTCTGCGGCAAAAGGCTGAACGTCAGGGGCGTAGTCGATCTCGGCAGCACCGTCAGCCTCGGGGTCTACCGGAGAGAAGAGGGGGAAGAAACAATAAATATAAAGCACACAGAGGCAACATGATGCATGACATGGCAATACGCAGGGCTAGGGGTGTTTACGGCATATCTAGGTGCGATAGTTAATTTAGAAATTTATTTGAAATTATTTTAATAATGCTATGCACTATTCACCTATCCGAAACAGGCAAAAAGTTGCATGTTCAGATAGCTGGAGGCATGTGACAGATGAATGGATGGCATATTTGGATTCGTGGGATTTTTCTGATCAACTTTCATATATAAATTATTTTCATCGGAGTTACGGTTTAAAAGATATGATTTTCTAAAGTTTTATTGATTTTCTGGAATTATTTTAATTAATTAAATCCAACATTATCCAGAACAGTGTAATGTGACGTCAGCATGACATCAATATGACGTCAGCAGGTCAACTCTGGCTGACCAGAGTCAAACTTGACATGTGGGGTCCACATGTCATAGACACAGGTTTATTCCACGGTTTTAATTTAACTAAAACAGATTAATTAGAATGTGGGGCCCATTTGTCAGTGGGACATGAGTGTTAATTTAATCATTTTAATTAACCTAATCTGTTAATTAGGCAACTGACAGGGGGACCCATATGTCATAGACACTGGGGGAAGGGCCTCACATGTCAGTGGCTGGTCAACCCTAGTCAGCCCAGTTGACTGGGTCAACCCAGTCAACTGGGGCCAGGGGCCCCACTGGCAGTGACCCAGAGGTGGGCCCCAGGTGTGCCACGTCGGCGCTGGCCGCCGGAGACGCGCCGGCGAGCGCCGGACGCAACCGAGAGCTCCGGCGAGCTCGGAAACGGTGCACAAAGGGCCATTTGGCGCGCGGCCGGGCGCGTTCGAACAGCCACTCGATGCCGCGTCGAGTGGTGGCGGTGGCACGGCCGGACCTGGTCGGAAACGGCGCCGGCGATGACGATAGGCGGCGGCGGCTACGGGAGCACGATGGAGACGGCGCTACGGTGAGCAAAACGAGCGGCGCGAGCGCGGGTCGGATTCTACGCGATGCGGCGAAGCAGATGGGCACATGCCCGTGACCATTTGGTCACCGGAGCCACGCCGGCGATGAGCTAAAGCGGCGGCGGGTTCGGTTGCACGCCGGGGATGGTCCTAGAGGCGGCTAACGGCGACGAGAACGGGAGGGGGAGGAAGCGGAGGCTCACGGAGGGGCGTAGCCGTTCAAAGTGGGCTCGGGGAGGGCTCGGAGTAGCCGGAACCGTCGATGACGAGTGGCGGCGATCCGAGGGGGAACGAGCTCGTGGTCGTCACTGTGGCGACGAAGGGCTCCAACGGACGAGCGCAGTCGAAGGAGAAGGAGCCGGCGGTGCTTCTGGACACGTTGGCGAGGGAGGAGGTGGACGACGGCCGCGCCTAACCGGCATCCATGGCGACGGCGGCGCTCGGGTGAGGTGCGAGCGAGATCTGGAGGAGGAGGAGAGAGCGAGGGAGAGGGGGCGAATGGGGGAGGGCGTCCAGGGGAGGTGGACGAGGGCGCCCTTATCCCCTCGCCCACCTGCTCCGGCGCCGTGGCAAGCGGCGGGCGGCGCGGCGAGCTCCTGTCCACGGCGGCGTTGACACGCAGGGGGGAGCAGGTGAGTGGAGGTGGGCTAGGCCGGCTCGGCCCAGTAGCAGGTAGGCCCAGGTAAGTGGCCTCTGGCCTTTTTCTTTTATTTCTTTTTCTGTTTTCCTTTGATTATTTCTGTTTTATTTATGTTAGGCCAATATTCCTTTAAGTAAAAATATGTCATATGGTCCAACAATTAACTTGCAATATTTTGGAGGGCCACATCCACTTGGAGCATTTTTAGAAACTGTTTTCATTTTCCAATGCAATTTAGAGCACTTTTAAAATGCTTTTAGCTACTGTTATTGATGGTGGGGTCCACACCAGAAGCTTGGCGATGTTGTTTTCCTCAACAATATTTGTTTCATGATTTTTCACAAATATGCAACATTTTACTTATGCTGTTTGAGAATTTATTTTATCACCATAAAATCCTAGGGCATTTGAAATGAAATTTGAATTGGAATTTGAATCCAAACTTGATCAAGCTCCACTTAGCAAAATGATCAGGCAATGTTCATGATCATTACTGTAGCTTAATTACAATCATCACTGTAGTTTAAACCCAGGGTGTCACATCCACAGCGCCATTGCCGTCCTCCTCGGCAGGAGGAGCGTGGGCCGCAGAGACAGCCGGATCTGTCCAGCCCTCGCGCCGCCGTCCGTTCACCCTAGAGGTTTGTTCCCGTTTCCTCGCCTCCATCCTCTGAATTGTTGTGCCCACGTCCTCGCCTCCGTTCGGCTCTTGTTGAAGTTCCACCTAATTTATGTGCTACCTAAGTACTAATGCTCATATTTTACAATTTGGTTTCCACAGCTTCCAGTCACGGGATCTTGAGGAAAGCAGTTAATGCATTTTGTTTTTGTCAACTATACTATAATATGGCTGCATGCATCCTTTTGATGCAGTTGTGTGCAGAGAAATTCACACTCTGCATTAGTTGCAAAAGATGCTGATTTTGATCTTAACAAATTGTTCAGTGTTCAAGAACTAGTAGAATTGGCAACCTCACGGTAATCTCATTCAGAATTCACGTCCTACCCTCAAAGCTTACCTTAGTATAATTTATTTTCTGATTTAAATTATTTTCCTCATGTGACTCAAAAGGTTGGAAGCCTTCTTTTAACTCGTACTTGTATGCTAGAGCATCTACAGCCGCGATGGGAAAATTCGGGCCTTCAAACGCCGGGCGCGTCCGCGGGTACTGACCGGACAATGCCTCATTTGTTTGCTTCTACACCCGCGTCCCTCAGGTCCGATATCTCAAAGCCATACAATCCATGCAACGCTACATAAAAGACGATCAACATTTCACCGCCGGACAAAAGGAGCATAGTTCATCGGAGTTCAACGGCGGACAGTGCAAATCCGTACTACAAACTACTTAAAACATAGATAAAACATAAATCCAATGGCGACGGGCGGAGGAAATCACCATTTCCTCGCCGGCCCCTTCCCCTTCCGGTCATCGATGCTGCTATGCCCCTCCTCCGTGTAGGCATCGGTGTGCGATGGTGCGTCGTCGTCGGAGCTGGAGGTGGAGGCACTCGTCAAGTCGGAGTCCGAGACGTAGCTTTGGCCCATCAGCCTGCGGAGCAGGCGGTCTTTCTCCTTGGTATGGCGGGCCGCCTTCACCTTCGCCGCCGCCTCCTTGCTTGCCTCGCGCTCCGACAACTCGATGGTGAGTCGCTGTGCTTTGGCATTCTTGCGACGGAGGCGTCGTGCATCCGTCTCCGTCGTTGTGAGAGAGCGATGGAGGACCGACGTGAGGAGCGTGGCATCGGGATCGACCGGAGCGGTCGCGTGTGACAGGCGTGCGGTTAGTGCCTCCCTCTTCGCAGCCCTCTCCCTTGCCCGTTGTTGCTCGCGGCGGGCTGCTCGTGCCTTGGACTCGGGTGTCCTCGTTCATGTCGGCGCATGTGCGGGCACGAGGACCCAGCGGTGGTCGGGTTCCACTTCCGGAACAGAGGGTGGTTGTCGGCGTACCTGAACAACGGGAGCGGAACGGCTAGAGCTGCAGGACGGGCCGACGATGTCGAGGCGCTGTGTCGGAAGATCTGCCGCTGCCGGTGCCGCCTTGGTCGAGCAGCGATCGCCTCAAGGCGATGCGGAGGGAGACCTCCTCCACATCGATGTTTGAGGCGTCGGGTTCTCTGCCAGAGCTAGCGTTGCTTCCGTCGTCGGCCATCGGATCGCAGAGGAGGAGATCGGAAAGGGAGTGGAGGGGGACGGGAGTGAAGTGGAGTTCGGATTGACGATGTCTAGGGTTTTCCGGATGGGGGTATTTGGGGGGTCCGGGTGGGCCAGGCTGGGCCAAGCCGACGTGGCGAACACGCATGGACACGCCTGGGCCACCCCCATATTTGTCTCATATTTAGGCTGGATATGAGGGGTGTCGGTCAACCCGGGCATTTGAGGCCCGTTTAAGGCGCCCGTCTCATATAGGTAAAATGAATTATCTCAAAAGTGATAGCCAAGAACTCAAAGTTTTATCGTTCCAGAAATTAAAGTAAGCAGATAAAAGGGTAACTAGTGAGATTCATATATATATATATATATATATATATATATATATATATATATATATATATATATATATATATATATATATATATATATATATATATATATATATATATATATATATATATATATATAGTGAGATTCATATATGTATATATATTTATATTTATAAGATGAGTCAACCATACATTGGAGACATTGGTTCATCCAAAGGATCTCCAAAACTGAAAGACATGGCAACCTCATCTCATGTCGCTATGTATCAAAAGTAACTCGATAGAAGCCAACCAATGATGGGCATGCTAAATTTAACACGACTTCGTCACCTTCTCCAAACCAACATGCCAAGGATCTTCCAAAATTGAAGGACAAGCGGTAGTTCATAACTGGTTGGCAGACGAAATTTTGCGGGACTTAACTGCTCTCTCAAACACATCGATAATGACGTCGGAAAAGATCTTTTGAGATATAGATACCCTTGGCTTGCGAGCACATCATTCATTCTATTCGAAAAAGCATAAATTCAATGCAAGCAACTTTGAGGTTGCTGCAATGATGCTGCTGAACTAGAGCTAATTTTTTCGCCACGCTCTCGACATCGAGACTCTTGCATAGCATGCCTTCACAGATCATCTTCATCCTTTCCATCGCATACTTATCTTCAACCACAAGTGCTTAACCACTTCTCTTTTGTCATCATCATAAAGATCAACCATGGAAGGCAATGAATCCATGTAGATGAAGTGAAGAAATGCCTTGAAAATAGTAGGATGCATGTCGGTTGAAAGTTATGTCCTTTGACTTTTTGTCCCCCATAGCCATAGGCCCGTGGAACTTGGCGTCAAAGACCGCCGACCGCATCGCAAGCAAAACTTATGAGCAGAAAAGATCTCCCCTTGAACCTTGAAAGTCATGTCTGCTCCTTTCTTCCCCTCTAGCAATGTTGCAAGATTATCCGAAAGGTCAGAGGGTGGCACATGGATCTCGGGTGTTTCTCTGTCCTTGATAACACTGACTTCCCACTCGATCACGGGAAAATCGTTCCGCATGTACGCCTGCTCGCTCGGTGGTCTTCATGAACTTTGGAAAGCCCCAAGATAGCTTTTAGGGTTGAACACTTTTGTCACTTGGCTTACGAACACCGCCTTAATCATATGCCCTCACCACGGCGTTCTTGGTCAGGAGTTTGAGGAAGACAGAGGCATAACCTTGTACTGCGTGGAGGAGAAGGACCTGCTGCAACACTTCCATCATCAAAAAGTTCTTGCCAAGCTCTTCGTCTTCACGGCCCTATTCCTCCGCTTTGCGGGCTATGCAACATGGTGGCAGGGATCGGCTTCGTCCCTGAATTCTTGGTTGACGAAAAAGCCTCCCTTCTCCCAGTGCTTTTTTGGTCTGGCTTTGCCTGTGACTTTTGAAGAACCTGTGTTGATCTTGATCCCCTGTAAAAGTGCCTCTGTTGAGAAATTTATGCATGCTTTGTGAACTCGGTGGTTACTTTGATCCCTGATGATGGTTAGTAGTTTACAGGTATGTGATTTTGTCCTATTTGCTGCCAGTCAGAAAATTACAGAAACTTAGCAGTTTAGGGCCTGTTCGGAGGCCCTCCGCTCCGCAACCCCACTCCCGGAGTTGGTGGAGCAGCAGTTAAAAACTGCAGAGCGGGGAAAAGGTGCTCCGCAGCTCCTCCGAATTCACGGAGCTGGAGGATCACCGAATAGCTCCTTAGTAGCTCATGGTTTGAATTCCGGTTCTTGCCATTGGTTTGTGTCTGCATTCGAAAACTATGCGAGGGGTTGTGGGCATTCAAAACTGAAGCAAGATACAAACTATAATGCTAACACTTCTATACCCGCTGCTAGAATTATCAAAGCATGATGTATGTGTTGGAATCCGGCCTGTTAGCTCTCTCTTGTTTCATGAGCGAATTTTAACATTTTAAAATGGGAAATCTAGGGCACAGGCAGATGAAGAGAAAAGAGAGGCTCTTCCTGATCAAGTCAAAGTAAATTCAGATAACATTTCAGTCTTTCAGACCATCTCTTCTTTTTTAGAAGTGATATATCTCAAACTTCATCTCTGCAGGACTGCAGCTAGCTCATGGTCTCCATGACTTTTATTTTTCCAGCTTCATCTCTTCAACGGCGTCCCTGGCCCTTCCACGCGACGGCAGCGTCGCCGTGCACCGCGATCTCATCGGACGAGTACCGGGTGCTAGGTTGAATGACCCTGGCCCTCCCGGACCTCCGTTCCTGCGCTTGTTCCGCGTCTGGCTTCCCGCCCGCCGCCGCCGTCATGAGAGGTTTCGCAGCTCCCTTCTCCTTCTGCTGCTTCCCGCGACCACGTCCGGCTGCAGCGGCAGGCAGATGCCCGCTCTTCGTCCCGGAGCCGGAGGAGTCGGCGGCCGAGAGCCCCAACTCCTTGAACAGCTTGTTTAGCTCGTCGACCGTCTCCGGGTTCAGGAGGTTCGCCGCCCGCGCGGCGGCCAGGCACCCGCCCAGGGAAACGACCTCCTCGGGGTGGACGACGTTGTGGTCCACGACGACCTCGCCCGCGAAGGCGTCGTCCGGGAGCTCCTCCTCGGCGTGCGGCGCGTCCGTCGCCTCGCCACCCTGATCCTCCAACGATTCCAGCACGGCTTTGAGGGACTTGAACTTCTGCTTCTCCGGCCATGGCGTCTCCTCCCCCGATCCTCCCGCCTCGAGCTCGACCTCCTCCGTCGCCAGCCGCACGACCTCCTCTGCGGTCTTCTCGACCTCATCAGGGAGCACCACCTCGCCTGACCCGGGCGCTTCCTCCTCGAGCTCCACAGGCATATCCTCGACCTCCTCCTCGGTGGCGCCCTGAAGGCCGGGCTCCTCGACCTCGTCAGGAAGCACAACCTCGCCCGACCCCGGCGCTTCCCCCTCGAGCTCGCCAGGCCCGTCGTCGGCCAGCTGCACGGTCTTCTCAACGGTGGCGCCGTGAAGGTTGATCTCCTCAGGGAGCACCACCTCGCCATCGTCACGCTGCTGCACGCCGTCGAGCTTGGCCCGCACCTTTGCCGGCGGCAGAGCAACGTCTCCGCCATGCTTCTTGCGCAGCCTGCTTTTCCCTTTCTTACCCATGTCTACCCGAGCACCCACCAGTCTGGCTCTCTCCCTCTTATTAATAGGCTGCTGGGGACGGAACGCGAACGGCCGGCGGCCGGCGGCGCGAGAACCCAAAGGGCAAAGGGCATGGTATGATGGTACCCTGAATTTCCGAAACCGATGGATATGCATGGTCAGTGGTTGGATCGGTGGAAAACAAATGGAGATTGATTGATTGGGGGATGCCAAAAGATCGCTTGCTGTGTGTTGAACTGATTGATTAATTGCCGATCGAGTGCCACGTGAAAATGCACATGCAGTATTTTCGTCTCCCACACGCACGCAAGCAAAACAAACCAAATCGGAAAAAATCCAAAACAAACCTCAAATTTGTAAACGGAAGCTAAATCAAATCTTAAACTTTCAATCCTTGAAATCGGCACACCAAACTCTTTGATCCCGATCCATTTTAAACCTTGAGAGCGTTCTCAAACAGGGATTGTCGACCAGGCAGATTGAATCCCGGAATTGTTGAATGCGGACTTCACTGGGCCGGCCCAATAGATGCGAAGCCAGATTTGTTTTCCGTTTTTTAGTCTTTTTTTATTTTTCGTAATATGCGACGTAAGAATAATAAAAAAAATGACAATTGTTGATTGCGGATGCAACTGGGCTGGCCCACCATGTGCGAAGCAAGATTTTTTTTCTTTTTTTCATAATGTGCGGTGTAAAAATACACAGTAATAGACAATCCAGAGAGTCGAACTTGCGGTCAGCTACTGCTGAAATCCTCACACAAGCCACTAGAACAAATGATTTTTAGTGACTTAATGAGAGGCCCGAAATTTCAAAAAAACATTTCAAGGGCAAACAAATGTGGAAAACGTAAAGAAATTGTGAAATCTCTGAAAAATATTAAAGTATGAATAATTTTTTGAAATTCTTAATAATTAAAAAACGAACAACTTTTTAAAAACAGAATCAATTTTCAAATATGAACACATTTTGAAATATAAAAAAATTTAAGAAAGGGAAACAAATTTGAAACATGAATAAAATTTTAAATTGCAAACGCTTTTTGAAAAAAAATTAATGGGAGCAACATCTGAAATCTAAACAAATGTTTGAGACGCTGAGTCTTTTTAAAAATATGAAAAACTTTTTGAAAACAGAATCCAGTTTGAAAAAGTGAACACTTTTTCAAACATAAACATTTTTTGAATAAATACGAATTTTTTTTAATACTGGTCAAATGTTTAAAGTCCAAAAACTTTCTGAATTTTTTTTAAAAAGGGAGCAACTTCTGAAACCTGAACAAATGTGTGAGAAAATACTGAATAATTTTTAAGAAATAAAAAAAATGAAACCATGACATTTTAATGGGTGCAACTTTTTAAACAATGAAAAAATGATCGTAGTTTCGTAAAATGTTTTCATTCAGAAAATATTAAATGTGTATTTGGCAAATCGTTATTGTGTATTCAGAAAAAAGTTAAAAACATGTATTTAATAAGATATACATAATATATCTGAAAAATGTCAAAAGTGTATCAAAAATATTTCATGTGTGTGTTAAAAATGTACTTTGTGTACTGAGAAAAATTAGACATGTGTGAAAAAATCGTTAAACCGACTAAGAAACAAAAAAAGATTTGAAATATCAGGAAAGAAACAAAAGGAAACCTAAAGTATAACAAAGAAAGAAAAACCAAAGAAAACTAGTGAAAACAATAAAAAATAACGAAGGAAAACAGAAAGCCGAAGAAAACCGATGAGAAATAAAGAAAACCGAAAGGAAAAAAGAAAAGATAACAAAAAGAAAAAAGAATGAAAACCGTGGCAGAGCGGGCGCGAGAGCGACTGGTCTAATGGGCCGGCCCGATTTGACTTCCACGTCAGCGAATCCCAGAGAAACATTCTCAAGGTTTAAAATAGACCGGGATCAGAGTGTTCGGTGTGAAGATTTCAGGGATTGGAAATTCACGGGTCGATTTAGCTTCCATCTATAAGTTCAAGATTTAATTTAGACTTTTTCCAACCAAATCATATAATGAGGGGTTCTTTTTGGACCCAAATAGTCAGCGAATCGTTTTCAACTTTAGGGGGTTTTGTTGGACTCCGATACTTAGTGAGCGAACATTTTCACTATGAGTTCATAGTGATTCTTTTTGGACCCCAATAGATGCCATGTGCACCTCGGAGGGAGTAGTGTGTATATATTTATTCCTTATTACCCCTGACTAAGTCTAGTGGATTTCCATCGGGGTAACTAATGTGTCGAAGATGACTTTGATGGCGTCGATCATGAGTAAGGCTAGTCACAGTCGGGAGTAACTTAGCCTAGTATCATGCATATGACACTAGTCTATATTACTATCTTCATAGTGTAAAGTATCATAGACGCTTGCATTTATTAGCTTATAGACACATTTTTTAAAAAGTGTTGTATGATTGATAACATAAATATACCTAGTTGACATTGTCACCATCATCTATTTCTTCATTTAATGTCATGGCACAAATATACCTTGTTGACATTGTATGCAACTCATGTTACTATCTATGTTACTCCCACTATGGCTAGTCTAAGCCGTGGCATAGTATTCCTCCTACTACTCACACTCGAAACCCTTGGGCACACGTCAACATAACCCATATATGGATCTTCCGTGGAGGAGCGTTGGCGGTGGCCAATGGATGAATGAGTAAGAGTGATTTAAAAATAAATAAATTAAGTATCACGTCGCACTCTAAACCCTAAACCCCCTCGACAGACATGTTGAGGCCATGTCTGTCAGCACGGGTTCGTCTACGAGTGAGCCTAAACATCATCTTCTAACCTTGCACTTCTACCGCTTAGAAGTCTCCAAGCTCCGAGAGTAGTAAGGTCAAAGGGGAAAAGCTCAAGACTTGCTCAAATCATGATTTTTCTTTGGTCAGAAGAGGGAGAAGGAGTGGATCTATCAATGTGTGAAATCTCTCACGAGAAATATCGTAACTCTCTTCGGGATCTAAGTTTTGGTGTAGGAGAAGTGAGAGGTAGCCTTTTGAGTGTTCTAGGGTTTGTTTCATGTGCTGGTCAAACCCCTCCAAATGGTGGAGGGGTATATATAGCTCCCCATGAACTAGTCGTTTGCGGCATCTTTCTGCATGGCTTATTCGTTCGGCTAGGAACCTAGACAGTTCGGCCACTGAAGTATCATGCATAGAAGGCATGAGAACAGAGCAAACTAGGGCATTGGTCGGATGTCCGACTAGTAGCTCGGGCAACCTAGACAAACCGACTTGGTATATTTAGCTCTTATTGTTTTGAGTCAACAAGCCGGATGGACGACATGTGAAACGCCTCAAGCATATCTATAATTTCTTATTGTTTTGTGTTAATTATTATATTATCACATTTATATACTTTTGATAGCAATTCATATTATTTTCTGGACTAGCCTATTAATCTAGTGCCCAGTGTTAGTTCTTTTTTTCTGTTTCTTCTTGGTTTCGTAGGAAATCAATATCTACGGAGGTCAAAATCACTTGCTGAATTTATATGATTTTTTTGGACAACAAAAACACGTGAAGCTTCGGGATAGATCAAGACGAGCAGTAGGAGACCACAAGGTAGCCCCACGCGCCCCTAGCCATATGGGGTCCACCTGCACCGCCTTAAACTGATTTCACCGCCATAATTTCCTATAAATACCGAAACCCTCTGCCATATTTTTAGAAGAATTTTATCGTCGCAACAATCTCCTATTCCGCGAAGATCCCATCCGGAGGCTTGTTCTGAAGCCCTGCCGAATGGGGAAGCCATTGCCGGAGCCGTGTTCGTCAACCTTGCTGCCTCCATGACCATGTATAAGTAGTTCCATTAGGACCTTAGGGTCCAGAGTAGTGGCTAGATGGTTCTCTCTCTTTTTAGATCTACAATGCCATGTTCCCTTGAGCCTTCTCACATGATCGGGATCAATTTGATGTAAACATGGTGTGTGTTTTCAGACATGATAAATTGTCACTTTATGATTAGATTGTTCATTGAAATCAACTGAATCTTTTGACGTTTATTTGCTATATAATAAAATAGCTTTGCATGCTCTCCGATCTATCTATCTTCTTTGGCTAAGTTTGATGGGTTTTTCTTCTGAGGGAGTGGTACTTTATAATGGGTTCAATCTTGTGGTGCTCTAGCCCAATGACAATAAGGGATAAGACACATCTTGTATTGTTGCCACTGAGGATAAAATGACGGGGTTTTGTAATATTGATTAGCTTCTTCCTGTCTCCATTATGCCACCTTGCTTATTTTGATACTCTATTTATTACAAAACTTAATAACTTGAGATGCATGCTGGATAGCGGTTTTTGGGTGGTGAATGATCATAGTCATAAGTATTGCAATTTTGTCAAGCCCAACTGTAATTTGTTTACCATGCAACTTGTTCTTTTTGAGAGAGATGCCGCTAATGAACTTATGCCCCTTGGGTCTATTCTCCATTACTGAATTCTTCTACACAATTTATCTTTTTATTTGTTGTGCTACCTTGCTAGTATCTATCTCTATCATTTGCTTTTAATCTTGTAACTATCAAGAAAAGGGGCTTGACAACCCTCTTGAAGTGTTAGTTTGTGTTTGTTTGTGCGTTGGTGTTGCTCATGTTGCTAGCTTGGGAGACTCCTACTAGATTGATAACCTTGGTTCTAACTGGGGAAAATATTTTGTTGTTATTTTGCTTCATCCTTCTTATTTGGGGAATCCGAATAACTCCTACGTGAGTAAACAACATGCAATACAAAAAGTTCATGCATCGGTCGAACATCCGGCAAGTGGCCCGAACAGTCTGACTATAAGATCGGATGAAGGCATTCCCAGATTTAATGTCCAGCCCAACGTTCATCTTGGAGAAAAGAGTTTGTTAATGTCTTTGGGCTTATTAGCCAGATCTCCGGGTACCAACCTAGACGCCACGGTGAACACCCGAATGCCCGACTAGCAGCCCGGACAGTCTGGCCACTCAGTGAAGTTTGGAATTTGGGCGAATGAAAGGTAGAACTAGGTAGGCTTTTTTGCTTTGAAATTTTTCTGTATGGTTTGATTGAACCAGGTTTTAGATGGTACTGACTTCAACAAATTCATCATGAATCCCTTTGACCCCCTCTTAATAGCGTGGGATCCTTATAACTCAAGATATAAACCGAAAAGCTACACTTACTGTCATTGGTACACCATAATTGAGTCATAACCATCTTGGGGGGGGGGGGGGGGGTCTATGATCCACAACCCATAATTTCCATGGGGACTAAAACTTGTTTATTCACTTAGCAAACACAATCAACCCACTATATGTATATTGTCATAAACACTGAGATATGCTTAAGGGGCATGACTGCATTTTCTAAGGATGCTACACACTGGAAGCAACGCGTCGAGGAATATAAAAGCCATGTGGGGGTTAGTCTGAAGGCACATGAGGTGGGAGATGTTGTACAAGACACGCATGCGGAGGCTGCAAGTGCAATGAATTGCTCGACGTGGGATTGCATGTGAAGGTTTGTCACGTGGGATTGCAAGTGGGGTCAGTCTGAAGGCACAGTTCATGCCCAAGTGTCACGTGTCCAAGTTCATCATCCACAGTTTGATTTCTTATCCGAAACTAGAGAAGCTAAAAGAAGGTTTGTCACTTGAGCAATCACATCGGTTTAAGGGGTTTTGCAGTAGCGAGTAGCTCGGGTTTTAGTGGAGGGATGGCCCTCTTTTGGGATGATATGATACATGTCAAATCTAAGGATCTCAATGGCCAGTACATTGATGTGTATGTGCAAGCCTCTGTGTTATGCTATGTGGAGATTAACGTGTGTCTATGGTGGGCGAAATGTTGAAAATAAACATTTGATGTGGGATCACCTAAGAAACCAGAAGGAAAGTTAGATCTTTCATGGATTGTAATGGGTGATTTCAATGAAGCTCTCTGGCAACTTGAGCACTTTTCTTTCACAAGTCAATCTGGATGGAAAATGATCACATTCCATGATGTCCTTGATGATTGTAATCTGGTCGACCTTGGCTTTAAGGGGATTCCCTTCATGTATGATAGTAAAATGGGTTGACAGAAGAATGTCAAGATGCAACTCGATCAAGTTGCCACAGATGCTGCATGGAGGGATATCTTTGCAGATGCGTCAGTTGAACACATCGTATCATCATGCTTTGTCCAATGTCTCCTTACTCAGCTTCACATGGAGCAGCTAATACAGAAAATAGGTGCATGCAGTATGAGCTATTCTCAAGGAGAGTCTATCCGACTCACCAGATATAATTGGGGCATGTTTGGTTACTTGCATCCCCAAGTAGGTTCACTGGATGCAAGAAAAGTTTGTTGCTTACGTACATGAGGTGCTGGCCCACACATGCACGGAATTTAAAAGCAGCCCAGAGCCTGCCTAGGAATGCTCGAAACAGTTGTTTCCAATGAGCTAGGATGAGTCGAGCGCAAAATGAGGAACGTTGTACGCGGTGCAAGGGGAATCAACATGGAGATGGCGGGAGACAAAGATCTGCCGACATGGGTTGGCGTGAAATGTATTCTCCCCCTTCAATCGTTCACCTCTCGTGGTAGGACAAATCCAGCCTCAGTTCTCAACAACAACAATGACTTAGATCTATGGAAGCGAGGATGACTACTTAAATATTTGGCACTAGGACATGCCCACCTAAACTGCATGTCCCCTTCGTATCCATCTCTGCCTAGTCTCTGACATGGGCAAGTCATCGAATACAATGACGGCAAGTAGCATACAACCACCCTCCACTACTAGGTCATTAGGTAGGGTGTAGGGTCGATTTCACCATTACTTATCGCAACATTGATTTCTCCATGCGAAAGAATGAAGCTTGTAGTTTAGGCATCAACGCTCATAGCTATGATTTTGGCCTAGGTCATGTTGGTCCACAAGAGAGTGGTTCATCGCAATTCGAAGCATGTGACCCTTTATTGTCCACTGTTGGTAGGGAGAGGATGTCGAATCTGAAATACATCTACAACAACGACGACGAAGAGGTTGACAATATGATTCAAATGCGAAGGGCACCTTTCTCCAAGCTTGTGGATACATTCACGGACAGGGGGTTGCTACAAGATAACATCCACACCTCTGTTTAAGAGTAAGTAGAAATGTTCTTTCATATTGTGGGTCATAACCAGAGGTTGAGAGTGATTCAGAACACATTCATGAGATCTAGTGAGACAATTTCCCTTATTTCAAGCAATTATTGTTTGAAGTTGGGGAGCTTAGAGGAGATATGATTAAGGCACCAAACTGGGAAACTCACTCAAAGATTGGCATGAGCCCTAGGTGGTACCCGTATTTCAAGGTGATCAATACTCTTACTCATGCCATGAAATGCTTATATTGTCGTGAATGAACCATAACCCTTTTTTCATGCCATCACATGATTATATTGAAGCAATAGGTGATACCCATGTGACTGCTAGAGTGCCGAGGTCACAAGTTGCATCATACAAAGAGACAAAATGTGATTGTTGTTGTTGATTTCGATTTGAAGTTCACATACGTGTTAGCTAGCTAGAAAAGATCAGTCAATGATGCTCACAATATTACTAAAAAAATGGCTCGACCTGATGGGATCAATGTCCCCGATGATAAGTTCTACCGAGAAGATGTCGAATATGCATGTTGACCTGGTGTTCTTACACCCTTCAAGAAAACAATGTACCATCTCGACGAGTTCTCTTCTAGTAGCTATCCTAGGACTATTGCTGAATTGTTCAATCTCAAACACTTTAGCCTTAGAGTTGCGGTTGAGATAACATTTGGTTCTTTGAAGAATGGATTTAAGATCCTCTATCAAAAGACACTCCACCCTTTGCCCACCCAAGTTAAGCATGTTCTTTCATGTTGCATTCTTCATAACTGGACCTTGGAGTGGGGTTATGATGAGTTTGTGCCAAAGGAGGATGATGTAACGGCTAATGTTGTTGATGACTCCAATCATGGCGTGGAGACACATGACAATGAAGCTTAAAATAACAAAAATGGCTGGAGTGGGCTCATGCAATGTGGGCCAGCAGAGGTAACACACCGGTGTGAGGACGAAGAAATAGAAACATAAGAAGAAGCTAGCATGAACTTTCCCCCACTAAGGGCCCATTCAAAAGCTCTCCAGCTGGAGTATATCCACGTCTCCAGCTTCGCGCACTAGCTTCCAGCTTACGACGAGGAGTTGTGTGCTTTCAAGAGGTTGTGAACAGCTTCTCCCCATGCTACATGGCCTGGCACTAGGCTACACACAGATGGCCCGTTAGGGAACACAGATGGTGGCATGGGATGTAATCCCAGTTCGGTGTGCCTGACCTTGATGCATCCACGTCTACTCCTTGGTTCGTACGCGAGCTCGGAAGAAAAGAAATTGAACCAATACGCAACTTAGCGGTGGCATCCCCACGTAGTTTCGAGGAACTCCAACTTTTTGTTTTCGTGAAGTTGGGCTTCCTCTGCTCCCAATCCCCGGGAAAATTGCACAAGCCATGTCCTTGTCTCCGCGAAGCGGGCTTCTAGAAGCTGGAGCATTTGGGGTGGCTTCACACGTCTATTTCAGGAAGCTAGCTTGTGGAGAAGATCCAAACGAGGCCTAAGTCATATGGTTGTTAATTTGTATTGCCATTTGTTAGTATGAATTGCCATTTGTTTAGTAGATAGGACTGATACGATGTTAATTTGGTATTGCCTATGTAGTATATTGTGTGGTATGGTCACCACTAGTGAGAAGGGGTGACCGGGACATTAGACTGTGCATCAACCAAATGTCATGTCTTGCACCTTCTCAGTCATAGCCCCAAACTATTGCCAACTAAATGTCATGCATCAAACGACCTCGTGATGTAATGTAGTCAACCAAAACAAGTAAAACATGGTTTATACCATGTAGTTACCCAACCAGGCCAAGCCAAGCCACATACGCAAATAGGCCAAAATCGATGCAGCTGACCAAACACGCCCTTAAGCACGCATGTGAAGTGGTCGGAGAGAAGTTTGATCTAGGCACCATCCAGAGATGCCTTGGATCAATTATACAGTCTTTTGCAAGATGGAATACACACATGTTTAGTAATATGCTGCATCAACTCCAAAAGGTGCGCTCACAGCTGGAAGGCCCGCTAAGGAATGGTGCGCTCACAGCTGGATATTGTTAGGCTATTCAAACCTAAAGTCTCGGACGTGCAAATATCTAATGCACTCTTTGAAATTGGGTTGTTAAAAGCAATGGGTATTGATGGCTTCCAAGCAAGATTCTACCAACATAATTGGACAATCCTGGAAGAACAAGTTATTCTGATTGTTAAGCTCTTCTTCACAATGGGTAAGATGCCCCTCAAAATCATCCATATAGCCATTGTCCTCGTACCAAAAGTGGATCAACCAACCAACCTAAAAGAATTTCGTCCCATCAACCTATGTACCGTGTTACACAAAGTGTTTGCGAAATGCTTAGCAAACAGATTTTGACCAATCTTGGGAGAAGTTATATTTGTCAATTAAAAGTGCTTTTGTACCCAAGAGATTAATTGCACCCCTTCTTCAAAACAAGGATACTATTTTTTTGGTTTATCATTCATGAACCCCTTGTCTAACTCAAACATCTCAAAAAGACCTTCTCCCCCGTACAGTTTGATAACAAAATAGGAGTATGTGGCAGCTCTATTCTCCTTACCTATAATATACCCAACCTCAAAATGGTGAATTGGTTCCATGAAAAATAAGATAATGTAAGTAGGAGTGAATACAAGAGTGAAGGAGGCCGATTACCACCTTGCAGAGCAGCAGGAGCGATGTCCTTACATGGATGTGGCACACGTGGAGGTCGGCAGACGACGACCATGGCTGGTGGAGCGACACAGAGAGGAGCGGTGAAGACGGCACTCAATACAGGGAAGGAGTGGGGGAGGAGAAAACGATGTTGGTGACCTTCAAGGGAGACAACGACAATGCGATCGGGCGAGGGGGGGTGGGCGTGGAGAGGGGAGACACCTTGGGAAGGAGCAGCCATGGCGGCGCCCAGGGACGACGATGGGGCGGGGAGGAGCAAACGACGGCAACCACAACAATGTAGGGCTACTACATGGGATACTATGTGTGCATGGGTCACAATCGCTTCCAGGTCACACTTAAGGAGGTGAGGAATATGAGCAAAGGGATGCTCTCTCTCCCTCGCTAGCTCGGTTGCTCATGCTTATCTCTTCCATGATCGGCACTGCCGCCATGCTCCTCCGTGCCCTATATCTCTCTTATCAGGCCAGCGCAAGGAACATGATGGGTGGCAAACCGGCAACCACTCTAGATCTAGATTGATCAGAAGGAGATTCAATTTTTTCTCATGCGGGGAGAATTTTATACGTAAAAGGGGAGGAGTGGATGTAACCACCACGGCCACAACAACAACGACGACAAAGTCCCTGTTAATAGTAGAGAGATGGACTTTAAAATTTCAAGTTCAACTAATCGTTAGAATTACAATATGCTAATAATTAAGCTTTTCAAGTTTATTTTGCAGCTTTAGATACTCAAATAGTACTCCCTCCGTCCACAATATCAGATGTTATTACAACAAATGTATGAATATAATTGTTATTGTAACACCTTATATTGTAAGACGGAGGGAGTACTATAGTTTAGTAGAATACTACGCCCTCCGTTCCATAATGTAGTGCGTATATATTTTTCTAAAAGTCAAACTTTACAAACTTTGATCAAGTTTATGAAAAAAAACTATTCATATATACAATATTGAAAATATTTAATATCAAAATAAATCTTATAATAAATCTAATGATATATGTTTGACATTTCAGATGTAAATGTTTTCTCTTCACAAAATTGGTCAACATTTATGAGGTTTGACTTAAAAATATATCTATATCCACTACATTATGGAATGTAGGGACTATCATTTATATATTTATTCTGGACAAAAGGAATCTAGGGTTTGCTTTTTGAAACCTAGTTTTTTCCGCACATTGTAACTCCGTTGTTTTATTGACACGAGAAACTTGACATCCGCGAACCAACCTGTGGTTGGATGGTTAGAGGGACTGTGGTATCCCCAGCCCACCAGGGTTCAAATCCTGGTGCTCGCATTTATTTCTGGATTTATTTCAGGATTTCCGGCGATGCGCATTCAGTGGGAGGAGACGTTCCCGTTGACGACGAGGTGCCTACGGTGACTTCGTAAATTTCAAGATGATATGCCGGCTCAGTATCTCGGAGGTGCTCATAGGGGTAGGGTGTGCGTGTATGCGTTCATAGGGGTGAGTGTATGCGCGTGTATATGAGCGCTTGCGTCTGTACTGTGTTCAAAAAAAAAAAGAAACTTGACATCCAAATGCTGTTTCATTTTTATTTTGCGCAGAATACGCTGTTTCATGTGGGAGAGAAAGAAAAAAAGCCACCCTAAAATAACGAAATGCAGAGGATTCCCTCCCCTACCCGTTTTTCGAAAGTTTCGCGTCTCCCTCCAAATCCCACGATCCGCGCCAAGCCCAAAATCTCCTCCCTCCCGCGCCACCCGATCCGACGGCATCGCACCCGTCCACGTCACCGATCCGCGGGCACGCCCTCCCCACCAATCACGCGCGGCCTCCCTCCACCATATAAGCCACCCCCGCCCCCGCCAAATCCACCACCATCCTCTGTGCCTCCAACAATCTCACTACTCCGGCCATCTCTCCGGCGACCACCGCAGCAGCATCCCCTCCACCCCACCCCACTCGGAAGATGGCCACAGCAGCAGCCGGCGGCGGGAGGGGCAAGCCGAAGGGGAGCAAGTCGGTGTCGCGGTCGGTGAAGGCGGGCCTGCAGTTCCCCGTCGGCCGCGTCGCCCGGCACCTCAAGGTCGGCCGCTACGCGAAGCGCGTCGGCGCGGGCGCCCCCGTCTACCTCTGCGCCGTGCTCGAGTACCTCGCAGCGGAGGCCCTGGAGCTGGCCGGCAACGCGGCGCGCGACAACAAGAAGACCCGGATCTCGCCGCGCCACATCCAGCTCGCCGTCCGCAACGACGAGGAGCTCAGCCGGCTGCTCGGCGGCGTCACCATCGCCGCCGGCGGCGTCCTGCCCAACATCCACTCCGTGCTCCTCCCCAAGAAGGCCGGCAAGGGCGCCGGCACCGGCGGGTCCGCCTCCCAGTCCCAGGAGTTCTAGAGCCTTCGAGATCTTAAGAATACTATGTCGTGGTGATGATTTAGGTTTGTAGATGAGTTCTTGGCCAACGTTCTTGTTGGCGCATGTATCGAGGGTGGACCTGGTTGGAATGGAATGCTAGCAATCTGTGATTTGTCCATGGTAATCTGAATGAAACTGTTTTTTTGTCGCTCTGACAGTAATTCATCAAGCATTGTGAATGCCTGAGTCCTCTTGTCTATCTGGTTTGGATGGAATGCAATCTAGGTCCTTTTTTTACTTGTAGCTGCCTATGATTTGTGAATGTTAATCTGAATGAGACGCAAGTGCTAGTGTTCAAATCTGACGAATGAATGTTTCATATGTTCAGCAGCTTGATTCTTTTGCCCCGACAGTGTGTGAAGTCTCTTTTGTGGATTGGTTCAGTCCAAGTTCCACCAAAGCCAACGAATGCACAGATTGTTGCGCAATATTTTTGTTCTTTTAGGTTGCACCCAGGTACAAACTTCAACATCTATACAGATTGTTTACTGAAGAACGAACACTCTGTTTACTGAAGAACGAACGCTCTGTTTATTGAGAAACTCTGTATGGAGGCTTTCTGTTCTTCGCTTTCTCCAAATCCACTTTCAACTTGTCCCTTTGGGCATGGGTAAAAGTTTACAGGGAATGTATAATTTTGAGCTAATTAATCACTTGCACCCAACACCCAACCTTTAATTCATCAACCTTTTCATTCAAGCTTTGTCATCTGGGAACCGGGACAGCACGCCGAGGTTGCAGATTGTAGAAACCTGAGTAAGCGAGTCAAGGACAGTGACGATGCAAGTTCGTTTTCCTTGAGCGACATATTTTGCCTCTTTGTTTTGTTTGCTCGCCTGTAGACGGATAATACCTCTTTCACGGTCCACGAGTTCATTGAGATGCTCATCAACAACGGTGACGAGCAGAATAAGTGTTTCATCTATGTCTCGTACGTACACTGCACATTCATAGACCGTCCGTCACGGCATTGTAGGTCGAAGTTTGGCCATTAGATGAAGCGGAGCAACACTCCTCCATTCGGCACCTGTCGGACTACGGATAACTTCACACTTTTTTTAAACGCAAGAACCATATTTTCATATGCAAAAGTAGCATATTTATAAATAAATGGAAAACAAGAAAAAAGATGCAATGCAAGAGTGAACCAGCCAATTCCTTGTCTTGGTAACATGGTGCAAAAGAAGGGATTCTGATCAGCTTAACTCAGAGATTGTTCGATCCAGTTCTGAAGAATATTCAAGTACTTATTCTTTATACAGTAGCTCATTATCTTCAGATCCTGTCTCAGAAGAGTCCTCCTGAAACATTTCAGGGGCAGTCTTCCTGAAGATTTTATTGTTCCTTCGGTGCTTGTCGCTGCCTATGATTTGTGAATGTTAATCTGAATGAAACGGAAATGCTGGTATTGCATTAGTCTGACGAATGAATGGCGCATCCTAGCTTGCTGGCTAGTATGAATGTTTCACATGTTCAGCAGTTCGATTCTTCTGCCCCGACAGTGCGAAATCCCTTTTGCGGATGGACCAAAGCCAACAAATGCGCAGATTGTTATACAACATGTCTAGTATTCTCACCGACAAAAAACATGTTTAGTATTCTTGTTTTTAAAGTTGCACCCAGGAACTTCAACATCTATACAGATTGTTTACTGAAAAACGAGGGCTCTGTTTATGGAAGAATAATAAACGGTGACGAACGAACGAGCGCTCTGCTATACAGAAGTAGCAAAAGGGCCCGTGCGTTGCAACGGGATAATAAAAATCGTGGTCTTCAAATCAAGTTTCAAATATTTGCACTATCTGTATATACACGTATATGAATATTTGTGCACCAACCGGCATGCTTGCAGACGTAAGGCACGTGCATTCTAACATGCTCACAATGCATGGATGTTGGACTTGATCTTTGATGCGTGTATTTTTTTAGTACATCCTCGATACGTGTATGAGAAGGAAAAAAAGATCAGTCTCATGATGAATGCAAAATTGGAGGGCCCTATGATATACAAATAATCCGGAGTAACACTCGTTTTTTCACTTTTACATGTGGCGAAGAGTAATTTACTTCAACTTCAAGGGCAATTTCGATGACATACAATTTTTTTAGAAAAACAATTGACAAAGAGTTTTTATCACTTGCTGGTGGCGTGGTGGGTAATTTACTTTAACTTGAGAGGGAGTTTTTGTGAGAAACGTAAAAATCACAGAAACAATTAACGAAGAGTTTTTCTTTCACTTACGGGTGACATGATGGGCAATTTACTTCAACTTTAGGGGCAGTTTTGGTGACAAACAAAAATATCACAAAACAATTAATGAAGATTTTTTTTTCACTTACGGGTGGCTTGAGGGTAATGTACGTCAACTTTATGTACAACTTAGATTTGGTGGACGGACCAAAAAAACGAGAAACGCACCATCCTTTTTTGTTAGGAATAGATTGTGAGTGTTAATCTGAATAAAACGGGAATAGTAGTGTTGCAGTAGTCTAACGAACGAATGATTTCTTTTTCTCCGACATCAATTCATATGCTTTGTGAACTCGCGAGTTCCAGGCCCGCGCGATGCAATTTTGACCTGTTTGGTTGCCAGTCTTGCATCAAAATTTCGGGCACACGAATCTTAAAGCAACTACGGCCTAGTTGAGGACGGAACTCAAATCAACCACTTTTCCAAAGCTAGGCCCGAGAGATGCAACTCAAGGCACGTGGGCTTTAGAGGCTACAAGAGAGGAGCCACGTTCGAGACGCTGCGTTGCTTTCCAAAGCGCCGCCATAACTCCCCTAGCCATTCTCTTACCGCTCCCTCTCCCTCTCTCCACTCTCACACCGGTGGCGACAGACGCAAAATCTGGACGGCGATCAGTGAGGCGAAGATCTAAACAGTTAGCACCAATGTCGTACACCGGCCTCATCACCTCACCGGCACGCGTTCGTCAATGTCGGTAAGCCCTTTGTCTTATCATGCACGCATTCGATTTACACATCACGCAGTAGGCATCCAATCTACCTCGGGTTCGATTTGGTCCCGATTTAGGCATATGTGATTAGAGATTTGAGCGGTTCGAATGGGATCGAGCATGATTTGAGGGGCGAGGGTAAATCGAGCTTACATTCATTGACATCCACCCTAATAAGCACTACATCCTAGCAGCGACGAGCCTGGAGGCGCTTGGAGCAGCGGTAGCCTTGAGGCTTGTAATCATCGACCTCGAAGTGCAGTTCACGGTCGTCTGGCTTAGCCGCCTTGACCACCATCACCACCGCTTTGGTATTGCCACCATCTCGAGGCTCCACGGATTCACCATTGGCAGCATCCACCATCTCCTCCTCATCCTCGTCCTTTGGAACGATGGTGGTCGGCGCCACAACAACGTGCGGCTGGTCATCAGGAGCCTTGACAAGCCTGTACTTGACCCATATGGCTCTCTGACCTGGACCGGCCAACTCAGCCTCATCCATCTCCCACCGTAGTATGTCCACGGACATAACACCTTTGACTGGGTCACATGTCAGTCTCTTCAACCATGTATTCATCGCCTTCAATAACACTACGCGTGCCCCCTTTTGCATCTCGTCCATGCTCTTGAACCGGGAGCACACCCCCATGGTCTTCACGAACTTGGTACGGTCACCGAGCGAGCACCCAAGGAGAAATGCCCTCCATCCAGGGCTGTTGGGGAAGGGGTTCTTGCGGTGGAGCGGTGGTGAGAAAGAGAGGGAGAGAGAGCCGTGGAAGAGGAGATGGTAGAAGACACACATAGAGAGAGATGGTTGGAAGATGTAGTGCAGTGTTGTGGTAGATAAATGGGGGCTTTGGGTGGGTGGGATAAATGAATGCATTGACCTCTCATTCATATGTGTCCATCCATTGACTTCATGTTCATGTATGCAGATCGACTAGGCTGCTTCAGGGTACTCCTCGATTGGGCAAGGAGGTTGTGTCCGACAAGAAGGGCCACGTGGTGGTGGAGCTCGACAGTGCCCCCAAGAGGCCGAAGAACTATGGCCATTTCCATGAGGACGTTGACTCAACCCACTTTTGCAAGGTCATCCTTGCGCCCATTCTAGATTGCCTGCTCATGTCAGTCGAGTTCACCAAGCACTTGGCCATTGTCCAAGAGGAATTCATGCCAAGGACGAACACCGGCTACGCCTGGAGGGTGATGGTCCGGACGAGCAACAATAGGCTCACTCTCGATCAGGGTTGGGCCCCATTCACGGTTGTTAAGCTGATCAGTATCGGTTACCTCACCACCTTCAAGATGGTGACTCCCAACACCCTGAAGGTCATCATAGTCAACGACGAGGGCGTCGAGGTGGCGATCAAGTGCAAGAAGCACGAGAAGGCCTGACGTGGCTTGACACTGCGTCGGTATTTCCCCAAAGAGGAAGGGATAATGCAGCACACCGACGGTAAGTATTTCCCTCAGTTAAGAAACCAAGGTATCAATCTGTAGAGGAAGATCAAGCACCTATGTAAACAACACCTGCACACAAATAACAAATACTTGCAACCCGACGTGTAAGAGAGGTTGTCAATCTCTCAACAATAAAAAGATAGATTAGGTTGTGATAGTTTGGGCAAATAGATCTTACAAGAACACAAAATAAAAGAAGTAAACAAAAAGTGCAGCAAGGTATTTTTGGGTTTTTGGATTAATAGATCTGAAAATAAACACGGCAAAAAGATAGATCGGAAAGCAATATGTTGGAAAAGTAGACCCGGGGGCCGTAGGTTTCACTAGTGGCTTCTCTCATGAGTATAGCACACGGTGGGTGAACAAATTACTGTTGGGCAATTGATAGAAGATCGAATAGCCATGACGATATCCAAGGCAATGATCATTATATAGGCATCACATCCAAGATAAGTAGACCGAAACGATTCTGCATCTACTTCTATTACTCCACACATCGACCGCTATCCAGCATGCATCTAGTGTATTAAGTTCACGGAAAAACGGAGTAATGCAATAAGAAGGGTGACATGATGTAGACAAGATCTATTCATGTAGGAATAGACCCCATCTTGTTATCCTTAATAGCAACGATACATGCGTGCCTTGCTGCTCCTTCTATCACTGGGAAAGGACACCGCAAGATCGAACCCATCACAAAGCACCTCTTCCCATGGCAAGAAAAATCGATCTAGTTGGCCTAACTAAACCAAAGATTCGAAGAAGAAATACGAGGTTATAAGTAATCATGCAAATAAGAGATCAAAGAAGACTCAAATCATATTCATGGATAGAAACTGATCATGAACTCAAAATTCATCGGATCCCAACAAACACACCGCAAAAGTCATTACATCAAATAGATCTCCAAGAAACCATTGTATTGAGAATCAAAAGAGAGAGAGGAAGCCATATAGGTACTGCCTACGGACCCGTAGGTCTATGGTGGAATACTCACGCATCATCGGAGAGGCACCCATGAAGACGATGCACCCCTCCGTGATGGTTTAGATTGGATCTCGATGTTCTGGAACTTGCGGCGGCTGGAATTGTGTTTCGTCGACTCCCCTAGGGTTTTCTGAATATTTGAGAATTTATAAAGGTGCTAGTCGGTGGAGGGG